>CM050518.1:73467678-75867678 GCA_027563665.1 Antrozous pallidus
AGTTTTGTTTGTTTTTTTAGGGATATGGTTAGGTTTAGGGTTAGGGTTAGGATTAGGGCTAGGGTTAGGGCTAGGTTTCCAGACTCCTATAGTTTTGCTTATGAATTTGCCTTTTCAGGTAACTACTCTAGGGGAGCCTTCCTTTCTGCCAGGGTGTAGAGAGTCCTGACTGTGGCCCTCAGGCTCTGCTCAACGTGGGGGCCGGGAGGTCGAGAATGCCTGACCTTCAGAAGGGAGGTGGGGGAAGAGTGACTGTGTCAGTGGTCCTCCTCTGGAGACCTGCCAGGATCACTCTCTGGGTGTAGTCACGCAGCCCAGGGTGCTCACTAAGCTGCCCCCCACCCCATGCCCACTGCCCTTCTGGTCTCACCTCCTGAAAGAGAAGGGTCAAACGTGTCCCTGACCCTGACCCTACCTCCCAGAGGGAAGAGTCAAGTGGGGGAAGGCTCTCCTCCCTCCTCGAACCAGTTCATGGTTAACCAAGCTCTGACCCTGAACTTCTCCCTGGTGCCCCAGCCAACTTTCTGTTCTTTTGTTTAAGCAATATCACTTTCCACTCTGTTTGCTCCTGGCCAGGGCAAGGGGTGCCCTGGAGGCCTGGCCTGGCAGCGTGGGCCGTGGGATTGGGGTGGAGAGGTGAGGCGTGGGTGGCAGTGAGAGGTCTTGGGAAAGATCTAGGATGGAATCTCAGCTCTGTCACATTCTAGCTCTGTGCCTTCAGATGAACTCAACTGAACCTGCAAAATGGGTCGAACACCCTCCCAGCTTGTGCCAACAAAACGAACTCCTATAGAGGAGAACCCGGCTTGGTGCCAGGCATGCAGAGGGCACTTGAGCCAGCCGCCCCAGTCCCTGGGCTTGTCCGGGATGACAGAAGCTGGGGCATTTGGGATAGGGTTGGGGACCTTTTCCTAGCTTCATGCCTGGAAAGGGGGTGTGCCTGGAGTGACAGCACCTGCCTATGGACCTGTGGAGACCCTTCGGGGCCGCCAAAACCCTTGAAGGGGGAGGAGCACAGCTGCAGTCTGAGCGCCAGGAGACCATTCCGAGTCCAGCCCTGCCGCCAACTGCTTGGGTGACCTTGGCAAAGCCCCTGGCCCTTTAATCTGTCTGCTGGATTAGAAAATGAGACGCTTGGGTTCGGTGGCCTCAGATACCTTCTGTTGGCAGGAGTTAGTCCCTCTAGAACAAAGCGGCACCTACTTCTC
The DNA here is from genome assembly GCA_027563665.1 of Antrozous pallidus. Classification (NCBI taxonomy): domain Eukaryota; kingdom Metazoa; phylum Chordata; class Mammalia; order Chiroptera; family Vespertilionidae; genus Antrozous; species Antrozous pallidus. The sequence continues at coordinate 73,468,887 of CM050518.1, forward strand.
TTCTTTCTGTGGACAGTGTGGGAAGCACGAGGCATCTCTTAACCTCCAGGCACCAGCCCAGGTGCGCACAGCGCGGGGCCAGCAGGTCCATGAGACCCAGGCCCTGCCTCGTTCCCCTGGTGATACCTCTCCTGTGTCTGTGAGAAGGACAAAGACTGGGCGATCTGAGGGCCCAGAGAGGATGCCTGTGTGTGAACACACGTGTGAATACATGTTCCCTGGGCAGGGATAGGGTGAGCTCAGGTGAACAAACCACATCCTTAGCCAGAAGCAGGGTGGGGTCCTTCTCTGATCAGGACTGGGCCTGGCTGCTGGGCGGCCTGGTTCCTCAGATGCCCCAGGCTGAATGGGCCTTGCTGATAAGAGGGTGGGGGAAGGTGTGCTGTTGGCACTCCACCTGTACACTCAAAAGGGGTGATTACCCACAAGCCCCTGCAACTCAGTCCTGTCATGCTGGCCTAGTCTTAAAGGGTCCTGGGCAGAGAAGGAGCCAGAGAGGGTGCTTCTGGAGGCGAAGAAGAACGTCATTTCCTGTGTCCTCCTATCAGCACACCTCATAATCCTGCCAAGCCACCTGACTTGCTGTAGGAGCGCACTCAGGCTCCCTTAATGCCGCCTTTCGGGACCCCGTCCTTTCAGAGCTGGAACAGGGGTTGAACCCTGACCAAGCACCCAGCCCCTGGGGTGATCTTGGACAAGTCCCTTTCCCTCTCTAGGAACCTGGTGTGACCATGAAGGGTTTTGGATGACTGGGTGATCACAAAGAGGGCTGAACTGGGAATAAATCTGGTTCAGCCTCATTTTTGCAGATCTGGCTGCAGGGATGCCCTGCCCACCCCCTCAGTCTTCCTGTTTCTAGCACAAGATGGGGGGCAGTTACTACCAACCAATCAGGGGGCTAACCCTGGCTGTTTCGAAACACTCACACACTGGAAGACAAGCTCAGAAGCAACATATGGCTCCTGGGGACAAGCAGGGGGAGGCCGGACCTCAGCCCGAAATAGTCCTTGTGGGGACCCCAGCTGCTATCTTGAGGACCTGGAACTCCGGCTCCCACAGCCAGACTGGTCTCCAGGCCAGGCCAACAAGTGGCCACAGCACCTCTTTCCCTTCTGGGCTGCTTTGACCTTCACGGAACAGGGCTCCCTGGGTAGGCGGGCACTGTGTGTTCGTGTGTTTATGCATGTGGGTCTGTGTGTTTGTGGGTAAAGGCTCAGGGGACCCATGCTTGGGTTCTGGTCCAGTGTGGCCATTTTCTGCCTGTGTGAGATTACCTTTCTGAGCGCCCCCTCCTCACCTGCCTTTCCATGTCTGTGAAGAAGGAAAAATCTATTCGCGAACCACGCCATGCCACGTGCTGAGCTAGGTAAGCCACGGAGGTCCTGCTCTCAGGTGCTGGGCCCCGGAACAGGGACCCCACCCAGGGCCTGGCACCTTGTCAATCACCGAGAAGCCTTTGGAGCTGCCAGACCGAAGCCACAGGCACAGGGCTGTGCTCGCGGGGGTTAGAATTCCAACGCCAGCGGCTCGACAGCTCCTGATTCCCAAGTCATGAAGTCATCCCTCACCCCTCTGGCTCCCCACCCCCACGTGTGCCAAGCGGTCAGCGAAGATTCTCCTCTCCTGTGGGAGGTGCGGTGCCTCCCTCCGCCTTCCTCCCGGCCTGTCCCGCTCCCTTCCCGGAATCCGGCTTATGCCCTCGTGGGAGTAGGAAAGGGCTTGACAGGTTCCTCCCGCCTCTCCCCGAAAGCCAGCGGAGGGAGTGCAGGAGGTGCCCTGGCCCTTCCAGCAATGGCAACCTTGTCTTAGGAGCCAGTATTCCTTCTTGGGCACCCCGGGCAGTCTTGGGGGGTGAAGGACAGCCTGGGGGGAGGGGGGCGTCTATCAAGGCATCCTCTGTGAGCTATGTAGCTAACTCACTGTGTGAACTTGGACCAGTCACTGACTGTCTGGGGCTAGTGTTCTCTCAAGTTCTGTGAAACCAGAGAACGAGGCGTCCCTGGCCTCGCTCCAGCTGGTGTTCTGGGTTTTTGACCTCCTGCAGTTAGGGGTTCTGGGAAAGAAGATAAGAAACTGTTGGGCACGGGGGCTGTTGAACTTAATTGAAACCCTAACCTTTCTAGCAAGTAGTAGGCACTTTAATATTTGAATTAATTAGTGCGATCATGAACTTGTCCCAGGACTGCTGTTCTGTGGGCAGACAGAACCTTGGCCCAGGAGCTAAGAGGATGGTCAGGAGCCCAGCAGCTGATGCACTATAGCACCTTGAGAAGGCTCTGTACTTCCCTGGCTAGGCCTTTGTTACTGTCCTTGTAAAAGCTTCTCAGTCCCGGGCTGGGGGGGTTGCGGGGGGGGGGGGGGGGGACCTGAGATTCTGCGTGACCAGGTGGGTCCCATGAGATGGGTGCTAGGGCAGGTGGCCCCGGAGGCAGGAACTGTGCCCCCCCCACACACACCGGTCCGGCACAGCATTGGTGGCAGAGCAGGCCTGTGGGAGCTCTTTGGAAGCTGAACTCCAGAGTGTTGACTCGCTCCTGAGTCACTAGGTCTGGGCAACACCCTGACCTGAGGCTGTGCCGGGTGTGGGTGAGCCGGCCCTGCCCGTCCCAGCCCCGCCTTCCCAGCCAGGACTGACTCAGCTGGGAAAGGGGTCTCAGAGCCAGCAGTCCTCTCCACAGTGGGTGAATCAGCTCAGCGGCATCACAGAACTCTGGCACAGGGTATCCTCCGGCCGGCCTGTGGGGGTGGGAACACTGGCTCTGAAGTCGAGCGGCCCGACATGGAATCCTCACTCCTCCAACTTCTGTCACCGAAACAAAGTGATTTTATGTCCTTAATGCCCACTTTCCTTGCTTGTAAAATAGGGTTGAAGTTTAAGAACAGGTCCTGACACATAGCAAGTCTTTAGTAAATGGTACCTGGTACTGTATTTGCATTCTGATGATTACCACCTTTATTATTTATGGAAAAGAGACTTGCCTAAGGCCCCACAGCAAGTCAGAGGCCAGGAGGAGTCCAGGACCCAGGACTCTAGGCTCAGGCCTACTCCCCTTCCAGTGCCTCAGTTTACCTTCTCGAATGCCCATTTCGCTGCCTTTTGGCTGTTGTGGACCATTACCGGGGCTGTTGGCTGATCTGTCTCCCTTTTTTACCCTAGATCCGGGAGACCGAGGTCATCGACCCCCAAGACCTCCTAGAACGCCGATTCTTTTCCGGACCCTTACCAGACGACGAGGATGTGGGCGAGGCCGGGCAGGATGATTTCGAGCTGTCCGGCTCTGGAGATCTGGGTATGGAGGATGCAGTGGGCAGGCCTGGGGCACAGGGCCAGAGGGAATGTTTACTCTCCTCCTGGGAGGGTGACTTCTTGGGGGTTTCCTAGAGTGCTCCTCCCTGCTCTAATAAGAGGAAGCCAAGTAACTGGGTCAGCCATTTCCACCCCCGAGACCCTCCCTGGGCTGGTTGTTTGTAGCTCTAGGTTTTCTGAGCAGCAGTCTGGACCTGCCCACCTAGGATGTAGTGAGAGTGGGGTGGTGTGGGGAGAACTGAGTGTTTTCCTTCCTTTGAAAAGGAAAGAGACCTGGGGGTCTATCAGGGCAGAGGTGTGGGTGGGAAATCAGAGGTGTGGTCTTTGGTGACCGCCAGGCCCTGGATGCTGGGCTAGACAGAGCTGCTAGGAAACACCCCTATTGCGCGCAGGGTGGCAGAATGACTCCAAGTTTGAGCTTCGGAGTCACATAGTCCTGAGTTCAAACTGTCAGCCTATGGCCTCTGAGCCTTGGTTTTCAAGTTTGTAAAATGGCAAGAGAAATGGCATTACATATCTGTGTTTTGGGCGCTGGACTCACTTGAAGCTCTGCACATACCGAGTGCCAAGTAAATGTTTTAATATTGCAATTCCAATGTTTAATGTTGCTACCTGGAGTCTTGCCTTTTCAAATGAGGCCCCTTGGGGATCTTGTTAAAAATGCAGATTCTGGTTGAGTGGGCCCTGAAGTTCTGCATTTCTCACTGGCCCCTCAGGAGTGCTGTTTATCCACTCTTTATTGAGCAAGGGGTTGGAGTTGACAAAGCATCTGTCCAGCTACCAGCTCACCATTCTGGGAAAGAGCCGGGGAGGCAGGTGCTAGAACCCCCATTTTATAGATGAGATGACTGAGGCTGGAGTGGAAACAGATCACTTGCTGGGCATTGAGCATTTGGGAGCTTCATATAAGTGTGCACTCCCAGCAGCCATGGCTGAAAAAGGGTAATTAATCTGGGGGTAGCTGGCCTCACACTCACACACAATCTTTCTGAACTTACAGATGACTCAGAAGACCCCAAGCTCTTCCCCAAAGTAATCCAACCCTTGGTAAGTAACCACATGCCTTGCTTTTACCCCTCTCCTCTGTACCTGCTGTTGAGAGGGGCAGAATAAGTGAGGGTGTGACCTCACTCTGCAAGAAGACTTTTTGTTTGTGACCCGGGATCCTTGGGGGTAGGCACAACCGTGGGTCATGGGTAGGCCAGCTTTCCTACAAGGATAATCACTGTCAACGGTTAGATGTGTTTCCAGCCCCTTTTCTGTGCTTTTATAGGTATTCCCAACATGAATATCAAATGATATAGAGTTCTGTGTCGTACATTTTTCACTTAAAGTGGTCATGAATATTTCCCCACATAATTAAATATTCTTCCTATTTCTAGAGGCTGCATAACTACAGTTCCCCCAGCGCCCTGGATTAATAAAAAAGTTGTTTATAAATTTTTGATATTCTGAAATTATAACACTACAGCAAACATCTGATACAACCATCTGATTAGCATCTGAAGGCAGAGTCCCAGAGGCAAAACTGCTGCCTCCATGGGCAAGCAATGTCTGCAGTGTGGCTAACCTTCCCTTCAGAGTGGTTACTCTTAAAATGCCCACTGAGCAGCAATGAGCGGGGACCCCTGCTTCCTTGTACCCTTGGGCCCACTCATTCCCGTTTCGAGGGGCTTACAGGAAAGTTGGTGAGGTTGTGGCTGATTCTGCTCCAGGGCTCATGATTCAGTCAGTGAGAAGGCAGAACCAGCTTCCCCACCTGGCTGATGGCCCTGGCCGCTGTCCTGGTCTCTCCCCACACTGACTGAGCTGTTCTCTTCTCACCATCCAGGTGCCCTTAGATAACTACATTCCCGAGAGGACGGTGCCTGGGGGCCACGTCCCCACCGAACCCAAGGAGCTGGAAGAGAATGAGGTGGTCCCCAAGGGCTTCTCGCCACCGCTCGAAGGGGACGAGGATGTGTCCAACAAGGTGTCCATGTCCAGCACTGCCCAGAGCAGCAACATCTTTGAGAGGAAAGAGGTTTTGGCGGGTAAGGTTTCGCTCCTCACAGAAGGGGGAGGGCTCAGTGGGGGGGCAGTGCCTCAGGCAGGGGCACCTTACAGCCACACTCGGGCTGTCCCACCTTGAAGGTGGGGCTCAGGGGGGCTGTGACTGTGCAGTCTGATGGAGGGGCAGAATAATTGCACATCAAAGTCTTCTAAAAACAGACAAGCAGAGTCATTCACTTGCCTTAAATCCTCCTCTTATTTTCAAAGCATTTTCACCTCCTGGGCTTGGTACTTAGGGATTTAATTATTAAAAGTCAACATTCTTTGAAAACCTCCCTTGAAAGCCCTGACACTCCTTAGGATTAGGCTAACTGCCCACCCCTGCTCCCTAACTCCCCCTGCTCCCAACTCTGTCACCTGCCAGGCTTCTGACCTTGGCTGAGAAGCTTTTGAACCTCAGTGGCGATGAGCCCCAGTTTCCTCCTCTCTAAATGGGGAAAAAGACACCTCCTTAGGTTGCTATAACAGCTCCATGAGAAACAGAATCTGAGAGAATGAGGCAAACTGGAAAGGGCTGTTCTGGCTTATTAGTATGATACGGTAACTTAAAATATAAGGCCAAGGTGAGAGGCAGCAAGGGTTTTATTTGAGATCCAAAAGAATAGCTAGTCAGGAAGCACCGATTCAGGCTCAAATAGTGTTCTGAGTAGCAAGGGGTATTTGTGAAAAAGGGAAAGGGAATAATTACGTGAATAGAAGGAAGGCATTCCTATGGGTGTCATATACGCTAAGGAAACAAACTGGCATAGTGATGCTAATTCTAAAGAATGCCTTTCATTTTCAGTCATGATATCTGCTTTCCTATTATCTTTGCGAACAGCCGTTTGGAATACAATGCTGCTTTAGGCCCAGTCCTTCCAGAGGTTCCTTTGTCCATGCTTAACATTCCAAAGGTTGGAAGAGTAACACAGCAAGGCGGTTTCTCTAGTGTGGCGGCTCCAGCTCCATTTGTGTGTGTTTTTTAAATGTTTTTATTGATTTCAGAGAGAAAAAGAGAGAGGGAGAGAGAGAGATAGAAACATCAATGATGAGAGAGAATCATCCATCGGCTGCCCTCTGCGCGCCTCCTACTGGGAACGAGGCCTGCAACCCGGGCACGTTCCCTGACCTAGAATCGAACTGTGACCTCCTCGTTCCTCGGTTGATGCTCACCCACTGAGCCGCACTGGCCAAGTAAAGGATCTGGCCTACACCTGGCAGAGGAGGCTCCTGGAAACCTAACCCCAGGTGACAATGGGCCCTTCTCAGCCCTGACCCTGGACCCCTGGTACTGAGCCCGTGCTTTTTATTTTTCCTTCACTGCTTCCTGTGTGTGCAGGTGCGGGGAGCTGTCAGAGCCAGAGGAGCCCTTGGAGACTGTTTAGTCTTTTAAGTTTCAGGCTCTTTGGTTGGACTCTGTTAAAGCCTCCCCCACCTTTCTTCACCCACAGTTTCACTTTCAGATGCTTGTATGGGGCCCATAGAAGGTTTTGCTTTTACCAACTGAGGGTTCTATTCCTTTTCTTCTTAATGGCTCTGAGAGAACAAACGAACCGTAAACGTGGTTTTAAAAACCACTGATCCGTTCTGAGCAACTGTTCCTTATACGTGGGCAGGAAGGCTGATGCTCAGCGAAGGCAGCCCACTGCCTTGGGTCAGGTAGCCAGAGGCAGGCTGAAGTCGGGTCCTCTCACATCCTGCAGCAGAGGAAGAGCCAAGGACATGATCTTCACGTGAAGTTATGTTGTCGAGCTCTGAGGCAGGGCCCTCCCACCCCACCTTTTCATTTTACTTTATTTTAAAATGTATTCTTTATTGATTTCAGAGAGGAAGGGAGAGGGAGATAGAGACATCAATGATGAGAGAGAACCATTGATCAGTTGCCTCTGGCATGCCCCCTACTGAGGATCGAGCCCACAACTGGGGCATGCGCCTTTGACTGAAATCAAACCCGGGACTCTTCAATCCGCAGCCAACACTCTATTCTCTGAGCCAAACCAGCTAGGACGCACCCCACCTTTTTAAACAGCACCTGAAGTGTATCCTGTGCTTGCAGTGTGCCATGTGACTCATGCACTCCTCTCATTGGAGTCCCCACAACAGCCCTACCAGAGGGGCATGGTTATCGATACCGTTACAGAGAAGGAACCTGTCTCCGAGAAACCAAGTCACTTGTCCAAAGTCTTAAAACCAGAAAGTCGTAGACCTGGCATTTGAATCCAGGACCATGGTCACTTCTAAGACTGTAATTGAACTTGGGACCTTGTGGAGAGTCCCAGCCCAGCACTCCTAGAGGAGCTGGGGTCATCGGAGGGAAAGGTGCAGATGACAAGAATGGGATTGGCACTCGAAATCTTTTTTCTGGCATCTTCCTGGGGGCACTTTGCTGCTTTTCATAGAGTTTTAGCCAAGAAAAAAATCTTCCTTGGCTCCCGTGGCCCCATTCTCTGCATAGCTTTGTGCAGGGACGGAAATTAATCTTCTTAGCCTTAGTAAGTCCGAATTAGAGGACTCAGTCCGCCACAGAAAGGATTCCATGAGACATCCCCGCCCCCTCCGCAAGCGGAAGGAGCCATTCCGCCTCTTGGCAGAGTGCAGAGGACTTGCTGGAGTCAGGAGCCCACCTCTGCCCGACCCTGGCCAGCGGCCCCGGGCTGTGCTCTTCTCTGAGCCCAGCTGTCCGTGTCATGGACTGTGGCATCAGGCGTGATTGAGGGCGCTAGGGAGGCAGACAGAAACCACAGACATGTACAGTTTATGAGGATGGAGCATGTACTGTGCACTTCTAAGCACTCATAGTCGATCATGTGTTTAATTCTTAGAACACACATGTGAAAGGTACTATGATTTCCATTTTGCAGTGAGTGAGATGAAGGAACTTAAAGTCATACAACCTGGCTGAAACTGGTTTGGCTCAGTGGATAGAGCATCGGCTGTGAACTGAAAGGTTCAGTTCTGGTCAAGGGCATGAACCGTGGTTGCGGGCACATCCCCAGTGGGAGGTTTGCAGGGAACAGCTGATCAATGTTTCCCTCTCATCGATGTTTTTTTCTAGCTCTCTATCCCTCTCCCTCCGTCTCTGTAAAAAAATCAATAAAATATTTAAAAAAAAATAAAGTCACACAACCTGTAAGTGGGAGGGATGGGAGGAGACGCTAGCCTTAACCACTGATCATGGGCCACTATCTATAATTATCTAGGACATAGGATGGACACGCAAGTGTGTCACACCTGTGCACATAGCGTGTACACTGTCTGGAAGTGTAGGCCTGTTTGTACAGGGGCACACAGGGACAGCTAGGGGACTGCACAGTAAGTGTATGTTTGCGACCATTTCCACAGCCACAGCCACAATCTTTCTTGCTTCTGGCTCAGTTAGGGCTAAGCGGCTCCTGGGGAGTTGACCTGGTGTTTGGAAAGAGCCGGCTTTGGACTTGGACAGGTGTGGGTTGGAATGGTGGCTTTGCCACTTCGGCCCTATGGTCCTCAATGACTCCCCATGACCCCCTTCTCATAAGTGAGGCCGTGAGGATCAAATAAGACCTCAGCATGCAGGGCACAGGCCACCGGTGTGATGGAGAGGATGTCTCCTCGTAAGAGAACCAGCCGTAGACGTGGGGGGGGGTGCGTGGGCAGGCACCCAGAGGCCTGGGGAGCCGCCCTCACCTGCTGTCCCTTTCCCCTCCAGCCCTGATTGTAGGCGGCACTGTGGGCGTCCTCTTTGCCGTGTTCCTGGTCCTGCTGCTGATGCACCGCATGAAGAAAAAGGACGAAGGCAGCTACGACCTGGGCAAGAAACCCATCTACAAAAAAGCCCCCACCAACGAGTTCTACGCCTGAAGCTTCCTCGTGGACACCGGCTTGGACTCGAGGGGGGCAGAGAAACCGGAGGATTCTGGAGGGTGGGCTTTAGAGTAGGGGGAGGACGACCTAACACTGACCTGTCAGCATCTTCAGCTCTGAACACATGGTAAGGGACGGGAGGCACATCATCTCCGGTTCCTGCCGCCTCTGGATTCGCTGGGTCTCCGTGGTCCCAGCCGAAAAACGAGGCTCAGCTTGGCCTTTCCAAAGGCAAGTCTAGGGTTACATTGTTTCTGCATCTTCCAGTTTAGAATCTAGGCCCTGCACAGAGCCTGTACTGACCACGCCTCATGCGGAGCCCCCTGAGGCTGTCTCCAGCGCCTTCCTCCCTGCCCTGCCCTTCCATAGCCGGCCCTCTGCCAGGAACTGGGCGAAGGAGCCAGAACCATCCGCACCTTGAGATGAGCCCACGACGGGCACTGTGTCCACACTACCTTGGGCCGTTGGGCTCTCTGAGTGACTTTTGGAAACCAACCTTTTTATTGGGGGAGGGTAAAGATGGGGGAGCTGAAAGTTCGTATTGCAATGGATTTGTAGACTTTTTTGTAAATCTATTTTTAGTGGGTTTTTGTTTTTGTTTCAACAGTCATTCCTTTGCGTAGTCTCTGCCTGGGCAGGAGTGCACAGGTGCGGGGCGTTTTGCTCTCTTGCACATTTCCACCGTCCCTGCTACGTTTGTATTTAATGGTTGTTTGGTTTGTTTTTGGTTTTTGTTTCTCGAAAATGAGAGAAGAGCCGGAGATACGATTTTTATTTTTTACTATTTATAGCTTCCGACAGGGCCTCGCTTTTCTGTTTCCCTTCAAGTCCCCTCCCCATTTTATGAAACCGGACTGGACAGTCCTCTGCGCATGGCTTTGGCCCTTTCTGAAGCTGCTTCCTCCAAGAAGTGGCTTCTGCCGAGACATAGTTTTCTAGCAGATCCCAAAATACAATGTAAGGGATGGTGGGATATTTGTGTCTCTTTTCTTGTAATATATTATTACTCTTTCTTGGTTCTAGGAAAATAGAGGAATATATTTTTTCAGGAGGTAGTGTGATATTCCCATTTGAAGTTGGCTGGGCGGTTGAGTGAGTGAATTTTTGTATGGTCGAGGGGGGTTTTGCCTGTTTCTCTTGCCCCGGTCCTGGTGCCTTTTCACTGGGCTAGAATAGTTGAGGGTAGATAGTTCTGCCTTCCTTTTAGCTTCTGCTTTGAACTCAGCTGGTGTTCCTCATTCTCTCCAAGTTTAAGAGAAAACTGGAGGGCTGTGCTCGCCAGCCAGCACAGTCACCACCAGCCACAGGTGGCCAAGTCCGTTAGAATGACATCAAGTTAGAAATCCATTCCTCAGTTGCACTAACCGCGTTTCAAGTGCTCAGCTGCCACGTGTGGCTACTGTAGGGAGCAGGCAGGGGGAGGCTGTTGCAGTCCGTTGGCCAGCACTGCTGGAGAACTAAGCCGGCTTAGCAAGTCACAGCCGCAGCTTTGCTGGCGTGACCTTTGTCTTCCTGGGCAAAGGACGGGGGGGGGGGGGGGGGGGGGGGAGGGCTGATTAGGCCCTCACTCGGAGCCTGTTACCCATGAACCTTCCCTTCCAGAGAGGAGGGCTTGGTGGCCTAGCCTGGGTAGGCTGCACCTTCTGACCCCACTGGCTGGGGTGGGGGGAATCAGCCTCATTTCCTGTACCTTCACCCCCAGCACCCAGGGTTCCCAGCTGGCTGGGTCCTCTTCTCCACCCCCCACCCCCCACCCCCAGGCTCTTTTCTCTGGCTGTGTTGGAAGTGAGCACCTCTTGTAGCCCCTCACACTGTTGTCTGTTACTGACTTTTTGATAAAAAGATAATAAAACCTGGTACTTTCTAGATCGCCTGCCTCTGTGGTTTTCAAGTTCGAAAGTTCTCTCCGCCTCTGATTCCCCGGCCTGGGTGGAGCCTGAGACTACTGCCCTGCCCAGTGCCCGCGGGAGGCAGAGCGGTGGAAGCAGGGGGTCTGCACTCCGTGGCCTGTGGGGCAGCACGCCGACCTCCGTGTTGCTTGGATAGCACCGTGTTTAAAAAACAAACATACAAAAGTCCTTGGATTAGTTGCCGACTAGAAATGAGGCCCTTTCCCATAAGAATCCAGATTCCTCGCTTACCTTGGGGGAAAGGATTTGACGGCTCTCAGGCAGCATGGTAGAATTAGCCGCTGACCGGCAGGACCCCGCCTCCGTGTGGGTTCTCGCCCGGCACAGACTGCCCCCCAGCTGCACTCGGGCGCCAGCGTGGCCTCGGCGGGCATCGTAACCGGTAGACTCTAGACACTTCCCTTGATCCTCACGGCAACGCTGGGAGGCGGGTGGGATCCTTTTACCCAGCAGACCACCAGCAAGTCCATTCTGTGCTTTACACCTGAACTCACTCGATCTGATCGTCACAATTCCGCACAGCAAGATGCTGTTAGCACCCCCGTTTTACAGATGAGGAAACTAGCCAGGAGGTTAAATAACTCGCCCAAACTGACACCCCCCCCAGGGGGTTCCGACCGCAGCGGGTGGGCTCCAGAGTGCTCTCAATCACAGTAGCCAAGGATTTGTGTCTGTCTCTTCACTGGGGTTGCACAGGCCCACAAACTCCCTCTGAAGCAAGGAGTCTGGTCTCAGATCCCTCTGGGACCCCGCCACACTCGGTTTTCCCGAGCCCCAGGAGACTTGGGTCTCTGCTCCTTGTAACTGGAGTCTTGCGAAAGCCCTCTCGAGCCGCGGTTTGCCGCTCTGTTGACTAATGAGTTTGCCGACCACGGACCTAGACTGTCAATTCCAATAATTCCAGGCTGTTGTTGTTCCTTGTGATTAAGCCCCGATCCCAGTGGTTGGCAAACTCATTAGTCAACAGAGCCCAAGTTTGCCGACCACTGCACTAGGGGTTTGGGGATGAGCTTGGTGGAGTGGTCCCCGCTTCAACACTATAACCAAAGTGAGTCCATAAGGAGCTTGGTCACAAGGTCACACCTTTCCCCAGGACTTGGCCTGCCCCTGCCATCCCCCACCCCTGGCCCAGGTGGCGGGCAGCCAGCTCCAGCAGGTGTTTACCACTTCTCCGCTCACCGAGGCCCCGCCTGCTTTTGTCAACTGGGGCCTGGAACGGAGCCAAGCCTTAGTGGGGCCCTTTGAGTATGGTCAATGTTGACCCTTGCGAAACTTATTAGATATTGTGTTACTGGTTTCATTCTCCTTAAAGCCACTTCCTCTCTCTCTTGCCATTTTCATGGTCTATGGCCTGAGCAGTCCACATCCTCCCCAGGGAGGAAGGTACCTGAGAATTTCCCACACTGTGGTTATGAGTTCTCTTTGAGGAAACCCAAATTTAAACTAGAGAGAGAGAGAGAGAGAGAGAGAGAGAGAGGGAGAGAGAGCGCCAAAGGTCCATGCTTAAGCCAGAAAGCTAGTTTGTTCATGGTGGAGCCTCAGGCAGCATGAAAGCTGGTCAATTGGGAGATTTTGGAACAGATATTTTTTACTTTATTCTCTGTGTGCCCTGCCACCTGCTTTCTGCCCCTTGCAACGCACACACACTACCTACAGCTGGCAGCAAACAAAGTATTAAATGTTATTAGGTAGAGAATTAAAAGAACCTCAGAGCACCATGGTGACTTAGCATCGGGAGTATAGGATTCAAACCAGGCTCTGTCCTCCACCTGCCTTCTCTCTCAGAGCCTCGGTTTCCCCATCTGTGAAAATGAGGAGGAAGTGTGAGTGGGAGCAATGTTTCTTCACCCGGGAAGGTTCTGATCCTGAGAGCTTGAAAAAGTGAAGGTTATCCTGAGGAACCTGACAGCAGGAAAACTCAATTCTCAGGAAGGGGACAGTGCCACCTGCTGGTTTCACTTTGCACTTGCAAGCTCCAGATATCTGCCAATGCAATGGAATGCAGTTTGGTATTTATTGAGCCCAACTCAATAATCAAGCATTGTACTGAGCCCTCCATGATATACAGCGATGAGCTCATAGTCTATAGGGAACACTTGAAATGTACATAAAGCCCTTTATTCTAAGGGGGGCATGGTCCCAGTGAGGTTTTCCACACGGTGGGAAGCCTGAAACTAAGGGCTGCTTTATGGACACGTGACGTGCACAGTCACAATAGGCCTGTGCTTAGCAGGGCTCTGCCTCGACTTCAGGCTCTGCTGTCGCTGTCTGGGAATTCTCGGAATAACTTTGGCACATTGTGTAGCCGATCCTGCCTTGGGGAAATCTTGGAGGTGGTGACATCTGAGCTGGGTTTGGAGGACAGGGTGGTAGTGGCAGGAGAGGAAAGGAGGAAGCCTGTTTTAGTGTGGAAGGAGGGGTGGAGTCAGTCCTTAGACCGTGGAAACTGGGTGATGTGGGGGAAGGAGATAGAAGATGAAGGGCTATGGGAGGGGTGGGCAGGGAAGGGAGCTTGATGGTCCATGGATTCAGGTTGAGGCTAGAGGGACCTCCAAGGACAGTCCAGCAGCTGGAGCTCAGGCTCGGGCTGGAGCTTTGAGGTCATAGACTTCCAGGGGGGTGTGCGGGTGGGACCAAGGGCAAGCTGCACAGCTGGGCCAGAGCTCTCACCCAACCTCGGTTCTTGGCTTCCATCAGGCCTGCCTGTGGAGTGGCAGAGGAAGTCCTTGAGGGCAGGGCTCAATAGGCCCTTGAGCCCCAACTTCCTGTGTGGTGGGCTACGAAACTCCTCTTAGGCTCCTTATGAGTGGCTTCCGACTTCAACATCATCACAGGCACCAAGCCCACACTCTCCTGAGGGGAGCACTCAAGTCGGGACATTCCCCTTCAGCCTGGCCCTGCGTTCCTTGGCCAGGATTCGCTCTCAGCAGCCATGAGGGGCCTTGAACGAGCTGCTCCTTCCTTGCGACAGGGGTTCACTCTGCTGATCCAGGCTTTGGAGCGTCTACAGAGCAAACCTCTTGGGAAGTGTCAGCATCTTCTTTCTCCTGGGGCTTTCCATGTTCTGGGGGAGGAGTTCTGCAGGAAATGAGGCCCTCCTCAGAGTTCAAGGAAAGTCCAGGCAGGGGGGAGTGAGAACCCTGAACCAACACTTCAAACTGGTTCTCTCCACCTGGCATCATGAGGAGCTAGTACAGGCCGCTGGCACCTGTGATATGTGTGCCCGCAGCCAGCGTCCTCTGTTTCCTGGGTCCTCTGCTTCCCTGGAGAGCACAGAGCAGGCAGAGGGTGGGCAGGCAGCGCAGGGATAGCTGTGGCTTGGCATCCGGGCCTCATGCAGAGAAGCTTCTCTCGCCACTGGGTTACTGCCCAGTTGACCTCAGATGTGTCTGGAGTTGTCCTGGGGAAGTTTTATTGTGTCCTGTGTTCCCCTGTGTGTCTGGGGCACATCTTTGCTTGAGGGGATGGGGGATAGCTGGTAGGGTAACTCATTGCCAGAGTGAACAGATGGCTCCCATGGCAGGCACAGGGTTCTCTCTAGAAGGCCCACAGGACAGGCTCTCTGCTCCACGACACCGTGTTCCTCCTTCTGTGTGTGGGGGTGGGGGAAGTACACTGGCACCTCTCTCCTTGTGCAAGTGGGCCACACAGATTAGTCTCACTTGGACTGGGGGTGCTGCTAGCACAGCAGAGTGACCCCCAACCCACAGGACTGCATCCTACTGGGCCTACAAGAGAAGTGCCTGGGTGGATAGTTAAGATGGCAAGACCTTCCCGATGCCCAGGCACCTGGCCAACCACTGAAGATGTGAGCCAAAGAGGAAGCACAGGCAAGGGCACTGCGCCTGCCTCCAGCCACAGGGTGCACAGAGGGCAGGCTTTGTGTTCCAGGTGGGACCCAGGCCTCCAAGTGGGTCCCAGGACTCCAGGTGGGACCCAGGGCTCAGCTGGGACCCAGGGCTCTAGGAGGTGGGACCCAGGGCTCCAGGTGGGACCCAGAGCTCTAGGAGGTGGGACCCAGGCCTCCAGGTGGGACCCAGGGCTCTAGGAGGTGGGACCCAGGGCTCAGCTGGGACCCAGGCCTCCAAGTGGGTCCCAGGCCTCCAGGTGGGACCCAGGGCTCTAGGAGGTGGGACCCAGGGCTCAGCTGGGACCCAGGGCTCAGGTGGCACTTGACAGGCCCGACAGATCTCATCCTGTGATCAGGACCCGGTGGTCCAGGGTCTGTAGGCCAGGCCTGGGTGTGACAAACGATGTGAGAGAGAGACAAAGATGGAGCGACAGGGCACACGGACAGACATCTACAGAGTTACTGGGGGTGGGGGCGGGGACAGACTGCTCTAGAGAGTGAACCGGAGACAGGCGGGAGGGAGAGCCACCCTGAGCGCGCCCAGAGAGCGCCTCTTCCTCGGTGTCCAAGGAGGAGCCAGCTGCGAGGGGAAGACCCCGGCCGGTTTCAGTGCGAGAGCCTTCCGCTGGGACTGCCTGCCCCGCACCGGGCACACCGGCGGGGGCGGCGGGCCCGCTAGGTCTGGATGAAGAGGTGGAAGTTGGTGCGCGTGAACTCGCGGTGAATGCTCTCCAGCAGCGCGTCAGCGTCGGCGGCGGCGGCGGCGGCGGGCGGGGGGGCGCCCGGGGGCGCGGCCGCGCTGTGCTCGGGGGTGTAGGTGAAGGAGAAGGCGCTGGGGTAGAAGAGGCCGTCGGCGCGCACCAGGCTCACGGCCACCGTGATGGGCGTGCGCAGCCAGCGCCAGCCGCTGCCGAAGGCGGCCACCACGGGCACCACGCACACCAGGGACCGCGGGCTCCTGGGCGGGACACGGGGGTGGGTGTGGGTGGGTGGGGTTCGGGGTGCAGGGACATCCGGGAGGGCTGATGACCAGCACCCTCCTCTCCCCGGTCCCGGGGGCCCCAGGGAGCCCCCCCCCCCATACCTGTACATGGTTTCGGCCTCCACGTCCCCGAACCACACCTTGAGGCCCGCGTGGAAGTTCTCACCGTGCAGCTCCAGCGTGGCCACGTCACCCCCGCCGCTCAGCTGGGAGAGGGTGGGCCAGGAGGTGTGTGTGTGGGGGGGGGCAGAGGCCGGGTGCCCTCCCTCCCAGCGCCCCATCCCCTGGTGCAGGCGGCCCCACCGGTCTCTCCCCCACCCCCAACCCCGGCCCCCATTCACCTCGAGGGTGCTGATGAGGGGCACCG
Source organism: Antrozous pallidus (assembly GCA_027563665.1). Lineage (NCBI taxonomy): Eukaryota > Metazoa > Chordata > Mammalia > Chiroptera > Vespertilionidae > Antrozous > Antrozous pallidus. The sequence goes on from CM050518.1 coordinate 73,485,177, forward strand.
GGGTGACCGGCTCCCGGGTGCAGGCCAGGCGGGTGCTGAAGGAGAACTCCACCGACTCGGTGCCTATGATGGTCCAGCAAGAGCTGTCGTTGAGCAGCGCCCTGTTGGCCTCCTTGGGGCAGGGGGCGGCCTGAGCGCAGACCGAGGGGAGGGGCGGGAGCTCCGGTTGGCGGCGCCCCGGCTTCGTGTTCTGGGGTCCCCGTCTTAGCCAGGCCCTTCCGTTCTCCCAGAGTGAAATAAGTTCGCTGGGTGAGCTGGCTTCTAAAGGCCTGTTTCGTTAGGATTCTAGAATCCTATTATTTCGCACTGCAGGTCTGTGCCCCAACATTCCACAGCTCTGTGGCTTACAACTTTATGATTCGGATGCTCTTTGCTCAATAACACTCAATACCCTCGTTTATTGTTTTAATTTACAGCCTGCAACTTTATATCCCCATCTTCCGTGACTAATCGTCTGTGGGAAGGAGGACTGCTCAGTAACACTATGTTCCTTTTCTGCCTTCTCTGGCTCTGTCTCCAGAGTCTCTGGCTCCGGCGCTCCCCGGGAGGAGGGAGAGCTCATTGTGCCGACGCCGGTCTCCCAGGCCGAGGCTCTCTGCATCCTGACTCTAAGAAGCTGGGTGCCGAGCACCTCTACTCCTCACCTGGAACCGCACCACCTTCTCAGTGGCCAGACACAGGTAGGCGCCGCCGCCCGGAGGGCCCCCGGGGAACTGCAGCGCGCACTTGTGCAGCTGGGAGATGGGCTCGTCCACGTCCAGGAGCGCGCACTGCTTGGCCACTTTGCGGATGATCTACAGCAGCAAGGCGACAGGAAGTGTGACAGCAAGGAGCCTGGGCGCCGGTTGCCACCCTCCCAACCGGCTTTCTGCCACTCCGATAGCCATGTGGCCACTGGCAGACCCCCCCACCCCCATGCCAGCCCTTTGCCTCTATCTAGCCCCACAAAGCACTGAGCATCCTGGGCCAGAACTCAATAGGGTTCTCGCCTCAGGCCCTCACCCTCCAGCCCTGCCCACATGGGTCACCCTCTGTGTGGATTTGGGGGCCCTCGTTCCCTACCATTGGGGGTAGTGTGATGCCCGTGATGGTGCAGACCAGCTGCACCAGGGAGCCGTAGCGGACGTAGCCCTCTCGAGGGGGGAAGTCCCCCTGGGAAGAGTGGTCATCAGCTGGGGGTGAAAGGAAGAAGAGGATTTCAGAGAGCCTCAAGTTTCCACTCCAAACCTTGCCCTTCTTCTTCTTAAAAAAAAATAATATATATATATATATATATATATATATATATATATATATATATATTGGAGGGCAGAGGCCGGCTGCCCTCCCTCCCAGCGCCCCATCCCCTGGTGCAGGCAGAGGCCGGCTGCCCTCCCTCCCAGCGCCCCATCCCCTGGTGCAGGCAGCCCGCCGGTCTCTCTCCCACCCCCAATCCCGGCCCCCATTCACCTCGAGGTGAATATATATATATAATTGAGAGGAAGGGAGAAGAATAGAGAGTTAGAAACATCGATGAGAGAGAAACACCAATCAGCTGCCTCCTGCACACTCCCACTGGGATGTGGCCGCAACCAAGGTACATGCCCTTGACCGGAATCGAACCTGGGACCTTTCAGTCTGCAGGCCGATGCTCTATCCACTGAGCCAAACCAGTCAGGGCTGCCCTTCTTGCATCTGACTCCACCCCATTCGCACCCCACGTGGGTCTTGTGGGTGTGGTTGAAGGTTCTCCTCCTGGAGGGATCACTTGTGGCCATCCTCGCAAATGTCTGACCGTGGGGATGGGGGCTGAGATGAGGGCCTGGGCTGGACAGTGGAGTCAGAGGGCTTGGGTCAGTGGCCGACTCACTGGAACCTCCAGCAAGTCTTTCTGTGTTTCTAAGCCTCAGTTCCAAGGGCCGAGTTTACCTCCCTTCAAGTGTTGTGGTGAAGATCAAATACGCGAATGAATGCAAGTGCCAGCCCCTGCCCACGGAGGTAATTACCCAGGTGCAGGGTGAAGGCAGCCCACTGGCGCGCACTGGCCACGAAGGCGCCGTCCTCCACGGAGAGGTAGCGCGTGGAGACAGTCTGGGAGCGCAGGCGGTTGAAGAGGGAGACCTTGGAGCCCGAGGAGATGCACACTGAGAGGGGAGGAGGAGTCAGTGCCCTGGCCTGGCTGGGTCCCTTGGACATGCCAGACACACCCAGTCTCTGCCCCCTGTGCCCATCTGACTCAGACGCTCAGCAGCCTAGACACAGGGGCATTCACATTTCACAGCTGTTTACCCAGTACCTGCCCGAGTCCCGCTTCTGCACTTGCGCCTGCTCCCTTTCGCTGCCTGGGCATCCTCCGGCTCATACACAGATGAAGTACTCACTAGATGTGGCCAGCACTGAGCAGGGTGCTGGGCCTCAAAGGGAGGATCAGATCTAGTCTTGCTCTGGAGGAGCTCACGGTCTCAGAGAGGAAAGAGGGACAATAAATATAGAATTTCAGTCCGGAGTGTAAGGACTGGGTGACGGAGGGCTTCCTGGAGGAAGTTACACCCTCAGCTGGGGAGGGTGAAGTAGGCAGGAGTGCTTGGGGAGCTATGAGCAGAGGCCATGTGATGTGGAACAGCAGTCCAGTGTGTCTAGGGCTTGACATTGATCTCTTCCAGCCTCTCACATAGGAAGAGCCACAGTTTGTTTGCTGATTAGGTTTTGACCCCCCGGGGAGAAAGCCTTGGGTGGTCTCCCTCTCCCCTCACAGCTTGAGGCACGCTATAGGTGCTCAGTTTACACTTAGCCCAAGCTCCCGTCCATTGCTGTGTATCAGATGCTGCTTTATACTTTATAGGTATTAGCTCATTTGAACTTCTCAACAACCCTCGGAGGTAGATGATATTATCTCTGCTGAAGAGAGCAACTTGCTGAAGGTCACTAGACTAGCAAAGCCAGGCCACCTGGCTCTGGAATCTGCCCTGTACCCATCACACCATGACACTCCTCCCTGGCTCTTTCCTGATCCCAAGGGTCAGCCCGAGCGCTGCCTGGATCTGAGGCCTCCTTCGGGGTGTTTGACAGACAGAAAGTGTGGTGTAGGAGTAAGAGCTGGGCTCTGGAGTCACACTGACACAAGTCCAAATCCTGGCCGGACCCCTTCCTAGCTGGCCTGGAATAGGATAGGCCCAAATGGGTCTCGAATGAATGGATGAATGTGCCAAACCTCACTTTCCTTGTCTACATGGCAACAGTGACAGTACCCCCCTCACAGGGACACAGTGGGCATCACATAGGCTGATGCATGTAAGGGGTTCCAGGAAACCCAACCCTCCCTTTGCCGCCCCTTCCTCCCCCTCCCATCGGGGTCGTGGTGGTGGTGTCACTGTTACTCAGGCTCCCCCCGCCCCCTTATAGTCTCAGATCCTCCAGTACTTGGCACCCAGGACAGTACTTGTCTCAGACTCTCTCTCTCTCTCTCTCTGATCCTCTCTGCACGCCCCTCTCCCTGCAAGACTGTGTGTTCCCCCAGAATAGACAGTGTCCTTGTTTTATAGGGATCCAGCTCCCAGCACAGAGCCAGGCACAAAGCAAGCCCCGAGTAAATACTTTTAACTGAATTTCCTCTGTCTTTTTATTGTCACTTTTAATCTGTCTCTAGTTCAGTATCTGCTGGCCATTTCAGGGTCCCCCCAACTACCGCGTCCCTAACTCACACACTCAGGACAGGTGTCTGTCCCCTCCTGGCTCTGCCCTTGCTTCTCTAACTTATTCCCAGAGCTCAGCTTCACTGGCTCAGCCAGACCTGATCCCGCCCGCCTCGGCTCAGACCCCGCCTCTTCCACTCTGACCCCACCCCTACAATCCAGGTCTCCCCCCCTTCCAAATCCCCGGCCGAAAGGTTTGAGGGCACCTCCCGGCCACCTGTGCGATCAAGCCCCGCCCCGCTCACGGTCGGTGTTTTTCAGCGACTGCTTCTTCTGCGAGGGCTTGGAGATGACCTTGATGAGGCGGCTGTGGAAGGTGCCCAGCTCCCGGCCCCCGCGGAGCACCAGCCGCAGCACCAGCCTGAAGTGCTTCCTCTTGTCCGCGTCTGAGATGTACAGGGTCTTGGCGCAACCGAATTCCTATGGGGTCCAGGGGGTGGGGCCGGCTCATCTCAGCTGTCCGCCTCGGGGTGAACCTTCCTCCCCCAGTTTTCTGACGTCCGCCCCGTCGGACCTGACGGAAGCGGCAGAGTCCAAGCGCTCGGTGCACCCTCCTTGCAGACCCTCGGTGCCCAGGCTCCCCTCCCTTTGCAGAAAGAAACGAGCTCTCCTCCCCGAGGAAGAGGCAAGGGTGGGAGCGGGCCTGGGACCCCCTCCTGTGCACTCTCACCCTGGAGTCGGGCTGCTCCTCGAAATTTAACTTCTGCGTCTCGGCGGCGCTGCCGGATGCGCCGTCCAGTCCCATGTAACCGCAGACAGTGGGCCCCGGCTCCCCTGCGAGGTGGGCTGGAAAGGGACGTCGGCGGGCTCGGGAAGGACTCCGTGGCCGGGCAAGCCTACTTTCCGCCGCCAGAGGGCGCAGCGAGACTGGGTCTGCAAACCGCCCCGCTCCCAATCCCTCCTGCGTGGTCCCCTGCGGAGGAAGGGGGCTGGGGGCTGTCCTCACCTTGGCCCGGCACTGGCTTCACCCTCCAGCCAGGACCTGCGAGGTAGACGCAGGGCGGGGGGCAGAAGAACCTGCGGAGACATGTAAGCGCTGAGCTCGTGTATCCTCTCCACTGTTCTGTCTTGGAGGCATCTCAACGGTAGCAGAAACCTGAAAGAACCCTCCCTCCTCCACCTTTCTCCCCTCCCTCCTCAGGCTCCCTAAGACTTCGAAGCCCATTGACATCCGAGCCTTCTCCACTCCACCTTTAAAACATATCCAAAATCCACTGGCTTCTGGGCACCTCCACATCTTTATTTGTAAAACCATGAGCCAACCATGTCACTCATCTTAAAATCCTCCAATGGTTCAAGTTCAAAGTCCTCCTATAACCTGCCCGCTGCTTACCTCTCCAACTTTATTTCCTACATCCCCACCACCTTCTCAAACTGCGGCCAGTACCTCAAACAGGCCGCGTGGGTACTGTCTCGGGGTCTGTGCATTCTCTTCCTCCTCCGGCTCTATTTTCACATTCGAGTCTCAGATCAGACGTTACCTTGACCTTTCTAGCAAAAGCACCCTCCCTTCTGTTTCTGTCACACTGCACTGTCTGTTCCCTTCCAGCTTCCAGCGGGATCCCGTTCATTGATTGTGGAGACTATTGTCTGTCTCCTCCTCACTTTGAATGAAGAGGCAGTGAGAGCAGGGACTGTATTTGTCTTGTTCAGCTATATGCCCAGTGCCCAGCGGTGCCCAGAGAGCCTGGCACATGGCAAGCACTCGTTCCCAGTTGTTGATGACAGTATGAATGAACGGGTGAGTGAGTGAATGAATGGAGACTGTAGATTCCCAGGGAGGTTCTGCTAAGACCAAAGTGGGGACTGTGGGTGGCTGAAGGAAAGGCTCATGATCAGCCGGTAGCTGAGCCCCAGTCCTCCTCAGGTCCCAAAACATGCTAAACAGGAGGCGCGCACAGGGCCCAAGCAACCCGGAGGGGCGGGGGAGGCACCTACCGCTTCTCATTCCCGTAGGATTTCTGGGCCACCTTGGCGTGCAGGATCCGCACCGTCTGCTCGCACTGCTGCTGCAGGCACCGGCGCACGCCTTCCCTCAGGACCGCGGTGCGCTCTGGGGAGGCCCTGGGAGGCCGCAGCGGGAGCGTCAAGGTGAGGTGACATGGATGTCAAAGCACAGGTGTGTGAAATGAAATAAAGTTCTAGTGGCGACCACTCAAGGACGCATTCAAGTCGTGAGCTGAGTGGGCTGCGCGGTTCTCAGTGAGGTTTGCGGGAGCCCACCTGGATACCCAGGCCCAGCGCTCTGCCGGGCTGGCTCCGCGCCCCTGGTAGCCTGGAGCTTTGGGGAGGGGCCCCAGCGGCACCAAGACCCAACTGGTGTGGGCCTTGGGGTGGAGGCAGACTGTGGAGGGCATCTGGCGCTCCCTGCACCCTGAGGGGACCTACGCAGGGAGTCTTGATGCAGGGACAATAGCCTTTGCTGGACCCGGGGAGCAGAGTGCTCGCTTGCCTGCCGGCAGACCCCTGCAAACGTGTCCCCAGTCTCCTGGGATTGGGGGAGGAGAGCATTTCAAGTTTTCCTGCAAAACAGCCCTCCCTCTTTCCTCCGGAGAGAGAGGCCAGTTACGGTCTCAATTGTACTTTCCTCGGTCGCAGGGCCTCCATTGCCACGTGGAGTGGGCCAGGCAGCTCCTGGGGCCTGATGGCTGCTCAGCCTGGAGTTTTGATGGGTGAGGTGTGTGGGTGGGTGAGGGTGGGTGAGGTTGGATGGGTGGGTGAGGGTGGGTGAGGTTGGATGGGTGGGTGAGGGTGGATGGGTGGGTGAGGGTGGGTGAGGTGTGTGGGTGGGTGAGGGTGGGTGAGGTTGGATGGGTGGGTGAGGGTGGGTGATGTTGGATGGGTGGGTGAGGGTGGATGGGTGGGTGAGGGTGGGTGAGGTGTGTGGGTGGGTGAGGGTGGGTGAGGTTGGATGGGTGGGTGAGGGTGGATGGGTGGGTGAGGGTGGGTGAGGTGTGTGGGTGGGTGAGGGTGGGTGAGGTTGGATGGGTGGGTGAGGGTGGATGGGTGGGTGAGGGTGGGTGAGGTGTGTGGGTGGGTGAGGGTGGGTGAGGTTGGATGGGTGGGTGAGGTTGGATGGGTGGGTGAGGGTGGGTGAGGTTGGATGGGTGGGTGAGGTGTGTGGGTGGGTGAGGGTGGGTGATGTTGGATGGGTGGGTGAGGGTGGATGGGTGGGTGAGGGTGGGTGAGGTGTGTGGGTGGGTGAGGGTGGGTGAGGTTGGATGGGTGGGTGAGGGTGGGTGAGGTTGGATGGGTGGGTGAGGGTGGGTGGGTGAGGATGGGTGGGCCCCAGACGTATGCACTTGCAGAGAACACTAAAGGAATCCGTGAAGGCAGGTGTGAGGGACCACCAGGGGGGCGGAGGAGAGCCATGGACCAGGGCTGCTCTGAATCCTTTATCCTCCTCGCAGGACCAGTGTCCAGGCCTCTCCTCACGCCCGGAGGCGGTGGCGGAGGGCCAGAGCCGGCCGCGCCCCTGGAAGCGGGGCCAGGCAAATGGCGGCCCGGCCAAGCCCCGCTCCACCCCTGGGGCTCCCCAGGGGAAGCGGCTCGAGGCCTCCAACGCATTCCGGCTGCGGGGAGAGCGGCCGCCCGCCTCCGGCTGCACCGAATTCCGGCCCCGCGGGCCGCGCCGGCGGCTCCCCAGGCGCCTGGAGCCGGGCGCCGCTCAGGCCCCGCCCCGCCCTCGGCCGGGGGATCGCCCTGCCAGTGGGAGGGTCGCCGCCGCGCTCCCCTCCCCACCGCCCGCCCGGGTTAAATGCGCCGCCTGCGCCCGCCGCCGCTGCCTGGCCGTCCCCACCTCGGCACGCTGCCCGCCGTACCTGCTCCAGCCGCCCCCGAGGCTCCGCCCGTCGGCTCCGCTCTGTGGCCGCGCCTCCAGGTGGCCTCGCAGGTCCAGGTGAGTCAGAGTGCCTGGGGGCGCCGAGGGCTCTGCGGGGAGCAGGCCCCCAGCCAGACGGGGAGGCCAGACTTAACGGGGCTGCACCCCCAAGGTGTCCGGCTGCACCCCCCATGGTGTTCGGCTGCACCCCCAAGGTGTCCGGCTGCACCCCCCATGGTGTCCGGCTGCACCCCCAAAGTGTCCGGCTGCACCCCCCATGGTGTCCGGCTGCACCCCCATGGTGTCCGGTTGCACCCCCTATGGAGTCTGCAGTGCCCTTCCCACTCCTGTGGGGCCCTTTCCAAACGGGGTCCACACCAGCAAGCCGACGGACGGGAGGGACGTGTTCCCCATCTCCTCCCCTGGGGAGCCTGCAGGAACCTCCTCCAGGTGCTCACCCACCAGCCAGCTCCTGAGGAATGAATTATCCACGGCACTGCCCTCCCTCTGGGGGCTCCCCCACCCTGAAGGCATGTCCAAATCGTACATTTTAACGCAGGATTGATTCGCCCCGCCAGAGAGTTCTGGTGCTAGCGTCCGCCTTGTCACCACGTCGCTGTGTGGCTTGGGGTGAGACACTGCTGTCTCTGGGCCCAGTTCCTCCCTCCGTGGAAGGAGGGGGTTGGAAAGGGGATGCGCTTGGAGGAAGCCGCTCTTTTGATTTTCTAGAGTTCCTGGGGTACAGGTGGGATGCCAGGTGAAATGTTTGCTCATGCCAAGAGCAGGATAAGGGAGACCGTAATCAAGATTGGGGAGCCTGGAGGCTTCTGGAAGTAGCAAAGGATGAGAGGTGGCAAAAGTCCCGTGTGCCTTTAAAACCCCTGCTCTGGGGGTGGGGTGGGAGGGGGTGCTGGCCTCAGCGATGGCCCAAGCTGGAGAAAGCATTCCACACGTTTCCCCCTCCAGCAGCTGGCACCTCTGGCTCAGCCACCTCCGTGCCGGTCCTGCCAGAGGGATTTCGTTCCTCCACCGGCTGACGGCGAGGGCGGGGAGGATCCGGACGGGAAGGCCGCCTGGAGTGAGCGACCTCGCTCAGAATGGGCCCATTCACGGCCGGGGGAGGGCGGCTGCGGCTGGGCTGGGGGCGCGGGCCCCTCGACCAGAGCCGGCAATGGGCAAAGGCGAGCGCAGCTCCAGCCTGGGCGGGGCAGTGGGTAGAGAGCAGAGGGCGGGAACGCGAAGGAAAGAGGTCCATGGCTCCTGGACACCAGGTTGGTTGCCAGGCAACTCAAAAGGAAGAAGGGGAACCGCTCCGGGAGTCCCAGGTTCCTTTGCAGCTCCGTGGGCTGCCTGCTTGGGCCTCATTTTCCCCATCTGTACAATGGGAGTCCTCGTGATTCTCCAGGGGCCTGGTCAAGGGCCTCGGAGGGTGAACGCTCACCTGCTGCCCCCACGGGGTCCATGGCCGCGCTCCGAGGCCGCCAAGCCGCTCAGTCGCCGCCCGCTGGATGCGTCCCGTGCCGCTGCCCCCAGATCCCTGCGCACCCCGCTCCTGGGCCTCAGGCCGGATATATCCTACCCCGCTTATCTCAAGGCCCTGGCTCCCGGCGCTGTTTGCTCTGGGTAGGGGCACCTGCTGGGCAGGTGTGGGCTTCCCACGGCCACCAGCCGATGAAGCCAGGTCTGGAGGGCGCCCTCTGGCGGCTTCTCTGGGAGCTGGAGGGCAGTCGAGGCACTCAGCCTCGAATTCAAGTGCCCGGTGGGCTTTGGCCACGCATTGCCCACCCCTGACCCTCCCAAACAGAGCGCTCGGCCATGCCCAGGCCTGCGGTTGCTGATGTGTGGCTGAGAGAGTGTGTGTGAGTGTGTGTGTGTGTGTGTGTGTGTGTCAGTGTGTGTGTGTCAGTGTGTGTGTGTGGCTGTGTGTGTGAGTGTGTGTGTGTGGCTGTGTGTGTCAGTATGTGTGTGTGTGTGTGTGTGTGTGGTGTGTGTGTGTGGCTGAGTGGGTGTATGAGTGTGTGTGAATGTACATGTGAGTGTGTGTGTGGCTGTATGTGTGTGTGTATGTGTGAATGTGTGTGTGTGTGTGTGGCTGAGAGTGTGTGTGTGTGGCTGAGAGTGTGTGTGTGTGAGTGTGTGTGTGTGTGTGTGTGAGTGATTGTGTGAGTGTGTGTGTGTGGCTGAGAGTGTGTGTGTGTGAATGTGTGTGTGTGTGGCTGAGAGGGTTGGAATGTGTGTGTGTGTATGTATGTGAGTGTGTGTGTATGTGGCTGAGTGGGTGTGTGAATGTGTGTGAGTGTGAGTATGTGAGAGTATGTGTGTATGTATAAGTGATGTGTGTGTGTGAGTGTGTGTGAGTGGTGTGTATGTGTGAGTGTGTGTGTGAGTGGTGTGTATGTGTGAGTGTGTGTGTGAGTGTGTGTGAGTGGTATGAGTGTGTGTGTGAGTGTGTGTGAGTGGTATGAGTGTGTGTGTGTGTGTGAGTGGTGTGAGTGGTGTGTGTGTGAGTGTGTGTGTGAGTGGTGTGTGTGTGTGAATGTGTGTGTGAGTGGTGTGAGTCTGTGTGTGAGTGTGTGAGTGTGTGAGTGAGTGTGTGTGTGTGTGTGTGAGTGTGTGTCTGAGTGGTGTGTGGGTATGAATGTGTGTGTGTGTGTAAGTGTGTGTATGTGTGAGTGGTGTATGTGAGTGTGTGTGAGTGGTGTATGTGTGTGAGTGTGTGTGTGTGAGTGGTGTATGTGAGTGGTGTATGTGAGTGTGTGTGAGTGGTGTATGTGTGTGAGTGTGTGTGTGTGTGTGAGTGGTGTGTGTGTGAGTGGTGTGTGTGTGAGTGGTGTGTGTGTGAGTGGTGTGTGTGTGAGTGGTGTGTGTGAGTGTAAGTGTGTGTGAGTGGTGTGAGTGGTGTGTGTGTGTGAATGTCTGTGTGAGTGGTGTGAGTATGTGTGTGAGTGTGTGTGTATGTGTGTGAGTGGTGTGTGTGAGTGGTGTATGTGAGTGGTGTATGTGAGTGTGTGTGAGTGGTGTGAGTGTGTGTGTGTGAGTGTAAGTGTGTGTGAGTGGTGTGAGTGGTGTGAGTGTGTGTGAGTGGTGTGAGTGTGTGAGTGGTGTGTGTGTGTGTGTGTGGTGTGAGTGTGTGTGAGTGTGTGTGAGTGGTGTGTGTGAGTGGTGGAGTGGGTGAGTGTGTGTGAGTGGTGTGTGTGAGTGTGTGTGTGTGTGTGAGTGTGTGAGTGGTGTGTGTGTGTGTGTGTGGTGTGAGTGTGTGTGAGTGTGTGTGAGTGGTGTGTGTGAGTGGTGTGAGTGGTGTGAGTGTGTGTGAGTGGTGTGAGTGTAGTGTGTGAGTGGTGTGTGTGTGTGGTGTGAGTGTGTGTGAGTGTGTGTGAGTGGTGTGTGTGAGTGGTGTGAGTGTGTGTGAGTGTGTGTGAGTGGTGTGAGTGGTGTGTGTGAGTGGTGTGAGTGGTGTGAGTGTGTGTGAGTGGTGTGAGTGTGTGAGTGGTGTGTGTGTGTGTGTGTGGTGTGAGTGTGTGTGAGTGTGTGTGAGTGGTGTGTGTGAGTGGTGTGAGTGTGTGTGAGTGTGTGTGAGTGGTGTGTGTGAGTGGTGTGAGTGTGTGTGAGTGTGTGTGAGTGGTGGGTGTGAGTGGTGTGAGTGTGTGTGAGTGTGTGTGAGTGTGTGTGAGTGTGTGTGTGTGAGTGTGTGTGTGTGAGTGGTGTGTGTGAGTGGTGTGTGTGAGTGGTGTGAGTGTGTGAGTGTGTGTGAGTGGTGTGTGTGAGTGGTGTGAGTGTGTGTGAGTGTGTGTGAGTGGTGGGTGTGAGTGGTGTGAGTGTGTGTGAGTGTGTGTGAGTGGTGTGAGTGTGTGTGAGTGTGTGTGTGTGAGTGTGTGTGAGTGTGTGTGAGTGGTGTGAGTGTGTGTGAGTGGTGTGAGTGTGTGTGAGTGTGTGTGAGTGGTGTGAGTGTGTGTGTGTGAGTGTGAAGGACAGCCACACAGAGGTGCCTTGTATGGGGAGGGAAAGGGACCCACGTGGGGAATGGCTTCCTTCTGCAGAAGTTTTCCTCCCCTGGAAACGAGGGTGTGGACACGTCGGCTGGTCCTGCCAGTACCCCAGTCAGCGGTCGGCAAACTCATTAGTCAACAGAGCCAAATATCAACAGGACAACGATTGAAATTTCTTTTGAGAGCCAAATTTTTTAAACTTAAATTTCTTCTAATGCCACTTCTTCAAAACAGACTCTCCCAGGCTGTGGTACTTCGTGGAAGAGCCACACTCTTCCTCGCGAGCCACATTTGCAGACCATGGCTCGGCTTAGGTGTAGGATTGCATCCTGGCGCAGCCACTTTCTTGTCGCCACACTTTGGGTACCGGCGCTTTGGGCCTGTTTCCCAATCTGAGCAGGGGGAACAACAGCCGTCTGTCTCACAGAACTGTCAGTCGTCAGAGGACTGACTGCCACAGTGCAGGAGAAGCGTTTCACCTTGTGCCCGGCACAAGGAAGTCAGCAATCTCACTGTAATGAAAACTAATTACTGTGAAAACACTCACAAAAGTAGAGAGATTAGTAAAATAAACCCAGGACCCTCCTACACCACCAAGAGCCCATCACCCAGCATGGGAGTCCTGAAGACACTGTTTCCCCGTGTCCTCTCCTCCCTCAAGGCTCGGACACCCTGTTGTCTGCCCCCCCAAGTGCCATGAGGGGCCTTCCATGCTCACCACTGCCCCTACTGCTGCTGCTCCTCCGGCCCTGGGAAACCCAGCTGCAGTTCCAAGGTGAGTGGAGTCCAGCCCTGACCAGCGAGGGGAGAGGAACAAAGGCAGGTCTTCTGTCTGCAGCCAGCTTGGCCTCTGGGAGAGAAAAGCAACACTTTGGAGGCCCGCCCCCCGCCCCTCCCCCGGGCTGGGTTCGAATTTACCCTTTCACCTCTCTGGGCCTCAGTCTTCTCATTTGTAGGATGTGGCTTAGCAATAACAAGATTGGGCTGATGCAGAATGCCTAGTTGGTGTTACATTTTTCAGAGTGAGTTGAACAAAATCAAGAGATTTCACATAAAAATCCATAGTTGGGACTTCTCTTTAAAAATCCAAGGATCTGCTCACACGGATCTGCATGGCTGCATGGGACTTCTGGCTGCAGCTGCCCACTCTGGGAGGCATACGGCTTTCTGGGTGCCCGCCATCTCCCCCCCCCCCCCCCCCCCCCCCGTTTCACTCAGTTATGTTGCCCACCGGGCTCCTACAGGGATTTGAATTGCGAAATTCCCTCTCCCTCTCCCAAAGGGGCAATGCGCCCCAGAACAGCCCTCCGAGCTGTCGGGTGGAGGGCTGGTGAAATCTCCTGGCCCAGGCCCTCGCGCAGGCATCTAACTTGCAGGTGCTAGCGCATGTGGGCGCTGTTGTGCAGGGCGAGTGCCATTCCGCCCTGGTTTTCCCTGGGGACCTCCTCGGAGAGGAGGCTTCGCTGACCTAGGAAAGTCCTTCCCGATCTCCTCGCAGGTCCCAGGTGCCGCACTGGACCCCTAGACTTGGTGTTTGTGATTGACAGCTCGCGCAGCGTGCGCCCCTTCGAGTTCGAGACCATGCGGCAGTTCCTGGTGGGCCTCCTCCGCCGCTTGGACGTGGGGCCCCACGCCACGCGCGTCGGCGTGATCCAGTATTCGAGTCAAGTGCAGAGCGTGTTCCGGCTGGGGGCCTTCTCGCGCCGCGAGGACATGGAGCGCGCCATCCGCGCCGTGGTGCCGCTGGCGCAGGGCACCATGACCGGGCTGGCCATCCAGTACGCCATGAACGTGGCCTTCAGCGTGGCCGAAGGCGCGCGCCCGCTGGAGGCGCGCGTGCCGCGAGTCGCCGTGATCGTGACCGACGGGCGGCCCCAGGATCGGGTGGCGGAGGTGGCGGCGCAGGCGCGCGCCCGCGGCATCGAGATCTACGCGGTGGGGGTGCAGCGCGCCGACGTGGGCTCCCTGCGCGCCATGGCCTCGCCGCCTCTGGACGAGCACGTCTTCCTGGTCGAGTCCTTTGACCGCATCCAGGAGTTTGGCTTGCAGTTCCAGGGCCGGCTGTGCGGTGAGTGGGGGGAGCGCTGGAGCGAGGCTCAGTCGGCCTGGATTCCCATCCCTTCCCCTTCCGTCCCACCCCCGGGGGTGGGGGGGGGGGGGAAACCCACCAGAGAGCTGAGGCGCTCACGGCCTAACGCACGCCGCGCAGCCACGCGTGTCACCTGCCAGCTCTGGCCACTTGTGCTTAGGCTTCGCCCACCAGTAGCAGCATGTGGCGTGCTCTCCAACTGGGATGGGCTGTGGTTTACCGCTGGTTTAAGGTCCAACTCCAACACTGCCCACTCCACACTGGAAGCACCGCCCCTCAAACGTGAGAGCCAGCTGCCCACTGCAAAGGTCAAGGCTCGCCCACAGGGGCAGGCCCTGCCCGCTCGCATTTTAGCTCCTACTCCTCCTCCAAGCTGCTAGAGCTGTCTTAGTCACACTTCGAGTTACTCCCCCTCTCTACCTTACCCCAGCGTGGTCCTGCCCTCGCCCACTGAACATAGAGCCGGGGGTGGGGGTGCTGCCTCTTTGAGCCTATTCACAGAGGCTGTGAACAGGGCCCTGTTCTTTCCCGAAGCCTTCCCACTTGGATCGACCCTTCTCGAGTGAATCATAGCCCACCCAAGTCCATACTTGATCACCCAGCTGTCTCTTGTTGGAGGGTTCTGCCCATCTGTCCCCTGCTGTTCTACTCTTGTGTCCCCTCAGGAAAGAACCTGTGTGCTGAGGGGGGACATGGCTGCCAGCACCAATGTGTCAGCTCCCCTGGCACCTTCCACTGCGCCTGCAACCCCGGCTACCGGCTAGCAGCGGATCACAAGAGCTGTTTGGGTGAGAACTGTTCCAGCCCCGCAATCCTGAGCCTTCAGAGGCTCCCCCTGCCCCAGCATCAGCCCTATGGGTCTGAAAGGGCCTGTAGAAGCAAAGTCCAGCTCCCTCTCTTGCTAGGTCTGAGGAGGGGAAGGTACGTCTGGAGCCACACGAGTCCTGGATGTGACCACAGTTAGAAACCGTGACCCCACTCTGAAGTGTGCTTTCTGCATCCTCCTGTTCACTCTTTCAGGCTGCCTCCTGCCTGCTCCAGTGTACCTCCCAAACGTGTTTGTGTCTTCCCACGGGCACGTCGTTAGAGTTCCTGTAACTTAGACACTGTGGGAGCTGTCACTTACCGTCTCCACACACCGCCACCCCTGCCGCGTCCAGGCTGCCATTCCTGCTTCCCCATCTCACCGGGGCTGCTCACCTGGGCTCTCTTCCTGCTCCCGCACCTGCGAGTCGTTCCAGGCCGGGTTCTTTATTGTTGCCTCCTGAAAAGCTACAGCTCACAATGTCTTTGCCTGTACCATTGGGACTTTCCTTTTCACATGTATCTGTGTCCACTCCTCTCATCTTAACGACAGATGCCATTTGCTGAGTGGGTACGTTATCTCCCAACCTCACCACAGCCTGGAAAAGAAGGTCATGTGATCCCCAGGATGTCCACTGGGGGTTTCTTGTTTCTAGGATGTTGAAAAAACTAGTTTGAAGCCCCATGTGATGACCCACGGACATCTCAGCCCCTCCCGCAGATCTCTGGGAATTCCCCAAGAGTTTACATTCTGCATCCCCCTCTCACTCTGAGCGTCTGCAGAATTCAGTCAGTTTATGGCTCCTCTCTCAATTTCTCAACCCCACACGTGCTGTCCTATTCCATGCGCATAAATCAGCCTCTTCCTTGGTTCACACACTTGTGCACAACGACACGTGTGTGTACTTGTAAGTGCGTGCATATGCCCATTTCACTAAAGATAGGGAGGACAGAGGTGTGACTTACATCTCAGTAAAGCCAAACATATATACACACAAAAGGAAACATCCTTTTTAAAAAATCTTTATTGCTGAAAGTATTGCAGATGTCCCTGAAACATCCATTTTTTAAAATAATTGAATACTAAGCACCTTTGACCCTGAAAGCTCTCGGTCACTCACTGCACGGGATTTTTTTACTGGCATTCTCACCCCACACAGTCACTCATCTTCACACGTTCTTTTTCTTCCTCTCTCCACTGCTCCCTCTTTTCTAGAAACCCTAAATTCTCACTTTTTTAATGCAGGACAATTCATCTCTCTCCAGCCCTTATTCCCCAGTGCAGTGCTAGGCCGTCTTTTCCATATCTAAGCCATCAATATACACAGCAGGGCAATAGCTCACCTTCCCCAGAAGGAAGTTGTAAATAGCAATTGCTCTCTCTCCCATTATCTCCTCATTTTGCAGATGGGGAAGTGGAGGCTCAGACAGGTGAGGTGGCAGGATGTAGTTCCCCTGTATTAGTCAGTGAGCATCTTCAGGGCAGGGACCCTGTTTCCCACAACTGTGGATTCTTGGCTCCATCCTGGCTCAGGAAGGCGCACCCTGGAATGCATCTGGGTCTTGAGTTGGTGGGGCCACCTGGCCCAGAGCAAGGAGGCCTACACTATAGGAATCACAGATGCCCGGTTACCACCCCGGATTAATTAAGTCAAGATAGTTGGGAATTTCAGTCCAGGCATAGATTTTTGAAAAAAAAAATATTTTTATTGATTTCAGAAAAATAGGGAAATGGATAGAGATAGAAACATCAATGATGAGGATCATTAATCAGCTGCCTCCTGCACACCCCACAGTGGGGATCAAACCTGAAACCTGGGCATGTGCCCCACCAAGAACCGACTTCCTGGTTCATAGGTTGACGCTCAACCACTGAGCCACGCCAGCCTGTTTTTTTTTGAAAGCTGTGCTGTCAGGGCTGAGAAGTGCAGCCCCCAAAGTATATGCCATTGACCTGTGACTGAAGGGACTCATGGCTGGGAGCACCACTGTATTAGTCCCCCAGGTTCCTAGTTCTGTTGCTTCAGAGCTGGCTTTGTACTCCAGCAGGACCAGAGGAGCTGCAGGGATGAGCGAGCCCCCCCCCCCCCCCCACACACACACACCCTGCCTTCACACTAACACCCTGGACTAAGGTCTCAAATGGCTCCAGTCAGAAGCGATATCTTGCTGCCTTTTCCTTCCCACCAGTCATTGATCACTGCAGCTTTGGGAACCACAGCTGCCAGCATGAGTGTGTTAGCACCGTTGGTGGGCCAAGGTGCCGCTGCAGAGAAGGCCACGACTTGCTACCTGACGGGAGGAGCTGTCACGGTGAGGAGGGGTCTCCTGCATTGTGCAGAGGGGCCAAGGGTCTTAGCTAGTGGAGTCCACCCTGACTTAACCTGACCTACCTCTCCTTTCAGCTCGGGACCTTTGCAATGGCATAGACCATGGATGTGAGTTCCAGTGTGTGAGTGACGGCCTCGCCTACCGCTGCCTGTGCCCTGATGGACGGCAACTCCAGGCGGATGGCAAGAGCTGCAACCGTGAGTTATGGGTGGGGGGAGGGGGGGGCAGGGACAGTCCCACTGCTCACATTGTGAGCATCCTTGACTTTGGTGTGGGTGTGGTGTGAATGTGTGAGTGATGGCATTGGAGGGTGTGCCATACTCTGCCTCTTATCTTTTTCTCTTCAATTCTTTTCCCGGTTGCCAATATATTTTTATTGATTTTAGAGAGAATGATAGAAACATCAGTGATAAGAGAGAATCATTGATTGGCTGCTTCCTGCATGCCCCTACTGGGGATTGTGCCCACAATCCAGGCATGCTCCCTGATCAGGAATGGAACTGTGAATTCCTGGTTCATAGCTTGACTCTCAACCACTGAGCAACACTGGCCAGCCGAGGTTAATTTTTAAAAAAATACATACATGGGTGGGCAAAAGTAAGTTTGCAGTTGTGAGCATGTGAAACACAAAATTTATTTTTGTATTATTATTTGTTGATTATTGTATTACTTTCCATACAGACAACTGTAACCTACTTTTGCCCACTCCTCTATTTGATCACATTCTTCTCTCGCTCAAAAGCCAATTCTGGCTCCCCAGTGCCTACAAAATAAAGATCAAATGCCTCACCCCTGAGTTTTTCAAATGGGAGGACAACCACATTTGTGGCTAATGAAATCAAATGAATGGGGTTACAACCAGCATTAACATGAAAGAAAGAAAAAATAGAGTTTTTGGCATGAAGAAAGAATAAATATTGTTTCATGAAATGTAATTTTAACTGTATGTGGGCATATGTAGTACATCACGATGTATTATTATGGTGGTTGTTTTCACTGTGGGTCGTGGTCACATTTCTAAACCACTGCCTTAGCTCATCACAGTCCAGCTTCACCAACCCCTAAGCTGTCCCTGCCACACTTGAACACATTAGCCGGACTGGCCTGTCTGTCCCCAAATGTGTCTCGAGCTCATCGCTTCCATGTCTCTGCGTATTC
Source organism: Antrozous pallidus (assembly GCA_027563665.1). Lineage (NCBI taxonomy): Eukaryota > Metazoa > Chordata > Mammalia > Chiroptera > Vespertilionidae > Antrozous > Antrozous pallidus. The sequence continues at coordinate 73,503,036 of CM050518.1, forward strand.
TGCTCCCACCATCCAGAATGTCCCTCCATGCCTTGGAGGACTCTCACTCTTCTTTGAAGACCAAGTCAGGTGTCACCACCTCCATGCAGCCTTCCTCACCAACTCCAGGAAGAATGAATTATTCTTATCTCTGGCTCTCTGCTGTAACATAGGGCACGTCTGACTGCTGTGCTCTCTCCTGATTGCCTTATGGATCGGGATTATGTTACATTTATTGTTGAAACACCTTCAGGACTAGCAACGTCCCTGGCTCAGAACAGGGGAGTCAACATTGCAGAGTGTCTAGGAGCATGGGTTTTGGGGTCGGTCAGAGAGACCTAGTTTCAAATCCTGGCTCAGCCACTGCTGGCGATGGAATCCAGAGCAAAACACTTTATACTTCAGAGCCTCAGGTTACAGAAAATGGGGATAATCCCCAAGGTTATTGGGAAGATTGAGAAACAACATATAAAGCACCTGGCCCGGTGCCTGACACACAGTAAGCTGCCAAATAATAATGTTTTGTTTTTATTTAGTATTTTTTAAAATAGATTTTATTGATTTTTTACAGAGAGGAAGGGAGAGGGATAGAGTCAGAAACATTGGTCAGCTGCCTCCTGCACACCCCCTACTGGGGATGTGCCTGCAACCAAGGTACATGCCCTTGTTCAGAATCGAACCTGGGACCTTTCAGTCCACAGGCCAACGCTCTATCCACTGAGCCAAACCGGTTTCGGCTATTTAGTATTGTTAATACTGGTAAAGTCTCTAGAATTCTGTCTGGTACCTAGCAGATGATTAATAAATATTAACTATTATAGGTGTGGGTATTACTATTCTTGTTATTAAGACGCTTTTCGCATATTGCCTGGTTTGTTGTGCTCAGCACTCAATAAATGGCAAAGGCTGTAATGACGCTGATAACAATAACAATACATCATGCCAGTGCCTGGCCCAGGACGGCCTTCACACATGCTGTCTGTCACACAGCGAATGAAGGACGAGATGGGTAGATGGCTGCTGCCGGCCACGTTCTTCCACGTCCTTCTCCTCGCTGCCTAGGGTGCCGCGAAGGCCACGTGGACCTGGTTCTGCTGGTCGATGGCTCCAAGAGTGTGCGCCCTCAGAACTTCGAGCTGGTGAAGCGTTTTGTGAACCAGATCGTGGACTTCCTGGACGTGTCCCCCGAGGGCACGCGTGTGGGGATGGTGCAGTTCTCCAGCCGGGTGCGCACAGAGTTCCCCCTGGGCCGCTACGGCACCGCGGCCGAGGTGAAGCAGGCGGTCCTGGCTGTGGAGTACATGGAGCGAGGCACCATGACGGGGCTGGCGCTGCGCCACATGGTGGAACACAGCTTCTCCGAGGCGCAGGGCGCGCGGCCCCGCATCCTCAATGTACCTCGAGTGGGCCTGGTCTTCACCGATGGCCGCTCCCAGGATGACATCTCAGTGTGGGCTGCGCGCGCCAAGGAGGAAGGTGGGCTTGGCGAGAGACGCGCTGGCGTGGGGTTGGGTTGGACCCGGGGAGGTGACTTTCCCGAGGTCTAGGGCGCCCCCTGTATCCTCCGTAGGCATCGTCATGTACGCCGTGGGCGTGGGCAAGGCGGTGGAGGAGGAGCTGCGCCAGATCGCCTCGGAGCCCGCAGAGCTGCACGTGTCCTACTCCCCTGACTTCAGCACCATGACCCACCTGCTGGACAACCTCAAAGGCAGCATCTGCCCGGGTGAGCACATCCGGCTCCGGCCCTCCTCCTCTCTCTTTGCCCAACCTCTGCTATCTCCCCTTACTACTCACCCCCACCCCCTCCTGGGGTTACAGCCAGGGCGTGGGCCTCTCTAGACAGAGCCTTGTTGGTCTAAGTATGGCCCAGGGCCCTCACTGGGTAGCTTGTTAGAACAGCAGCATTTTCAACTCTCTCCAGGCCAAATGGATTAGATTTTGCACTTGAACCAAATGCGTTTGTATGTATGTTAAAGTTAAGAAGCACTAGACTAGGCTGTTACCTGTCCCTCAAACTAGTGGATGTTCAGAATAATTTGGGGGACGTTTCTCAGAGGAATGCCAAACTGCGTTTCTGTAGCTCACTAACTTGGAATTCCGTTTTACAGACTTGGCACAGTGGCAGGGCGGAGTGTTTCAGGTGCACAAAGCTATGTATTTTCGTTTGAACAATGTAGCCCATAAATGCAGTCCGTACTTCACGGTGTTCAGCTGAAAAAATGCGGTGAAGGAGAAGAGAGCTGTTGAACCTTGTGAACTGTACTTTATAGGCCAGACAGGGGGTTTGGGGGGTATTTTTTACCTTGGTCTTTAGACTCGAACGCAGGCCTAAGATGTGACTCTTCTTTCCGATTTCTAGGCCCTACCTCCAGAGCGTAGGCCTAGGAAATCTCTCTCTCTCTCTCTCTCTCTCTCTCTCTCTCTCTCTCTCTCTCTCACACACACACACACACACACACACATAGTTGACCCTTGAATTGCATGGGTCCCCTTAAATGTGAATACAATGTATGCCTGTAAGTAGACTCACTCAGTTCAAGTCCATGTTGGTCATAGGTCAACAAATCTGCATATGCAGAGGGCTGACTTAAGTGATCTGCAGATTTTCAACTATGCAGTGGATCAGAGTTTCTAATCCTCGCTTTGTTCAAGGGTCAGCTCTATATATATACATATAGGTGTATACATACATATATATGTGTGTGTGTATACACACACATACACACATGCACACATACACCCCCAGGCTAATTCTAATAATTAGCTAGTGCATTGGGGAGGCACCGGATAGCTGCCCATGAGGGCCCTTCCTGTCCTGGCTCTCATGTCCCACACAGTGTGACACTGGATAAGATACTTAGTCCCTACCCCCACCTCAACTTCCCTCTGTAACAGGGGAAGGTGCTGGCTACCCAGGATTGTCTCCAGCTCTAGAATTCTAAGAGAAATCTGGGCTCTGTGATTGAGGCTTTTCACCAATTAGCTGTATGACTTTGGGCAGATTCTCCCCCCTCTCTGGCCCTTGATTTCCTCATCTACAATGTCTTTGTGGGACAGTCACCAATGCCATTCATGGCATGATGTACAGTAGTTTGCTAAGGATGCACACAAGACTAAGAAATAACCTTTAGAATCATAACAGCAGTTCTTCATTGGAGGCCCAGGCACTGTGCTGCCATTAAAAATGCCACTTGTTTACAGAATGTCAGTGAATCTAAGGTACCACCCATTGTCAAATTCACCATCATTTTCTATGTAGCTAAGAAAAAAATGGGGGCCAAATTTAATTATAAGGCACTTTTTGCATCAGACTCACCTAGAGGTTGAATTCAGTCAGATTGCTGGGCTCCAACTGCAGTGTTTCATACCCAGGTGGGGCCTGATAATCTGCATTTCTAATAACTTCCAGATGATGCTGATGCTTCCTGTCCTGGGATGTAGAGGTTTTCTCTCTTTTCCACATCCAGCATGGAAAGAGAGTGGGTCCAGTTTCTGAGTAGAGGAGCTGGGGATTGAGAAATAAAGAAAGAGTAGAAGATGCAGAAATAGAAACAAAAGCTGGGGCTGGGTGGACCTCTGTTCTCTCTGAGGGAGAGACAGGGACTCAGAGACCACAAAGCTGTGTTTATTTATATCCTCGAAATACCGGGAAGTTACACCAAAAGTTAGGATCAAAGGAGATTATTTGCATTCTTGAATAGGCCCCAGCATTCCTGGTGCTTGACTGGATTGACATCTCAAAGCCCACTCCCAGACACCTGGGCAAATGTGAAGGCCAAGCTGATAACACGTCACCCTTTTTGGTGAAGCGTGTTCCCAGGGTGTGGCTCTGCCCGTCGCCTTGAGTTCAGGTGACAATAATTAAAGAAATGCCCATGTGCCTTCCCAGGGGGCCCTCTACACTGGGACACTCGGAGAGCCGTGGATCTAGTTGAGATGCACTGTCAGGTATTTACTATGTCAGGCGGTGCCCTGGACCTGCACTCCCAGTAAGGTAGCCACCAGGGACACGTGCCCACTTAATTTAAATTAATTACAGTTAAAGTAAAAAACTAGTTCTTTAGTCACACAAAGCCACGTTTCAAGTGTTAAATAGCAACACGTGGCTTGTGGCTACCACCCCGGACAGGGCAGACATGGGACGTGTCATCATTGTGTAAAGCTTCAGGTGGAGAGTGCTGCTGTGAACTCTTGCCCCTCGGCGTGTGGGCCAGGGCCCAGCATCAGCAGCACTTGGGAGCAACTCAGCTCCTCCCCCATTCTGAATGAGAATCTATTTCATTTTAACAAGATCTCCTGGTGATTCTGAGCATCAGGTTTTGAGAAACACTCTCCGAAGGTGTATATAGACACATGCAAATGAGAGAATCCTTAGTACCAGCCAATGAATAGATTTTCTCGTGTCCTTTTTTACAGATGAGGAAACAGGCTTAGAGAGGTTGAGTGAGGTTTGCAATATCTCATAGCTATGTAGCTGAACTCATTCCAGGTCTGTTTGAACTCAAAGCCCATACACTCAGCCACAGGCTGGGTGGAGGCATAGCACAGGGTCTTGGCCAGGGACCCCGGGTCCTGCAGATCCTCATTCCCCTGACTCTCTGTCCCTGGCTGGCAGAGGAGGGCATCAGCGCCGGGACCGAGCTTCGGAGTCCCTGTGAATGCGAAAGCCTCGTGGAGTTCCAGGGCCGCACGCTGGGGGCGCTCGAGAGTCTCACTCAGAACAATATCCTTTGAGTTGAGGGGCGCAGGCTGGAGTGAAAGGGACGGGGTCCCCCGCGATTCCCACCGATTTCCTTAACCTCTCACTCGCCCAGCTGACGGCGCGCCTGGAGGACCTGGAGAACCAGCTGACCACCCATATGTGAGGCCCGCGGTGGCCCGGACCGGGCAGGGCTGAGGCCCCCAGGACTATGCTCCCTCGTGCGCCATCGGGGCGCCAGGGCGGGACTGAGCCTGAGCCCCTTGGGCTCGGGCTGTCGGGGACCAGGGGCTGGCGGGTTCCCAGCGCTGAGCTGGCCTCGCCTGGATCACAAGCCTGACTGCGGAGGGCGGGGGGCGCGTGCTAGACCCGCACGCCCTCACCGCTTGCTTCTCTGCTCTCAGTTCTTTGTTGGATTTCTTGTTTGTTCGTTTGTTTTCTTTTTCTTAAAAAAAAAAAAAACCCATCTGGTTTCCTTGGGGTCCGTGTGTGGGTCTTGCTACGCCGCCAGGGGGAGGGGAGGCCAGACGGAGAGCGCTCCTGCGGCGCCCGAGTGGCGTCTCCTCGGAGAAAGGCGCATTGTGCGGGGGTCGGGCTGGGGGGCCGGGGCCGGGCACTGCTTCCCGCTCCTTGTTTATTCAGCCAGAACAGACGGCTCCTTCTGCCGGCTGCGGGAAGGCGGCCGGGGGGAGGGGGGCTCCAGGGAACCCTTAGGGTCTGCGCAAGTCTGCGCCCCCTCCATTCCGCAGCGGATCAAACGCTGCGCTCTCTGGCCATACCCATCTCATGGTGCCCCCAAACCTGACTGAAAGCTGCTGGAACTGGGCGAGGGAGTTGGCGAGAAAGCAGGAGGCAGTCACTGAGTCCCTAAATGGACGGGGTGGGGACGGATAGGTGGGTTTCGCTGGGATTTCATCTCCCTCCTGCATTAGGTAGGAAGAAGAGAGGTATCAGGCGGGACCTCTGGCGCAGAGCAGGCTTTCTGCCTGCCCCGCCTGAAACCCCCCCCACACTCTGCCTCTGCTCCTCAAAACAGAAAATCCTAGAACCAGCCCTCTGTGGTAGAGCACAGACCGGGACCATCTCCCAAGTGCATGTAAGAAAATGCAAAGATGACGTGGTTTGCAGGCGTTGGCATTTTATCCTCACAACCACCGTGTGAGGTAGGAATTACCGCCTTTATCTTCCCCATTTTGCAGACCTTCCAGCCAAGCCTTACCCTGTGGCTGGAATTTCTGAAGGTGGCCAAGGAGGATTTTACAGGCGGATGAAGCAGGAACGTGTGTGGTTAGGAGTGGTGGACCATGTGGGGACGGGGTAATTGATGATTGAGATCCTACCCGGACTTGAGGGTCAGATGGGCTAGTGCTAAGCCATAGTGCCTGACATATGACCTCATCTGCTCTAAACCTTTATTTCACAGTCAGGGAACCAGGACTAGAGGGCGGAGTTGCTTGCTCAAGATCACACAGTGAGGGAAACCCATGTGGATCAGGCAGCAGCCTAGGAGGGTCTGATTGGATTGAGGACGCCAACTGATGGGGTGGCCAGGAGCACAAAGGCAAAGCTCCCTCCTTCGGAGATGGCCAGAACTGCCTTCTCTGGGGTTTCTTTTCTCATCTGCTCCTTTATCCTGCAATTTCTTCCTTAGCCACTGGATGGCGCCTGAAGCCCTGACTTGGAGTTGAGTCCCAGATCAGACGCTTGACATCTGGCACTTGGCCTAAGGAGCCAGGCCAACCCTTCTCCATAAGGCCTTCTTCCGGGTTCATACCCTTACCCCACTCTGGCCAACCCACCACCCCGGCGAGAGGCTGCTTCTGTTCCATAGGTATTGAGCACACACCCCTAGATTTGCAGACCACTCCCCCTGCTTACCAGCTATGTATTCTGTTGACAGGTGCTGCCTTCCTTCCCCATCTCCCACCCCCCTCTCACATTTCCCTTTCCTCTTACCCCCTTTTGCCTTTTGGTGAGGAAAGAATGTCCCCCACTGGGTGGCTAGCCCTTGCTTCTTTGTTTACACCCCTCCTACTTCAAAGGATAGCAGCTTTACAAAGGATTCATCAGTTCATTAACCCAAGAACAGAAAGAACTCAAGTAACAGAAGGGGGAAGGGAGGCGGGAGGAGGGTGACAGCGCCAAGAAAGCTGAGGTCAAGAGAAGGCACAGAGCCACTGGGCCTCCTGGTGGCCAAAGGCTGATAACACTGGGCACAGACCACTTACATTTGGGGGGACTCCTTTTTTAAATTGAATTCAGAAAGGGAGGGAGATAGACAGAAACATCAATGATGAGAGACAATCATTGATTGGCTGCCTCCTGCTTGCCCCCCACTGGGGATCGAGCCCACAACCTGGGCGTTTGCCTTTGACTGGAATAGACCCCTGGACCCTTTAGTTCTCAGGCCCACGCTCTATCCACTGAGCCAAACTGGCTAGGGCTTAGGGGGACTTGAGCCCAGATCTCCTAGAACTGTGGTTGACAAACTGAGGCTCGCGAGCCACATGCGGCTCTTTGGCCCCTTTGAGTATGGCTCTTCCACAAAATACCACAGCCTGGGCGAGTCTATTTTGAAGAAGTGGCGTTAGAAGAAGTTAAAGTTTAAAAAATTTGGCTCTCAAAAGAAATTTCAATCGTCGTACTGTTGATATTTGGCTCTGTTGACTAATGAGTTTGCCGACCACTGTCTAGAAGGAAGATCAGCCCTCAGCCCTCTTGGCTCCCTGGAGATGTGAATATTTAAAAGGCCGTCATCCTCCATTGTGTCTGGAGCTAGTTTCTTCTACTTGGTAACTGTGTTAGGCATGGTCCCAGATGGGAAACTCCAGGGCAGGAAGGGCCTGCAACCTCAGCCAGTCCCCCTGACTCCCTTTCTGAATTACAGCTTTCTCTATGTTGTCTGGCTTTCCATTTCTCCCTGATTTGGGGCCTTTTATCTTCCTAAAAGATAAAAGGCTCACAGCCCTTCTCAGTTTCTCCAAGGGTTATCGACTCTTGGACTCAGGATAGTGAGAAAGGGAGAGAAGCAAACCATCCGTTACAGAATGCGACAGCGTGCCAGGGAGTATGCTATCCCTCGCCCTGCACGGTCTTGTTTAACCCCTCAGCCTATGTAAGGAAAAAGTGAATCTCAAAGAGGCCAGTTGCCCATGGCCACAGAGGCCCCAAGATAGGATTTGAACCCAAGAGTCCCTGATTCGGGTATGCCCCTTTCATACTCTTATCCTTCAGCTCATCAGGGACAAATTTGGGCTTTTGCAAAGAAACTTTTATTAGGAAACTTAAGGGGCAGACAAAAGCAAAGCACAAAGTATGGAAGAGATGAGGGGCAGAGTGATGATTCTCATGAAAAATGCCCATGAATCTTGGTGTAATAGCTAAATTGTTAAAATCTATTAATTTGTTTTTAAACCAATATAGAGAAAATAGTATTATTGTGAGTGAAAGAGAGTTCTAGACATCTGAGAACATTGTGATTAAGGATCTCTTGAAAGAACAGCCAAAAAGCTCAATTAGGAGATGAGTTCGAGAAAGACAAGTACAAATAGCCTAATCCCCAAAATAACTTTGAAATAAGGATTTTAAGCTCCTGGAGAGAATAAAAAGAATAATATTCGTAAAAAGAGAAGAGGAGGATATAAAATAAAAATTGGTAGAGATGAAATATGAAACAAGAAGAGATGGATGTGGAAAAATATGAGGGTATGACATACATGTAGATCAAGTTCTGGATAGTGGAAAAGAAAGTCAGAGAGATATTTAAAGTCGTAATGGGAAAGGATTTTCCAGAATTGAAGAGCGAAGTGACTGTTCAGGTCAAAAGCATACATCATGTGTGGAGCAGAATGAATAAATTAACATGTATGCAACGTTAATGCTTGGCTTTGGTGATAAGTTCATGGCACTGACTGGAAGCGAGTAGAACAGAGGCTGATTAAAATTACAGGCTGTACTGGCAGGGAAAGTCCAACATTGGCCAACTGGGGGGTTGCTTATTCCAAAGGCAATCCTCAGACTGTTGCACCAACAGTGGTGGGAGCGACGCATAATGATGGGGTTAGTTCATGGCCTTGCTCTTCTCTAATGTGATTAAGCCTGGAGGTATGCAGCTGTTCAAGCCCCAAACTGCTGTGAGAAGAGGCCAGCGCTGATGGCTTTTGGTGCTGCCAGGGTGTGTATGGGAAAGACACATTCCTACTGTGAGGAGGCTGACCGCATGCAACCCACTTAGGACCACAGCCTTTGGTGCCCTGGGCCATGGATAAGAGATCGCCTGCCTTTTCACCCCGAAGCGGGAGGCTCTGCCAGGCACTTCTATCTCTACTTTGGCGCCAGGAGCTGTGACACAAGACTTTAAGACTCCTGTGTTGCCTTGATATTTGGTAAGATCCGGGGAGACCTGGATTGTCCTGACCTAAGTTCCTCTCCTCACTCTGCCCCCACTGATATAGTTTATAGTGATGTAATGAAGTTGCCAAGAGCTTGTATTACATGTAAGTGTGATAAATGCAAATGCAGATTATAATAAGTGTTGCTATTATAAATACCATGTTGTAAAATAGTCAACAGCTCTTGATAAAATTTTGAACAAAAAAATAAACTTCCCTGCATTGGCCTATGGACTGAAAGGTCAAGGGTTCAATTCCCAGGCAAGGGGCATGTGCTTCGGTTGCAGGCTCAATCCCTAGCCCATAGGGTCCTGTGTGGGAGGCAACCAATGGATGTGTCTCTCAAGTCAATGTTTCTCTCTCTTCCTCTCTCTCTCTCTCTCTTTCTCTCTCTCTCTCTCTTTTCCCTCCCTTCCATTCTCTCTAGAAATCAATGAAAAAAAAATCTTCAGGTGAAGATTAAAAAAAAAACACCCTTAAATTTACATCATAGTTGCATTCCTGAAAAAACAAAACAAAACAACACACCTAGTGGTTATAACTGGGAAAAGAATACTTTCTGTATATACAGTACATAAAATGAGTTTGGTGCAAGGCTCAGATAAACAGGTTTCATCTTCAAAATGTTCAACAAGACATTTAAAAACATTTAAACATTAAAGTGAGAGTCAGGGAGAACCAAGATAGGTAAAACACCTATCTTGCCGTCATGCTCAGCAATTTTAATACTACAACTTAACGAAAGAACAAACACCTTCCAGAATCACCAGAAAGCTGGCCGAGTGAAAATTCCACAAATAAAAGTAAAAATAAGACACTGTGACTTCGGAGGAGCGGCGGCGGACAGCGTTGAAAGATTTGCGCAGAGAGAGGTTTGGAGCGCGCGCCAGCAGAGAGGGCGGGCAGCTGAAAACCGGCCAGTTTTCTGGAAGGGGGAGACAAAGACATCCCACTGGACTGATTCTCCAGCTCTGGGCGAAGTCCAGGGAACCCACTATCATACGGGGTGAAAACTGGACAGTGGGAGGGCACACCGAAGCTCGGGTGCTGCCGGGTCTGCTGGCTTGTGGAGAAGGCAGCTCTCGCGCGAACAGCTCAGCTGCAAGACCACGCAGAGAGCGCTCTGCGACTTGCTCTCTCATTCGGAAAACCGTCAGACTGCTTTGTTTTACGACCCTGGGTGAGACATTGGGCGTGCAGACTCATTTGGGGAGAGTCTGAATTCCCCCGCAGCCGGTGGAGCTCCACAGCAGCTCTCTCTCAGAGGTGCTGGTGGCCATTGCCCCCAGCACAGAGTCCCTGGGGCCGCATAGGGCGGAGCTAACACTGTCTGCTTGGCCCGGAGACTCCGCCCATCCAACCTGAGCACAGCTGAGCTTCACAGACAATTGGCCTGGAGGTCAACCCCTCCAAGTGCTAACAACGATTAACCTGAGCTTAACTTCAGCAAGACTGTGCAACCCATATCCACCTCAGGTAACCGGGGAGGCTGAGCCACTGTCCCTAGTAGGAAGTCTACCACACAAAGCTAATTGACCAACTCAGGGAAGCAGCCACCATGCAGAGACATGGAAAGAAATCAGATGTGAAAGAAATGGAGGAAAAAAAACGACTGGACATGGAATTCAAAACCACGGTTATAGGGCTTCTCAAGAGGCTCCAACAAAAGGTCGAGACCTATAAGGAAATAAGCAAGACCACAAAGGAAATGATCAAGACCAACGTGGAAATGAAGGAGACCCTCAAGGATATAAAGGAGACTCTCAAGGATATGAAAAAGGACCAACCAGAAATTAAGCATACACTAACTGAAGTAAAAAATATTTTACAAAGACCTAAAAGTGCTCTGGAGCACCCCAAGAACCAAGTTCAAGATTTGAAATACAAAGAGGGAAAATCCACTCAGCTGAAAAAGCAAGAAGCCAAAAGAATCCAAAAAATTGAAGATAGTGTAAGGGGCCTCTGGGACAACCTCAAGCATACCAACATCTGAATTATAGGGGTGCCAGAAAAAGAGAGAGAGCAAGACAATGAAAACCTATTTGAAGAAATAGTGACCGAAAACTCCCCCCACCTGGTGAAAGAAACTGACTTAGGAGTCCAAGAAGCACACCGAACCCCAATATATAGGAACCCTAAGAGGACCACACCAAGGCACATCATAATTAAAATGCCAAGAGCAAAAGACAAAGAGAGAATATTAAAAGCAGCAAGAGAGAAACAGTTGGTTACCTATAAGGGAGCACCCATACGATTGTCAAGTGGATTTCTCAACAGAAACGATGCAGGCCAGACGGAAGTAGCAAGAAATATTCAAAGTGATGAACAGCAAGAATCTACAACCAAGATTACTCTATCCAGCAAAGCTATCACTCAGAATTGAAGGCCAGATAAAGTGCTTCACAGATAAGAAAAAGCTAAAGGAGTTCATCACCACCAAACCAATATTATATGAAATGCTGAAAGATATTCTTTACGAAGAGGAAGAAGAAAAAGATAAAAGTGTAAATTACGAACAACAAATACACATCTATCAACAAATGAATCTAAAAATCAAGTGAATTAATAAGCTGATGAACAGGATAAACTGGTGAATGTAACAGAATCACGGACATAGAGAGGGAATGGACTGACAACTCTTGGGGAGAAAGAGGGTGTGGGAAGTGCAGCAAGAGACTGGACAAAAATCTTGCAACTATGGGAGAGGACAGTGGAGGGGGGTGAGGGCGGAGGGTGGGATGGGTACCAGGTGGAGGGGAACTATAGGGGGAAAAAAAAGGGAACAATGTAATTAATAAACTGAACAATAAAGATTAAAAAAAGTGAGAGTCATATAACAAACTTAACTTTTAACTATTTTGAAGTGTACAATTCAGACATTTAGTACATTCACAGTGCTGTGTAACCATCATTTCTATCTAGTTTCGAGATATTTTCACCCTCACAAACAGAAACCTTGACCTTTGAAGAGTCACCCCACTCCCTTTTCCCTGAAGCCCTGGGAGCGGCCAGTCTGCCTCTTGTCTCTATATTCTGACTCATTCTGGATGTTTCATATAAGTGGATTCATACCATAGAGGACCTTCCATGCCTGGATTCTTTCACTTAGCGTGACGCTTTCACGGTTCATCCACTTTGTAGCATGCATCAGTACTTGGTTTCTTCTTAGGATCAATATTCCATTATGTGGAGAGATCACCACTATGGAAAACAGTCCAGTGCTTCCTCCAAAAGTTAAACAGAATTACCATGTGACTCAGCTAGTTCTGCTGCTAGTTCTGCTGCTAGGTATCTGAAAACAGGCATTCAAGCAGATCCGTGTGCACAGATGTTCATAGCAGCACGGTTCACATTGTTGGTGCATTCTGAGTCATGCAAGGCGTCGACACTTGTTATGTGTGAAGGATTATGGGTGTAATGTTATTTCCATGCTGAGTTTCCTTCCATCCAACAGAAACATGAGGGTGGGAAGAAAACACAGCAGGTCCCCAGTGCTGAAGCTTGGGTCTGATTCCCTTCCCATGACCTGATTCCCAACACCACTGGAGAGGATGGAACTCCCTCACTGGAATGTAGGCCGCTCTTAGGAGAACATAATGTCCTGATTTTATATATGGCTCATGAGGACAGGGATTTCGAGTCTCTATTACTTCTGAATTCTCCATGCCTAGGAAATGCCTGGCACATGGTAGCTTCTACATATATTCATATGTTTTTTTGAATGAATGGATGAGTAGTCTATGGTCCTGTGATCCAAAGCTTCTCTTTCTCCTCCCTGGGTTGGAAAAGTAGATGAGTTGTCCCTCATATGAGCACATTTTTTAAAGGTAACTTTGGTTTGATTCATCTGTGTCTCTCAAGCACTCAACTCCAGGCCTTGTAAAATTCAAACTTTGTTGGCTCCCCGGGGGGAGGAACACTTGGAAGGAAGTGGTTAGGTCATCTGTTTCTCTGTAAGGTGTGGGGAGATTTAGCTGCCACATCTGTCACCCATGCATCTACAGAGGTGATTGAAATGGCCTGACCCCTCTTGTTTAGTCTTTCTCAGTCTGTTCTTCCTGTCCCCACTCAGCAGTGTTCTTCCCTGATACTCTCTTACTGTGCTGCCCGCTACTTCTCCAGGCCTCCTGGTTTCTGAATCTCCATTCCCATTAGGTCATTGTTGACTATTTCATATGTTTTGTCCAAGGAAATATTTCAAGTTAAGTTATAAAGGCCCCTGTAAACGTCAGAACATGGGCTGAAGCTCCTGAGGTGACATTGTTTCTTACAGTTATCATCTTGGGACAGAAGGAGAAACTGAGGCACAGAGAAAGGCAGTGGCTGTCTCATTCATACAGAATGAACCATGAGAAACTGGTCTCCTGAGTTTTGGATTTTCAAGGGATTTTTTATTTGTTCATTTTTTTGAGACTGAGAAACATAGTGTATTTTAGTTAAGGGCAAATGTGCCATCTATCAGCACAGGGAAATCGGAACCATATCTCCCTTAGACCTGCCAACCGGGGCTCCTGCCTTGAGCCCCTCCAGAGCTGGCTACATAATTTGTGGACGCAGGACAAAATGACACTGTGAGGTCCTTTGCTCAAAAGCAGAAAACAAACATCATTAAACCCAAACAAACAAAAATCCCCACCACTTTTTCTTTTCTTCTGCAATCTGTCCTGGTGTTTTTCATTTGTCATTTAACATTGCTTCCCCTCAGGCCTGGGGATACTCACAGAGACAATGCAGACCCCCCGAGGTGCCATGGGCCCTGCCCCGCTACGCAGCATGCCTGTGGGGAGAGCCCACCTATTGCCAGGCCCGCTTGCTTCCCGTCAGCTGCATTGGTGGCCACTGACAAGGGACAACATTGAAACAGTCATTGGAAGCCAGTATGGAGGGGTGACATGGTGAATAAAGCAGCCTCAGGAGTATTGATGAAACTGCCATTAAATAAGTAGAATTAGGGACCACCAAGGAAAGGTTGGACTGGTCAGAGTTCTCCAGGGAAACAGAACCAATATGCAATATAGTTAGATAGATAGATAGATAGATAGATAGATAGATAGATAGATAGATAAGTAGACATTTATTTTAAGGAATTGGCTAATTGGCTCATGCAATCTTGGGGACTGGCAGGTACAAAATCCACAGCGCAGGCTGGAAATTCAGGTGAGAGCTAAAGTTGGAGTCTTGCAGTCTGCAAAGTCAGGCAGGGGTTCTAGGTTTCTGTGTGAAGGAAGGTTTTGTCTTCTCCAGGAAACCTCTGATTTTAGCTCTTCAGGGCTTCAACCGATTAGATGAGGCCCACTCACAGTATGAAAGGCAATCTGCTTGACTCCAAGTCTACTGATTTAAGAGTTTAATCACATCAAAAGAATGTCTTCACAGCAACATCTAGACTGGGGTTCGGCCAAACAACAAGGCAGTAGAGCCTAGCCAGGTTGACAGGAAAAGTTAATACAAACCATGTGGAGCCACAGCCCTCTGAGGAAGCGCAGGAATGCCGTCTTTCTTTTGTGCTGGGGGTTTGAAACGAGTCACATCCAACACTAAAGAATGTGAAGAGCTGGTTTCTTGACCCATCAAGGGAGAAGTGCTGCCCAGACACTAAGAAGAGTCTCCTCGTGTCTCTGGTTGGACAATAGGTAAGAATGTTGGCACCTCTTCTCTACCATTATTTCAGGTCTTCATGGACAAATCACTGTACCTCACATGGCCCGTGAGCTTTTATGATGTATTTTGAAATCAAATAGTTTCTATAGACAGAGGCCCACACATACCCTAGGAGCAGTTCTAGGCATTTAAAGGGACAGAGCAAAAGGGACCCAGACCCAAGGATTGGGGTGGAGGGAGAGCCTAAGGTGCCGTGTGCCTGAATGGGATAAAAATAATGTCTCCCATACTGAGTGGACCAGACTCTGGGCCATTGATGTTCTCCCAACCTAAGTCATTCTGACTTTGAGTTTAGGTTCTTTTCTTTTTTAAAGTAAATTTATTGGGGGAATATTGGTTCATAACATTATATATGTTTCAAGTGCACAATTCTGCAATACATTATCTGTATATTGCATTGTGTGCTCCCCACCCAAAGTCCAGTCTTCTCCATCTATTTGACCCTCTTGATCCTCTTCGAGTTTAGTTTCTTAACAACCACGTGGTACTGACTCATTTGTCTTCTTAACATGGACTCGGGGCCTAGCACAATACATGACATGTGGTAAGACTTTATTAAATAACTAGAGGCCCAGTGCATGAAATTTGTGCACAGAGACAGGGCGGTGTCCCTCAGCACAGCCTGCACACTCTCCAATCTGGGATCCTTCTCACAATCCAGGACTGCTGGCTCCCAACCAGTTGCCTGCTTGCCTGCCTGATTGTCCCTAAGCACTTCTGCCTCCCAGCATGATCACCCCCTAACCACTTTCCTGCCAGCCTGATTGATGCCTAACTGCTCCCCTGCTGGCCCAATTGCCCCTAACTGCTCTCCCCTGCCAGCTTGGTCCCCTTCAACTCCCCTCCCCTCCCCTTCAGGCCTGGTTCCCCCCAGATGGCCTCCCCTGCAGGCCTAGTGCCCCCCACAACTGCCCTCCCCTCTCCTGCAGGCCCAGTCTCCCCCCCCAACTGCACTCCCCTGCAGGCCTGGTTACCCTTAACTGCCCTCCCCTGCAGGCCTGGTCCCCCGCAACTGCCCTCCCTTGCAGGCCTGGTCCCCCCAACTGCCCTCCCCTGTTGGCCTGATTGCCCACAACTGCCCTCCCCTGCTGGCCATCTTGTGGCAGCCATCTTGTGTCCACATGGGGGTGGCCATCTTTGACCACATGGGAGTGGCCATCTTGTGTGTTGGAGTGATGGTCAATTTGCATATTGCTGCTTTATTTATATAGGATTTCTGTGTGAATGAAATGAATGATTAAATGAACCTATAGTTTTTAGTAGAGGCCAACAGAGGGTGTATGAAGTAGGTTTCATCCTGGTTAAGATTGGGTTAGGAAGGTGGAGTGTCTGCCTGCAAACAGGTTCTGGGAATGAGCATGGGAGTAGCCAGTTTTAGTAAAGTTGAATTTGGTGCTGTCATAGCTTATTATGCAACTCATTACGTTGGGCTTGCACCTTCTCGTGAAGGTTGCAGTCTGTTGCTGCACATGGGAGTTTTGGTCTAGATCAGGAGTCAGCCATAATTACTCAACTCTGCCTGGGAAAGTAGCCACAGACAACATGTAAATGAATAATATGTGGTTTGTTCTAATAAAACTTCACTTAGTAAAACAGGCAGCAGGATTTGGCCCAGGGGCAGTAGTTTGCTGTCCCTTGGTTTAGATGACACCTGACATCCTTTATAGCCTATCAGTCTATGACTTAAAGATTTCAAACCCATGGTGTGCAGGACAGACCTGATCATACAAACTCATTTTACTCCTGTGGCGCCGGTGCCAACATTGCTCATTGATCACAGGCTTCATTTCTTTTTCTTCTTCTTTTTTTAATATATTTTATTGACTTTTCACAGAGAGGAGGGGAGAGGGATAGAAAGTCAGAAACATCGATGGGAGAGAAACATCGATCAGCTGCCTCTTGCAAACCTCGAACTGGGGATGTGCCCGCAGCCAAGGTACACGCCCTTGACTGGAATAGAACCTGGGACCTTTCAGTCCGCAGGCCGATGCTCTATCCCCTGAACCAAACCGGCCATAGGCTTCATTTCTGATGAGGAAGGAATTGGCTTTTATAAAAAAAATCACAGATAGGGAACTTTATTCTCCATTAACTCTTTAAGAAGCAAATACTTGGAAAACTCCAGATAATCTCTTGAATGTGGCGTTGAGGAAGATAGAGTGGTGTTACATGGGATTTGCTTTATAATAATTTATTAAACTGCATATTTATGTTTTAGGCACTTTTCTCACTGTGTTATGTTTGTCAACAGATTAATTAAAATATACCCTTAATGAACATATTGGCAAATTGTATATCAATGTCTGCACATTGGAAAAAAATACTCATATGAGAAATATGAAGTTACATCCAACAATGAAAAACTGACCAAAGAAAATCTTGAAAAATCTCAAAAGTAGGCACACATGCACACCAAAGGAAATGCAAATATTGAAATAGTTTAAGTGTCTCAGATAACAGGTGGAGCTGGTTTCTTTGCTAGACAAACTCACGTGAGGGGAATTCACTGGCTGGTGGGGGGCAGGGGAGCTGCCAGGTCTACTGGCAGGGGAGTCACAGGTTCCAGAACATGTGGACAGCACTTCCTCCTTTAAGGGGCTCAGTTTCCCTATCTGCACATTGCAGTGACTGCACTGCATGATCCCTGGATTATAAAATGAACAAGATGCAGAAGTGCAGGATGTCTGACTGCAGGTGGCAGAGAGAAGGGTAAGAAAAAAATCACAGATGCTGATATATCCCAACCATAGTGCAAAGATGAAGAGACTGGGGCTCAGAAAGGGGGAGGGTGTTGCCCATATTTTCCCAGGGCACCAGAGTGAAAGCAGAACCAGAGCCACCCCTCTAAAGTGCTCTTCTCCCTGATGCTCCCTGCTTTTCTGACCCTGGGGCAGCTGAGAAGCTGGGGCCCATGAGGGAGGTTGCTGCTATTTCAGGCATGGTACTGGGGAAGTGAAGGCTTTCGGGTTCCAAAGAGGTCTGGGTCTGAGAGTTTAGGAGGAACCCAAGCCCCATTTCACAGGAGTAGCACTTATTCCAGGAAAAGAATGTCCAGATTGGCCTGCCCTGTCCTTCTCTGTTCTACCCCACCAGCACTGCGTAAACACTGGTTATTGTTTTATCTTTACATCCTCTTCCAGAAAGGACCAGAGGGTGTTTCAATAAACTCACAGAGCATAGCCTTTCTTAGCTTCTGGGCAGGTACTAACATTTCCCACAGAGCATGGGCCCATGGCCGTGGAGATCTGACTCTTATTTCCTGGTAAATTTCTGATAAACGATAAACTCCTGAGCATGTGTGGGTTTTTACTTATGCCTGCATGTGCGCTTTCTTGGGCCTGCTGTGTCTTTGCGGCGTGCCTGCTCGCTTCCCAAGGTGTGGACCGCAGACCAGCTGGGTCGGCAGACCTGAGAGCTGGAGAAGTGCAGCGTCTCTGGCCCCACTCAAGATCTACTGAATCAGAATCTGCATTTGATGGTTCTTGTGCACATTGAAATTTGACAAGCCTGGCATATCTGCATTCTAGATCTGGGTCACAAAAGGCACACGTGTCTCTGCACATGAGCACAATGTGTCCCTTGTTCAAAGCGGAAGCGTTTCCTGGGGCTGACACACTGCAAGTTGTTTTTTAAAAAAATATATTTTATTGATTTTTTACAGAGAGGAAGGGAGAGGGTCAGAAAGTCAGAAACATGGATGAGAGAGAAACATCCATCAGCTGCCTCTTGCACACCCCCTATTGGGGAGGTGCTTGCAGCCAAGGTACATGCCCTTGACCGGAATCAAACCCGAGACCCCTCATTCCGCAGGCTGACGCTCTATCCACTGAGCCAAACCAGTTTTGGCGACACACTGCGAGTTCTTAACACAATCATGTATACCCTCTGTCTCATTTGATTTTCCTAAAGGCCTGGAGAGACGCAGAGAGTGGGAATGGTTTGTGTTGAAAGCCTTCAAAATGTCCAAACCCTTTTACATGGTACATTTCATTCTAGGCATCGATCCCAGGAGAATAATCTGCAATAAAGAAAAAGTGATTCATGCACAGGGTTTGTATAGACACAGCATTTACAATAGAAACCAAGAACTGGTCACAACTGGTTTGTCCAGTGGAGTTACAGCTTTGAAGTGAGCAACAATGTGGCCATTTGCTGAGTTCAGCTAAACAGTATTTCTTGGGTGGTCTCTCCATGCCAAGTGCATGCTGTGCAGAAGATTGATGAGCCCGCTGAAGTCATGAACACGGCCCCTGCTCTCATGGTCAAGATGCTTAAAAAGTCTGTGTAACATTGGGAGATTGTGCTATAATTTAAACCAGAACAGAGGATATGGAATCTATCTATATAAAACCCTAAAATGCAAATGGACCAAATGGCGGAATGACCTGTGGAACAACTGGTTGCCTTGATGCGCACTGACCATTAGGGGGCAGACGCTCAACGTAGGAACTGCCCCCAGCCTGCAGGCCCTGACCAGTGGTGGCAGGGGGTTGGGGGAAGGGAGGCTGGTGAGTGGATGGTGCCAGGCCAAGGTGGGTGTGAGCAGGGGCCCTGATCACCCCTGCTGGTCACCCCACAGATTGGCCCTGATCACTAGCCAGGCCTAGGGACCCTACCTGTGCACAAATTTTGTGAACTAGGTCTCTAGTTACGTATGATGATACAGCTCAACCTTAGTACCTATTATAGCATAATGACAGTCAAGGGGAAAAAACAATGCACTTGAATTAGAAAGAACCTCCATCCTCACCCTGATAGGGAGGGAGAGGCCAGTGCCCTGCTTGTATTCCAGTCCTATGAAAGCCTTTATAAACTGGTTCTCCTTCTCTGTAGATTGCACGTCACAATGAGAACAAAAGGGATGCTTTGTGAGATAACATCGTTCTAGTTCTTTTGTGGGGAGGATGACTTTGGAAATTATGGGCAGTTTAGAAAAATGTTTCTTTCTCTGTGTAGTAGCCCAACAGTCTCCAACCGGTGTTCCACGGACCACTGGTGGTCAGTGAGGTCCAAAAGGTTGGTGACTGCTGGACTATAACACTTTCTCAGAATTGTTTATCCTTCAGGGGTTGTTATAAATCCACCTGCGTGTTATCTGATCCAACCAATACTCACTGGACACTCAGAAAAATAGACAATTATTAGCAGTTCAAAGGCCTGACCATGTTGTCAATGCCTCATCTGGGTTACCTCAGGAGACTTGGAAAGCCAAAGACCTCACTAGACCTTCCTGCTCCACATTTACCCCCTGCCAGCACGGTTATTCTAGAATGAGGACCCCAGGCAATAACTCTACCAGGGTGTGCCTATGTGTCACCTTGCAGGGGAAGGTAGCCAAGCCTGTTTTCCTGAAAGGAGATAAACTTCTTCATCCCACACACACAACACATGCTGAAAATGTGGTGGCAAGTTTTTCTTTCTACTTTTCTTCTCTAATTTTTTGACAATGATCACTTTTCAAGAATGAATCATTTACTAATGAATTAAAAATATTTAGAATCCAGCCAAAACTGGTTTGGCTCAGTTAGCCTGAATGTTAGCCTGTGGACTAAAGGGTCTCAGGTTTGATTCTGGACAGGGTCATGTACCTTGATTGTGGGCACATCCCCAGTAGGGGGTGTGCAAGAGGCAGCTGATCAATGTTTCTCTCTCATAGACATTTCTGACTTTCTATCCCTCTCCCTTCTGCTCTGTAAAAAATCAATAACATATATTTAAAAATATTTAGAATCCAGAAATTACATTTGATTATTTTTAGACTATAATTAGAGCAGTTTTATGTTCATAGTAAAGTTAAGAGGAAAGTAGAGATTTCCTGCATACTACCCACTCCCACACAGGCACAGCCTCTTCCATTACCAACATTCCCCACAATTCATCAATTGTAAGAATCTACATGGACATATCAGTGTCAACCAAAGCCCATAGCTGACATTAGGGTTCACTCTAGTGTTGTACGTTCTATCAGTTTGGCTGTGAGCGTCCTTCCCTCTAGTATTATGCAGAGTGGTGTCATGGCCCTGAAGGTCCTCTGGGCTCCCCCTAACCATCCCTCCTGCCCCAATCCTCAGAAACCACTGAACTTTTTTACTGTCTGCGTAGTTCTGCCTTTTCCAGAATGTGGTGTGGTTGAAATAATACAATATGTACGTACGTAGCCTTTTCAGATTGACTTCTTTCACTTAGTAATATGCACTTAAGATTCCCCCGTGTCTTTTCATGGCTTGATAGCTCATTGGTTTGTAGTGCTGAGTATTCCACTATCTGGATCACCATTTATTATTCACTCACCCCCTGAAGAACATCTTGGTTGTTTCCAAGTTTTGGCAATTATGAATAAAGCTGCTGTAAACATCTGTGTGCGGTTTTTGGTGTGGACATAAGTTTTCAACTCCTTTGGGTTAATACCAAGGAGTGTGATTGCTGACCTGTATAGTAAGAGTATGGTTAGCTTTGTAAGGAACTGCCATATTATCTTCAAAAGTGGCTGTATCATTTACATTCCTGGAAGCAATGTTGCTCCCCATCCTTATCAGCATTTGCTATCGTCTGTGTTCTGGATTTTGGCCATTCTAGGAGGTGTGTAGTGGTATCTCAGTGGTGTTTCTATTTGCATTTCCCTGACGACAGATGATGTGGAGCATCTCGTCACATGGTTATTTACCATCTGTATATCTTCTTCGCTGAGGTGTCCATTAAAGGCTTTGGCCTGTTTTTTAATCTGGTTATTTGTTTTCTTATCGTTGAGTTGTAAGAGTTTTTGGTAAATTTTGGATAACAGTCCATTATCAGATGTGTTTTTTTGTAAATATTTCCTCCTGGTCTATAGCTTGTCTTCTTATTCTCTTGACATTGCCTTTCACAGAGCAGTTTCTCATTTTAATATGGTTTTGGGTAATGATCACTTTTTATTTTAATCCTCATCTGAGGATATTTTTTCCATTGTTTTTTAAGAAAAAGTGGAATAAGGGGGATGAGAGAGACAGAGAGAGAGAGCAAGAGAGAGAGAGAGAGAGAGATGTTGCCTCTCCCCATGCACCCCTACTGGCACCAGGGATCAAACCTGGAACCCAGGTAGGTGCTCTTGACCAGGAATAGAACTTGAGACTCTTAGGTACACAGGCCAACATTCTAACTATTGGGAAACACAGGCCAAGGTATGACCAGCTTTTATCATTGTCCTTAGGTCTGGTTTCCTAGGAAATAGTCTCAGAGGCAGATATTTATGTGTAGGAGGCTTCTTGAAGAGCAACACCTGTGAGAGGTGAAAGAAGCAGGACTGGGGAGAAGGAGAAGTGGCATTGTGATGCAGTTGCAACAAAGTCTCAGCCATTTTGACAGGAGCCCTGGAGCACGGGGCCCTTCAGAGGTGTCCCGAATCCAACAAGAGAGCTAGGCCTTTGCACCTTAACATCAAGCAGTCTGTGGATGCAGGCTGCCCTGGGAATGGGGTGTGACCTTGGGTGAAGCCACTCACTTTGGCCCAGGGGAAGTCCCAGGGAGGGACTGAGCTGTGAGTGTCAACAGCTAACACTCCCAGCAACTGGGCTTGAGTGCCTCAGCCCTAACTGGGGATCTGGACAGCATACCACACCATCCACTCTATAAGCCCCAAACACAAATAAACTTGAAAATAAAAAAAAGGAATGTTTGGAGATAAAGAATATTTAGCTCCACCACTGACTGACTATATGATGTTGGGCACTTCTCTTTGGACCTCAGTTTCTCCATCTTCACAGAAGGTGTTACTAGACAGACTACCTTTGATGTCCTAGTTGTCGCTAATTGCGACACCCATAAATCACAGTCACCAGGTAAGTAGGTACCCTGGAAGCTGACCATACAACTAGAGAAGTGGGGCTGAGGTGGGGCTGAAGGACTGAGGGGAAGCTATAATCACAGGGAGTTTACAGAACTAGATGGGGTGACCCATCCTACTGGGACTGTCCCTCAAGGTGTTTCTATGAATCATTACATTAATTTGTGAAATAGCAGAACAAAATGGGACCTGAATCATCCTTTCATTACACAAATGGAGAGTCAAGGAACATGTCCAATGTCACAGACTGAGTCAGTAGCAGACTTAGAAACAAACCTCTCTGTTCTTGAAACCTGGCTAAGTGATTTCTCAAAACCCCCATGTTGTCTGTAGCTTGAGAGGCGGAATCAAAGTTTATTTTGGTTGGAAGAAAGAGATATTCTCTTAGGCTAGCATCCATAGGAGACCTGTTTGAAAAGAGTCAGGATGAAAGAGCATTTCCCTCACTTTCCTCTTTAATAAGGAGAGACCAAG
This sequence comes from Antrozous pallidus, assembly GCA_027563665.1. NCBI lineage: Eukaryota > Metazoa > Chordata > Mammalia > Chiroptera > Vespertilionidae > Antrozous > Antrozous pallidus. Next base: position 73,526,059 of record CM050518.1, read on the forward strand.
GCCCGGGCCGTTTTCTCAGTGGTTGGAGCATGGGCCAGGGACTGAAGGATCTCAGGTTCAGTTCCAGTCAAGGGCAGGTACCTGGGTTGCAGGTTCATCCCTGGCCCTGGCTGGGGCCTCATGGGAGGCAACCAATCGATGTATCTCTCTCACATTGATGTTTTTTTCCTCTGTCTCCCTTCCATTCTCTCTCTTAAAAAAAAAAAAAAAACTCAATGGAAAAATATCCTCACTCCTCAAGTGAGGATTAAAAAAAAAAAAAAGGAGAGACCAAGGGACCAGAAATAAGCACTATGAGCACAGAACTCTGCCATCAGCCTAGGACAGATTTCAAATGTAGCCAGAGTATTGGAAGGGCAGATGCTCTCTTAGCATCGTAAGGTTAGAATTAGATAAGATCAGATTCCTTCATATAGACTTTGGGAGGCTTTCAGGGGAAAGTAATATTTCAGGTTCACATATTTTATTTTCAGTAAGCTAGTTGTAAGCTTAGCCAGAGTGGCAATCCTTACCATCCTTCTCCCACCAAAAATGATGAATTTCTCTCTTCTCTCCTCTGGGCCCCCACCACTCCACCACACAGAGTCAACAGACACTGAAAGTTGAGGTCACCCTTCCTTACCCAACACCAGAAGCACATGTAGAAGGAAATTGCTTGCTATTCAGTGTACCTGGAGAGCAACGATAATTTGTTTATACGTGGTCTTCCTGCAGTGAGGTTTCTGACCCTTCTGCTTTCATCTCCCACCCCACCCCCACCCAAAGATGGACTAGAGACAAACAGGTCCATGTGGGATCCATGATGAAATGAGGCATCACACAGACTCGAGGGCAGGAAATAAAGCGAGGCTGTCCAATGGATTCCCAACAGTGGTCGGTATTTATTATTCATGTAACGAATCCCAAATCTCAGTGGTTTGACACAATAAGAATTTGTCTCCTGCTCATGTCACAGTCCCAGGCAAGTGGGGAGGAGAAGCTGTGATCCACACAGAAATTGAGGATCCCAGGCTCCTTCCATCTACACTCTGGGTCCTCGAAGTCCTCTCTGCGCATAGGCAGCTGGCGACAGAGAAGTTTTGGGCGCATCACTCCCACTCACATGTCATTGACCAGAACCCAGTCATATAGCTACACTCAACTTAAAAGGAACCTATTATGCACCAATCATTGGACTATTATGGGACCAGCATTGCTATTATCATCCCTCTATTATAGATAAGCAAACTGAGGCTCAGTGGGTCAAAGTCATTTGCCCAAAATTACAAAGCCAGTAATCTACAGATACAAGATTTAAACCCATATCTGCTTGACTCCAAAAACTTGCTTCTTTCTACTTCATAGGTTATGGGAGAAACCCCATACATGCAGACATTTCATTCTTCATCTCACCCTTCATATTCTAGGTCAGACTCAATGAGTCAAGGAAGATGGAAACACAGAGAAAACTTTGTACATTTATTTATTTAGTCATTAATCAACATACATTTCCTACTTGTGCCAAAGACTCTTGTTGGATGCGGAGGATTTGTAGATAAAACAGGTAAAAACTTAGTCCGCAAGAAGGTATTGGTCTCAAAAACACATCTTCATTAAGGTTCTCTATTTTTTTCCCAGGCTTGAGGAGAAAGGAATTCCAGGAAGTAATTCTATACGTACCAGGAAGTCCTAATCTAGATTTATTCTGTGGAAAGAAAATAAAACAGAGCCTCAGCACAGGAACAACCCAAGGGACCCTTACATCCTTCCCACCGAGAGAAGCCTCCTGCCACCAGGCCCTCAGCCCCTTGGGATAAGGAGAGAGAGACCATGGTGCTGGGATAGTGAAAAGGTGCTGGTCTGGGTCTAGGGGTCAAGAACAAATTCAGACTTTTCACTGATTCTTGCTTCAGTCTTCCCCCTGGTAAAGTGAGGACACTAGGCCAGAGGACCTTGCAAAGGCGTCCACATCTGGGCGTCATCCTAGGGTTTCCTGAGGTTCCAGAGGACCCAGCCAACTGAGGCCTTAGCCATAGCAATACTATGTCAATGCACATAGCACCTCCAGGCTTTTTTTTTTTTTTTTTTAGCAATAAAACATAGTTATTATTATTTACAATTTATGTGCCAGATAGTATGTTCAGAATTGTATTTATATTTGACAAGCAGTACTATCTCAGTTAATCTTTGCAAAGCTTTTATCAGTTAGGTATCATCATCATCATCATTTTATAGATGAAGTCAGGGAGGTTAAGTCATTTGCCTCACTCTTACTACTGGTAAGTGGTAAAGTCAGGTTTGTCTGACCACCAAGCACTTGCTATATGCCACAGAGATGGACAAGCTACCAGTTAAGTTTTTTTTTAAATTGTGGTAAAATACACATAACAAAATTTACCATCTTAATCATTTTTTATCTTTTCAATTGCAGTTTACTTTCAATATTATTTTGTATTGGTTTCAGAGCACCTTCAGCGTTAAAAAGCACTTTTACATTTAGTATTTCAGTGGGTATAAATGCACCCATTTTACAGATGGGGAAACTGAGGCTATGAAAGATACAATCAGTTGTTCATAGTCACCCAGTCAGTCAGAGGCAGAGATTATATTGAAAGATAGAACTCTTGCCCCTTTTCATGGCTCCTTCCTCTTGGCTTATTTCAATAATTCTTCCCTTCCAGGACCCAGCATTACCAATCACAGGTAACCCTGGGGGATTCCTGATTAAAAGTGAGGGTAAATGGTGCTGAGGCAGATCTGCTTGTGGTAGGAGGTACAGGAGGATGCCAAGCATCCTCCTTTGCATGGCAGGGCACCAGGCAGTTGAGGCTGTCTGAGGATGTGGGGCGGTGTGGAACTCTCCAGTTCTTCGCCTTACCTCACACTGGCTTGACACATGAATTCCCACACATCCCCTTGCAGCACTTGAGACTCTTATGGCAGTGGCTGTCATTCAGGCACTTGTTTGGGGGGTTCATCATCATACACTGGCCAGTGACCACTGGACACTTCCCAGGATGGACTTGAACTGGCGAGAAGAATGTTACAACTCAGAGGCTTCATCCCCTAGGCACCATGCAAGCTCCCATCCCCATCTCTATCTCATGCATGGGAACCAGGTCCTCACCCACCTCAGCACCCAAACAGAGGCCAGTGCATGTCTGGAAGGAGACTCCTTCCCACTGAGGGAGCCCCAACTAGCATTGTAAGCGTCAGACAGACAGACGCACTCATTGACTGACTGACTGATGGACTGGTTGACTAGCCAGATGGCTACTGACCAACCGACCACCCGAGAGTACAGAGATGGGAGTGAACAAGCTCTGACTCTGCCCCACCCTCCAACCCACTTCAGAGGAGCCCCCTCCACTTCCCCAAGATGCATGTCCTCAGGCTCAAATCTCACTGGTCCCCTTTCCCAGGACCCTACCTTCTCACCTGACTTAGATGAGTCCTCAGGATCCAAGCATTTCATGCCACAAAGGACATGACAGCATTTCTGCTTCCTTGGACAGTGCCAGTCACTCTGGCATTGAGGAGGCTCAAACACAAGACACTTGGCTGGGGGCATGAAGGGGCAGGCTCCATGTTTAGCTTTTTCTGAAGAATAAGAACAGAAGAGGGAGAAGGAACTTACTCTGAGTTATGACCACAATCCTGAATAAGGAATCAACTTCTCAGGAGGGGGAGAGAAACCTAATGCAGGTGGCTGACCCCAAATGAATGTAGGCAGCAGTTAAGATTCCATTTTTAAGGCAGTTAAGATTCCATTTTTAAGGCAGTTGTGTGGCAGCATCAAGCTCAGCCAAGCGGGAGTCAATAACCCAGGAAAGAAGGTATAGACGGAGGTGTGCTGATAAATGTCGTAAGAGGCAGCCTTTGTAGCATTTGCCAATTGCCATGCTGTAAACACTCCCATGATTTCAAACTAGTAATATGATGTCAACTAGCTCATAAAAGTCTTGAAAACTTACCAATTGGCCATTGCAAGCCAGTATAAGCCAACTCCAGGACACGGCTGCATAGAGCTCACTAGGTGTTTCCAGGGAGAGGGAGAGATACACCCTGGCTGAGAGGGAGGCGCCAGAGAGAGGCAGTGAAAGCAGGAGGGACAACTCGTCAGAGTTTGGAGGAAAGAGAGCAGATCAACTGATAAGTAGAGAAAGAGAAAGTGACCGTCAAAAAAGTGATGCGGAAAATGTGGAAAACAAGAGATCAAAATGATGTCACCGTGAAAAAGAGCAAACAGTAGAAAAGGAAGCCTGAAATTAGGGACCATGGACCAGACCATGGGAAAGATGGCTTCCAGGTACCGGGAGGGCCTGAGAGACTCACTCACCTTTGCTAGCACCCACCACAGCCCAGGACGACAGGAGCACTGTGAAGGCCAGGAGGCTGTTCAGCTTCATAGTGAGGGCGGGAGGCTGCGGTGGCCAGTGTCAGCCGCATCCCTTATACCTCTCACTGTGGGTGTGGCTCCACCAGAATTGCCCTGGCCATTCCAGCCGCTATTTCATAAGCAGGGAATTCAGGTAACGACAGTGACATCACCACCAGGTGTGTCGGCGGTTCTTTCTCCCGAAGGCAAGAGTATGAGGCCCAGAGAGGGAAATGTAGAACTTGGAGGGGGACTGTCATGGTTTAGGGGGCCCTTTGGGGTGAATGGAGGACAGGGACATGGGGAGAGCTTTTTAGAAACCTGGAATAATCACCAAGGTGTGGCAAGGCCATCAGCAGCAGTCTCAGAGAAAGTGTAGCAAAAAGTGTCGCTCCTCCAGCTTAGAATAAAATCTACACCTTTCATGAGACCCAAACTCAGAAACTATGACTAAAAATGCCCCCTGGCCCAAAGTCAGGTTTTGGAATCTGACCAACAGGGAATCTGAGTGTCAGAAGACCCTGAACGAGAAGAACATGACAGGAAAACAGAAATGCAGGAATGGACCAAAACTACATGGGAAACAGTAGCCCCATCCTTTTTTACAAACCCTCCAGGATCTTCCCAAAAGGCGGAACACAGAGAGATCACAGATTTTCATGGACAATTGTTTTAGGCATAAAACACTTTATTTCTTTGTGTTGTTTACAGAGCAATAAGCATTGAACTCTGATAAAGGGAGTCTGGGGGATAAGGAAGATATGGAAGAACTGGAGACCAGTTATCCGAGTCGGAGCCTGTCCTCTGAGGCCCGGTGAGAGGGATTTCTACCTGGAGAGAGAAGACAGGATCAGAGATATGGGGCAGTGCAAACTGTGCAGGAGGCATTGGCTGGGTCCCAAGATCGCTGTGGTCTGAATCCTGTGAAATCCCTTCCTCCCAGGAGTGCTCAGGATCAAGGCCTGGAGATTGGGATCACTAGGCAAGCCCTCCTGAGGAATGATATCATCTGTCCTTTACTGCATCGTTTAAATGCGAAGAGGAACGTGATTCGTTATTATAAACTAAGAGGAAAAAACAAGAGCAATTGAGATTAGCCATCACAAACATTCAGTAACAGTTGAGGAGCTTAGAGGTACATGTCCCCGTCACTCACTGAACAGCATAAACTGTGCATTTGCTGAGAAAAGAGGTCTCTCGATTGTCCTTGAGGCAAACTCTTCAGGGCAGATCCCAGTGTCAAAGCTCCGATCTCAGCGACTTCCAAGGCACTGGGGGTTCTCAGCTCCCTATGGGGCACCTGCTTCCCCGGGAACGTTCTGGGGCAAAGGCAAGAATGGCAGCCGGGAGATTTCTTACCTCAATCCAGATTCTCCCAGGGCGTCATACACTGACGTCTACAGTTGTAGAAACAACACTTCATGTCCTTCTTGCAGCCTTTATCGAACTGGCACTGCGGTAGCATCATGAAAGGGCAGCGGAGCGAGAACTCTGGGCACTTTCCAGGTTTGGGCATAGCTGAGGAATGAAGCCATAGGGTGAGTTGGGGGCACCTGTGAGTCCTTGCTGGGCATCAGTTCCAGCTTGTCCCATGCACGCCTCTGAGGACGCGTTCCCCACCCCAATCACACACAGGACCGCCTCACCCTACACCTACCCAGTTCCCTCCATTCAGGCTGCGCCATGTGGAGGCAGAGGAGGAGGAAAACCCCGGTGAGCACGCAGAGGCTGCTCTGCCTCATCTTGCAGAAGTGTGCGGTGAACCTTGGGACTGGACGTTTATATCGCCTATGGCAGGGGCCCGCCGGCAGGGGGAGCTGTAGTGCCTCTGACCCAAGATCGGAAGTGCCTTAACTTGACCTTTCTTCGCCTCAGCTGTTCCTTTCATGGCCCCCCAGGAAGAGGCGCTGTAGTAAGTTCTGGGGCATAAGTCTGAGAGCCCATAAGAGCTTCATCTTTTTCAAGGAGTGTTAGGGCTGGCCCGGCCCTTCATAATTCTTGCTTTATGCAGTGGAGTTTGAGGCAATGTAGGGAATTATCTTTTTTAAAAAATATATATTTTATTGATTTTTTTACAGAGCGGAAGGGAGAGTGATAGAAAGTCAGAAACATCGATGAGAGAGAGATATTGATGAGCTGCCTCCCGCACGCCTCCTACTGGGGATGTGCCCGCAGCCACGGTACATGCCCTTGCCGGAATCGAACCGGGGACCCTTCAGTCAGTCCGCAGTCCAACGCTCTATCCGCTGAGCCAAATCGGTCTCGGCTGTAGGGAATTATCTTTCCAGGACATTCCTCAGGTCTAACATACTTTACTCCTCACTATGTAAACCATACATCTCCCAACAGGTTTAAGAAATAGGTACATTCAAAGAACTTACTTTGAATAAATGAACACTTGAAACACAGGCACCATGACAAAGCAAGATAATGAGCTATTACTAAGATAATTTTCAGAATATGGAGAACTGGAGCTCAGTTAACCACGTGCAGGGGTATATTGTGGACTGACTGCTCAGACACAAGTTTAAGTTGGGTGATGAATGTTTCTTTAGGTCTCCATGACTTTGTATAAGCTTCTCTGTTTTGGGTTTCTTTGTTTTTTTATTTTTATTTATTTATTTTTTTAATTGATTTCAGAAAGGAAGAGAGAGAGATGAGAGAAGATAATTGCTTAGCTGCCTCCTGCATGCTCCACACTAGGGATCGAACCCGCAACCCAGGCAGGTACCCTGACCTCCTAGTTCATAGGTCAACGTTCAACCACTGATCCACACTGGCCGGGCTTGTTTTTAATTTTTAACGAAATTGTTACTTTATTTTTTTAAAATTTACTTTTATTGTTGAACGTATTACAGATGCCCCTCCCATTAACCTCATCTCCCTGTGCCCCCCACAAGGCCTTCACTACACTATTATCTGTGTTCATGGGTTATGCATATTTGCATATAAATTCTTTGGTTAATCTCTCCCCTCCCCCCCCCCTTTTTTAAGGTTAAACGTCTAATAAGATCATTTTGTAATGTGAACCGTAAGCCAAATAACTCTTTTAGCTCTCTCTGTGCTCCTGTAAAAGTGTGTGTTGCTTCTGCTTACTTGTTGGGAAAAGATGTACCTATCTTAAGTTATGGTAAGAACCATATTGATGGATGCACACAGGACCATTGGTACCAGGTGTGGGAGGTAGAGAGATGCTGACGAAAAAGACGGCTCTCTGAAACAGCAATCCTACCCACTAACTACTTTCTTTCTTCCTTTCTTTCATTTTAATTAAAGTATAGTCTACATACAATATTATATTAGTGTTAGGTGTACAACAAAGTAATTTGACTTTTAAATACCTTATGAAGGAATCGCCATGCTAAGTTTAGTATGCACCTGTCACTGTACAAAATTATTGCAATATTATTGACTATATTTCCTATGTTGTGAATTATTTATTTTATAACTGGAAGTTTGTATCTCTTACTCCCTTTCACCTTTTCTCCCATCCCTTCACCCTCTGGTAACCATTATTTGTTCTCTGTCTCTGAATCTGTTTCTGTTTTGTTTAGTTTAGATTTCCCAGATTTCATCAGTTTTCATGGCTAAATAAAATATACATACATATGTAGCTTACATCTTTACCCACTCGTCTATTGATGGGCACCTAAGCTGCACCCATATTTTGGCTATTATAAATAATGCTTCAGTGAACACCGGGGTTCATATATCTTTTTGAATTAGTGTTTTTGTTTTCTTTGGATAAATACCCAGAATAGAACTTTTGGATCATTCGGTAATTTTAATTTTGGGGGGAGCCTCTATACTGTTTTCCATAGTGGCGGCACCAATTTACAGGCCCCGCAGCAGCGTACAAGGGCTCCCTTTTTGCCACATCTTTGCCAACACCTGTTGTTTGTTATTTTTTTGATGATGGCCATTTTGACAGATGTGAGGTTCCTCTTCTTTTGTGGGTCCCCCCCCCCCACTGGTCACAATATATTATAATCTGATGGCAGCATGGATAGATATTAGTTACCGGAACTATGTCTTCATAGAAGTGGACATTGTGTAGCCATTCCATGGGGAACTGCGTGCCCTTAATCATTATGATTATCTCTCAGTTTCTTGATGTTCTTCTTGTGCCGCTCGATTTCTTTCTGCAGACGCTCAGTCTCCGTTTTATGATGAGTGCTCTCATCTTCACGGTGTTTCTGCAGTGGTTCTTGAGTCCGCTCTCGGGAGTACCATTCCTCTTCAGCCTTCTCTCTTTTGGCGAAGGACCCACCGGCTTCCCTGATTGCCCACACCCGGCTCCAAGCCTGAGCCCGACTCCGAGCCCTTAGCTGGCCGTTCGCAGCCGAAGCCTCCGGCTTGCATGGCCCTCATGGCCCTCACCCCCCGCACTCCGAGCAGAGACTCCATGGTTGTCCGGTTCCTCTTCTTTCTTCTGTAATCTTGTAGCTACCTCCTGCTGTTTTTTCACTGTGCGCCTACATTGCTCTCTTCTAGCTCTAGTTTGGCCTGTCCTCTGTGCGTTTCCGTACAAATTTAGAAACACACACACACACACACACATACACACAAAACCCAACCCTTTCTATTTTTTTAACAGTCCAGTAATTTACAGCATCTGCACCTCTTCTGCCTGGAATCAAACAGTGACCTCCTGGTTCATAGGTCGTTGCTCAACCATTGAGCCACACCAACCAGGCAGCATCTGCATTTCTATTCTCAAGTTGTCTGTCTGCAGTCCCACAACCCGCTGTGACGATTCTGTTTTCAAAGAACTTTGATATTGCAAGTACCAAAACATGACAATGGTATTGGATGCAAGAAAAACTATATGCCAATCTTGCTAGAAAAAATTAGGCAAAAATTCTAAACAAAGTCGCTAATGAATAGCTAATGAATATTGTCTTCTGTGACAATGGTGATACATCATTAACAAGTGGGGAGTTAGTTCAACAATGTTGAGTTGGTTTAACAATCAAAAGTAAGTCAAGGGATTAGTCCCTATTAATAGGTAAAGGGAAAAATCATATGATCATTTCCATATCAGTAGTAAAATATGTGAAAAATCACTTCATCAATTAATATATTAATCAGTTAATCTATGTATATAAAAGGCTAATATGCTAAGTGTCCCTCCGACCAGTTGCTATGACATGCACTGACCACCAGAGGATAGACGTTCAACACAGGAACTTCTGTGAGGTGCCCTGGCCATTTATAGAGAAACGGTGCTGTGGACCTGGAGCCTACAAAGCAACACTTGGCTTCCTCCAAGTGGGACACAGGCTCTGCCACCGCCCCGGAATGACAGCTCACCAAATTGCAGCCGATGCTGCTGAGACCCCATGATGCAAAATGCTGCCCACAACTCAGCCCAGCCCAGAAACAGTGGTTGTAGGCACCAGGTAATGACATCATGTAGAATGCTCAGCTTCCTCTCCCTAGCGACTAGCCTCCTAGCAGTTTCTTCAGCCCAGGAACACGGCTTGCTTTATAGCCAGGTGGAAACATTTTACACCATAACCAAGTGTCTATGAAGCACTTTCCTGTGCCTCATCTCATTTGATCCACACAGGAGTCCTGGAGTAGGTAAATAGAAGAAGTAGTGGAATCCTATTTTCTTTTCATTAACCCGAAAATGGAGATTTAGAAAGCTTAGAAACTTGACCTGACTGAAAAGAAATAAGAAATGGTGGACCTTGAAAATGACTTCAGGTTTTCTCACTGCACAGAATATAGTCAAACACTGCTTGCAGTGAAATATTTTACCCTTTATTCTCCCTGTGTGATCTACAATAATAATCTGGCTTTGTGTTGATATTTACTGCTGTGTTGCTAACAATTACCTGAAAGAGAAGTGGGGGTGCTTCAATGGACTGGGAAAAGTAAGAAAGTTTATTCTATGTATATAAAAGACTAAGTTGATTTGCACATGCAAGATACATATAAAACTCTCACTGGTGCCAATTGCACACATGTGTTTTGATCTGTCATCGTTGATTGGGAATCTGGTTGACACTTCTAGTATAGAGAAAGGGCAAATATCGATAGTAAAATATTTATTCTAATTAATTTCCTTTCAAGGTGTATGAATTCGTGCACTGGGCCACTAGTCTACTAATGATAGAAGAATATGATGATAGAGGATCAGAAATTCACTTTAATGTGATAGCAGGCCTTTATAAAAAAAAAACCCTACTACAAAGGTAAGCATTTTCAGAACACTGTTAGAACACTAACAAATAGTATCAAAATCAACCTTTTCAGAAGTTGAGAACTTAACCAAAGGCTTGTAACAATCCATGGAATGTTTATTTAACAATCTTATCTAATAAAAGAGTAATATGCAAATTTGACCATACCTTTGCTACACCCACAAGCCACGCCCACTAGCCATGCCCACCAGCCAATCAGGAGCAGATTATGCAAATAAACCCCAACCAAGATGGCTACCACCACAGAGAACAGGAGGAAGGCTTGGGTTTCCCTGGCAACAGAGGAAGCCAAGCTTTCTACCTGCTGTTGCTGGCCAGGCCACCACTCTAGGCTACGAAGTTTCAAACAGAAATGGCTGCCACCACGAAGTCAGCAGAAGGCTTGGCTCCGCTCCAGGCTACAAAGTTTCAATTGTAGACATAAATTAATCCCAGATACCAGGACCTCCACTTGGATCACTGAGGGGTGTGGCCAGCCTGCAAACCTCCCCAGACCCTTCGCCCAGGCTGCCCCTCGCCCCAAGGGAATCCCTACCCTGATTTGGAACACTCTTCAGGGCAAACCAGCTGGTCCCCACCCATGCACCAGGCCTCTATCCTATCTAATAAAAGAGAAATTTGCAGATTGACCATCACTCCAACACACAAGAGGGCTGCCCCCATGTGGTCAAAGATCTTGCCTCCATGTGGACACAAGATGACCACCACAAGATGGCCAGCAGGAGAGGGCCATTGGGAGGTTCCAGGCCCTGCAAGGGAGAGCAGTTGTGGGCAATCAGACCAGCAGGGGAGGGCAGTTGGGAGGGACCAGGCCTGCAAGGGAGGGCAGTTGGGGGCAAACAGGCTGGCAGGGGAGCAGTTAGACATCAATTATGCTAGGCAGGGTAGTGGTTAGCAGGTGATCAGGCTGACAGGCAGAAGCAGTTAGGGGCAATCAGGGAGGCAGGCAGGTGAGCAGTTTGGAGCCAGCAGTCCTGGATTTCTAGAAGGATGTCCGACTGCCCATTTAGGTCCAATCCTACTGGGGTTGGGCCTAAATGGGCAGTCAGACATCCCTTGAGGGGTCCCAGATTGGAGAGGGTGCAGGCTGGGCTAAGGGACATCCCCCACCCCCATGCATGAATTTCGTGCACAGGGCCTCTAGTAATAATAATAAAAGATGGAAAAAAACAAACACCAAGAAAAACAGGCAAGTCTCAGAAGAAGAGAAAGCTTGGTTTGCCCTATTCCCATCCCTTTTCTTCCTAGCTGTGTGGAAGCCAGCAGACTTGCAGCCGTGAAAACCAGCAGCCCAGTCACCACTGAAGGGGAGAATGGCTTTAAAAACAAGCAAAACAAACAAATATATATATATATATATATATATATATATATATATATATATCTTTTATTTTTATTTATTTATTTTTTTTACAGAGAGGAAGGGAGAGGAATAGAAAGTCAGAAACATCCATGGGAAAGAAACATCGATCAGCTGCCTCTTGCACACCCCCTACTGGGGATGTGCATGCAACTAAGGTCCATGTCCTGATCAGAATCAAACCTGGGACCCTTCAGTCCACAGGCTTACACTCTATCCACTGAGCCAAACCAGTTTCGGCGAGAATGGCTTTTATGCTACTCCAGAGCTCCATCTCCAGAAAATGATCAGTATTTGACCCCTCTGCTAGCTTCATAAAAAGCTCCATTCTCAGGGCATATATTTATCTCACCCAACTCAGAACTTGCTTGTTGTAGGTCAATTTTTTGACATCACAGCTAATTCAGACAGTGAGACCAATTGGAGCTAATAAGAGACCGACTATATAGCCCTGGGTGGTGCAGCGTAGTTGGCTGGAGCATCATCCCATATACCAAAAGGTCATGGGTTTGATTCCCAGACAGGAAACATACCCAGGTTGTGAGTTTGATTCCCAGTTGGAGTGGTTATATAAGACAACTAATCAATATTTCTCTCTCTCTCTCTCTCATCAATTTTAAAGACAGTTTGGCACAACACATTAAAAACACATAAAAAGAAAAAGGGGCAATGAGATATTTAGGAGGTTTTGAAAATCTTTCTTATTCCATGGGATTCCATCCAGTAGGCTGTACATGTACAAAATGATGTTTATTGAATCCACTTTGGAAATAGACAGCATGAGAGGTTTGGGGGTTGTGAGCTCACTCAGAGTCTAGAATGATCGCTTTCAGCCACAAGAAAATTCTAGTTCAAACAAAAAAAATGAATCTTCATGTCATGAAGGAGAGAAACAGTGGTTAAAATGCGGCCGCTACCACTCCTGTACCAGCTCTGATGGCTAGAATGCCTATGAACATCAATAAAATTTTTATAGGTACATCCATAATGTTTAATATACAAACATCCAGTGTGTACATAAAAGGGGAAGATGTAAGCTGGCTAACAGTCGTCAGCAAAATCAAGTTCACTGGATCTGGACTGACACACCCCTTCTCAACATGGGGGCTCACATTAACTGATAACATCAAGGCCATTACTTTATGGAAAGACATTTAAAAACATGTATGGCTAATGTTGAAAAACGGGAAAAAAATAAATCCAAGCATGACTAATTACTTTGCCTGGGTCAGTAAATACCAGTCCCAAGTGCTCAGTGTACTGAAAGACTGAAGCCATTAGTTAAATAAATCATCGCGTTGTTACCTACTGATTTCCATCTGCTAATGCATGTTCGTCAATTTGTGGACTTCATCCAATACACACACCAGGATTTTTGTTTTGTTTGTTTGAAATTCTCAGATCTCCTTTGGACACTTGTCTCCCATCACTCTCAGAGAAGAATGAACATGAAACAATTGTTAAACACAGTTTCCAAATTACAAGCCAGCAAAAGCACAACTCTTGTCATATTTCAGATCTTCCCCCAGAAGGGAAATGCTGTCAAGATTTAGAGGAGCAGAAAGATTATTGACAGGACACCAAAATGACGCAGAACACTTGACCTTTTATGGAGTGTTCATTTTCAGTTTAATTGTTCTGATCTTCTCCCCAAATTACATTATCTTTGATTTTCCACTTTAGTTTGAATCATTCTATTATCCTGGAATTCTTGCTATGAACTTGATTTCTGGTTCAGGTAAAATGAATAAATCAATGACCCTTGCGGCCTCACCCCCCACCCCCTTTAAGGCTACTAGTCCTCCTAAGTCAACATTCTATAGAAAGAGGACAAACATATTAGGACAGGTAGTTCCCGGACTCAGCTGTGCCCTTGATGCCTACTGTGAACTTTGATGACGCGCGTAGAAATCACCTGCAAGATGAAGATCTGGATTATGTCAGCAAGTACATTCAATTCCAAATTCAGTGAAAGATTGTGGCTCAGGCCCCTGGGACAAGCTGAGAAGCAAGTGGTATGTATCTGAGCATGATCCTCATCACACTGGACTCCTGGGGGCAGACACACATGGCTGGCTAGAACAGAGTCTCCTCATCGGGACAAGGAGAGCCTCAGAAGTGGCCAAAGAATGTCCAGTCATTCTCAGGGGCCCTGGCGGCTCCCCCCTCAGGGTGCACACAGAACACAGCCTGCAGGTGTAACATCAGGCTTACAGCTCAGCAGAAGCTCCTCTGCTGGAGAACCCCGTGTCTCTGGGAGGAGCCTGGTAGCTGCCGAGCTGCTCCCAAATAGCCGGCGACTTGAAGGCTGTGGGGCTGGTCCGGCACTCCAGCTAGCAGCGCCGTCCTTTCACTGACATCACGCAGCTCAGAACTTCACTTCCCCGTCATTCTTGCTCTCTCCCCTCTACTTCACACGGAGCTGAAAAAGCCTTTTACGAGGCATTAGGAGGGTTAGGAAATATTGGCCCCGAGGCCTTGGAAGCCCTACCAGCTCCGACCTCCTTCTATTTTTTATTATAGGTTAAACTAGAGGCCAGAGCTGGGGCTGGAAGATGAAATAGAGGGAGGGTGCATAGCTGCCCCAGTGCTCACAGTTGGCATGAGACTGGGTTAGACAACTTTCATTTCATTTTTTAAAAATATATTTTTTAAAATTGATTTTGAGAAAGAGAGAGAGAGGGGAACATTGATTGGTTGTTATTTCTCATATGCACCCTGACTGAGTATCAACATACCACAGCCTAGTATGCTGATATGAGCCCTGACTGGGAATCAAACCAGGACCGTTCAGCACATGGGTCAACACCCAACCATCTGAGCCATATGGGCAGGGCCAACCTTCATTTCTTGACTGCTGTGTATATAAACACTGTTCCCATGATTAGAGCATATTCACCAGGCCAGTCTCAGGAGTGAGCCCCCGTCTCCCATGGAAGCTGGAAGGTCCAGATGCCCGCTCTCCCTGCCTCCTCTGCAGCCACCCTATGTGCACATACATGTACTGGTTCAGACAACACATGCATAGGCTCCGTCGCGGATGTGGGGACTAGTGATGGTAAAAAGCAGACATAGAGGAAGGATGGGGTTTAATCCAGCATCCAATGGCTGCAGCACCTCACTCCCAGGAAGAGGCATGGAAGTGATGTCCCAGCTATGGCACTGCTGGCTGGACAGGATGTGACCTCCACTGAAGTGCCCGGAGGCAGCAATGGTATGCTGCACTGGGACTAGAGAGTAAAAGATTGTGGGAGCTTCCAGGAGCACAGGCATTGTGGATAAATTTGTGTCTTCATACAAATGCCAAACTGCAGAAAGGGAAGACATAGTACCATCTAGTGTGAAAAGGCTGAAATGTAACCTATGGTTAAAATAGGGGCAGAAAGATAATTCAGGTTCATCAGAAGTGGCCTTGTGAAATAAATGATTGCTGATGGAGTAACTGACAGAAGATAAGTCTTGTTGTCTAGCTTACTATGAGAAGGTACTTTCCTAGGGACATATCCATGGTGACTGGGGAGATTTCAGAGGTGGCAAAGCTGGGGTTAGAATTCAGCTCACTGACTCCCAAGTCTGTGTTTTCCCATTCCACCCAAAATGCTGCTCCTCCTCCTCCTCCTCCTCCCCCTGTGGCCTTGGCCTCCAGAGAGCTTCCTTGTCCAAGGGCAGTGGGGCAGTGAGGCCAACAACAGAGCCCTGAGGTCATTCAAGTTTGCCCAACAAATACTCTCCATTCTCGCCACTACTTGAATCTGCCCTGCCCCCAACTTCATATCTCCAGAGAACACTGTTCAACATTCTTACTAAAGGATTAAGGACTTGGTGTGTCTTGTTTCCTCATTCACATCTTAAAATCTAAAGTTGGGAGAAGATATTGCTTAATCCAAAGGGATTATGTGTTAATGGAGGCATCTTGGGCATGAACAAGTGAAATTTCTAGATTTCCATTTCCTGGTGATACGGAGAATATAGTTCTCGGTTTGTTTATTGAATTTCTAATATTAATCCTTAGGAGTGGGCCTCTTGCTCCTGCCCCTTGCTCTCTGTCACACCAGGAACAGCTCCCATGGAGCCCTCTCACCCCCACCCTCACTGGGGAGAGGAAGTCCCAACTCCACACCCACCTCCAGGAGCTTCCAGAGGCATAGACGTCATAGAGCCAAACAAATGGAGTAGAAAGCAGTCTTTTATTAGGAAATCACTGAGAGAAGCAGCCCAGGTCTAGACATCCTTGATGAGGAGAAGAATGAGCCATGTGGAAAAGGCAGTCATATGCTGTAGGGACCAGGGACTGAGTCCTGGACCTTCGCCGGGGCAGCAAGATCAGGCTCCACCTGGTAGGAGAGGAGAACCAGAGCTGAGTCAGCAGGTCACAGCTCTCAGAGGCAGTGAGAGATAGGGTCGAGTCCACATGTCACTCCTCTAAGGAGCCCAGTTACAGCCTCTGAGACCCCTCAGTTTCCCCGTCACCTTCCGGTATCCTCCCTCTCAAGAACCAAGGACCATTTCTCACCGCTCAGCTTTCTCTGTGCCCTCAGGAGTTACCTCTTCTTTCATTCTTATTCCACCTGGGCTTCATACAGACTCTTCCACAAGAGCCCATACAGCACTTCCTTTCCCCGGAGCACTGAGTGTCCCTCATACAGGCGTTAGGGGGGTTCATCATGGCGCACATCATCCGAATCCTGGGGCAGGAGCCAGGCTTAAAGGGACCTCTTGGTGGACGTGGGACTGGACCATGCCCTTGGACTGGACGTGGACTTGGTCCTTTGGCCTCAATATAGTCAGCCTGTTGACCTCTACGAGAAACTGTTGAAAGAAGAAATGTACACAGTTAGACCCCATATCCCTCTTTCAACTATCTTGTCTTTCTTCTTGGTCCAGTCACTGCTCACTCCAGTGTCCCCCACATTATGACCTGAGCTAGGAGGATCACCAAGGCCGACTCGGGTTTGTGCTCTTGGAAGGCTATCCCCTGAGCTTTGGGGAAGGATCACCAGGACCACAGTTTGCCATCTCTCCATTCCAAGTCCGGTGCTCAGGAGGAAATGCCAGACTGGAGTGACTCCAAGAAGTGAAACGGACACATTGTCACTTCCGAGGGGAGAAGCGCTCTGAGACACATGCCAGGAGACCTGAGCTGCTCCTGGCTCTGGAGAGTGCCCAGACAATTCCGCACCCTCTCTAGGTCACAACGTCCTCCTTAGTAAAATGCTGGTCTTCTTCAAATTACATGCTTTCTGAGGCCCTGCAGGTTCTTAACCTCCTCTTAGAGGACTGATTAGTCTCAGGTGCTTTTACAGGGCAGATAGATCCTACACCAGGGCCCAGATTCCTGGGACTCCTCACTTCATTCTGCAGACGTCCCATTGTTTGAGGCCAAAGCCACATAACAACACTTCTTCCACAGTCTTCCTATCTCAGTCCTGGAGTGAAAAGCTGGACAACTTCCTAATTTATCTGGATACAATGGAAGTGACCAGAGGCTGAAGTGAGGGCCTGAGCCCTGCCTGTTGCTCCAGAAGTGCTTCTTGTCAGCACCCAGATTGCCCCTGACAGCCTCTCCTCAACCCAGCCCCAGCCCCACCCCAGCCCCAGCCGGGCCACTTGTCCACTCACCTCCACTGACAGCTGCCTGTCCCACCAGTATGCCGAGGACAAGGAGAACCGCCAGAACCAAGAAGCTGCTGGGTCTCATGTTGTCAGGAGGGTGTGTGGCTAAGGGCTGAGGCCAAGCCTAATTTATGTAGCTACAACCTGGCCTGGCGCCAAGGGCGGGTCTGTGGTATTACAAGGGACAGGGCCTACATTTTTGTGTTTCTACCAGGAACTATCCACCCCCAGCCTGGGAGGGACCTTGGGGCTTTTCCCAAAGACTATTCACAGAGGGAAATGGCAGCACTGTGTTACATCACCTATGACAGTGTCAAGAGCTATCCCACTTTCTCATGGGGAGCAGGGCTGCGGGCCCTGAAACACCATTACAACCCAATTCTTTAAAAAATATATTTTATTGATTTTTTTACAGAGAGGAAGGGAGAAGGCTAGAAAGTCAGAAACATCGATGAGAGAGAAACATCAATCAGCTGCCTCCTGCACACCCCTCACTGGGGATGTGCTCGCAACCAGGGTACATGCCCTTGACCGGAACCTGGGACCCTTCTGATAGAGATCCACGGAGCCAAACTGGTTTCAGCACCACAAATTCTTTATATTTACAAAGGTTGTGAAGCCCAGAGAAAAGGCAGAAATCACCCCAGGTTATTCTGCAAGTCAGTGGTCCTGTGTTCAGATTTCAGAACTGTGGCCTTCTCCCATTACTCCCTGATCCTGCCAGCCCCACCCAAACAGTTTAACCCTCCCAACATCAAGTTGGGTTTCTCTTTCATTTTCCCCAGGCCCTGGGGAAAACAAAAACAAAAACAAAAACAAACCTCAAAAGGCAAATTTGCCTTAAAAGTCTAATGGCTAATCACTGCACTTAGCCATTTCATGGGTAGTCTCTGAAATGCACCAAAAAAGTAATAAGGAAGTCTAGATCTGGAAAGAGATGCCTAGAAATCACAATAAGAAGAAAACACCCAGGAAAGTAACAGGTAGAAAATAGAAATCATCTATTCTTAGAAGAGCACCCTATTTCTTAAGAGTCTAATGAGAGCTGCTAACCATGAAAATAAGGATGTGTGTTTGGGTGGCTCTATTGAGTTTAGGTATATTGAAGTTCATTACATGAATGGACATTAAGGGGGAGAGGGAAGCCCCTTCTTTTAGTTAACATGCTAGATATGAGCCCGGGTTGGGAACTCCAGGAGATGGTTCCAGCCTGGGAGGAATTCAACTGTGTGAGAAAAATAAGCCTATTTAATACACTAACAGAGAGAAAGTGGAGAGAGAGGATTGATTCAAAAGGCACCAGCCCACCCTTCATTCCTCTTTTGCTTAAAAGCAGTTCATCCCACACTCTTCCCACAGTTGGTTATGACCCAATAAACTAGCTTTCTGCTTAAGCTAGTCTGAGTTGGTATTTTGTCATAGCTACCAAAGTTGAAAGTAATAGAAACTAATACCCAGAAGTTGGGTGTTACCAGGGACAGAACCTGAAATGTGGATATGACTGAGTTGAGTTCAATTGAGACAGAGAAAGAAACAGATTAATTATTGGGTAGTAACCCAGTAAATGAAATCTTAATGATTTTTACAATCATATAAAAACACAAGGTGCTTATAAATAAATTTAATACATTCTGTACAAGACAGCTACAGAGAAAATTATAAAACTTTAGTAAGAGACATTTCTTAACACTCCCAATTAGAAAGGTATACCATGCTCATGGATTGGAAGATTTAATATAATAAAGATGCAGTTCCTTTCAAATTAATTTTTAGATTCAATGCAACCCCCAGAAAGATTTTTGTAAAAGTAAGCCAAAACTTGGCAATATAATTCTAAAATATATATAAAAATGTGCAAAAGGCAAAATAGCCAAGCTACTCTTGAATAAGAACAATTTTATAAAACTTTAATATAGCAGATCTCAAGGGTTTTTTTTTAAGCTGTAGTGATTCAATAAAGTGGTATTAAAAGGATGATAGGTAAATATGCACACGAAATAGAATAGAGGGTCTAAAACCAGATGCTTGCACATAGCGAGAGTATGTTTTTAATTACATAAATAGCTATAGCTATATTAAGAAGACTGTACATCATAATATCAACATAGGTTCCTGAGTGGTTGATGGGAGGAAAAAGGGAAAGAACATAAATATTGCTTCACCAAAAGACTCATAAGCTCTGATGTATCCTACTATGTTTATAAATATCTTAGAAAAAGAACAATTATCACTAGATCTCTGTTTATTGGCTTCTGGAAAAGTCCATAAAATCTAACCAGTAGAAAAAAACACGTTGGAGAGTGGTACGTGTGTCTTGCTTTCTGGAGTAACACATAAAACCCCCATATATGCCTATATTTATGGATGAAAAAGAGGAGAGGTATGAAGGAATATCAACACTATGCTGGTAATGGACAGAGTTGATTCAACAAGAAACGTTTGCGGAAAATGTGTAAGAGCTCAGCAAGTGAAATGAACTGAGGCTGAAGCAGGTCAGAGGCTCAGGCTGAAATTGCACAGTACGGCCTGCAGAGGGAGATGGAGTTCAAGGCCAAGGAAGCTGAAGCTCTGGGATCCCCAGAATTGCAGCACTGAAGTGAAGGACACCCAAGAGAAGGTGACCATCCTTCAGACCTACTTCCCACAAAGTAAGGCTGAAGTCCTGGCTAACCTCTTGGCCTTTGCCTGTGACAGCTGAGCAGGAATCCATGAAAACTACTGAGTGCCTGGAGCGGGAACGAAGAAAGAAGCCCTTGTTCCACAGACTGGCATTTTAGATGTCTCCATGGAATAGGAAGCATTTGCAAAACTTGAGTTGTATTCCTCTGAAAAGGCATTAAGTTTTTTCTATTATATAGCAGGTCTCTTACTTTTGGAGAATAGCAAATCTAGATTTGTTGTACAAACTTAGAGGTTATGAAAAGATTTTATCTTTTAAAAAATATATTTTTATTGATTTCAGAGAAGAAGAAATAGAGAAATAGAAACATCAATGATGAGAGAGAATTATTGTGCCCTTGACTGGGATTGAACCTGGGATCCTTCAGTCTGCAGGCCAATACTCTATCCACTGAACCAAACCAGCTAGGGAAAAATATTTCATCTTTTTACCTCATGTTTCTTAGAAATTTAATGGGTATACATTGTTTTCCTATGCCTTTTAACTCAAGTAATATATGTATATTAGAGACCCGGTGCATGGTGCATAAAATTCATTCACGGGGAGTGGGCCCTCAGCCCGGCCTGCACCCTCTCAATCCAGGACCCCTTGGGGGATGTCCAACTGCCTCTAGCAATCTGGGACCACTGGCTCCTAACTGCTTGCTTGCCTGCCTACCTGGTCTTCCCTAACCCCTCTGCCTGCCTGCCAGATCACCCCTAACCACCTCTGCCTGCCTGATCGCCCCTAACCACCTCTACCTGCCTAATTGCCCCTAACCACCTCTGCCTGCCTGCCTGATCACCCCTAATTGCTCCCCTACTATCCTGATAGCCTGTAACTGCTCCCCTTCTGGCCTGATTGCCCTTAACCATCTCTGCCTCACTCCACACCCAGGACCTAGGATTTCCTCCTCCAGCTGGCCACAGACACCCAAGACCTGGGCCAGCTTTGCCTGGGCTGGCTGCAGCTGCAGGGGACCGTGGGAGGGCGGCTTCACCTGGGCCGCTGCCACAGGTGCCCGGGACCTTGGGGGAGGTGGCTTGTCCCTTTCCCAAACCACAACCCCAGCCACTGGTACCCGGGACCACAGGGCGTGCATCTTGTCCTTCTCCTGGGACGGGCTGCAGGCACAGGGTGTGCAGCTTGTCCCTTTCCCAGGCTGCAGCCTGGCTGCTCCCCATTCCTCTCTTGTGAGCTCATTTGTTCCTGGCTGGTCCCCATTCCTCTCTCCCTAGTGTTGAGTGCCTGAGCCATGATGGCATGATGGCGTGACAGCATGAGGGTGTGATGTCCATTTGCATATTAGTTCTTTATAGATAGAATACTAATAATATACACAAACCTATATCAACAATAATATATATTACTACTTTTTCTCTCTTGAATATAATAAAAACCCCAATTTTTAAAGAAAGAGATAAAAAGTTTCCTCCCTAAAAGCTTTCTTGAAGGTCAGGGGCTTTGTCCATGAAAAAGTAGTAAATAGCCCTGATTGGTGTGGCTCAGTTGGTATGAGTGTTGGCCTATACACCAAAAGGTTTAGGGTTTGATACCCAGTCAGGGAACCACCAAGAAAAAAAGTAGTAAATAGTTATTTGTAACCTATATAGAACAGTAGCCAGACTTAACATAGTCCTTTCTGGCTAAGGGTTAGAACAATGAATATAATTGTTTGGGCTGCTTTTAGTATTACTTTTTTAAAACATTTTTTTATCTTTATTGTTCAGTTTATTAATTACATAGTTCCCTTTTTTTTCACCCTATAGTTCCCCTCCACCTGGTACCCATCCCACCCTCCGCCCTCACCCCCCTCCACTGTCCTCTCCCATAGCTGCATGATTTTTGTTCAGTCTCTTGCTGCACTTCCCACACCCCCTCTCTCCCCAAGAGTTGTCAGTCCATTCCCTCTCAATCTCCGTGATTCTGTTACATTCACCAGTTTATCCTGTTCATCAGCTTATTAATCCACTTGATTTTTAGATTCATTTGTTGATAGATGTGTATTTGTTGTTCCTAATTTACACTTTAATCTTTTTCTTCTTCCTCTTCTTAAAGAATATCTTTCAGTATTTCATATAATATTGGTTTGGTGGTGATGAACTCCTTTAGCTTTTTCTTATCTGCGAAGCACTTCATCTGACCTTCAATTCTGAATAATAGCTTTGCTGGATAGAGTAATCTTGGTTGTAGATTCTTGCTGTTCATCACTTTGAATATTTCTTGCCACTCCCGTCTGGCCTGCATCGTTTCTGTTGAGAAATCCGCTTGACAATCGTATGGGTGCTCCCTTATAGGTAACCAACTGTTTCTCTCTTGCTGCTTTTAATATTCTCTCTTTGTTTTTTGCTCTTGGCATTTTAATTATGATGTGCCTTGGTGAGGTCCTCTTAGGGTTCCTATATATTAGGGTTCGGTGTGCTTCTTGGACTCCTAAGTCAATTTCTTTCACCAGGTGTGGGAAGTTTTCAGTCACTATTTCTTCAAATAGGTTTTCATTGTCTTGCTCTCTCTCTTTTTCTGGCACCCTTATAATTCGGATGTTGGTATGCTTGAGGTTGTCCCAGAGGCCTCTTACACTATCTTCAATTTTTTGGATTCTTTTGGTTTCTTGCTTTTTCAGCTGAGTGGATTTTACCTCTTTGTATTTCAAATCTTGAACTTGGTTCTTGGGGTGCTCCAGAGCACTTTTAGGTCTTGGTATAATATTTTTTATTTCAGTCAGTGTATGCTTAATTTCTGGTTGGTCCTTTTTTATATCCTTGAGAGTCTCCTTTATATCCTTGAGGGTCTCCTTCATTTCCTTGTAGGACTCATTCATTTCCACGTTGGTCTTGATCATTTCCTTGCAGGTCTCGTTCATATCCTTGAGGGTCTTGTTCATTTCCTTGTAGGACTCATTCATTTCCACGTTGGTCTTGATCATTTCCTTTGTGGTCTTGCTTATTTCCTTATAGGCCTCGACCTTTTGTTGGAGCCTCTTGAAAAACCCTATAACCGTGGTTTTGAATTTCATGTCCAGTCGTTTTTTTTCCCTCCATTTCTTTCATATCTGATTTCTTTCCATGTCTCTGCATGGTGGCTGCTTCCCTGAGTTGGTCAATTAGCTTTGTGTGGTAGATTTCCTACTAGGGACAGTGGCTCAGCCTCCCCAGTTACCTGAGGTGGATATGGGTTGCACAGTCTTGCTGAAGTTAAGCTCAGGTTAATCATTGTTAGCACTTGGAGGGGCTGACCTCCAGGCCAATTGTCTGTGAAGCTCAGCTGTGCTCAGGTTGGATGGGCGGAGTCTCCGGGCCAAGCAGACAGTGTTAGCTCCGCCCTATGCAGCCCCAGGGACTCTGTTCCGGGGCAATGGCTGCCAGCACCTCTGAGAGAGAGCCGCTGCCGAGCTCCACTGTCTGCCGGGGAATTCAGACTCTCCCCAAATGAGTCTGCACGCCCAATGTCTCACCCAGGGTCGTAAAACAAAGCAGTATGACGGTTTTCCAAATGAGAGACCAAGTCGCAGAGCGCTGTCTGTGAGGTCACGTAGCTGAGCTGTTCGCGCAAGCTGCCTTCTCCACAAGCCAGCAGACCCGGCAGCACCCGAGCTTTGGCGTGCCCTCCCACTGTCCAGTTTTCACCCGTATGATAGTGGGTTCCCTGGACTTCGCCCAGAGCTGGAGAATCAGTCCAGTGGGACGTCTTTGTCTCCCCATTGGAGAAAACTGGCCAGTTTTCAGCCGCCCGCCCTCTCCGCTAGCGCGCGCTCCAAACCTCTCTCCACAGGAATCTTTCAACGCTGTCCACCACTGCTCCTCCGAGTCACAGTGTCTTATTTTCACTTTTATTTGTGGAATTTTCACTCGGCCAGCTTTCTGGTGATTCTGGAAGGTGTTTGTTCTTTCGTTAAGTTGTAGTATTAAAATTGCTGAGTATGACGGCAAGATAGGTGTTTTACCTATGCCGCCATCTTGGTTCTCCCCTGCTTTTAGTATTTCTTAATCAAAATTACCAGATGATAGAATTTAAGAACTTGTTACATGCTTAGTATGCATTGTCATGCATAAAAAAGAAAGAATGAAAGGCAGAAATGTTTGTGGAAATTAGCAAAATAACTATCATTGAGCACTGAACATTTTGATCTCAGAACTAACTCCAAAGCAAAAGTGGAATAAATAGTATGTAAATATGATCTGCTGTGAAAATGTAGAAATAATAAAATTTTGATCAAATTGGACAAGGAGGAGAGCAGGTGGATAAGAGAGTCAGCTCTCTGACTGTTTTATATATAATAGCTTCAAGTTTTATTTTACACTAGAGGTCTGGTGCACGAATTTGTGCACCAGTAGGGTCACTGGCCTGGCCTGTGGGATTGGGCTGAAACTGACTTTCCAACATCGCCTGAGGGGCCCCAGATTGCAAGAGGGCACAGGCCAGGCTGAGGGATTCCAGTGGTGCACGATCAGGGCTGTGGAGGGGCTGCAGGAGGGTCCAGGTCATGTACAGCCCATCTCACTCAGTCCCAATCGGCCAGACGCTAGCAGCAAGCTAACCTATTGGTTGGAGTGTCTGCGCCCTGGTGGTCAGTGCACATTATAGCAAGCAGTTGAGCGGCCTTAGCATATCATTAGAGTATTATGCTTTGATTGGTTGAATGGACCACTGGACAACCAGACACTTAGCATATTAGACTTTTATTACATAGGATAATTTAAAAAGGTTATAAAGCTTATTGAAATAGGAAATTTCCACAAGGCAAAGATGTCCATCTTGCCCTGACTGGTTTGGCTCAGTGGATAGAGCGTCAGCCTGCAGACTGAAAGGTCCCAGGTTTGATTCTGGTCAAGGGCATGTACCTTGGTTGCGGGTGCATCCCCAGTAGGGAGTGTGCAGGAGGCAGCTGAATCAATGTTTCTCTTTCATCAATGTCTCTAGCTCTCTATCCCTCTCCTTTCCACTCTGTAAGAAAATCAATAAAATATATTTTTAAAAATAGATGTCCATTTTGGCCAACATAATTTACACCTTAAATAGAAACAAAACAAACATTTGGTGAGTTTTGTGTCCACTAATGAAATCACTGATTTAGGCAATGATCATCCATGTCTTCCAAATCATTAGGGAGGGTGAGAATAGAGTTCTATGCATAACTCATGGACAGACGATAGTATGAGGAAGGCCTGGTGTGGGGTGGGGTTTGGTGGAGGGGGCCAGAAAGGGAGAAAATGGAAGACAACTGTAATACTATCAACAATAAAAATAATAAAAATCACTAAGTGAAAGTTTGACTGGGCCTGGCTATTTACAGGGGGCCAGCTCATCACCCCACAGTTTATTTGCTGTTTATAAGTAGGAAAGCATAACTTTACAATGGGGGCAGGAGGGGGCATATTATTGCACATGTCCAGGTTATGAATTCGATTCCTGGTAGGTGTGCAGGAGGCAGCCATTTGATGTTTCACTTTCAAATGCATTCATCTATCTTCACCACACTAAAAGTGGGTGGGCGAAACCCATGTTTCCCCTGAGGTGACGCAAGAAGAAGACACACCTGTAGCATGTTTGTGCCAAGTTAGTTGAACTTGAACCTCACTGAGCCTTTAGAGCTAATAGAGAAGGAAGTAGAAAGGGAAGTGGAACATTGTGGGGAACAATTCATCTTTTTTCTTCAACAAGTAAATAGCATGAAGAAGGAGGAGGAAGGGAAGGAAGAGAAGTTGAAGTTGGAGGGAATGTTTTAGATGAAAGAAATATACAAGACATTACAACCAATGCAATGTGTGCACCTTGTTTAGATTCTGACTCAAACACACCAACTGAACAATGTCATTTTGGAGACAATCAGGAAAACAGACACTACGAGAATATGATGTGATAGACATCACTGCTAATTTTGTTAGGTATGATGAAAACATGCGATTATGTGAGAAAATGTCCTTATTTCTTTGAGATTCATATTGAAGTATTTAAGGGTAAAATGTAAGACACGTTGTATTTATTTGAAAGTATTTCAGCCCAAAAGGGGTAGGAATATACATGAAGAAAGTATAAAATGTTAATTTTTGAGACTCTCAGTTATAAGATGAATAAGTTCCAGGGATCTAATATTGATACTGGATTGTCTACTTGAAGGCTGTTCAGGGTACATCTTTAATGCTCTCACCATGACAACAACAAAATGGTAATTGTGTGAGATGGGGCAAGCGTTACCTAACTTACTGTGGTATTTCATAATACATACATGTATCAGAGCATTACACTGCACACCTTACACTTACACAAAATGTCAATTATATCTCAATGTAACTGAGAAAAATGTTAATTGTTAAGTCTGGATGAAGGGTATATGGGGCTTCCTAAAAGTATTTACTGTTCCTTTGTGTATTTTAAAAAAATTTATGATACATTTTTTAAAATAAAAAAACAAGATTTATTTTTGGAACCTAAGAAATGATTTTAAGGTTAATATGGGAGAAGGAAATACTTGTGACATGGATGATTGAAAATGCAGATTAATGAAGGGTAACAGGACACGATCAGTCACTAAAATGTATTGTGAAGCTGCAATAATTACAAGCAGTACAGGCAGGAGAATAAATAGTCAAAAAGAACAGAACACCCAGAATCAGTCCATTACATAGAAGACTTTAGCTTTTGATAAAGCTGTGATTCCCAACCAATGGAAAAAGTTTGAATTATTTACTAAATGATACTAGGACAGTGGTCAGCAAACCACGGCTTGAGAGCCACATGCGGCTCTTTGGCCCCGTGAGTGTGGCTCTTCCATAAAATACCACAGCCTGGGAGAATCTGTTTTGAAGAAGTGGCGTTAGAAGAAGTTTAAGTTTAAAAAATTTGGCTCTCAAAAGAAATTTCTGTCATTGTACTGTTGATATTTGGCTCTGTTGACTGATGAGTTTACTGACTACTGCAAACAAAGAAAGAATGAAAGGAAATTGTTGCCAATGGAAAACAGTCTCATTTTAATTTGCCTTTCTCTGAGTCTGGGTGAGGGAGAGCATTTCTTCATATGCTTATACAGACCACTTGTACCTTCCTTTGCCTGGTTCTGTACTTTGCCCATTTTTATTGGGGAACCTTTACTCTTAAGGAATTTTAAGAGCTGTTTACACTTTAAGGACACAACTAACTTGTCATGCACAAGGAGCAGTGTGGGAAGGTAGTTAGCAGATGTAAGCTGAAGTCAGGCAGTCCTGGCTTTAAATACAAGTGCCCCAGTTTGAGCTCTGGGATTTTGAACAAGTTACTCAACTTTTCTAAACATGTTTGCACTTCTATAAAATAAAAATAAGATAGAGATGATATTTATTTTATAGGATGGTTTTGAGAATTGAGTGAGATGAGCTTGATAAATGTTTAATTCTATCCTCTTCTTTTCCTTTGTACCAATGTTTTCAGTTTTGGGGGTAGCTAGCTCAGTCTTTTCATTTATATTTTCTCCCTTTGTTTTTATGCTGTAAAGTCATTTTTACTCCAATGGCAGATAATTATTCACTATATTATAATTCTTTTGTGATTTTTAAATATATATATATATATATATATATATATATATATATATATTTGATTTTTTCCAGAGAGGAAGGGAGAGGGAGAGAGAGTTTGAAACATTTATGAGGGAGAAACATCAATCAGCTGCCTCCAGCACCCCTCCCCCTGCACTGGGGATGCACCCTCAACCAAGGTACATGGCCTTGACAGGAATCAAACCTGGGATCCCTGAGTCTGCAGGCCGATGTGCTATTCACTGACCAAACCAGTCCCTTTGTGATTTTTAATTGATTTTTTTTCTTTTAGAGAGAGAGAAACATGGATGTGAGCGTGAAACATCAATTGGCTGCCTCCTGCACACCGCCTACCAGGGATCGAGTGCAGAGGTGGTGGAGGGGCCTCCTGAGTGCACAAAACATGGGAGGAGGCAGTCTCCCACGCATCTCTGGTGCAGGGCTCCACAAGGCCTTCCCGAGGAAGAATCACTGCCAGAGGCTGTGGCTCATCTGGGAGCAAGCAGGCCACACGGGCCAAATGGAACAGTGGGGAGACATGTCTGCCTGCTCCACAGATGGTTGTGTGCCGGAAGCCAATTCCAGCATGTCAGCAGGGCTGAATCATCTGGAGATGGCTGAGGGCATTTCCCCAAACCTGAAAGGGATGCATGAATGATTGCTTGCTGCCAGATGAGGGCATCTTAATCTACATGTTATTGCCTCCTGGCCAAACACCTGAACAGCTGTAGGCAGTTTTCTCAATCTGACAATGGATTCTGTGTACGAACCCTGGTCTTTGAAGTGTGTATCTACCTTGCCTTAGGACAATTTGTATTAATAAAAGGCAAGGGGTTCTGACAAGGAGAACTTGGTTTCTTTCTTTCTTTCTTTCTTTCTTTCTTTCTTTCTTTCTTTCTTTCTTTCTTTCTTTCTTTCTTTCTTTCTTTCTTTCTTTCTTTATTGTTCATTTTATTAATTACATTGTTTCCCCTTTTTTATCCCTCTATATCCCACCCTCCACCCTCCCCTCCCCCTCCCCAATGTCCTCTCCCATTGTTGCAAGATTTTTGTCCAATCTCTTGCTGTACTTCCCACAACCCTTTTCTCCCCAAGAATTGTCAGTCCATTCCCTCTCTATGTCCATGTTTCTGTTATAGTCACCAGTTTATCTTGTTCATCAGCCTATCAACTCACTTGATTTTTATGTTCATTTGTTGATAGTTGTTCATAATTTATATTTTTACCTTTTTCTTCTTCCTCTTCGTAAAGAATATCTTTCAGCATTTCATATAATACTGGTTTGGTGGTGATGAACTCCTTTAGCTTTTTCTTATCTACGAAGCACTTTATCTGATCTTCAATTCTGAATGATAGCTTTGCTATCATTTGTACCTTCCTTTGAGAAGTGCTGTGTGTAAATTAAGCAAAATCCACTCAGCTGGAAAAGCAAGAAACAAAAAGAATTTAGATAATTGAAGATAGCGTAAGGGGCCTCTGGGACAACTTCAAGCATGCCAACATCAGCACTTTATCTGATCTTCAATTCTGAATGATAGCTTTGCTATCATTTGTACCTTCCTTTGAGAAGTGCTGTGTGTAAATTAAGCAAAATCCACTCAGCTGGAAAAGCAAGAAACAAAAAGAATTTAGATAATTGAAGATAGCGTAAGGGGCCTCTGGGACAACTTCAAGCATGCCAACACTTCCAAAATTATGTTTCATCTCTGGATTCTTACTTAATTTACACACAGCACTTCTCCAGATTCCTTCTAGATGCTGGATTAAGACCAATAGCAGTTGTGGTGAAGCATGAAGCACCAACATCCTGTCTTTCATTCAGAAGCCACCTGTGAGCCCCCTGGTTTATTCCAATTCTGCTACACACGCTGCTTGAAGATGTCTGTCTCCCTTTCTGAGAGAAATCCGCTGTTGAGAAATCCGCTGACAATCGTATGGGTGCTCCCCTGTAGGTAACCAACTGTTTTTCTCTTGCTGCTTTTAATATTCTCTCTTTATCTTTTGCTCTTGGCATTTTAATTATGATATGTCTTGGTGTGGTCCTCTTTAGATTCCTATATTTTGGGGTTCTGTGTACTTCTTGGGCTTTTAAGTCAGTTTCTTTCACCAGGTGGGGGAAGTTTTCAGTCACTATTTCTTCAAGTAGGTTTTCATTAACTTGCTCTCTCTCTTTTTCTGGGACCCCAATAATTCAGATGTTGGCATGCTTGAAGTTGTCCCAGAGGCCCCTTACGCTATCTTCAATTATCTAAATTCTTTTTGTTTCTTGCTTTTCCAGCTGAGTGGATTTTGCTTCTTTGTATTTCAAATCTTTGACTTGGTTCTTGTGGCCCTCTGGACTGCTTTTAGGGCTTTGTGTAATATTTTTTATTTCAGTCTGTGTATGCTTGATTTCTAGTTGGTCCTTTTTATTTTTTTATCTGTGAGGGTCTGGTTCGTATCCTCAGAGGCCTTGTTCATTTCCTTGAGGGTCTCATTCATTTCCTTGAGGGTCTCATTCATTTCCTTGTAATTCTCATTCATTTCCTGGTTGGTCTTTCACACCTGCTTTCTTTCCATGTCTCTGCATGGTGGCTGCTTTATGTGGTGGATATCCTCAAAGGAACAGTGGCTCAGCCTCCCCAGTTACCTGAGGTGGGTACTCTTACTGCAATCCTTTATGGGTTGTATTCAGTATTTTTGAATTTAAACCCGGCTTGTTGTTGTTAGCCCTAGGAGGGTTTGACCTCCAGGCCAATTGCTGTGAAGGGAGACTGTGTTCAGGTTGGATGGGCGGAGTCTCTGAGCTGCGCAGGCAGCACCAGCGTCAGCTGTGTCCTATGTGGTGCTCGTGCACGCGGGTCTCTGTTGGATGGGGATGGCTGCAGACACCTCCAAGAGAAAGCCGCTAGTCTCTTCCCCTTGCCAGACCACTCCGCCTTTCCCCAAATGTGCCTGCACACCAAAAGTCTAGCCCAGGATTGTAAAATAAATGGTTTCCGGAACCAGGAGACAAGTTTCCAGGGGGCAAGTCGCGGGTTTGCGCGACCCTTTCGCGGAAACTCGCAGTTCAGGAGCCTCTGCCATGCCCCGCTTCCAGGGTGCGTCCCCCGGACCTCGGCGGACCTCGCCTGGTGCTGGGGAATCCGGGCAGTGGGACTGGGGGTGTTGCTCCAGCCCCAGCCCGTGCAAGCGCGACCAGGACGGCTCCTAACCTGTTTCCGTCTGAAAGGCTGCGCTCCCGACGCTCCTGAGTCTCAGTGTCCCACCTCCACTCCAGTTAGTGGAGTTTTCATTCAGCCAGCTTTCTGGCGATTCTGGGTGCTGTCTGTTCTGCTGTTATGTTGTAGTTCCTAAATCGTTGTGCGGGGCAGAACAATAGGTGTTCAACTATGCCGCCATCTTGGTGTTCTAGAACTTGGTTTCTTTAGCCAAGCTCCTCTGGCATCCACAATGCCTTCCAAAATTATGTTTCATCTCTGGATTCTTACTTAATTTACACACAGCACTTCTCCAGATTCCTTCTAGATGCTGGATTAAGACCAATAGCAGTTGTGGTGAAGCATGAAGCACCAACATCCTGTCTTTCATTCAGAAGCCACCTGTGAGCCCCCTGGTTTATTCCAATTCTGCTACACACGCTGCTTGAAGATGTCTGTCTCCCTTTCTGAGAGGAGTGCTGGAATGACACACCCACTCTTCCCCTCTCCCTTCTTCCCTGCCCGGCCCGCCTATGTATTTGTTTGTTTAATTCATTGGGGTACTATTGGTTAATATGATCATACAGGTTTCAAGTGTGGGTTTCCATGTTACAAGATGTGTGTATTGCACCATGTGCCCACCGCCCAAAGTCAGATCTTCACCCGTCGCCATATATTAGGACCCCGTTCACCTCCCTCCTGCCGGCTGGAGCAGTCAAGTGCTAGAGATAAAGAAGCTGCACGCAGGAGCCGAGGCCAGATCCCTGATGCCTGTCCCCTCAGCCTCTTCGCAGGTAGGTCTTGTCCTTGAAGGTTTCGAGGTTGGAGAGTTCTGGGTCCCCCTGACTCCAGAGGGCATGCTCGTCTTAGGTGTCCTCTCTCGCTTATTGAATTTCATCCTTTCAAGATGACCTTGACAGCATCTAGCTCCATCTGGTTGAGGAGGTTTAGGTTAAAACCCTTCAGCTCCAGTTTGCCTAGGGACTCAAAGAGACAGTTTACCTTCACGTGAAGTTGTTTCCAGAGTTTTCCTATTTCTTTATCCAGACGATCCTGATCTTTCTCAATCATTCCCTTGTCTGCGGGTGAAGCATGTTGATAAGCATGTTCCCGAAGCAAATATCACGTCTTCAGAGCGGCTGAGGGCCTTCTGCAGGGCCCCCTCAGTTCTGTTTCCTTTCAGTGTCCAGGTCCTCCGGCACCTTCTCCTCGAGCTCCTCCACTTCCACCAGGTACTGCAGCACCCACTCCTCCCGGGGACAGCATGGTGCCTGCCAGCTCCGCTCCACTCCGGCTCCGCTGCCTACCTCTTCGGTAACAGCCTGTATTTGGTGAATAGATCTGTTAAGGACCTTCGGTTGCAAGCCACGCAACTGCATTTTAGACCATTCTCTAGACCACTGCCTTCTCTGTTCAGGATTTTAATGGAGGAGTGAACAGGCTAGAGGTTATGGAAGAGTTCAGTGGCTTCAATCTGGATCAGACACCCTCCCCTGGGACAGGGGAAGTATCTGGTGATTGACAGCCGAGCAACATTACAGAAGGTGGGGTCTAATGACTCCACCAAAGGAAGGGATGCTGGGCAGACAAACACAGGAAGTGTCTCCTACAGAGCTGGTGGAGGCTTCCACACATTAATTTATTTCCTCTCTTTTTTTTTAATCGAATTTTTTTCTTCAGGTGTATAATCCTACAATATGCCCGGCTGGCGTGCCTCAGCTGAGTGTTGACCTGTGAGCCGGGAAGTCAGGGTTGGAAACCCAGTCAGGGCACATGTCCGGGTTGCGGGCTGACCCCTGGGGTTGAGGGGGTGCAAGAGGCAGCCAATCAATGATCTTCTCATCATTGGTATTTCTATCTCCCTTCCTCTCTGAAATAAATAAAAATATTTTTTAAAAGTTCTATAAAATATCATCTGTATATTGTGTTGTATTCACCACTCCAAGACAAGTCTCTTTCCATCGCCACTTAGACCCCCTTTACTCTCTCCTCGCTCCCACTCCCCTCTCCCTTTGGTTATCGCAGTACTTTTTCATTTACTTCAGGTGTGGGTTTTCCGAAATGCAAATTCAGGATATTCAAAGCCTGAAACACTGTCCCGCCCTTTGACGTTGCATTTTTGTTTGTTGGCCTGGGGTTTGGCTCTTTCCTTATTGCGGTATAATTGACATAAAAGGTTATAGCAGTTCCAGGTGTACAACATAATGATTCAGTATTTGTACGTATCACAGAATGTTCACCACGATGAATCTAGCTAACTTCCATCACCACACATAATCACAATATTTTCCTGTGATGAGATCTGTTAAGGTCTACTCTCATAGCAACGTTCAAATATTCAATACACTATTGTTAACTATAGGAATCATGTTGTACCTTCCAAACCCAGGTCCTATTTGTTTTTAACTGGAAGGTTGACTGACCTTGCATTTCTAATTTGACAAACTTACCGCACGAAAATAGTCAGAGATCTGACTCAAAATGTATGTACAGAGATTGTTGGCACAGCTTTACTTACGAGAGTGAAAAAAAAAAAAAGGTAACTTGTATGATCCTGAAAAATGCCATGCTGCTATTAGAAATGAAGATATTGGAGGACACTTCATCACCCAGGAAAATGTCTGGAAAATAATCTTAATTGAAAAAGCATTTCTTTAATATACAGGTGTATTTCAAAACCAGGGGAGAAACAGCCTCCTAAAATTCTCCTTCGAGATCAGTGGTTCTCAACCTTTGTAATGGTGCCACCCTTAATACAGTTTCTCATGTTGTGGTGACCCCCAACCATAAAATTATTTTTGTTGCTACTTCAGAACAGTGATTTGGCTACTGTTAGGAACGTAATATAAATATCTTTGTTTTCCGATGGTCTCAGGCTCTACAGCAGCGGTAGACCTCTAGCATGGTCACCTAAGACCATCAGAAAACACAGATATTTACATTATGATTCATAACAGTAGCAAAATGACAGTTATGAAGTAGCAACAAAAATAATGTTATGGTTGGGGGTCACCACAACATGAGGAGCTGTTTGAAAGTGTAGAGGCAATAGGAAAGTTGAGAACCACTGCTCTAAATAAAGCCTCCAAGGGGATGCTAGAATTCAAAGAGTAGCAACAGATCATAGACTATACAGCCCTGATTCCCGAGAGCTTAGGAGATAGCAATGAGGCCCAGCGAGGGACGAGACTTGCTCAAGATCACAGCCCAAGCCAGCCATACAGGCCGGCCTGGATCCCAGTCCCAACACCCAGGTCCTGCCCCCACCCACCATCCATTCTTGCAAAAGCAACCCTACATTGAGGCTCTCAGGCAGGGGGTGGGGCCAATGAGGCAGCCACCAGCAGCCACTCCATCCACCCCCTCGGCTTCCTTCCCTTAGCTGCCGGAGCCTCCCTGGGGCTGCAAGTGTTAATTTAGGGGCCCCTGGCCTGACCTTATTAGGTGCCACAGCAGAAATATGAAGGCCTGGGACCTCCTCCTCCTGGTGGGCCTCCTGGCTTTGGGGAGCCAGCTGCCTGCTGTCTCGGGCAGGAGGAAGAGAGGTGAGTGAGTGTGGGTTCCTTTCCTCCAGGTACCAGGTGGTTTCTGTCTCTCTGGGGAGCTTAAGGGTGGGGGGAGGCAGGTAACCCAGTGTGTGTGTGTGTGTGTGTGTGTGTGTGTGTGTGTGTGTGTGTGTGTATGCTGTGGGTGCCTGCTCAGTGGGCATGTTTTGTTTGTGCCCCTCAGCTTGTCCATGTCGGTGTCTGTAAACATCCTCCTGCCGGTTTCTCGGTGCTCGTCCGTGCCTGACACACAGCTGAGTGTGGGGTTCATGCCCATCTCCGTGTTCATGTGTATTTTTGTGCCTCTGCGGCCAGGGAACAACTCTGTTTGTACCCTCTGCTCTGGTGGTCTCCACGGAGGTGTATGGGTCTGGGGTCCACATGGCAGGGGGATGACCTTTCCTGTCGTCCTCTGAGGCCAAACAGGCTGTGCCTGGTCTGCCTTCTGTCTTTCTCAGGCCCTGTCTGTCCCCCAGCCTGTTTGTGGAAGGGACTCCTGAATTGAGTAGGGGTGTGGCTTATTTAGATCTGGATCTGTTGAGAGGAAGCTCTAGCCCTTCTTCTTTTCTCCCCGCCTCCCCCGCAAGAGGCTGGGCTGACATGTCACCAGGGAAGGGAAGCCAGGCTGCTGGAGCAGCTGGACAGGTGCCTCCTCACCTGGGCAAGGCCTCCACTCCATCCCCTTCTGGGCTGGAACACCCTGACCCCATACACCTGTGCAGCCCTGGCCCTGCCTTGGGAAGGGGACAGTAAAGGGGACAGGTCCCCTCCTCCACAGGGCCCTGGGGAGCAGTTCCCTGCATCCTCTGTGCCACCTCTAGCCTAACTGGAAAAAAATGTTTTTACTGATTTCTTTTTCTTTTTAAAAAATATATATTTTATTGATTTTTTACAGAGAGGAAGGGAGAGGGATAGAAAGTCAGAAACATCGATGAGAGAGAAACATCGATCAGCTGCCTCTTGCACATCCTCAGTAGGTACATGCCCTTGACCAGAATCGAACCTGGGACCTTTCAGTCTGCAGGTCATCACTCTATCCACTGAGCCAAACCGGTTTCGGCTGTTTTTACTGTTTTCTTAGAACAGCAGTCGCCAACCTTTCGGACCTCATGGACCACCGATTGGTAACTGCTGTTTTAGAGAGAGAAAGGAAGAGGGGGTGGGGGAGAGAAAGAGAGAGGGAAAAACATGGATGTGAGAGAAACATCACTTGGTTGTCTCCTGTATACACCCCAACTGAGGATTGAACTCCCAACCTGGACCAGGAATCAAACTGGTGACCTTTCAGTGCATGGGACAAAGCTCAACCAACTAAGCCACACCAGCCAGGGCCCCTCTGGCCTAATGTATGCCGTCCCCAGAGGCAGGGCTCTCTCCCTGGGGATGAGCCGGTTTGGGGAGGAGGTGCTCAGAACTCCCAGGCTGAGGAGGGAAGGGTGCTGGCAAGTTCTAAGGCCAGACCCCATGCTGGCTGTGAGTCACATGCCATCACCACATTCCTCCTCACTGCAAGGCTGTGAGGTCACAACTATTGCTATGCCCATTTTGCAGATGAGGAAACTAAGGCTCAGTGGGAAACCACTTGCCCAAGGATAAAGGCTGCCTCTGAGTCAGTGTCAAAGGTGGCTGCTGAGGGCAGGTCTTCGTAACCAGGAAGACTCGCCTCCCAAACCTACTCCTTGTAAATTGGGGTCACATGCCTCTCTCTCAGGAGTAAATGGAATAACACGTGCTGGTCGCTGCCAGTTCATCACATCTGCGTCGTTCCCGGGTTTCCCCCATGAGACCTCTGCTCGGCTCTCTGGAATTTCAGAGAGTGGGGGAAAGCAGCAGAGTTGAGGGAAGGGATGTCTTGGTTTATTTTCCGTGGAAGCGCAGTCACCTCTGTTTATCAGATTCCCTCTCCACACACTCACATATGTCTGGGTGTCTGACATGGAGGGCCGGCACAGTCCCTGCCAGAGAGTGTCTAACAAGTGTTTTCAATGGTTGTATTGTATTCTGAAGAGATCTATGTCTGTAGCTCTTCTCATATGGTTGTGCACATGACTGTGTGTGTATGTTCATGTCTCTGCTCACACCCATGCTACATGTTTACATATACATGACTGCATGTCTGGGTGTATGTGTAATTTCTGTGTATATGTATGGAGTGGGCAAAAGTCAGTTTGCACTTGTGAGTACACAAACAAAGTCTATTCTTGTATTATTATTTATAAATTACTAGAGGCCCAGTGCACGAAATTTGTGCACGGGAGGCAGGGGATGTCTCTCAGCCCAGCCTGCACCCTCTCCAATCTGGGACCCCTCGAGGGATGTCCGACTGCCCTAGGATTGGGCCTAAATGGGCAGTCAGACATCCTTCTCACAATCCAGGACTGCTAGCTCTCAACTGCTCACCTGCCTGCCTCCCTGATTGCCCCTAACTGCTTCTGCCTGCCAGCCTGATCACCCCCTAACCACTATCCTGCCAGCCTAATTGATGTCTAACTGCTCCCCTGCCAGCCTGTTTGCCCCCAAATTCCCTCCTCTGATGGCCCAGTCACCCCTAACTGCCCTGCCCTGAGGCTTGATTGCCCCCAACTGCCCTCCCTTGCAGGCCTGGTCCCTCCCAACTGCCCTCCCCTGCTGGCCACCTTGTGGTGCCATCTTGTGTTCAGATGGGGGCAGGATCTTTGACCACATGGGGGCAGCCCTCTTGTGTGTTGGAGTGATAGTCAATCTGCAAATTACTCTTTTATTAGATAGGATAGAGGCCTGGTGCATGGGTGGGGGCCAGCTGGTTTGCCCTGAAGAGTGTCTCAGATCAGGGTGGGGGTTCCCTTGGGGCATGGGGCGAGGGGCCTATGGTGGTTTGCAGGCTGGCCACACCTCCCAGCAACCCAAGTGAAGGCCCTGGGATCTGGGATTAATTTATGTTCTACAATTGAAACTTTGTAGCCCAGAGTGGAGGCCTAGGCCGGACAGGGCTGCAGAAGCTTGGCTTCTTTCATCACCCAGGCAATCCTAGCCTCTGCTTTCTCCAGCTCCATGGCTGCTGCCATTTCTGTTTGGATTATGTGTCTTTTATAATTGAAATTTTGTAGCATTGAGTGGAGGCCTAGGCTGGCAATGGCAGGCGGAAAGCTTGCCTTCCTCCATTGCCGGGGAAACTCAAGCCTCCCTCCTGCTCTCAGTGACGGCAGCTATCTTGGTTGTGGTTTATTTGCATAGTTTGCACCTGATTGGCTGGTGGGTGTGGCTGTGGGCATGGCTTGATCGGAGGTATGGTCAATTTGCATATTACTCTTTTCATTAGCTAGGATGTTTAATCATTACATTGTACATCTGAAGCTAAAATAATGTTGTATGTCGATTATACCTATATGAAAGAACTAAATAAAAATAAATAAATAAAAGCGAGTCCATAAAAAAAATACAAATAATAACTTGCCAAAGGACAGGCAAGAACTAAAGGGAGGAGAATTCAGAGGTGGTGAGTCCCGGGTCAGCCCTGATTCCAGAGCTCTGGTCTGTCTGCAGCTGCGATATCTTGGGGGGGGGGGGTCTCTTCCAGAGAGACATGGGGGATGTCCACCGGATGATGGGCCCTGCCTCCTATCGGTGCCTGACCAGTGCATGAGCGACAGCCAGTGTCCCGCAAAGATGAAATGCTGCCACAAAAGTTGCTTCCGCCAGTGTGTCCGTAGGGTCACAGGTAAGTGTCCCTCTCCATCTTGCTGAGCACCCAAGCCCCAAGCCCAGGGCCAAGGCTCACCCAGGCCCCTGTGTTGCAGTGAAACTGGGCACCTGCCCTGAGGACCGACTGCGCTGCCTCAGCCCCATTCAGCACCTGTGCAACAAGGACGCAGACTGCAGTGGCAAGAGTCGGTGCTGTCTCAGTGCCTGCGGCCGGGACTGCCGGAACCCGGTCAGAGGTATGTCCTGTGTGCTAGGCAGGCTCTTCCCTCTCTGAGCCCCAGCTCTGAGATACCGTCCACTTCAACACGCTTAATGGGATACCTTCCCAGAGCCTGGGCCTCCCTGTGGCCATTGATGGGGAAGTGAATGGAGTGTGAGGGGTCCTGGTTGGATGATGGAGAAACTGGGGCTTCTTGTTTCTTTTGGTGAATTGTCCCCGGGACCACAACTCTGAACTTCTCTGAGCTTCAGTCTGCTCTTGTGAAGGATGGGGGAGGGCAGAGTCCTGCCTTCAGAGGCCACCAGGCCTGGGCTAGTGGGGTCTGGATGGGCCATCAAGCCCAGGACTCGGAGCCCTATTATGGGAACTTAATCCTTTCCTTCTCTCCCCTCAGGCTAATTCTGGTCTAGGGTCTGTGGCTCTGAACCTCTGGATGGGGTTCCCTGCAGGAAGGGCTGATGACGGGGCCTGGGGCCTGCCACCCAGACAGCACTGTCTCTACTGGCAATAGTTCCGACCTCCTGATCAACAGCAATCCGTGGTGACTTCCCCTGCAGCCAACCACCAGGTTTTTCCTCCTGGGGATCAAGGTCCATGGCCAGACCTCAAAGGACTCCTCTCCGTACCACCACCACACTGAGCTCCTCATCCCTCCTGACACCCACCTTCACATCTCTGTGTACGTGTTTCTAAAATGCCCAATTCAGATAAGCCTCTCTCTGTGTGTGGGGTCCTGGCCCCTCCTCAACCTCTGAGTGTATGTTCCAGCAGTTTCCGGAACATATCTGTTCACACCCCCCTTATACAATGTCCACCATGCCTGCATGATAGCGTTGTGACGTTTGGTGTGCTGCCTGTACTCCTGTTTATCTAGTGCTTTTCCTTAAGTGGACTTCACTTTTGTATATAAATAATTTCAAAAGAAAAACTTGATGTATCACTTGCACAAATAGAATCCTATATAATAAAAGCCTAATATGCTAAGTGTCCGGTCATCCATTCAACCAATCAAAGCATAATATGCTAATGATATGCTAAGCTCACTCAAACAGTCGCTATGTTGTGCACTGACGACCAGGGGGTAGATGCTCCAATCGGTAGATTGGCTTGCTGCTGGGTTCTGGCTGATTGGGACTGAGCAAGAAGGGCCTGACACACCCTGGAGCCCTCCCTGGCCCCAGTCATGCACTGGTGGGGGTCCTTTGGCCTGGCCTGCCCTCTCTCATTATCTGGGACACCTTGGGGGATTTTGGAGAACTGGTTTTGGCCCAATTCCACAGGCCAAGCTGAGGGACCCCACTGATGCACAAATTTGTGCACCAGACCTCTAGTATGATTATAAAAGTGAATGCAATGAAAACCTCTACATTCCATTAAAATCATGTCCAACTAAACAGTATTAAAGAATGTTATCAAATTCTAGCTAGATGCTGCCACTTGCCAAGACTGTGAGTCTAAAGCCTGCTTTAATAAGTGAAGATTAAAGACAAATGCCTCTAACCTGAGACTCACTCTGAGTCATTGTTGGATAAGGTTGCATCCAGGTATACCCTAAGGTCATTTCAAATTGCTCCACATTTGGGGAAATGTTGCTTGAGCAGTTGGGATGTCATACTTCAAGGAGGGTCTATCTCCCCCATTGGACAATACTTCAGTCACTTCCATTTCTTTCTTGTTTGTTTGTTTTGTTAATCCTCACCTGAGGATGTTTTTTTTCCCATTGATTTTCAGAGAGAGTTGAAGGAAGAGAGGGAGGGAGGGAGAGAAACATCGATGTGAAAAGACACATTGACTGGTTGCCTCCCACACACTCTCCGACGGGGGCAGAGAGTGAACCTGCAACCCAGGTACATGCCCTCGGTAAGAATCAAACCCATGACTCTCCAGTGCACGGGCTGACACTCTAACCACTGAGAACACCGACCAGGGCTCACCTCCATTTCTTGCATCTGTAGTTAGGGCCTGATAAGAAGGGGGGAAATCAATGAGGGAATGACAGCCATCCCAAGGGACATTCCTGGACCCCGATAGCTGGATTCCTGACTATCCCTTTATCCAGGACTTCCTTGGGGAGAGGGCGGAGGTGGGCAGAATCCTCCCTGCTTTACCTGCTGGGTCACCACTTGTGCGCTGATAGAATCTGGGTTCTGGGCTTCTGGGTCTCACAAGACTAAAGACAAGATATTGGCCACGGTTGGGATTTCATTTGAGCCTCGACTGGAGAAGGATCCACTTTCAAGTTCATGTGGTTGTTGACAGAATTTCAGTTTTTTGAGGGCATTTGAATTGAATTCCTTAGTTCCTAGCTGGTGGTTGGTGGGAGGTTGCCCTTACTTCCTTGACTTTCCAGCATGGCAGTTTGCTTCACCAAAATCAGCCCGGAGCCAAAATGTTCTGGAACCTCATCCTGGAAGTGACATTCCATCACTTTTGTCCCATTCTGTTCATTAGAAATAAATTAGGAAGTCTTACTCAAAAGGGGGAGGGATTACACAAAGGTATGAATACCCAGAGGCAGACATCATTGGGAGATATTCTAGAAGCTGCAATGTCACACAGTCTACTTAATTCCAAAATTTCTGTACTTCATGCCACATCAAGCTTACTCTTTAGGTAAAACCCCTTGGGTTCAGATGGTCCTTGATGCCAGCAGCTGAAGGAGATTTGGGGGAGTAGCCCATCCAGGGGACGGTATGGATATATTCAGCCCATATGCCTCTCTTCCCACTTCTATCAAGCATGGATTCATCTAAAACCCCAGCATGACCTGGGGACCAGACCAGATCCTGGCTTCGTTCCTTCTGCCCTTTGGAAGCAGATCTGTCATACCTTTTTGGAAACAACCTCTCCAACTCCAGGGGGGAACCCTCTGACTTTGGGGGGGATTGATGGCTGCAGACAGAGTACTAGGGCAGGAAATGGGAGATCTGCTTCTCTGCAGATCTGCCTCCGTTTCCTTGTTGGGAAAATAGGGAACTGGCTAAGATGAGCACTAAGTGTGTCCTGTTCTAATTTTGAGGGAAGAACTGAAGTGATAAAGCCGAGAGCTGCGCTGTCCAATATGGTAGCCACTAGTCACATGTGGCTACTGAGCAAGTAAAATGTGATTAGTCCAACTGAGATTTACTGTAGGTGGATGTAGTGGGCAGGGTTCTAAATGGTTGCCAGTGACCCTTGTCCCTGGGTAATCTCCTCCTCTTTGAGTGTAGGTACAACCTGTGAATGTGTGTTATATGGCAACAGAAGATTGCCATGGGTGGGCCTGGCCTAAACTGGTGAGCCCTTTAAAAGCAGAGCATTTTCTTTGGCCGGTCACAGAAATGGAAGTCAGCACTCTGGTTTGCTTGGAAGAAAGCAAACATCCATGTTGTGAATTGCCTATGGGGCCACATATGAAGAAACCACATGTAGCCTCTATCAACTGAGAGGGATCCCCAGCAGACAGCCAGAAAGAAAAGAGGACCTCAGTCCTACAACCACAAGGAAATGAATTCTGCCTGTAATCTGTGAGCTCGAAAGAGAACCCCAAGCCCCAGATGAAAACCATAGCCTGACACTCTAACGACTGAGTGAGGCCCCAGGTGGAGAATCCAGCCATGCTGTGCACAGACTCTGACCTATAGAAACTGTGAGATAATAAGTGTGTATTGTTTTAAACTGCTAAGTTTGTGGTA
Source organism: Antrozous pallidus (assembly GCA_027563665.1). Taxonomy (NCBI): domain Eukaryota; kingdom Metazoa; phylum Chordata; class Mammalia; order Chiroptera; family Vespertilionidae; genus Antrozous; species Antrozous pallidus. The sequence goes on from CM050518.1 coordinate 73,568,070, forward strand.
ACTTCACAGCAATGAAAAATTAATCACTGGAGTTTGAAGACTTAGTACAAAAATGAAAATGCAACATCTCATTAATAATTTATGTATTGATTCCATGTTGAGATTATAGTATTTTGGATATACTGGGTTATATAAAATATATTTGTTAGGTTTGATGGAGCAGTTGAGTTGATACCCTTCCCCCAGGAACTGGCTTTTCAGGACATTTCACTATGGGCATCCCCTCTGCTGAAGACCACTTTTCACTTGCGGTGACCACATTCCATTCTCCCCCTCTGGGTATGCATAAAGAGAATCCGTGCAGAAAAATCCTGCAAAAGTCCTTTCAAAGCCGATGTCTCCCTTCACTGGGTGCTGGAGCCTCCAGGTTCAGCCACCTGGTGCGCAGATGATCAGATAAATTCATACTCCCTCACCTCTCTGGTCTCGTGCATTCCTCCTTTGGCGACCCAACAATATTATTAAGACTAATTTCACCTGTTTTCTTCTTTTTAATGTTGCTGTCAGAAAACTTTCAATTATATGGGTGGCTTGCATTATATCTTTTGAACAGTGCTGCTCCAGAGAACTCAGAAGTTGGTATATGACCTTGGGCAAGTCACTTAACCTCTCCAAGCCTTACATTTCTTTTTTTTTTAATAACATATTTTTATTGATTTCAGAGAGGAAGGGAGAGGGAGATAGGAACATCAATGCTGAGAGAGAATCATTGATTGGCTGCCTCCTGCATACCCCCTACTGGTGATGGAGCCCACAACCAGGGAATGTGCCCTGACAGGGAATCGCACTATAACCTCTGGTTCACAGGCTGACGCTCAACCACTGAGCCACACAGACGGGGCGAGCCTTACATTTCTTATCTGTGAGGTTGGAATAATAATAGCATCTACCCCACAGATATATTTGCAGCCTAAATGAGAGAGACCTATAGAATACTTAGCCCAATATAAGTGCTTCCTAAATGTTGGTCATTATTATTAAAAGCAGTTAATATTTGTAAAGTAAGAATCCTTTCTTGTATCCAGGTCTAATCTCTAGCACCCTCTCCCCAACCAGGCATACAGCAAGTGCTCAATAAATGCTTGCAGATTACACAACCTTGACAAACTCTTGGTCAGCGTAATCCTTTACACCCTCACAACCCACTGGGAGGTGGGAAGCAGGAACCTCTGGCAGGTGAGGAGACTGAACAAGGGCCAAAGGGTCTGTTCCGGGGTTCGCAGCCAGCAGGGGAAGAGCAGGTCTTCGCAGGCCTGGGGCTCACAGGGGGCGAGGCCCCTTCCTCCAACTCCCAGGGCAGGTCCCCTGGGCAGCCTCCCTGTGCAGAAGAGGTGAGTTCTTTCTCAAGTCCACAACTCCCAGCTAGTGCCCTGAGCAGGTGATGGGGCCCCTCTGTAAAAGGGGGAGCATAAGGCCCTGTCCCTGTCAAGTCTGTATGAGCAACACCTCGGATCAGTCACCTGAGGCAGAGGGACTGGCACCTGGCTTAGGGAGCTGTGATTATGGTTGCTCTTTAGGAGGGACCCCGGCCCCTAAATGCCTGCTCCTCCCCAGCTCTCTGACTTGGGAGGATGTCCCAGCCGTAGTGCCCAGTCCCCAGACACCCTCACACCCCAGAACCGAGTCAGGAATAGAAGCCACCGCCTCCGCCGCCCGCGGCCTCCCTCCTTCCCCCGGCAGCGATCGATGCGGCCTCAGCCGCGGGGGACGGAGGAAGACAGGGAAGGAGGGGGCAGCGGGACCTCCACAGCAGCGAGACTCGGCGGGGCCACCCAGGCAGAGACCGCCGGGGCGGCCAGGGGCTCCCCAGCCTTGGCGCCTTCCGGGACAGACAGACGCACCAGGCGGCAGGTGAGGGGCCCCCTCGGGGAGGGGCGTGGTCGGGGAAGGGGCGGGGGCTGCGCGCCTAGGAGGCGAGGGCTGCGGTTCGGGGGCGCATACCTCTCCTGAGCCCCTCGGGGAGGGAGCAGGATGGGATGGCCCCGCTTTGAGGCTGGTCCTGTTTGTTCATCTGTCAAGTGGGGTTAGGAAACCTCCCCAGAGGTGGAGGGTTTGCGGTGGGGATTCAAACCCTAAAGAGTACACAGAGGCGCGGGGAGGGACCAGCGCGAAATAGGTGACCAAATAAGTGTGGAAAGAGTCTTAAGAACCACAAAACCTAGTTTCCAGCCTTCCCCGTGCATGGACTAGCTGTGGAGCACATCACTAATCTTCCCTACTGGTGCACATTTTTACTGGGGAATGTTTGTTGAATTAATGGTCCCATTTCATCAACAGGAAGGTGAGTTACAGAAAGAGAAAGGGGTTTGCCCACAGAGGGGCAGCTCCTGGCGATGGAACTGGATGAGGGACTTCCTTAAAAAAAAAAAAACATTTTAAAATTGATTTCAGAGAGGAAGGGAGAGGGCGAGAGACACATCAGTGATGAGAGAGAATCATTGATCGGCTGCCTCCTGCACGGCCCACATGGGGGGATCGAGCTTGCAACTGGAGCATGTGCCCCGACCGGGAATTGAACCCCGACCTCCTGGTTCATGGGTGAGGCTCAACCACTGCGTCATGCCGGCCGGACAGAAACCTCATCTTCTGATGACAAGTCCAGGCAGAGGGGTGGGAGGCCGCCGTAGCGCATACATATTGATTGTGCAGTTTATGTGCACACCTTGCCTCATGTAATCCTCACAGCTCTCACGGAAGGACAGGTTCCCCAATTTATGGACAGGGCAGCTGAAGCTCAAAGAAGGGTCTGCTCAAGGTCAACAGGAAGAGGCAGACTTAGAATTGGAGCCCAGGTCTGACCAGAAAGACATGCAGGAGCACGTACTGTGTTCCAGAGGTTGTGCACATACTCACGATAACCCTTCACCTGAAGTGCTGTTACCCCGTTTTATAGACAAGAGAGCTAAAGCCCAGACTGGAGGAGACCGGCCTTCGGCCACACAACAGATCCAAGGACAAAACCTCAACGCACTTCAACGCCAAGCCCAGGGTAAGCGAAGGACACCCTGCCCACTCCTTGCCAGGCACTGGGCCAGCTGCTTGATGCACTTTCACTCCCTGTCCACCTGGGAGGCAGGCATTACCCAACCCACAGTGCAGATGACATTACCGTGGTCAGAGGGTGAGTCACTGGCCCTCAGTTCCAGCCGCGCTTTGAGACGGTGGGCAGTGGCAGGAAACGAACGTTTCCTGAATATCCATGCAGGCCGACCACTTCCATACGTACCTCAATCCTCCAGCCTTCCCTGGAAGGGGCTGGTTTCTGTATTGTGCCAGAGGCTGACCTGGAGAAGAGCAGCTTCCCCAAGGCGCCAGTGCATCTGGGGTGGAGATAGACGTGCCCGACTCCAGGAGACAGTGGAACAGGTGGATGATGTATGAAACCTCTTCTGGGAGCCAAGCCCAAGAAAGACATTAGTTCAGCTAACCTTTTAACCATAGTGGGAGGTGGACATTTTTATCTCCACTTAACAGGGGCTCAGAGAGGTGACATGACTTCCCTACAGTCACACAAGAAAGCCAGAGTTCAATCTGACAGACCCCGCAGATGCTTTAAATAGTCCAGGCCAATGGCTGTCAAGCTTGACCATGCGTCAGAACCACCCATCTGCAGAGTTTCTGACTCGCCCGGCTAGAGCAGGCCGAGAAATCGCATTTTGGCAAATTTCCAGGTGATGCCAACTCTGCTAGCAGGGAACACACTTTGAAAACGACTGGTCTGTACCGATTCTTCCCACAACCCTCGGTGGTAAGCACTGCTCATCCCCATTTTGCTAAGGAGGAATTAGGTCCTGAATGTGGCGTGTCTGAGACCCCACAGTAGCCCTCTGGGATGCAAAACTCAAATTCTGTCTGGGAAAGGGAGACATCCTATGTAAGCATCTCCCAGATGCCAGACTACCTGCCTCCGAAGTAGGTTCAGTGTTTGTTTACGCCACTGAAGCGAGGGTGGGGAGGCTCAGTGATTTCACCAAAGTCCCCCAGTCAGGAAGTGAGGACTCCTCAAACCCAATCCTGACTCTTCAGTCCAGAGGGCATCTGATACCTACCAAGGGCCTACTGCAGACCAGACACTTCACAGGGAGCATCCGACACTCCTGGGTAGTGAATGGGGCAGGGATTTGACAATCTTCCCTGTTGAAATATGGTAGCATTCATCTTGGATAAAACTGCTGTTTGAATTTTGGTCCTGCTTGCTTGCTTGAAACAAAAGGGTGGTTACTTCGGCTTCCAGCTTGACACCTTGGGGCGGAGTGGGGGGTGGGGGTGGGGAGCAAAAGTCCCTTTGAACACCAGGCCAGAACTCAGAGGAGTTACTGGTCAGCGCCAGAAGTTGGGACTGTGTCGCCTGCTTTTGCGAGATAGGGCCACTTTCCCTTGTCTATCAGAAGGTATGATTAGAAATAAGAAGCAGGCAACAGGGTCAATCATAGTGCACTCCCTTAGATGCGACCTTGACAGCTGTTCTCGGAATTCAAAACAATGAAAATGTATGGTTCAGACCCCTTTAAAAGGACTGCCTGCACCCGGGGCAGTACGGTGTGGGTGTTTGGTCTCCCCGAGGTGCCCTTGCGACTGACCGTCCTGGCCAGTTTTTCAATAAATCCTTGCTTGCTTATTTCCAACTTTACCGCCTCCTGGTCATTTACAACTGGTTATGGAAGTTGCCCCACAACATCTGTAAGGAAAGTCTGGGGATCGGGGACCCTTCCCCCTACTACCCCCGCTCCTGCCTAAGGGCGCTTCTCTTGTGTCCACAGAGCAGAGCACCACCGCCATGGTGAGCGAGTCCCCAGGGCCGGGCGCCCCGGTCCTCTGGCGGCGAAGCGACGAGGCCCTGAGCGTGAACGTGGGCGGCGTGCGGCGGCGGCTGAGCGCGCGGGCCCTGGCGCGCTTCCCGGGCACCCGGCTGGGCCGCCTGCAGGCCGCGGCGTCCGAGGAGCAGGCGCGGCGCCTGTGCGACGACTACGACGCGGCCGCCCGCGAGTTCTACTTCGACCGGCACCCGGGCTTCTTCCTGGGGCTGCTGCACTTCTACCGCACCGGCCGCCTGCACGTGCTGGACGAGCTGTGCGTGTTCGCCTTCGGCCAGGAGGCCGAGTACTGGGGCCTGGGCGAGGGCGCCCTGGCCGCGTGCTGCCGCGCGCGCTACGAGGAGCGGCGGGTGGCGCGGCCGCGCGCCTGGGACGAGGACAGCGACGCGCCGAGCAGCGTGGACCCGAGCCCCGGCGAGATCTCCGACGTGCAGCGCGAGCTGGCGCGCTATGGCGCGGCGCGCTGCGGCCGCCTGCGCCGCCGTCTCTGGCTCACCATGGAGAACCCGGGCTACTCGCTGCCCAGCAAGCTCTTCAGCTGCGTCTCCATCGGCGTGGTGCTCGCCTCCATCGCCGCCATGTGCATCCACAGCCTGCCCGAGTACCAGGCCCGCGAGGCGGCGGCAGCCGTGGCGGCGGTGGCCGCGGGCCGCAGCGCGGAGGACGTGCGGGACGACCCGGTGCTGCGGCGCCTGGAGTACTTCTGCATCGCCTGGTTCAGCTTCGAGGTGTCTTCGCGCCTCCTGCTGGCGCCCAGCCCGCGGAACTTCTTCTGCCACCCGCTCAACCTCATCGACATCGTGTCCGTGCTGCCCTTCTATCTCACGCTGATGGCTGGTGCGGCGCTCGGCGACCAGGGAGGCGCGGGCGGCGAGGATCTCGGCGACCTGGGCAAGGTGGTGCAGGTGTTCCGCCTCATGCGCATCTTCCGCGTGCTCAAGCTGGCGCGCCACTCCACCGGGCTGCGCTCCCTGGGCGCCACTCTCAAGGTAGGGCCTCCGAGGCCCTGTAGGGGGGTTAGGGGGAGGCAGGTGTAACCGTGGGGCGGGTTAGCAATTGCCCTTAACCGGCTTGCTGTGCCCAGGCACACGGTGACCTGAAGCACATCCTTTCTACCAGGCACGGGGCCAGACAGCAGGTGTACATTTCACGTCCAATTTGACCTTCCCAGCCTTCCGGCTATCTCTGTGTCCCGTGGGAGAAAACTGACGCAGGGCTGTCTGTGCTGGTCTTCCTTTCCAAAAAAATAAAAATAAAACAGAAAGGTCACTTTTGATCTTTCTGTCAAATATCAAATAATACACAGCACAAACATATGCAAAGCAGGATGCTAGCTGGCTTCTCCACAGAGCTGTTCTTCTGAGGTTATCAGGGGCCACAGATATCCCAGGTCTTGCTTAGTAGACAAGTCTAGTACCGCCCCAGAGCTCATACTGAGTGCTAATTCTGTGCCATTTTCACATCCATTATCGATTTCATCCTCAGGACAACTTCGTCTGAAAGATGCTCTTATTTATTCCCTTCCCGTAGATGCCAAACCTGAGGTTGGCGTTTTAAAGCCTGGTTGCAGTTAATTGAGCACCCTCCTTGAGGCAGGCCCTGCACTGGGGGTGAATCACTGCCCTGGGAAGCTTACCCTTAAGGGGGTGAAATTAGCCTGGTTTGCGGAGGGGGGGAGAGGGGGGGCACGAGAACAGCTTGGACAGAGGCCTGAAGAGAGAACAGGGTGAATGATGGGAGAGGGACATGGGGGGAGGGGTGCCAGTTGATAAGGTTGAAGGACCATGACCTCTTGGCTCAGGATTTTGGACTTTATCCCGAGGGAAATGGGGTTTCAGCAAGGGCAAGTATTATTGTCACTACTTTGCAGATGTGGAAACCGAGGCTTCAAGAGGTGACAGGACTTGTCAGAGGTTCCTCGGTGAGTGGCAGAGCCTAGAGAAGAACCCAGCTGTGCCTGACTCCAGTACCTCCCGTCCTTTCTCCTAAACCCCCTGTCATCCTGCTAAAGATGCCTAGAGGTTGCTGATTGACCTTTCCACCCACAGCTCAGGAAAGCCTTTTGTATGCCCCCATGGCAGGGCAGCCGGCATGCTGGGTGCAGGCAGGGTGACCCGGGTAGAATGCTGGGGCAATGGACAGATATAGAGAACTCCATTAGCTAGACACCTGAGCTCAGCACCTCTCCAGAGCTGACCCCTCCATCCCAGAACTCTGCCTTGCCTTCACCATGCAGGGAGCCAGGGCCCGATGCCCCCAGCTCGTTCTGCGAGGAGGGAGAAGAGTATTGATGGAGACTTCCAGGGTCCAAGACACAGCTGTAGGACTCCAGACGAGAACCTTGCTACCCTAAGTGAGGCCCATGAGCACCAGCAGCTTTCTCACTAGCTGGAAGCTTGCTAGAATTGCAGAATCCCTGGCTCTACGCCAGATGTCCTCAATTGGGTTCTGCCTTTTTAATCGTTTTGGAAGCCCTGCTCTAGACTAGGAGCTCTCAGCCTCCCTTAACATTTGGGGCCAGATCATTCTTTGTTGTGGGGGACTGTCCTGTGCATTGCAGGATGTCTAACAGCATCCTTGGCCTCTTACCCACGAGATACTGGTAGCACACCTGTCCCAGTTGTGACTGTCAAAAATGTCTCCAGACATTGCCAAATATCGCCTGGGGTGGCAAAACTGTGCTGATTGAGAACCACTGCCCTAAGGCAGTGTTTGGCAAACTATGGCTTGAGAGCCACGGTTTGCCGCTCTATTGACTAATGAGTTTGCAGACCACTGACCTAGACTCTTGATTCCACTAGTTACAGGCTGTTGTTGTTCCTTATGATTAAGCCCCTATCCCAGTGGTCAGCAAACTCATTAGTCAACAGAGCTGCAAACTGCGGCTGGCTCGAGAGTGCAGTTTGCCAACCACTGCCCTAGGGGTTGGCCTCAGGGGCAGAGCAGATATACACACCCATAGGCAGTGCCTTCTGTGAGGGGTCTAGGGAACATTAATATCCTCTCAGCTTCCTTGAGAGGCAGAAAACATTTTTGTCCTTATCAGAAATGAGGTCAACCAATCAAAAGTACACGTAACCAACCCTTCGCATTGTGGAATATCAACTGTGGCTCTCTCTTGATTCTGCAACAGCAGAAAACACAGGCTTTTCACTCGCTGGCTGCTGCCACATTAGGAAAAAAATGCGGCGCAGCGGGCACCTTGGGCAACGGAAATCAAGCCTGTGTTCAGGCCCAGGGAGTATGGCTGATTATTGTAGTTGAAAGACCTTAGTTTGGGACCTAGGTCCTGGCACCAGCTCTACCTTGCTCTGTGACTATGGATCTGTTCCGTCTACTCTCCAGGCCTCAGTTTCCCCATTTGCCTAGTGCCAGGTCTGTAAGCCCACCCAGCTCTGACTCGGCTTCCTACTTTTCTTCCAGCACAGCTACCGCGAGGTGGGCATCTTACTGCTGTACCTGGCCGTGGGTGTGTCCGTGTTCTCCGGTGTGGCCTACACAGCTGAGAAGGAGGAGGACGTGGGCTTTGACACCATCCCCGCCTGCTGGTGGTGGGGCACAGTGAGCATGACCACCGTGGGCTATGGGGATGTGGTGCCAGTGACAGTGGCCGGCAAGCTGGCAGCCTCGGGCTGTATCCTAGGGGGCATACTGGTGGTAGCGCTCCCCATCACCATCATCTTCAATAAGTTCTCTCATTTCTACCGGCGCCAGAAGGCTCTGGAAGCTGCCGTTCGCAACAGTGGCCACCAGGAGTTTGAAGACTTGCTGAGCAGTGTCGATGAGGTGTCAGAGGGTTCTCTGGAGACCTCCCAAGAGACCTCCCAGGAAGGAAGGTCTGCAGACCTGGAGGCCCAGACCCCCAGGGAGCCTCCACACTCTAAGATTTATTAAAACTAGGGCTCATGTTTCCCTTCCCACACCCCTGCACTCAGCTACAACAGAGCAGAGATCCGTCCCCTGCTGAAGTTCTTCGTGGTGGCATGACCGCTCAGGGTCACTCATCCTGGCCTGAGAATTGACACCCAGAAGCTGGGTCCCTTGCTCCAAAGGCTCAGGGAAGGACAGTGTTACCCTAGATGATGTGAGCTTGAAGAGCGACCCAGAGACCTTTATAAACAAACCTCCGAGCCATCTGCGAAGCAGCATGAGGCAGAGGGAGAAAGTCAAAAGGATGCTAACAATTCCTTGCCACCTGCTATTAGCTAGATCACATATGGCCCTATGTTGGAGGATGAGAATTACCCCCATTTCACAGATGAGGAAACTAAGGCTCAGAGAGGTGCAGTGATTTGCTCAAATAGCATGCAACTAGAAGTGGTAGGGTCAAGTTTGGAATCCATGCTTGTTGGTCTGCCAACAGTGTTTCTTCCACTCTGTCTTCCCTCATGAAGCTTGCGTAGGGTTGGTCTACTTGGACCCATCTGTCAGAGCTAGGGAAAGGATGATACCGGGGATTCAGATGCGGGAGCCCTGGACCTCACCTGTGGTTCTTTTCCAGGAGCGTCCAAAAGGACTCAGCTCCCTCAGATGAGGCCTGGGAGGAAAGGGAGTTACCTCCTTAGCTGATGTGCAAGATTTGTGAAGCAGTATCTGTAGCTTCCTCCCAGGGCTGGCTTGAGGTACCAAAAAGGGGCCTTGGCCTGAGGCTTGAAGTCTAGATCTAGTTCTACTGAGACCTGGTTTGTGAAGTGGGCAAGTCCGTGGCCCATCTCCAAGTTTCAGCCCATCTGTGAAATGGTCACAGTCCGCCTAGAGAGAGATGAAAGCCAGTGGAACAGGGAGGTACTGATTTCCAGCCAGCCTGGCTCAGAAATGGTGGCCAGGAGCTGCCATGCGTGGACACCTGTCCCCCCCTCCCCACGCTGAATCCCCCAATCTGGCCACAGCAGTTCCTGTCTGTCTACCCTGCAGACCTCCAGCCATATCTTGAGTTACCAGCCAGGCCAAGGCTTGAGGCTCCTGCCCTTTTGGCCAGCTCTAGCCCTTCATTCTTGCTGGAGCATCTCTCGTATACTCACCTACTGAATCCTCTCTACTTGCTAAAGAAGCTGGGAGGCAAGGGTCCCACAGCCCTTTCCCATGCTGTTGGCTAGAACATCCATCACTGTGCTGTCATTGTCTGGCTGTTGCTCTGTCTGTCCCACCACACTGAGCTTCAGGATGGGGACACTGTCTGACTGAACCTGGACTTGGTGCACGGTAGGTATTTAGTAAATGCTGAATGGATCAACTGATTCGTACAGCTACTTTGCGCCGAGCACGGAGGAGGAACAGGAAAGAGCCCGAGGGAGACCTTGCCCTCTAGAGGGTGTAGACAGGCCTGAAAAGGAGGTACTTTCAGTTCTATCCCCTCTCCCTCCTTGCTTTTTTGAGGCTTTCACAATGATTTCCTTGTAGATTCTTCACCCGCTCATTCAACAAATATCCACTGGAAAAGTTGTAAGTTGGGGCTCCACATGTGGCTTGCAGACAGTTTTTGTTTAGCTGAACAATATTTTTAGTATATTTTAAAAATGTGAATGCCTTTGGGTGAGGCATGCAGTCTCAGGTTCCTCATCATACCCTCCACCCCCCCACACACAGCGCTCCTGTGTTAGCCCCGCCACTAAGATTTACTTTACCCACACTGGCTGTGATTTATTGACGTCTTATTAGAGTCAACAGATTGAATGCCAAGCAAAATATGTATCCCTGTGTCTTGAAGCTTACAGACTAGTGGGGAGACAGATTTTAATCCAATAATCACACAAATAAATAATAATAAGCTCTACTAAATACAAGAAATATAAGGGTATATAATATAGCAGGGGCCATTGACTGAGAAGGTCAGAGAAGACTTTCCAGAGAAGACAGTTTAACCTATGGATCCATAGAAATTAGCCAGTGAGGTGGGTATCCCAAGCTGAGGGAATAGCATGTGTGAAGGCCTCATATCATACATAGGTCCTGGTATATAGGCTTCCAGATGTAGATGCTTTCAGTCTCCAGATTGGAGCAGAGACTGGAACTGAGCCAAGGGCCGCTCATGAACTGACTACACACACACACACACACACACACACACACACACACACACACACACCACACACCGGCCCTTCTGCATTGCTCACCTTGTGACTTATAGGCCCAGCTCTGCCCAGGTCAAGGCACACAGATCAGGTGGGCTGCATGCAACCACCCTCATGGTCTTGCTAAACACAGCGAGTAGCCAGCTAGCTTCCAGACTTTCTGACCCCACCGACAAGTCCCTAAAGCTGGTGTGGGAAAAGCTCAGGAGAGAATCGTCTGGCCCGAGTCTCTCATGAGGTTGTGTGTGGTCCTGGCAGAGAACCAACAGCTCCCTCCCACTCCCATGTATCAATGAAGCCATTATGCAAATAAAGAGGCTGGCCCGGGACCTGTTTGCGCCTGTATGGAGTGGCTGCCTGGCATGTTTTCTGGGTGCTTGGGGAGGCGGAGTGATAACATGGAGCGACTCAGAATCCCCATCTCTGCTTCCAATCTTACATTGGGCATAGGTTGCAGTGACAGGAATCTGGCTGGAACTAACTTGGTCAAAGAAGGAAATTCACTAGCCTCAATCACTGACATGATGAATAACGGTTACAACGAGGGTTCTTTGGATACAAGCAATAGAAACCTTAAGGAAAAAAGTGAATTTATTGGAAGATGTATTCATTTCCTGTGGCTGCATAACAAATCACCACAAATTTGATGGCTTAAAACAACAGAATTACGGTATTCTTTCACCATTTTGTAGGCCGGAAATCCAAAAGTCCAGGTGTCAGCAGGGCCACACTGTCTCCGGAGGCTCCACGGGGAATTCTCTCCTTGCCTCTGCCGGCTTCTGGTGGCTGCTGGCACTGCTTGGCTTGTGGCTGCATCACTCCACATGCTGCCTTTGTCATCACAGCCTGTGTGTGTCAAATCTCCCAGTGCCCCTCTCTCATAAGGACACCTGTGATGGTATTTAGGGCCCACTTGGTTAATACAAGATGTTCTCATCTGGAGAACTTAATCATTTCTGCCAAAAGACCCTTTTCCCAAGCAAGGTAACATATACGGGTTCTGAGACTATGGTGTGGACATAACTTGGGACCACCATTCAGCCTACTATAGGCGAGTATTGGTGAAGCTCACCCAATCAAAGGAAAGGCTGACTGACCACGCCTCAGGAAATACAGGAAAGAGGGGAGCTCTAGGGACTGAAGTACAGGACTCATGAACCTTGTTTAGAACTGTCATTCAAATGACTCTCCTCCAATCACCTTCTTTCCCTGGATTGTTCTGCTCACAGTCCCCGTCCAAAATAAAGGGGAGAGATTTAACAGGCAAAAATAGTACATTTCCACTGCATCCCTACTCTTGGCTGCCCAGTACATGTTCTTCCTAAACATGTTTTATAAATGTTTCTAACATAAGGAAACGATCTTTGCTCTCTAGGCCCTATTAATATGGTTTAACCAATGTAGTGGATCAGTTTGATGTCTTGCAGTGGAATCAGGGAATCAGTCTTTCTGACAGAGGTGAGAGGATTCAGGTGTCCCTGAGTGAACAGTAAAGGAGAACTTACCCTTTCCAGCAAAAAGCTTCCAGTGGTTTCTGTATCTTGGAAGAGAGAATTAAAACAAGAGATGCCCATAGCTCCAGGGATGTAATATGGAGCACATATCTAGTATAGCAGCTAAAATTAGAATTGCTTCCTGATTAAAATACCCTCCCCCCTGTCAGTTTTCAAGACCTATCCAATCTTGAGCTGCTGAAACAGGGAAACTTTTGATAGGGGTCACCACTCTCCAGGGTCTCTGGTGGGCGCCCTGATCTCTGCAGGCCCCTCAGAGATGTGGTACCACCATTGAGTTTCTGTTCTGAGACAGTGGCTCAATCAGATTCTGATGGCCTCCATGGGTCAGGGAGACAAGTGGGGATCTTTTCACTGTCACTCAGAAACTGGAGATAGAGGACAGCTTTGGGATCCCACTAGACCTCCAGTGACATGGGAAATGGTCAAAACATTGTTTTTCCCATGATTGTGAGCCTATGGTAAGTAGTACTCTTCAGACCAAGAAATTGATAGGAACATATTAGCTCCAAGTCTTCATCCAAGGTTCCCTGAAAGATTTTCGTATTTGCCTTTCTTCAGCACCTGGTTGCCCTGGCCAATGGGGACCTGGCTATAGGTCTTTTTGGAGAAGGCAGAAAATGTCCACATACATCCACATAGCAGCAGTACAGCAGTCCTTCCTCAAGGGCAAATAGCATATGCTCCATTCAAAGGGCTTTAGATCAACAGCCGAACTCTTGGTATTAGGTATTAGGTGATGCACCGGTCGTGGTGGCTTAACTCAGGGTGTTTGTTTTTGCTTTAGAAACTATTTTTTTTTGTTTTGTTTTGCTTAGTGTTGTTTCTTGTTTTGTTCTTTATACAATCAAGTAAGAATTGAGTGGTCAGTTCTGATTAAATTTTTAAGAGTCCTCTAGCCTGAGATCATGACTCATTCGGAGCCTGCTGAATACTACAATGACCATTCCCACTAAATATCTGGGGTCAGATATCAACACCTGCCCTTCCACACTTCTGCACTCCCTCCCCTCTGGTATCTGGGAGCTCTCCACCCAGTACCCTTGACCTAGACTGTCCTCAAAGCAAGGGTCAAGTGTTCTGGGTTCACTGAGGGCCATAGTTAGAGGTATTTGCAGGAAGGAGGCACAAATGAGATCCAGTCCAGCCTCCCAGCTTCAGAAATATTTGAATCTTTTCCTCTCTGATGCCAAGGAATTTGGGGCCTTTAAATTCCATTTCATGTGGGCCAGCGATTGGTCCAAGTTTGCACTGGCCAACCCTTCAGTTGTTAGAACCCAGCCAGCTCCTGGCCCGAGCACGGAGAATGCAAAACCCCTGGTACGTGCTGCATGTCAAAAAGATCAGCCTGGTCCAACATCACCTTTCCCCCTTCCTTCTTCACACACCACAAAAATCCATTCCCACGAATATTCCCCACATTTCTGATGGTATCAATTAACACGTTTCTGTACTTCTGCATGGCTCCAAGATTCTTTCCTACTCACTCAGAGTCTATTTGTCACCCTCTAGGCCAAAACTGATTCCCACCTTCCAGTTAGGCAGCCTGGAGGGGGTGGGGCAAGCAGGCACTTGGGAGCTTTCACCAGTAGGGAAGGGTGGGGACTGCTTCCACCCAGTGTTTTGGATGGCCCCATGTCCTCTCCTAGAGCCATTCCACTTGTCACTATCCCGCGCTTCCTGTGCAGCAGGGCTGTGTGGCCTTGGCAGCCTGCACGTGCATCGTCAAATTTGGTTTTGGAGACCTCTGCCCCGCTGCCCAGTCATGAGAGCCTTTCACCACAGCCATGGAAGTGCTGTCCGTTTACTTCTGTGCTCAGATTATTCTGGGCTTGCTTTGTTGACTGTCCCTTTACATTATATTGTGCAATCAGAAATAAACACTCGATCGCACAGCCTGGACATTCCTCACTCCTTGGATTGGACCATGACCAAAGGTCCCCCTTCTCAAGTCACCTCCTTGGTGGTCAGACCGTATCAGGAAACACAGGAGGTAGCTTCTGACCGTTGCACACCATGGTCTGCTGGTGCCTGAGCCAGAGGATGAGCAGGAACCTCGAGTGTCTTGCCTCATGACAGCTCACTAATTTTTAACACCTGCATTCTCTGGAGGACAGAGAATGCCTGTTCTGATTTCTGTATGTGTCAGGAGTCGTTAGTTGCAAATAACAGAAGCCAGTTCTGGGAAAATTTAAGCCAAAAATGAGTGCCTGGGATAGCTACTGGCAAAGATTAAACAACCGGGCTCTGAGAAAGGAGTAAGGGCGATATGGGGACCCTGGTATTCAGGACCTAAGAACCACCTCTGAGGGCGCTGTAATTAAAACACCTTAGGGACAACTGCCTCCATCCTATGTATCACTCTGCTCACACTAGCAATTCCCTGAAGACCGAGTCTAACTGGACTGGTTTGGGTCACATGCCCATCATGTGGCTGGGGAAAGAACGGAAGATCTGTCCCTGACAGCCCCACCAGGACAGACAGCAGAGGAGCAGGACCTGAAGAAAAATAATATTTCATTCAACTTGGCTTTGCTGTGACATTGATGAGATGCCATAGGAACCTAACTCTAATTTATATCAATTAGCCTGTGGTAAAATTGGTTTAGTTATGCATCACTTCATTTAAAGTTATAGAACCTATTGACAATGTTGAGGACTGACTTTGTGTTTAAATGTAACTGAGGTTTGATTTAACATCAGGTTTTATAAACAACAAGAGGCCCGGTGCACAAATTTGTGCACAGTGGGGTCCCTCAGCCTTGCCTGTGGGATCAGGCTGAAACTGGCTCTCCAACATCTCCCAAAGGGTCCTGAATTGCGAGAGGGTGCAGGACAGGCCAAGGGACCCCACGGGTGCACGATTGGGGCCAGGAAGAGATGTAGGAGGTTGGCCAGCCAGGGAGGGACCAAAGGAGGACTCCAGGGTGTGTCCAGCCTGTCTCACTCAGTCCCAATCGGCCAGACCCCAGTAGCAAGCTAACCTACTGGTCAGAGCATCTGCCCCCTGGCGGTCAGTGCACATCATAGTGACTGGTCAACCAGTTGACTATCCACCCCCTGGTGGTCAGTGCACGTCATAGCGAATGGTTGAGCATCCTTAGCATATCATTGGCATGTACACTTTGATTGGTTGAACGACCGACTGGTCGAGTGGACACTTACCAAATTAGGCTTTTTATTATATAGGATTTTCTCACACCAGACTATTTGTATAAGCTGGTCTCTCCACCCAGGATGCCTTCTCTTCCCACCCTTTCTCCATTTGGCCATAATTTCCTCATCTTGTAAATTCTTACCTTCTCCAGGAAAGCTTCCTCAGACACTTCAGCAGAATTGATCATCCCTCCTCATATGTCCACAGGCTGTGAACTTCCTTCTGCCATGGCATTTCCAATGGGGTTCTTGTGTGTTTGACCCACTCTCCAGCTGGTCTGCAAGAACTGTGTCTGGTTCATCTTTATACCCCTGACAGTTAACTAGCTCAGGATCTGTACAATAGGTAGTCAACAAAAGTTTACTCCCCTATCCTACTACCTCTCCCCTGGCTTTGGATGCTAGAATAAACACAATACAAAGCCAATGTTATAAAGGTTCACACCACCACTATCTGGGCTATAGATGGAGGATCTCATTTTTAAAAAGAGGACAGCCTTTATTTAAAACAAAGATGTAGAAAAAAGGAAGGAGGGAGGACAATTCCAACATAAAAGCACATAGGAAGCATCTCAAATTAAAAACAACAAGGCAAAGAAGGAAGCTATGTCTCATACATATACAAACTACTGACTCTGACTGATTATTTACATCCAAACCTTATAAAACAGCATTTCAAGTCAACACTTACGCCAGTGTTATTAGTTTTTGTTACAAAAAGTTAAAGCTACAAACTTCACATTTTTAAAGTTGTACATCTGCAACAGCATTTATGCTTTTTCCCCCAAGTTGATCTGAGTAAAAGCTGGTGGAAGAATCCCCCCCCCCCCCCCCCACAACTACAAATAAGAACATGGATTCCAAAGACAATGAATATAATCCTGATGAAAACACAAACATAGCACTCAAGAAAGGATGGGGTTGGAGGGTGTGGAGTGGAGAGAAACAGTTTTCCAGGAAATAAGGAGCTGCAAACTTTAGAGGCAACATGGTATGCTGGGAAGGGCACTGGAATAAGAATCAGAACTGAATCTGAATTGGCTCTGCCATATTCTAGCTATGTGACCTTGAGCAGCAGACTTCATCTCTCTGAGCCTGCTGCCTTATCTGAAAAGAGGACAACATACCTACATCTCCCAGAGCTATTATGTTTTAATAAGGGACTATTCCGCTTATCTATTTCTTCTTGAGTGAGTTTAGTACTTTGTACTTTCAATTAGTCTATTTCACTTAAATTGTTGAATTAGCATAAAAATGTCCATAAAGTTGTTCATAATATTAGCCTGTAGGATCAATAAAGACCTCTCTCATTTCTGATGTTGGTAAGAGCTATTGAGTTTTAAACAGTATAATAAATTTCTGGCACCAGCTAGGTGCTAAATAAACATTACCTGGATCAGAATTTGTAGTCTCAAGAAGTTAAGGTTACAGTTCTTAAGTTGCTTCAGAGTATCGGTTGGTCTGTCTTTCAATCATCCATCCATCCATCTATCCATCCATCCATCCATCCAAACACTCATCCATCAATCCAAACACTCATCCATCAATCCAATGGTGGGGAGAAGGGATAACGGAGGAGAAATAGAAATTTGCTTCAAAATTACTGATGAGTAAGCAATGAAGATATTCTTAGAGAATTCAAGATTTTTAAAAGACAAAATTAGGTGTGGGTCATCGTTTCTTAGAAGGAGAGAACAAGTAAGGGGCTAAGAGTTCCCTCAAAGCTTGAGTCACAAGTGCTTAAGCAATGTCTGACACTCAGGGCTCAATTAGTATTCAAGGAAAAACATGACTAGGATTTGCTCCTCTAGCCTTCCTGTCACTAGAAAACAAATACAACTGGTCAGGAAGTTCATCTGATCCAAAAGAGATTGATTTCTGGCAGAGGACTATGTCTAGCTAGACTGAAGAGCAATGCACTTTGTTGGACCAGCATGTTGGGTGCACACATGCTTGAAACAAAATAAACTCCAGATCAAGATTAAAAAATATTTATGGGGAAAAAATGAAACTTGTTTTACTTAGATCTAGCTTAGGAAGACAGAAAAAGGGCATTGCTGGCTAAGTGCAAAGTCCTTTTTAAAAAAGGAAGGCTGAGGCCGGGCTGCTAGCTAGCACAGCAGCGGGTGTGGGGGAGAGCCTGCTCCATGATTTGGTTTTTAAAACTCACTTGGCTGTCAGACTTGACTACTAATTCAGCTGTCTACAGCTTAAAAATGCCCATTAAGAGTTATTTAGTCTTAGTGAGAAAAGGTGGTCCCTTCATTAAAAAAAAAAAATACTTTCCCCTGTAAATGCTGGTCCCATAGAGTGATGTTACAAATCCTGGTTCTATCACTTACTATACTGCCTTCTCCGAACCTGTTTGTCTATGACATGGAGATAAAGTCTTTAACTCACAGTTATTGTGAAAATTGGAGCTCACAGAAAGGGTCTACTGAGCAATGTGCCTGGCATAGCATGAGGTCAATGAATGCTGGCTACCATTTATTATTCCAGGGGGACCCTCAAATTGTCCGCTCTTCTCTGTATCTGCCACATGGCTGCTTAACTGGCCAAGCCCTGTAGACCAACTGGCTCTTGCATTTTTAAAACTTGCTTTCATTGCAAGGAACAGAATCTGGCCACAGAAGAGGAAGATTGCCTGCCTTTCCATTGATTTCCAGGTTTGAGAAATAAAAGCAATTCTGGGGTCAAATTTCAGTGTCCTTAGGTGCAACCCAGGCACAGCCCCCTATCTGAGAAGAAGAGATATTTGAAAATAAAAACACATTTGCCCTTCCCAACTGTCTCCTCTTTGCCGTGTGACTGAGTGACGGGTGGCCCTGAGCCAACGCTGCAGAGAGCTCAGTGCTCAGTGCTCTTCTGTGAGCCTCCTGCTCTGCTTTTGGCCTTAAACCTGCTGCACGAGGCCTGTCCCCTATCCAGCAGATGTGCAGAGGCCGTGGAGTGGCTGACACAGGATCTGGCTCCTCTGGGAATCTCTTCACAGCCTCACCCACTGAAGGGAGAAAGTGAGAGCAAGTTCTCATGAGCAGGCTTGCCTGAATAACTTAACCAAAACCGACCCAGGTCTCTTCCCTTAGAGAAGGGGCTGCTGGGTTCAGTGAATGGGAGGGAGCAGCCCGAAGTCTGGGGCCAGCTCCCACTTCCACCGGCTTTGTGATTCTGGCCATGATGCTCGCCCTCTCCAAGCCTCAGCCACACCAGATGACGGCGAGGGTCCCTTCCAGCTCTGGCTTCCACGTGCCTGGGTTGAGCCTCCTGGAGAACAAATCTTAGTCTGACATTCACTATCCCTTCCAGACCCCTTAGCAGTAAAATAAAAAAGTCACATATTTGAATGTGGATCACAAAATCGATGCCTGCCACCCGTGTGTAAGGAACGCAGTGCGAAATGCCACGCGTGTGACCTTCACATGAACAATGAGAGCCCCAGAGCCCTTTCCCTCCTGTGGACGGATCGCAGCCCCGTGTTTGCTGGGAGACCTCGCAGGCCTGCCCCTCGCTGGGTCACGTCTCCTCTTAAGGCACTGGGCAGGATCTGTGCGGCGACGCAGGCAGGCGGGAGGGTGGAGGTGGCTAAAAGGCGCTGAAACCACAAAGGCCAATTTGCAGAGAAGGCGCCAGGCCTCTCCCGGGACTCACAAGTAAACACGACTCTCAGGGCTTTCCCTTGGACACCACCAACGGCTCCAGGAGCCAGGGATGACCCACACAAGGCTGAAACGTGGTGACAGCTGGCCCGGACCTAACTTTTAAATAAGCAGCCCTGCAAAAGGGTGAGGTTGGCTCCTGGGAGTGGAGTGGCCCCCATGGCCCCCAGTGTGCCTGCCCTCTGTTCCACAGTACCGTCATCTTACAGACAAGAGGCAAACTGCTTAGAACTGTACCTGTACAGAGATGCCACCACACTGGGTGGGAATCTAGTAACAATTTACACATATGTGCACATTTATAGTTTTTAAAAAGTCTTCCAGAAAGAACAGTTGAAAGCTATTGGGAGAAGAAAAAAGACAATGTAAAACTTTCCCAGCTATCGTTTGACTAGGAGTCTCTGTTCCTGGGGTTTGAAACTCTGAGTTTAAAAGTGCCCACATAAATCCTTTGAAATAATCAACCTGACGGACTGAGACACTCACACACCAAGACTTCTCGCTCGCTGGCCAGTGAGGCAGCCCTGCCCTCTGGCGCACATTCCTGAGTTCACAAAGGTGCTGGAGAAGGGCGGCGGGGCGGCGGCTAACGAGCTTGAGCAGCGAGGATGGTCCGGGCTCCCCGAAGGCCGAAGGCCGAGAGGGAGCGGCCCTCCCGCCTGGCCTGGCTCAGAAGTTCTGTTGCCGCCGCTTCTTAGCCTCAATGGCATCCAAGATGGGCTGCCGCTTGGACTGGTACTTCTGCCGGATCTCTTCAATTTCCTGCTCCATCATGGGGTCGAGGGCCGAGAGCCTCTTCCGAAGGTCCTCCACTGTCCAGCTCTTCAGCTGGAAGAGAAGTGGAAAGTACAGTCACCAGGGGAAGGGAGAGAGAAGAACGTGGGACCACACCGGGGGGTGGCAGTGGTCGGAAAGTGGCAGTTCACTCAAACGACGCCATGCCACCAAGCTTCTCTGAGTCAATTTATTCCTAGAAGAGTTCCAAGTGCTAAGCTCTTCGTGCCTTGACCAAGAACTTAATGAATCATACTTTCACCTCCCATATCTTTTAAATTCATTGTTTGGCACCAAAATAACAGCGGCTTGATGTATGCAAACTAATGGTTGTCTCCTCGCTCTGTCCAACCCAGGAGATGGGCATCTGGACACCACCCGGAGGAGACGATGCTGAGTGAGGGGCAGGTGCCCCCCCTCCTCCAGGGTCTGGGCACTGTCATACTCATTAATCATCGCTAACATTTACTGGGGTAATCATACACCAGACCCCACTCTAAGTACTTTCTGTGGATTATCTACATAAGCATCTTGTAAACACAACCCAGGGGATTGGAGAAAGCCTGAAACTTCTGAGATTCCATCACCCACAGAAGAAAATAGGACTCGCCTGATACATAAATTAATAACAATGGCTAGCAGATAAAATGCTTTATATCCATTGATTCATCCAATCCTTAAAACCCTATGATTTGAGCGTGTAATCATCCCCAAGTTACAGATGAACAAGTGGACAGAGAGTGGCTCAGCGCCTTGCCGGCGTCTCTCAGCGAGTAAGCGGCAGAGTCTGGATTCAGAACCCGAGTGGATGCTCTTGCTCTTAACCGGCATCGCAGGAGGAGCAGACTCCCAAAGCACAGGCTTTACAACCAACTCCACCCCGTTTAAAACATGGCTCTGCCCCTCGCAAGTGCCATGAGACTCGGGCAAGTTGCCCATCTCTCCAGGTCTTCCTCATCTACAGAAGTGGGACAGCAATGCCTCATCATGTTTCTCATCAGAATCGCTAGCACGGTGCCCGGTAGCTTGTGTGCTTAGAGAGGGCACTGCCTGTGACAGCCCAGCCTCCTCCCCGAAGCCCCGGAGCACACCCCGCTCTGCCTGTGTCTGCAGCTGCTGGGTGAGTGGCCTGGTTGCTGAATGTATGGAGTCCTCACTGAACCCAAGCTAGGCTGGTCCTGGCTGGCGGGGAGCAATGAATGCAACATTGTCCACAGCAGGTGGTGATAAATTCTGTGAGCTCACACCCTTTTTTTAGGTATCGGTTTTAAGAACTCAAAAGGCTTACTCAAACCTTAGAGAGATTTATAGAATCATCACCTCCCTCGGCCCCTTCCTGAGGCCCCAACAGGGAAGTGGTCGGGAAGGAGGGTGAAGGAGCCTTTCTGTCCCCCTGCCTTTAGGAGGTGGGGGTGAGTGAGTGTGGAGTGCTACAGTGGCCTCCCCAGAAGTGGTTTAGGGACCTGTCACCACAGGAATTCCCCTTGGCCCCGCTAGAGGGAAGTTGTCTGAGAAGTGAGAAAAGCCTAACAGTTCAAGACCAAAGGTCCTTTGTAATGTGAGAGTGGAAAGACCTTAGTGTGGGGAAAAGATGGAAAAAAATGCACTTCCTTTCCAGCCTGTAGTTTTATACCATCTAGGAGATTGGTGTTCTTGGCCCAGGGACACCCCAAAAAGTGATCCTTGCTTAGTCTTTAGCTTTTCTAATTCCTTCTGCAGAGAACACCTCAGCTTTCTGCAGAGAACACCCCAGCTTGAACTGTAGATATTGAATGCGACTGGTAGTTAAGGACTTGCCCTTTCAGATCCTAAATCTCTACAGGCTGTGCAATCCTGGACAAATAACTTCACCTCTCTGAGCCTCAGTTTCCTCCTCCAGAAAACAGACAACACCCGTCCCTCCATCCTCAGGCTGTAACGAGGACTGGATGAGTGAAGGGTGCAGTGTTCTCAGAACTTCATACAGAATATATGCAGCAGATGGTAAGCATCCCAAAAATGACAGCAGTTATCACTGTTATTTCTATTACTGTTGCCATCATTATTGTAAATATTATTAAAAAGACTCTATTAATCTCCATAAATAAGCTACTACTTCTGTAACCTCTGATCTAAGCCAGCATCAAACAAGTGAAAAAGAAAATATCCTACACTGTTTTGAGCTAACATGCCTAAGGGTTGGCACTTGCCCGCAACGCCTGTTAAACTTATTATAATTATAGTTCAACGAAATATTCTTCATCCATCCATCCATTTATCAAATATTCGCTGAACACCAACTGTGAGCCAGGCACTGTCCGGGGCACACAGGACAGATGGAGAGAGACCTGTGGTGACAGGCACTGCACCACTTCTGGGGGGGCCACTGTCGCCCTTCACACTCCCTCACACCCCACCCCCCGAAAGGAAGGCGGGAGTGTTTTCTTTGTCAGTGAAAACAAAACAAAATCGGTGCCCTTTTGAAGCTAACATTTTAGTGAGGTAAGACAGATAAATAATAGTTAACACAGTAAGTTCCTCTTACATTATAAGGTGATACATACTTTGGAAAAAGAAAAAAAAATACAGTGAGGAAAGGGGAGTTGGGAACTGGGAGGGGAGACTTGCTTTTTATCCATCGTTAGGATGAAAAATCAACTGCAGAACAGAGAAATGTGAGTTAGAGCTGCACCGGCTTTCCAACTCGGTCTTTGACGGAAGGTAGCCCCTTCTCCTCCGTACACCTGTCTCCCCCGGGTGAGAGGGACTGCCTGGATGACCTCCAAGCTCTTTTTAGACTCAACGTCACTCAAAGTGTGATCCGTGAACCACCTGCACCAGAATCACTTGGTAAAAATAGACTCTTGGGCCCCAACCCGGAGCTCTTTGATCACACATGAGGTGAGGCACAGGATTGCATGCTAAGGAAGCTATCCAGGTGTGTCTTATGAATCCTCATGTTTTGTAAGCATGATTCCCCATCTTCCTTCTTGTTTTCCCAGCAGCAAAATTCTCACAAAGTAACTGGCCAGCCTCTAGTGGAAAGCTTCTTCTAGGTTTCTGATTATGCAGCTTTTTTGCCCTTGATGCTAATCTGGGCACCAATGACCTCCTCTGCTTTATCTCAGCTAACTTCAGACCAACTGACTTGCCCAGAGGCCTTTGGGGCTTAAGTTACACCTGACCTATTAGAACACAGCCAGCCAGCCACTACTAATGACTGGGTCACACCATCCAGATATGGATTTTTCTGAAAACAAGCTGAGAGAATGGTTTTATGGCACCAAGTATAGCATTTCACCTTCCTGGTCATTAGTAGCATAAATACATTTCAAGTATTTTTCTTGCAGTAAAATAACAATGGTTCTATAGTTTTGATACAACAAATTCTCAAACTGGCCAGGAGGGTAGCTTGAGCTGTTGTCACGAATTAATGGAAATGCCACCAGTTAGTATGCCAGCCACCCCCCAAGGCTTAGAGCGCACTCTGGGCTGTGACTCTCACATTTACATCTCTAGACCAAAATTCTCTGAACTCCAGGCTCACATGTTCAGATCAGATCCTTCTGGACACCTCAGTCCCCTGTGACCTCGTGTAAGTCGGCCACTTATCACATCTACAACAAAGCTTTGGAGTCTCCCCCCCCCGCCCCGCCACCTTTCTCTCTCCCCAACCTCCTCCCTACTGCCCAGGCTTCTCCACCTCAGGGTGCTCAAGTCAACACAATTCTTCCCTTTCCCTCACCACATCCCTGCCCATGTCCAATCCTTTGATCTAATCTCTGAAATACTGGTTCAGCTAAAATCCAACCACGTTTTTCATCCAACCCCTCAAATCAGGCCACCATTATCTCATAGCAACAAACATGATTAAACATAGAGAAATGGGTTAGATCACTTCACCCTTGTTTCCTACTACACTTAGAACAAAACCCAACAACTCACCAGGGTTACAAAGGCCCACATCTCTGGCCCCATTGGCCTCTCCAACTTCATCACCTACTGCCCATCCCCAAATCTTTGCTCAGGACCCTCTAGCCACACTTTATTTTGATCCTCAAACAGGCCACACTTTTTTCTGGCCTCAAGGGAAACTATCTTTCGGCCTTGATGGCTCACTTTCTCCCTGCCCGCCCAACTTTGTCCTTGTCCCTTAGGCCTTAGCTCAGAAGTCCCATTCTCTGGCCATTTAATCTAGAAAGATCGTCTGTTTTCCATTATTCTCTGTCTCAGCCCCAAGTTTATTTCCTTCAAAACAGCCATGGCACCTTGTAATCATGCTCATTTGTCTCTCACTAAGATGGAAGTTCGATGAGGGCAGTGGCTTTGTCTTGTTCACTATGCTAAGCATGACACTGGCTGAAGGAATGAACAAAGCGCCCTTGTTTCCAGGCAAACAGTAAAGGGAGCCACAGAAATCAAGGCAGCGGCTTCCCTTGAGCACCACCCCTGGGACAAGGCTCTGGGCGAGATGCTGAGGGGACTGCGTGTGGAACAAGCAGTGGTTCCCTCAAGGAGCTTACATTCCCCACAGCTTTCTTTTGAAGGAAATCTTTGCTCACTTGATTAAAATTGCTATGTTTTATGCTGACTGATAAGAAAGCAGGTTTCCAATCTTGGCTTACTCAGCAATAAAGGACATGCCCAAATTAAAAAAAAAAAGTTTTTGTGGTATTTTTTTTTTTAAAAGAACTTCTACTACAAGAAACACACATTGGAAAGAATGAGATAATCAGAAGAATAAGATGCTGACCTTCTGTACAAGACAAAATGAGTGCCGAGCCCAGAGCCACAGGCTCATTACCGAAGGTGGGCTGTGCTGGAGAGAACAGCCCAAACACAGGGATTGGGCTCTCTCATGGGGGGCGGGGGGGGGGGGGTCACAAAAGGATGGAGAAAGTCGAACATGCCTCTTACTCATGGTCATTTAGAATCCCCTGACTGCTTGGGCAAATGGAAAGCGCGAGAGAAAGCAGTGGTGTTTGAGGCCGCTTTCAGTCTGGTCTAATAACCGCCCAGACTGCACACCATGGCCTGTGGCCCTGACGGATGTCCGCCACACATCTGAGCAGGTAAAGGTAACACATACGCAGATGAGATTTCTCTGAAAAGGAGGTCTCTGAAAATGTTGTATCTAAAGTAGGCATTTATTTTCAACCCAAAATTCAGCCTGCCTTGGTTTCAGCAGGATACAATGCTGTCTTATTACTGATTCTACACATAAACACAGAAGAAATAGGCTAATTACATGAGCATATGCTGTGTGTTCAGCATGGAGCAAGCACTTTTTGTCTGCTCTATTTCACTTGAGCATCCTGTAAGGTACCATTACTGTTCTCCTTTTACATATGAGGCCAATGAGGATAAGAGTGGGCAAGTAATTCCCTCAAAGTGAAACAGCAAAGAATTAGAAGAGGCTGTAACCACCACCACCCGAAGTGTTTCTGGAAATGGGTCCATGTTAGTGGCAAACGTGGGAAGGCTGACCCTATATACAGCTGATGGCCCTCACATTAAACAAGGCCACTGCTCAGCAACATCGGTGACTTCGGGAAGTCAGGTGACCTCTCTGGATTTGGTTTCCCCATCTGGGAAACGGGTGAATGATCTGCCCATTTGCTGCCTTTCCTCATGTGAAAATACCAGTGCCTGGCATGTGCCTGCTGAACTGCAATGACTCAACGCAAGGTCCTGAACATTACTCAAATCTAATCAATCGACTTTACTGGCAGTTCTAATAGGCCAGGAACACTGTTGGGCAACAGCTGTTGGAGGAGCACACAGGTTTAGGGACAAGAACACTGGCTTTGAGTCAGATGGACCTGGGTTCATGGGAGCTCTGCCCTGGGCAGATCACCTAACAGGTGCCTCTCCTTCCCCATTGTTCAGGACAACAGCATTTATCCTACAAGGGGAGCTGTGAGGCCTAGATGTATTGGTAAAGTATCTGACAGTGTCTGGTGCACACCAGAATGAAAGTGGGTAAATTGGGAGTGGCCCCCTTAAATCCTTTTCTGGAAAATGGAGGATACAAGTGAGTAACAGAAACAGTGAGTAAACACTGAGCTTGATGTGCTCTACATACAGTGCAGGACACACAGCATATACAGAGGTGTCGCTGAAGAGCTGTGTGAGGAAATCCCATATCCGATAACCTAGGTTGTGTCCTCTGACAGCAAAATCCTCAGATCCTAGCAACAGCACGAATACAGAAGGCGAATGGGAACAGATTTCTTCTCAGGCTGCTTTGCAACACTGAAACTCTGAATTCTACTGTGTCATGTTGGTTGCACAACTGGCCGGGAGAACACCTGAGAAGATCAGGCTGATATTTCATCACAAGTGAGAACTCAAAGAAATGACACTGACTATTCGCCTGGAAATCTGCAGAGTCGAGCTAAACTAAGAGCATCAGAATGTATAGCAAGGCTTCTCCTGCCTTGGCTACAGGGCCATATGAACAAACAGGTCTGGTCCTCATCCCAGGTCCAGGGTTTAGACCTATTTCAAAGTTCAGTTCCTCTGCTGTGAGAAACTCTCACCTCTGAACTCTATTATGCAAATAGCATCACGAGTTGTTCCTAAAAAACAACCAAAGAAACCTGCCAAAGCTTGAAGGACAAGCTTCAATTCTGTACAGACTGAGCTCGAGCACTCACTATTCTGTACCCAATGTCACAAAATTTCTCAAACTCATCATTCCTCTGGACCGGTGAGTCAGGCTGATGCTCTGTCACAGGTAATGGTGTGGCCAACTTAAGGAAAGAACACACCTCTGGAATTTAGCAAGATGATAAGGAAGCTTGATAGAAGCTAAAAAAAAAAAAAAAAAGTCAAATGAAGCCACAAGACACCATTCCACATCTCCAACACCAGCCCTTGAAGGTTAGCAAAAGTGCAACAGAAAAAGTGCACGAAGGTTGTTCTAAAGGCATCTAGGGCGTTGATTCCGTCCCACCGAGGATACCCTTTCCTGTCTCTAGGAGTGGGTTCTGGACTGGGGAGAGGTGACTTTAGTAGGTTCCCAGGTGATGCAGTAATCTTTCAGCGGATGAGTAAGCAGACAGTCAAACAAAAAAGCAAGGAAGCTGACCGGTCAAATCACAGCTGTGCAGACTAAGTAAGCACCAAGCCAGACCCTTCAATTTCAAAAGATATTGCTCCTTAAATGAAACCTTGTGCAAGTTTTAATGAGTGATTTCCTATGGTGCAAATTATGGTCATGCCAAATTTTGCTTCCATCAGGCCCTTATAAAATCTTCTTAATACTTCTCCAATAAGGAAGAAAAGTTGTAAAACTATATCAACTAAAGATTACCTCAACTCCATTTTGAGTTTATGATGGTTTCAAATCAATACATAAAATTGTTATCAGAATACCAACAAAAGAAAACATGACTGCATGTATATAAAATATGTACCAAGAAGACTGGAATGAAACGCAGACCTCAAACCTGGGTAAAAGCAAAGAAACCTGTCTGCAAGCAGGCCTGATGACAGTGACGAGAGCTCTGACAAGGGTCAGCTGACTGACCTCAACCAACCCGAAGACTGAATCCAGAGAGGCTCCCATCTAGTGAAGGTAGGCTGGGCACGTACAGTGTGCATGTGGCATATAAAGAACATGATTTGATAAAGGGTGAAAACAAAAAGACAAGAAGCAAAAGTTGTTTTTTCTTGAAACAAAGAGGTTTTACAATAATATACATTGCTTGCATACTTATCTGTGATTTATTGAGAAAAATCCTCAAATTTACACTGGCAGAATTATTTCTGAACTAGTACTTTTGCATGCTTAGAATTTACTCCATCTCTGCTCAGGCATGAATTTCACAACATACTCGGAATATCACAATGCACCTGCTTTTTGTTACAGTTGTT
Source organism: Antrozous pallidus (assembly GCA_027563665.1). Lineage (NCBI taxonomy): Eukaryota > Metazoa > Chordata > Mammalia > Chiroptera > Vespertilionidae > Antrozous > Antrozous pallidus. The sequence goes on from CM050518.1 coordinate 73,595,915, forward strand.
TTGCTTTTGTTCTGTGAGTTTTAGAAGAGTCTTTGGCCAAAAGTAATAAAGTTTTGACCGAACCCAGATTTTTTCCTTCCCTCATGACTCTGGCTTCCCACAGCAAGAACCCATAAAAACTCTCATACCACCAATACAAAAGAGTAATGGTTTTCACAAGGCGTTGCATTGCTACTATCCAGCATGAAATCTTTAATTATACAGATGTAGCGAGTTCCTTCTCTGTATCAGACACTTGTGCTAGGCCTGGCGAAGGCATCAGTAGGGATGTTAGGGGTGTGTTAAGTAAGGGTGGGTATGGGACAAAGTACGTGGCAGGATTCCTTTCCACTGGAAGTGGAGATAAATGAGGTAAATTAAGTTGCGAAAACAAGCTATAATTTGGCATTACTAAGTGCCTAATGATGGCTAGTATTAATGAGAACTGCCTTTAACTGAGTGCTCTGTGCTAGGCATTGTGCTCAGCACTGTACACGCACTGTCTCATGTAATCCTCAGAACAGTCTATGAAATAAGTAGTATAATCCATCTCACAGTGGTGGAGACTGAGGTTTGGAGATACAGGAATTTGCTCACAGCCCTAAAGCCAGTAAGTGTAGGTGGCTGAGTTAGATGTGAGTCCCAGCATGTCCAGTTGTTAAAGCCAGGCCGACTGTGTGTCAAGTCATCACGTGTTAGAGGAGCTGAGAGAAGGAGGCATCCCTGTAGTCAGAGTCTCTGAGAGAAAGATCTCACCTTTTTAAACACTTACAATACAAAGAATGGATGCACTCTCTAACTCAGGGAAAATCTGAATTGCAGAATTAAAAAAAATAAAACACAAATCTTATTTCAAGTAATGAACACACTTGAGATACAGGGCACTAATAAAATTAGGTTAAATACAGGGAGGGGCAAAAGTAGGATTACAGTTGTGAATACGTGAAACAATTTATTCTTTTTTTTTTTTTTTTGTAGAGAATGCTGGGACCGGGTGGGACAGCTGTCCTCTGATGGAGAGACAGTGACCCAGGGCCAGTGCAGCATGTTTATTATATACAGTATAATTCCAGGAAGTTTTCCTAGAGTTTAAAACAAAGGAAATTATGCGAAATCATGGTTAAAGATCAAGCTGTAATTTTTCATTCTTTGTGGCTTCTCTGTAATCATCACTCCTGGCTAAGCGCAGATAATTGCGTGTGCTCCTTGCGACCAGCTGAACTTAGATAATGAAACACACCCCCTGGCACCTGAGCTGAGGGTCAGGCTGACGACGCACCTGCCTCTGGCATGGTACGTCTCCAGGACATGGCTCTGCCAACACCACTGGACTCAGCTGATTAAAGAAATAATTAAAGAAATGCTCAGTGTGCCTTCCCAGGTGCTTTCTACACTTTATATTCTCACTTTTGTCTTTCACTCATTCATTCAAATATCTATGGAACAGCTATTATATGCTAGATACTGTTCTAGGTCCTGGGGTTATAACAATACACAAGGTAAACAGAGTTCCTGTCTTCTTACAGTTTACATTCTTGTTGGGGAAAAGGAAAAGAAACATCCTATAACATAAAAGGCTAATATGCAAATTGTCCCCTCAGATGGGAGTACAACTGACAGGGAGTTCAATCAGGGGGCGGAGCTGGCAGGCCAATCACCCATGGCCCCTCTCCCTGGCCGCCCTCACGCCCAATCAGGGTGTGTGTGTGGGTCAATCCAGGGCAGGGCCAGCTGGCCAACCTCTTGCATCCCCTCCCCTTGGCAGGCCTGGCCCAATTGGCAATAATTTATTCTTGTATTATAATTTATTAATTATTGTTTTATTTTCCATTCAAACAAATGTAAACCTACTTTTGCCCAACCCTGTAAATGAAAAGATTTATGAGTGCATATGTCAATAATAATAATATAGCCATTCGAAATTCCTCAAAATATGGCAGATGCCATATTTCCCCACAACGCCATGCTTCTGCTGAATAGAATTCTCTGTCTTTGGTTAGGGAATGCCCATCCAACCTCCCAGCCCAGCTCAAACTCCAGCTCCTCTTTCTCCCTGACTACCTTTTCCCTTCATAAAGTGGGGACTACCTACTCTTAAGTCTAATACTTTTCAGTCAGACCAGCCGAAAAGAGTTCTCAATAAATATATAATAAAGAAATATATCCTTAAGCTTTAAGTCCTTTCTTAAAAATGACCTTTTACTGGGTTTCCTCAATTATTAGTAAGATGCTGAACTTTCAAGAAGCTTTGAAAACCTATAATCAATACATAAGTCTAATAGTATCATATAAGTTTGTTAAATAAGGTTATATCAATTGGTCTAAACTGACCCATGCATGCCAAAATCAAAATGAATAGCTCGTCCAGTGTCATGACTGCAATAAAGCTATAAGAAAAATGGACATAAAAACATCTCTAGTCTTGGTTGCTCATGACTGCTTTTAGAGAAAAATTCCACTTTAAGGGTAGCTCTAAATTGGTTTATAAATTTCACACTTAAGGAAACCAAACTGTGAGAGGAAAATTTTCAGAAAGTTAGCAAACACAGAGCTTAGAATAAGTAAATCTCCGAGGATAACTGAAAATGTTTACAGAAGGCCCAGCACAATAGGGCAGAATATGATGTTCCTGATATTTGAAAGGACTGAAGAGTGATGTCAAAAGTATCAACATTCTTGCAGAGCTATTAATCTTTCAGAAGATGGAATACCTAAACAGCAACTGTACTGAGCTGCTGTTTTAACACAGCTTAATAATTCAGGAAAGGAGCTAGCTGATCACGTAAGAATCCCTGCAAGTGGTGTCTCTCTACTTGCTCTGGAAATTTCCAAGATAACAAAAGGGCCAGGCTTTCCCCTCTCATCTTGCCAAACAGAAAAAGCCCAAAGAATCCCAAGCAAATCTGAAAGCTACAACACAAACTGCTCCCACTTTATCCAATAGAGGGAGTCTTAAACGGTACCTTCTGACTACATAGGATCCAATTTAAATATGCTAAAAGGACAAACTGCTTACAGAAAACTAGTTACGAATGCAAATACAATTCTCTGACTAAGCTATTTTGCAGGCATACATTTTTACAATTTGGACTTGTTTAAACTAGGAAAACTTGTAAGCACTCAATCTCCAGAGAGTATATAAAAACCTCTATAAAAAGTCCTACTGCTGGAACACTATGCAATGAAGGGCCAGAGATTTACCAACTAAACACACCCCACAGTGCCGGAAGCCAATTCCAGCATGTCATAATTACAAGAGTTTTATCAAAAGGTTGATGAAACTTGGGGGCTCAACAGGGTTGAGTCATATATGTAATCACCTGTTGGAATGGCTAAAAGGCACTTCCCCCAAACCTGAACAGGATGATTATTTGCTGCCAGACAGCTCAGGGCATCTTAATCTACATGTTATTGCCTCCTGTTGGCCAAACACCTGAACAGCTGTAAGCTATTCTCCAATCTGACAATGCTTCTGTACCCTACCCTTTGAAGTGTATTATCTCCACTTTGCTTTAGGACAAATTGTGTTAATAAAAAGCAAGGGTCCTGAGACAAGGAAAACAGAACTTTAGCTCCTCTAACCCCCTAATGCCTTTCAAAATTATCTTTTGTCTATGGACTCTTATTTTATTTACCCACAGCTTTTCTCCAGATTGCTAAACCCTTTGTAATGCTGGCACCACAGAAATATCCCCTCAATAGCCTTTAAGAAAAAAGAATTCTGCAAAAGAAGCAGATAAGTTCCATCTACAAGGCATGTCAGAATTTTTCTGCAATGGCTATCAAATCCTGTCAAAACCAGAAATCATGTCTAGATAGGGTGGTGTGCTGTGTGTGTGTGTGTGTGTGTGTGTGTGTGTGTGTGTGTGTGAGAGAGAGAGAGAGAGAAAGAGAGAGGGAGAGAGAGAGATTTTTTTTTCTGCCAGAAACACACAACTGACTAATAGGGATTTTTGTCTTTTTTTTTTATATCTGATTTAAGAATATCTAAAAAAGATGAGTATATTTCTATTCTGCAAAAGTATTAATATGTATATGCCCCAGATACTTTGGGGCAGTCCTTTATTCTTTTCAAAAAATGTTTAATTGGTATGAATAACAAAGGTGATTTAATTTATAACATGGTAATACTCTTCAAATGTGTATAAATTCACACCAGAAAAAATTCTTTGTAAGAACCATTACCTAGTGTTTTGGTTCAGAAAAGATGATCATCATCTACCTAGCAGTAAACTCATCTAAGCTCAGAGTTTAAAATGCTTAGCTTCTCTGATATAAGACTGTTCTTTAAAATTTGTATCCTAATTATTTCCTATAATGAACTTGCATCATGAAGAAAGAAACTAACTCCAATCTGGGGTCTGATAGATGGCTTGGAATCTACAATGATAGGGAGAGGGGAGAAAAAAAAAGAAAATTATGTTAATCCTATCTAATAAAAGAGTAATATGCAAATCAAACATACCTCTGCTATACCAACAAGCCATGCCCACCAGCCACTCAGGAGCAAATATGCAAATAAACCCAATCAAGATGGCTGCGGCCACAGAGAGCAACAAGGAGGTTTGGGTTTCCCCGGCGATGGAGGAAGCCAAGCTTTCTGCCTGCCCTTGCCAGCCTAGGCCTTCACTCAATGCTACAAAGTTTTAATTATAGAAGATACATAAAAATAACGGCAGCCATGGAGCTGGAGAAAGAAGGCTTGAGTTGCCCCCGGAGATGTAGAAAGCCAAGCTTTTCACCTGCCCTGGCCAGCCCAGGCCTCCACTTAAGGCTACAAAGTTTCAATTATAGAAGAGACATAAAACCCAACAGATATGGCTGCCACCACGGAGCCTCTGTTCCAGGCTACAAAGTTTCAATTGTAGAAGATAAATAAATCCCAGATACCAGGGCCTCAACTTGAGTCACCGGGGGGTGTGGCTGGCCTGCAAACCACCACAGGCCCCTCGCCCAGGTTGCCCCATGCCCTAAGGGAACCCCCACCCTGATCTGGAACACCATTCGGGCCAAACCAGCCAGCCCCCACCTGTGCACCAGGCCTCTATCCTATCTAATAAAAGAGTTAATATGCAGATTGACCATCACTCCAACACATAAGATGACTGCCCCCATGTGGTCACAAGATGACCACCACAAGATGGCCAGCAGGAGATGGCAGTTGGGAGAGACCAGGCCTGCAAGGGAGGCAGTTGTGGGCGATCAAGCCTGCAGGGAAGGGCAGTTAGGGGTGACCAGGCCAGCAGAGGAGAGAAGTTGGGGGTGACCAGGCCTGCAGGGAAGGGCAGTTGTGGGGATCCCAGTCACGCAGGGAAGGGCAGTTATGGGCAAACAGGCTGGCATGGGAGCAATTAGGCATCAATCATGCTGGCAGGGGAGTAGTTAGGGGGTGATCAGGCTGTCAAGCAGAAGCATTCAGGGACAATCAGGAAGGCAGGCAGGCAAGCAGTTGTGAGCCAGCAGTCTTGGATTGTGAGAGGGATGTCTGATTGCTCATTTAGACCTCTGGTAATAATAATAATAATAATCCTACTATATTAAAAGCCAGGGGTGAGCATGACTAAAACAATCGAACAGACGACCAAACACAGGCTGTGTGGGGTGACAAGGCCAGCAGGGGGGTTAGTGAGGGAGGATCAAGTGACTGAACAGCCGGCTGCATGGGGCGACCAGGCTGGCGGGAGGGGCAGTTAGGGGCAACCAGGTCGGGAGAGGGGGCAGCTGGGGGTGACCAGGCCAGCAGTGGGGGCAGTAAGGGGTGATCAGTCTGGTGGGGTTGGGGGCAGTTGTGGGTGACCTGGTCGGCAGGGGAGGCAGTTGGGAGTGACCAGGCTGGTGGGGGGAGGGGCAGTTAGGAGTGATCAGGCCAGCAGGCAGAGGCAGTTAGTGGTGACCAGGCTAGCAGGGGGGCAGTTAGGGACAATCAGGCAGGCAGGTGGGTGAGCAGTTAGGAGCCAGTGGTCCTGGATTGTGAGAGTGATGTCTGACTGCCAGTTTAGGACCGATCCCAGGTACCAGGACATCCCCTGAGAGGTCCCAGATTGGAGAAGGTACAGGGAAGGCTGAGGTGACAACCCTCCAACCCCGGTGCACGAATTTTGTGCACTGGGCCTCTAGTATAAAAATAAAAGGCTAAAAACTGAATCTGGTTCTATCTGACTAGTTGGTACTTTTAATGCAACATCACATGACATCTACAATTGGTCAGGTGCTTTCACACTTAATATAATCTTAGTCCCCAAGGTTTTGTTGCTGGCCTCTGTAACAAAGAGTTAGCAAAAGGCTGGCAAGGTTTGTTTACTCAAGCCAAGTTACCATAATACCAAGTACTGACTAAAGGCCAAAGACTGGCTCTCTATCTGTAAAATGGAAAAGGCAGATGATGTCGGCCTCTCCAAAGCTTCTGTGAGAAACAACCAAACACATGGTAGAAGTTCCCTGAGGACAAATTTTGGCGAAATTAAAAAAAAACACAGTATTTTCAGGGAGAACCTTTCAGCGATGATATGGATTACGTCCCAACTTGTGGGATCCAACCTTCTCCTCAGAAGTGACCAGAAGCGGTCAGGAAAACACTGGGTGACAGCTCTTGTTGGAGATGTAAGAGAAGCCGAAAGCTCCTGTTTCTCTGAACGATACAGTGCTGGAACAGCTTACTGAGCAAGACGGTGGCTTCTAGGAATTTAAGACATAAGCCACTTGGCACCTGAGCTTCCCGTGAAGCCACATGAAAATGACCTCAGGACAGCACTTCCAAGGGCCCGAGGTACCAAGATAGTATTTGCAGATCTTAGGATCCATATCTGGTATTCTGTTCTAAGCCATGTAGATCTAAGTGAATTCTTATCACAAGTCACATACTCTCTCCACCCAAATTCACAGAACCCAATGTCTGGATTTAGCTCTTTGGCTCACCATGTGGTCAAGACAAAAATCATCCTGTATTTTAACAGCAGAGAATAACTGGCCATGAAGAGTGAACTTTAAAGAAGACAGCTGCCAAGCAGTTCCAGAACCAAACAAAGGACATGAAAAACAGAGTCAAGCTCACACAGACTGATGCCATTGTAAGCAACCTCCTGGGTCACAAACCACTGGCATCTAAGTCTTGCTCTAAGTGCCATTTCAGTAACTGAATTAAAAACCAAGCCCGAACCAGCTAGCACGATCCACCAGCAGAGCCAGGCCACTGTGAGTTCAGACAAAGACGACATTCACTTGTCATGCGGTTTCTCAGAAAGCATATATAAACAGCAGGTCTCCCTGGCAATTTTGGATACGTATGTCTTTTTCAGACTGCTGTTCTTGGCTGGTTTTCTGAAAGTAAGAAGCATAAGATCTCATTATATCCCAAGTACAAATGAATTCAGCTTTAACATTCTTGAAACCCAGCTTTACAGGAAAAGCAAGAAATTTTAAACAAAAATAATATACCTTGTCAAGAACAATTTAGGACAGTCTTCTCACCAGAAACTTCTCGGCATGGTTACCTCAGTAAAGATCCATTAACATGCAACTGCTGTTTATTCTGGCTAGTTCTTGGGCACTCACGTGGCACTGCAGGGTCAAGACCAAAACACTAATCCTGGCCTCCATTCATCTTTCTTCCAGGGCTATGAAAAGAAACTCACCAAAGAAAGGCTGAAAAGCAAACAAGCATGGAGACAGTCCAGGACAAGAAGGCAAAAGTCTGAGAATATAGGGTCTGACATTTAAAATCCCAGCTTAAGTCACACAGTCCACACAAAAAAACCAACCTCAGAAGCAGACACAAGGCTCAACTCCTAAAGAAGCCTGGCCGAATAAGTTAGAGTGATCTAAAAGCAACCTAACACCAACCAAAAAAAGTTCCAAACACTAAATGCCAAATAAAAGAATGACTAAGTCAATCAAAATAATAGAATGTGATGGATTATTATGTAACCACGAAAACTAATGAATGTATAAATGTTTTTACTGACATGATAAAATGTTTAGGACATGTTAAGTAAAAAAGTCAAGATACAATATTACACATGCAGAATGATCTCAAATGGTTAATATATAAATATACTGCAAGATACACATGTAAAACACTGGAAGCAAAGATGTTAAAATGTGAACTGCGATTATTGCTGGGGGTGGTGGAACTGTAGGAGAAATGTTCTCTAAGCTTTCTTCCATTTCTAAACTGTCTACAATGGGCATGCATTCTTTTTACAATTAAGGGGGAAAACAGCATTGAACATCCTAGAAGAGCAAATCAACAAGAAAAAAGAGGATGAGAAATAACACTTATTGAATGCTTACTGCAGGCCAGACACTGTCCTAAGTGTTTTACATTGCATTATCTCACTTGACATTTCCAACAGTCCTATGAGACAGATGTGATGTTTATCCATATTCGGCAGGTAAGGAGACTGAGGGCTAGCCAAAAACATAACAGGTGGAGAAAATGGGTTACGAACCCCAACAGAATGACTCTGGTGGTTTTATCCATTATGTATATCTCTTCTCAGCCACAATGGTAGAATCTGTCTTCCTATGTACAAACATGACCTAAAAACACGTCTCAATAATAAATCTATTTGAAAAGACACTATAATAATTTAGGAGAATATGACAAGAGTAATCTGCCAAGCTACTAAGCTACTCAGGTGAATTTTTAAAGTAGGAGAACTAAAAGCACCTCTAATTAAAGTTACAGAGAGGATCTCTGTGATCACACAGCACTACAGGTGAAAATATACTGACTAAATTCTACAATACAGAGAAGGCTAGGAATACCTATCCAAGAAAGACTTCTCATAGCTGTTCACTAAACTGCCAAGAGAAAATCAAAACATTTTAAAGCTACAATACTAGGACTTGGACAGAAAGTTTCTGAATTTGCCTTTTCCCTGCCACACCTCTAAAAGTCCCCGACAACGGGAGGCACCGACCACTGAAGGACAGAGAATAGAAACTTTAAGAGATAAAACGCATTGTACCTGATGCCAAATTACATAATCTGCCACAGCCTAGGAGGACCCCTCACTCTTTTTTCAGTCCAGCACTGAAGGCCTTTGGTTAGAAATAATCAATTTTGCTTGGCAAAAAGGCATTAAGACACAGAGGTGCTTTGGATCAAATTCTGTAGAATCAGCCTATTTGAGATGCATTAAAGTTAATGCCAAAACCAATATGGTGTTCTGTTCACAGCTCCTTTCTAGAGTTATTAAAAGAAAAAAAAATACTGAAACTCAGAATTTAAAGTGGAAACTTTCTATAAAAACAAGCCACTTTTAGATACCAGAAGCCATCAAGATTGGGCAATTCGAAATTCACCATGCATATTAAAAATGGTTGGTTTTTAGGAAAATTGGCTAGCTGTTTAGAAAAATATGAAATTGGATCACTACCTTACAATTTTTATATTACATTATTTCTATTGGTTTTGGGTTTGTTCCTTTTTCAATTCCAAATTATGGTCATGAAGACTTAAAAAATGTTTTTATTAATTTCAGAGAGAGGAAGGGAGAGGGAGAGAGAAACAGAAACAGCAATGATGAGAGACGATTGGCTGTCTCCGAGCCTGCAACCCGGGCATGTGTCCTGACCAGGAACTGAACCGCAGGTTCACGGGCTGAAGCTCAGCCACTGAGCCACGCCAGCCAGGCACCACCTTATTCTTTACACCAAGACAAATTCCAGGCATAATAAATACTAGGGAGAAAAAAAAATCTAAAACAAAGGTTTAATATTTTTGTAATTGTGGGATAGGAAAAATCTTCTAAACATGGCATAAATTTCCATAAACCACAAAGAAAAAAAACTGCAAAATCAAAGTATCTAAAAATTTAAAATATCTGAACAGTTAAGACACCATATATAGTGTCAACCAATAAGCGAAATAAGAATTCCCTTAATTCAGATAAATCAACAAACTGGCAATTCAAACAACAAAACAACAGGGAAATCTAGTAATACATATCACAATTTGAAACTTGAAAGCTTAACCCAAGCATTTCACTTGTAGGAATTAATTCAGATCATGGAAAGATGGTCATTACTTAATATTAAAAGGCTGAAGGCCACCTAAATGTCCAAGATTTGGGGATTAGTTAAGTCAGAGGTCACAGTGCAAATGTTTTCAAGAGTGGCAGAGAAAGTAAAAATAAGTTCAACAGGCTGGGCCCTCTCTGGAGAAGAAACCTGGGTCCCCCGAGATATGTGATCAGTACCGGGACCCCGCCAGCAGGCGAGGGGACCCCAAGGCAGGTACTGGACGTGGAGGCCACGGGGGCATAGACTACAAAGGAGACAGGACTGAACCTCACATCACCCTGTTTGGCCCGGAGGATGGCTGGTTAGCCAGAGACGGGTAAGATTCCTCAGGGAAGGAACAACCTAAGACAGGCACAGTCGCAGAGGGGCCAACAGGAGAGAACTAAAAGGTCAACAGAGGTGGGGCACAGACCCTCATCCACAAACCTTGCAGGGGTTTGAATTCTCACCCCTCCTGAGGGAGGTCTCCTACCCCCACGGCTGCTTCGCCTCCCATGCACAACTCATACCGGGACCCAGGTGGCAGACAGAGACTCGGCCAGAAATAGCTGCTCTATATCTAAATTCAGTCTATTACCAGGAATGCTCGGGACCTACTCAAAATTGCAAATATTCCTTTCCACTAGTATTTGCAGGGTAAACTAAGATTTCTGCTTGAGTATTAAAATTGACAGGAAAATAGTAATCAAGTTTTCAGATTAATTTAAATTGGCCAAGTGAAATAAGTGAATACTCAAGAAAATTATAGTGTACTGGACAAAAAGCTTTTCCTAAAACATTAACTAAAAAATCTATTAGTAGTTCATCTCACTGTAAAATTGCCTAACATCCAAAGAACCTAAAGCAGTCATATTTGAGTGTAAAAATTAAAATTTAAAATTACCAAGACTGCAATATAAAATTTCCAAAAGTCCCTATTAATCAAAAAAGGGGAGGGAACAGTGGGGTAATATCATGTAAGGAAAAAAATATCGAGTAAGTAAAATACATCTAGAAAATTCTTACTCCAGTAAAGTAAATTCCATTTGTAAAACCAATTGCAGGACACCCATGAAAAAACACACATGGTGTCAAAATAAGCCAAAGGAAAATCATTTAGGCAAAAATTAAAAAGAATCTTAAGTCTATTTTGCATAGAGGATCCCTTTGTTAACTTTTGGTCGAGAATGTGTTTGTGTGTTTTCAGAGAACAATTCCAAGACCATGTGGGTTCCTGCGACTGTGAGGAACTGATGGATCTGTTCCAGTCACGAGGATGGTCCAGAGATGGGGGACACTGACGACACCTTGCCATGCTAGCAGTAGGCAGCTGTGCATGTCTGCAGGCAGCCCAGGACCAAACCAGAGAGGATGGATCTTGCATTGCCACGATGTGTCCACCATCTGGATACCATTGCTGACATGTACACATAAAGAATTATTTGACACTGAAACTGGGACTCAGAACAGTTGGACATTGAAACTGAGACTGAAACAATTTTTGTTCTTATACATTTATTTCTAGTATGCAGAGGCAAGATATTTTTGAAGAAAAGAAACAGGGGAGAGTGATTGATATAGAGGCAGGGTGGCCTTGAACAGGCTGTCAAGCTACAGGGGAAGGCTTGGGTGGATGGGAGGCGGATGTGGGGGGGAGATCAGCTGAAGGACTTGTATGCATGCATATGAGCATAAAAGACACTGGGGCGGGGAGGGGGGAAGGTGGGGATATGTGCTGGGGGGTAGGGGAGGCTGGGGGGAGGATAAGGGGGAGAGGGAAAAGAAAACATGTACTACTATTAATTATAAGTTATACTGCAAAAAAATCAATAAAAATATATTTTAAAAAAATAAGTTCAACAGGCCAGTTATAAAACAATAAACCGGAAGTGGTATGAATAAATTGGAGAACTCACACCCATTTCAGTACTTGCAAAAATTATATGTGCCAGCGCCAACTTGGATGTATAATCCATAGCCATGAAAAAAGCGCTGTTGCCTGGTCTCTGCTGAATGCACATCTATCACGTTTGAGTAGCTACACGAGCTCACTGATGCAGCATCACTGACTCAAGACTGGATGAAACCTTTAAGCTTCCCTGGAAGCGACATCACTGAACCTTACTTAATAGGCCCGGGTACAGAACATAGTGGGTGGGGGTGAGGTGGGCGATGGGAGGAGAGTGTTGCGGAGAGGCCAGTAGTCAGGGAATAGGGACTAAGCTTTCCTGTGGGATTTTCATTTTCTGTAATAACAAAACTAAGATAGGAAGGCAGAGGTAGGTGAAAATAAAAAAAATAAAAAAGGAGAACTCCACATCACAAACCTTTATATAACCGCACTTAAAACTGCACCTATTGACTAAATACCAGGAACTCAATTTCGTAAACTTCTCACACAAGGGTCTGAATTCATAGTACCAATTGTTAAGCACATTCCTTGAGCAATGAACTTCTGGACAGCTGCTGCCCTCACTCACCAAGCTGGCACAGAGAACTGCCTCAGATGATGAGACGGATGGTGCATGGCATTCAACCACATGTTAACTCATCCCCAGCAGCACTTCAAAAGTAGGAAACCTCCCCTGAATCTGGAATGGTACACTTCTTCCCCGCGTGTGAAAATAGCTTCCTACCGTATCTGGGAACAAGAGCACTCGGGAGAACACAGGCACTTTGCTAAATTTCCTGACTTTACTCATCTTAAACCCCATGCCCTTAAGATTTTTTAAACTTCAAAAGATACATTAATGGAGAACAGATTGCTAAGAGTTAGGGAATGGGGTGGGGAGCGTGTACTTACAAAAGTCAACAGAGGGGCCCTTGTGGCGAGGAAACCGTTCTCTGTCTTGATGGAGTAAGGTCAACAACCAGGCTATGACACTGTACTATAAAGATGTTATCATTGGGGAAACTGGGTAAAGAGTACACAGGGTCTATTATTTCTTACAACTACATGTGAATCTATGATTATCTCAAAATAAAAAGTTTAGTTTTTAAAAAGGGAATGTAAATAAAATGTTTAAAAAGCAAGTGGTAGTGACTGATGGGTCTGTAAAGTGGATCTGAGTCTGTCCTTCCTCCAGCAGCTGGCCACCTTCCTATCCAGGGTGTGTGCAATGCCAGTTCTGCGCTCTCTCTCTCCCCCTCTCTCTCTGTCTCTCGCACACGCGCGTGCGTGCGCATACACACACACACACACACACACACACACACACACACACACACACACACACAGTTTTATATGAACAACATCAATAGATCAGAACATCAATATGGGAAATTTCAAGGTCTTACAACTCCCAGGCAGAAAGATGTAAGGGAAGCCAATCTGATGTGAGAAAACACAAAAGATCCATTTGAATCAGTAGGTTTGATATGTAAACCCTTGAATAAAAAAGGTTGTTAAGTTCATTTTTTGGTATTGAATACTTCAAAGCAAACAACATTTAACTAGGAAGTGGGAGCTGCTTCAGTAGGGCCCTCAATAAAACTGTGAGGTAAGTTTTGGGCTTGCCTCCAACTTCTCTTGTTTTGGGCAGCTCATCTCTTTAACTTCAACTCTTCCCCCCTGACTGTTCATCTTTCCCACCTAAGTATTACAAGCGTAAATAAAATTCAGTGAATGCCTACTATGTGTTAGGTACCCTGCTAAGCACTTTAGCAGTATTTTCTAACTTAATCTTTTCAATAACCCTGAAGTAAATATGATTAGTATCTTCATTCTGTAGTGACTTGCCTAGAGTTACAGATCTCCTAAACAGTGAAGCCAGGAGTGAATCCAGGTCTACCTGGCTCTGGGTCAGCATATTACACGGCCTCTTGTACTCATTTTGGTCTCCAGGGTGTCCAAAGTACCTCCATACATGCATTTTAAAAGAATGGGGAAAATCCTGACATGTACTGAGCGTGTTTTATATGCTTTACACAGGCTATCACTTTCAGGCTCAAGTATCTCCTGTGACAGGTATATATTATCTCCATTTTAAAGATTAGCAAACAAAGACTGAGAGTTTGAGGGCTCTTGAGACTTTTTAAAGCTGCTCTTTATTTAGCAGATGAAGAATGAAGAGCCCCAGGAAGATCAGGTGGCTTGCTGCAGGACACAAAGCTGGCTACTGTCAGAGCTGAGTCTTGTTTCCCAACCTGCTGCTCTCTTCAGCTTTATGGAAGCTGTCCTCTGAAAGGACCAACATCAATGACTGAGGAGGACTGCCAGGCACTTCGCTAAGTGCTTTACATGCTGCACCCAATGCTGATCGAGGGGATTCCCAACACTGCAGGTCCAATCAATGTTTTCTGCTAACATTTTACCAAAAGAAGGGGAAAAGACTTAAACTTCACATTTACCAAATTTATAAACTAATTAATATGCTCCTACACACTCAGATGAATAAATATTACTAAAAGAAATCAAAGATTTGGAAAGTTTTCCAAAGAATGCACATGGGTTCCCACCATGTACACATTTCAGTAATTGCTATTTTCACCATCTTCTTCTCAAATTCTGTAACCGTAAGAAGGCAAGTATCCTTGTCAATAAAATTTTAAATAAGATAAGGGGGAAGCAGGGCACTACTAGTAAAAGGGTACAAAGTTTCAGGGACACAAGAGAAGCAAGTCCTAGAGACTACGTCACAGCACCGTGCCTATAGGTAACATTCTTTCATTGTATACTTAAAAATTTGCTATGCGGGTAGACCTGATATTAGGTGTTTTAATCAGAAAAATAATCATAAAAATAAAGGGTAGGAGGAGAAAAAACACACAAAATAATAAGCAAATAATATGAATATTGCTAAAAGTATGCAATATTTATTACAATGGTAAGAAAAGTAAACTTAAAGAAAAGCTACCGTTGAACAGGTAACAGGGTACGAAAGGGGAACACTCTGGAATAAGAGCCTGGATGAGACTGCCAGGCGTCCTGTGACAGATTTCACCTGAGCGAACAGCAAATGTTTGCTTCAGCCATTAAGAATCCTTATAACAGACACCTTTGTTTCCACAGAAGTTATATCTGGACAAAACCAAAAGTGTTCTTAAACTGATAATGGCTTTTTTAGTTAGCATGACATTTCCTGAACAACAGCATAATAACTATGAAACCCATGATTGCAAAGTAAATAATAAAGAACATCAAAAGAGGGTGTCAATTCAATTATTCCAACAAGGGGGATAATTCATGTAATTAATTAATGAAGCATAAAGCATGTCAATCCCCCTTATGTACCAAGTATGAAAAAAATTTAAGTCAACAATAAATACTCCTCTAATATTACAAAATTCCCAGTAAGATGCAATACACCTGAAACCATTCTTCCTGGTCACCACAGTCCCCATGACCTATTACAGAGATGATTTTTTTAACCTGCTTTGTAACATTAATTAAGTGCCTAGTATGTGCCTGGCACTCAAGATCAGTTTGTTTTGCTTTGTTCCCTATGACAAAGGGGACCAAAGGCAGGAAGCAATCTGAGGATTTGGGTCCCAGAACTGATTCTTGACATCAAGCAGAAAAGTTGCCTTTTAATGTCTCTGGACTTCAGACCATCAAACCATAAAAAGGATAAGCAACCTCACCTTGCTTCCCTCACAGGGAAACTGTAAGCATCACCAAATAAAGGAGCAAAACATGCATGTGCCTTTAACAATATTAAATGTTATATCACCCTAATGTGATGACAGTATTACCATCAGCAGCAAAAAGAAGCATAACAGAAGTTAAGGTTTAACTGCTCCTTTGGTCTTCTCCTGTTTCTGGATTATTTGTTATTGCTTAAGGATCTAATCATTTTTTTTTACAAAGGTGCAATTAAGCATGAAATAATAATCCTTTCTAATAAAAGAGTAATATGCAAATTGTCTGTCAATCCAACACACAAGATGTCCACCCCCCCCCCCCCATGTGGACACAAGATAGCCACTACAAGATATCCTGCAGAGGAGGGCAGTTGGGGGCGACCAGCCCTGCAAGGAAGGGCAGTTAGGAGTGACTAGGTTGGCAAGGAAGGGCAGTTAGGAGTTACTGGGCCAGCAGGGGAGGGCAGTTAGGGGCAATCCAGCCAGCAGTTAGACGTGGATAAGGCTGGCAGGGGAGTGGTTAGGGGGTGATCAGGCTGGCAGGTAGAAGCAGTTAGGGGCAATCAGGTAGTCAGGCAAGCAGATGGTTGGGAGCTAGCAGTCCTGGATTGTGAGAGGGATGTCTTACTGCTGGATTGGGCCTAAACGGGCAGTCAGACATCCCTCAAAGGGTCCCAGACTGAAGAGGGTGCAAGCTGGGCTGAGGGGACACAACCCCCATGCACGAATTTCATGCACCGGGCTTTTAGTAACAAAATAAATAATAATACTTAATACACAATGAACCAAAAGCCCACTACATATTTGCCAATGTTATCACCAATAAGGGTTTAATTTCCAACATTACAGGGAACTCATACAACTTAACAAAAGGAAGATAATCCAATCAAAAAATGGGCAACGGACCTAAAGAAACTTTTTGAAAGAAGATAGAAGGAAGGCCAAGAAACATATGAAAACATGCTCAAAGTCACTAATTATCCGAGAGATGCAAATCAAAACAACAATGTAGTACCATCTCACACCTGTCAGAATGGCTACCATCAACACATCAATAAACGACAAGTGCTGGTGAGGATGCGGAGGAAAAGGAATCCACTGCTGGTAGGAATGCAGATTGCTGCATCCACTGTGGAGAACAGTACGGAGATTCCTGAAAAAACACTAAAAATAGAGCTCCCATTTGACCCAGTGATCCCACTCCTAGGAATATATCCCAAGAAGCTAGAAATATCAATCAGAAAGGATATATGCACCCCTATGTTCATAGCAGCACAATTTACAATAGCTAAGATTTGGAAACAGCCTAAGTGCCCATCAGCAGATGAGTGGATTAAAAACTGTGGTACATCTACACAACGGAATACTGTGCTATGCTGAAAAAGAAGGAATTCCTATCATTGCAACAACATGGATGGACTTGGAGAGCATTATGCTAAGTGAAATAAGCCATTCAGAGAAAAGATAAATATCCCACGATCTCACTCATCTATGGGAAATAATGAATAAAATAAACTGATGAACAAAAACAGATCCAGAGACAAGGAAGCATTGATCAGACCGTCAAACCTCAGAGGGAAGGTAGGGGAGGGTAGCGGTAAGAGGCGGAGATCAACCAAAGGACTTGTATGCATGCATATAAGCCCAACCAGTGGACACAGACAACAGAGGGGTGAGGGGGGAGGTTTGGGAAGGTAATGGAGGAATGAGGTCAAATATGTAATACCTTAATCAATAAAGAAATTAAAAAATATATATACAATGAACCAAAAAAGCAAAAACAAATAGAAGCAGTTTTATAACTCCCTGCTAGTAGAATTCTACCATAATTCTAAATGGTAGAATTTAGAACAAACTTGGTTCAAAATAACCCCAACCTCCATTTCATTGAATCTTCCCTCAAACCCTTTGTGGAAAGTAGGACAGTGGAATTATGCTTGATTTTCACGAACTACAAACATGAAACTCAAAGAGGAGAGTGACTCGCGCAGGGCCATTCCCCCCTCTTCTGGCACAATTTAAATGTTCACTCTACTGGTCTGTTACAAGGTAACTTGATTTTCAATGAAATTCACTTCCTGGGATGTCCAACTCTCAGGCAGATGAAGTAATTTTACCACTCACTCTGCACAGAGGCAACCTCTCCTTTACCTAGAGAAATGCCACACCAGAGGCTGCACTCACAAGAAGTGTGAGGGTGACATCTATTGGCAAAAAGTACGCATTGCAATGGGAGTAGTGTGATAGCTCAAGATTTGAAAACTAAAGGTAATATACTAAATTTATGTCATGAGACGTGGGTAGAAAGAAAAAACTCTATGGAAAAGAGATGTAAGGGAAATCAAGCAAGCACTGGGAAGTTCTTAAGATGATAACCATGACCACTCTGGGTTTTATATCCTTTTTTTAAGGACAGTTTTTAAAGCAGTCTCAGGGAACAAGTTTCCTTTGAGAATGGATCTCTGGTTAAGTGAATGGCTATCACTGGGGGGGCAGTGGTTTCAGTTACTGAAATTTACTCCAAGGACAGTGTCTCAAGAAAGAAGGGGAGAGTGGAGGGAAAGAGGAGGAGGTGGACATTGTGAAGTGCCTGTGATATGTGTAAGGCACTTTAGATGCATTGCTACATTAATTCTCATACACACAGAATCTTTCCTGTAGGAATCAATATTACCTCCATTTTACAGATGAAGACACTGAGGCACAGGGAGGAGAACCAAGTGGCCCAAATATACTCAGATTGGACCTTAAAAGCCTGACTGCAGTGATCTTAACTACCAGGCATACTATTGCCTCAACCAAAACAGCGATCACTAAGCTACTCCGAGGCACAATATATTTCCTTTCAAGCTGACCCAGTTGCAACTTTATAAGGGCTTCCAAACAAATATAAAATCTAACACGTTCCTATCTAAAAACAACTAACACCCTGAATTGTGTCTTTTTCTCAGTGGGAATACAAGATATCACCATCAATTAGCCTTCTTCTGCCTGAATCATCTTCTCAATATCTCTCTTCCTTCCACTGTCAGCTCAAAGTCTCAATAATATCAGCATCGGCACTGTAGGTCATCCCTGAGCTCAGGTCACCCCGGCCCTGCCCCGCCCCACTCACCCCACCCCTATGAGATGAGCAAGGCCCGAGTCCCAGCCCAGGATGTTGCCATCCAGAAGAAGCTGTGGGGCTGGAGCAGTCAAGATGGGGACAGCTTGCCTCTCCCTGGCAGCCAGCACCTGGAGCTGCAGGCCTTCCTCCGCCTTCTGGAGCACAGCTTCCTTCAGGAATTCCTCGCCAGAGATCCCTGTTTCCAGATTTCAGATAAGTATCTCCTGGTCATGGTGCTGGTCTACTTCCGGCGAAGCTCAGCGAGTACACCTGCAGCAACCTGTTCTTAGCGCTGTACCTTGCAAACGATATGGAGGAGGACCTGGAGGAGGCCAAATGCACGATCTATCCCTGGGCCCTGGGCGAGGCCTGGCACGATCGGGTGGCAGACTTCCTGCGACAGAGGGACCGGCTGTGGGCCAGGATGGGCTTCCGGGCTCTAGTGAGCCGCCGGCACTGTGAGCAGGTCATGGCCACAGCGCCGTCCCACTGGGCCTGGACTCAGGAGCGGCGCCCCCGCCACGGCGGGGCTCACAGGAGCTACTCGAGGGCCCCCGGCCTCTCGCCACCCCGCTGCACCCTCTGCGGCTCGCCCCCTCTCTGGAGTCTCCACTCCCGCCACCCCTGCCCCTTGCCCTTCTTACCCAAGAGTCCTCCCCCAAACCCCAAGTGGTCCGGCCCTCCTTCCCCGGCCTGTCTCTCGGGGGCTGGAGACCCCTGGGCCTGGGGCTTCCCCGTGGTCCTGCTCTCCCGGCTGCTTCTGGAGCCAGGCACCTACAGCCTCCACAGTGAGTTGTGGGCAGGAGCTGGGGGCGGGCGTGGGGGCCTGGGAGACAGAATGACAGGAAGGGCCGGGCACCCGCAGGCCTGGGTGCAGGCCCCAGCTCTGCCAGCTCCGAGCTGTGTGAGCTGGGAAGTTTCCTCTCCCCCTTCTCCCCCCAGTCCTCCTGGAGCCGCTGTCGGTGCCCTAGGAGCAGACGGACCGACGGCCGGGCGGACACCGCTCACAGGGTGAAGAGCAGCTGGCCTGCCTGCCCTGTGGGCCCCTGGCCTCCTGTCCTGTTGACCGCTGGCTGGCAGTGCTGCCCAAGCCCCCGTCCCTCCTCCCACCCTGTACCCACTCTTACTGCCCCCTCTAATAAACTCATGCCCACTAAAAAAAAAAAGAAAAAAAAATATCAGCATCAAACTCTAATAGTGAGTAGAAAGGATAAGAGACATGCCTCCCATTCAGAATTATTGGTGCTTAGAGCAAGTATTGTCAAAGACAAGAGATGCTCAGCTCTGCTGTATTTCACTTGAGTGGTGGAGCATCAGGATTTGGGAGGAAATGATACATGCGATATACTATATAATAAAAGCCTAATATGCTAAGTGTCCAACAGTTTGGTTGACCGTTCGACCAGTTGCTATGACGTAGACTGACCACCAGGGGCAGATGCTCTGACTAGTAGATTAGCTTGCTGCTGGGGTCCAGCTGATAGGGACTGGGTGAGATGAGCCAGACACACACTGGACAAATCCGGGCACTGGGCCTCTAGTATCTCAGATAATGAGAAAAGTTCTACATCATGTTTTTGCTTTCAAAGGCATGAGGCTACAAAAGCAAATACTACTTTCAGAATTCTAATATAGATTCTTCCTTTGGAGAGGGTGGGAAGAGAAAACTGGCATAAATCTTTTCCCTGTGTTCTTAACATTTCATGTCCAGGAACATACTGAACTGTTAAGAGTCCATATGATAAAAAAAAAAAAAAAAGGGAGGTGAAGGTAAGAAGAAAAAGTAAAGCAAGTTTATTTGACAGTTCAAAAGGAAGAAGAGTGAAAAGATATGTCTGGGTGAATGATTACAATTCAAAGTTGTAGCTATGGATTCAACAATAAGAAAAATTATTACATTCATCTCTCAGCTAAAAATGTAAAACTGCTTTCTAGATGAATAATTTACATTAAAATATCTTTGAGCCTTTGGACTGATGAAGAGTAAATAATATAAAACTTAAAGTCATTTTTCTTTCCTGACTTCAAATTAAGCAAAATTAAAGTAACTGAAGCAATTCTTGCCTTAGTGGAAATGAGATTCAAACTTAAGAAATTTCAAGTTTTGATTACACAATTAGGAATTCCAGGCCTGCAGGTAACTCCTTCACTCCTTAATACCATCCTGGCAGCATTTTGATACCTGGGGCATCTAACAGGGAGAATGATTAGTCATGCTCCTGTGACACAGGTGTTATGACTAAATTAGTGTCTTTAGTTTATATAAACACCACCAGACTGTGGCAGAGAGAACCTCTGACTAAATCTACTCATTGCTCATCATCATCACTATCAGCAGCATTCACTACAAAGGAAGGAAGGAAGGAAAGAAGGAAGGAAGGGAGGAAGGGAGGGAGGGAGGGATGCTCCACAGGTTTAACTTGGTTCTCAAAACTAAAAGGCTAAAGCATGGACCTTAAAAAACAAAGGTAACAATTATGAAGTTTCCTTCTCTATTTACAAATAAACTTATAAAGAGATCAACTTTAAAACCACTACAAACAACCTATCATCAGAGGACTAGCTGAATAAACTATCGTACATTAATGAGGACTTCTCTTTGTACTGCTACAGAGAGATTTCTAGGATATAAAGTGAAGTGAAAACAGAAAGGTAGATGCAGTGAGTATAGTACTGGTATACTGTTGCTGAGTTAAAAACAGGAGTACAAATATATATGTATTTGTACGTTGGTTTGTGTGAATAAAACCAAAATGTAACAACAAAAAAAGAGGCAGGAGACAGAGAAAAAAGAATAGGGACAGAAGCTAAGTCTGTATAACATTTGCCTTTGGAGCCATACATAGCTTTTATAATTATAAAGTGGGGTAATAAAAAGCATTATCTAAAAACAGCAAATGAAACAAAAAATTATTTGCATATTAAATATGTGGCATAATCACATACATAGAAATTATTCCATGTGACTTTAACATACAGTAATTGGACTGTACATCTCAACTGGGATATGGCCTAAGGACAAAGAGAATTGCAATACAAATCTGAAACTGTTTTAGTAATTTTTGTTGGTAGAAGTGTTGGTATTGTGATTATGATGCTAACATTTTTACTGTGGGATATAAAGCAAATGAATAATTATACTGGTGTTCCTGGAAAGTGACTTATTTGGTTTGAGGGAAAGGAGTTATGACTATAGGATCAATGTGGTTAAGCAGAAACCCTATGATATTCAACTGTACTAGAAATAGCATCAGAACCCATGAGTTTGTAATAAACATACTTTCTATCATAAGCATACATTGAAAA
Organism: Antrozous pallidus; assembly: GCA_027563665.1. Classification (NCBI taxonomy): domain Eukaryota; kingdom Metazoa; phylum Chordata; class Mammalia; order Chiroptera; family Vespertilionidae; genus Antrozous; species Antrozous pallidus. The sequence goes on from CM050518.1 coordinate 73,617,894, forward strand.
GTCCTAGGAAAAAATGACCTAACTGTTGTGAGAACACCTTGTACCCACACTGTGGTCTCTAATTATCATTTCCCATAAAAGAAGCAGAATTCCTTAAAAAGAAATGGCTGTTTCTACAACCTCAAAGAAATACAGAGTAGAATGGTGGTTGCCCAACCCTGGGGGTGGGGGAAATGGATAGATGGTAGACAAAAGGTACACATTTCCAGCTATAAGATAAATAACTTCTGGGATCTAATGTTAGCAAGATGACTATAATTAACAACACTATTACATACTTCAAAAGTTGTTAAGAGAGTAGATCTTAAAAGTTATCACCACACACAAAAGGTAATTATGTGAGGGATGGAGGTATTAACTAACCTTACTATGGTAATCACTTCTCAAAATGTATCAAATCATCATGTGCACACCTTAAACTTGTATTTTATATATCAATGCTGTCTCAATAATGCTTAAAAAAAAGTTATAAAAAAACTTCTGGAGTTAAAGCTAACTGCAAGGATTGAAATGCACCAAATATTTTAAAATCCATTAATTCCTAATGATAAAAACAAAATCAGTGGTTATCCTTGGAGGATGGTAGGGAACCAACCCATTACTTTCACTGATAAATAAAAGGGAAAAATTAAATATATACTCTGTTTTCCCTATATATATTATTAAATATTAAATTTAATATATACTCCGTTTTCCCTGTGCTTCATTATTAAAGTATTTCAGTTTGTAAATGGAAAGATTAAACATCACCATTTTGTAACCTCTAACAAAATAATGCACGTACGCAATGACTCTCATTACAGAAAAAGAGAGATGAGTATGTATCCAGATATTCTGAAACCCTGATGAAAGTACACATAATACCCATGAAATATTCTTGCCAAAAAGAGTTGAACCTGAGTCTGATCAAGCTTCTAAAATTAGCAATTCTCAAAGTGTGGCTTACAAACCCATGGGAAATCCTTAAAGAACCCATGAGATCCAACTATTTTCACATTAATACTAAGACATCACTTGCTTTTTCTGTTGAGTGGACATTTACACTGATGGCACAAAAGCAACAGTGGGTAGCCTCTCAATAGGAATCAAGAATGGCACCAAGGTACTCGTAAGTTCTTCATTCCTCACGCTCACAGGTCCATTAAAAATAATAACAAAAAATTCCCTTAGAAATGTCCTTGATGGAGTAGTAAAAAATATTAATTTTATTCAAGTTTGACCTTTGAGGATATGTCTTTTTAATAGTATCTGTGGTGAAATGGGAAGTCAGCATAAAGTGCTTCTGTTGCAAACTGAAATACGATGGTTGTCTTAAGGCAAAGCCCTGTGCAAATGAGCTGTAAGATAAACTAGCTTCTTTTTTCATAGAACACCATTTTTACTTGAAAGAATGACTGGCAGACTGTGGTTATTCAGACTTGAGCATTTGGCAGGCATTTTCACAAAAATGAACTAAGTGAAATGTGCTGTCACTTCAAGAAAAACAACAGTGCTGCCAGTGATAAAATTCAAACTTTCAAACAAAAATTAGAATTTTGGAATTCTACTACTATGAATTTGATAGCCTCATGCAGACACTTAGAAAATCCTATATAATAAAAGAGAAACATGCAAATTTGACTGTGCCTTCGCTCCTGATTGGCTATGCTACCAGCCAATCAGGAGCAGGGGTGGGGCCCCGGCGGTGGTGGCGAGCGCCCAGCCCCTGGGCGTTGTGAGCGGAAGTGGCAGTGAGCGCCCAGCCCCAGGAGCCGGGTGGTCGCAGGCAGCCGGGGCTGAGCTGAGCAGGGCAATGGCTGGTGCCCTTGGCAGGCTGGGAGTGAGCCATCAGTTGGACATCCCCTGAGGGCTCCCAGTATGTGAGAGGGGGCAGGTTGGGTTGAGGGACCACCCACCCCAGTACACAAATTTCGTGCACTGGGCCCCTAGTTTCCTGATAAGATTGGTGGTAATTTCAAGGAATGTGATTGTTTATAATCCTATATAATAAAAGGCTAATATGCAAATTGTCTCCTCAACTGGGAGTTTGACAGGGAGTTCAACCAGGAGTTTGACCAGGAGGCAAGGCTGGGGGCGAGGGGGAGGGGTCAACCACCCACAGCCCTTCCCCCTGGCCACCCCCACCCCCAATTAGCTCCCCCCACCAGATCAGGGCAGGCTGGACCCCACCCGTGGACGAATTGTTATTGTTGAGTAGTGGAAACTTCATTAGGTTCTATCTGACAAATGGAGGCTAGGATATATACTATATATAGTGTATATTTTAAGGATAAACACTAATTTTTAAAAATTCATTTTGAAAAATGTGGACCATAAATTCAAAGACAATGTTTGGGAATGTTTCTTTTGTTTCTAAAAGATGGCAGATAGAAGTTTCAAGTTATAGTTACCTGGGTTCCCACAAAACATCAAGTTGCATCCTTAGGAATATTTAATTTAAACACGAATAAATGAAGCATCTCTGCACCTACAGCAATCATGATTTTAAATTATAAATACGTTAGTAATAATCTCACCTCCCACCAAATGTCTAATTTCTAAAGTGTATGCTCAAAAGCAAAAAGTGCAACCTAAAAAAAAAAGTAATTGACTTATGTCCTAATAATTCAGTAAAGCTTCTTTATAAAAACCCAAAGAAATCTCTACATCACAGTCATATTTAAAGCCTCAATCTAGAAAAGGATGGTTAAGATAAAGTTACATTTTTTATGATTTATGATTTTTTATCAGGACCATCAGCCTCCTGGGGAAACACAGGGCTGAAGTTTACCCTTCCTTACCACAAAGAGCTCTGAGTAGTTTACGACTGTATAGCTACCCAGGGGATCCAATCGATCAATCTTGTTCAGGTGCTTTTATCAAATTAATTTTGAATTAATAGTTTAATGGTTTTATATCCCCATGAACCATTATCACGCAACTTCAAAAGAGATACTTAGGTTATTAGCCCTTCGTGTTTTATTAGAATTCTATTTTTTAATTTTTGTGGCTCACCAAGAAAATAACCTAAAATAAGTCCTATATGTTTCCAGCAAAAATAAGGGAACACTGGGGCACTCACTTATTTCACCTGAAGGTCTCTCTCTCTTAGTCCCTCTGCCCCCCTTCCTCATACACCTACCCATGTCTGCATGCTCCAAATACAGTTACACAGTAATTCCTGGCATTCCACATTCCTCAACGCCTCCGCAGCCACACTTCCCTCTCTGCCCAGAATGCCCTTTCCCTCCTCTAGCACAAGAATTTCTATTCATCTTTCAAAATACCATTCAAATGAGGCTTTTTGATGCTTTCCCTGGGGTTCTTGTTCCCTCTTCTGGCCTCCTACTGCACTTTTTACATGCATTTTATGAACAGAATCTGCCAGAATAGCCTCGAGAGAGGCCATGCAGTATAGGTGGTTGAGAGGATGGGCTCTGGAGCCAACTGCTTTGGTTCAGATCCCTGCTGTGCCACGTATTATCTGTGTAAACTTTATCATTATCTACTCCCTTTAACCCTCCAGTTTTCTCACCCCAAAACGTCAATAATAATATTACCTATTTCGTGGGATGGTTGTGAGTTTTGAGTTATATGCATAAAGGACTTAGACCAATGCCTGACACACTGTAAATTCTCAATAAATGTAAGCTATTGTTATTAGCACAGAGTATCAAGACTAATTTATTGCCTTTCTGCTACATTATGAACTCTCTCAGGGCAGTGATTGCATTTGTTGATTTACTTCAGAGACTACTGAGTTTAAGTGAAAATAGTGTGCTGACCTTAAGCCGGGTAATTGCTACTAGGTGTTAGGAACATAAAGATCCTATCTAATAAAAGAGTAATATGCAAATTGACCATCACTCCAACACACAAGATGGCTGCCCCCATGTGGACACAAGATGGCGCCATAAGATGACCAGCAGGGGAGGGACCAGTCTGCAAGGGAAGGCAGTTGTGGGCGATCAGGCCAACAGGGGAGGGCAGTTGTGGGCCATCAGGCCAACAGGGGAGGGCAGTTGGGAGGGACCAGGCCTGCAAGGGAGGGCAGTTGGGGGCAATCAAGCCTGCAAGGTAGTGCAGTTAGGGGCAATCAGGCTGGCAGGGGAGCAGTTAGACATTAATCAGGCTGGCAGGGGAGTGGTTAGGGGGTGATCAGGCTGGCAGACAGAAGCGCTTAGGGGCAATCAGGAAGGCAGGAAGGCAGGCAGGTGAGCAGTTGGGAGCCAGCAGTCCTAGATTGTGAGAAGGATGTTCGACTTCCCTCAAGGGGTCCCAGATGGAAGGGATGCAGGTTGGGTTGAGGGACAACCCTCCCCCCCCCCCCCCCCCCGCACCCTGTGCACAAATTTCATGCACTGGGCCTCTAGTGAATATAATAAAATCCCAGCTGTCAAGGACCTTGCAATCCTGCCTATTCATTCAAAGCACACATGAGGACTTCAGTGACTAGATTAAATTAATATGTGAGGGCTAGCTACTAGCAACTCTTTTTATAGAATAAGTCATAAGAAACTTGGAAACAACTTCATTTGAATAAATAGGAAACTTACTCCAAAACCCAAGGATACCAAGAACTACTAGTCAACAATACTTGCATAGTTAATAAGATTGAAAAGTACTGTGGTTCATCTAGATATGCAGATGCTCTGGCTAACTCTAGACTAAAATGAGGAAAATCTAAGAATCTAAAAAAAACATATGCGTCACTCTTTTTTTTAATTTAAGCAAGTAATATGTTAATACAGTCATACATTTTTGCTGTAAAAACAACTAAAACTAAAATTCCTCTCCTCAAAGATAATGACTCTTACTTTTACATTCTCCTCTTTTAAAATACATTTTTATTGATTTCAAATCAATAAAAAGGGAGAGGGAGATAGAAACATCAATGATGAGAGAGAATAATTGATCGGCTTGCCTTCTGCACGTTCCCTACTGGGGATTAAGCTCGAAACCTGGGCATGTGCCTTTGAATGGAATCGAACCCAGGACTCTTTAGTCCATAGGCTGATGCTTTATCCAGGCCGAGCCAAACCAGGTAGGGCCAGAGTCTCTATCATTTAACAGATTTTAATGTATTCACATGTATTGTGATTATTGCTGTGTAACTGCTAATCTGTGCTCCTCTGCTTCAGCCACAGTGGCCTTCGTTCCTTCCCTACATATATCCACCATGTCCTGTTTCAGGGCCTGTGTGCTGTTGGTCCCTCCACCAGTCTTCCATGGCTTGCTTTGGTCTTTGTTCAAGTCTTAGCTGAATATCATCCCCTGTAAGGCCTCCTCTCAGATTATCTCATCACCGCCCTTTTTTCTTGAAATTATTATTACTCAGGCTGATATAGGACCTGACTCCATGTCTGTTTCCCTCAGCACACTTAAGCTCCAGGAGAGCCACGCCTTATCTCTCTTGTTCATGACTCCACGCACCCAGGCGCCTTAGACTAAAATCTCATAATGTAACTTTGGAGGACACACGAGTCAAATTGGATTCAAGTTTATAGCTTTTTGTGGCTTTACAAATGACAAAACGGGTGGGTCTGAATTCTCACAAAAGTAGCATTCATTTCTAAAAATGCAGTCTGTTTAGAGAATATGAAATGCAAATTTTAGAAAATATTGTATCCTTAAGCACCTATTTACGTTTAATCTCTTTATATATTAAACATGAAAGGAAATCTATGTTGCATTTTCAACTTGGCAAATGAGGCAATTTCATTTTAGAATTGCAACAAGTATTGAGTTTCAGATGAAAATATAAAGATTTCTGTCAGCATTACATCTTGCCATTCCTGATTAAATTACTCCCGATTTGCCATTTTGGGCAAAAAGTTCATTTCAAAATAGCAATTGCCTTCACAGGAAGAAAGAGAATTATTTTCCATAATTAAATAGTGCCTGCCAGGAAACTGAGAGTCTCTGTAGAGACTGTTGAGGGAAACATGTCAGCTGGTCTGACACACACCCTTCTCTAAACTTAGTGAGATTATCCAGAATGCTTTCTTCACTCAGCGGGCTCGCTCTTTCTTTGCCAGATGTCACTTACAAACACGCATTTTCCCATTTTATACCTCTAGTAAGAGTACAGGAAGCTCAAAAGGGGAGTAAGAAGAAAATTTTAAAATCATGCAGCATTAATAAAATATAAACACATCCTTATCTTTGAATTTCTAAAGCACCTAATTGGAAAGAAAGAAAACCCCATATGAATTTAGCGGGTGAGAAAAAAGCATAAGTAGGTGAAAACAGATTACTGGGTGCTGTCTCCAGAGATTTTGATTTATTGTGTTGGGGGTGCGGCCTGAGAACTTCCTTAACTCATTATTTTAAATCGCTATTCTCCCTCTCTTTCTCTCTTCACACCCTAACACACCAATCTCCCTTTCCTGCTTTATACAGGGTGTCCCGAATGAATGGATACAGATTTGAACAATAATTAATTCAAATTTTGAAAAGAAAGAAACATCAATTGAGCTATCAGCTGTTAATGTATACATGACCAGCTGGCATAGAGGTCATGGTTTGATTCCCAGTCAGAGCACATGCCTGGGTTGCAGGCTCCATCCCCAGTGTGGGGAGTGCAGGAGGCAGCCGACCCATGATTCTCCCTCATCACTGAAGTTTCTCTCTCTCTTCCTCTCTGATATATGTATATATGTGTGTGTATATATATATGTATATATATGTGTGTGTGTGTGTGTGTATATATATGTGTGTGTGTGTGTGTGTGTGTATGTATATGTATATATATGTATATGTATATATATGTGTGTGTATATGTATATGTATATATATGTATATATACATATATATGTATGTGTACATATGTATATATATACACACACACACACACACATATATATTTCATTTTTGGGGACATCCTGTATTTTTTTTTTTACAACACTTACTACTATCTAACTCACTAAATATTTTACTTCCTTATTTCCCATCTTTTATAATGAAACCTTTACAACAGATGAATTTTTGGCTGTTCTAGTCATTACCATATTCCTAAAAAAGTGTCAAGCATACACTGATACTCAAAAAACTAATAAATAAATGAGTGAACAAAAAATGACAGATGATAATGCATAGTAGATGATGAATGAATGAACACAGATTATAAAACAAATGAAGTTGGGTTCTAACATGGGCTCAGTAACTAATCAGTTAAATAACCTCAGGTGAGTTATTCTGGTCCTCAAAAGATCTCTATCATTATCTGTACAACTATGACATTTCTACTCCACAAAAGTAGAAATTATGTTATGGAAGAATGACATCATTTCCTCTAAGCCAGTCAGTAGGACAGTGGAAAGCCATGACTACAAAGGCCTCTCAGAAAACAAATAAAACGCTTAAGCTAAGCTCTTATAATCAACAACAGAATTATGACAGAATTTAAGAATGTAAAAATTTTAAAAAGTAAAAATTAAATATTACTAAAGAGAAAACTGTTTTCTAAAAATATTCGGAAAAGGAATGCACACTCCTTAGCTTGCTTTTCCTCCTTCCCCCAATTTTTTTTATTGCCTCTACTCATTAAATCTGTGAACTTTAACAAGTGTCTGTGGCTGCAGGAGAATGTTCCACAGCAGTGGAAGAATAAAACACACCCAGTTTTTCATAAGAAACTTCGGAACAACTTAATAGTCATCCATGGGCAAAACTCAGAATAATCCTCCCAGAGAGCCTAAAATTAGGATAATGGTTAGCAAAACAACAAAGACACTACAAGCAGCATAAACCGCCCTCCAGGCTAATCCTTAAATAAAACCTCACAATCTCAAATAAACTATTAAAGACTGCGCATTTTCATTTGATGACTGAATGTTTCTTTTACCATTACGAATTTCAAACTCAACAAAAGAAAAATGGCAAGTGAATAAAGGATTTTTAAAGTGGAAAAGATGCCGCTAACTGGGAGAGCCAAAGCTACTCAAATGTCAGTCAAAATGTTGTCTGAACTCATGAGGCCCTCAGCCCAGGAGCTGCTTCCAGAGACGGTTAGAGGAGAATTGAAACGCACAGGAAAAGGCTCAGGCACTTTCAGTGAAATGACAGAACTGGATGTGTGACACTTGAGATCGCTTTCTCCAGCACACATTACCACCTACTTCTAACACTACTTACAAACTCATAGTCTCCATCCTGTGGCACTTTCCAATCTGAAGAGTTCTTCAGTGGGCCAGACACACTCTTGCCAAAGCTGTTGATCTGATTTTCCTTTTCTTTTTGTTCAAAGTATTCAAGGAAAGATGGTTTTGCAGGCTGCATGGTCTCATCTCTTCCTGAAAACCAAGAAAAAGAAAAGGTGAAACATAATGTCTTAGATTTCAGGTAAGTTTAAGAAATATATCTATCTCCATCCAGATGGGTTCCAGCCTCTGGATCCGTGGCTTCTGGTTAAAGACTTCTTTAAAGATCTAATGAAAAGTTCAGGAAAATGCACAAATGTTCACTGAAAATGTTTCTCATACAATTGCAAAAGTTTACAGGCCCTTAAAATACATGCAAAGATCTCTCAGTGTTCCTTTTTCTAGGTGGAAAGACTTGGGTGACACAATAACTTTGCATAAGCTGCAAATAATATTTTGGGTCCCCTATAGCAGTCCCTGTAATATTAGGCTGAAAGCAGAGGAGCAAGCAAATATCTATTAATCATGTACATACACAATATTATCTACAAGCACTACAGTAGGAAAGGGGGAGTGATTCAGTAGGGTGACTTCCCTTCATAATCCCAACTGGACGAATGAGAAAAATCTACATGAAAAAGAAAGTATATATAAATCACAATCCACACCACAAAATATTATGTAACTTTAAAATGCCATAATGGTACAGTTAAGGGTGAAAATGAGATACAATATTATATTACAGTATGATATAAATTCTGTAAATTCACATACAGAGGAGAGAAAATAAAAAGACTAAAAGAAAATATACCAAAATGTTAATAAGATTTGTCTCTGATAGGATTATAGGTGATTTTATTTACTTCTTTTAAATAATTTTTCATTTTTCAATTACAGGTTACATATATTAGTTTCAAGTGTATAACCCAGTGACTAGACATTTATATAACTTATGAAGTGATCACCCTGATAAATCTAGTATCTATATAACACCATACAAGTTCTTTTAACCTTCTTTTTTTAAAAGAAAATAGTACAGCCGAGTCCGGTTTGGCTCAGTGGATAGAGTGTTGGACTGTGGACTGAAGGGTCCTGGGTTCGATTCCGGCAAGGGCATGTACCTTGGCTGCGGGCACATCCCCAGTAGGGGGTGTGCAAGAGGCAGCTGATCGATGTCTCTCATCGATGTTTCTGACTTTCTATCGCTCTCCCTTCTGCTCTGTAAAAAAATCAATAAAATATATATTTTTAAAAAGAACCTAAAATTTAAAAAAAGAAAAGAAAATAGTACAGGGTATGTGCTATTATGTATTAAATAGATAGAATGGACAATAAGAGTGACATCTGCCCAGAAGACTGGGCAATCTCGCAAGCTGGACTGGCCAGAGAAGACATTCTTAGGTTGGGCCTCAAACTAGCCCTAAGAAAAGCATCAGCAGTTCCAGAGCAGGACAGGTATGTATGAGAGCAGCAGCAGACAGCAGTTACTAGTTACAATAAGTGACAGTAGCAGAAAGAATAATTTTACTTGGCATGACTTAAAAACCTAGCTAGCTTAATGTACCTATTTCATATGTTGAAGAGCTTTGTGCAGTTTTTCTTTAGTGCTTTCCATGAACATGTAGGGTCTATACAGCCCTCTCCCCAGTAACCAGGAAAAAAAATTAGAAGGTTCAGAGCCTTAAGAAGTGTATGGGCTACATATGGTGCCAGATGGGCACTAGGAATATTGGGGGAGCACTCCTTAAGTTAAATAAATGTCTAATTACTATGCTGTACACCTGAAACTAATATTGAATATAAACTGTAATTGAAACATACAATTTAAAGAAAAGATAGCTTGGTTTTATCCTATTTCCTACCATGGTTCTATGATATCCAAATAGCATTCCAATAAATTCACATTTACAGAGGAAGGAGGAGGTAGAGGAGAAGGAGAAGGAGTTGGAAGAATGAGAATGGGAGTGGGAGTGGGAGTGGGAGTGGGAGTGAGAGTGAGAGTGAGAGTGAGAGTGAGAGTGAGAGTGAGAGTGAGAGTGAGAATGAGAATGAGAATGGGAATGAGAATGAGAATGAGAATAAGAATAAGAATAAGAATAAGAATAAGAATAAGAATAAGAAGTGAATGGGGAGGCATCTACAAGGTAAAGAACAGCAAGTGTTTCTCTTCTGGCACCTTCGTTCTCTGCAATCTTATCTCCTGACCTTGTCTAGTCCAGTTTCAAGCCAGCACCCTGACTACCTCTCAGACATTTGTCACTTACTCACTATCTCCATTGCTAAGTTTAACAGCAGCCAATCCCAAATTTGCCCACTGCAAATGTTGCCAATAGCGCACTTCACTGTTTGTTGCCTCCTCACTTATTAGGAATTAAACACAATATTTGCTAAGACTGGTCAATGATTATGTGCTAAGTGTGTGTTTTGTTTGCTCTAGGTATGATGTTAAGTGCTTTTCAAACTTAAAGTTTAATTTTTAAGTTAAGTTTAATGTATTATTTCATAAGATTGTTCTGAAGGAACTATAACAAAATAAAACTTGTAAAAATCGGGGTGTTTGGGATTTGCTGACAAGTCAGGAAGCTAAGTCCTTCTGATCGGGTCCCCTTCCTCTGGGAGCACTAACTCTGCAGTAAGACATAACCCTACACCTCAAAAGGGAGTGTTTAGAGAGGCTCCCCAAGCCAAGGACTGCTGGCATCTGAGATATTCAGTTTATTATCCTTCTTAGATACTTGATCAGCTGAAGAGAATAGAAAGTCTGGAAACAAAATGGAAAGCCCACATGGCTATCAAAGCAACTGGATGATTATTTGGAAAAAAGGATTAAACTGGATCCACACCTCAGACCTTAAACGAGGAAAACTCCAAATGGAGAATAGCTCGAATTGTAAAAATGGAAACCGTAAGTACCAGAAGAAAGCACATGTGAATACATTTAAAACCTGGGTGTGGGAAAGGCTTTCTAGCTATGGCAGAAACACAGATGCAATAAAAACTGGATAGATGAAAATCTTTTGTGTTAAGAAAACATCACAAATTAAAAAATGAATAAGCACACATACACGATAAGCCAAGACAAATGGTAAATTAGGAGAAAATATTTGCAACAACACCACTTTAAAAAAAAAGAATTTTCTTTTTTTAAAATTTAAGATATATTTATATATTAGGCAGGTAAGTTCTTAAAATACATAAAGAATTCTGAAAATTAAGAAAGAGAAGACAAAAAATGGAGGGGGGGTGTCAGATGGGAAGGGGAGCTGAAGACCTGAAAAGATAGTGTGTACACAAAGATTTCCCATTAGTCCTTAAACATAAAAAAAAAAAATTCTTAGGTTTACTCATAATAAGAAAAACAAATCAAAATTACTTAGAGATGCAATTGCTTACATTTCAGATTGACAAAAATTCAAAAGCTTGACAGCTGTCTATTTATTGGGAATGGTTCAGGGATACCCACTTTCCTACACTGCAGAATTGGAGTGCAGCATAGTATAAGCCTACAAAGGAGATCGGGCAATATCTAAATATCAAAATATGAAACAGGAGAAGGTACAGAAGAATCCTTTGTTGTTTTATTTGAATTGCAAATATTAACATCAACTCATAATTTACTTTAAAAAGTATATACTGTGCTTTTTTCATTAAAGGCTGTGAAGCAACAACACCCTACTGCCAATGAGCACACCTACGGCTCAGGTCTGGGTTTCTAAAGACCATTCCCCACTCAAAGAAACTAAGGCTACTACTTAAGAGAAATAGCTAATTCCAGGTCTAGCACAGAAAAAGTTAAAATGGGCCTGAACATCTTTTTGTGTCAACAAAAGCAAGCAAATATTAAAAAACTGATGGGGACATATCAACAGGCTATAGGACCCACCTTAAGAGGTTCAACTGGTAAATTTTGGGACACTCTGAGTAAGCATCAAAAAGATTAAACTGAATAAAAAGAATTCATGAAATACCAGATATCAAGCTATATTACAAAGCCACGGTTCTCAAAACTGCCTGGTAATGGCACAAGAACAGACATATCTAGACCAATGGAACAGAAAAGAGAACCCAGAAATAGACCAAAGCCATTATGCTCAATTAATATTTGACAAAGGAGGTGAGAGCATACAATGAAGTCAAGACAGTCTCTTCAATGAATGGTGCTGGGAAAATTGTCAGATACGTGCAAAAAAAAAAAAAAAAAAAGAAGAAAGAAAGAAAGAAACTAGTTGACCAACTTATACCATGCACAAAAAATAAACTCAAAATGGTTAAAGGACTTAAATGTATGACAGGAAACCATAAAAATCCTACAAGACTCCATAGGCAGCAAAATAGCAGACATATATCGTAGCAATATCTTTCCAATACAGCAACTAGGACAATGGAAACTAAGGAGAAAATAAACAAATGAGACTACATCAAAATAAAAAGCTTCTGCACAGCAAAAGAAACCATCAACAAAACAACAAGAAAGCCCACTGCATGGGAGAACATATTTGCCAATGATATTACAGATAAGGGTTTAATCTCCAAAATTTATAGGGAATTCATACAGCTTAACAAAAGGAAAATAAACAATCCAATAAAAAAAATGGGCAAAGGACCTAAGTACACCTTTCAGAAAAGGACATACAGAAGGCCAAGAGACATATGAAAATATGCTCAAAGTCAATCATCATCCTAGAGATGCAGATCAAAATGTCAATGAAGTACCATTTCACACCTGTCAGAATGGCTAGGATGTGGTGCACTGCTGCTGGGAATGCAGGCTGGTGCAGCCACTGTGGAAAACAGTATGGAGTTTCCTCAGAAAGTTAAAAATCGAACTCCCATTTGACCCAGTAATCCCACTCCTAGGACTATATCCCAAGAAACCAGAAACACCAACTAGAAAGGATATATGCACTCGTATGTTCATAGCAGCACAATTTACAATAGCTAAGCTGTGGAAACCGCCTCAGTGCCCATCAGTAGATGAGTGGGTTAAAAAACTCTGGTGCATCTACACAATGGAGTACTATGCTGCTATTAAAAAGAAGGAACTTTTACCATTTGCAACAGCATGGATGGGACTGGAGAACATTATGCTAAGCGAAATAAGCCAGTAGGAGAAAGATAAATATCACATAATCTCACTCATATGTGGGATATAATGATCAACAGAAACTGATGAATTAAAAATGGATCCAGAGACAAGGCAGCACTGAGCAGACCATCCAGCCTCAGGGAGAATATGGGGGAGGGGATTAGAGATGAACCAAAGGACTTGTATGCATGCATATTAGCATGACCAATAAACACACACACACTGGGGTGGTGGGGGTTTGCCCTCAGGGGTGGAAGTGGTGGGGGGCATTAATGGGGACGAGGAGAAATGTAATACTTTAAACAATTACAAAAAAGAAGTCATGAGCTCAGAATAATAATCTGAAAGTGAAAAAGGGCGGGGAGAAGAGCTCTTCTTTAGAAAAATGGCTACTTGACAACTGTATAATGGTAACAACAGAGAATATCCTTATGGTCAGAGCATCAGCCCATGAACTGAAAGGGTCTCGGGTTCGACTCCCAGTCAAGAGCATGTACCAATCTCTTTCACATTGATGTTTCTCTCTCCCACACTCCCTCCTTCTTTCTCTCTTTCCTTTTTTCTCTCCCTCTCCCCCATCCTCTCATCCTCCCTCCCATCCACTCTCTCTAAAAATCAAAGGAAAAAATACCCTGAGGTAAGGATTAACAACAACAAAACAAAAAAGAAAGAGAGAATATTCTCTTTTTTAGGAAATCCACACACAGAATATCTCCTTTCTTAGAAAATACAACTTGATAATTAAGAGTAAGTGGCATATATCACACACCAACCTCTCCCCACTACTTCTGTCACTTCACGTCTGTTTATCCACCCATCTTTATATATGCACACAAATGACTGATAAAAGTTCATCAGTAAAAATGACAACTTCTGGGTAGAAATAACAGGTAATTTAAATGTTTTGTGAAACTATTATAAAAAACATAAAAACACTTTATTAGGAAAGCACCAACCATATCTAACAATAAAAATTGTATAATTATTACTATGTACTTCTATGATGTTTCATTAATTCCTTTCAGTCACAATACCGGTGGATTTAGAAATTCAGATCTTTAAGCCAGGATGAAACATTAAAGATAGTTTTTCTGTGGTTCAATTCTAAACCATGACATAAATGCTCTGGCTAGTATGGCTCAGTTGGCTGGGTATTGTCCCGTGCACTGAAAGGCCGCCAGTTTGATTCCTGGTCAGGGCACATGCATGGGTTACCAGCTTAATCTCTGATAGGGAGAGTGCAGGAGGTCACTGTCTCTCTCTCTCTCTCTCTCTCTCTCTCTCTCTCTCTCTCTCTCTCTCTCTCTCTCTTTCTCTCTCTCAAAAATCAAATTCAAAAACCTTTAAAATTAAATAAATAAAACTTGGCTTAAAAATAAAAGGAATGTGTCTATTAAACTAGAGTATAATCATTTGCCTATTTTCTATCACTGTTTACATGAGAATATGAGGACATTTGTTTTCACATGATGGCTTCATCATAACTTCGTGATCACCATGTAAATAAGTAGGAGGAAAGAAAATGTGCACTTATTAGGCACCTATCAGTGCTAGACAATGGACTATTTCACTTAATCCTCAAGTCTTTTGAGGTATATACAGTTATTTCCACCTTATAGGTGAGAAATTTGCCATCAAGGATAGAATATCCTTAAACCCTCATCATCAAGTTTTAAGCCTAGTTCGCTTCCTCTCACAATGTAAATTCTTTAAAACCAAAATGAAAATTCCTGACCTGTCAGAACTGCTACTGAGTGTAGAAGGAGCAGGGGAACGGAATTTTCCCAGTAACCTTATCTTTGAATTTTTCTTTCAGCACTTCTGAGCTAGATGATCAAGTATGCTGGACAACAGCCTGTCAGTACTGCAGGCGTAAGAGAATCACTCCGAGCTGATTAAAGGCAATAATAATATTCCTGTCCCCAGGGCTTTGGCTGGCCGCTGGGCTTTGTGTTCCAGTGTGAGCTAGGGCACTTTTTCAGGTGTCTCCCAGAAAATGAAGACGTTCAGTTTAATGATAATACCAGAAACCTGAAGCCACAGGGAGAGCAGAAAAGTCAAGTTTTGAAAATAGCCATGTCTTACTGGGATTCTTTTATCTGATGGAGGAAATGCATAAATTCTACATTAGGACTGGCCCATGTTTCTTTGTAAGCAGCTTTTGTCGAACTAAATGGACGATCTGTCTAAGCCCACAGACAAAGGAGTGAATTCATAAGTAACTGTAGCCTATATTTATTTTCCTTTGAAAAATGCTATGTAAAAGCCGAAGGACCCGGATGAATCAACTGATGAATGAATAAATAAAACGTGGTATATCCATACAGTGGAATATTATTCAGCAATAAAATGAAATGAAATACTGATATGTGATACGACATGGATGAACCTCAAAAACATTAGGCTAAAATGTTCAGAAAGAAGCCAGTCACAAAAGACCACATATTCTATAATTTTATTTTTTGTGAAATGTTAAAAAGTAAATCTGTAGAGATAGAGAGAGGTTAGTGGTTGCCTATGGCTACGAGGTTTGGGTGAGTAGGTGGGATCTGAAAAAAAAAGTTCCTTTTTGGAGTGATCAAAACGCTCTAAAATTAGATTGTAAACAATAGAATATTATTCAGTCATAAAAAATTATATACCTTGAAAACATTAAACTTAGTGATAGAAGCCAGACACAAAGGCCATATTTTGTGTGATTTCATTTATATAAAATGCCCAGAACTGGCAAAGCCATAGACACAGAAAGCAGATTAATGGTTGCTTAAGGATAGTGGAGCGGGTCGGGGGACTGCTAACAGGATTGTGGTTTCTTTTGGGGGTGATGAAAATGTCTGGATTTCAACAGTGGTTATGGTTGCACAACCTTGTTAATACACTAAAATCCACAGAATTGTAACTTTTAAATGGTGAATTCTATGATATCTGAATCACATCTCAGTATGAAAATAATAAAAAATTTAAAACTAAATTATGATGTTGTTTGCACAATGCTTTAAATACACTGAAAACCACTGAATTGCGTGTTTTATTTTACTTCATTTTTGCATTTCAATAACTTTATTGTAACATATATCCCCTAACACCAAAACATAATAGTAGTTGGTTAGGTTACCTCTGCCAACTCAAAAATAGCATGGATGTAATCAAAATATTGAAATGTATCAGCCTTTTGGAAAAAACTGAAAAGTTACCTATAAAATATTGTTTACAAAAGTAAAAGATACACTGTGGTTCTTTAGTTTATTTTCCAGTGCATATTTATCTATAGCATGATGTCAAAATTGGGTACAGTCATCCTGGATGAACTCAGACTACACACTGTATTGAGTAACCATTTATGACACTTTTAATATTGCAGATCTCCTTATACTCACTGACTTAACAGAAAATCCTGAATGCTACATCAGCAACCTCATGCCTGTTAAGATGTGTATTTATTTAAGACCTTCTGTTGGCACAGTAGGAGAAAGTGGTGAAAGTATATTCTCTTCATTTTAAACAAATTTCTAAATTAAAAGTAATGGCAAAAATAGTCCCTGAATTACACACTTTAAATGGTATAGTATGCAAATTATGTATCTACTAGAGGCCCAGTGCACAAAATTGGTGTACTCGTGTGGGGTGGTGGGGAGGGATGAAGAGGGTGCAGGCCAAGCTGAGGGACCCCCACTGGTGCACGACTGGGGCCAGGGAGGAATACAGAAGGTTGGCCAGCTGGGGAGGGACTGTGGGAAGGCTCCAGCCTGTCTCCCTCAGTCCTGATCAGCCTGACCCCAGTAGCAAGCTAAACTACCAATCGGAGCATCTGCTCCCTGGCGGTGAATACATGTCATAGCAACTGGTCAACCAGTCAACTGTCTGGCCCCTGGTAGTCAGTGCATGTCATAGCAAGCGGATGAGTGATCTTAACATATTATTAGCATATTATGCTTTGATTGGTTGAATGGCTGACCAGACACTTAGCTTATTTGGCTTTTATTATATAGGACTACAGGTCTGGTGCACAAAATTCATGCATGGGGGGAGAGGGGGGGGGAAGGTCCCCTCAGCCCAGCCTGCACCCTCTCTAATCTAGGACCTCTCGGGGGATGTCTGACTGCCGGTTTAGGCACAATCGCAGGGATCAGATCTAAACCAGCAGTCAGACATCCCTCTCACAATCCTGGACTGCTGGTTCCTAATTGCTCACCTGCCTGCCTGCCTGCCTGCCAGTCGCCCCTAACCTCCCCCAAACCCTGCCAGCCCGATCACCCCTAACTTCCCCCTGCTGCCAGCCATATCGCCCCCAACTACCACCTCCCTGCCAGCCTAATCGCCCCCAACTGCTCCCCCTGCTGGCCTGGTTGTCCTCAACTGCATGCCCTCTGCCAGCCTGATCACCTCCAACTTTCCTCCCTGCTGGCCTGGTCACACCCAACTGCCCCCCCCCCAACCCCCACTGCTGGCCTGGTTGCCCCACGCAGCCTGCTGTTCAGTTGTTTGGTCATCCCTCACTCCCCTCTGCCGGCCTGGTCGCCCCATGCAGCCTGCTGTTCAGTTGTTTGGTCATCCCTCACTCCCCCCTGCCGGCCTGGTCGCCCCACGCAGCCTGCTGTTCAGTTGTTTGGTCATCCCTCACTCCCCCCTGCCCCCCACCGCCGGCCTGTTCATAGGCAGCTATCTTGTGAGGGTGTGATGGTCAATTTGCATATTACCTCTTCATTATATAGGATGATGACTCAATTGATATAAAGTAGAAGACCACTTTCCTCTACAAACAATTTTATTTCTGGATTCGTCTGAACTATAACACAATGCCAAGGTCATCATAACTGGGAGAGAGCTTGGCCAAAGTCTGAAGCCCATCTTTTCCTTTGAAACAACCATCTACTAGACATTAAACTTTATGCCCTTCCATTTTGAACATTAACCTTTAAGACTATCACTAAGTAAACCACAATGGTCAACCTACTCTCTCCTTAATTTCTACAGTAATAACTCTTTTTCTATCATAATAGAAATTAAATCTGTTTTAAACTAGAAAACTGGACAGAGCCTGTATTTTCTTCTCAGTTTCACATATGAATTTTTGTAAGAAAAAAAAAAACTTGAGTAATCCCTCAAAACTTTTTTTCTTTCTTGCCTTATCATAAAGTTACTTGTTTTGTTTTTCCTTTAACTTTTATTATGCGTGTGGTTTTGGTTTTGGTTTTGTTACTGGGAACCTACATGTATTAACTCATTTAATTACAAAGTTATCCTTCAAGTTTCTGTGTGTGGCCATAAATGTTCCTTTGAATGTTCTTTGAAACCACTAAGAATTACTGGAATCATAAGTTATAAAATTACCTGGAGCCCAACTGAAATAACTCTTCCAGTTAACAGCTTGAGGAAGTGTCCTTCTGTAATCTGACTTGGCTTCTGGATAATGGTGCTATAGTTCTTAAAGTCTGGTGAGCTGTCATATATGTATTTAGAGATCTAAATCCAAATTTCAAATGATTATTAACTAAAGGGATAGAGGCAGCATATCTGAAAACATACAAAGGGCTTACAGGTGAGAATAATCCATACCATTGTTATTTTAATAATTTCCTAGTTGGTCTTGCTTTTTCTGGTCTTTTCAAGCTCCAAATCATCCAACTCTTCTTTTTTTTTTTAAATATATTTAATTGATTTTTTACAGAGAGGAAGAGAGAGGGACAGAAAGTCAGAAACATCGATGAGAGAGAAACATCGATCAGCTGACTCCTGTACAACCCCCCCCCCCCCCCACTGGAGATGTGTCCGCAGCCAAGGTACATGCCCTTGACCGGAACCGAACCCGGGACCCTTCAGTCCAAAGGCCGATGCTCTACCACTGAGCCAAACCGGTTTTGGCTCATCCAACTCTTCTTAAAAAAAACACACACACAAAAAAAACAACCACTTTGTTATATCGCTTTTCTTTTTCTAATATTACTTTTCTGATCAAAATGTCCTTATACTACACTATTACTAACAGAATCAAGTTTGAACTCCTTACTTTGACATTCAATGATCGCCAATATCCAGCCAACCTCCACTTCAGCCCCACAAAATATTCATTTTTTTCTTCCTTTCTAATATTGCGCCTGCCTGGAATATCCTCTCTTAACCTTTCTGTAAATCCAAGTCTTTACTTTCCTTCTTATAAATCCTTTAACACTTTGCTATTCTACTTACCCAGCATTTGGCCCAAGTTTATATTAACCTTCATACATAGGGGTCCTCCAGCCTTCACTAAGATGTATCATCATCAAAGAGCACTATCTGAAGCACCTAGATGATACTTCATCCACACAAGAAATTAGAAAGAACAAGTATAGTACAGTAGGCTCTCCATAAATATTAAATAGTGGTTATAACAACTGTCATCTTCCTCGTGTACCTATAAATTCCTCATCAGCAGTCAATTTCTCATTTGGTATTTGTACAGTACACAGTAATGACACACAGTGACTACTTAATAAATACTTCTTGCTTGGTATTAAGTAACTATTTTTAACAAATACTGATTTCAAGTGATATTTTTCAGAACATAAACACTTAAGAGAATCATCTACTTTCTGTTTATAAATTAATTTTAAATTTATCAAAATGCATGTCCATTTTCTAGCTGAGTAAGAGGAGTAAGCAGGTCAAAAGAGCTTAGAGCAACAAAGAAATATATTCCCCTGACTGAGATTGCCTTATCTGCCTCTTAGGCATAAGAGTCAAAGTATATTTTTGGCACTCATTTTCCTTTGCTCTTCATTACTATTACACTACTGCCCTCTCCTGGTTCACCTTTCACCAACTGAATTACTATGATGGAACACCCTATCGCCCCCCAAATATAGGTCTTGAGCCTTTCGCCCATGTTACCCTGAAATCTGGTACTTCCATAACCTAACATGTGGTCTGGCAGGGTGTTTTGAATGAATTTTCAGGCACCAAGAGTCTGTGCTTTTTGGCTCATTCCAAAAGAATCAAGAATATGAATGGTTTCCAAAGATAAAACCTGGGCCCAACATCTGGACACAATTAGAAAAACTGCACAAACAATTAGGATCTAGTCTCCACTCTGGCACAATGACCCTGAATTATTTGTGCAACTGTGAGAAAAGGCTAAGGACCAAGATGTCTGCTCTTCTATTGTAACTCTCACCCAAGAGGGAGCTTTTTATAAATGTCCAGTGAACACAGTGACTATCTTTTAGGAATGGAAAAAATTCCAGTCAGTAATACATTCCACAGTATAAAGATAAGAGTTTGAAACACTACAAAGGAAGGTTCTTGTGGATCCAAAGTCTAGCCTTTAAAATCTACCATCTTGTATTTTGAGCTATTTAACAGATCCTCAGAACACCTATCATATTACTTATAAGAAATTTTACACACACACACACACACACACACACACAATCTCTTTCCCTCTCTCTTCTCAGCACATTTTTAAAAGCATTACTGAAAATGACAAGTGACCTTCCATTAGATAAAACATTTTCATGCCAGAGTTCAGACACAGACAGAGGTAGCATTTACAAAACATGAATAACACCAAGAGTGAAAACTAAAAGCCTAACTAGCAAGAAGAAAAGCATAAGGATGCTGAAAAGTAGCACTGGTTCAAGGAAGATTTGGGTCCAATAAAAACCCCACTATCAAACATTAAAAGGCTCATATAATTAATAAAGTACTGCTACTTTTTTTGTTTCTTTTTTTTTCTTTATTGTTCAGTTTATTAATTACATTGTTTCCCCTTTTTTATTCCCCTATATCTCCCCTCCACCCTGTACCTATCCCACTCTCCACCCTCACCTCCCCCTCCCCAATGTCCTCTCCCATTGTTGCAAGATTTTTGTCCAATCTCTTGCTGTACTTCCCACAACCCTTTTCTCCCCAAGAATTGTCAGTCCATTCCCTCTCTATGTCCATGTTTCTGTTATAGTCACCAGTTTATCTTGTTCATCAGCCTATCAATTCACTTGATTTTTATGTTCATTTGTTGATAGATGTGTATTTGTTGTTCATAATTTATATTTTTACCTTTTTCTTCTTCCTTTTCTTAAAGAATATCTTTCAGCATTTCATATAATACTGGTTTGGTGGTGATGAACTCTTTTAGCTTTTTCTTATCTGCGAAGCACTTTATCTGATCTTCAATTCTGAATGATAGCTTTGCTGGATAGAGTAATCTTGGTTGTAGGTTCTTGCTATTCATTATTTTGAATATTTCTTGCCACTCGCGTCTGGCCTGCATTGTTTCTGTTGAGAAATCAGCTGACAATTGTATGGGTGCTCCCCTGTAGGTAACCAACTGTTTTTCTCTTGCTGCTTTTAATATTCTCTCTTTATCTTTTGCTCTTGGCATTTTAATTATGATATGTCTTGGTGTGGTCCTCTTTAGATTCCTATATTTTGGGGTTCTGTGTACTTCTTGTACTTTTAAGTCAGTTTCTTTCACCAGGTGGGGGAAGTTTTCAGTCACTATTTCTTCAAGTAGGTTTTCATTAACTTGCTCTCTCTCTTTTTCTGGCACCCCAATAATTCGGATGTTGGCATGCTTGAGGTTGTCCCAGAGGCCCCTTACGCTATCTTCAATTATCTGAATTCTTTTTGTTTCTTGCTTTTCCAGCTGAGTGGATTTTGCTTCTTTGTATTTCAAATCTTTGACTTGGTTCTTGTGGCCCTCTGGACTGCTTTTAGGACTTTGTGTAATATTTTTTATTTCAGTCTGTGTATGCTTGATTTCTAGTTGGTCCTTTTTTTTCATCCGTGAGGGTCTGGTTCGTATCCTCAGAGGTCTTGTTCATTTCCTTGAGAGTCTCATTCATTTCCTTGAGGTTCTCATTCATTTCCTTGTAATTCTCATTCATTTCCTGGTTGGTCTTGTTTATTTCCTGGTAATTCTCATTAAGCTGATCGGCCTTTTGTAGGAGCCTCTTGAAAAGCCTTATAACCGTGGTTTTGAACTCTATGTCTTGTTGTCTTTTCTCCTCCATTTCTTTCACCTCTGATTTCTTTCCATGTCTCTGCATGGTGGCTGCTTTATGTGGTGGATATCCTCAAAGGGACAGTGGCTCAGCCTCCCCAGTTACCTGAGGTGGGTGCTCTTACTGCAATCCTTTATGGGTTGTATTCAGTATTTTTGAATTTAAACCCAGCTTGTTGTTGTTAGCCCTAGGAGGGTTTGACCTCCAGGCCAATTGCTGTGAAGGGAGACTGTGTTCAGGTTGGATGGGCGGAGTCTCTGAGCTGCGCAGGCAGCACCAGCGTCAGCTTCGTCCTATGCGGTGCTCGTGCACGCGGGTCTCTGTTGGATGGGGATGGCTGCAGACACCTCCAAGAGAAAGCCGCTAGTCTCTTCCCCTTGCCAGACAACTCTGCCTTTCCCCAAATGTGCCTGCACACCAAAAGTCTAGCCCAGGGTTGTAAAATAGATGGTTTCCGGAACCAGGAGACAAGTTTCCAGGGGGCAAGTCGCGGGTTTGCGTGACCCTTTTGAGGAAACTTCTTTTCGCCGCCTCCAGGTTTCTCGCAGACTAGGAGCCTCTGCCGCGCCCCACTTCCAGGGTGCGTCCCCCGGACCTCGGACCTCGCCTGGCACTGGGGAATCTGTGCAGTGGGATGTCTCCACGTACCCCGGATCTCGGACCTTGCCTGGCGCTGGGGAGTCCGTGCAGTGGGACTTCTCCGCCCTCCCCGCTGGCGAAATCCGGCTGGGGTTGCTGCTCCAGCCCCAGCCCGCGAGCGCGCGACCAGGACGGCTCCTAACCTGTTTCCGTCTGAAAGGCTGCGCTCCCGCCGCTCCTGAGTCTCAGTGTCCCACCTCTACTCCTATTAGTGGAGTTTTCATTCAGCCAGCTTTCTGGTGATTTTGGGTGCTGTCTGTTCTGCTGTTATGTTGTAGT
The DNA here is from genome assembly GCA_027563665.1 of Antrozous pallidus. Classification (NCBI taxonomy): domain Eukaryota; kingdom Metazoa; phylum Chordata; class Mammalia; order Chiroptera; family Vespertilionidae; genus Antrozous; species Antrozous pallidus. The sequence goes on from CM050518.1 coordinate 73,640,996, forward strand.
TCTTAAATCGCTGCGCGGGGCAGAACAATATGTGTTTACCTATGCCGCCATCTTGGTGTTCCCCCAGTACTACTTTTAAGCATTTACATGTTAAATATGTTACATATATTATATTGCATCATCTTCACAACCCTACAAAGTAGGAACTCTTATGCCCCACTTTTTCAGACTAGGAAACTGTGGCTCAAGAAAGGAAATAACTTGCCCAAGCTGACCTAGTTCATAAGACTGTAGGCCAAATTTCAAACTAAATTGCTAATTCCACAAATTACTGTCCTTTTCACTACTCCTTTGTCCTTCTCTTGCTCTTACTCAGAGATATGATTCTAGCAAAACTAAATATTTTAAGTTAAGCTTTGATAGGTTTAACTACACTATTGCTATCTGAAACTCTCCTATGATGCTGACTGTGAGTGGCAAGGATACATGAACACTTAATATTCTGATGATAGTTTTTAAACATCCTGGGGATTAGAAATTGGACAGTAAGCCTATTGTGGTAAAAAGAAGTGTTAAAATACCTGTAGTACTTTATGTTTTATTTATCATCCTTGCAAAATGCTATTCCCTGAGTCTGAGAGAATGAGACAGATAACACACAAGGGAGTCAATGTTATAACAATCCCTTTCAAACAACTGCAGGTGGAAAGAAAATGGGCTGTGAGTCAAGAATTTCCATTTTATGCAGCTCCAAAATTAGTATCTGATGGATGGTGGTGAAATAAAATCACTTCAACAGCCTGGACTTTGGTTGACAATAGGTGTCTTCATGAGACTTAGGACTTTCTGCGGAACTATCAATACAGAATGTTTTTACCACATAATATCATCACAGTAACTTGCCTGAAACATGCTTCTGAGTTATTCTAACCTAATTATGCCACTATGCTTTAAAATTCTATTTCAAAGAGATTAATGTGTCAATTGCTCTAGAATAAAAATTAACCCTAATATATAAAGAGCCAGGGTCCATCACGACCGAAACGACCAGACGGACAACTGAACAGCAGGCTAGGGTCCTGGCCGCACAGGGCGGGAGTCAGTCCTGGGTCATGTAAATGGGAACCATAAGATATAGAAACAAGGCAGACCTATCCCTCCCCCATGGGGAGATATTGGCAGAAGAATAGCAGGAAGCCAGAATTCCCACCATTATTCATAACAATAATGAATACCCATCCCCCCAACACACACATACACACACACCTACAAACCGTGGCTCAAGGGGGGAACCTGAACTTCTACTCTCTTCTTGAAATAATGAGATGGCATCTCATCCTTCCCTTACCAGAGCAGTATCAAACCAAGCCAGATAAAACAGGGTTGAAAAAGATCCAGAGCTTCATAATGCTCAAAATTTCTAAGTTTCAATTATCAAATTATTCATACAAAGCAGAGAGATCTAAAACTGAATTAAAAGATAATAGATACTAAAACTGAGATAGTAGAGATGATAGAGTTATTTGATAATAAGTTTAAAGCAGAAATCAAAATCATCTTCACATGAGTGATTTTGAACATCCTTAAATGGGAAAAAAAGAAAGTTATGGCAAGTAAATAGAAAGTCTCAGCAAAAAAATATGAAGCTATAAAGAAGAAACAAATGAAAATTATAGTACAGAAGAATATAATAAGTGAAATAAATAACTCAGTGAGTAGGTTCAAAGCAGAATGGATAGAACAGAGGGAACATTAAGGAAACTAGAAAATATAACAATAAAAATATCTAATGAGAATAGGAAGAAAATGGGCTTGAAAACAACAACAGAAAAAGGATCAGAAACACATAAACCAGTGGAGTCATAACAACAACAACACAAAATAAAACTCTAACATTTGGAGTCCAGGAAGAAATTAAAGGAGATGGAGCTGAAAGAGTACTTGAAGAAACAATGGCTGAAAACTCTTCCAATTGGTCAAAAGACAGAAATCCTCAATTTTAAGAAGGTGAGCAAATACAAAATGAGATAAACACAACGATATCAACACCCACATCATAGTCAAACTTCTGAACTTTGCCATGTATGAGGTATCCAAACTTTTACTTAAATAAAAATACATTGCCCTAGTGTTGCTGTGGTTATTTAAAATAAATAACAGTGTTAATCTTGAAGGAAGCCTACCACAGAAAGGAGATTTGTGAACAAAATTGGGAACACATTTTTACCTCATAATCTAGTACAGAGCTCCCTCTCATGGTCAAAGGAAGTGCAAGAATCCTAACACAGAGAACCTCTCATGTCACTTCAGGAATATGTCCCTCTGTTCTTAAGGGCAAACAAATGTCTTCTATGAAATTTGAAAAAAAGCCAGTTACATAAACAAATAGCAGAAGCCTTCCAAAATCCCCAGACTGATATTTCACCCACACATGTGTTTTCAAAGTAGTGTGGGCCATGGTTTATCAGTATGGTTCTTACAGGTGTTCTGGAGGTCTCTTATAAAGCAATCGAATCTCACCTCACTCTAATTTCCTCCTTCCAACAGCATTCTGATTCTTTACTATAGACTCAGATATACACAACCAAATACACTCCCTCCTGTAACAATACCATTAACCTATCAACAGAGGCAGACCCCCTTTGAAAATCATCCACCTTTTGCCTCTGGAAATCCTGGGGAAACATGTAGAGTAAGTAGCCTGCTATTCAAATAGCCAGCAAGGAGAGGTATATTCATGTAGGCTGAGGCTTCTCAACATAGGACCTGTTTCATGAGTCTTAGTCCTGTCCCTCAACAACTTAAGAGGCTCTGCTGAGAAGCAATATAGTTCAACGGTTAAGAGTATGAATTTTGAAATCAAACACATCTGGCATCAAGTCTTGGCTCTTTTATTACTCACTATGTAATCATGAGCAAGTAACTTAACCACTCTGCAATTTAGTTTCTGTTACCACAAAATCGGTGGTGGTGATTGTGGGGGTACTATATGGCTATATTTACCACACAGCACTGTTTTAATGATTAAAATAAATGTGAAACGCTTATAAAGGATTAAGCATAGAGCCTGATATATATTACATACCAAGATATTAAAGATTATTCTTAAATTATAATGTCTATCCTCCTAAGTATAATAACAAACTTATGTATTATAATTCTTTCTAAAAATAAGTATTTCTGGGATCCAGAAGCCAGCACCAGTCTTACCATGCATTTTGGTGAGTTGTATGTTATGGGTCTAATGTCCATTAATGTTAGAGTAGGCTTCCAAGACAAATCAGGAGGTTAGTGGAAAGAAGCATACACTCTGGAGCTCTTTCAGTTCCCAGCTCTACTGCTTCCTGCCATGTGACCATGAGCAAATAACAACCTCTCTGAACCTGTTCCCTTATAGAGAAACTATAGAAACATCATTGCTGCAGACAGGTCAAGATGACTGACAGAAAAAAAGATGACTGAAAGAAGTGAAGTGTGAGAGGCCTACCTCCTGCTCCAAACACATAGAAATTCAAGATTGAAAAACACACAGTAATGTTTAAACCCAAGTCAGGAAATGGCACAAGCAAGGTGGTCCATTGATAAAGCCAAACCAACTAGTTTGAAGACTGATATGAGAACACGAACTGGGATAAAGACAGGAGCCAAGACACATCGAAGTAGAACTCATTCCCGGCATAAAGGTAGGAGCCAAACTCAAGGACATGGCTTAGAAATGGCCTCTGACCATTAAAGCGACTGAAAGAGTCAACTTCTAGAAATATAACTCCTGGGCTGTGCCACAAGCGCGCTCCGGAAATGAGAAATAATCTGAAGACTGCTCTGAGAGAACTACCCCTGAGAGCCCGCAAGAAAGACGCCTCTCCATTAGCCACGAGTGATATTATTTTATAAACATGCGAACTATTAGAGCTATAAAAGACAAGGAAAATATGCAAGTTTAAAAACTCTTTAGCCTTTTGAGCCACTTCTGGGATTATATAGATAGATACCAGATAATTTCACTTATATGTGAAATCTAATGAACAAAATAAACAAACAAAATAGAAACAGACTCATAGATACAGAGAACGGACAGCTGTTAGAGGGGAAGATTGTTGGGGGACTGGGTGAAAAAGATAAAGGTATTAAGCAAAACAACAACAACAACAACAAAAAGACAGACACAGTATGGTGATTACCAGAGGGAAAGGTGGGTGGGGAGGCAGAAGAGGTCAAAGGGGGGATAAATGGTGAAGAAAGGAGACTTGACTTTGGGTGGTGAACACACATTACGATATACAATCTACAAATAGGTGTTATAGAAGTGACACCTAAAACCTATATAATTTTATTAACCAATGTCACCCCAATAAATTCAAAAAATTTTTTTAAAAATTCTTTTACTGATTAGGGTACTGAAGTCCATACAAGGAAAGTGAATTATCCAACATAACACAGATATATCTGAGTCAGGCTTAGTAAAAAAGACTCCTTTAAATGTTTAAAAATCAGTTTTGAAGAAATGATATGATGCTTGAAATTTGCTTTAAGTTAATTCAGCTTGTTATTTTCCTTGGGAGGGGGAGCCTAAAATATGATGGGCAATGAGTTAATCATTTTTCAAAGCGGGCAATAGGTCCATTGGAGTCATGATATCATTCTGTGCAATAGTGTATGTTTTAATTTTCCATAATGAAAGTTTAGATAACTCCTAAAATAGTAAGAAGCAAAGATCTCAAAATAAGTGGTAAATCGGTCAAACTTGTGACTCAAAAACTGTATTATAAGACCTGCAGCAGATTGTGAACTGAGTATATTTAATATCGCTCAGCTGCGACTGTGAGGTTTTAATGTTTTTTTCATCATGACTATAATAAAAGATGCATTTTCTCATTAGGCATGCTAAAACTATCCAAGCTCAGAAACTGCACAAACAACCCATTGAATTAATATGCACTTGAAATATGAAAATTACATTAGGAACGAAATTAATTCTTTACATTAAAAAAAGCAAATTTTCCATAACCCATTTATGCACAACACATTAATGGGTCAGCCTAGGTATATTACACAGTGTTTATAATCATCTGCATAATTAAAGCCCTTCAAACGAGAAGATATGGCACTGAGAGTCAAAGGAAAGAACTAGAGTCTCAGCAGCTTATTAGTGCAAAGCAATCCTTCCTAACAAATCACATGGCTACTTAGAAAACAGAAAAAATTAAATTTAGTTCATAGCATTTACTTGACAATTTATGTAACACCAAACACAATATATCTAGGATGCTGCAACTTTGAGTTTAGGGGATACAATATTCCCTAAGAATACAATAAGAACTTTAAGAGACTAGCAGGGAGTGATGAATGTCACTTTGTAAATATCCATTTTTAAGGCCATAAAAAGCAGTGAGAGGAGGAAGAAGAGAGGAAAAGGGATTCTTAACACAATACAGAGTTGAAAGTCCTAATTTACAGGACACACAATGATATCAGAAATATTTGTGATGGTTTTTTATTTTTCTGATAAATGCTAGAAAAATTTTGGGGGAAAATTTAAAGACATATAATCCTATTACCAATAAGAGCTACTTTAAAAAATATATGTTTTTATTGATTTCAGAGAATCGGTTGGCTGCCTTCTATACATTTCCTAATGGGGATCGAACCGTGATGTCCTGATTAATGAATGGGTCAATGCTCAAACATTGAGCAACACTACTTTTAATATTTGGTTTGTTTCTCTCCAGCTTTTTTATTCAGTCGGGTTTTTTTCCCCAGTCATTTTTCTATGCACATATTAACATGTTAATTTTTTTGTTACTTTGGTAAAACTGGGTTATGCTATAATTTTGTCTCCTTTTTTTCTTTTTAAATATATTTTTATTGATTTCAGAGAGGAAGAGGGAGAGATAGAAACAGCAGTGATGAGACAGAATCATTGATCAGCTGCCTCCAGCAAATCCCCTTACTGGGGATTGAGTCTGAAACCTGGGCATGTGACCTGACAGGGAATTGAACCATGACTTCCAGGTTCATAGGTCAATACTCAACCATAGAGACACACTGTCTGGGCAATTCCTCCTAAATATTTCCCCCCAAACAGGATTTTTAATATTTTTGTAGGGTGTAGTATTCCATCCTATGGTTGTATCATAGTTTATTTGACTAACCATTTTCTATTAAACATTTAAATTAATCCAATTTTTTAATTTTAAGTAATGTATTTGTAAAAATTCTTGAATATAATTTGCTTATTATCTTCAATTATTTTCTTGGACCAGAGCCCTAGAAGTGGAATTTACTGCGTCAAAGGTTTGAACTTTTCAAAATCTTGATACACACTACAGTCCAGACAGTTACACAAGGTACATACCCACTAATGGTATTACTGCTCTTTCCTCTCTGTGGCTCTGGTCAGAGGCCAGACACAGATGACGAGCAAGCCATGGCCCCAAAATAAAACAAACACACAAACAAAAAACCCTTTCCCTTCACAAACAAAGGGTTGCCTGCCCAGCAAGGCTCAGTGGTTGAGCATCACCAGGAGGTCACGGTTCGATTCCCGGTCAGAGCACATGCCCAGAAGCAGACTTGATTGGGGGGGGGGGGGGGGGTAACAGGCAGCCAATCAATGATTCTCTCTCATCATTTATGTTTCTCTCTCTCTATCACGCTCCCTTCCTCTCTGAAATAAAACAACAACAACAACAAAAACCCAAAGGGTTGATTATAAATACAAATACCTGAAAGGTGAAACACAGAGGGAAATCCCTAAGAACCACAGCCCTGGAACTGTCTCAGCCACAATAAACCAGCTGCAGTTCTCCTGAACTCACTAGCCTTTCTCTCGCCACCTCGAATTTGTGAGCATTGTTCCCTTTGCTGGACCATCTCCAACCCACACTGCTCACTTGCCAACCAGCTTGCCTTTCTCCTCCAGGAATTCTTCAGTAATCCGCAGTCTAAATACTCTCCCACTCTGCTTCAACAACACCCTATATTACCTCTATTTTAGAACTCACTTCATACACTGAAGAATAATTAATGGTCTGTCCCCCACACTAGACAATGAGTTCCTTCATGGTAGGGACTGTTTCTTCATTTCCTGTTGCATTTTTAGCATCTACAAAGTACCTAGGATACAATAGGCACTGAAGAAAAATTTATTAAATGAATTAATTAATCACAACGCAGAAGGTCTAGGGGAGGGGTCAGAGAACTTTTTCTGTCTGTAAAGAGCTGGACAGCAAAACTTTCAGGATTTGGGAGCCCATGGTCTCAGTCACCAATACTCTGCTTCTATAGCACAAAAGCAGTTACAGACACTATGTAAGTGAATGGACATGCTATGTTCCAATAAAACTTTGTCAAAACCAGGTGGCATGCCACATTTTGGATGTGGACCATAGTTTTCTATTCCCTGATTTAGAGGAAGAAAAAAGAAGATGATGAAGAAAAGATGAGGAAGAGACTTACTGCTTTAAACTTATGCAAAGTTTAGGCAAAATTGTACTTACACAACTAAATTGCTAGCGTTTTATACTTTCAAATTCCTTTCCTCTGTGACTTGGTCTGTAATGCAGAGTAAGGAGAAGGGAAACAACTGAAGAAGGTAGGAGAGGATGGCACTCTGATGGGAGCTGAGCTCAGGTGTCAGGCCTCAGGGAAAAAGGATCAGTGGGATAAGAAGTAAAGATGTGCTTAAACTCAAAGGGATTTGATAGGATTTTAAGTGTGTACAGTCATTCTGAATAGACTGACTGAGTATTGATAAACCTGTGTTAGACACAGAGTATTATGAAAAAAAAAGATAAGATATATACAGTCAACAGCTCAGAATTTCAATAGCTCAGAATTATGCATCAGATCAATGCATGTGCTTGCCTCCACAGATTCAGGAAGAGGAGGGAAAATGACATCATTCAGTGAGAGAATGGTCACTGATGCTTTCTTGCCTCTGACTCACATGCCAGCTTTCCCCTTCCCCAAACCCGTGTCCTCACCACAACCCCATGTTTCTACTCCTTCGGTTGCAGCAATAGAAGAGGCCTCAAGATTGAGCCTGGTGGACCACGTGACCCCATCTTCTCTGGAATGTGTATGGTCTGCCTGAGAAGTTAGTATATTTATTAGATCAGACAGAGCCTTACTTTTCATAGTTCCTTCCTCTTCCTCATCCTCTGCATTGATCACCATGGTGCCCAGCTGTGACAGCAATGTCCCGTCGTGCTCAATCATAGTATTGGCTCCATCACTCATGGTGCTGGCTACTCGGACAGTGCCCATCCCGTCACCGGCTGCTTGAACCATCGTGCCAGAATCCAATTCATCCTCCTCCTGTAAAAGAACAGACTCTCAAATTGGAGCTAATTTGATCAAAAATGAGTTTTCTGAATTACTATTATTCAGCTTGGTGCAAATATTTCTGGATTTGACACTTACTGAGATTCTAAACCCACTTTGTAGAAATGGGATCACTCTTATTTAACCAAAGAACATAAATTTACTCAAGTGAGAGTAGTGTATCTAAAGGACTCCCTCCTTCTCCCCTTCTTAATAGAGTTTGGTAACATATATCTAAAGATCTATGCACACCCTTGGATCTCAGGGTTGTGAGGGAGTCTGTAAGTGTAGAATCTACATAGTTAGTATGAATCCTAGGTTCCCCAAAAGGACACAGAAAAACCAAGCCTCAGCCCTGAGCATTCTCTTTCCAGAATAAAAATGGGCATTGAATAGTGTCTTAGGAAGCACTATGAGGAGAGCACACACATATGATGCAAGCCTCTGGCAAGCCTTGGTCCAGGGCAGGACAGAGTCATGTAAGAAGAGTCTCCAGCTGTAGGCTGGTCCAACACCTACACGTCTTAACTGCTTAGCAATAAAGAGGGAATATGCAAATTGACCATCATGCCATAAGATGGCTGTGCCCACAGTGAAGGCCAAGTTCCCATAACAATCAGCAGCGACCCGAGGTTGTGTGGTGCTGGGTTGGGGCAGGGAACCTGAGGCTGTGCCCCCGCCTTGTGGAGCTTGACAGCACCAGGCTGGGGGACCGCAGGCTGCGCCCTATTCCTGGCAGGGCTTGATGGGGGTGGGGCTGGCCAGGTCAGGATCTAGTCCAATGGGGATGGAGCCAGCCGAGTCTGGGTCTCGGGCGATTTTGAGGCACACTTGGGTGGGTGGGGACTTGACTCTGGTTCTCGTGGCATGCCCCAGACTCTGACAGGAGGAAAGTTTCATATGCATTTTACTGATTATCTTTCATCTGTGACACTTCTGTTATACAGAAAGGGCAAATAGCAATATTAAAATATTTTCTCTAATTAAGTCCCTTTGAATGTGCATAAATTTCATGCACCGGGTCACCAGTCATGAAATAATAAGCATTAATGCCTGAGGCCCAAAGCCAGGCCTGCCTCTCACCGAGTTTTCTTCATCCTCGTGGTCCACCTCCCGCTGCTGGGCTTCCTGGCGTTTCATTTTCACATCCATGGCTTCGTTAATTAAGTCCCGCAGTATCGACACTCCTTTGGCACTCTTGACAAATGGGTGCTTAAGCAAGAAAGTGATAAACGTTGAGGACAGTTTATAAGCACCAGTGCCAAACAGTGCCTGGCACACAGCAGGTACTTGATAGTATTTGTTGAATCAGTCAATGAATCTAATCTTTCTCTTTTTGCTTTGGACAATAGCTAACCCACACTTACTTTACTAGTATAACCGAGCAGATGCATAGTCAGGCTTTGCCCACCCTTTCTGGCCTGGCTAGAACTGTGCCGCCATTTCTCTCTGCTAGATCTAGAGATTCTCAACCTCCTAGAGGAAATTTTGTAATGTTGGAGCTTCTAGTTACAATGTTTGAAGAACACAAACAGCATGGGAGGGCAGGGACAACACAACCCTGCAAAGTGGAACCTCTGGCACAACACACTGCAGTACATTCTGCACATCTTCCAATGTCTCAGAGTACATGGACACTCTGATAAATAATACTGAAAACTTTTTCCAGAGATAAGCAAAAGGTCTAGTAATTTGGGAGATAAGTTTGGAGTAGGGGTTTAAATAGAATAAAGACATTGTTTAGTAATTACTGAATAAATTTACTCATAACACAGGAGATATCTTTTCCATAAAAGTTTATCAGAACCCCAGCCAGGCAGGAAAAGAATTTGCCACTACACTTAGAAACAAGATCCAGCTCATTTGCAAGAATATCATATTTGCTGTTCTTTCCAAATGGAAAGCTTATAAGATCATTTCCCTCCTCATATCATATACAAGTAAGTCTGGTCTGCTATTACTTACCATTGTTTTATGCAAGTGCCTACCCATTCAAATTCCTATATATCGTGAATGGAATGGTTTCTGTTCTTGTTACTGCTCTTACATCTAAATTCTTTCATGATGATAGGTACAGGTCTCTATTTCATTATGCCTGTAAATTGAGTAAGGCTGGAACATTTCTATATTGATAAATATGTTATTTTATTACAAATTGTTGTATGTTTCCATTATATCAGAGACATTATACTGATTCTTTTAAAATTATGGGCATAAATAAGTTTATTATCTATGAGTTTCATTCCAGAAGAGTAATTAGAGTGTTAAAAAATACATACATATATATATATATATATATATATATATATATATATATTGTCCCAAAAAATATATACACTTTGAATAATTATAAAGGCAGTGTTTATTAAAAACCATTTCATTTTTAAATTAAGCTATCAGCTGTTAAAGTGTGTATACATTTTTTTTGGAACAACTTGTATATATGGGGATGATATGGTTGAAAACTATTGGCCTAGAACAATAATAACAGCAAATATTTGTCAAATCCATATCGTACTATCTATAATATGTATAAAGCACTGTTCAAAGTTATATATATTATATCACTTAATCTTCAGATGCTCATTAAATGTCAATTCCCATTCTCTAATCCCATAGAACCCGATATTTTCTTGCCATATTGTCTTGTTCAATGACTTAACATTCTTTTCTTTTTTCTTTTTTATTTTATTGATTTTTTACAGAGAGGAAGGGAGAGGGATAGAAAGTCAGAAATGTTGATGAGAGAGAAACATCAACCAGTCGCCTCCTGAACACTCCCCACTGGGGATATGCCTGCAACCATGGTACATGCCCTTGACCGGAATCGAACCTGGGACCTTTCAGTCCGCAGGCCAACGCTCTATCCACTGAGCCAAACCGGTTTCGGCTTAATGTTCTTTTCTATGTCTTTTTGACTCAGTTAGGACCAAACCTCCTGAGAAGCAGGAAATGTCTTGAACTTCTTTCCCATCTCCACACCGGTGTGGGTGGGTTAAAAGCACCTTTTGGTTAGCACGGAAATGAAATACAGAGGGAGCGCCTCATGGTGATTCATACCTGTAGGAGTTGAGTGGCTGTGGCTCTATGCTCAGGGCTCTTTACAAGACACTGCTTCACAAAATCCATGAAGCTATCAGACCATAGTTCTGGCTTTCGGAATGTGGGAGGAGGGTTGGTGGGAATCATAAAGATTGCCTGGTAAAAAAAAAAAAGAGAGAGAGAGAGATAAAATAAAAGCGATGCTTTAATAAAAATGTAACTGGAAATACTTTGAAGTTTGATAAAATGATTATTCTCTTATCCACTAAAGAGCCCACCCATATTCCAACAAAAGTCTAAGCATTCAAAGTAAGAAGCATGACAATTAAAGAACGTGATATAAATCACTCTCTCCTCCTTTCCTGCTCTCACCTTCTCCCTCTTTCATATGCATCCTTGTCCCCAAACCTCACAATATCCACCAAACGTTTTAAAATTGATTTTTAGAGAGAGAGCAAGGGAGAGGCAGAGAGAGAAACATTGATGTATCGGGGATCAAGCCTGCGACCAAGGCATGTGCCCTGACCAGGAATGAACCAGAAACCTTTCAGTGCACGGGACAGCTCCGAACCAGCTGAGTTACACTGGCTAGCCCCCACCAAGCTTTTTACAATTTTTGTTAACCACAGTACATTACCTTTCAAAGTAAAAAGGCAAGACCTAAGAGCATCAATAACCTAAAGATAAAACCTCAGCCGCAGAGCTGTCAAATTTCCGTCCTTCCTAAAGGTTCCCACCACCGGTGGTTATGACTAGTTACTGCAAGAAGACCACAAACTCAGAAGTCCCCAAAATCATAAGGGATTCATTCCCTTTTCAACCAAGCCAATTTAACATAACTTAAAAAAAAAAATTGGCCCACTACACTGAAGTTAATTGAGTTTCCACTGAAAGAGCCAGTTTAAAAAAATAAATAAAACTCTTTGCAATAATCAGCTGAAATTATAGTCTTTAAATCTAAAAATATAACCAGTAAATAGTCCTACCCTTCCCTACTTCTGCACCTCCTAAAAGAGAGGGGACCTTATCTTGGGGCCCATGAATACTTTTTTTAAAAACTATTAAGTCTTTCAATAGAAGAACTAATTGATCGGGACTGAGCGAGATGGGCAAGACACACCTGGAGCCCTCCCGCAGCCTGATCGTGCACCTCAGCCTGTCTCAGAGTACATGGACACTCTGATAAATAATCAGAGTGCACCTCGGCCTGATCGTGCACCTCAGCCTGTCCTGCGCTCTCTCGCAGTCCAAGACCCCTCAGGGGATGTCTGAGAGCTGGTTTCAGCCTGATCTCGCAGACCACTCCCCTTGGGAGGGCACCAGATGCAGGGCTCATGGCTGGCAAGTGCTATTGCAGTAGCAAAAGCCTCTTCCTGTTGGGACTGATTGGGCGCGAGCTCACGGCAGGCACTTTGGGGCCAGGATGAGCAAGAGTGGCAGGTAGGAGCTGCAGGGGGCATTAGGCTGTAGGTTTTGGCCCCATCCCTGCAGGCCACCCAGAGGGACCCCCACCCATGCACAAATTTGTGCACTGGGCCTCTAGTAAAGACTATAAAGCCCAAGGAAGGGTTGAGGTCTTATAACAGTGCTGTGGTGAGGGAGCCGGTGGATGGTGGAGGTAAAGCCTGGAAGCCCCTTAGGGTGTTTTGGTGGAGAGTAAATCTATGGGTCCTTAACACTCTAGAAGGAGATGGAGGGTGGCAAGTACAGAGCCCCCAGATGAAGAGAGGGTGGTGATCTACAAACCAAAACTTACAAATTTAAGTACCTGCAAGGGCCAGGCAGGAAAAAGACAACTCATGAAGCAGACTGGGTGTTAGTCACAGGAGTTCAAAAAAATAGTTTGCTTTCCTCTTACTACTACTAGAAGACAAACCATCGTACTATAAGACCAACATTAGAGAAAACACTGCAGTATGTGACAACTGATACTTATAGACAGGGTGCAGGAAACCAGTCATTGCCTCACCAGTAGAGATTTAAATAGAATAATCAGGAAGGCTGGTCAACCTTAATCACTCTGAAAGGTCAGAGCTATTCACTCATTGTTTAGGTGAAGCAGCTTCCACTTGTTAAGTCTATTCAACATTGGTAGTTGAAGCAGCTTCCACTTGTTAAGTCTTATGTTAATTCTTGCTGATTGACTATCATCAGAATTTCCTGACCTAAAGAATATGGGTGTATCACATAGTCCTAATAAAAGGGGATAACAAGGCCAGAGCTGTGGTGTCCTCCCACTAGAGGTAGACTCATGCCTGGCCCCCAATATTCCCAAGTTGATGTTTTTCTAGTCTCTCTTCATTTGTGTGTGGCCTTCTCCAGATCCTGAACCCTGACCCTGGAACCCTGGACCATGCAGGACATGATGTGAAAAGGGGTTCCCACAACAGGGAACTGTGGAGACTGATGAAGTGGAAGCCCATGCCCTGCATAAAGGAGAAGACCACTACTCAGCGCCAGTTCATGTTACATTAAAATGTGAGCAGCTAAACTAAAAAATACACATTGTGCAAGTCACATCAAGCATTTCTGTGGCCCATGCCCTGCCTCGGGCTATCGATACACAGCCTTTGGAATGAAGAGGGGTAAATTATACTTGAATTAATTAGAGACTACAACTAGTGGAAGTGTATCATCTGGAGTCCAGACCAACATTTAATAACATACAATTAATTCATTTATTATTTGGTACCTAACCAAGTAAGTCATTTAACTAACTTTCTAATGATGACCAGTAACTAACCACCCCACTGGTTTCCCATCCATTTCCTTACCCTCATTGGATGGATATCGGCATATGGGGGCTTCCCTTCAGCCATTTCTATGGCAGTTATTCCCAATGACCAGATGTCTGCCACGCAGTTGTACCCAATTTCCTGAATCACTTCTGGAGCCATCCAAAATGGTGTTCCTATGACTGTATTTCGCTTGGCCATAGTATCCTAAAATAGAAAGGAGACCAACACTAAGCATCAAAACTATGAAGGAAAAGAGACCTTTTCAACAATAAGAACTATCTTACACCTGAAATACATATAAAAACCATACTCAAGGCATGACCAAGCAAGTCACAAAGAAATTCAAATAACCTAAAGACATAATAGATTCTCATTTATTAAAACACAAAAAATAATAATCAATAAAATAAGATAGACAAAAATTTAAAAAATTACTAAAAACCAATGTTGACAATAATGTAAAAGTTATGCACCAAAGTATACTGTTTCTGGAATATAAATTGGTACAACTTTTAGTAGGCAATTTGGCAATAATTATTAAACTTAAATGTCCATATCCTTTTACCCAAATCAATTTCTGGAGATGGATCTCGGCACCCCAAAATATATAGAGCAAGTAGGTTTACAGTTATAAGTATGTGAAACGCAGTTTATTCTTATATTGTTATTTACTAATTATTGTATAATTTTCCATATGAACAAGTGTAAATCTACTTTGCACAAGTATTGTAGGAATATCTGTAATATGGGGAGGGGGGAGAAAAAGGAAATCACCCAAATGATCATCTAAAGGGGGTAAGTTAAAAACAAATACCCATAAAATGTAATACTACATTAAAAAAAAGAGATAAAAACATCTTTCTAGCATGAAAAAAATCAAGGTATATTGTGAAGCAAAAAAAAAAAATTAGGTTACAAAATTAGATATAATATAGCCTTTTTGTAAAAGAAAACTAATGGAACAACAATCAATAATAAATACTGTTGTTCTATGAATAGCAAAACAAACAAACAAAAATCTCAAGTAACACGCACCAAACCATTAACAATTGTATCTAGAAGTTAGACACACTAAAACTTCTTTCCATCCCTATACTTCTATAACACTCTATGGTTTACATGAGGATGTGTTACATGTGCAATAAGGAAATTAAATAAAGAAAATTACATACGCATACATGGGTATACATATATTTTAAATATACATTTTATAAAATGTATACATATTTTCTACAACATATACTCATATATAAAATCTTAGTTTGGGGATTAAAGAAGATTATATAAAGACTAGGCCCAGTGCATGAAATTCGTACACAGGGGATCCCCTCAGACCAGCCTGCACCCTCTCATAATTCTGGACCGCTGGCTCTTAATCGCTCACCTGCCTGCCTGCCTGGTCGCCCCTAACTGCCCCTCCCCCTGCTGGTCTGATCGCCCTTCACTGCCTCTGTGTGCCAGCCTGAACGCCCCTAATTGCCTCCCCTGCCAGCCTGGTCGCCCCTAACTGTCCCCTGCTGCCAGCCAGGTTGCTCCCAATTGCCTTCTCTCTCTCTGCCGGCCTAGTCGCTCCTAACTGTCCCCCCCCCCCCTACTGGCCTGGTCATCCCTTTCTGCCCCCCTCTGCCAGCCTGGTTGCTCCTAACTGCCCTCCCTGACAGCCTGGTTGCCCCAAATCTCCGCCCCTGCCAGCCTGGTTACCCCTAACTGCCCCACCCCACCAGCCTAGTTACCTCCAACTGCCTCCCCTACTGGTCTGGTCATCTCCAAATGCACCCCCCCCCCAGCCTGGTCACTCCTAACTGCCCTGCCACCAGCCTGTTCACCTCTTACTGCCCCCCCCCCACTGGCCTGGGTGCCCCGAACTTATTCCCTGCTGGCCTGGTTGCCCCCAACTACCCCCGCCCCCCCGCTGGCCTGGTCGCCCCACACAGCCTGCTGTTCAGTCGTTTGGTTGGTCCGTCCCTCATTAACCTCCTGCTGGCCTGGTTGTAGGCAGCCTGATGGTCAATTTGCATATTACCTCTTTATTTTACAGGAAGGACAGTATAAATGGGCAAATAACCACTTGCATATTTCCCCAGAGAGGCACGGCCCTAATGAAAGAAACCTTTTCTAGAATTCCTATATTTTAGGAAGAGAAGGATTTTAAACAACTAAATATGTAACAGAACTTTCCAACATCATCACCCTATTCCTACTGGAATGCCTGTAACTTAAGTTAGGTTATGCCAGTGGGAGTAAATGATTGGTTAAATTTTTTAATCAATCTCACTTTGTCAGTCCTATGCAAAAAATTAACACAGGAGCCAATTTACTGCTTAGTCATTTCCTTTGCTCTGAAACTTGAAATTTTCGGGGGTATTTTCAAATGGTGATAATCAAAGTTGTTTTTAAGGATTATAACTAGAAATGAGTATTTGGATACCTGTAATTTTTTTTAAATTAAGAGTAATGAGTAGATACTAAACCAACTAGATCAATAGAAAATATTAACTCCAGAAACAAGCTAACATGTTCCAGGTAGAGTTTAATTTTAAAAAAAATAAATTAAAACTGTATATAATACTAGTTCTAAAAAAATAAAACAAAATATATCTATATAGCCTACCACCCAAGAAAACTATTTAAAATATGTAATTTTGTTGCAAATTTTAGTATACATCTGTCCAAAACTGTTTTTATTTTTCTACATACATTTCACATATACTCGTGTATTTTACAAAAATCAGATCACTCTAGACTTCCCATTTGGAAAAATGGGTTTTTTCATTGCCATGCACTGGTGGGACTGAAGGAGAATCAAGAGACTGTATCCTGGAATCAAATGAGGGCAGTGTTTTCAGTAACTGCCAACTGCTACCTGAAGGTTCAATGAGAAGACATTATGACTTATTCAAGGAAAGCAGTTTGAATTTAATTTTTCTTCCTTTTATAAATATAAGGATGCAGCTCAAAAGAATTTAAACTTCTATTCTGTCATTTCTTGTTTTAAATTTAATTCAATTTTATTATTCTTTTATTTTTTGTTAATCCTCACTCAAGATTGTTTTTCCATTTATTTCTAGAGAGTGGAAGGGAGGGGGAGGGACAGAGAGAGAAACATCGATGTGAGAGAGACACATCGACTGGCTGCCTCCCACACGTACTTGGGGGAGGGCCAGGGATGAGCCTGCAACTGAGGTACGTGCCCTTGGCAGGAATCAAACCCGGGGCCCTTCAGTTGGCCGGCTAACACTCTATCCACTGAGCCAAACCGCCTAGGGCTAGATTTTATTTTTATCAAAGTAAACCAAATTATGGGACCTAAATCCCAGAAAAGGATCTAAAATAATCTACTAGCTCTTTGGTAATCTATTAGTACAATCTATGATTTTTTCACTAATACAATTAAATCAAGTATTATATTTTAAAAACAAATAAGAATTCCTTCTCAGGACAGAGCTGAAAGTTACCAGTATAAGTAAAATATTTTTATGTGTATTAATTCTTACCAAGGATATTTTTTTCCATTGACTTTTAGAGAGAGAGAGGAGGGAGGGAGGGAGGGAGGGAGGAAGGGAAGAAGGAGGAGAAAGTCATTAATGTGAGAAAGATACATCAATTGGTTGCCTCCCGTACTCACCCCAGACCTGGGCTGGGGATTGAATCTGCAATCTGCCCTTGACCAGGAATTGAACCTGCAACCCTTTGGTGTGTAGACCAACACTCTAACCACTGAACAACACTGGCCAGAGCAACAAGTAACAGTTTTACTTACTGTAAGTTGACCTGCCACCCCAAAATCTGCAAGTTTTGCATGTCCTTCTGTATTTAGCAAAATATTTCCTGCCTTGATATCTCGGTGTATTTTTCTCATAAAATGAAGGTATTCCAGTCCCTTAAGCGTTGATTGTAATATTGTAGCTATTTCATCTTCTGTTAACTAAAAAAGAATGAGAAATCAAAATCCTTTAGTTTAAAAAAAATCCTTTAGTTTACATCTGGACGTTTGAAAAAGGAGAAGAAAAAAAAAAGATCCAAACTCCTTTCCTAGAATATAAGATCATATTCAGCCTGAAAATAGCATTTGACAACAATGCCATTGCTACACTAACACCCAAATTTATATATTTCCTGGCCAGATCTCTTGCCAAATACGAGATTCATGTATCTGTCTGCACAATATCTCCAATGAATACCTAACAAGTATAAGTATAATATATCAAACTCAGATTCTTTATTTCTGCCACTACCCTACCCCTCTCCTTACCACCCACCCAACCAACTCTACTCTTCCCAGTCTCCTCTCTCTCAGTAAAAGGCAATTTCATTCTTTCAGTGGTTCTGCCCCAAAACCTTGAGGCCATTCTTGGCTTTTCTCTGTCTTCAAACTATATCCAAATGTATCCTCTGTCATCATCCTAGTCCAAACCACCATCAAGTCCTGCCTGAACTATCCTAATAATTTCCTAACCAGTCTCATTGCTTCTGCCCTTGACCCTCTGCAATGTATTTTCCACACAGAAGCCATAAAGTTTGATGACTAGGGTAGTCACACTTCCAAAGAAGCAGAGCCAAGACTAAAAGTTGGGTCTTTCTATTTCCAAATCCCATATTTTCTGCACCACAGTACACTCCCTTCTGAGTGTGAGTTGCTTGTCATAAGGGGAACTGAGTGACAACTTGTGGGTTGATTTTGTTTAGAACTGGAACTGATCAGATAAGTGTTCATCATTCAAGAAATATTTTTTTCAGGACCCTACTGTGTGCCAAGTGGCTTTCTTGATGCTGGGGATATAGTAGTCAACAGATCAAAGACATTTTTTAAGTGCACAGTATGTTTCCAATAGGGAAGACATTACACAAATAGGTATTTATATAAATAGGTATACAAATAATATATAATATGTCAGATGGTGATAATGCTGCATTACACCAATAAGGTAGGATAAAGGAATAGAGAGTGAAAATGTAAGTCAGATCTGCTCAAAACCCCAATGGCTTCCTCAGTCACTCCAAACTGAAGCCAGTTTTCACCAAGGTCTTCCATGACCTGGTTCTCGCCTCCCTTCATCTTCTACCACTCTCTCCCGTGCTCATTCTGTCTTAGCCATCTCGGCTTCCTTGATGTTCCTCAAACGCTCTGAGCACATTCCCACTTCTGGGCTTTCTCACCTGCTGTTCTCTCTGCCAACATTTCTGAATGATTTGCTCCCTTACTTCGCTCTCTCTGTCTCTGAAAACCAAAGAGGCATTCCCTCGCTCCCTCCATTCCTAGATGATTTATTCTCTACTCCTTTGTCCTACCTAGTTGGTAAAAATATAATTACTTAACCATATATGTCCAAAATATTATCATTCCAACATGAAAAATTATATCCTTTTTACATTGTTTTTGGTAATAATTCTTCCTAATGTGGTGTGTATTTAATACTTACAAACACATTTCAAATCAGACAAGCCATATTTCAAGTCCTCAATAATTGTATGTGCCTAGTGACTATCATGTAATCACAGTAATAGCAAATAATCTTTCACAGAAAGTATTCTCTTATTAATAGGATGCAGAGAAAGTTAATCCGTGAACATTATGGGAAGGAGAAGAAAAATAACTCAAATTGAAACATTTAAGATTTATTGTTTAACCACTACTTAGTCAGTTTTTCCCCCCGTATGAAATCAGCAAAGCATGTAAATAAAACTGGATGGGCTGTTGTCAAAACTTCCACATTTAAGAAACATTAAAGAGCAAAGAGGGGGAAAAAACACGGAAAGGAGAAAAAACCTAGCAGTCATCTCTCCAGATATGGTAGTAGGACAGCGCACATGAATAAAGGCAGAAAAAAAGAAGATGGCATAAGAGACTAGCTCAGTGGCATTATTCTAGAAGAAAACTTACTGTTTTATTTCGTAATCGAATGATATCAGATACAGAACCAGCCCCACAGTACTCCATAACGATCCACAAGTCTGTGTTCTTAAAATAACTGCCATAATATTTGACTACATGAGGGCTAGAGAGAGAGAGACAATGTAAGTTAGTGGAAAAGCCTTCAAACATCTCTATTAAGTCATGCTGTTAACCACCTGAAAATTTCTCTGCTCATATTTATGGTTAAAATGGGCACCCTCCGATAAGAATGTAAACCAGTATAACTTTTCTGGAGGGCAATAGGTAACAAAATGGAAAAAATGTATGGGTCCTTTAACCTACAGCATTTCTAAGTCTACAATTCATTCTAAAACAAAGTTACAGATATTAAAAAAGAAATGATTACCATCATAGTACTGTTTATAAAACTGATAATTTAGATACCATCTAAATGTCGAACATTAGGGAATTTAGTTACAGAATAATACGAGATTTCCTGTCTCCTCTCTCTCTCCCTCTCTCTCTCTCTCTCTCTTTCTCTCTCTCTCTCTCTCTCTCACACACACACACACACACACACACACTGGCAATTACATGATAGTAAATATAGTGAAACTCCAAAAAGAGATATGGAAGGATATGTATACCAAGTAGTATTTAACAATGATTATTTCTCCAAGGGGAAAAGTGATTTTATCTTCCTCTTATTTGAAATCTTCCTAGATGTCACATGTAGTTTGAGGGTAGAAAACAAAAACCCACTACAATCTATCATAAAGAAAAAATTTGGAGTTTCAAGCCTGAAGAGAGATTCCAAACAAGAAATTTCAGGGAAAAATCAAACAACCCATTACAGTGAAATAATTTGCCATCTGGGGGCTACCAGCTTTAACTGGCTAGATTATTATCAGGGTTAAGTAATGTTGCATAATAACTGAAGATGCTAAAACCAACTGGGCTTCATTAACTCTCAGGATTTCAAGCCCCTTCATCCTTGGGAAATATGGCAATGACAAGGATAGCAGGAAAACCCCCCACATAAGTGAATATTAATGAAGAAATGGCTGAACAAGTCTTTTAAGGTACATATAACCGCACCTGTTCACACCTCCCTAAATCCCTATGGTATTTACAGCCTCTACGAGGCCATTACTGTCAGGTACTTCCTGTAGGAATATGTTCTACACATCTTACATTTTCAGCTAGATTTTCCTGTACATTTATATGCCTGGCCTGTCCAATCAGTCTACTCCCGGAGGATGAGGACTCGGCCCTGTATTCTTTGTATTCCTGACAGTACTGAGCACAGAGTAGGCTCTTCAAACTACCTCTTCTCTAATTACAGACATTTGTATACCCTGTTTGGAACATAGCTCTCGTAGTCGCTCAAAAGCAGCAGTCTCAATTTGTCAACTGGAAAGAGCTCCCATAATATATCTTATGGAGGAGGAAAACCAATCTTGCTATCTTACTCTGGTCAAGACAATTAAGAAATATGAGGTCTTTATCTCATGTAGAGTAACCACCAGTGTACAGAAAATAAAAGAAAAAGAGGGAGAGAGAAGAGATATGACTGTATTCATGAGTCTGTGAGACTTAAGGGCTTCAGGGCAAATTTCCTAGCAGGTAGCTCCCCCTGTCCTGAAGCTTTATTTAAAAAAAAAAAAAAAGCAGGGAGTGGCAGGAGGACAGTACCAAGTTGATCTGCTGACCAAAAGAGCTTTGGAAGAATGAATGCAGTTTCAAATGCAAGACTTTCTCATTCCCCTTTCAACTCCCTAGAGCTGGCATTGCCCCTAAGTTCGTGTTTCTCTCCAATCTAAGCAGCAGTGGGAAGCCTGCTCCATCTCTGTGACCACCCGTGTTGTCACGGAATTTCAGAGCAAACCACGTGCTTTTCTGCGGTCGCCTGTTGGCCTGACTTCCTGCTACAGCATTTGACA
Organism: Antrozous pallidus; assembly: GCA_027563665.1. NCBI lineage: Eukaryota > Metazoa > Chordata > Mammalia > Chiroptera > Vespertilionidae > Antrozous > Antrozous pallidus. The sequence continues at coordinate 73,662,838 of CM050518.1, forward strand.
AATCTAAGTTCCTCAAAAATAACATATTTAGCTACTCTTGGCTTGAATAATTTCTTAAAGATATATAGAAAGGACCAATAAGACAGAAATAAGTTTTCTCTTTTAACATATATATCTGTATATCTTGAGGTTTCTAAAGCTAAAAAGCATTGAATTATCTCGTCTTAACTGTCTCTGGAGAAATGTTTTCTCAATAGGAAGTAAGAGATCATTATTATTTTTTTTTTTTTTTAGAAAAAGCTACCACTACCTTTTCCCTCTTCGCCTCTTCCTAGTTTTGAAAAGGGCTTACTGAAAAAAACAAAACAGAAAACTATGCAGAAATAGAAACTATAAAAGTTTAGCTACAAAAACACAAACTTTTTCATATTTTTTCTGGAAAAAAACAAACACATGCATAGTGATTCCTTTAAGTGCTCCCTTCGGCAAAACATCTAAGTAAATGCAACTCTAAGCATCAAACTATTTAAATGAGCACAGCAAATTCAAAACCATGTTCTCTCCAGAGTTAATACCTCATACCTTTACCTGTCACATTGCTGCATTATAGAGATTTCTTTGATTATCTCCTGCAGGTCTGATTCCACAGGGACTTGCTTAATAGCCACAATCTGGCCTGTTTCTTTATGAATAGCTTTGTATACGCTGCCATAGGACCTGTAATTGGAGGAAGGAAAACATTTATTAAAGTCACAAGCCAAGAGATAAATGTGGTAAAACATAAGCCATTTCCAGTTCTAATTTATATGCCTAAGTACCTAATACATGTATACTTAGCTCTACTTGCAAAATTGACATAGCTAAAATACGTTGGGAGGCGGGGATGGGGAGAGGAACGGGGAGATGGGGATTGCCATTAAGAAAACTACCATAACAGAGAACCAAGATGGCGGCATAGGTAAAACACCTATCTTACCGTCATACACAGCAATTTTAAAACTACAACTTAACGAAAGAACAAACACCTCCCAGAATCACCAGAAAGCTGGCCGAGTGAAAATTCCACAAATAAAAGTGAAGATAAGACACTGTGACTCGGAGGAGTGGCTGAGGACAGCATTGAAGATACGCGTGGAGAGAGGTTTGCAGCGTGCGCCAGGGGATAGGGCAGGCAGGTGAAAACCTGCCAGTTTTCTTGAACAGGGGAGACAAAGGCATCCCACTGGACTGATTCTCCAGCTCTGGGCGAAGTCCAGGGAACCCACTATCATACGGGGTAAAAACTGGACAGTGGGAGGGCATGCTGAAGCTCGGGTGCTACAGGGGTCTGCCAGCTTGTGGAGAAGGCGAGCTTGTACGGATTTCTCGTGACCTTGGGAAGGGAACAGCGGAGCTGTGTGACCCTGACCACGTAGAGAGCGCTCGCGACTTGCTCTTTCATTCGGGAAACCATCAGTCTGCTTTGTTTTATGACCCTGGGTGAGACCTTGGGTGTGCAGACTCGTTTGGGGAGAGTCTGAATTCCCCTGCAGACAGCGGAGCTAGGCAGCGGCTCTCTCTCAGAGGTGCTGGCAGCCATTGCCCCAGGGACAGAGTCCCCGGGGCTGCAGAGGGCAGAGCTAACACTGTCTGCTTGGCACTGAGACTCCGCCCATCCAACCTGAGCACAGCTGAACTTCACAGACAATTGGCCTGGAGGTCAATCCCTCCAAGTGCTAACAATTAACCTGAGCTTAACTTCAGCAAGACTGTGAAACCCATATCCACCTCAGGTAACTGGGGAGGCCAAGCCACTGTCCCTTGTAAGACATCTACCACACAAAGCTAATTGACCAACTCAGGGAAGCAGCCACCATGCAGAGACATGGAAAGAAATCAGATGTGAAAGAAATGGAGGGGGAAAAAACTGGACATGGAATTCAAAACCACGGTTATAGGGCTTATCAAGAGGCTCCTAGAAAAGGTTGAGACCTATAAGGAAATAAGCAAGACCTACAAGGAAATGAAGGAGACCCTCAAGGATATAAAGGAGACTGTCAAGGATATGAAAAAGGACCAACCAGAAATTAAGCATACACTGACTGAAATAAAAAATATTATACAAAGACCTAAAAGTACTCTAGAGCACCCCAAGAACCAAGTTTGAAATACAAAGAGGTAAAATCCACTCAGCTGAAAAAACAAGAAACCAAAAGAATCCAAAAAGTTGAAGATAGTGTAAGGGGCCTCTGGGACAACCTCAAGCATACCAACATCCGAATTATAGGGGTGCCAGAAAAAGAGATAGAGCAAGACAACGAAAACCTATTGGAAGAAATAGTGACTGAAAACTTCCCATACCTGGTGAAAGAAATTGACTTAGGAGTCCAAGAAGTGCACCAAACCCCAGTATATAGGAACCCTAAGAGGACCACACCAAGGCACATCATACAGTTAGTTATTTATAAGGGAGCACCCATACGATTGTCAGCTGATTTCTCAACAGAAATGATGCAGGCCAGACGGGAGTGGCAAGAAATATTTAAAGTGATGAACAGCAAGAATCTACAACCAAGATTACTCTATCCGGCAAAGCTATCATTCAGAATTGAAGGTCAGATAAAGTGCTTCGCAGATAAGAAAAAGCTAAAGGAGTTCATCACCACCAAACCAATATTATATGAAATGCTGAAAGATATTCTTTAAGAAGAGGAAGAAGACAAAGATAAAAGTGTAAATTACGAACAACAAATACACATCTATCAACAAATGAATCTAAAAATCAAGTGAATTAATAAGCTGATGAACAGAATAAACTGGTGAATGTAACAGAATCACGGACATAGAGAGGGAATGGACTGACAACTCTTGGGGAGAAAACGGGTGTAGGAAGTGCAGCAAGAGACTGGACAAAAATCATGCAACTATGGGAGAGGACAGTGGAGGGGGGTGAGGGTGGAGTGTGGGATGGGTATCAGGTGGAGGGGAGCTATAGGGGGGAAAGGGAACAATGTAATTAATAAACTGAACAATAAAGATAATTTTAAATAAATAAATAAATAAATAAATAAAACTACTATAAAATGGCATCTTAAAAACTTGACATTTAAATTGTACTGAATGTGTTAGTATGAAATAATTATGATAGTATCTACCATTTCACGTCTGATGTCTGCCAAAAACTGTGAATCATCTCAGTTCATACACACACACACACACCAATGAAAAAGGGGCCATTATCCCTATTACACAGGTAAATGTGAAAAGGCTCAGAGGGACTACAATACTTGGCCAAGGTCACACATAAGTGATAAATAAATGGTCAGTCCAGAATTTGAATACAGTTGTGACTGAACACGAAGCCTTAGCTCGCTCCACATCTGCACTGGGTCACAAACTGGAGGTCTTTGTTTCCATGTGCTCACTCTAGTACTGAGTTTTTCATTTCTTGCTCCTCTTACTTGCAATAAAACTTAAAACATTATGGAAATGACTTAAAGGCCTAAGTCTCTTTAAATGCTAGTATCAGGTGAACAGAGCATATATTCTTTTTGCCTTTTACTCCATCTTCTCTTAAGAGCTTATAATGAAAATAATAAAAAGTATATATATATATATATATATATATATATATATATATATATATATATTCACTCAATTTGGAGGCTAAAAGAGTATTAGATTTAGAATCTAGAGACCTAGTCCTATCAGCACCACATTTACAGACATAGTTTTAATTTTTAACAATTTTGTGCCTCAATTTTCTTATCTGTAAAATGACAACAACAAAAACTACTTTACAAGATAACTGTAATAGTCAAATGACATACCATCATCACCTTAAATAGATTATAGCTTCATTGAAATTCTGATGGCTGTCAGTGAAATAATGAGTAAACTGTCTTTCTCATTTCCCAAATATACCTGCTTCTTCATAATGTCTCAGTGAGAAAAGATCAAAATAACAGTGCAACCTATATCAAAATAGCTGAGTGCTCTAAGCTGCCAAAATGGTACTCAATATTCATTTCAATGTGTTTGTTTTTAAAAATCTATGCAGAGTATATAAAAAATTTCTACTCCATCAGAAACCTTTACATTGGCAAAACTGCTATAGTGACCCTTAAGCATTACATAAGCTTTTTTTCCCCTCCTCACTGGCCATGTGAAGACCCTTCTTTCTTACTAAGGTGATCCGATGATTTGTTAGGGTGGTGAACACCCTTTCCCAGGGAATAAAGCCAGTCACAGTAATCCCATTTCCTTCAGCCAGTGATCTAGTTCTGACCAATGAAAGTTGAGGGGAATTCTGCTGAAGGGTTTCTGGGTAAGACTTTCTTCCCAGGTAAGAGAGAAGCACCCAAGACCCATTTCACTTCTTACTTTCATTCCTGCTCTGGTTACTGTCATGTGAGGCGTGATGCTTGAAACTGATGTGGTCATCTTGAGATAATTACACAAATGCTAAACCATTATTCAAGCCAATTAACCATTCTGGAATCTTTCACTCCAAGATTTATTATACTTAAATATTAAATTCCCTTATTGGTTAGCCACTATTAGTGGGGTATTCTGTCACTTTCAGCCAGTTATTCTTGATATGCTAATTGCCATCTGTGTGAAAATGCCTTTATTTCACCTTCATTCAGGAATGACTTTTGCTGGACACAGAATTCTTCTTTGACAATAGCTTTCCCTCAGCATTTTTACTGGCATTTTCCAGTTTCTATTGTTGTTCATCAGATTATCAATTTTTCACAGGTAACCTCTCTGTACCTTTTTTAAGATTCCCTCTTCATCCTTAACATTCTAAAATTTTACTGGCAGTTGATTTATTTGGCATTTTATAAACTTCTTCAATCTGAAAGCACATGTCTTTCTTCAAGTCTGGAGAATTCTCAGCATTATCTCTTTATTTCCTCTTTATCTCTTCTAATATATCCTTCTCAAATTCCTCTTGGACCTGTATTAGACTTCTTCAATCCATGCTGTCTTCTTGGTTTCTAACACTGTATTTCTCTGTCCTGCGTTGTGTGAGCGATCCCACTTCTCTCTTCCAATTCACAAATTCTCTCTCTCTTCAGCTTCTCTAGTTTACTGTTTATCCAATTTATTAGGCCTTTATAACTTCAATAATTGTATTTTTCATTGTCAAGATTCCCAACTTTTTATTATTCAATGGGACTGGCTGGCTGTTCATGTTAATAATCTGGTATTCTTTTAAGGATGTCATTCCCTCCTTTTGTCTTTTTGAAAATCATAAACAAACATCTTAAGTCTCTTTCCAGACTGCTCCAATATTTCTACTTCCTTGGGTGTGAATTCTCCCATTTGTCAGGTTTGCTGATTATATCGTGGCAGTGGATTTGTTTTTGAGTTTCCTTTTATATTGATTTTTCTCTATGTAATGCTGTCATGAGCACTCCATGATGGTTTCATAGTTCCCTCAGGCAGTCCTCCAGGCTGTACAATTTAAACCAGATCTCATATTAGAAGTTTGGGGGTTTGAGCCCTAAAGAGACCATACCTGAATGCAGTCCAGGCCCAGTTCCTATCATCAGACCAGGATCTCCCCTTTTTCTCCAGGCCACAAGTGATAAGACAAATTTATTTCAGATTTAGTTCATAGATGAAGAGCCTCGTCCCAGCCCACAACTTCATGCAAAAAGCCCACTTGCAATCTCTGACAAGGACAGACATGCTTTATCCCTTTCTTACTATTACAGATATATTTTCTATCATGGATCCACAGCTATCTATGTCGCCTAATATTTAAAAAATGAATTTTCACTCATTATTCTTATACTAGAGGCCTGGTGCATGAAATTCATGCGGGGGGGGGGGGGGGTATCTCTCAGCCCAGCCTGCACCCTCTCCTATCTGGGACCCTCCCAGGGATGTCCAACCAAGATTGGGCCTAAATGGGCAGACATCCAGGGCTGCTGGCTCCCAACCACTCACCTGCCTGCCTGCCTGAATGCTCCTAACTACTTCTGTCTGCCAGCCTGATCACCCCTAATCACTCCCCTGACAGCCTGGTCACCCCCAACTGGCCTCCTCTGTTGGCCTGGTCACCCCTAACTGCTCTCCCTTGCCAGCCTGGTTGCCCCCAACTACCTTCTCCTGCAGGCCTGGTCACCCCCCACCTGCCCTCCCTCGCAAGCCTGATCCCTAACAATTGCCCTCTCCTGCTAGCCTGATTGCCCACCACTGCCCTCCCCTGCTGGCCATCTTGTGGCGGCCATCTTGTGTCCACATAGGGGTGGCCATCTTGTGTGTTGAAGTGATGGTCAGTTTGCACATTACCTCTTTATTATACAGGCTATTTAAAATAGAAATGAAAGCTCCATATACTCCCTCAGCAATGTTGACCAGAATACTCTCCATGCTTCCCTATGCTATCTTGGTAGCAAAGAAAACTCTGATAGCTCACATGAGCAATTAAGATACATAATTCTACACACTGCACTTAGAGTAATCTAAAGAGGATTTAGAAGGCTTACCAGTGAGCAATCATGCTCACTTACAAGCAAGGCCCTTAGGGCCCGCCCCGAGTCCCCACAACAGAACCTAAGTAAACTTTAACTGGCAATGATGGTGGGAAGCACGTGTTTCGCATAAACCATACAAGGCAAGGATCAATGTAGAAAAATAGAAATATTTGAGGGCAAATTAACCAGGTACAAGTCTTAACATAACCACTCCCTAGCTATGAAACCACAGGCAAGATGTTTTTATGAGTCACTGTACACCATTAAGTAAAACAGGAGGGAAATAACAGTAGGCTCTAAATCACAGCACTTGCCAAGTGCTGTCCAGTCATCCTGGTCTGGAACTTTGGCTCCACTGTCCACAGAGCCACACAATTTCCTTAAAATGCAGACTGACTGCAGGCTTCAGAATCCAACGCCGTCCTTTAGCCAGAGCTCATTTCGCAAGGCACTTGTCAGTGTCAGTGTGCAATCAGTACGTTTCCCAGAACAGCTTAAGGATGGCATGGCAGCTTGTGTTGAGCAGTAAGTGCAGTGAAGGTCTTCTTTCAGGATTTTGCTGGTTAAATGAGGCTTTATCAAGTTCTTTCAGCCATGATGACAAAAATTCAAGCATTTGTGGGAAGAATAACATGGGAAGAAAGACTTGAAGCATTATTTGTTTTGTTCCTGGTAATATTTTTATAGGAAAATTTCCATCGATGAGCATATTCATAGATCTAAAACACAATTAAAAATAAGCATAATTAGCTTAGTTTTTCCTTACATTATCTTCTGTCTGTAGTTTTCTTTTCACATTCTCCAAACCCAATCAATCCAGACAGAGCTCCCTTAAAGAACACCTAAATATATTTGAAGACCTAAGATTTAACTTTAATTTGACATGAGAAAATTTGAAAAATGCTTCAGTTGATAGTTAAAGATAAGATACTAGTTGCCGCCCACTTACTGAGCACTTACTATGTGACAAGCACTGTACTAAGTACTTTATTCCCATTATCTCATATAATACTCAACACTAAGAGAGACATACTAATATCCCCATTTTATAGCTGAGGCTTGTGAAGCTTCAAATATTAAGCAATTTGCCCAAGCTCACTCGTTTATTATGACTAATAAACAGATCAAGGGTTTTAACACAGGTCTGTCTGACTCCAAAGTCTACACCCTTATTGCTGTAACACACTTCTATTAAAAATGAAAGAAACAAGTCAGATACATAGTTAGTTGTGCCTAGCACTCTTTATCTTATTCAGCATAACCTGTGATCATTGTTAATTAGGGCCTTAGATTCATTTCTTTGAGGAAAATAGCAAGGATGCCAAGTGAAAGCTGAAAAAGGCAGACAGAAGATGTACAGTTATTTTCCCATACCTTTAATGCTGCAAAGTGAACTTGCAGTCTTCAGATTTATTTTGCAACTTGTCTTTAAGCAGCACAGATGGTATCATCTTCTACTTTCCTTCTCTGTGGAATTTCGTGCTGGATTCCAAAGAGTATTTCTCCAACTTACAAAAAGATGATGACTAATGCTTTTTACAAGGAGGTAATCCATGAAAAACCTATTCCATGTAATCTGGGATAAGGTTTAACGTGATTATTGAACTACACTGGGAAATAAATGACACTAAACCCCAAAATAATTTAATGACATACAAGACCTGATTTTAAAGACTAAACAGTAATTAAAACAACAGACATTTAAAATCAGACCTACAGTAAATAGACATTTTTAAAAGTTAATATTTCAGTTCTTCTCTAAAACAGTACTCCCAAGAGACTTAAAACACACACACACACACACACACACACACACACACTTATTTACTTATATATACAAACTATTTCTGACGTATACATAAAAAACTGTTACACTGGTTGCTTCTGGGATGTGGAGAGATAGAGGTAGGGGGCAGATTTTTTTTTCCACTGTGTACACTTTTATGCTTTGAATTTTTAATAAGAATTATTTACCTATTTAAAAATTAACAACAAAAACAAGAAAGGGTATCCCTAATATTTTAATGTTCTTTAATTACAGAAGAATAAATAAACACACACAAGAATGAAAAGGATATGTAAAAGTAGAAACAATTATGATGTAACCTTTATTATCATGAAAGTCAATAGTGGCCACTGGCTATTACTAAATATCATGTCGCCAGTACATTATAAACTCATTCACAAATCTGTGTTTCAGAAAGTCCACAGGTACCAAACCTGGGATTTTGGATCTTTTAGGAAGTTATAAAACTAGTAATAATTCTTTATTTATTTACTATATTTCACAATATTGCACTAACTAAAATGCTGAATTCCTTTTTTAAATTGAAACAAATTATTACATTTCAATCAGAAGTTATGAACTACAAATTAAAATGTCTGGCTGACAAAAAAATTTTAAATAAAGTATAAAGTAATTAGTGCTGTTAAATAGATAAAAATTATGCAAACCATCGATTCTACAAAAGTATAAAACAAAAACAAAACAAAACAAAAAAACCAATAAACGTTTTTGGTGGTGTTAAAAAGATCAGAATCAGTAAATCTTTCTAGAAAAGTGACTGGGGGAAGAGGGAAAGGGCATTTCAAGATGTAAATTTACCTCTCACCCCATCCAAAGCAGTGCCAATATGCATCATCCCCCTTTCTTCTTAGGTTTGCAAAATATTGCCATAAGAAAGGTTTATATCCTTCTGGTGTTGGGAGAAGAAAATGACTGGCATCTACCTGTATTTCCTATATACTCACCCTTCTCCAAGTTTCTCTAAGACATCAAACACTTCTTCTGGCTGTTTAGTTAAACTATCTTCATCCAACTTTTTCAGCTGCCTGGATTGAAGAAATATAAACACAAAACACATTTTACTTGTTAGCAACTAGAACACAAAATACATTATTTTATTTTCTAATATATTTTTATTAATTTCAGAGAGGGAAGGAGAGGGAGAGAGAGATAGAAACATCAGTGCTGAGAGATAATCATTGATCAGCTGCCTCCAGCACAGCCCCTACTGGGGATTGAGCCCACAACCCAGGGATGTGCCCTGACCAGGAATCGAACCTCCTGGCTCATAGGTCTAGGCTCAACCACTGAGCCACACCAGCTGGGCCTAAGATGCTAATTTTAAAATAAACTATGTGCCCGGTTTGATTCCGGGTCAGGACACATGCCCGGGTTGTGGGCTTGATCCCCAGTGTGGGGCATGAAGAGGGCAGCCAATCAATGATTTTCTGTCATCACTGATGTTTCTATCTCTCTCTTTCCCCTCCTCTCTGAAATCAGTAAAAATATTTTTTTTTTAAAAATCAGAAATAGAAAATTAGCATCTTAGGAATTCCTCTATGAAGTCTTCACTAGTAAACAACAACAAAAGTAAACAGACTTTTAAGGGAAGCTGAAGGGTTGTCCTATGGAAGTACACCATGTGTCCTGGGTCACCCGGATGAGCAAAAGCAGTACCAGGTGGTGGAGAGCTACCAAGAGGCTAACTTCAGTCCAACAGATATAAGAATTTTGTAACAATAAAAGTAGTTGTAGCCCTGGCCCGTGTTGCCCCTGGGTTAGAACATTGGCCACACACTGAAGGGTCACTGGCATAATTCCAGGTCAAGGTCACATACCTGATCCCTAGCCCCAGTCGGGGTGCATACAGGAGACCTCTCTCCGTCTCTCTCTTCTCTCCCCCCCTCTAACCCCACCTCATCCTTCCCACCTCCATTGTATTCTCTCTAAAAAATATCCTCACTCCTTCAGTGAGGATTTTAAAACACACACACACACACACACAAAAAGGAGTTATAAAGTGGTTTAGACAGCCTTAAGTTATCCCTAGATCCCCATCACTAGAAGCTTTAAACAGAAAATAAATCATGTGGCTGAAATTCTATAGAATGCATTCAAGCATTGGATGTAACCTTTATAATTAATTCATTTAAACCTTAATATTCCATGAATTAAAATGGTGTAGCTATCGCTTCAGAAAAGAGGTTTAATGTAAAGTTAACTATGAAATGAAACGGTCTTAAGACTGGAGACTAAGGAATACATAGAAGATCCTTGCCCACCATTAACAAGTTGTTGATACTTTTGTAGAAACACAAAGATTTTACAGGTATCCCAGGAACAGGAAGTAGAAAGTATATGCTTAGACATGATCAAAAGTGAAATATATCTAGTCAGCTGAGAGTTTCAAACAGTATCTCAAAGACTCTCCCACTAGTAGTCATGTATCTCTGACTAGTTCTCCAAAATCAAAGATATATGGCTGCTTACAACTTCCAGATAATTCAGATTTTTCTGTTCATGTCAAACAACCATAACACACATGGGAGGTTATAAATTAATAGTATTATTAATAGTATTATTAATAGTATTAAACTCTGAAAAGTATTAACAGGCTTAAAGAAGGAGCTTGCTAAGGAATGTTTGTGTGCCCGTGTGTATCTTCTACACAATGACTTCCTGAAACTACAAAAGACAACAAAGAAAAGAGAGCTCAGGAAATGGTGAAACATAGCAGTAGTCACACTGGTGATTTCTTTGTAAAGAAAAGGTTTAAACTAGCTGAACAATACCAATTTTTACACTCACACACACAAAAAAAGACTTGAATTTTAAAAATAAACATACACACACACACACACACACAAATGTGTAACTTCCTAGAGAAAAATAGCAAAACCAGAACAAACCTATAGATATATCAAGTGTATCTACCAACAAACAATGATCTAAAAAAAAATCTAACAGAATTTTCTAAATATCAAAGACTATGTACTAGAGAAATGGGGTTTTGCTTCAAGTCAATCATTATCATAACTTGAAAATTAACAAAACAAAATGACCACGGTGACCTTTGAAAAACAAAAGGTCCTAAAAATTAAATTCCAATGACATCATTAAAAACTCCCATAAAGGGCCGAAGTGAAACTCCTCTTAAACTTCAGAAGGAAAAAATTTTTTTCAAATATGTTTTTTACTGATTTGAGAAACATCGATGTGAGAAACACCAATCGGCCTCCGATATGCACCCCACCTGGAGATGGAACCCGCAACCCATGTATGTGCCCTGACTGGGAATCGAACCCGGGGTCCTTCAGGGCATGGAACAAGGCTCACGCAACGGAGCCACCCTGGCCAGGGCAGACGGGAAATTCTTCCAACTCTGAAGTCAGAATGACATCTCATAAATCAGGGGACTTTTTGGTAACTATAGAAACAATGGGCAATACCTCATTCCTCAAGTATAATTAAAGTTTTATAAACAACTTATATAAAGGAAGATCAATGTGTTCCTTGGAAGTTGACTTTGTGGTGAACAAAAAACTAAACTCACTATTTCAGCTACAGGGAGACCGCGGTATAACAAAGGAAACTGCTGCGGCCGTGAGAGACAGCTGCAGGCCTCCGATAATACTTGGACAAGTCAAACTTTATACGACTGCTCAGATACTTCTTAAAAACAATCTAAGTGCTCTTTCATTCGTTTTGTTGTTTTTTCCGGCTTAAGGGTTCTTTATATCATTGGTGCCTGATAACCCAGAGGTGGTCAATAAACATTTGCTAAATGGATTAACAAATGTAATGAAGGGAATCATAAACCTTTACCAGAAGTCTCTGTGAGTTTTCAAAATAAAATAGAATTTCACGCCCTGGCTAGTGCTGTTCAGTGGTTACCGCATTGGCCCACACACTGAAAGGTTGCAGGCTCAATCCCCAGCCCTAACAAATCAATGTCTCACATCACATCTCTCTCTCTCTCTCTCTCTCTCTCTCTCTCTCTCTCTCTCCCCCTCCCCATCTTCCCGGCTCCCCCTCCCTTCCACTCTCTAAAAATAAATGAAAAAATATCCTCCGGTGAGGATTTACAACAGCAAAAACCCCCACTCAGAATTTCACCCATGAAATATGACTGGATTATTAACAAACAGGATTTCTATAAAAAATCTTCTGATAAGTGCCTTAATGATATTTATACCATGAATCTTTGTGGAAGAAGAACTATAACCATAACAGCCCCACTGGGATGATTCAGCTCTCAGCGGGGACTTGCCCCGTCCTCGGTGCTGGGTGCTCGGTAGTCTCACGGCTTACTCAGAAACGAACGGGCGTGGCCAACGCAGCCTCCATGGACCAAATGCCAGCAGATGCTCTTCTCCTGGGGCAGATGGCCTCGTGCATGGCAGCATCCCAGAAATGCACTCTACGCTTTCCACCACCATTATCTAACGGCGACTCACTTGATCTATCCACCTGCTACATAACCATCATCACTCAGTCACAGCAAACGGCAATCGCATGAGCACCAAAGAGCATTTCCCACACACGCCGTCTGAACCTCCCGAGGAGACCCCTGTACCTTGCCAACCCAAATACGGGTGTTTACAAAGCAGTTACTTACAGGTTTGGCTAAATCTCAAACTTCTTTCTCCCAACTTAGAACTCCAGTAAGGTTCATTTTATTAATGTACACCATGCCTCTTTCCACACAGTACTCAATGTGGATGGGTTACATCAAATAAATAAGATAAGCTGATGAAGTTTTTATATATATATATATATTTTATTGATTTTTTACAGAGAGGAAGGGAGAGGGATAGAGAGAAACATCGGTCAGCTGCCTCTTGCACATCTCCTACTGGGGGTGTGCCTGCAACCAAGATACATGCCCTTGACCGGAATCAAACCGGGGACCTTTCAGTCCTCAGGCCGACGCTCTACCCACTGAGCCAAACCAATTAGGGCTGATGAAGTTTTTAATGATAATAAAAATAATGTGTTCCCTGACCCCTCAAACTCATGTTGAAGTACCTCCAAAGGGGACTGTATTTGGAGACAGGGCCTTTAATGAGGTCATTAGTGTAGAATCAGGTCATCGGGGTGGGCCCTAATACAACATGACTAGTGTCCTTAGGAGGGCAGATGAGGACACAGATGGGTACAAAGGGAAGACGATATGAAGACACAGAAAGGACACAGCCGTCTACAAACCACGGAGACAGGCCTAACCCTACGGATGCCTTGATCTCAGACTTCCAGCCTCCAAAACTATGCGAAAATGAATTTCTGTTGTCTAAGTCACCCAGCCTGTGAAACTGGCATGGCAGCCCTAACAAACTAGTACAAATGATGATAAAGTTAATCTGCTACAAAGCAGGCAGTTCACTAGTTATGAGAGCAGGAAAGCACCAGTCATTTGAAAACTCAGCCCTTCAATGCTCTTCTCTTGCACATTTAATACATTTTTTAACATCCAAAAGGCGCAGGAATAAGTGTCAAAAAACAACAAGGCGTACTCTTTGGCCCAAGATTACACGGCATAAGGCAAAGGTAGAAACAAAACTCAGATGCCTAAACATCTTTCAATTAAACCGAAGCCTTCGGGAAAAAATGAACATGTTTCAGAAAAAAATATAACCAGTGTACATTTATAACTGAATCACTGTGGTACTATTGCAGATCCTGCTGATATACATAAGGCCCGGTGAAATAGGGGTCCGTCCAGGGAGGCGTGAGAGTGAGGCAGTGAAGAGCATGGACCTTGGACCACAAATGCCAGCTCTGCCACGTGCTAACTGTGGGACCTCCAACAAACCACTAACGTCTCTGTGCCTCAGTTTTATCACCTATAAAACAGACACAGAAATAGCCACCACATGGAATTGTTGTGAGGACCAAATGGGTCAATAATAAATTGAATAATATAAAATGACCATTTTTAAAGGTCAAAAACGGTCAAATAGCAGCAATTCCATATGGTTCAACAGGAGACTAAGAAAACACCAAAAACAGGGTCTGGCATTCAGTAAGTGCTCTGTAAGTGTAATAATCATTATTATTTCAGCCTCAGCACATCGCAGCAGGGTGAATTACGAGTCTATTCCAACCAGCTATTTGCCTCCTGCAGTGTTTGTGCAACTTCAGAAACAAACCCCGTGTGCAGCCCAGGCTGCCAACCCCTTCCCTTCACCTCTCCATTGCCCCACACCCCCACGCGCCCCACACTTCCTACTTTAGTGCTCACTCTGCTGCCGGAAGTCAGAGGTCTCTGCGAACAGCAGCTAAACTATGCCGCACCTCAGAGAAGCAGGACTCCCTCAATGTCTACTTTTCTCCAGATGTGGCAGAGCGACTGACGCAAGACCCTAGTGTCCACAGAGCAAATCAATGATACAACTGCAACCACCCAGGAGTTCAGACTTTCAGGCTCAGCCACCTTCCCGATCTGGACTTCAAACAACTCCAGGTAGCTGTAGGATCTGGAGCTGATACTCACAAAACAATAGAGGCCTTTAAAGGGCACAGGGACCCAGACCTTGAGCAAAGGAAACTCACGGGACTGTGTCCCAAATCTTCTAGGCCTCAATGTGCCCATCTTGAAAATAGTCTATTCCCTTATCTACCTCCCGACGCTGGGTTTTGAAGGACTGTGGAGGATGGGAGGCGAAGGAAACACTGGATACCAGGAATGAAAGATGCCATCACCATGACAGAGTAAGGGCACTGCCAAGACCATCTTCCTAAATGCTGTCCTCCTCGGAGCCTTCCCTGGCTTCCCTTCATAGCACACCTTCAGGCAGGAGCAAAGCTTTCCCCTCACCAGATCCTCCGCTCTGCACCTCTCAGGTGGGACGCCCTCCCTTAGAGTCCCCCAGCCTTCCTCTCCCTCAGACGGACCCCTCATAAGATCTCATCTTACTTCAGCATTCCCCCCATCTCAGAGTCCCCTCTAGGACAGCCTTCCCCCGGTGACGCGTCGTCCACACCCCCTGAGCAGGTGCTCTCCCTAACTTGTCTCCCGGCTCCTCAGCCGCGGCCCCAGAACGTCTCCCTCAGCAAATGCTCTCCCTCACCAGCCCCCCGTTTATGCCCTCCTCGCGCGCTGCCCTCGGCACCCCCATCCGCCGGAGGTCCCCCATTCAGCAGGTGCCCCATCAGCCGGGTCGCCTCGCCCCGCAGGTCCCTGTGCTCCGGGGGGGCTCGCACGCGGGAGTCTCTCCTCCGCAGGCTCCCGCCTTTCCCTCCCCCACCCCCTTCCTCTCCTCCAGGGGCTCCTCACCGGCGCGGCGGGTTCCTCAGCTGCACCGTCTCCATGGCGCTGCCAGCAGCCGCCCAGACCCACTCACTGCTCCATCCTCCCCCGGGACCTCCCAGCGCCCGCCCCGCAGACCCTCCCACACTTCCGCTTTCCGCCCACACCGGAAGTGGTGCGAGGCGCGGGGAGCTGGGCGGGGCCGGGAGGGCGGCCTGCGTCACGTGGTGCGCAGGGGCGTGGACCCGGGACTGTGGAAGGCTCTTATCCTGAGCTTCCCAAGCCCGGCTACGGACTCAAACATGTCTCCTTGCGACGCTGTTTGCCCAAGACAGCGGGTCCCCAGGCCCGGAACCCGTCTCGGCCTCAGTCCCGACCCCTCGTTTCTCAGACGGAGAGGCCGAGCCTTCCTGCGAAGCGCCGGCTGGATACGAACTGCGGATTCTTAACGAGCCAAGTTTCCTGGGAAGCGCCGCTCCAGGGACTCCTGGAGGTATGGGTGGTTTTCCAGCTTCCTTACCCGGTTGCATTCTTCCAGATGGAGGCTGGACCCAGTCATTGCATGCCACAGAGCCTCAGCCTGCGAACTGCCCTACCCCCTTTCAACTGCCTCACCTTTGAGTCACTTTGCAGACGTAAACATAGCTGATGTTTATGAAGCTCTTGCTATGTACTCGCTTTCGTATGTTATCCCCTTTAATCGTTATATCAAGCCTGTAACGTTATCCTCAGTTTTATGTATTTAACACGGTGCTTACTACCTTCTCGGTGCTTTACTAATATATTAACTCATTGAATACTCCGATCAACTCTTTAAGGTAAGTATGCTAAGATTACTCTCGTAAGGCACAGAGTAATAACGTGCGCAGAGTTAATAATGGAGGTTTAGGGATTCAAAGTCTGACTCCAGAGCCTGCACCACCAAACTGACAACCGCTGATATGCACCCGCGAATTGAACAGGCGAGTCAGAAAGCTTCCTTTCCTGTCTGAGCTCCAGTTTAGACTGTTGCCGTTGGTACATCTTCAGTTGCCACCACCATCAGTGAGTGTTAGGAAAAAGGCAGGTGCCACCCAATTTACCAGGGGGATAGTTACAGGAGCAACTTACCCAGAGCAACCTTTCATTGTTGTGAATTGTCTTGTTTTCCCCCTATACCATCTGTGAAACTTAACACCTGAGCAAACAACTTTGAGGGCTACCCAGATATTGGTAGGTACTCCCTACCCCCAACTGGTGAGCAGAGTTATGATGTAACCAGCACCTGCCAAATATACCCTAACCCACCCCCCCACACACACACACACACACCTGGGTCCAGGGGTGCCCAATCATGTGCCTTATGTGAAACTACCAGTCAGCGCGTGGGTACCCTAAGCCCCATCCCCTCCCCCTTAAAAGGCACCTTCACCCCAACACGTGCTCTCTCTCTCTCTCTCTCCCTTGGGAAGTGAGCAGGCAGGTCCTCTCTTCTAATAAAGCCTGCATCCTGGTACCCTGGTCTCCCGCCTATCTGTTTCATCTTTCAGATATGGCACTAAAAATGGGATAATGGAGCCATTACCCTGACACGGAGGAAAACATTTACCGAGGACCTTCTATAATCCTAGATTATCACTTGATCCTTAAAACAATACTATGAAGAATTATTATCCTCAATTTATAGGTTAGGAAGCTAGTGAGAACAACGATTTTAACCCAAGACTGTCCTGACTCCACAAAATTCACGTTTTAGTTGTCACTTTGCTCTTAGAAATCTGTACAAATGGCAGTGGGAGCCCTGAGGAGGTGAAGATCTAGGAGAGTTCCTATAAAGTTCAGGAAGCCTTCACATGTCCCTCCTGCAAGAAGTCAATTTTCAGTCCTCTGAAATCCCCAGCACTTTTCCTATACTACTTGACTTTTTACCTTATGTTCAGACCCTGCTGCCCACTGGGTTTTTTCCTCCTCAAAAGATTTAACCTTCCATTGTGCCTACACACTCATCCCTCTAGAATCTATAGTCTAGATGAATAGGTACTCAATAAACATGTTTTAAAAATAAAGTCAATTTATCAACACATAATATCAAACATCCCTCCTTTGTCCCCTTCCCAGGATTTTCCCAGAAGATAGACATTAGCTTTGGAAGGTACAGAATGTCTTTTCCGCTGTTGACGGGGCCCCAAAGGCCCCCCCCCCCCCCAGTTTCAAGGAGAGCAGACACAGGTTCTATCTCTTGATCGGGGAGTTGCAAGGTTCTGGCAGAGCAAGGAGGAGTGAAAATATTTTGTCCATTTTTGAAAATTACAATTTGCCACAAGTGTATTTGTGTAGTATACCATTTCGAATATACTCAGCTGCAAGCAACTTAAAAAGAAACCAAAACAACACCAATCACCAAAATGGTGACTTAAGGAATTGTGGCATTTGTTGTTTATTAATTCTGGATTGATTCAGTGGCTCAACAATGTCGATTTTGTCCTACACATTAGCTTTTCCTATTTGTACATTTATTGCTTACAAAATGGTTACCACAGCTCTAGCCAGTTTGGCTTAGTGGACTGAAGGGCCCAGGGTCGATTCTGGTACCTTGGTTGCAGCCTCCATCCCTGGCCCGGGTCAGATGTGTGCGGGAGGATGTGTCTCTTTAACATGGATGTTTTCTCTCTGTCCCTTCCCCTCCCTTCTACTCTTTTTAAAAGTCAATGGAAAAATATATTTGGGTGAGGATTAACAACAAAAATAAATAAATAGCCCTAACTGGTTTGGCTCAGTGGATAGAGTGTCCGCCTGCAGACTGGAGGATCTCAGGCTCGATTTGGGTCAAGGGCATGTACCACGGTTGCGGGCTTACCCTAGTGGGGGGTGTGCAGGAGGCAGCTGATCGATGTTTCTCTCTCATTGATGTTTCTGACTCTATCCCTCTCCCTTCTTCTGTAAAAAAATCAATAAAATAATAAAGTAAAAAACACTCACTAGGAGTTAAAAACACACACACACACACAAAAAACACACCAAAATGGCAACCACCTCTCAGAATTATGTCCTTAACCCAACACCATCCAAAGCAGAACAAGAACAAAAAGGCTATCTCGAAGTCCTGTATCTCTCTTTTCAAGAAAAAACAAAAACTGTCCCATGAGCACCCAGCAGACATCCTCTGACCTCATTGGTCAGGTCAGATCACATTCTTCAATCGCTGGCAAAAGAGAATGAGATTATTGTTGGTAATGTCAACTCTGTGCCTGTTAAGAAGGACTCCTGGTGGCTAATTGGGCTCAAATCTATAAAGAGCCCAGCAGCTGGTGCTAAGCAAGGTTCTCTCCTGCCAGGCCTCAGGGAAAGCATGACTGCCTGCCTCCTGCACCGAGTTCCTACTAGCTGAGCTGACCCTTATAAATTCCTGGAATCGAAATTCTACCAATAGGAACCGCACAACTCTACCCTCATTTGTATCTTTATTGACTAATCAGAGTGGCTCCATTCTGACCAATTACGATGGTGTATTTGGAGTCCTTATTTGCATAGAAAGGGCCCAATCAATGGCTGAGGGTGGCCATTCTTCTTTATATAAATCCAGCTTCCATGCTGAGGCTGGCTTTTGGTTTCCAGTGAGTTCTGCCTTTACATGGCCAGAGCCATAACGCCAGAGCTGCCTCATGCCCAGCCCACCTCACCATTGAGATGTTTCACAATTGAGCAGTTCTCACTGAAGATGTCCTGCCTCCCCCCCCCCCCCCACTTTACCACCCCTCAAATTGGGCACTTCTGTTGGTGTTAAATTGGCAGTGATGACCTTTGGTTAACAGTTTAGAGACGTCTTGAATCATATCCTGGGCCAGGAGAATCTCTGGTAAAATTTAGACGCCGGAAGTGAAAATTGGATATGTTGAGTAGATAGACAGCTGTGTGTGTGTCATCTGATTTTCCCACCACATTGTGTTCATTCTTTCCTCTTTTATGGGCCTCAGCTGGAGCAACCACCTAACTCTCAGTTCACAGTCTGGTGTGGGTTAAGAATTTAAACATAGCCCTAGCTGGTTTGGCTCAGTGGCTAGAGCATTGGAAAGTTCAAGGGCACATGCACGGGTTGCAGGCTCAATCCCCAGTAGGGAGTGTGCAGGAGGCAGCCAATCAATAATACTCTCTCATCATTGATGTTTCTCTCTCCCTCTCCCTCTCTGAAATCAATAAAAATATACTTAAAAAAAAGAATTTAAACAAATAATATAACTAGATTCCTAAGGGCAGAGACCAGGTATTTGTCAACAAACTTCGTAAGTGCATGTTGGGTGCCAGGTTCTGTAGGAATCCTTTTCACGTCCCGCGTGTCCAGGGTTCCAATGTCAGGGTTCAGGATCTGTACAAGGTCCCACACAAATGAAGAGAGACTGAAAAAGCATCAATTTTTGGAATAATGGAGGCCAGGCGGGAGTCCACCTCTAGGGGGAGGACACCACAGCACTGGCCTTGCTATCCCCTTTTATTAAGACTATGTGTTACATCCATGTCCTTTAGGTGGGAAATTCCAACGAGTCAATCAGCAAGAATTAACATAATACTATATGTGGAAGCTTCTTCAACTACCAATGTGTCACCTAAACAATGAGTGAATAGTTCAGACTTAATATAAGACTAAAAGTGGCAGCTGCTTCAACTACCAATGTCTCACCTAAGCAGTGAATGAATAGTTCAGACTTACAGAGCTATTAAGGTTGACCAGGTTCCCTGATTATTCAGTTTACATCTCAATTGGCAAGGCAATGACTGGTTTCCTGCATTGTTCTATTAGGTCTTGGAGAGACAAAGATAAAGACTTCCTATCTTTAAAGAATTCAAAGTCTTTGGAAAAAGACTGTAAGTGGGCAATCAGGGTACTAAGTGCTAAATTAGGGATAAACCTCAGGAGGAATAGGAGCAGAGGGACATAATGGAAGAGGGGAGGGTTATTCAGGAAAGGGTTTCAGAGGAGATATTTGAGTTGATTATAGGTGGGATGAAGCAAAAGAAAAGTGTTTGGGGGGAAATTCCAGGAGAGGAGAGCATACACAGAGGTTAGGGAGCAAGAGAAACAGCTGTGTGCAGGTAGCAACAAGCAGTTAAACATTTTCCGAGTATTAAGTGGGGCATTAAGTCAGATGAGCTGAAGATAAGCTGGTTTCCCTGAGCGGAAGATCTTTATCAACTTCTCAGTGTGTTCATTTATTAAGTCGGTTTCCATAAAGCACAGGTGCCAGTTCGTTTCCAGCCTCAGGGCCTTGACTCTTGGCATCCCTCTGCCTGCCTAAATATTCTCAGGTCTCAGCTCCATCAGTAGTCCCTCAGAGATGCCTTCCCGTGCCCCCTTATCGAAAATAGTTTCCACCTGGCCCCTTGCTAGTGCATTCGTGTTTTCCTTGCAGCTCTGATAATAACATGGTGTTTTCCTCTTTTTGTGCTCTGGGTTCATTGCCTGTCAGGTCCCACTAGCACGTCAGCGCGTGTGAGCATAGACCTGGCCTCCTGCACTGTTGCACGCGTGGCGTCCCAGCAGCTGCAGGAGCCCCGCGCAGCTCGAGGCCGGAGCGCGCCGCGGCAACGTTAGCCCCGCCCGGAGCATGCGCCTGCGCAGAGGGCGGCCCCGCGGCCCACCGGTTCGCGCAGGCCCCGCCTCCGCCCGCTCGGCCCGCCCCCGCCGGCCCCCCCCGCCCCCTCCCGGCCCTGTTACCAGGGGATCCAGCGCTCGCAGCCGGCGCTGCTTCTCCTGACGCCGTTCCGCGGGACTCGGCGGCGGGAACGGAGGCGGCCGCCATTTGCCGTCGGACCCCGGGATGGCCCCCAAACTCTCAGACTCAGTGGAGCGGCTGCGCGCCGCCGGCAACCAGAGCTTCCGCAACGGCCAGTTCTCCGAGGCCGCCACGCTCTACAGCCGCGCGCTGCGGGTGCTGCTGGAGCAAGGTACACGCCGGCCCCCGGTTTCCCCGCCGGGACTGCCTCTCTCTCCCGGCCTCCCGACCCCAGCCGCCCGGAGCCCGCTCCGTCCCTGCCTCCCCGGGGCTTCCATCCCCCGAGGCCGCCCGCCCACCGGCCCTCCCGCCCGCTCCCCGCGTGGGCATCCTGCGAGAAACTTCCTCGGCCCTTTCTTCCGCCTGGAAAAAAAAAGTCACATGGTTTTATTACTGGTCCTTTTTCACTTAAGGACGGATCAGAAACACATTTTCATATTAATAGATTCTTTTATCACTTTTTGGCTGTGGTAAAAACATTGTTTACCATCTCAGTCATGTTTAGGTATACTGTGGATGTATAATATTATTCACATTGTTGTGCAACAGATGGCTGGAACTTTCTCATCTTGCAGACCTGAAACTCAATACGCGCTGAGCACCAGTCCCCCCTTCTCAGCCCTTGGTGTACCTTTCCACTTTATCTATGATTTTAGCGACTTTAGGTATTTGAAAAAGGACACCATAATCCATGCTGTCGCATGTGGCAGGATTTCCTTCTTTTATTAAGGCCGCATAATATTCCATTGTAAGGCTGTACCACTTTTTTGTTTGTGTTAATCTCCAAGGCCCTGCTTTAAATTCTTTGGGATGTATACCCAGAAGTGGGATTGCTGGGTCATATATAGTAGTTTTGTTTTCGATAGTTGTGGCACCATTTTACATTCCCATCAGCAGTGCATAATGGTTCCAACTCCGCATATCCTCAGCAGCGCTTCTTTTCTGTTCTTTTGGTAGAGGCCATCCTGATAAGTATGAGTTGCCTGCTTTTTAAATGTCCTCTTGGCTCCCATCCTGTTATTCAGGCCTCATTCCGACCCCTGCAGATAGATAGCTCAACTCTCCTTCTCCTTACATTCTGTCTTGGTGAGCATCTGTATGTACTGAGCGTCTAACAAGACAGAGAAGGCCCTTTCAACCATCATACATTCTTGTTTTGGGGGGAGGGGTGGGCCTGAAACTAGTAAATAAGACTCGTCCAATAAAGATTAGGGGTACATAGAAGACAAATACGGTGATGTGATAGAGTTGAGTAAGGAGCTCCATTAGAATGGGGGAGTCAAGGACAGCTTTGAAGAGGTGACATTTGAGGGGACATCTGAATAATGAGAAGCCAGGTGCACAGTTTCGGGTGCTGAGCATTTCAGGTGGAGGGAACTGCAATTATAGGCATACATCCTCTTATTGTGTTTCACAGATGTTGTGATTTTTTTTTACAAGTGGAAGACAAGATCCTCCACCAACAAAAAGATTCCCACTTGCTCTGTTGTGGTCTGGAGCTGAACCCACAGTGTCTCTGAGGTGTGCCTGTGTGAAGGCGCCTGGGCACAGAAGCATGGTGTGTGTTCCAGGAGCCAGAGCCTGCTGAGCTAGTGGAGGGAGAAGGAAGATGAGGTCAGTTATCCAGGCAGAAACTTACTGTATGGACATTTTACGCAATAGATCATGGTAAGGAGTTTGGGTTTTATTCAGAGAGTTTTTAACAGAGGAGTAACATATTCTTACACGTTCTCCCAGACTCCAGCTCATGTCAACAACCCTTTGCCCAAAACCTCTTCTCCCAAGTGACTTACCAAGGAGCCCTCATTGAAATCCCTTTTTTGTAGTACCCATTTCCCTTTTCTTTTTCTCATTTTTTTGGCTAGCATTTGTTAAGTGATTTACTGTGTGCTAGACATGGTGGACATTATCCCTTTATGTCTGTATACTGACCTATGATGAAGACCCTTTATACTCTTTCTCGGCACTGCCTACGGAGGTTAACAGCCACTCCACACAGACCCCCTGTGAAACCTAAGATCGTCAAAAAGAGGATCAAGAAGTTAACCCGACACCAGTCAGACCAGTTATGTCAAAATTAAGTGGAACTGGCAGAAACCCAGAGGCATTAATGGACAGCAGAGTGTGCCGAAGGTTCAAGGGCCAGACTGTGATGCCCAGCATTGGTTATGGGAGCAGCCAGAAAACAAAGCACGTGCTGCCCAGTGGCTTTCGGAAGTTTCTGGTCCACAATGTCAAGGAGCTTGAAGTGCAGCTGATGTGCAACAAATCTTACTGTGCTGAGAATGCTCACAACGTCTTCTCAAAGAACCGCAAACCCGCTGTGGGAAGAGCAGCCCAGCTGGCCCCCAGAGTCACCAACACCAACGCCAGGCTGCGCAGCGGAGAAAACGAACAGACAGACGTGTACACACTGCGTTTGTGTTAGTGAAACCATGAAATTCTGCCCCCTGGCAATAAAAAAAAAAAAAAGACACTTTATAGATGAGGAGTCCAGAAGAGTTAAATTGGCCTGCCCCAGGATCATACAATGAAGACATGTCATAGGCAGGATTTTAATATAGGTCTGATTCCCAAGTTCAAATTTTTAATCATCTTGCTAGACTTCCCCCCCAAATCCTTAGCAAATTGTAGTCTTTTTTTTGTTTGAACTTTTGCAGTTTCAAACCACTCTTGCCCCCTTCTTTTGATCTAGAACACTCCTTTTTAGGCCCACCTGCTCCTCTCAGCCTCACTTGAGGTCGCTGAGTAATCTGAGATATTGATACTTCTGCCATTTTCTTTCATCCTACCCTAGCCTGCCTGGAATAGCATGTGCTTTTGTATGGCTTCATGCTGAGTCCCTAGAAGAGCTGGCATGGTATCTAGATTTAGTAGGGGACCAGAGTTTGGTTCTTTTCCATTTCTAGATAATCTATGGGCAAATCCCTTGATTTCTCTAATTAATTTTTTGTTTGAAAAGAAAACCAGGGCCGAGACCGGTTTGGCTCAGTGGATAGAGCATCAGCCTGTGGACTGAAAGGTCCTTGGTTGGATTCCGATCAAGGGCATGTACCTGGGCTGCAGGTACATCCCCAGTAGGGGATATGCAATAAGCAGCTGATCAGTGTTTCTCTCATTGATGTTTCTTTCTTTTTCTTTTTTTTTAATGTATTTTATTGATTTTATTACAGAGAGGAAGGGAGAGGGATAGAGAGTCGGAAACATTGATGAGAGAGAAACATCCATCATCTGCCTCCTGCACCCCCCCCACTGGGGATGTACCCGCAACCAAGGTACATGCCCTTGACTGAAATCAACCCGGGACCCTTTGGTCCACAGGCTGATGCTCTATCCACTGAGCCAAACAGGTCAGGGTGATGTTTCTGACTTTCTGTCCCTCTCCTTTCCTCTCTGTAAAAAATCAATAAAATATATTTTTTAAAAAGAAAAGAAAACCAGGGATCAAACTAACACAGTGAACCCTTCTAGTGTGAAGTGATAACGTCATGTGATAGGTGAGCACATATCAGAGGGAGTCAGTGACTTGTGCAGTATCACAGGCTGGATTGCAGGTTCTGATGCCCTGTCCACACCACTGCTGCTGCTGAGCACCATGTTCTGGGGACTTGAGATGGATTACAGGTCTTGAGTGCTTGTACTTGCTCCTTAATAAGGGCAAGGATATATTTTGCTTATCTCTGTACATTGCTTTCTCACTCAGGGGCTGGCAAAATAAGGAAAAAAGTTATTATGTTATTCTTTGTTCTTGCTGGTATTGAGTGAAAGATATACATCAATATGGCAACATACGTAGAGAAAAAAGCAAGTTGCAGAAGGATAGATAATAGAGTGCCACTTAGGAAAAGCTTTGAAAGATATAAAATATCTTACCTGTGATTACATATATAATATAAACAAACATGGATGAGAATGTTATATACCATCTTCAGGATTGTGCTGACATCTGGGGTTCTGGGGACAGAACAGGGGAAAGGATAGGAATGAATGGAGCGTTAGCCATATAAAAATTTTTTAAAGATTGGAAATAAATGTAATATATCCTGGGTCTAGTGATGGATGCTGAGTATTTGTTATACTGTTTTCTGCATGTTTTATAATTTTTAAGAGAAATTGTTTTCAATTATTGTGGGTATATAGCTGGGAGTGGAATCACTGGGTCAACACATAATAGTTTCCTTTTTATTTATCTTTTCACTACGGCCCATGCTAGTTAGTGGGTATGCAGTGGTTGAAAAAATATTTTTAAAACTGAAAATTATTGTGGCCACAATAAAGGACACGAGCTTCTGATATTCTTGAAGGTGAGAACTGCCCTTAGAGAAATGTCTGATAAATCTCCTCCCCATTGGGGAGCTTGAGTCCTTCCCGGCCTAAGTTCTCCCTAGTCCTGCCAGAACTAGTGGATTTTCCCTAATGAAGTCCTGTCTGATTTGAGCAGGTAGAATTAGTCTCTGTCTTTCATCTTTTCCTTTTATTTTCTTTGTATGATTTACATGTTTTCTTTTGGGCGTGGGGGACCATGGCTTTCTTTATTAAATTCATTGGGGTGGCATTGGTCAACATGAACATATAAGTTTCAGGTGTGGATTTCTGTGTTGCAAGATCAGTATGTTTACATGTATTTTGTAATAAAATTAACACCCACATACCAGTATAGATTTCTTTGAGGCAGAAGCTAGCTATTTCATGTTCATTTTTTTTGCCTGGTACCAAGTTTAGTGCTGGCATGACTGAATAAGATGCTTGGTGTTCTCGTTGCCAAGTGCTGATGGTGAACTTGCCAGCCTATCAAACCAGCAAGCCTGATCAGGTTACAGTCATCTCTGCTCCCTTTTACCAAAGCCCAGAGAGCTCTTAGTGTGAAATGCACTCTGTGTCCGCAGGCATCCATTTCCCAAATTTTTAATCTCGTGTTTTCTGTTTCCACCTGGGCAGGTTCTTTGGACTATAAAGAAGAAAGTATTCTCTACTCCAACAGAGCAGCATGCCACTTGAAGGATGGGAACTGCAGAGATTGCATCAAAGATTGCACTTCGTAAGTAGTCAGGGGAAACTGTGGTGTGCCTGAGGGGCTCAGAAGAGGAAGCTGGGTTTATCTGGCCCCTTTCTTTGATCCCACCAGTTACATCTGTAATAGATACTAGGAAATGTCACTGTCCCCAGGTCACTGAGAATACTTGATGTCTCTGGCCCCTGTCTTACATCTTTGGAGTCTTGGCTCTGCTGCTCTAAAAGGAGCAGGGTGGGCACTTACAGGTGGGCCTTTGTGACATTTGGGACCTAGAGTGGAGGTAGAGTTGTAAACTAGTTAGTGGCTTGCCCAGGTTTTTCCTGGGGTGGATATGTGTGAGAGAGGAAGAAAGAGAAGGAAAGAAGCAAGGAGAAAAGAGGAAATGGTATCCAACAATGGCCAGGTATAGAGGACATTAAACAATTTTTCATACTTCTTTCTTCTTCAGGCAAGTCTGGTGCCTCTTTCACCATCACTAAACTAGGATGCATACCTTAATGTGTTCTTAGATCTGATATCCTGTGACATTGCCTTAGATCCTTGCCCTGATAGATGAGAGAGGTGAGCGTGTTCATGGAGCCTGTGCTAAGTTGATTAGTGCCAGGTTAGAACTGGGCTGCAGAGAATTGAGGTGGTAAGTGATTTGCGTGGGATCACATGGTTAATGCAGAGGTGGAATTCAAACACCACTCCATCTGATCCAAAGCCTCTATGGTATTCCCATTGGGCCTCCATTCTTTGGAAATACATAGAAGCATAAAAGGTACAAGGTTCTTGTTCTTAATTTTAGGGGGTATTGCAACTATGAAAATTGATGCATGTGCATACCACTTTCACAGTATTAATGGCACTCTGCTCTCTTTCCTTTCTCTACTTCAGTCTACGTTGAAAAGTCCCTCTTGTAAGGCTTGACATTTTTAGTAGTGTCTCTGTGCCGGAAATGACCGTATATTACGGAATACTCTAGCTGAGCCTGCCTGGACGGGCTGTGGGGGGAGCCCTGGTGACTTAGCAGCCAGATGACATTTCTGCCTCCTGCTCTAGAGCACTGGCCTTGGTGCCCTTCAGCATGAAGCCCTTGCTGCGGCGAGCATCGGCCTATGAGGCTCTGGAGAAGTATCCCCTGGCCTACGTGGACTACAAGACCGTGCTGCAAATTGATGACAGTGTGACGTCAGCCTTGGAAGGTGTCAACAGGTGAGCCTGGGTCACCTCGGGCACTTCCTCTGGAGCTGCCTGCCCTCTGTCATTACCTTGAAACTGGCTCATCTTCCGGCAGGATCCCTTTGGGATAGGCTTAGAAATTCCTAATGACCTTATTGGCAAGTGTGGAAGGAGAATTTGCTATCCTATTTGGTAGGTGTTAAGGGGTCAAGATTGATGAATTGGATTTTGTTTTGTTTTGTTTGTTTTTGCCGATGTGCTTAAATTCATTCACATAGTAGTAATTTGTTGAGCTCTGTTGAAGGTGTTATACCAAGTTCCGTAGGAAAAAGGGATACAGACACCACTTGCTGCAAAAAGCTAACTAGAGTGGGGAGAGTAAGACCCAAGCACAAGCAGCTCAGACACACAGGGATATTGCTTGTGGATATAGTTCAATATATTGTACTATGGCCCCTTCATAAGGCCCCTCAGCCATTGACATCTCATGGATATCCTCATTGGTGTGATTGATCATGTTGCCCTTCTTTGCCTGGGCCTCTAGAAAGCCAAACACCACAGTCAGAAAATCTTTGTTAGGACTTGGTGGTATATATGTGTGTCATTTCTGGCTTTACTTGTTTTCTCTCTACCTCTCCTTGTTTCTGTCATTCGACAAATTCTGCCACTTGTGTGCCATACTTTGCACTGGCACCTGGGCTGCTGCCCAAGACATACTTCTTCCTGCCCTGATAGAGCTTCTGGTCTCATGGAGAAAACCTATCAGTAATAGGCAAGCACACGATCGGGGATGAGGCAGCGCAGGTGCAGTAGGAGCAGAAATGAGGCACGTAGCCAGCTAGGGGGAAGCCAGTGTGGAGGTGAGTTGAGGCAGATGAGTAGAGCCTGGGGCTAAAAGCCAGCCAGGAGAAAGGGCAGCTTGTGAATGAGCTAGTGAGTGGGATGTCCTCCAGAACCCATGAGAAGTCCATTTCATGTGGTGCTGCATGGGTGGGTGATGAGGCCAGATCACACAGCGTTTGGTGTTCAGGAGCTTGGGTTTAACCCAAGCACAGTGAGGCGTCATGAAAGGGCCTTAAGCAGGGGAGCAAAAAGCAGATCTGAGAGAGAAGCTCCCTGGTTGGCATGTGGAAGGATTACATGGCAGGCAGACAGGGAAGGGGCATGCTCTAATGCAGAAGAGATGGTACACAGTGGAGAGAGCAGTGGGACCATTCAGAGGACATGTAGGGAGTATTTCACTAAGTTTTGGTGATTGGGGTGGTGAGAAGGGAAAACCAGAAGAGAAACTAGGGGTTGACTAGTTGAGTCGGAGGTGATTTTGGGACATGAGACTAGAGAGGTAAGTAAGGCAGTGGGTGTTTACATAGATTTGGAGCAAAGGAGAAGAATACCAGCCAGACATACAGATGTGAGGGTTATCAGTGTAGAGGTAAATTGAGGTTGTGGGGGAAAAGAACAGCAGGTATGTAGGAAGAAGAGGTTGGAACTTTGAGAAATTCTAGCATTTCAGGTTCTTGCAGAGGAGCAGCTGGAGCGGTGGGAGGAGACTGGAAGCATTTAGTGTCACCAGGGAAGGAGCTTTTCCGGAAGGATGGAGCTGCCACTCGTGTCAGTTATTTCAGTGAGCTCAGGTAGACGAAGGGCGGAGGAATAAAGTCACTGGTGATTCTGGTAGAAGTGTTTCAAAGGGATCAGATGGCAGAGGGTTGTCCAGGGGGTTGTATTAAGTGAGGAAAGAGTTAAATGCTGGTAGTTGGAGTCACCAGAGAGAAACATGAAGATACAGGAGAGGGAGATGCTGGCTGAGGGTGGCAGGAAGAAATGGGGTCCAGAACTTAGGTGAAGGGATTGGCTTTATCAGCTCCTGTTGTGATGAGAGACATAGGAAGGGCTGGATACCTGGACGGGTATGTTTGTATTGGGAGGGAATGGTTAGGGAGCAGAGTGGAAGAGATGACAGGATTAAAATAACTGGGCTGACTATAAAAATAGTTTTGGGGGCTTAGAGACCATGAATTTGTAGTGATATCATTGCGTTGTTTTCATTCTAGTATTACAGGAATATGGTTGTAAAAGCAGAAAAGGCATACGGGTGTCTTTATTCACTCACTGAACACATACTTAATCTTGATGGGTGCCAGGTAATATGCTAGATGCTATGGTACAGTTGACAAACTGGACATGGCCACTGAGCAGTATTTTGGGAAAGTTAATTGGCCTAGAAGGTGGGTACGGGGACTGGAAGTGGAAGAGATTGTTCCAGAAGAGGACAGCTGTGTGCAGAGGCTTAAATATACGGATCAAGAGAGAATGGCGCCCTCGCTCCTTTGGCTATGGATAGAGCCTTGGCCTGTGGACTGAAGGGTCCCAGGTCCAGTTCCCATCCAGGGCACTTGCCCAGGTCGATGCCCAGGAGGGGGCGTACAGGAGACAGCCAGTCAATGATTCTCTCTCATCATTGATGTTTCCCTCACTCCCTTCCTCTCTGAACTCAATTTAAAAAAAAATGTTTTTTGTTTTTTTTTTAAGAGGAATGTGGCAACTGATAAAGATGGAGAGGAGGGAGGGGACTAGATCTCAGGCCCTAGGGAAATGGAAAAGATAGAATGACTTTAAAATTTGAGAATGACATAGATTTTCTTTTTTTTTTTTAATCTCTGAGCATGAATCCAAAAATCAGGTGCTTGCATGACTTTATAATAGATCTGTTAAAAAATATAAAACATGCTCCTTCCCTGGGGGATGTGAGGTGCTTTGGGGTTAAGGTGGTGTTTGAGTACCCTTAATAGGCAACAAACAGGTCACCACTTTGGTCTGACCAAATGAGGGCCAGGCAGGGAGGGAATGTCATGGTGGCTAAACTGAGACGACTTTGTGGGTAGCACTCATGTTCCTCTCCTGCTGCATGTCAGGAGGATATAGAGAGTATGGAGGGAAGATGGTAACTTTGACTCTCATGTACCTCCTTTGGGTTTAGGAGAGGAGGAACATCTTCCTAACCCAGCCTAATCCTCCCTGTAATCCTGCCTTTGTTTCCAGAATGACCAGAGCTCTCATGGACTCACTTGGGCCAGAGTGGCGCCTGAAACTGCCCTCTATCCCCTTGGTGCCTATTTCAGCTCAGAAGAGGTGGGATTCAGAATACCAGAAAGACACACCTAAAAGCAAATCCAAAGAAACCACAACTGCCAAGAGCAAAGGTAAGCTGTGTCTTCCTGCTCAATTTTGCAGTTTCCCTGTAGCCACTTTCTTTAGAGTAATCCTATAAATATTGGCCTTGTTTAAGCTGAGTTATAAAAATAATATTAAAACAAAAAAGTCTTAACCTCTTAGAGGCTGTCTCAACTCTACAAGGAGGGTTGTGAGAAGGGATTAAGTGATAGAAGGCATGTTGAGCTCCTAGCCTGTCACATAGGTATACGGCATTGGTTCCCTTCTCTCTTCTGGCAGCATTTGGGAAGTCTCATATTGGATGTGTGGTTACAAGAACAGAAAATGTACCATGATAAAAATAACAGGTTTTACTGGCTCATATAATTGGAAAATCCGAGTTCAGGTTCAGGCAAGGTTCATCCAGCAGCTCACTACATTACCGGGCTGATTCCATTTCTCTGTACTGCTCTCAGCTTTCTTCTTTGGTGTAGTCCGGTTTGTCTTTAGATGGGCTTCCCTCTTCGCAATGAAATAGCTATGATAGTTCCTGGTCTCATCCATATACCACGCCTCATGACCCAGAGGGAGAGAAAAACTTTCTTTCCGAGAGAGTTTCTTTCCCCCCAAATCTCTAACTCGCATTTATCTCCCAGCCTGTTTGCTCACAGGCTATTCCCTGAACCTAGTCACTGTGACCGAGGGCTGAGATTTTGTGGTGAGCTCAGCCCTAAGCCATCTGCCCCACCTGCACAGCTAGAGGGCTGTGCTTCCCCAGGAACATGAACACTGCGTGAGTCTGTGGGGAGAAGAGATAAAAGGGGGGAGGTCAAAGGCAGGTAGCCCCTACACGGGACTGTAAACGAAGAGGCCGTTCTTCAGGTGGGGGCTCATGGGACGCACTGATAATGCCCCGTGGGAATTATCCCAGCTCAGCAGCGAGGTGTTGAGGAGGAGCAGTGCGGAAGCGGGCAGGGCTGGAGCCTTTCGTGGGTGGTAGCAGTTGTCCCCTTCTAGGAGGAAACCTATCTGGCCATAGGCAGCATTTGGTCTGTTTTTGTGGGAGTCTGTTAACTGTCCCCCACTCTTCCCTAGGATGAAAATGTGCGGTGCTAATAAACTAGATGGTTTCAGTGCACCTACCATTTGTTTCATTCTTTCCGAGTCACTGAGCCAGGTGTGCTCCAGGCCCTGTGCTAAGCAGTGTGACACAGGATGGGCTGTAGTGGCCCTCGGAAGCTCTCAGGTTAATGAGAGACTGAGAAAGCATTTTAAAAGAGTAAGAGAAGTGCTTAAGAGGCTTTGGTATTTGGGGAGTTCAAAATCGGAATTGATGTGTGTTTGGTGGGGGGAGTCAGGAAAAGGCTCACAGAGGAGGTGGCAGTGGGAGGTGACAGGTTGAGCCGGGTCTTAAAGGGTGAGTTCTTCAGGCGGGAAAGGGAGAAGGGACACTGTCTTGGTGGAGACAGTGGAGAGTTAGAGAGGAACACATGTGGTGTAACTGGTGAACAGCGGGAGTAAGCAAGACTGTAGCGTGTGGTGTGTTGCAGAGCTGGGGGAAAGCTGAAGCTGTGTGTACATTGCAACCTGCAGGCTCTGCTTTTAGAGAAACTCAAGCACATATGCACAAGGAGATATGTTCCAGAATGTTCACAGCAGAATGTTAGTAATAACAAAAAACAGAACTGGAAGTAACACAGGTCTCCATAAATAGGAAATTGGAAAACCAATCGTATTGCAGCAGTGAGGATGGATGAGCTACTATAGGTATATGCATCAGCACAGATAAATCTCAGGAATATAATTTTGAACAAGGGGAAAAAGAAAACAAGGTTATAGAAGAATACGTAAAATTATTTGTTCCTTTGCATATTCAAAAACAAACAACAAATGGTTTGTAAATACTGTATATAGTAAACTCCCAAAAACAAAAAAAGGGAAGGACGCACAGAAGTGGGGATAATGGTTTCCTCCAGAGGTGGATTGACTTGAGGAAGGGCCCATAGGGTTTCAAAAGTCCCCGTCAATGCTGTTTCTTAAAGTGAGGGTATTGGTTTTACTCCTAAAACGTTACCCCTGTCATATATGTCATTTCCTAAAGGCAGTTTTTAAAATAGCAGGTGATACAATAGTTGGGACTGGAAGAATTAATTCAGGCCTGAGCCACATGAATTGCACCTTCTCTCCCTGCAGGCAGACGTTAGGTGAGGCTCAAACCAAAATGAGGAGGAATAGCGCTCCTCTTCCTCCTTCTGAAAACCTGGGGGCTACACCCTTTCTTTCCCAGATGCTTAAATTTTAATTATTCTCCTGCTTTAAGTTTATTGGGGGTTCTACGCTTTCTCGTGTAGCCTCAGATTTTCTCCTGACAACAGTCCTATGTAGAGGGGATATTGCCCCATTGTATTGGTGAGGAAATTTAGACCCAACAGAGAAGGTTGGTCACACAAGATCTTCCACCTGCCAAGTGGAGGCCAAGTTAGAACCCAAGGTGCTTTTTATCATGTGTTATGTGCATGTATAAGTATGTTTATATCAGGAGTCCTCAACCTCTTCTGAATGAAAAACTGTTTAATTTCCAGAAGCCATTGATTGGGGGAATCATTGCTCAGGAAGGACGCTTTACAACAGTATAGGAAACCTCTGGGAAGGGTTGTGGACCACTTAGACGATGCCGAAGAGACCTCACTGAGCAGTCTGGCACCTGCTCCATGGTTTTTTCCTCTTCTGAATTTGTATCTAGTGCCTTCTGGGGATGTGGCGAGAGCCAGAGCTCTGAAGGAAGAAGGCAATGACCTTGTAAAGAAGGGAAACCATAAGAAAGCT
The DNA here is from genome assembly GCA_027563665.1 of Antrozous pallidus. Lineage (NCBI taxonomy): Eukaryota > Metazoa > Chordata > Mammalia > Chiroptera > Vespertilionidae > Antrozous > Antrozous pallidus. The sequence continues at coordinate 73,696,187 of CM050518.1, forward strand.
ATTGAGAAGTACAGTGAAAGCCTCTCGTATAGTAACCTGGAGTCCACCACGTACAGCAACAGGTACCTTCCCCACAGCTGCTGGCCTGGGGGATTTCAGGACATTGTATATTCTGTTCCATAATCTTCTCTCGGACTGCGGTGGGCTCTTCTCCCCTAGCATTTAGTCAGTGTGTTCCAGTTCAGAACATGCATTCACACTCATTTTGGTCACCACAAGGCAGGCGTTATTGGTGGCATTCACTCTTACAGTGAGAGAAACGGAGGGATGCCAAAGGAGACCTGGGCTTTGTTAACCTCCCTCCCCAGAATTTTCATTTACGATGTCTTGCTACACAGACACCACCTCAATACTAGTCTTGTAACCTTTCCACCTTCCCTGCTCCAAGCCCATGGCTTCTCCAAAACCCTCCTATTAGAAACTTGAGCCCTGAGAGCACGAGGCAGAACCCAGGATATGGAGTAATTATCGCCTGGCCTGGGAGTGAGAGACAGGTCCAGGCTAACCTGGGGGTGAGACCCCCAGGGGAGTAGAAGATCCTGCACCTGCACCACATGTGACTCTTAGTTCAAAGATCTTGGATCTACGCCAGGCGCACCCTTCCTTATCCAAATCTGTGTTTCAAATTGCAGTGAGGTAGTGTGGTCCATATACTGAACCACATACCATTTAGGGTCAGGGCAGCTTGTGAAGTTAGCATTTCTGCAGTGAAACATAAGGCAATTTCACGTTCACATGTGGTGGTATAAAGAAAGTCTAGCCTTGCCCTAGCTGGTCTGACTGAGTGGATCGAGCATTGGCCTGAGGACCAAAAGGTCCCGGATTTAATTCCCATCAAGGGCGTGTGCCTTGGTTGCAGGCACCTCCCTGGCCCAGGCCCTGGTCAGGGCTTGTGCAGGAAGCAACCAGTCGATGTGTTAATCTTTCCCTCTTTCTTCCACTCTTTCGGAAAGACCAGTGGAAGAATATCCTCAGGTGAAGTTAACAAAACAACAAAGACTAGCCTCATGTCGGTTCAGGTCAGAGTTTACTGCCTAAGGAATTGAAAAGACAACTTTCAAACTGAAAGCTTACATTTTGGACCTGTGGTTTTCCTGGCTGATTGGAACAGGGGTGCCTCAGTCTGCCAGGCTGACTTGAAAAAGCGGGCTGCAGCACCTCTTAACTCCTTTTCTCTGGCCTTGCTCACCTCATGTTGCTGGAGACCTCTAGGAACCCATTTTCATGCATGTGTCTCTATGTCACAGTTTTAATTACTGTTGCTTTATAGTATCTTGAAGGCTGGTCCTTCTCAACCTGAGCAGCCTGGCTATTTTCCCAGTCTTGCTCTTCTAGCTAAACCAACTGACAGGTTCCCAAGAGTATCTTGGGTTTCTGTTTGGGATTACATTGAGTCTATTGATTTAACTTAGAGGACTGATAACTACAAACCTGAATTTTCCATCCATCGTGACTGAAATTATACCACATCCTGGACATCATCTCAGTCCCCCACCTCATGCATATGCCCTGTGAGCATCACCTCGGGCTCACTTCAGTTCTGTTAGTGCAGTTGGTACCTCAGTGGCTCTCACCACTCAGGTACCTGGCTCCTGCAGCTGGCCCACTCCTGCATGGGCCTCCAGAGACTCACCGTCTCCTCAGCAGTTCTTCAGCTTAGGCCATGGTCCCATTTTATCGGAGAAAACAGGTTTGGGAAGGTGAATTAACAAGTACAGGTTAACTCATACATGGTAGCGTTGTGACTGAAGCCAGGTCTTTGTAACTCCAAAGCTTGGATTCCTTTCACTCATGTTATCTTCAAGACTGCTTTGTAATGGGGGGGGGAGGTACATACAACTAAGGTGACTACTTTGTACCCCTTCAAAACGATGAGGTGGAATGGATGGACTTCCATACTGAGCTCCAAGACGTCCATCTTTACTGACTGTCTTTGGAGAAAGGACTAGAATTGGGTGAGAAAGATAAACACATTTTCCCCCCCATAGGCGCAGAGTGGCTTGGATAGATGCGCAAGACTTTTTTCTAACATTTTATTTTGAACATTTTCAAAATACAAGTTTTTTCATTGAACACCCACATTCCTATAATCTAACTTCATAATTAACATTTTATTGTATTTGCTTTATCACTATTTAGCCATCTACTGATCCATGTTATTTTTTATGCTTTTCAAAGTTGCCGACACCTGTATATCTCACCCCTAACACATCAGCATACATGTAATTAAAGCCCAGTATTTTTTTTAAGGCAGGTAACTTTTTAATCTTATCAGGGGGAAGGTTTCAGGAAACCTTTTCTTTGCTTGAAAGAGCACAGTATGGGAATGTGAGGGAGACGGAATGCTGGAGCTCAGGGAGGCCAGGGTCTGGAGGCAGGAGAACTCAGGTTGAGCCCCAGGTCTGCCCCTCAGGAGTGGTAGGTAGAACCTTGAGCAAGGCGCTTCACCGCCGAGCCAGCGTCCTCGCCTGTGGAAAGGGGCTGGGTTGGTGAGAGGATTGAACATGTAAAATAAGCAGCACAGAGTAGGTGTTCAGTGAGTCAAGATCACGCCTCAAACTACCTCTGGTTCCGGTGGCCCCTAAGAAGTGACTGACACCTCGGAACCATCTCCCATCTCCCCTGTCAGAGCGCTCTGCTATTTGGCCCTGAAGCAGTACAAGGAAGCGGTGAAGGACTGCACAGAAGCCCTCAAGCTGGATGGGAAGAATGTGAAGGCACTTTACAGACGGGCTCAAGGCTATAAGGCACTCAAGGTAAGATCTTCATCAACTAAGATACAGGCATCTGTGCCTGTGGTGGCACTTCCAGATTGTGGTCAAGGTGAGGTGTTGTCTGCTACATCCCTTTTCATCTGGGGGCCCAGGCAGCTCCTATCAGACCTGTATGCTGGGGTTTGAAAAGCATCTGTCTCAGCAGCTGTCTCCCCCGATCACCCCCACCCGCCATGATCTCACCTCAGGCATGGTGCCATCCCCACACCCGTCTCTCTTCTCTTAGGACTATAAGTCCAGCTTTGCAGACATCAACAACCTCCTGAAAATTGAGCCTAAGAATGCCCCTGCACAGAAGTTGCAGCAAGAAGTTAACCAGAAGTTAAACTAAAATCCCAAAAGGGCAGCAGAAAACCTCCACTGGATGACTTCCTCTGTGTCTGCCTCTGGGACCCAGCATGCCCCCAAGTGAGCTCTGAACCACCCTCCCTCTGCCCTACAGAGTGGTAGTGGCCTCCTACCCCTTAAGAGGCTTTGTTCAAATTAAGCTCATTGTGGCAAAAAACACATTGCTTTGCTGGAAAGGGCCCCTGCTATACCGAAGCCCTGTTCTCCATCCCCCTGCCTGGCCAGCTAGCAGAGCACAAACAGGTCCTTATCAGCAATGCACTGGGCCCTGTCCCTGCCCCGAGCATGCTCCAGACTGAGTGCTGCCTGTGAGCGTCACCAGACCCACCTCACTGTGGTTCATGAGCAAACCAAGCTGGGGGTGTGGAAGGGGGGGCCACAGGACTAAACTTTGGCCCATGCACACCTAAAGCAGCCTGTTGAGCTGGTTCTCCAGGGCTGCATCCTGCCTGTCCTTGGCATAGTCCCCTGTGTTCCGAGTTCAGCCCTTTTCAGCCAGGCCCCACTTGGATAGGGGTGCAGAACCCTGACCCTGGGGTGGCTTTGGGGCTCTGTGCTGCTGCTTGCATGGAGGTGCCTAAGCTGTGTCAGGAGCCCCGGGGTGGCCGCTTCTCCTGAAGGTGGGTGGGAAGAAACACCTCCGTGAAATCAGTGGCCTGTTCTGGGCAGGACTTTGACCCTTCAGGCTCCTTATTTCTTTGTTATACGAAGTTAATTTGAATTGAACTGACTCGGTTTTGTTGAACTGTGTTTAAGCGATTACATTAAACATTTTTCTTCTACAAAAATGTTGTACTTTCATTTATGCTTTTTTCAGCTTTGTGAAAATTTTGCAATAACCAAAGCTACCACTTTTCAATTAGCATTCAGCTAATCATTGAGCAAATCACTCACTGAGATGTCTGCTTGGACCAGGCCCCATGTTGCTGGGGAAACCATGAATGAGTAGACACGGTCCCTGGTCTCAGAGGGCTGACAGTCTAGTGGGACAGTGAGAAATTAATGAGATGATCCCAGGAACAAGTGTAAAACTACGGCCAACTTACACATTTTAGAGCAGTCATTAACACAGTACTTCCCCTGCTGAAGGGAGATTTGAGCGCAGGGAAAGGGATCCCTTAGGAAGTAAGTTTGAATTGAGTGGGGTTTAGCTGGTGAAGAGGGGAGGGTAAAGGCCCTCATTGGGAGCACAGAGACCAGAAGCTGCCACTCCGGTTCACAAAACACCGTCCGGATAGGAGGGTGGAGAGTGCCCTAGCAGCAGCCAGAGCTAAGGGCTGCCTCCCTTTCCTGGCCTGTATCTTAGTTCAGTTGTTTTCCTCTTAATGGAGTCATAGCTTGATGATTCCACAAAACAAAGCAGACAGGTTTGCCTCACCCCTTTGCCCAGGGTTAGCACGCTGCTCCCAACCTCTGAGGGAGGAGTCTGCTGTGCAGCTGGGCCTTGGAGCTGAAGTGGGTTTTAGAGTCCACAAACGCCGTGGCCAGGGGACCATTTCAAACCCGGGAGCTGTACCCTCCTACTGCCCCCTCTTAATCAGGCATGTCTCTTACCTGATTTGAGGCAGGTTTAGTGGTGACATCCAGTCACGACTGACTGACTTTCTCTTCTTGAGGTCTAGAAGGCAAGCATCTGGATTTACTAATGAAAACATAGAAGCTGAGACCTTTACAACCTCAAGAAGCTTTTCCCTCTCTACAGGGAAGGAAAATGGTGACCCAGAAGGTAGCCTGAAGCATTTCCACGAGGGTTCTTTGTGTCACACAATCCCCTGGTCCAGAGCCTAGAAGCAGTTGCTGCTTCCAGGCGTTTCCCTGCACTGCAGGCACTCAAGCCAGGCATCCGGCTGTGGGCACCTGCAGCGTCAGCTTCTCGGTGCCTTGTGATGACAACCAGTCATCCATCCACTGCACGCTGGAGGGTGGTAGCTGCTGCCCCGTGCCCAGCAGTTCCGTGCTGCTGTCCACACCCTCTGTACTTCAGCGCTCGTCCAGGTTTCTGTTCCTTACAACCAAAGCCCCAGCCCAGTCAGGCCTACCCTTTGCTCTGCCCCCACCGCCCTCACCCAAGAAGGCCTCCTGGAAGACAAACCAGTTTGCAGCACTTTTAATGCACAAAGCAATGGCAGTGGGGCAGGAAGGGGGAGTAGTGGATTGGGGAAGGTGAAGGAGGGTGTAGTGGGGACAAATGGTGATGGACAGAGACTTGGGGTGGTGAACAGGCGATGTGCTGTAGAATTGTGCCTCTGAAAATTACTTCTCATTTTGTTAACCAGTGTCACCCCAATAAATTAAGTAAAAAAAGAAAAGGGCAATGGGCTGGCTGGGTGACCAGCCTTCGTTCCACATGCAGAGCTCAGGTACAGATACAGCCCAACTAGGAAATAAGTTATGGGTCACAGGGCTTTAGAGCCAAGAGCAGGAACGCTGTTCTCTTGTCAGCCAAGGGAGTGAGGATTCCATTTTCTGAGGACAAAAAAGTAAAATTAAATGTTTCTCAAGTATGGCAGACATCTGGTCTCCTGACTAAGAATAGGGGCTATACCAAGCTAGGCCTTCAGGCAGGCCGAATGGAGCCAGGCAGCGCCAGGGGAAGCCAGGCCTATTCTGAGTAAGGTGAGGGGGCAGCTAGCAAGAGAACGCCTCCTCCCCTTTGATAGTCCACACCCATTCCAGTCACACGGCTTGTCCTCTCCTTTGATCCCCACAGCTTCCCCCTGCGGAAGTGTCACACATGGTTCTCAGGGACTTTGTGAAAAGCCAGTCCCTGCCCAGTTCCTTGATGCTTCAAGGTTCAGCTACATCTGTCACCATTCCTCTCACACCCACCCACCTGGTTTCAATTACATTCACTTTCATCTGCTCCTCCTCCGTGGTCTGGTGAGCCTGCATGCAGCACAGCCAGAGCTTCTTCTACCTGTGGGACGGTGGGAGGGACTTAGCTGCCCTAGCAGGGTCCTAGGAGAGCCCTGACCTCCCCAGGCCGCAGCATGCTAAAGAAGAGCGTTCCCCTCCCTCCACAGCATTTCTGCAGGGCCCTCATCTGGGTGCTGCTTGCCAGCTCCCAGGACAAACCCACAGTCACCTTCTCAAGACAGATGTGCACTGCTGACAGCTGGGGAAATCATCACCCTTACAGAACACAGCTCCTTGTGCCAAAACCTTGCCTCTGGGGCTGCAGAGAATAACCTATGATTCTACCCCACTCCAAGATTCTGCAGGCATTAGCAAGAAGAGAAACCTCATCTGCCCAAGCAGCAGCCTGCTGGCTCATCTAGGGGACACCTCAGCTCTCCTCCTGCCCTCAGGGCGCTCTGCCACCCACGCTGCAGCCCACCTTGGCATTGAGGGACTCTGGAGACTCCAGCATGAACAGCAGTTCTGAGTTGTCGATCTCCAGCAGCATGCCTGTGATCTTGCCCGCCAGCTGGGTGTGGATATTGTAGATAAGGGGGTAGAGACGCTCACCTGAACGGAACAGCCTTTGATGGCTTATGAACACACACCTGGCTGATATCCCAGCATCCCAGGGGCGGTATTGGGGAATGGAGCAGAGAGGCATCTGGGTGGCTGTCCCCGAACTGCTCCTTCCAGACTCCTCTTACTTAACCTGGTGACCAGCAGCCTCTTTCCCAAATGAAGTGGGCAAAGCAGACCCCACTTTGGAGGTCAGTCTGCAGCATCATATTTGATGCTAGATATAAAGTAGTTGCATGGGGCCTGATACAAAGGTGATTGCTCTTTAAAGATTACTCTTGCTCATTCTGCAGGAAATAGTTCCAAATATACACTAAGATTCTAGACAGGATATGATTATGTTGAACCTGACTTTTTTGCGGGGGAGTATGGAGAGGGAGGAGCCAAATACCAGATAAATTCACCTTCCACCATTCAGGTACTTCTAATGACAGGGCCTAGTGGTGGTGGTCAGCCCATTTTGGCAATACGTGGAGGGTCTAGCCAGGCTGGGGTGCTGGGGTGCCTTGAGTGCGAGTGGGAGAGATCTTCCCATGATGAAAGCGCAGATGTTTACAAGGAACTGCTAACAGAGCCCTCTGCCTCCATTAAGCCCACTGAGACTTTTTCTTTGAGGTACAGGTAATAAAGTGGGAAAACACCAAGTGAGCTGAGGAAACAATGGGCTGGTGGCAGTGGGGGCCTACAGAGAAGGGTTAGGAGATCTTAGTGGACTTGAAGAAAAGAACCTGCCAACCTCTAGCTTATTCATTAATTCAACAGTTGGTGGCACCTTGAGGAGGGCCTGTCACAGACACAGACACAGGATGAACTGCACAGGAAGTCAGGGTCCCAATGCACGTTTATCTACCACCTCCCTATAATGGGCACCATTGGGGAAGCTGATGAAATCTGGCAACAGCTTCTTCCCAGTCAGGGGAGGTGTGAGGAACTGCAACACCCACCTTAGGGGCCATGTCCTAGCCGAAACCCAAAACCATACTCCTCCTCCTGACCCCTGCTCTCCCCACATCTGGGATCTCTCCCAGCAGAGCTGAAGAAACCTCAGGAACATCTCATTTGACCAGTATTTTAAGATGAAAGAACGAGTCCTAGATTACAGATCCAACTTAGGCAAGGTCACCTAGCAGATTGGTCAACGACAAAGCTCGATGCTGTCCTCATGTCTGACCTCCACTTGGTATTCCCAACTAGACTAGCCAGCTCCCAGCCCGCCTCTCTGCTCCAGAGCAGGGGAACCAGCCACTCACCGATCATCTGCTTTTGCTTGTGCAGTGGTGCTGCGGCCAGCATGGACACGGTCAGGGGTTCCTGCCCCGGGATGCACACAGCAGGCTCCTGGACCTGCACATGGGGCCGGGGACACATCCCTTAACCACCACAGACAGGCAAGGCCTTGAAACATTTAACCCTGTCAGGTGAGCACAGGCCTCCAGGAAGGCTCTGGAAGAGGGGAGCAGGGAGCAAGACATGGACAATCGGGTGGGACAGAGTCCCCAACAAGGGCACGGTGGGCTGGATGACAAAGTTACACTCTGAGGTAGATGTTTTCCACTGTGCTAGGAACCTCTAAAGGCCCTAGTCCATGTTGCAAAACGAAGCCACACCTTACTAATCCCTTTGTGCCAAACAAAGCACTTTTGATCCAGTAGCTTTTATGGCCACCTTTCACATCTTGATAATGTTAAAAGCATTTGTTCTTTAAAGACTACTCTTGTTCATTTTGCAAGAAATAGTTCAAAGCATACACAGTGAAATTCTAGACAGGAGATGAAAATGTTGAGTTTGAGACTTTTTGGGGGGTACGGGGAGATAAATATACAGCCTTTAAACTTATAATGACAGATATTTTCAGTTCTGTTTTGATTAACCACGTCCTTGCTGTTCAACACGTAAGTACTAAGGAAATCCAAATTAATTTTGATAATAACCCAGGCAAAGCAAATTGTAACTAATAAAACGTGGTCCTGGCCCTTGCCCTCCTGTTAGTAAGGCTGATCACTTTTTGACTGTACATCGTTAATAAGCGAAACTTTATAAGTCGAGAAAAGGTACAGAAAAGGGTCAATGCCTTAGCCAAGGTTCTAGCCAGCCCCCTCCCCGGAGCCCAGATTAAGAGGGCAGTTGGGTCAGCCTTACCTCATGGGTGCTGGGCATTTCCAAGAAATAGCCCTGTGTCAGGAGAGGCCCACTTGACATACAGCATTCTGCCTCACCCAGGCCAGAGGTCTGGGTACCAATGTTGGCTGTAAGAAATAAGCAGGGACGTTCGCACCTGGCAGCAATCTGAAGCGGTAAGGCCTAGAGACGAGCATTCATGTAGAACTCCCAACACACAGATGCACAAACATCTGCCCCACGTGCTTGCCTCTAGTCAAAACCTATGTCCTTGTTCAGAGCTGTTGTTGTAAACCTACTCAGTTCAGATCCGATGCTAAGCCCCTAAATTTATGGTCTCATTCACCCACACAACAGGGGAAAACTGTTTCCCTATTTTAGAGATGAGGCAATCTGATAATAGTAGTTAGCAAAGTCACAGAGTAAGTGAACCCCAGGAACTAGGCTTGCAAGACTCTGGAGTCCACACTAACGACTGTGCTACACAGCCTCAAAGTCAGCCCTGCTCTCCAAGAGGGCGAATGGCAAGGTCACCGTGGAGGCTGGTTCGAACTCCCCGCTGGTACCAGCCCAGCACCAAGCCCCTGCCCCCGCCCCAGCCCCCTTGCACACCCACTCCTCTGGCCCTGCCTTCACTCACCCACTGTTTGAGTGTAGGACATCTGGTGTGGCTCCTGGGTAGAGGCCTTCTTGGCACTGCTGATGTGGGTCGGGGAGTGCTGAGACGTGGCTGGTGCCCAGGCCATGGAGGCAGCTGGAGAGGTGGCTTGTGGTGCAGAGAACATGGAAAGAGAAAGGTTAGCTGGAAGGGGGACCATTAAATCAGAGTAGCACACCACCCCCTGACGGTTCCAGGGTGAAGAAAGGGAACCAGAACATTCACAGCAGGAAGATGAGTGAATTCACCCGGTCAGGCAGACCCCCACTCCAGGGAGTGGGTGTGGCAATTTCCTATTACAAATCAGTTCCCGTTTCCCAGAGACCCAAGAGGCACAGGCATCATGATCACACCCCTTCGTCCCCACAGTTTCAAATCAGGTGACTTTTACTCTTAGAGAAGGGCCATTCATCAACAACACGGCCAAAGGAGTTTCATCTTCTCAGCTTCACAAGGATTTTCAGCCCCAGATCAGGATGAAGCTATTCGAGCCTTTTACAGGGTCAGCACTGTGCTTGGTGCGCTTACACATACCTCGTTCTGGCCCACATTCGGAAGAGGAAACTGAGGCTCAGAGAGGAAGCTACCCATCCAGATGAACACTTTAGGAAGTGACAGAACCAGGTTTGACCCCAAAACTCGTGTTCTTCAAGCACTGTGTTACACACTACTCCATGGGCCCCACACCCGGGGGGAGGGGGGGGCGAGGAGGCCTGGATCACTCACTCAAAGGTCTAGATGGCTGGGTCGTCCACCCGGGGGCAGGCTGGGCAGGGGGGCTGGAGCCATAGCACGCAGCCTGGGCTGGAGGCTTGTAAGAGAAGAAGACCCAGGTGAGGGGGCTGCAGCAGGGGAAGTGAGAAGCTGCTTCCCCCACAAGGAGGTCACCCAGGAACTCCACTGTCCCCCCCACAAGGGGACTGGTTAGTAAAGACCACAAAGCTGGGCTGAAGGCCGGCTTCCCCTTTGGGGATGGCCATTATCCCTCAACTCTTTGGGGAAAGATCTCAGGTTCAGTCCTCATCCCTATTATCAGAGCCACCAGCCCAAGGACCTGGATAAAATGGTGGCGCGTCCTGCTGAGACCTGTGCCAGCTTAAGCTGTAACAGGAGCAGGACTGTCCCCATTCTAGAGCCTCCAGCGGCTAACATCTTTCTGCTCCCTCTGGGTCACACAAGCTCCTTTCCCAAACCAGGCCCCTGGGAGAGGGTAGCAGGCACCCTGCAAAAACGGCCACTTAAGTTGGGGGAGGGCTACCGACTCTCAGCTTGGGAAGTCAGAGTGGCATAGGAGGGTAAAACAATGCGTGTGGTAAAGAAACCGATGCTTCCTCTGTTTACTGCAGTAGTTCTCAAACTTACATTTAACCAAAGAATCTTTTTAGCACACCGTTCACAAATCTCTCTCCCACATGGAAGCGCTGTTTGACAGCGACACTCTTGGAGAAGGGTTTTCATCAGCCCTTTTAGAAATGGGGGTAAGACAACCTGCTGTTTCAGGCAGAAGCAGGCTGGGAGCTATGTCTGCCTTGAAGCTCTCTTCCTGCTTTGCTGTCAGGTCACAGGCAGGCCCTCACCTGGGGCAGGAAGTAGCTGACGGGCTGCTGGAAAGAGCCCAAGAGGGGGCCGCCCAAGGCCCACACGTTGGAGAGGCGCTGGTTCATGAACTGGTTGGTCAAGATAGCCTTCCGCTCATCTTTGCGCTGAGCCAGCGCCACGTACAGCGGCTTGGTACCCAGGATGCACCCGTTCATCTCTGTCACGGCCTTCGTTGCCTCTTCTGGAGAGGAAAAACACACAAAGCCAAACCCTTTGCTGTGGCCACCCTCTGTCATCACCTAAAAGCAAGACAAGACAAGGGCTGCTTGGGGGAGGGGAAGAAGGACTCCTGGGGCCGGTTCCCCTCCTCCCCTGGAGCCCAGCCTGGCCCTGAGCAGGACCAGCAGAAACTTACTATCAGGGTGTCCTGTCACCCTGCATTCACTGAGGCCCACCATATGCCAGATACTTGACACTCCTCTCTTCACTAAGATTCCCACTTTATAGGTGAGGAAAGTGGGGCTCAAGAGTGACAGATCCGAGGCCAGTCTACTTGCTGACTGACAGCCACTCACATTGCACAGACCATTCGCAGAATTGGAGAGAAGAGCTGCATTTCAGAATACATTCTTTCTCTCAGTTTTCTTTCTGAAAGATTTTCTTAGGCTGTGGTGGGAAGCTGGCTTAATTAAATGTATATCCCTTCCTCAGAGAGGCTATCATGAAGTGAGATGATAGTCTAGGGTTAGCTAAGAATCTAAGGCTAGGGCTGGTTCTTCAGCCAGGGCCAGCATCTTAAACATTTCTGTTGAGGTCACTATGATGAAAACAATCTGCATTTCAACCACTTCTTGGGTTTTCTTTCTTTCCTTTTTAACATATTTTTATTGATTTCAGAGAGGAAGGGAGAGGGAGAGAGAGAGACAGAAACATCAATGATGAGAGAGAATCATTGATCGGCTGCCTCCTGCACGCTCCCTACTGGGGATTGAGCCCGCAACCCTGGCATGTGCCCTTGACCAGAATCGAACCCAGGACCTTTCAGTCTGCAGGCTGATGCTCTACCCACTGCGCCAAACTCGCTAGGGCTGGGCTTCCCTAACTACTCACACAACTTCGTTTGTGAGTTATGGACATCGAAAGGATGCTCTTACAGCTGTATTCCCTAGAGACTCCGAAAAGGAGAATTGTAAGGAACATGAAAATAATTTGAATTTCTATTTCTGGTGCTTTAACCTGTTAATTATCTTTTTAGTAGAAATGAAAGCGCTTTTACCATTAAAAAAAAGAGTGACTTTTCCAGAGCCACCCAGCCAGTGGATCACACATTCAGCCAATGTACCATCCGGTAAACCCCATTGCCCCCACAAGGCCCTGAGCCAACTTGTTTCAAAATCTGGGGAAGAGGTTCTTAGCCTTTTAACTAAAGTAACCTTTCTATTTTGAAATATCTTCGTATTTAGAAAAGTCTCAAAAATAGAACACAATTTCTGTATATCTTTCACTGAGCTTGCCTCCCCATGTTAACATGGTACATTTGTTAAAACTACCACCGTAACATTGGCACAATACTATCAACTACAACGTTAGCTACCATGCTATTAACTAAACTGGACATTTCATTTGGATGTCACTAGTTTTACTGCTAATATTCTTTTCCTCTTCCAGGATCCAATCCACATTACATTTAGGGTTCGTTTTTAAGGTCAAGACACTGGTCCTGCTCACCTATTCCATGAGCGACAGAGTTGAGATGTATTTTTAATCTGCTCTATTAAAGCCCATGCTCCACATCAGTGATTTTCCAACTGTACTCTGCTACCTGCTTGACCTGAGAGGTCACAGCTCACAGGGAGGTCAGTGGATGGGGTGCAGGGGGTCTATAAACTCGAATGGGGAAAAAATGGCATCTCTATTTTCATACTAGCATTTCCTTCTATTTTGAATGTAAGAACAAAAAATGAGACTTCTGCCGAAACCGGTTTGGCTCAGTGGGTAGAGCGTCAGCCTTCTGACTGAAGGGTCCTAGGTTCAATTCCGGTCAAGGGCATGCACCTTGGTTGCGGGCGTATCCCCAGTTGGAGGTGTGCAGGAGGCAGCTGATCGATGTTTCTCTCATCAATGTTTCTGACTTTCTATCCCTCTCCCTTCCTCTCTGTAAAAACTCAATAAAATATTTATTTTAAAAAATGTGACTTCCGGGGGAAGAGAAAATATTTTCATATTCATTATTGCTGATCTCAAATATCTTTTATGCTAATTGCTACTTCACTAGATCTTATAGTTTGATACATTTATAAAGAAGCCCATACTGCTGTCACCTCAGTATTTTGATAATTATTTCAATATAATTGTTTTTGTAATCCTATGAATTTTCCTTTATGCATTTAAGACTATTTTCAGGGCCCACCTGGTGTGGCTCAGTGGTTGAGCATCAACCCAGGAACCAAGAGATTCTATTCCTAGTCAGACTCAATCCCCAATAGGAGGGGCATGCAGAAGGCAGCTGATTGATGTTACTCCCTTATCAGTGTTTCTCTCTATCCCTCTCCCTTCCTCTCTCTCTAAAATCAATAAAATATTTAAAGAATATAAATATATAAATAAAAATAAATAAAATGCCCAGCCCCTACCCTCAGACATCTTGCAATTTCTCTGACTCAGGTGTCTGTATTAGGAGTTCTCTAGGGGATGTTAGTGAGCAGTCAGCATTGAAGAAGCATCCAGTGAGCCCAACTCCCTCATCTTATAGACGAGGCTCAGAAGACATCTGCTCAAGGTCACACAGCTACTGAGTAGAACAGCCAGTCCTCACACCTCAGGTGCTAAGAATGCTGAATAAATGAAGAACAGATGAAGAATGATGTAGCCCAAACCTCTCGTTTTTTCAGATGCAGAAACTGAGGCCCAGAAGGGGTATGTCACTGGTCAAGATCAGATAACAAAGTCAATGGAAATGCTAAGACATGAATTTCTGGAATCTGGCGTATAGTAGGCACTCAATAATGCTTGCTGAATGAACCAAGGTTTCAGTGGGCCCCAATGAGACCAGCTGTGTGACTGGGACTGTATTACCATCCTTTTTCCCTCCGGTGCAGACAAGCGCCAATGGGGTCAGACATAGTCCCAAAATCCAAAAGGTGTGGCTCAGCACCAACTCTCTGAAGGCCATGGGACGAAGGGGTGTGTGGGCAGTGAGAGGATGGGGGGGGGGGGGGGTAGGTTGGACGGGGGAGGCTATCTGTCCACTGTAGGCACCCACAGCCCTCACCTTGGCACTGGTGATCACTCCGTAGGGAGAGAACTCTTTCCTCAGCCTCTCATTATCAATGGAGTCATCCAGGTTCTTCACATACAGATTCACGCCCTGGAAGGAAAGCACACGGTTAGATATGCCTTCCTACCCAAGCTCCTGACTGACGTGTGGTGGCGGCAGTGGAAGCCCTGGTCTCCAAGCCTCCTGTTTCCAGTCCCGCACAATACCCATGCACCCCACCAATCACGCAGCATGGCCCTCACCTGGAAGCTGGAGCCCCACAATCCCTAAAGCTTCGTTTCCGGAGTGAGGTTGCTAGAGGAAGGAATCACAGTCAGGGCCCTCACCTGGTAATGGTTCAGCCGGTCCTGCTTCATCTGCTTCATCTGCTGGAACCTTCGCTTAAGCTCATTCTGCCGCTCCGCCCACTTCTGGGCACGGCCCACATAGAGCTGCTGCCCTCTCACCTCCTTCCCATTCATGTCCGTCACAGCCTGCGCGGAGAAGATGGAGTGGCCGTGCTGGGCGACCACCCCCGATGAGGCCCTGACCTTAGCCATGGCCTCCAGGCCCATCTCCCGGATTTAGAAGGGACCACCTGCCAACCAGGCTGGCCTTGTTAGCCGAGAATAATTAGTCCGAGGATAAAGGCCATCCACTTTTTTAAAACATGGGACAAAATTTCAGAGTAAACTGTAGACTTTTTAAAATTTGCTTCTGACTATTTTAAAAAGGGAAATTTGCAGTTTCCCATATTTGATAAGCTTATATAATAAAAGGCGAATATGCAAACGGACCCAAAGGCTGAACGACTGGTTGCTATGCTGCACACTCACCACCAGCTCAATGCAGAAGCTGCTCCTGGTCGTCAGTGTGCTCCCATGGGGGGTGGGGGAAGGCACTGCTCAGCCAGAAGCCAGGCTCCTGGCAAGTGCAGGGAAGGTGGTGGGAGCCTCTCCTGCCTCAGAGGGCGCTAAGGAGGTCCTACTGCCAGCTTGGGATTCAGGCTGGGCTGAGGGCTGCCCCATCCCCATCCCCCAATGCACAAATCTTGTGCACCGAGCCATTAGTCAGTTTATAATCATCTACACATGGATTTTTTAAAACAAAGCAAGCATAATTCTTTCAAAATGGCATGAAAGCATAATCAATATCTCTTACTTCTTGTTGGATTTCATGGCATAAATAATCCTTTTGCTAATTATGAGAACTTTTGTTTTAGAAATACTGGTGTTTTAACCCTGTTGGTTTTGCTTTTCTTCAGTTAACTGGCCTAAGCCTACTAGACCCTAACTTGTGGCTTTGATTGCATGAAATCCTACATCTTTTGTGAGATATGCAACTTCTCTCTGCAACCCATGTATACTAGACTGAATTTGCATTGACTTATCTGCAAAAATCAGCAAAAGGCAGACTTGTGTGTACTGGCTCAATAGTTAGGATGAGAAAATAATGTTAGTGAAGAGAAATGTTGAAGGGAACCTACTTTTTCAGTGGTCCGTTCATTAGTAAATACTTTCACATAATGACGACTTTTGCTTTCCTGTCTAAATATGCAAATATATGTAAATATACATTGTGGACCCAGGAACTACCTGTTGTACAGCAGTCTTAAAAGTCATTACCAAAGTCTCTAAGACCTTGGAGTTAATGGACCCCTGCGGCTTCATCCATCTACTCCCATGTGTCGTTGTACAGCTGGGGAAAACAAAACCTAGAGGGTGGGACTCATCCAAGAAGTTACCTTTCAAAGGAGCCATTTACTTAAGAACAACACTTCAGAGTCAGAAAGAGTTTATTCTAATCCCAGTGGCACCTAATATAACCCATGAAACCTAATAGCAACAGCAGAGCCCATATATTAGTGGAGAGGAGAGATGAGAATGTATGCAAAACCCCTAGCACACTGCCTGGCCCGTGGGAAGTGCTCAGTGAGAAGAGCTGTTATGGGGACAGCACCAAGATCCAGGTCTCCAGCCAGAATCCACCCTGAGCTGAGCTCTTCCATGTCCGGTGATCTTAATGGGGCAGCAACTATGGGAAGAGCTTTATGGTTGGCCATAAAGAGCTTATGGGAGGCCAAATATAACATTGTTATTCCAGCTTTGTCATCGTATGGCCTCGTACCATTCATTCACTCAGCAAAAATGTATCTGGTAGCTACTGACAGGTATAATACTAGAGACTTAATGGTGAAACGAGACCCAGCCTCTACTCTCTGTTCTTTTTTGGTTTTTTTAAATATATTTTTATTGATTTCAGAGAGGAAGGGAGAAGGAGAGAGAGATAGAAACATAAATGATGAGAATCATTGATCGGCTGCCTCCTGCACACTCCCTCCTACTGGTAATGAGCCCGCAACCCGGGCATGTGCCCTTGACTGGAATCAAATCTGGGACCTTGCAGTCTGCAGGCTGATGCTCTATCCACTGAGCCAAACCCACTAGGACTCTACTCTCACTTCTGTTCATGTACTAATAATGGAGAGAGACAGGAGGTTTCACAAGTTAAGTGATAACAGGAAGAGGCAGCTTCATGAAAGTAGGAGACCCAAAGGACAGGCACGAAATCGCCTAAAGCTATGCTGTCCAATAGGTGGTCAGTAGCCACATGCAGCTACTGAGCACTTGAAATATGGCCAGTCTGATTGTGCTAGAGGTACCAGATTTCAAAGAATTAAGTACAAAAAAGGGGATGTAAAAAAAATCTCAATTTTTATATTAAATATTCATTGACATTGTAATCATTTGAAAATGTTTACATTGAATAAAATATATTACAATTAATTTAACAGTTTCTTTTTTTACTCTTTTTAATATGGCTATTGAAAAAAATTTTAATCTACTGGAGAATTTTAAATTGCACATATGGCTCATGTTACATTTGCATTGGACGGCATTGGTCTAAATTGCAGGAAAAGGGAACTGCTGTGAGAAAACAGCATTTGCAAAGGCCTGGAAGCAAGAAATAGCATAGCACTTCCTTCCCTGCCTCCATCCCACAATCAATTCAAGCAGAGAGTAGTGGCTGTCTCGAAGGCCCCTTCTACCTCTTGTGCAGCAAGAACCTATAAAATAAGCAGCCTCGTGGCTCGAGAGTCCCGAAAGGAGGCTGAAGCCCTCTGCCTTCAGCACAGGCAGGAAGGGCCTGGCTCATGTGACCTGTCCTTCCACAGGCAGCTGGAGCCCTCTGCTCCCGACCTCCCTTCTGCCTAGTCCTGGCTCAGCACCTGCTCCATGAAGCAGGGTGCCGGGGAGGCAGGCTCCTACCTTCTGGGCTTCCTCATGCTTCTCAAAGTTGACAAAGCCAAAGCCTCGGGAATGGCCGCTGTCATCCCTCATCACCTTCACACTCAGCGTCTTCCCTGGGAAGGACCAACCTGGCTCAAAGGGGAGTTTAGGAAGCCCCTTTCCTCCCACAAGTCTCCAGAAAGCCCCAGGAGGGCCTTTCCTCCCAGCCTGACTAGGGAGCAGAAGAGAAAGTGACCCCAAACTCCCCTGGGAAACAGACTCACCAAACTGGGAGAAGAGCTCCTCCAGACCCTGCTCGTCTATGTCCGTTTTCAGGTTCTTCACATAGACGTTGGTGAACTCCATGGCCCGAACCCCCAGCTCCGCCTCCCGCTCCTGCCGGGACTTGAAGTGGCTAACGAAGCTGTGGACACACCAAGAGGGTAGGCATCTGCCAGCCACCCCCACCTCAACCCCAGCCCATCCCACCACCCTGGGTCATTGGAGCCAATTGCTACCAGCCTCTGGCCTCAGATTCCCTCATCAGAAGACTGGGCAAGGCAATATTACTTAGAATATATCCAAGGCTTGACTGCCTTCTGCAGCCGAGATTCTACGTTCTAGCATAAGGTTAAGAAGACTTAACTCTTGTGGCAAATGCACAGGGAGGTCCTAGCAGATACCAGGCAGCTGAGTGCACAGGAGATAAGAGCATGAACTTGGGTCACACTTGAATCCTCACTCTGTAGCTGCCTAGCTGTGGGACCCCGGCAAGCTCCTTAATCTCTCTGAGTCTCACTGGCTATTCTTTTAAAACTGGAGATCAACCTCACACAAGGATTTGCTCATTCATTTACCACATACATTGGGCAACAGTAGAGGGAAAACCAGACACAATCCATGCTAGTGTTGCTATGGGGAAACTGAAATAACTTAAATACAACATTCACTTTAAAAATTGTAATCTCCAAGTTCATGTCACCACAACTAGGAAAGTATCGTCGACTAAGAAAAACAAACAAAAACTGCTGTGGCCAGTTGGCTCAGTTGGTTGAGCGTTGTCCCATGCACCAAGAGGTCACCCATTCAATTCCCGGTCAGGGCACATGCCCGGATTGCAGGCTCCAGTAGAGGGCATGCAGGAGGTAGCCAATTAATGTTTCTCTCTCTCTCCCACTTTCCCTTTCTCTAAAATCAATAAACACACATTCTTCAATAGAAGAAAAATACAAAACAAAACCAAGCATAAGAAAATTTGATAGTATCTATAGCACGTTTAGCACAAACATGTTGCAGCTGGCACTAAAACTTAGAGAAAACTGAGTGGCAAAGGTAAACGTGGACACATGGGGGCTACCAAAATAACATCTTTCTGGGAAAAGCCCACCATTGTTCAGTTTTGTTGACAGAAGCTTCCCCTAGGAAACCCTGGACAGAATAACTCTCGGGCACCTCCCAGCTCAAAGGCTCCATCGCTCCACAGTATTGAGTGTGGGGCTGAGCCTTCAGATGTGCCGAAGCAAAACTGGGGGAGAGGCACTGTCAGAAGAGATTCTCTCCAGCATCTGCATCTCGATTTTCCCATCTGTGAAGTAGGGATGATACCAAACTGATATGTATGAAGATGGCCGGCCAAGCATATGCCTCCTTTCCCACCCATCCAAAAATCCCATGAAATAACGCAAAAGGCTTAAGAAAAAACTTCATGCTGAGGAGGCTGAGTCCATTGATGATCTGGCCATTCCTTCAGAATCATCACTTCAGTTACTCCTCAGAAAAATCCTCTAAGCCTATGTCAGCAGTCCCATTTGTACTTGAGGAAAGGGAGTCCCTGAGAACTTAAGCCACTCTTCCGAGGTCACACTGCCAGGGAGAAGACCGGCTGCTGCTCGGTGCCTGGTGCCCTTAGATGGCAGTGGAAAGCATGGGTCCCCAGTTGGTGATGCTGTGATTCCGCCCCTTCAGCTTCGTCCTCCCCTGGGCCTGCCACTCACACTTTGCGATTATTCAGCAGCATCCCGTTCATGGTGCTGATGGCCTGCTGTGCAGCCTCACGCGTCTCAAAATGGACAAAGCCGAATCCTCGGGAGCCGCGGTCATCACACACCACCTGGGCCACAGGGAAAAAGAACAAGAAGAGCAGCCCACAGGGGGTTCAGGTGGAACAGAATGGTAAGATGATAACAACTAATATCTGAGTGCTCACTATGTGACTGGGACAGACAAGTCTATGTCACACAACAACTCCATTTTAGAGATGGGAAACTAAAGCTCAGAGAGACTGTTCCACTTGCTTAAGCTCACACAGTACCGTCCTCAAGTTGAACACAGGTCTTCTATACCACAGACAAGTTTTAAAATCTTCCTAAGGCAGTGGTCGGCAAACTCATTAGTCAACAGAGCCAAATATCAACAGTACAACGACTGAAATTTCTTTTGAGAGCCAAAACCCAACTTCTGCGCATGGGCCACGAAGTTTCAGTTGCACGCACATGGTGTTTTGTGAAAGAGTCACACTCCAGGGGCCAAAGAGCTGCATGTGGCTCGCGAGCCGCAGTTTGCTGACCACTGCCTTAGCATAATACTCTCCAAGTCCATCAATGCTGTTGCAAATGGTAAGAGTTCCTTCTTTTTTTTACTGCCATGTAGTATTCCATTGTGTGAATGAACCACAGCTTTTTTAATTCACTCATCTGTTTATGGGCACTTGGGCTGTTTCCAAATCTTAGCTATTGTAAGTCACTCTGCTATGAACATGGTGTGCATACATTCTTTCTAATTAGTGTTGGAAGAATCACATACCAGATATCAAGTTATACTACAAGGCTACTGTATTCAGAACAGCCTTTATTGGCACATGAACAGGCATATAGATCAGTGAAACAGAACAGAGACTCCAGATATTGACCCAAGTCATTACGCTCAATTAATATTTGACAAAGGAGGCAAGAGCGTGCAATGGAGTCAAGATTGTCTCTTCAATAAATAGTGTTGGGAAAATGGGACAGGTACATGCAAAAAAAAAAAAAAAGAAAGAAAGAAAGAAACTAGACTACCAACTTACATCATACACAAGAATAAACTCAAAATGGATAGAAGACTTAACTATAAGTCATGAAACCATAAAAATCCTAGAAGAAACCATAGGCAGTAAAATCTCAGACATCTCTTGTAGCAATATATTTACCTATTCTAGTACATCTCCTAAGACAAAGGAAATTAAGGAGAAAATTATTTACATCAAAATAAAAAGTTTCTGCACAGCAAAAGAAACATCAACAAAATAAAAAGAGTACAATGCATGGGAGAATATATTTGCCAATGATGCATCTGATAAAGAATTAATTTCCAAAATATACAGGGAACTTATACAACTTAACAAAAGGAAGACAAACAATCTAATTCAAAAATGGGAAAAGGACTTAAATAGATACTTCTCCAAAGTGGATATACAGAAGGCAAGAGACATATGAAAAAATGCTCAAAGTCACTAGTCATCCGAGAGATGCAAATTAAAACCTGTCAGAATGGCTACCAACAACAAATCAACAAAGTGTTGGCGATGTAGAGAAAAGGGAACCCTAGTACATGCTGGTGGGAATGGAGAGCTGGTGCAGCCACTGTGGAAACCAGTATGGCATTTCCTCACAAAATTAAAAATGGAACTCCCATTTGACTCTTTTAGGAAATTCTTAAACTCTGTCAGCTGACTGATTGGGGAAAATAAAACTAAATATTTATTGAGCATCTACTATGTGCCAATCTTATTCTGGGTACCTGGATACAAAGGTAAATAAAAACAAGATCACTACTCTTATGGAACTTGCACTCCATAAGAGAAATCTTAAAAACAAGGTGTGGCCATTGAATGCAATGATGACCTCAATTAACAGCCTTCCTATATCCACATCTTTGTCCTATAAATTCTATATCCTCTCGCTCTGAAATAGGTCTTGTGACTTGCTTTGGCAAATAGAATGCATTGGGAGTGACTCTGCCAGTTCCAAGCTTAGATCTCAAGAGGCCTGGTGAGCTTCCACTTTGTGGAACCCAGGGCCCTGCCATTGCCATGGGTTAGCCTGCTGGAGGATGAAAGACCACAGGGAGAAAAGCTGAGATATTCCAGCGAACAGCCAGCCACTGCCGAGAAGCAGAGCCACTCAGCTCTCTGTAGCCATATGAAGGAGCCCAGCCAAGACCAGACCTGTTCAGCTGAACTCAGCCCAAATCACCAACTGCAGAATTATTAGCTAAGTAACGGCTGTTGACAGTGACTAGGCTTTGGGGTGGTTTCACAGCAAGAGCAGACTGAAACACAGGTGGCCTCAGATAGGTATTTGAAGATGAAACGGAAAGAATTACTTCCATTCCAGTCCTTGCTGAACCTAGACCTTAACTGAAAAGACCTCATATACTGTAAAGTGAGGTGCTTCTGGAATACCTCTGCCACACAGGTACTTGACCCAGACCCCCTCAAGAGGGCACACCAACCTTGCAAGACAGGATGTTTCCAAAGGTGGAGAAGGTATCATACAAGGCCTTGTTGTCAATGGATTCCTCCAGGTTCTTGATGAAGATGTTGCCCACACCCGACTTTCGAAGTCCTGGGTCTCGCTGGGACCACATGATGCGAATGGGTTGGCCTTTGATAACCTCAAAGTTCAATGTATCCAGTGCCAGCTCCGCTGGACAGGAGGAGAGAAAGGAGCAAGTTAAGGGGACTCCCTGAACCCTCAGGTACTTAATTGGGAGCCTCCTTCCAAAAGAGAGAGAGAGAGAGAGAGAGAGAGAGCGAGAGAGAGAGCGAGCCAATGTCTGGGTCTCATTGGAGATAAGAGCCTGAAGGCTCAAGAGGGATAAGAAGTGTATGGCGCTCCTCTCACTTTTTAGGATCTCATTCAACTTCTCACTATAGCCATGTGAGCATGGACCCCTGCCCCCATTTTACAGAAGGGAAAACTGAGGCTCAGAAAGGGGAAAGATCAGTGGCAGAGCCAGGTCCACTGTGGTCTCTAAAGCACACTGAGTAGATAAAAAAGTAAAGGAGGGCTTCTATGACAAACGGTGGCAGCAGTTAGAGGAAATTCAAGCTCAGAGGGGCTGAGCAGCAGAGTTGAGATTTGATCCCAAGTAGTAGGATTTTGGGGGAGGCAAGCATCATCTCTCTGAGTTGGTTTCTTCTCTAAAGTAGTGATGATGATGATGATGATGATGATGACATTAACCACCCATTTACACCTAACAAAGGGAAATAATAGCCTCTACCTCTAGGTTGCTGCACAGGCTGCAAATTAAATAAGGTATGAAAGGTGCCTTGTCCTTAGCACCTGGCACAAAACAGATGGTTGGCAAATGGCAGTGTCTGAACAGCAGCCTATGCCTGTCCTCTTGCGACTGCTATGGCCTTTCTCTCTCCCCGATAACATGCTGTCCCCTGCTTAAAGGATTCTCTACTTTCAGAAGCATGGACAGGAACTGTGCAGAACCAGTGGAGTCTGGTTTTTCCATCTAGTTCTACCAATAAACACCCCGGGGCTAAACCCCTTCTCTCTGGAGCTCAGCTTCCCCATCTATGAAGTCTGCCCAAAAGGTCAGGTGTGCAGAACCTGGAGAAAGCTGGAGATGGCAGTGGGTGGGGAAAGCAGAGCAAAGGCGAAGTCCCCCTGGAATCCAGTTCAGTCATCTCCTGAGAAACAGGCTGAACCACCCCAGCAACCCGAGCTGGGGGTGGAGAATTGGGCGGGGGGAGGGGATACCTCCCCATCCACCCAGGAGATGCAGAGTAAGGAAGAGCGCCCTCTCTTGGACTTGGCCAGGCAGGCCTTTCTGGGTTGTTTCTGGAGTTTTCCACCTGAATGCTGGTTACTATTCCCCCACCCCCTTAGGTTACACTTATTGAGTCCATACCTACACTGGTGAGACTTCATAGACAGTTCTCCTTCCAAGCCTTAGCTCCCATGTCACAAAGGCAGTGTCAAGTGTGAACTTTTGCTCAAGCTCACACCCCAGTGGCAGAACTTGAGCAAACCCGGGGCTCTTAAACTCTCCTCTCTCACCAGAGGTGTGGGCACACCCATCCCGGAAGCGCTAATCAGTCCATCAGCTCAGAGAAACGGGTTGTGGAGCCTAAAGTGGAGGTGGCTTTTCTGGGTTTGCCAAGGGAAAAGCGCCTGGTGGGGACCTCGTATCAGCAGCCGGGAGAGGCCGAGCCCAGGCCCAGCTCTCCGGCTTCCCCACGAGTTACCATAGGCTGCTGTTCAGACACTGCCATTTGCCAACCGTCTGTTTTGTGCCAGGTGCTAAGGACAAGGCCCCTTGCATACCTTACTTAATTTTCAGCCTGTCCAACAACCTAGAGATAGGGGGTAATATTATTTCCCTTTGTTAGGTGTAAAAGGGTGGTTAATATCATTAATATCATCATCATCACCATTACTTTAGAGGAAGAAACCAGCTCAGAGAGGTGATGTTTGCCTCCCACATCGCCCTCCCCAGGTGTTTTGAATTTTCTCCCCCCAACCACTCCATCAAGCGGGTCTGCTCCCCATTTTTCAGACAGGCAAGGGAAGCTCAGAATGGCTGAGTAATTTGCTCAAAGTCACACAGCTGCCGGGTTTCTAATCCCAGGGTTGGCCTGGCCCTAAAGCCCTTGGATGCTTCCACTCGGCCTTATTATCTCCCCTCTGCACGCGGGAGCACCAGGAAAACAGCAGGCGCACACTAATCGCTAGCTCTTGCCTCGGGGGGCTCTCTGGGCCCGTTTCCCTGGTTGCAAAACGGAAGATGCAGGAGCAGAGCTGGAAGAGCGGCTGGCGGAGGTGGGGTCGCCATCCGTCAGCCCGTCTGTCCCCGGCCCCGGGCTCACCGTCGGCCGGCTGCTGGAAGTTGATGTAGGCGTAGCCCAGCGAGCGGCGGGTGGCCACGTCGCGGCACACGCGGATGGACAGGATGGGTCCGGCGAGCGAGAACTTCTCGTACAGCATGGCTTCGGTCACGTCGGGGTGCAGGTCGCCCACGTAAAGCGAGGCCATGGGGAAGCCCAGGCCGCTGGCGTTCATGGTGGGGGAGGGGGGACGAGGTGCCGGCCCCCGCGCCCCACGTCACCCCGGCGGTACCTCGGCAGAGGCGGGCGCGCAGAAAGCAAAGGACTCTCACTTCCTGCGCGCCCGCCGCTGCTTTTACCTCCCCTCGACGCCCGCGTGCAATCACCTGGACCCGGCCCCTCCCCTTTTGGTTCCCCCCCACCTGGGACCCCTCAGCGTTCTAGAAGCCTCCGGGGGCGGGAGAGCCCGCACCTGGCCTGGGCTGTAGAGACGCGGTGGAGCTGAGCCCTGGGAGGGCCTGAAACCTGGGTTGTAATCCCCCGTTATAGCCTTTAGGGGGCCGGTGCCCTTCGTGGTGAGCTCCCTCTATGTCAGGATTGAAGGGGACCGTACAGTACAAAAAGAGCATTCGGAGCCGGATGCCTGGCTAGTTTCACGTGCCTAGCCAGCTGAAAGGAGTCTTCCTCAAGGCGGCCCAACCGAGCCCCTGCCTTCTGGAACCAGCACAGTGACTTGGGACTGAAGGCTCCCTGTGGGAATGCGAGACCACCAAGGCCTTCTTTGACGCTGCCTCCTATGCAGTTTGCATAGACCTTTTCCTGGGATATTCCCTGCCCCCCTTTCTTATTTAAGGATCCATTTCACCTGCACACCACCAGGAAAGCTCACCAAGTTACTCTAAGGAACAGTGAGGTCCCAATGAGGTTAGGGTGGTGGTCCCAAGCAGAGCAGCAAGATCCTTCTATCAATCTATTGAGTTTGCAGATTCCATCTGTGCTGTGGAGTCATTTCTGAACTGCAATCCACTGTGAGACAGTACTTCACCTGGCCTCTAGGCGGGGCGCACCCTCCAGATTTCCCTGCTGCAACAAAGCAGGTCCCCAGACCTTCGGTTGGATGTTTCTCTGAAAGGTGGAATAGCTCCAGAATTAGGGGCAGGAGCTGGTCTGGCTGCCCAGCCTACAGTAGCAGGAAGGCACCAATCAATTCTAATCTTGGGCTAAAAATTACTCTCTCCTCCCATTTTCGCCCCCTCTCCTTGTGGGAAGTCCCATGAGGAAACACAAGAGCTGCTGGCTACCAGTGTTGACACAGATGACAGACTATTATCACTTTGGAGGTGACCTGAAACCTCCCAGAAGTTACAGATAATTCGTCTATTTTTTCTATGTAACCATCTGTCTTGGTTACATCTCAGGGTT
The DNA here is from genome assembly GCA_027563665.1 of Antrozous pallidus. Classification (NCBI taxonomy): domain Eukaryota; kingdom Metazoa; phylum Chordata; class Mammalia; order Chiroptera; family Vespertilionidae; genus Antrozous; species Antrozous pallidus. Next base: position 73,721,832 of record CM050518.1, read on the forward strand.
TAAAAAAAGGGGGGAGATATGGAAGGGGGAAAGAGACTTGAATGGGATGCAAAAGCCACTGGCATCACCAAATTTCAGAAGCTCCCAAAGACCCAAAGTGGTTTATACAAGGTGGGTAGGCTTTGTATTAACGGTAATTTCTTTCCTTTAACACCTAACTAAAGGATGACATCAAGCTGTTGCCTACTTTTAAAGAAAGAGTAGAGCCTAAAATGAGTGTGATAAAAAAAAGTTAGCTAATTCCAGTAGTGATAGAAATGGTGCCGCACATCAACATCAATTCACAGGCAACTAACTGATAAAATTTTTATTTCACTTTTGAATTTTTACACGTTTCCTGATTATTCCGTGTAAGGTGGAAACTAGAACTGTTTAAAAGACATACACAAATCTAGTACATCAATAACCGGGGATTTTTCTTTTTTTGCTATACTATTTTCACAACCACGGGTGTGCTTGCCAGGAATATGACCATCACAGAAGCAGACGTGAGGCGGGATACTGGTAAGGAAAAACAAAGCAAGAGAGCTACCAGATATACAGACAGGCTCGTTCCACGTTCACTACTGCATCTTCAAGCGCCAAGTATTGAACTGCACATTTTGTTCAGCTAGAAAGGAGGGGTTTTTTTCTTTTTTTTTCTTTTTTTTGGTTTGTTTTCATGAGTGCGTGAAAGTTTCTTTTCTCATTTCAGCAGATGGACAAACAGATGGGTACTACAGCTATGTGGAATGTTAAAGGGGGGGAGGATACGGTTAGACTGGTAGGCCTGGATATTCTGGATTCTCCCCAATGCAGTGATCATGCAACTTCCCTGCATCAGAGGGTCTTGTTTAAACACGTCTGTGAACCTGGCTGGATGAATACAATTGGGAGATCGGGTACCAACAAGCATTATCAGGGCTGGCTGTTCATACAGAAAGGAGTCATGGACATTTAAAAATACTTTTTGATTCAGATCGGAAGAACAACTGTGCTGAAAACTGGAGGAAGACAGAGCTGCAGTGCTGGAAGCTCTTCTTGACTGAAACAAGGCGTGCTCACCAAAGTGCTCACCAATTTCCCTTCTCACCCCTCCAGGCCTCGTATCCCTGTCCATATAGTATTAGACTGTGAACAAAAGAAAAATAAAGATAAATTTCAAAAAGAAAAAAAAGAAAAAGAAAAAAGGTAAAGCAACAGGACAGAAACTTAAAAAGGAAGAGAAAAAACAAAGTCAACAGTCAAAAAGACAGTGGGAAAGAATGTTTAGATTTCAGAATTTAAAAGCCCAGAGCCAGGAAGAACCCAAAAACTGAGTACTCCTCAAGTGAAAGGCAATCTCTGCAGAACATTATTCATGAAGTTACTACCCAGGGGAGATGAGGCCATTCATAAGATACACGGCCTACCTTCTTTAGCTCATGGTTACAAGGAAAATAGATTCCACGACTGAAGCACAAGTTGCAAATCAGTGACATTGCTGTCGGACAGGGGTTTTAGTCATGTGTGTTGTATGAGCACTGGACCTTCTCATCATGGTGTCATAACCCAGTTAACTCCCACAAAGAATTTCAATTCTCGGCTTCGAGTTTCCTCAGAGGGAAGACACTGGACATCTGCGGTCATGAACTTTTGAGCCGCAAGAGCCCTAACTGGTCAAGTGTCTATAAGCCCTGAACAGGCATAATTACTGTGAATTGCCATTAAACTCGAATGCGAACTGACAGGTATCTCACTCCAAGTCCCAGCATCACAATATAATCACTACAACTTTCTGTACAACTTTACAATGGAGCAGTATTTCAGTGACTGTTTAAACTTTCCCAAAAGTTACAGATAATTCAGGTCTATTTTTTCTACCAGTAAGAGTTCTGCTTAGTTACAAAACCCCATAATCACAGTGTTCAGTTTTTTAAAAAAATTAAACACACAGTAATCCTGTCAATGTTAAAAAGCAAAACTTCAGAATGCCGTGGCATTTATGTGACCAATCTGAGTTTAAGATACAAATACCAGCTGTTTATCCCATGGACCATTTTTGCTAGGCTGAGGCTGTGAAAAATCGAAAAGTCAATGTACGATTCTTTCTTTCTTTTTTTTTTTTTTTATCGCACAAAGGGATATATGTGGAGGGTACAGAGTGACACTGAACAGATCACGAAGCACAATAGACATTAGTTCTCTCCCTCCCCAGCATCTCCTTCATCTCCCTGGTTTTCCGACGTCCAGAGCTGCAAGAGAAAAACAGAATTATGATCAAAGCAGGGCTACTAAAACGCACTCTCGGCAGTTTCCCATCTGTGGCGCCTTATCTCCCTCAACTGTTTAAAATTATTCCTGTATGAGTCTCAACAGTGATGACTAAAAAGGTCAAAACTTTAGTACTCATTCAACACTTAAATTGAACCAATTTAACACTTTAAAATCTTAACTATACTTACAAGGCACAAACCTCTCTTGGGTCTGGGGCAATAGTGAATTGTGAGGTGGGTGAGTAGACTGTGAACCCTCCAAACGCAGTCACTGAAACCAGTGGTACTTACAGTGAGATTGTCCCTAAGCAACTGCATGATCAGCGTGCTGTCTTTGTACGACTCTTCATTCAGTGTATCCAATTCAGCAATGGCTTCATCAAATGCCTACAACAAAGAGCCTTTAAGCAAAGAACTCATAGGTTTTCTGGAGCAGATTTAGTTCAATGTTTTCCTTAAAAAATGAATATAATTTATCCTGTCCAGCATTTTGGGAGAACCAAGGCTATTATGACCTTGTTTGCCAACTGTTGCAGCTAACATATAATGAATGTTTATAAAGCACCAACAATGACAAAAATTTTTAGATAAGTCAGCAGTATCACTGTTAATAGAGCATTCATTTTAGGCAAATTAATGTAATTTTTTTAAATAACCGAAGACATTTCTAGTAATCCTTTAAGAAGAAAACAAAAACAAAACAAAAAAACTACAACTCAAAAGATCTGGATACAAAGAATCAAGGGAGAACAGAACTTCAAACCACTAAATCTGGTTCAATTATGCAACGGAACTTCCATTTCACACCCTTTTTCCAAATTCTATAACCCAAAGCTTGACAAGAAACAACAAACTGCCTTCACCCTGAATTTTCCACATCCACCCCCCCCAAATACTAATAAACAACAAAAATAAAACACAAAATAAAAATAGCAGGTGTTGAGAAGAAATCAGAAAGTAGGTATGAATTTATTCCATAAAATATATAATGAAATATATATTTTACGAAAATAGTCTAAGACAGTGAGTTATATTCAGGAAATAAGTCACTAAGAACAGCACTGTTTCACTATGGTCAGAAACAGGGGCCTTTCTCACCGTTTTCGCCAGGCTGCAAGCCTTTTCAGGAGAGTTCAGAATCTCGTAGTAAAACACTGAGAAATTCAGGGCCAAGCCAAGTCGAATGGGGTGTGTAGGCTGCATTTCTTTCTTACTAATTTCAAATGCTTCCTGGTAAGCTTGCTGAGAGTTTGACACAGTGGCTAAAAGAAAGGTAAAAAAATATTAAAGGTTGGGTTCTTTCAGAGGCTGCATCACACACCGGACCACTACCAAATTATTTTACCAAACTGGGCTGGATTAAACTGATTAACAATCATTTGCAAAATGTCTGTTCTAAGTTAAGTACTACATTAAATGCTTTGGGGGAAAACAAAAACAATATGATAAAGCCCACGAAGGCAGTAAGAAACACAGAAATAACCTTTAACAAGACAGAAAATAAAAAATATGCTCTAGTGCAGTCAGTGGTCAGCAAACTGCAGCTTGCAAACCACATGCGGCCCTTTGGCCCCTTGAGTGTGGCTCTTCCACAAAATACCACATGTGAGTGCACACATACAGTGCGACTGAAACTTCGTGGCCCATGTGCAGAAGTCGGTTTTCGGCTCTCAAAAGAAATTTCAATCGTTGTACTGTTGATATTTGGCTCTGTTGACTAAATAGTTTGCCGACCACTGCTCTGGTGGAAAGGTCATGGACTTTGAACCCAAACTTGAATTACCAGCTCTTATTCTATTCACTAGGTGTGTGGCTTGAAGTGAAAACCTCTGTAGCCTTGGTTTCCTTATCAGAAGAAATGAACAGACTTCAACCCAAACGCCCAGGGAAAGGAATAAATGTGTAAGGAATAAATGAGATTTTATAATATCTGGCACATAATAGGCACTTAATAAAACATAACTATAATTATCACCATCACAGTAACACATGTATGAGATAAAAGAGATGTATCACTCTTTATATGGTTTTTTCATGCTCAAATTTCACCTCTAAAGAGAGCTACCAAATAATCCCCAAGTTAAAGTTCTCTGTGGAAGTATTACTACACCGGTTTATTTTTAATTTTTGTTAAAATTAAAAATTCTCCCTGTAGGGTATTTTTTCAGGGGTTGGGGGAGGAGAGAAACAATAATGTGAGAGAGACACATCAATTGGTTGACTCCTGCATGCTCCCCAACCAGGACCAGGGAAGCCTGCAACTAAGGTACGTGACCTTGACCAGAATTGAACCTGGGATCCTTCAACCCATGGGCTGATGCTTTATCCACTAAGTCAGTGGTTGGCAAACTCATTAGTCAACAGAGCCAAATATCAACAGTACAACAACTGAAATTTCTTTTGAGAGTCAACTTTTTTAAACTTAAAACTTCTTCTAATGCTACTTCTTCAAAATAGATTCGCCCATGCCGGGGTATTTTGTGGAAGAGCCACACCCAAGGGGCCAAAGTGCCGCACGTGGCTCTGGAGCCGCAGTTTGCTGACCACTGCACTAAGCTAAACTGGTTAGGATTGCACCAGACTTTTAATGCCCTCCCTATTTCCCCCTTAGATACATTTTGATCTGTCAAACTCATGATCCCATTTATCACACAGGTCAGCACAATGCTGTGGTCTTTCTGAGTACTGTGATGTTCGTGTCTACAGTGAATAGATAAGGCAAAAACTGTCAAAATTATTATAAAGGAAGACTGACTCCACTAATGCTCACATTTCTTTTCTTCTTTTGAATGTTACTTACTTTGCTTATTGTCTCCAGAAGCCACCTCAGAAAGGTATCTAAAATAATCTCCTTTCATTTTCAAGTAGAACACCTTACTTTCTGGTTGTGTAGCATTGGGAATAAGATATTTGTCCAACAGCTCCTAAAAAATGATTCACATTTTGTTAAGAATCTGGAAATATTATTTACAAGATGTCAAAACTATGAGATTCAAGATACACACTACCACTTCTAAATATTTTTTTGAAGATTTAAAAAAACATTTTTCCATCCAAAGCGTTTAAAAGTTTTTAGCAGATGTCTGTTTTCTTCTGTTAAGAATCACTTCACCATCCATAAGGGGTTGATTAAAGTAGAGCCATACAATGAAATGCTATGTAGGCCTTAAAAATGATGATGTGGAACTACATTGTTAATATGAAAAGGTTCTCAAAAGAAGTCTGAGTGAAATAAAAATGGCAGATTACAAATACCACATGAATCCTATTTTATTAAAATATGTGTCTACACGCACAAAAATATGTACAGAAAAAGTCTGGAATGATACTTTTTCAATGTTAATAATGGTTCTCTAGGTGATAGGAACTATCTGTATGACCTTGGACAAATGACCTAACTACCCTTAGCCTCAGTTCCCTCTGCTCTCCAACAGGAAGCACAATAGCCATCTTCTAGAGCAGTTATGAGAAAGAGCTAAATACATAAAGTGCTTAACATGTTGCCTGGCACATAGTAAGCACTCAAAAGGTAGCTACTACTATTATTAATAATAAATTCCTTTAAACATTTATGCTTACAACAAAAGCAGTTCTGAAGGAGTCCAAGCTTCGTAAACAGAGCAATATTTTCGAAGAGTTGTTTTAGAATGTGGCATCCTGAAAAACTGGTTAAGAGGCAGTAAGCACCATGCGTTCTTCACATTCTTTCAGATGCTCTTAAAAGCTGGTCTACATTTTCAGGAATTATGGAACTTTCTTGCCCTTGGAATACATGCCATACTTCATCTGAATATCAGATGCACCTAACATTCAGGAATTAGTGCACCATTAACAAACCCCCAAATTACCAACAGGCAACAAATTTAGTCAAGACATTCTTACACTATGAGTCTAACAAAAAGAGCAGCTCAATGCAAAAGCTTAGTTATAAGGGGATGTGATCAATCAAAGTGAAACGATGCAAAGAGCAGTATTAATTTTAATTCTTTGCAGACAGACAGGGTGCAACTCCTTATGGGTTAGGCATGAGGAGAACTGCCTGAGGCTGACAAGCTTTGTACAGGTTTTCAAAAGAAAGATGTCATGGGCAGTAATTCAGAGAGGCAGCCAGCAGGGGAGGAGGTAGATCCACAAGTGTGAATTCCTTTTCCCTTCAAAGCGGCCCTCACCATTCATTTTTACCTGATTTCACCTGGAAGAAAAAGAAAGTTCCCAGTGGGCTCAGGATGTGAGGGAAAGACAATATGATCATGATTTGCTCTAGGATATTCGCCCCTCCCTTCCAACCCCAGAGGGTGGTCACAGTGAAAGCAGTTAGGAGTCAAATCATCTGACCAAGGTTTCTATAAAACAAAGGAGAGGAAAATCCCCAAACAGACCTACATGGCTAACTTTTGGACAGAAGCAGGACTTTACACGGGGCAGAGGCTGAAAGGCAACCTAGGTTTTTGCTCCTAATATACAGAATAGCCTATCTGTGCTGCATCTATTTATAATCCTGCCTATCTGGATCGGATTTCTAAAGAAAAGATGGAGGAATGTTAACTAAATGTTCCTATTTTTTCATGGGTCTTTTTGAAGGGAGAGAGGAAAATTCCCCATAAGTGATAAGCAACCTCTAATCAAATAAGAGATAAGAAAAATCACTTCATATGTTTAAAAATTACTTGCAAATGGTTTGCAGCTTTCCAGTATATTCAGACACCTTTGTCTCATAAGCTGTTTGAGAGTTTGCATTTGAACATTAAATCAATACAACTTCCAAATCACTGTTTGAAACAGAAGCACTGGCCTTACCAGAACGTCGTTGCAGATGTCCTGCAGTTCGGCCTCTATCTTCTCCCGGTACTCTTTGCCCATCTGCTGCTTCTTCTCGTTCCTCTCTGTTTTCTGTTCAATGCTGGAGATGACACGCCAGGAAGAACGGCGGGCGCCTACCACATTCTTGTAGGCGACAGAGAGCAGATTTCTCTCTTCATTGGAGAGTTCATGCCCCTGTTCCGTGACTGCCTTCATAGCCGCAGCCATGTCATCATAGCGCTCAGCCTGCTCGGCGAGTTTGGCTTTCTGTACCAGCTCACTTTTATCCATGGTCATTCCCTAAAACAAGAACAAGAGAAAAAGAGAAGCAAATGTCAGGCTTCAGGGCTCAGAAAATGTATGTGTGACTCTTCTTCCACCCATCTGAAAAGAAACAGAGCTGTATGTGTAACATCTATTTCCAGATGCCCTCAACACTGACCAGACACACCTATCAACTTAGGTATTTTACTAAGATTTTTTTCTTACTTTGGTCAATTAATTTCCCCAATAATACTTCAGGGAAGACATGTTCATAATAATCCATCCCCCTTCTTTGAGGGGAAGAAATAGAGGTTCAGCGAAGGCAACATGGCTTAGAGATGAGAGCGAGCCAGAACTCAATTCAAGTGTCTCTCTCTACAGTTTTTGTTTTCTTCTACATTCCTCATCTGCCTCAACACACAGATTTCTTTAGAAACTTATGCTATATACATGCTCTTTACTTTTTTCAAGAATTGTCCTGTTTTGACCAAATAATATAGGGAAAAATATCTTAAGTGTGATGATTGCTTTAAACTTCAGGCAAAAAATAAATTTTTTTGTTATATTTGGCAGTGCCCATCAAGCAGTAGGTACCTAAAAAACATGTGCATTTTTATCATATCGTCTGTGATTTGCTAAATTTGTTACAAGAATACACTGTAGCACAAATCACGGGCAGGCAAATTTGGCTGTAGCACCAGCCCTGCTACTTACAAGTGGTATAACCTTGGTCCAATCCCTTAACCTCTGAGCTTTGTCTCTTCGGTGGAAAATAAGAAAACTACCAACTCTCCACGGGATTATATGCAATAATCAGGCACTAATTCAGTACATGGTATAGGTTGCAAGAGATATGAGTGCACAGCAACAGAACTTCAAATTATAATTGAGTTCATCTAAAAGTTTCTCTGAAATAGACAAAAATCTTAGTGACTTCAGTTTATCATTTTATCAAACTCCTTATCCACCAATCAGTGAATGCCTTTTAAATTACTTGCCTCACCTGTTTGGCCCCGGAGGATGGCTGGTTAGCCAGAGACGGGTAAGATTCCTCAGGGAAGGAACAACCTAAGACAGGCACAGTCGCAGAGGGGCCAACAGGAGAGAACTAAAAGGTCTACAGAGGTGGGGCACAGACCCTCATCCACAAACCTTGCAGGGGTTTGAATTCTCAACCCTCCTAAGGGAGGTCTCCTACCCCCACGGCTGCTTCGCCTCCCACACACAACTCATACGGGGACCCAGGCGGCAGACAGAGACTCGGCCAGCAATAGCTGTTCTATATCTAAATTCAGTCTATTACCAGGAATGCTCGGGACCTACTCAAAATTGCAAATATTCCTTTCCACTAGTATTCACAGGGTAAACTAAGATTTCTGCTTGAGTATTAAAATTGACAGGAAAATAGTAATCAAGTTTTCAGATTAATTTAAATTGGTCAAGTAAAATATGAGAATACTCAAGAAAATTATAGTGTACTGGACAAAAAGCTTTTCCTAAAACATTAACTGAAAAATCTATTAGTAGTTCATCTCTCTGTAAAATTGCCTAACATCCAAAGAACCTAAAGCAGTCACTTTGTGTGCAAAAATTAAAATTTAAAATTATCAAGACTGCAATAGAAAATTTCCAAAAGTCCCCATTAATCAAAAAAGGGGAGGGGACAGCGGGGTAATATCATGAAAGGGACAAAAAAAAATATCGAGTAAGTAAAATACATCTAGAAAATTCTTACTCCAGTAAAGTAAATTCCATTTGTAAAAACAATAGCAGGACACCCATGAAAAAACACACATGGTGTCAAAATAAGCCAAAGGAAAATCATTTAGGCAAAAATTAAAAAGAATCTTAAGTCTATTTTGCATAGAGGATCCCTTTGTTAACTTTTGGTCGAGAATGTGTTTGTGTGTTTTCAGAGAACAACTCCAAGACCATGTGGGTTCCTGCGACGGTGAGGAACTGATGATCTGTTCCAGTCACGAGGACGGTCCAGAGATGGGGGACACTGACGACACCTTGCCATGCTAGCAGTCAGCAGCTGTGCATGTCTGCAGGCAGCCCAGGACCAAACCAGAGAGGATGGATCTTGCATTGACACGATATGTCCACCATCTGGATACCATTGCTGACTTATACACATAATGAATTATTTGACACTGAAACTGGGACTCAGAAAAGTTGGACATTGAAACCGAGACTGAAACACTTTTTGTTCTTATACATTTATTTCTAGTATGCAGAGGCAAGATATTTTTGAAGAAAAGAAACAGGGGAGAGTGATTGATATAGAGGCAGGATGGCCTTGAACAGGCTGTCAAGCTACAGGGGGAGGCTTGGGTGGATGGGAGGCAGATGCGGGGGGAGATCAACCGAAGGACTTGTATGCATGCATATGAACATAACCAATGAATGAAAGACACTGGGGCGGGGAGGGGGGGAAGCTGGGAATATGTGCTGGGGGGTGGGGGAGGCTGGGGGGAGGACAAGGGGGAGGGGGAAAGGAAAACATGTACTACTATTATACTGCAAAAAATCAATAAAAAATAATTAAAAAAAAAAAAATAAAAAAAAATAAAGAAGCTTGGATACAGAGTCAAAAAAAATAAATAAATAAAATAAAAAATAAAAAAAAAAATAAATTACTTGCCTCACCTTAGCCAATTCCCCACTATAATAATCACAATTTATAGAGAATACAGTAAGTTTTGGATAACATGTAGCTAAAAATTAGCCAATACAAATTAATTTTATGTATTACTGGTTTAAATTTCAATATATCCATCTGTGCCAATGTAAAAATACACTAATATCCCAAAGTATAAAAAAATAAAATACTACTTTAAATAGTAATGGGAATATCAGTATTTTTAAAACAAATCTCTCATTACTACACACACACACACATACACACGGTATAAAAACTTAAGACTCTGAAGATGGTGAATAATTTTAAAATAGAAAAGGAAGTGTAAGCCCTATTCATAAACTGGTTTTGCCTTAAAAGTCATTTTTGTATTTTCAAGGGAGAAAGTCTATGGATGCCTGTACCACATAAAAGTATTTTATGAAATGGAACACAATGGTAAGATACACCCCAAACCTAGACAATTCAAATAGTTGGGTTTTTAGTTCAGAACTATGGTATTTCTTCCCCCTGCTTATTACCTAAATCATATTCAGAGCTGTGTTTTATATAAGGCTTACTAATTCTAAGCTTACACTCAGTGAAAAGGTCTCACCATGATCCATTTGACATCTTCACCCACATCACTAGAATAAGACTATATGAGAGTTAATAATCCTCATAGAACATTTTATTTGCTCTCCTACGTTTCCTGGCAACCCCCTGCATGCAGGAGGGGTCACACGACTAGTTCTCTCCAATGAAATGTAACTAGAAACGATGCTGCTTCCAGGTGAAACTGCTAAAAGCCTGTCTGGTTCAGACTCTGCTCTTGCAGCAGCCACTGTCACAAAACAGCGGAGTCTCTGTAACCGAGTCTGTAAGGTGAACGAACGCCTGCAGACCTGCACTGGGCATGCAATGGGAAAAAGAAATAATCTTTTGTTGGATTAAGTCATTGACATGGTGGGCTGTTTATTACCACAATACAACCTGGTCTATTCTAATATAATAATAGAAGCACATAAAAAAAAAAACCACACATACTATGGGGGGGGGGCAGGAATGGAGGACGGTATAATGTAACTATAATACTGTCAACAATGTGTGTGTGTGTGTGTGTGTGTGTGTGTGTGTGTGTATACTATTCACTATCTTAAAATTATATACTCTCTCAATATGTCTAACTTTCTTGACCATAAAGTCTTTGAGATCAGGACACTATTTCATCATTAAATAACCCTACTTCATTGTTCCTAAAAGAGAGAAACAGGAAGAAGCCAACTTTCAATGAACTTAAAAAATTTCCCAGTAGACTAATTCAAAGCCAGTAGTCACTTAGTCTTAATGGTCCACTCCAAATTCATAAAACAGCGCCTATGCAACTCTACACAGGAAAGATTCCAGTTAATAAAGTACTGGCCACAAGCCAATTCAGAGCTAAGCCATCCCATGCAGTATTATAAGAGAGTAATAGAGAAATGCTAAAGGAGACCTGGAAACTCTTCGGCTGTGCGAGGCCCCCCAAGTACGATGCACATCTCTTCCTGCCCTTCCTAAACATTAAAAGTTAAATCATACCTCTCTCCTAGAATCCTGACTCTCCTAGGGACCTCCCAAATGTACGCATTGATTTCTCACAATAAAATGGGAACTTTCTGGTTTGGGGACTATTTCAAGCTTCTTTGGGATCAATGCAAGAGCTCTTGGAGATTGAGAACCCATCATGATATGGAAAGATTGACCACACGCCTTAAAGTATGAATCTATTTTAAAAATTTGAATTACACATACAAAAACAACTTACAACAAGCAAAAGCCATAGCTAAATGTCCTGATGCCTGCTTCTTATGTAACTTTTGACTTATATAACATGGATTCTGAAGTAGCAAGACCAATTTCAACAGGAAACGGGTTACACAACACCCAGCAGTTTGCAGGAAGGCAGCAGACAACAGAGAAATTAAATTGTTCCTACTTCTACATCCATAACAAACCTCCCATGCGCCTTTCTCTAGTCTCACTACTGTCTCTCTTTATCTTTAGCCCACTTCATGTCTTTGCTACCAGATCCATTCTTCATTCTTGACACTGATCAAGTCACTTCCTGCTCAAATTCCTTTAAAGCCCCCTCCTGCCAATCAGTCCAATTTTCCCCACCAGTAAGGCTTTCCAACCATCTTTCCCAGATTTTTCGCAAATCATGCCTTCCTTGCAGTATGTACTTCTCTGGCAAAATGGTTTTCTTACACACAAAGTATTCTTTTCTTTCTTTGTTCACCAAGCCACTCCACTACCTGGAATGTTCTTTTCCATCTACTCTGTACACAAAATTCTTCCCAAGCATGGCTCAAATGTCAACTCCTCCATGAAGCCTTTTCATTAGCTACTACACCTGAGCGGTTTAATGATACCCACTAGCCACATGTGGCTAATGTCAGATGTTTAAACTGTAATATTTGAAATATGGAGTTAAATTTTTATAAAATATTTAAATTAATTTCACTTTCTACTTTTTATTTTTTTAAAAAATACATTTTATTGATTTTTTACAGAGCGGAAGGGAGAAGGATAGAAAGTCAGAAACATCGATGAGAGAGAGACATCGATCAGCTGCCTCTTGCACGCCCCCCACCGGGGATGTGCCCGCAGCCACGGTACATGCCCTTGCCGGAATCGAACCCGGGACCCCTCAGTCCGCAGTCCGACGCTCTATCCACTGAGCCAAACCGGTCTCGGCACTTTCTACTTTTTAAATGTTACCACAAGATAAATTTAAACTACATGTAGTTCACAATATATTTCTATTGGACAGCATTTCTCTAAATTAAAAATATTCTCACAAAGCATTTTCTGTATACCTTGCTTAAAGGTTTTATCACATTACTTTAATACCAAAATTATTTGTCTATATTCCTTAAATCCCTTACAATACCAAAGCTCCTTGAGGGCATATCCCCCACAGCACCTTGCACATAATCGGTATAAACAAAAATATCTGCAGAATAAATGAACAGATTTCAAAATGAAAAAATAGCCAAACCGCAACTTTGGTAGAACTCTCTCTTCTTAAATAATTCAAAGCACCTATTTTTCATAAGCACATTAAATCTTTCTTATATTTGTTCCTCATCCCTTGTATTTCTGGCACCTACTTCAAAATGAGCCATGCCTCCACCATAACTTTACTCCATAACTTTCAATGACTCTCTTCTGGCTACTCCATCAAATCTAAGCTCTACCTGGCTTTCAAAGTCCTTCATAACTTGGCCTTTCAAGACCTGTTAAGACTTTCTCTTCCAGTATCCTCCAACATGCACCTTTCTCCCAGGCCGGACATCACTGAATACTCTAAATGCCATGATCAAACATGCCTAAAATTGCTTCTGTACCGTACGTAGTCTTCCCTTATCTCTGATTTCTCTTTCCAAGGTTTCAGTTACCAGTCAAATGCCATCTGAAAATATTAAAGAAAATTCCAGAAATAAACAATTAGTAAGTTTTAAATTGCAAGCCACTGTGAGCAGTGTGATGAAATCTCATGATGTCTGGCTCGGTACTACAGGACGTGAATCATTACTTTGTTCAGAGACTCTAGCCAAAGATGCTACCTGCCCTGCCCGTTAGTCACTTAGTAGCGGTTTCCATTGTCAGATCAGTTATAGAAAGAGGAAGACCACATTCACATAACTTTTATTACAGTAGATTGTTATAATTGTTCTATTTTGTTACTAGCTACTGTTGTTAATTTCTTACTGTGCCTAATTTATAAATTAAATTTTATCATAGCTATGTTATCTAAAGGGAAAAACAGAGTATATAAGGAGTTTGGTATTACCTGCGATCTTAGAACATATCCTCCAAGGATAAGGGGGAACTACTATAGTTCATTTCATCCAGAATGTCCTATTTACTTTCTGTCTACACAAACTCTATCCATCCATCTAGGACCAGAAGGCCTTTCCAGATTACCCCATCCCCAGCTGATCTACCCTGCCTATGAATCCAAATACACCTGTAGCCTATTACACAGTCTAGGGCTTCTCTATATGCACATTCTATGTCCTCTATGCTAAAGATGATGAGCCATGTGCATGTCCTCAAAGGAAAAGCTTTACATTTGTTTTTCATTTAATGCCTAAAATAGGCCAATCACAAAATTAATGTTCAAATAAGTGTCTGTGAATTTTTTAAATAAATCATTACTGGGAGAGCAGAAAGAACACAGTCTACATATATGTGGTGTGGTGGAAAGACAACAGGACAATGTGTAAGAGCAGGATCTACCACTACACAGCCACATGAGCTTATTCAATCTCAGTCTTCCAATCTATAATTGGAAACAATAGCTTCTACCTCAGAAGAGGTGGAACTGTGAAGATGAGGGGCAGAGAATTAAAGAATACATGGAGGGGGTGTTCAAAGGAGGAAAGGAGGACAGCTGTAATACTTTCAACAATCAAGATAGTTTTTTAAAAAGAATAGTAAGTACAAATTTTTTTAAAATGCATAGCGCATATCACACCTCTCAGAGGGCCTATGCATCACAAAATATGAGCTTGGAATTTTTTAATTTTATTTTTAAATATATTTTTATTGATTTCATTGGGAAAGGGAGAGAGAGAGATAGAAACTTCATGATGAGAGAGAATCATGGACTGGCTGCCTCCTGCAAGTCCCCTACTGGAGATCGAGCCCACAACCTGGGTATGTACCCTTGACCAGAATCGAACCTGGAACCTTTCAATCTGCAGGGAGATGCTCTATCCACCGAACCAAACCAGTCAGAGATGCAATTTTTAAAATTGCCGAGACCGGTTTGGCTCAGTGGATAGAGCGTCGGACTACGGCCTGAAGGGTCCCGGGTTCGATTCCGATCAAGGGCATGTACCTTGGCTGCGGGCACATCCCCTGTGGGGGGCGTGCAAAAGGCAGCTGATCGATGTTTCTCTCTCATGGATGTTTCTGGCTTTCTATCCGTCTCCTTTTCTATCTGTAAAAAATCAATAAAAAATGTATTTCAAAAAAAAAAATAAATACACACACACACACACACCATGAAAAGGAAAAGCAAATCCAGATTAATTCTGCACAGGAAGTGAATATTATAATGTTAACATTATATATAAGATTTCACCCCTCAATGTCCTCAAAATGGATACAAATGTTAACTGTAACAGTTTTATTCAGTGGTTCTTAATTTAATTTTCTAGATGTTAAGTAGTGATGGTTTATAATCAGGACTTGCTTTTCTTCTGAGACTTTGAAGTTTCCAGACCAAGATTAACGTCTGCAAGAGAGCCTTTACCTTGCCTTCTAAAAGGCCTTAAGAGATTGCACCAACAGCAAAGTCCCGATAGCAAAGCAGAAACATTTATTAGAGACCGAAAGAGGTCTGACCCTGCAGTAGGCCAAAGCTCTCCTGGTGTCGGCATAGATCAAGAGGTCACCGACGTGCTCCAGAATGGGATTGCTCAAGCACAGCCATATAATGATGATGGCTGCCGGGCTGTTCAAAGCCACTAGATGTAGCACTTCAGAGGGCAATCTAAATATCCAACAGGGGAGTGGTTCAAAGAGAGATAACTGTTACAAGATTACATGGCCATCAAAAGAAGGGATTTAACCCTAGCTAGTTTCTCTCAGTGGTTAGACCTTTGGACTGAAGGGTCCCAGGTTTGGGGTTAAGGGTATGTACCCTCAGTTGCAGGTTGGGATCCTGGCCCTACTCGGGGTGCATGTGGGAGGCAACCAATGGATATGTCTCTCACATCAATGTTTCTCTCCCTGTTTCTCCCCCTCCCTTCCATTCTCTCTTTAAAAAAAAAAAAAATCAGTGGGAAAAAATATCCTTGGGTGAGGATTATAAAAAAAGAAAGAGCCCTAGCCAGTTTGGCTCAAAGGATTGAGCGTCGGCCTGTGGACTGGAAGGTCCTGGATTCAATTCCAGTCAGGGGCACAAGCCAGGGTTGCAGGCTTGACCCCCAGTGTGGGTGTGCAGCAGGCAGCCAATGAATGATTCTCTCTCATCATTGATGTTTCTCTCTCTCCCTTCCTCTCTCTGAAAGCAGTAAAAATATATTTTTTAAAAAAAGAAAGAAAAAGAGAGAAGGGATTTAATGTCATAGAAATACCTGTTAAAGAGACATAAAGGGAAGGGTAAATCTGCATCACAACATTTCATCTTTGTAAAATATCTCCTAAAAACATTATGAAGAATAATTCTACAGATAGCCATGGAATACCAGTGGCCAGAAGGAAACATTAAAGAATAAGAAAAAAATAAAAAAATAAAGGGCTCTACAGCCATTGTTAATCGATGTTTTCTTTTTTTAAAAAAAAGCCGAAACCGGTTTGGCTCAGTGGTAGAGCGTCGGCCTTTGGACTGAAAGGTCCCGGGTTCGATTCCGGTCAAGGGCATGTACCTTGGCTGCGGGCACATCTCCAGTAGGGGGTGCACAAGAGGCAGCTGATCGATGTTTCTGACTTTCTATCCCTCTCTCTTCCTCTCTGTAAAAAATCAATAAAATATATTTTAAAAAAAATAATAAAAAAATTTTAAAAAGCACTGCAAAAAGCAAGAGTTGAAAATCACAGTGGTGGCTTTTGGAAGTATTAACTTTCACCTATGTGTTGTTTTCAAGGGGAAAAAACCCTCAATTTAATTGAATTTAATAATTGTTATAAGTTTAAAGTGAGGATTCTAAATCTATTGTGTGTCAGGATTACTGAAGCTCTAATACAAAACAAATCTGAGTGGGTCTGACTCACATTGTGTGGCCTTGGGCAGAGCACAATGGAAAGCCCTACATACAAATCTGAGCTTCTGGAAGAAATTAGGTGACTTTTTAAATAACTTTTCTGAATCTCAGTTTCCTAAAATGTTAAAAGACATTTATAACTAACAAACAAAATGGTGTACATGAAATGAGAAGACAGCACTTATCAAAGCTGCTTCTTGGAGAAGGAGCCAGGCCAGACGAGACGAGAGGGAACAGGCTGTTCACACACGGATGGTCCTGGCTGGCTTTACAGGTTGGGATGGGGTTTTATTCAGAAGAGAAAAAGGGAACTGCTTGAGGGAAGGTAGGGGAGGGTCAGGGTAAGTGGGGGAGACCAACCAAAGGCCTTGTATGCATGCATATAAGCCTAACCAATGGACACAGATAACAGGGGGTAAGGGGGGGGGGGCAATAAGGACACATATGTAATACCTTAATCAATAAAGAAAAAACATTATTTAAAAAAGGGGAACTTCTCACAGGGACCAAAAACATAGATGCATGAATAAAGTGCATTCTGCTTTTCTAGATGCATGAGAAATCAAAGGCCAAGGTAAATACAGAAATGAGAAGTTATCAATCTAGAGAGAAAACTTTGAGGAACATCTTAAAAATCTAAGCTCAAAAGTTTGCATGGGGTAAGGAATTGACAACATATTTTGAAAAACATACAGATGTACCATTTCAGATAGAACACCCATCCTATATAACCCTATATAATAAAAGGGTAATATGCAAATCAACTGAATGGCGAACGACTGGTCCCTATCATGCACACTGACCACCGGGACAGACACTCAATGCAGGAGCTGCCCCTAGCCCGCAAGTCCCAATTACCTGAACAGGGCCTGCTGGCCAACCTCTCGGTCCCTCCCCTCCAGCTGGCAGGCTCCCGATTGCCCAATGGAGAAGGGAGATCTGGGGGGAATGGGGGGGGGGGGGGGCTGGCAGCCAGGGAAGATGGCCCTGATCACAGGCCAGGCCTTGGGACCATACCCATGCACGGATTTAGTGTGCCAGGCCTCTAGTAGCCCCATAAAGAAAGTTACAGCTCTGGAGTCATTCTGCTGAAGGAAGAACAGATGCCAAGCTCCTGCAGGGCAAGGATGGACTGAGGAAATCAGTGGAACCAGGTGGTTAGTGGGTGTCACCCAGTAAAAGTATTCCTGGCTTTTAAAGAAAACTACTCACTGAAAATCACCCACTCTAAAATTCTACACATAAAATTCAGAGTCCTGTAATAAATTTAATTCCATTCAAACATTTGCAGGCTTTGTTAGAAATTGAAACACAGCATGTCTGACATACCAACTCATTAGCATGATGTCCAGAGAAAATGATTGTGGAGGGAAACTGCACTTCTACTTGAAAATGCCTTTCCTCTCTCACATCAGTTGTTGAGTATCATTAACTGTGTCCAATTAGTCAAAATTAAACCTAAAACAACAAAGGCGGTAAGTGATAAGCCCAAGGTCACACAATGTGAATCAGTGGCAGAGCTGACAATAAAACTGATCTCCTGGCTTTAAGTGATTGATCAAAAAAGACAATATGCTAATTATGATCCATAAAGACAGCCCAATTGGTCGATCTTGGGGATGGGGTTCAAAAGCTTTGGGCCCACCAACAAAATGGGAGTGATCCAGTCCAACTGACCAGTATCACATATGAACTCCAGATGTTATTGGACCTCTGTAAGTCTTTTTAATCATGCACTAAACAGGCAAACTACTTATTAATAGGGTTTTTGTAAGAAATAAATTTGTTCCCGATACAAAACATTTAACAGTCTCTGCACACTGTAAGCACTCAAATGTCAGCCACAGTAGACTCCTCACAAAAGTCTAATAAATGGTCACCAGTTGAAGGAACACTTACATGCCTTATTTCTTTTAAATTCATACAGCTTTCTTTAAAAACTTCTATAAAGAAAAGCATGTTCATTGACCCCTGCCTCGTCTAGAACAGCAGTAGCACAGTTTACTGTAAGTGTCAGTTGGCTCTCACACTGGATTATAACCTTCAGGTAGGAACCTAGACTTTTATCTGTGGGTGCCCAACACATAGCACAATGCCTGTCATGCTGAACATGAAACTTTTTGATCAATTGATACACTTTTTTGAGGAACTGAATAGGCTGCTATTTCTATTTCCTATGTGGACTGAGGCAGGAAGACCAGATCTGTCCTATAAAATATGGACTATATTTCTACTCTGTCCTAGATTACTTTCATTTTTTTAAAAAGATTTTTATTGATTTCAGAGAGGAAGGGAGATAGAGATAGGAACATCAATGATGAGAGAGAATTATTAATCAGCTGCCTCCTGCACGGCCCCTACTGGGGATTGAGCCCATAACCAGAGCATGTACCCTTGACTGGAATCAAACCCAGGACCCTCCAGGCCGCAGGCTGATGCGCTATCCACTGGGCCAAACCAGCTGGGGCTACTTTCATTCTTTTTAAAAATGAATTTACTGGGTAATCTTGGTTAATTACATATGTCTCAGGTGTACAATTTTTTATGAAACATCATCTGTATATTGCATGTGCACTCATCACCCAAAATCTAGTCTCTTTCTGTCACCGAACGTTTAGCATCCCTCCACCCCCTTTCCCTCTTATCTGTACCTATAAGTTTGTTATTTTATTTTTAAAAAGAGCCACTTCAGTTCCAATCAGAAGACAACACTTTGTTTCTTAGCTACCAACTATTACATTTACAGATGGAAACTGAGCTTCCACAAACCCGTGAAATATTTTGTGTCCATCTTTCAAGTCTAATCAGCTATACAATTGATCTAGAAAGAAACCTCCCCCCCAAATCCACTAATTATGGTTTACCTAAATGTGCAAAGCACTAAGGATTTATATCAACTCATTTAATCCTGAGAAATGTCACTATCACTTTTATAGATGCCAAAACTTACCTGCCCAGGGTCACACAGTAAACCCAGTACCTGGCTCTTTCCTCTATGTGGCACTACTCCTAAAGATCAACTATGATTTTCAATGCATATTTAATAAAAAGGCAGAATGAACAAATTTTCAAAGATTCTTCAACAGGTATTACTGTGATATTTGAGAATTGGTCTTAATTCATCTAGCTTTAAAAGCCAAAATCAAATGAAGCAGTTAGAAACAGCATATGCCAGAAATTCACCAGACTGTTAAACAGACTTTCAGGTAAGATTTATGGACAAACAATAATAACGGCCAGGGTCCATGTGTACTTTATTGTCACCTCCAATCTCTCTCTGTCCAGGTCAAGGCCATTCAGAAATAACTTTTATTGTTGGCTCTCTTAGGGAAAACAATGAAATAAACTTACATAATACAGGAATGGCCAAATGTTTAAAAAAGTAATCTCACTCCAACTCTGCTGGGAATGACTTGTTCTTTAGAGGCTGTCAATCAATTTCACCCCATTTTAAGTATTACAAATACATAACGATGCCTATATTGGATCTTTGAGCAGAGAAAGCAGTAAAGGTGATGGGATTTTAGCAGGCACATCCCAAAATATATTCATCTATATTGCCTTCCTAAGTATTCCCCTTAGAAAAAATCCATTCAGAACCCAATTCTGTTAGTTTCTCCATCATGACATACAGATGATACTAAGTTCATATTCATATTGAGACCAAGATGGTTCCAAATCTTAAAATTGTACAATTAATTTCTTGCTTCCTGGCTAGTGAACTGTCACCTCTCCCTAGAAAAATATAGGAACCCAGAAATTTAAAGCTGCTTAACAGCCTGGCCGCAGTAGTTCTATGGTTGAGCTAGGAACCAGGAGGTCACTGTTTGATTCCCGGTCAGGGCACATGCCCAGGTTGTGGGCAGGATCCCCAGTGTGGGGCATGCAGGAAGCAGCTGATCAATGATTCTCATCATTGATGTTTCTCTCTTCTTCCGCCCCCAACCTCTCTGGAATCAATAGATATTTTTTTAAATATTTACAGATGGAAACTGAGCTTCCACAAACCCTTGAAATACTTTGTGTCCATCTCTCAAAAGGCTAATCAGCTATACAATTGGTCTAGAAAGAAAACAAACGAAAAAATCAATTAATTATGGCTTACCTAAATGTACAAAGCACTAAGGATTTATATCAACTCATTTAATCCTGAGAAATGTCACTGTCACTTTTATAAATGCCAAAACTTACCTGCCCAGGGTCACACAGCAAACCCAGTACCTAGCTCTTTCCTCTATGTGGCACCACTCCTAAAGATTTAGTTCATTCTCTAAGGTATCCATCCCCATTTAAAGAAAATAGCTTAGTTTGATGCCACTGAAAAAGCAGGCAGCATAACAGGATGTTTAATTTAGAATTTTCTCTATTCATCTCCCCCTCCCTAACAAAATATGAAAAATCTAAAACTCTACAAAAAGGTAGTATGATAAAGAAAAATCAATAAAGGTGGTCCTCAACAATGAAGGTATAAATAAATAGATAGATAGATAAATAAATAAGGTCCTGACTAAACTCAACTAGATGAAGAACCTAGGACTGGATAAATCCACAAAATAAATAACTAGCTTTCTCCCTAGTATGAAGGAAACACTAGAAAAAATGGTCTTTACAGGCAGTATCATTCCTTCAAGCTAGAATATATACACTCCCCCTCAACAAATTACATTGTACCTATTTTAAAAAATAGCTAAAATTCCTAAATACAATTACGGTGTACACACTGAAAGATATATGTGTGTGTTCAACTACAAGTAGAAACCTATCATTAGAGCCAGACTGCCTGGGTTTGAGTCCTGGCTCCAGCGCTTACCTTGTGCTGTATTTCCCTAGGAAAATGATTTAAGTTCTTTGTGCTTCAGTTTCTTCATCTGTAAAATGAGGCTAACAGTGGTTAACTATCATTGGCAGTTATAAAGGGTTACTGAATGTATAAAGTGCTTAGAACACAGCTTGGCACAATCAAGTGGTGGATATTATTAGTAGACATTTATTGTTTGATGCTACTTCATCAGTTGGTGAATGACCAACGGATAAACTCCCTATGTGTCTATGCTATATAGCATGTGTCTAATCTATATATGCTGCTCTTCATTTATATGTTCAAATAACATTTATTAAATACCTATTATATCCCGGATCCTTATCCTAATTATTTAATTTGTCACAATAACACATTAAAGATTATTACCATTTGCAACACAGAGATGAGAAAATGTGCTAGAAAGATTGGAGATGGTAGACACAATATTAGGTTCTGTTGATACTACATCAATTTTTGAAAGCAGCATATACAAAAAGATTGGATCTCATCAGAATGCAACTGGAGGAAAAAAGAAAGCCATTAACAGTGAACTCAGTGATTAGCTAACAATCTACAGTTGGTAAAGAGCTTCACAACTCTGAAGCTAGAAACCAAGAGACTAAGCAGCAGGCTGAAAATCACAGCTAGAGCTACAGGCAAGACCTAAACCAAACTGATCTGATGCCAAGTGTAGTGCTCATCCTGCTTCCATGTCCATAGTCAAATGAGCAAAATGCACTTATTGCAGTGGCCCCCAAATCTGGAGACTCTGTCTTGGGAGCCGGCATCATGGGAATGTGCTCAGCCTGGTTTTATGGAGACTGTCTCCCGGATCTATAGAGCTCCAATTCTAAAATGGCTTCAAGCACTGCATGATGGGAAATGTACAGAAGATTATAGGGAGCCAGACCTCAGAGGCTGACAGTCCATAAATATTTACTACTGATAAAGGAAGATATTCAACCTGAAAACCAGGTGTGTGGTCTAGGCTAAATCACCTCACTTGTCATAAAGACTCCATCTGTAAGATGAGTGAATGGTTTCTTACCTCTTTGAAAGGGGCTAAGAAAATAATTCAGCAGTTGCTACTGAATTATTAGCCTTCTATTTTAAAGACCACAAGTTAAAATTCTAATTTGGGTCCAGAAAATGGACGGGTTTTATCCTTATCATCCTGTGTGCTGCTAAGGACAAAGAAAATGAGGGCTCGGGTAACAGAAATACATACTCCAAAATTAGGATGGGGTGTATTGGAAGTGTTCAAGAAGAAAACCACTAAGAACCAAATAATATTTATACATTTAAGTTTCTAACAGGAAAACGCAAAAAACTGAGTAGCCACATGTTCTGTTCTATAGACTGCACAGATGTGTGGTTTCATTTGAACAATTGAGACAGAGTGAGAAATGCAATTTTTATATTCTTACAAGTGCTTCATTTTTCTGGTTGGGCTCCTGTGGCCTCCCAATTTTATATATGTTCATAGCACCATCTTGCCAAATTCTATCTCCCGCACAGGGCAAGTAAAATCAGAGCCTGATGCTATCTACCAAAGAGCAGTGAAGGCAAGGACACGAGACAAGAATTCTTACAGAAAGGTTGGCAAATTGTCTTACCAATACTGCCACCTTTGAAAACCTCATTACGTGCAGAATTCTCCATTTGCAATAGACAAAGATGTACTCATCTTAGTAAGACAAGGGGCCCAAATCACTTTCACCCTTCCCTGCCGCCAGGGAAGCCATCAGGCAAATTTCAATCCTAAAAACATGCTAACACACAGTATGGGGGAATTTTGGGCGAGTACACAAAAGGCTCTGGCATTAATGACGGTAAATACCGTGGGAAAATATTCGGTTCCCAGTCTCTGACATTCCCCCTCCCCGCCGGCCAAAGATCCGATCGGACTCAGTAAGCGGTTCCAACAAATGCATTTTCTTGATGCAAACCTCACCCCTGTGCTTCCCAGGGAACCAGGGAATCTCGGGTCCCACCGGGCTCCAAAACCAGAGAACGAGGATGAAAAATGGCTTTGCTGCAAAGAGGGAGGAGGGTTATCGCTCTGCTCTCTCCCAAGGTTAAACCCCTTACCCACTCTGAAGGAATCAAGCAGGGGCACGGGGGCTCGAGAAATCGTCCGCATTTGGTTCAATTTTAATTTTTGGAAACAGGAAAGCAAGGAGCAGGGGTGACAGGGCTGAAAACGTTGGATCTCAACACCCAAGGTGTAAGGAGTCGCGCGGGGATCGAAATTGGGCAGTGAGGGAGGGTCCGGGTGCGCGCCTCGCTATCCCATCCGGTCTGGTCCGCAGCCGCACCCAGCCCGCCGGGCAGTCCGCTGGCGGCGAGGGCGGCCGGGCCTCTCCAGAGCCGAGGGCCCGGCCCCGGAAACAGGGAGGGGCCGCGGTGAGGCCGGGCCCGCGCCGCAGGCGACCGCGCGGGGCAGAGGAGGGCGCGCGCCACTACTCCTGGAGCCCACCCGGGGGTCGCCCTGGTCGCTGCTGCCACCGCCACGAGTGGGGAGCTTCGGGATTGGGCCCCCGGGGGCCCCGGGCGGGCCCCGCGCCGCACTCACCGTGGGAGGTCGGCAGGGACAAAGACGATGGCGAGCGGAGCTCCGAGCGCGGTGACCGCTTCCTTCCCAGGCCCACTCCTCAAGCAGCAGCAGCGGCTGCAGCGGCGGCACGGCAGCTACCCCGGGTCCGGAATCCGCGGCGGCGGTGGCGGCAGCTCCACTTCCGCTCCGGTCACCACTTCCGCTCCGGCCCGAGCCCCGCCCCGTCCCCTGCGCCGCCTCCTCATTGGGCGAACGGGGCACGGGGTTGCCTCGGCCGCCCTAGAGGGGCGCTGACGGAGGGAGGAGGAAGTGGAGGGGAGGGCCGGGAGGCAGCTGGCGCGGGAGGGCGGAGGGCGTGGGCCTGGAGTGAGACGGAGGCGGGCAGAGGGGGACGGAAATAAGGGCGGGGAGCGGAAGGAGGAGGAGGGAGGAGAAGGGGCCGCGTGTGGGGGGGAGGGTCAAGGACTGGGTCGGATAGAAACCTGGAGAACTGGGCGAGGTTTGGGGCTGGGCGGGCCGTAGGCCGCCTCTACTTAGACTAAAATTCGCGGGGGCCCGGCCCAAAGATTCCGTGGTCATCGGTTCTCACCCCACCCAGAAAGCAATCGCCACGGCGTCGGAGGCAGAGATCTGTCCCCTTTTGCTAATGTGCGTTGGGAAACTGGAGCTAGGGAAGGACAGAAATTTCTCATTCCTAAATTTTCGTTTACTACTCTGTTCAGTCCTTCAAGGTACCATTTCCTCCTTTGTGGACTGGGGAGATGCCAAAAATTGAACCTGTAAAGGCCCTTTTTTGAAGTGTCTATGATCTCTTCATTGAGTACGCCGCTTCCCAAGCTCTTAGGAAATTAAGGAAACAGGTCCCCGACTCCCGAAACTGATCTCTCCATCATCAACATTCCCTTCCTCCCCAAGGAAGTTTTTTTTTTTTTTTTTTTAGTGGATTGTATTGGGATGATATTGGTTAGTAAATTATGTAGGTTTCAGGTGAAGGAAGTTGACAAACAGTTCTTCAAAATGCCTCTCACCTCCACTTCCTTTCATCCAGTCTTTCAGCAAATGGTAACTGAGCAGACGGTGTGCTTAGTGTTGGAGACACAGCAAGAACAGGACAGAGGGGGCTGGTCTTAGAGTGCACAGTCTGGTAGGAGAGAGAGCAAAGTGAATAGGGCTTTGTCATCTCTCCTTTACTCTGACTCAGCTTCATGATAGATTTCCAACACATCACTTTACTCTCAGCCCTGCCCCCATCAGCTCCCAAAGTGATCTCTTAAACGTGCTATTCTAACCATGTCCCTTTCTTGCTTAAATCCTTCAGTGATTACTCAGACCTGGAAGATTACTGATAAGCACCTTGAGTTTGGCAAGTTTCCCCAGAAGCTGCCCTTCCCCTGTAGCCTTTCCTCTAACATAAAACCCCAGTTCAACTGGATGATTCCTTCTCCTCCCAATGTGCTTACTCCAGTATTTCTAAATCCTTTGTGTTAGTTGCCAACAGTCTTTACAGAGGAAGATATTTCTGTGAACATAAATCTGCATCTCTGCCTTGTCTGGTAACACTGTGTCCACATTTCTGTGTGGCAACATTCGGCTCAAGCCAAGGAGTGGCTGCCCACTCTGGATCAGGCATAAGACTGTTCCAAGTGCCAGGGACCCCTCCTGATGGAGTCTGCTTTCCTCGTTCATGTTATCTGTCCTATAGGCATTTGTGCCAGTCACCCCTCATCCCACCTTCTAACTTGAGCAAGATTGAAAGAGAGTGGAGGGTAATGAAAACAGCATGGATTTGACATCAAAACCACAGGATTTGGACCCCGGGAAAGTTTCTCAGTGTAAAAAGTGACCCGTGGGAATATCCAGAGACTGCTCAGGTTGAAATAAGCCTTAATATGATGTGACTGTGCCTTATCCCTTGATCCAGAAAATAGCCTAGTGGGTCACAGGGCTTGTGGTGATTACACCACAAATGACATCATCCGTGTACGGAGGGAACAGAAGTGCCCTTTTGCCAGGCATCCCTGGGTGCCTGCTAATGTGTTGCATGGGTTCACTGCTTTCACCATCTTTGCATTCTAGGCCAGGGGTCAGCAAACCACAGCTATTAACTGACAGAGACACAAAGAGATACTAACATAGAATGTGGTGGATGCAGCCATCGAAATAGACCATATTTTCCCGTGTATAAGACGTTATTTTTTTCTAAAATCATCAGCCTGAAGGAGCATTTTATACAAGGAAGCCAAGGAGGGGAGCTCCGCAGGTTCATAGCTGCCCTTACCTTGTCAAACAGTCTTCCTCCAATCTCGAGCCTTATTGTTACTGACATCAGCTGATGCCATAATTGGAGGTGGAGGTGGGTACTACACAGATGCAACATAAAGATGTCAAAAAATAAAAAGATACTAAATACTGGTAAGTGATTCTCTTACTCTGCAAAATTCAAATAGAATGCAATCAGTTATACAAAAGAGCATGGAAATAGAGCTGCAGAGAGACAATTTGGACCTCCTCCCACCGAGTGTATGATCAGACAGTGGAAAACAAGAACAACTTAAGATGCCAAAAAAGAAGACCCTTAAGAGGAAAACCAGCAAAATACTTAAAACATTGATTTCTTAATTTTGGGATGGAAAAGTGGGGGGTGTCTTATACACGGGGGCGTCTTATACAGGGAAAAATAAGGTATATGCACAGGGTATTATGGGAGCCTGGAATAAGGGCACCTAACCCATCTTGGGAATGTGGTAGGAGAGTAGGAAAGACTTCCTGAAAGAGGTGATACTTGAACCTTAGAGTCCATGAATTTTTTTTTAATTTAATAGTTATTATTTTTTTAGGGCAGCTTTAGGTTTATAGAAAAAGTAACCAGCCCCGGAGGATGGCTGGTTAGCCAGAGACGGGTAAGATTCCTCAGGGAAGGAACAACCTAAGACAGGCACAGTCACAGAGGGGCCAACAGGAGAGAACTAAAAGGTCAACAGAGGTGGGGCACAGACCCTTATCCACAAACCTTGCAGGGGCTTGAATTCTCACCCCTCCTGAGGGAGGTCTCCTACTCCTATGGCTGCTTCGCCTCCCACGCAAAACTCAGACCGGGACCCAGGTGGCAGACAGAGACTCGGCTAGCAATAGCTGCTCTATATCTAAATTCAATTTATTACCAGGAATGCTCAGGACCTATTCAAAAATGCAAATATTCCTTTCCACTAGTATTTACAGGGTAAACTAAGATTTCTGCTTGAGTATTAAAATTGACAGAAAATAGTAATCAAGTTTTCAGATTAAATTGGCCAAGTGAAATAAGTGAATACTCAAGAAAATTTTAGTGTACTGGACAAAAAGCTTTTCCTAAAACATTAACTAAAAAATCTATTAGTAGTTCATCTCACTGTAAAATTGCCTAACATCCAAAGAACCTAAAGCAGTCATATTTGTGTGCAAAAATTAAAATTTAAAATTACCAAGACTGCAAGATAAAATTACAAAAGCTCCCATTAATCAAAAAGGGGGGGGGGGGCAGTGGGGTAATATCATGTAAGGGAAAATATCCTGTAAGTAAAATACATCTAGAAAATTCTTACTCCAGAAAAGTAAATTCCATTTGTAGAACCAACTGCAGGACACCCATGAAAAAACACACACGATGTCAAAATAAGCCAAAGGAAAATCATTTAGGCAAAAATAAAAAGAATCCCAAGTCTATTTTGCAGAGAGGATCCCTTTGTTAACTTTTGGTCGAGAATGTGTTTGTGTGTTTGCAGAGAACAACTCCAAGACCATGTGGGTTCCTGCGACAGTGAGGAACTGACGGGTCTGTTCCAGCCACGAGGAAGGTCCAGAGATGGCGGACGCTGATTACACCTTGCCATGTTAGCAGTCGGCAGCTGTGCATGGCTGCAGGCGGCCCAGGACCATACCAGAGAGGATGGATCTTTCATTGCCATGATGTGTCCACCATCTGGATACCATTGCTGACATGTACACATGAAGAACTATTTGACATTGAAACTGGGACTCAGAACAGTTGGACATTGAAACTGACACTCAAACATTTTTTGTTTTTATATGTTTCTAGTATGCAGAGGCAAGATATTTTTGAAGAAAAGAAACAGGGGGGAGTGATTGATATAGAGGCAGGGTGGCCTCGAACAGACAGTCAAGCTACAGGGGGAAGGCTGGGGTGGATGGGAGGCGGATGCTGGGGGAGATCAACCGAAGGACTTGTATGCATGCATATGAACATAACCAATGAATGAAAGACACTGGGGCGGGGAGGGGTAGAGGTAGGGACATGTGCTGAGGGGTAAGGGAGGCTGGGGGGAGGATACTGGGGGGAAAAAAGGAAAACATATGTACTACTAATAAATATAAGTTATATTGTAAATTTTTAAAAAAAGAGAGAAAAAGAAAGAAAAAGTAACCAGACAATACAGAGTTCACATATACCCAATCTTTCCTACCCACTGTTTCCCCTGTTATTAAAATCTTACATTATGTGGTACATTGGTTATAATTTATGAACCAATGTTAATACATTATTATTAATTAACGTCCACAGTTTACATTAGGGTTTATTCTTTTTGTTGTATAGGTTTATGGATTTTGATACATGATAATGTCAGGCACTTGCCATTACAGTATCATACAGAACAGACTCACTGTCGTAAAAGTCCCTATGCTTCAACTATTCAAACCCCACTCCCTCCTTCACCCCAACCCTTGTTATACTTCTTCTATATTCCTGAGTTTTGTCTTTTCCAGATGTCATATAGTATATAGCCTTTACTGACGTTTCTTTCATTAAGCAATGTGATTCTTTCATATTTTTTCATGGCTTAAGAGCTCATTGCTCTTTATCACTGAATATTCCAGTATATGAATATTTATTCCAGGATATGAATGTTCCCGTTTCTCCATTTACCGACTCCTTGACTTATGTCCTCCAAAAAGATATGTTGAAATCCTAATCCATGGTACTTATGAATGTAACCTTATTTGGAAAAGAGCCTTTGTAGATGTAATCAGGATGAAGTCTTTAGGGTAGGTTCTAATCCTATATGATTGATGTCCTTATAGAACAAAGAAAATGGCACAGGGAGTCACACAGGGGAGATGACAGAGGCAGTGACTGAAGTGATGCAGTTCCAAGCCAAGGAATGCCAAGAACCCATAGCCACCATCGGAAACTAGGAAGATGCGCTCTAACCGGTTTGGCTCAGTGGAGAGAGCATCGGCCTGCGTACTGAGGGGGTCCCAGGTTTAATTCTGGTCAAGAGCATGTACCTTGGTTGTGGGCACATCCCCAGTAGGGGGTGTACAGGAGGCAGCTGATCCATGTTTCTCTCTCATCGATGTTTCGTACTCTCTATCCCTTTCCCTCTCCCTTCCTCTCTGTAAAAAAATCAATAAAATATATTTTTAAAAATAAAGAAACTAGGAAGATGCAAGAAAGATTCTACCAGCGTCTCACCCTGCTAAAACTTTGATTTCAGACTTGTACCCTCCAGAACTATGAGAGAACGCATCGGGTTGTTTTAAACCATCTGGTTTGTGGCACCTTGTTACAGCAGCTGTAGGAACCTGATTCCCCTCCTGAGCGACATCTTGAGTCAGCTTTTGATGACTAAAGCTGCTTATAAACCTCTATGTACAGGTTTATGAGTGGCCGTAAGTGTCCAACTCTTGGGTAAATACCTAGGAGCATACTCCTAGATTGCATGTTAAAACTATGTTTAGCTTTGTAAGAAACTGCCAAACTGTCTTCCCAAGTGGCTGTACCATTTTACATTTCACGGGCATTGAAAGGGAGCTCCCTGGTGCTCCATATGCATGCCGGCATTTGGTATTATCGACCATTGGTTGGTTTTGTCTTGTTTTTCATTTCAGCCATTCTTACATATATGTGATGTAAGAACCTGGTTTGTCTCTTCAATAATTTCCTTTTTTCCCCTAATATTCTGAAATGTCATGATTAATGACCTTGATATAGTAGGTCCCTTTCCTCCCCCCTTTCCTTTTTTTCTTCCTACCTTTCTTTCTTCCTCCCTCCCTTCCTTTCCTTTCCCTTTTCTTCCATTTCTTCTTCCCTCCCTTCTTTCTCCCTCTCTTTCACTTCTTATTATGACAATTTTTAAACAAATACAAAAGTAGAGAGAAGAGTGCAGTAAACATGTACCCATCACCTAGTTTTAGTTTACTATTCTAAGTCAGGGAGAGAGGGGGTTTTGTTTTAAAGCCACCAAGGCTATGGCTAAGAGGTGAGGGTTATTACTGTTACTCCTGCTGCTGCCATCGTAACTTCCTGATCACATGAAGCTGGGGACCAGGCACTGGATTGGGGAGTCTGGACACTGGCATTTGGCTTACAAGTCAAGTTCAAAGACAACAGGACTGTTGTTGGGCTTGAATAAGAAGTTGAAATTGCAGGGAGATTTATGCCATGCCAAGGCCCATGAGGTCTTTGATATCCATCCAAATTTGGCTTTTTGTTTTAATGGAACAAAGGCTGAAATCCTGACTCAGAGAAGTCTGTAGGTATAACCAGAAACAGAGCTTCCATAGCTCTCACTGACTTTTCCAGACCAGAGTAAGCTGTGGTAAAGAGATCAGAATTCCTACTCACTGAATTGAATTTTGGTGATATAATCTCCTTTGCTTTCAGATAACTGAGATCACTGGAAATGTAGGCATTATTAACGTAAAAAACACAAAAAGGATTGTGAACCTGCATTTCTATTTCACGAGAGCTGAGTCAGAAACCAGTTTCAAGGTGTGTAGAGGCTTTGCAGATTTCTACCTGCAGAGAAAGTGACAGCATTGTCACGCTGCAGAGCTACCAGCCTCCCACCTCTTCAGCGTGCCAGCTGGGCAAAAAGAACCATTGGTTTACTGAGTTTCTGTGTGTGTATTTTAAGAATGATATTTTTTAGCATTTAATTTTAAGTAAGAAAACACCTGCTTTATTCCTTTGAACTAATGTATTTTTATTGCATGGTGATACATGAATATATTTTTATTGTAAGAAAATGAAAACATTAATGATAAAAGCTAGAATCTCCTGTGATTACCACCTTCCTCATGCCATTTCTTCTCCCCAGAAAGTAACCAAGTATCAATTATATAGCAGCATGCATTAATCATGCTAGGTTAGGTTATGCTGTAATAACAAACATCCTCAAAATCTCAGCTCCTTAAAACAACAAAGGTTTTATATACATATTATATATTGTTATTATTGATTTTTTTTTACAGAGAGGAAGGGAGAGGGATAGAAAGTCAGAAACATAGATAAGCTGTCTCCTGCACACCCCCTACTGGGGATGTGCCCGCAACCAAGGTACATGCTCTTGACTGGAATCGAACCTGGGACCTTTCAGTCCGCAGACCGATGCTCTATCCACTGAGCCAAACCGAACAAAGGTTTATTTCTCGATCCTTACATGTTTGGGTGTATCTCCGGGAAAAGGCCAAAGAAGCAGCTGGGATATGCTCATCTCATTGTAGAGGGAAAAGAATGGTGGAACCTTTTAAACCTTCCACTTGGAAGTCTCATGTCACATTCACATACATTTCCTCAAAGCAAATCACAAGGCCAAGCAAATCACATGGCCAACCCTGACTCCAGTGTGTGTGTGGGGGGGGGACTGGGGGGGGGGTGTAAAGTTCGTCTGTAGAGAAGGGCAGTGAACATTTCGCCAAAGTTTAAAGTGTATATACAGCTATAGAAATCGGTATGATTTACATATAATTTGTTATGGTATTGAACCTTTCTTTCTTCATGCAAAATATGTCTTAGAGGTCTTTTCATGTTGTTATAGATCTATTGCCTTTCGAAACAGCTGCATAGTATGCCACTGCATGGGTGGATGGACTACAGTGTAGCAGTTTCCCTATTTGAAGATATTTAAATTGCTTCTAATTTTTGATCATTGTAAACAAGGGTATAGCAAATACCTTTTACTTGCCCCTTGAGAATATGAGCAAGTGTTTCTCCAGGGTGGGAACAGAGAAGTGGAACTGCTGATGAATAGCTCTCCAAAGGAACTGTGCCAATTTTCTGTCTGTATCCTAATGTGGCCCACGCATTGAGAGACTTAGTAACAGGACTGTTCACAAGTATAATGCAGCACCCAGGCCCGGTAACATGGGAGCTGTTGCTGCCCCTGGGCCTAAAGGAGCAAGAGGAGAGAGCAGTTAGTAGAGCACAGAGGAGAGTCGTGTGGAAAGGGATATGTGAAGCCAGCCCAACACGGTCCCATTGGAAAGAGCCAAGGGAATAACTGTCTCAAATCGCTCTTTTCTCTCCCGTCTCCTACTGGGCTGACCTCAGCCAGAGGACAGGGCCAAGGAGTCTGTTGATGTGGCCCATGCAGCCTGCCTCCTGGGACACAGAGGAGGTGAAGAAGAGAGAACCAATCGGGAGGAGCACCACTTTCCCACCCACAGTCCAGGAAATGACTTAATGGTTTGCTAATATCACAAGAGAAAAATAGTCCTAAGTGCATTTTAACTTAGCATTATCCTAATTATTAGCAAGGACTTCTGCTGATAATGCAGGGACACAGGGTGAGAAGATATAAAGCCAGACACTGCTTCAGCCATTATGTAGTCTTTGTGGGAGGCAATGGAGAGGAAGAACCAAGAAATGGATCTGGTGGCATCTTTTGAGTCCTGGATCAAGCCTTACCTGAAGCTACTAATGACTGTTCAGTAACAGGAGCCAATGAATTCCCTTTTGCTTCAGATGATTTTGGTGGTAGTGGTGATGGTGGTAGCAGTAGTAGTAGTAGTAGTAGTAGTGTGTGTGTGTGTGTGTGTGTGTGTGTGTGTGTGTGTTTGGTCACTCATAACTGGAAGGACTCCAAATGACTTTGGATTTGAACCCAATTCTTTTTTTCATATAGGCTTCATATGTTTTTTATACATATACATTTAGGGCTGAATGAGACCATAGATATTATTCTATTCTAACTCCCATTTTTATTTATATATTTAAAAGTTTAAATATACAAACATATAAGAGAGTAAGGAAACAAATCTCTTTTCATTTTTGCTTGTAATTTTATTTATTTTTTAAATTATTTAAAAAAATATATTTTATTGATTTTTTTACAGAGCAGAAGGGAGAGGGATAGAAAGTCAGAAACATCGATGAGAGAGAGACATCGATCAGCCGCCTCTTGCACGCCCCCTACTGGGGATGTGCCCGCAGCCAAGGTACATGCCCTTGACCGGAATCGAACCTGGGACCCTTCAGTCCGCAGTCCGACGCTCTATCCACTGAGCCAAACCGGTCTCGGCTGCTTGTAATTTTAAATAGTTAAAGACAGAGAGAGAGAGAGAGAGAGAGAAAGAGAGAGAGAGAGAGAGAGAAAACATTGTAAATAAAGTTGAAATCACTTTTATATCCTTCCCTAACTCATTCCATGGAGAACCACCATCATGAATTTGGTTATACTGTATATTTTTTCCTACTGTAATTTAATATTTTAACCATAGATGTATATATCCATAAATAGCACATATAATTGTTTTGTGGGCTACAGATTTTTATATGAATGTCACCTTGTGCATGTATCTTTTTGTATTTTACTTCTATCAGCATTAGATTCTCAAGACCTAAACATGTTCATACTCATAAATGTGATTTATTTTCACTGTTCTCATATACCCCATTGCCTAAATATACCACAAATAACTTAGTTTATTTCTATAATACACACTGAGGTTACAGGTTGTTTTCTCTCTGCTGCAATCAACATCCTGGAGCATCTCATGGGACACACTGGCAAGACTATCTCTAGGTATATATTTAGAAGTTGAACTGCTGGATCACAAGATACGCACATTTTTTTCAGCTTTACACCAATAGTTCATTTACTTTGGTTGTGCCAAGTTACATTTCCACCGGCATTGTAGGAAAACTTGTTTCCCCCATATTCACATCAATGCCTGGCTTTTTGATTTTGTCAGCCTGATCGGTATGGAATTTTATCTGCTGCTTGTTTTAATTTGTGTTTCTCTTATTACTTGTGAAAGTGAAGGTAAGCATCTTTTTCTATGTTTATTGATGATTCTGCTTCCTCTTCCAACCTCCCATTTCTGTTTTACTGGTGAGGGAAATATGGCACAGTTCTTCAGCAGCAGTGCTGGGTCTAGAACTTGGGTCTTCTGACTCCAGTCCAGTCTTTTTCCTAGCACACGGAACCACATCCAGGCATAAATTTTCAGAGTGTTATTGTTCTTACTAACAGACGACAACAACAACAAAAATCTCTGTCCTTCATAAATGTAGGGACTATGAATTTTCAACAGTTGGATGCTGTATCAGTTAGAGTTAGGACAAAGATGCCAAATACCAGTGACTTCAGCAAATTAAAAGTTATTTTATTTCCCCCTCTTCTGTGAAAGTTGTAGATAGGCATATTGAGGTTGATTTGGTGGTTTGTGCTGTAGAGTTGTCTGGAACATATGCTCCTTAAATCTTGCTCCTTCATTCTACATAGCTGCCATTTCCAAGCTCACCTCATGGTCCAAAATGGCTGCTCCAATTTCTGCCCTTACCTCTGCATCCAAGCCAGAAGGAGGAGGAAGGGACTGGGGGGAAAGAAGGAGGTAATGGTTGCAACCCAACTGTCTCTTAAGGAAATGTTCTCAAATCTGCTACGTGATTATCTGATTTACATTCTGTTGGACAGAACTCAGTTACATGGCCATACTTGGCTATAAGAGAGGATGTGAAAATTAGTATTGATTTGGGGAACCATCTGCCTAGGCAGAAGGGAGATGACCTGTATACACTATTCAAAGTCCAGAATTGGACGGGCATTCTTATGTGGCAGGCAAGTGGGTTCTGCTTTCGGGGAGCAGTGTCCTTGTCCTCTAACATCCATGACCACTGGCTCTTCCCTCAGGGGAACTCTTCCTTGTCCAGGTTCCTTATGGCCACATCTAGTAAACATTAGTGTCACATTTTATGGGACTGCACAGATTTTATAGTTTCTCATGGTTTGGAGTCTCTTATTGCTTTTTAGGGGGAAGGGACACATTCGTTAGGGGACATTTACTGGTCCCTGCCACAGATGCTGAGGAAAATGCCTGGCTGCATTGCAGTTGAGTTTTCCCTCCACCTGTGATCCTGCGGGCATTCCATAGTGAACTTCCTGTGTGCACACCTTCATGTTGGAGTCTGATTCATGGGGAACCCAACCCTTATCAGACTCCAAAGTCAGACAGAACTGGGTTTGAGCGTTATCCCAAACATGCTCTAGCTAGGTGGCCTTAGACATTATGAATCCACTACTAGTCTTTATAAACCTCAGAATTATTTTAATGTCTAGAGATTCACTGATAACACTATATGTCTCGCCTAGTGAGCATGAAGAGAAATAATGCATGTAAAGAACTGGGCACCTCTTTTCCTTAGCTCCTTGTGGGCATCTCCAGAAGCCAGTGTCCTCATACTTAAAGCAGACCTGTGTGCACCTTACTTCCAGCAGATGGTGCCAGCGGATAAGGCTGTAGCCTTGTCCAGCTCAGTTACAATTTTTACAACAGATTACACATCAGTTTCTTGTACATTATCTCATTTGATTGCCCTTCAAACCATTTACCAAGTGCTGACTATTCTTTTAAAAATATATATATATTTAAAACATATTTTATTGATTTTTAAAATTTTGTTTGTTTGTTTTTTTACAGAGAGTGAGAGGGACAGAGAGTTAGAAACATCGATCTGCTGCCTCCTGCACACCTCCTACTGGAGATGTGCCCGCAACCAAGGTACATGCCCTTGACTGGAATCGAACCTGGGACCCCTCAGCCCCCAGGCCGATGCTCTATCCACTGAGCCAAACGGTTTCAGCCCAAGTGCTGACTATTCTATCAGTTATTCTTCGATCCAGCCCTCAACAAATACTGACTGAGCACATTCTCTAGCCAAAGAGCAGCTTTAAATCCCGTCTAAAACATGATGACAACTAAGAAACAAAAACAAAAAGAAAATAAATGAATAAAATCTCAAGGGCCTGTTGGAAAGCTGGATTCTGAGATGAAAAGATAAGTTTTAGCCACTGGTTCTTGCCAACTCTTATTTTTGAAGGAAGCTGCTTTAATAAAGCAGAAGAAGTTTAATTTGACTGAAATGGAGTCAGGAAGAAAGCCAAGGTGCTTCCCTAGAGACCATCCGCAGTCCTTCCCAAGGGCTATTGATTTGAGGGCAGAGCAGTTGGTCCCTGGATTGATTACAATTGATTACAAGTAGAAGAAAGAGGAAAAAAATCCATGAAGGGAGTGTTGAAGGGCTGTGTGGGAGGCGAGGTTAGCTGGCCTGGATTCACGAGTCCAGACAGAAGTGACTTTGCAGGTCCTTCAGCTTTGCAGGCAGGCCAGC
Source organism: Antrozous pallidus (assembly GCA_027563665.1). Taxonomy (NCBI): domain Eukaryota; kingdom Metazoa; phylum Chordata; class Mammalia; order Chiroptera; family Vespertilionidae; genus Antrozous; species Antrozous pallidus. The sequence goes on from CM050518.1 coordinate 73,758,263, forward strand.
AGGCCCAGGGCCCTCCCGAGGTCTATTTCTTTTTGTTATTGTTGCTAATCCTCACTGAGGATATTTTCCCATTGATTTTTAGAGAGAGTGGAAGGGAGGGGGAGAGACAGAGAGAAACTTTGATTTGAGAGATAGACACACATCGATTGATTGCTTTCTGGACACACCCTGACGAGGGCTGGGTCCCAGCCTGCAACCAAGGTACGTTCCCTTGACCAGAACAGAACTGGGACCCTTCAGTCCCTGTGGCCTATACTCTATCCACTGAGCCAAACCGGCCAGGGCTGGCCAAGCTCTATTTCTAGGTTGGGGATGAGAGTGCCCACATCAACCTTGTCACACCCACTCCAGAACTATGAGGGAATGAGCTTACCTAAAGGTCACCTCAGCAGTGCAATTCTTGGGTGCCAGGAAAGTCTCCCTTTGTGGGGAAAATTCCTCTCTCTTTCAACAAGCTATCTCTGATGTCCAAAATGCCACTATTAGTGATGCATTATCCCTTAAAATGCATATTTCAGGAGTTAAGAACAGGATTTCTATATAGGGGTGTGTGTGTGTGTGTGTGTGTGTGTGTGTGTGTGTGTGTGTGTGATTATATTGACTTGGAGAAAAGTCTGCAAATATACTCATCAGTTGTTAACATGTTTTCTGGAGCCAGTTACATGTTATATAAAGTTTTTGGCGTAGGCCATTTTGAGAATTGGTTGCTGGTGGTGTTTTTCCTACTTGTAACTGACAGTTCTGACTGACGTGAAGACCAGTGACACACCTTACAGGGTTTCTCTAAAAGCTTGAATGAGAACACGTATGTAGAGCTCCTGGTACATGGGAAGGTCTCATTAAATGAGAACTACTTGTAACTGACAACAGCAACTACCAATCAATGGTTATTTGTAAGCTTCTCTTATGGAGTTACTAAGCACAAGGCTTTATAAGAGGTTTCTGAACGGATTAGAAAGACTGATTATTTGGGAGTTACAAGAGGATCCAGTACTCAGAGATATAGAGAACATCAATTCAGAGAAATAAACACATGGATGATTGAATAAGTATTTGTTAGATGGATGACTAAAGGAATGGAAAATTTTTTAAAAAGAGGTTTTTTTTCTGAAAGCAAGAGTTATATTCCTAATTCCAACAAGCACTTGTGGGGGACTTGCTCTGAGCCAGGCTCTGTGCTTGCTGTTGAAGCCCTAGAGATGAACAAAGCACTCTGGGTGTCTTCAAGGGGCACCCAGCCTAGTGCAAGGGTGGGAAGCCAGGGAACCCACATGGTCTAGTCTGGGGATATAAATGAGGAAAGCGAGCCAGCCTGAGGAAGAAACAGGGTAAAATAATTACTTTATATTCTCCTTTAATCCACTGTAAGAAGAGAAACACATTGCCAGAATTATGGCAAGTGGCTCTGATATGAGGTTTTAAGAGCAAGACAATAGGGCATGGGGTGGACTATAGAGAAATGGAGAAACCAGGCTCTCTCTCCAAAGGTGGCACTCCCCTGAGGGTGGAGAAGTACACTCATGTTGCTGGATTTCCAACTTGTCAAGAGAAGCCAGAAATCTGGATTTTATGTGAAAACTCTTGATTTTTTAATTTTTGGCAATGAATGCAAAAAATTTTAAAAACACCATGTGCCGGCCCAGATAAAGCAGAGTCTATCTGAACGCCAGACCTGAGCTGAGGGTCCAGTGGTTGACCTCCAGTCCAGTGGGAGAGCAGATGGGCACGTGGGAGATTTCAGCACAGTTTGATAAGTGTGAAGATGGGAAGATGGGAAGTGATGGGTGCCCAGAAGCAGGGATGGGGGTGAGGGGAGTCTTTGAGGAGGAGATGACACCTGATCTGGGTCCTAGAGGAGGACTCCTCATGTCAAGAAACTGGGGTGAGGCAGTCTGGTCCCAGAGAACAGTACAGGGAGTTCAGTGGGCAGGAGTCCAGCAGACTGGCAAAGCTCAGGTGTCAGGGCTGGGAGGGCTGGGATCTGGAGAGGTGGGCAGGGCCAGGTAGACAGAGGCCTAGATTGCACCATCTGTCTGTTCAATGATATCTTAATATTCCTTCCTTGTATTTTTGGCATTTTTTGATAGTAAGCCAGAGGTTTCTGTGCCCCCAAACAACCATTGCCCGTGATGAAAAGAAACCCTCTCGCTATCCGGCTATCCGTGTTGGCAAGGAGCCTCGTTCTTCCTCCTGTACCCGCTCTGGCTCCCCTCCTTTGTGTCTCACTCTTATCCTTAGACCATCAAAGGAAATGTTTTGACCTTTGTCAGAACACCTTGGACTTGCCAGCACAGAAAGAAAGAATTTGCACAGGAGGAAAAATTTCAATTCTTCCCAAATGGCGCTCTCTCCTCCCTATGTCCAGAGCCGAGTGCAGTTCCAATCCAGAGGGGCGGCGGGCAGGGCCCTGGGCTGGAAGTCAGGAGCCTGTCCGGGCCAAATTATTCAATGAAGGTGCCCCAAACGGTAAGGAAAAAACCTTGGAGATGGCGATGACTTTTTTTTTATTTTTCTGAATTTATATAAACGCTTTATTAACAGTGGAGCATCTTCCTCATGGCCATGTGGTTCACCCAGACAGCCAGGGCCAGACGCAAATTCGGCCAGGGGGAGGGGCTGCCGGAGGTTCGTCGGCCAGCCCTGCCCCGCTATTGGGGTGCTGGCTTACATTCAGGCGCAGGACCGCGGGGGCGGGAGGGGAGGAGGGGAGGACCGGGGCCGGAGGGAGGTCGGGGAGAGACCATGAGGTTGGCCCCCTGATCCTGTGGTTGGCTGGCCACAGTGGGCATCATAGTGACCGCTGGGTAAGGTTGTTATGGCCCTTACAGTTGCTGGCTTTTTATACAGATAGATAAGTTTGTGTGCATATGCATATTTATGTATACACTCATATGTGCACCAAACAGGTGGTGGAATTGGAGGTGATTTTTTGCTGTCCTTTTTGTACTTTTCTAACTTGTTTATGATGTGCATGTACCATTTTTACAAAGGAATGCTGAACTTTCTGGTCAAGAGGGCTGATAAAGAACATCTGTTTATCTCTCCTCCCTCCAAACATCTCATTGAAATAACAAAAGGCGCATTTCAAAGTACTAATGGAAGCTATCAAAAGAATAATAAGACCTACTCTGGGAATTATGAGGTCTAAAATCTGGCACATAGCACTTGATGAGTATTCTTTGCATTCTGCATCCACTTGTAACTCTGGAGAGAACATTAATACAGAGGCTTTTAACCCTTCTTGGGCCATGGACCCCTTTGCAGTCTGATGAAGTCTGTGGACCTCCTTTCAGCATAATGCATGGTGAGGTTTACAGTTGTGAGGATGAGAAACAGTTTATTCTTGTGCTATTATTTATTAACCATTGTATAAATAATAATAATAAATATGTAGCTTATATTATTTGGAGGGCCATGAATTTTATAACTCATTGTATTATTTGTATTATACCTGTAAACTTACTTTTGCCCAGGGCTGTATTTTTAAATGAATAAACTCCCATACATAGGAGTTCAAAAGAAATCATTTGTATTGAAGTGCAGTTATCAAAATATTTTAAAACAAATCTGTCATATAGTAACATATGGGCTTCTATATTAGAAGATTTAGCAGTGTGTCTAATAACTACTATAATTTCCAAGTCGTCATGAGCATAAGTGATATTTTCAGATAACTCAGCCATGGCATTGTGACAGGAAAGTATCTGGTTTCTGTTGGTGAAGAAACCACAGGAATTGCTAATATGACTATGGTTTGCTGCTAATGTTCATAAGCGAAGGAAATGCTGAATTTAAATTGACCTTGGTGAAAATGAGATCATTTTTCTCACCCAACTGTATGGTCCTCCAAATTTAACACAATATGTGTTCTCATAGATCTTTGCTTAAATCTGTTTACCTATTTGGCCTCTTTTTCGTCTCCATCTTTCCTCAAATGTGTGATAACCCTGGGCTGTCACACAGAGTGAAGGGAGGGACCTGGAGGGAAGTTCACAGGGAGCGTGTGCATGTGAGGAGCTTTGGTGGGACTCTCCCTTAGAGAGACTCCAGGTCTTTCCTCCTGAGCTGGTCAAATCCTGCAGGGAGGGCTCTTCTGGCTTCTTTGGAGCAGAGTGTAGCCCTCCCTGCCAGCATCCTGGCATCTGGGTGGGGCTAAAGCCCGCAACCCGGGCATGATCCTCCAGATCGCTTTTCCTCTCTCTACAAAGTCTTCTTCTCAACTTCAATGGAGACTTACACTTCTGTAACCACGATCTGTTTGATTCTATACAAGCTTAGAGGCTGATGTTGTTGTAGTGTACCCCTATCTTACAAAGGGCACCTCAAAAAGTCAAATATGGAGTCATTTATTAAAAGCCAGAGACATTTGAGGGAGCCATTCAGCACTCCAGACCTCGCAGCACTGAACAGCTTGCCACACCTGGCTTATATTGGCAGAATATCACAAAGGTATCGATTATATCTTTGGGTCTGGAATGATGAACTTGTTTTGAGAAAAGCATTTTTACAGAAGCAGAATTGAGCAGGTCAGTTATCTAAAGTATCTACAAATCACTGAATCAACAGAAACACATTATCTGGGACCACCGGGGCAATTTAGAATAATTGTGCTGTCCAGATTCTGGGATCACTGAGTCAACAGGAATGCACTATCTATAGCTACTGAGGCAATTTAGGGTATGTTCTGATTCCGGGACCACTGAGTCAACTGAAACTCAGTTATCTGTAACTACTGAGACAATTTAGGATAATTGAACTGTCCTGGTTCTCAGAGGAATGTGCTTCGATGACCAGTGAAATCACAATCGATGAGCTATTCAAACCATCATCAATGGATTGGGATAGCATACATAAGTTCAGAAAATCAAAATAACTTTCTATTGTTTTAGCAAACAAATAAGTACAGAACCCAAACAGCAGTTTCTACCTGAGATGATTGCTACCATACTTCAATGTCTTCTCTCAGAGGTGGAATTACACTTACCAAGCTTGTGGGACTGATGTGGAAAACCGTTATATCATGTAGTCACTGTAACAATAAATGCAATTGTTAAGCAGGCTGGAATATTCTTATCAGCATGGACAGCACATTCTTTCCTGAAGACCGATCTGAGTGAAAAGTCAAATTACTCAATGAAGGTGGCTTGGTGAGCATTTGATCATTCAGCTCTATTGACTAAGAGCCTATTGAATGTCAAACATTGTGCTGGACGCTTGCTGAGAATAGTGAATAAGAGAGATGGGCTCGTGAATCCTAAGGAGCAGGGAGAAGACAGGCCCTGAGCAGATAATGAGATAATGAGACTCTTAGATAAAAACAGAAAGAAAAGAAGAGAAAAGAAAAGAAAAGAGAAAGACTGCTCATCTTAGCCTCTACTTCCTCTCTGGACCTACTAAAAAATAACACACAGATGTTTTTTTAAAAGGCAAAACATGCCCTAGCTGGTTTGGCTTGGTGCATAAAGCATTGGCCTGTCGACTGAAGGGTCCTGGGTTCGATTCCAGTCAAGGGCACATGCCCAGGTTGCAGGCTCGATCCCCAGTAGGGAGCGTGCAGGAGGCAGCCTTTTTCTTTGATGTTTCTCTCTTCCTCTCCTTTTCTCTCTGAAATTAATAAAAATATCTTTAAAAAAATAAAGACAGTAATAGGCACACTATGGTCCAAGCCAAATCTAGCTTGCTGCCTGTTTATGTACAGTCTACAAGTTAAAAATAATTTTACTTCCCCACATGGTTGGGGAAAAAAATCAAAAGAAATAATATTTGTGACACATGATAATGATATGAAATTCAGACTTCTGTGTCAAATAAAGTTTTCTTGGAACACAGCCATGTGTTCTAGTGCATGTCCCATGTATTGCCGATGGCTGCTTTCATGCTACAATGACATAGTTGAGTAGATGCAATGGTGACCATATGGCATGCAAAGCCAAAAATATTTACGGTCTGGCCCCATAGAGAGATATGTGCTAGAAATATCATGCGTTGTCCAATACAGTAACCAGCCACTAGCTCCATGCATGTGGGTATCAAATACTTGAACTATGACTAATGCATTTGGCTAAGGACCTGAGAGTTTCATTAATTAAATAAATTTTATTTCCATTTACTTAATTTACATGTAAATAGCTGCATGTGGCAGAGGCTGCAGTATTGGAGGGCAGGCTGTAGAGATAACAGGAGGATATCTAGACTGGGAGACACCCCCTGTTGTGGAAGATGAGGCCTTGTCCCGAAAGCAGGGAGATGAAGTGAAAAGGTACCTATGGAAGACTGATGTCCTGGCCTGCCACCCAGATTCCAGGATGCTGGCAAGGAGGATTACACCCTGCTCCAAAGAAGTAGAGGAGCCCTCCGTGCAGGATATGACCAGCGCAGGAGGAAAGACCTGGAGTCTCTCTAAGGGAGAGTCCCACCAAAGCTCATGGAGGACAGGGCTCCTCACATGCACACGCTCCCTGTGAACTGCAGTCCAGGTCCCTCCCTTCGCTCTGTGTGACAGCCCAGGGTTATCACATTGAGGAAAGATGGAGACGAAAAAGAGGCCAAATAGGTAAACAGATTTAAGCAAAGATCTATGAGAACACATATTGTGTTAAATTTGGAGGACCATATAGTTGGGTGAGAAAAATGATCTCATTTTCATCAAGGTCAATTTAAATTCAGCATTTCCTTCGCTTATGAACATTAGCAGCGTACCATAGTCATATTAGCAATTCCTGTGGTTTCTTCACCAACAGAAACCAGATACTTTCCTGTCACAATGCCATGGCTGAGTTATCTGAAAATATCACTTATGCTCATGACGACTTGGAAATTATAGTAGTTATTAGACACACTGCTAAATCTTCTAATATAGAAGCCCATATGTTACTATATGACAGATTTGTTTTAAAATATTTTGATAACTGCACTTCAATACAAATGATTTCTTTTGAACTCCTATGTATGGGAGTTTATTCATTTAAAAATACAGCCCTGAGCAAAAGTAGGTTAACAGGTATAATACAAATAAATAATACAATGAGTTATAAAATTCATGGCCCTCCAAATAATATAAGCTACATATTTATTATTATTATTTATACAATGGTTAATAAATAATAGCACAAGAATAAACTGTTTCTCATCCTCACAACTGTAAACCTCACCATGCATTATGCTGAAAGGAGGTCCACAGACTTCATCAGACTGCAAAGGGGTCCATGGCCCAAGAAGGGTTAAAAGCCTCTGTATTAATGTTCTCTCCAGAGTTACAAGTGGATGCAGAATGCAAAGAATACTCATCAAGTGCTATGTGCCAGATTTTAGACCTCATAATTCCCAGAGTAGGTCTTATTATTCTTTTGATAGCTTCCATTAGTACTTTGAAATGCGCCTTTTGTTATTTCAATGAGATGTTTGGAGGGAGGAGAGATAAACAGATGTTCTTTATCAGCCCTCTTGACCAGAAAGTTCAGCATTCCTTTGTAAAAATGGTACATGCACATCATAAACAAGTTAGAAAAGTACAAAAAGGACAGCAAAAAATCACCTCCAATTCCACCACCTGTTTGGTGCACATATGAGTGTATACATAAATATGTATATGCACACAAACTTATCTATCTGTATAAAAGCCAGCAACTGTAAGAGCCATAACAACCTTAACCAGCAGTCGCTATGATGCCCACTGTAGACAGCCAACTGCAGAATCAGTTGGCTAACCTCATGGGCCCTCCCCCCTGATTGGACTCTCCCACCCATATCAAGATGGGGCCAAAAGGGGGCCTCTGGCCAAACGCCTCTTCCCTTCCCTTCCTTCCTCCCACACACACTCCCCATCCCCCATCTGCAGCCCCTCCCCACTGCCAACCTGCCCTGATTGCACTCCCCACCTCAATAGGGGGCAAGGCTGGCTGGCCAATCTCCTGCAGTCCCTTCCCCTGGCTGGCCACACCCCCTATGGGCCCTCACCATCCTGACAGGCCCACGGTTCCTTCCCTGGCTGGCCTGCTCCTGATTGCCCCCCCCCCCACTTCAATAGGAGGTGTGGCCAGCCAGCCAACCTTCTGTAGCCCCTCCCCCTATCTGGCGCCACCCCAGATTAGCCTCCCCCACCCCATCAGGGGCAGGGCCCACTAGCCAACCACTCATGGCCTCTTTCACAGGTCACTGGCCCCCATTTGGGGGTGGGCCCAGCTGGCCCACCACCCACAGCCCCTCCCCATGGCTATTCCTGCCCCCAGTCGGCCCCCCAACCCTTGTTGCGGGTGGGGCCCACCAGCCAATTGGCCAAGGCCCCTTCCCCAGCCTCCTGGGCCCTGATTAGGCCCTATTGCGGTCGGGCTGGCTGAACCCAACCCCTGCAAGAATTCGTGCACTGGGCCTCTAGTATAACAATAATCTTACTTAATAATAGACAAACATGTAAATGGACTATACTTCCCCTATACCCATAGCCAATCAGAATGAATATGCAAATTAACCCAACAATGGCAGTTAATTTGCATACATGGGCACCCAGTGCCTGTGTCCCAGGAACATCCTGATACCTGGGTCGCTGTGAGGTAACCCATCAGAGCCGAGGGGGCAGGGGAAGAGCCAGCGATCTGAGGGGCTGAGGGTCCCCTGCCCAAGGCAAAAGCCTCTGTAAGCTGTCAGTAGGCCATCCTCTGAGGGCTCCCAGTATGTAACAGGGAGCAGGTTGGGTTGAGGAACACCCCCCCCCACCGTGCACAAATTTTGTGCACCGGGCCCCTAGTTACATGTATAAAGCTATATATATAATTTTTAACAAAAACAGAATCAAACTACACATTTATTATTTTTTATTCTTTTACTAAATAAAATGAATAATTATAAGAAGTATGAGGCAGGTAACTATTTCACCATACAGGGTGAAGACAAAGACTCAGCCTCGCCAAGACCGGTTTGGCTCAGTGGATAGAGCGTCGGACTGTGGACTGAAGGGTCCCGGGTTCGATTCCAGCAAGGGCATGTACCTTGGCTGCGGGCACATCCCTGATAGGGGGCGTGCAAGAGGCAGCTGATCAATGTCTCTCTCTCATCGATGTTTCTGACTTTCTATCCCTCTCCCTTTCGCTCTGTAAAAAATCAATAAAATATATTTAAAAAAAAAAAAGACTCAGCCTCTTAGAAGCTTCCTGCACAGTGATCCATTCCCTTTCCCACCTTTGGCAACAGACACTACTAGTTGCTTAACCAGTATCTATTTTCCCTTTCTTATTTAGTAACAACATCCCAACTTTGTCTGGCTAAAATGTGCCCAGTTAGAAATACCTATCTATATCACTTGTTGTAGGGGGTCCTCTGACCAATGAGATGTAAGTGGAAATTGAATAGGGCTTCCTGAGAATCTATTGTCTTCCTCATACAAAGGGGTGGGGAAACTCAGCAGGCACGTGCCCTTTCTCATTGCCTTTGCTTTCATTCTTACCTGGGATGTAGGTGAGATTTCTGGAAGTAGAGCAGCCATCTTGTGGCTATGAGGGTACAAGCCGCCTGCTGAGAATAATAGAAAGGGTAGATAGAAATAGCTTCAGTCCTTAATGAATTCTTTCAGCTTCTGATAAGCTTTAACTGCTTATCCCTAGACTTCTAGTTACACAAGAGAAATAAGGCTTTATTTGGTTACATGCAACTCTACGCAATTCTAACTGACAAGTTCTCCAAGAAAAGTCTCTTCTCTCCCTGTAGCCCTAACACGTGACCTTAGTAAGCACCTGTGGTGATCCAAAAATAGACCTGGGGAGGAGGGATTGGCTGTGGCTGTGATTCTGAACTTGCTGAGCCATCACCTGTTCTGTCCATGCTCTGAAGAAGAGTGCCATTAATTACACTCCCATCGGCCAGTCAGAGTGCAGGAGGCTGGGTCTGTGTTCTCAGAGAAGCCCAAATATAGCTCAGGTGTCTGCATGGCTTTTGCTGAGTGTGCAGCATCTGTACGGCTGGCAGCTCCAGTAAAGAATGGGGAAGGTTCTCCCGGGAGAAGGAAATTGAGTGCAGGGTATGATGAAGGTGCTAGAAACCAGGGATATTGGCAAGGCCTAGTTCAAGGAAATAAGACCCTTCCTCCAGCTTCCTGCAACGTAGATATTATCCCTCCTACTTATCAGTTAACAAAACTTGCTTGAAGTCCTGCAGGTGGAGTGAACATGAGTCAGTCCTGTTATTTGGTTGCATGCAACAGAAGTGGACTCTATACCTGAAGAAAAATTGATTGGGGAAGAATATGAGATGGCTCACAGAATTGCAGGCAAGGCTGAAACACTAACTTTGAACCATAGTTGCAGGAGGCCTGGGTAGCAGGAAGCAGATTGGGATGACATAGATAGGTCATGAGTCCATTACACAGTTAGAGGGCAGGATACCTGGACTGATGGTCTTTCTAGATGGTGTTGGGAAGAGTGGCTTTCCTGAAGCAACCCAAAAGTTCGAGTACCAGAAGAATGGCAAGAGGATGTTGGGTGGTAAAAACAAAACAGCAACAAAATACCCACTGCAGATCATATAGAATTGGTCATGGGTCTGGGTTTGGGGGACTGGCTGCCTTTAGTTAAAATCTTAGCACTGCCCTTTGCTATCTGTCCTTGGTCAAGTTGATTTCCTCCTCTGTGAGGGACAAGAATGAGACATGTTTAAACGTAAGCTCCTGAGGAAAGGGATTTTTGTCTTTCCCCACTGTTAGACCCCTGCACCTATTCTGGGGTGCGGCTCATAGTGAATGCACAGTGCATGTTTATTAAGTGAATGAACTTGGCATACCTCTTAGGTAGGGAGCTATTTTGTTGAAAAAATAATGTGACAGGCGGTTGGAGTGAAAAGTGAATTCCCGCTCCCGCCTCACCCTTGCACTCTGGGGTCGGAGAAGGTAAGAGAGGGCGAGAGGTAGGCAGATACTGAGACAGACTCTTCCTTGACACACTCCCCACCAGCATGCTGAGCTGCTTACTGACATCACAGTCACTCTGCCCTCACCCCCCAAGCAGGATCTTCAGCTGAAAACAATTGTCCCATGTAAAGAGGATCCACTCCAGCCAACTCCAGGACTTCTGACATAATGCTGGGTGTTAAACTCTGCTCATTGGTTTGATGGGCTAATGTCCCTACATTTCACTGTGAACCATGACATATAGTGGCACTTAGAGTAAATTGCAGCCCCAGGGAATGTGTGCATTATTAAAAAAAAAAACATCCAGGAGGGCATCATTGGTGAAGTGAATATATTTCAACTATGTCATTCATGTCTTCAACCACTAATCTTAACAAGATGAAATTCTAAGTTGTTTAGTTCCCCATTATAGAAATATAAAGCATAACACTAAGAGGCAAACCTTGAAGAAACAGGGATTTCAGTAATCAACATCTTTATCATAATCATCATCACCCTCAGAAGCACCCCATCACCACTACAATTTATCACACACTACTGTCACGCCACCATTATTATCACCATCATCACCATGTCACTAACGACCATCAGTGCCACCACCAACACTACGAAGCCCAATGTTGCCAACAGCAATGAATCCACCACCACCACCATCACCATCACCACCACCACCATTACCACTTCTATCATCTCCATCTCTATCATCTTCACCATGAAATTATCATCAGTATTACTAACACTACATGTAAATGATTAGAGGCCCCACCTGGGTGCCCTTCGTCAGGCTCGTATCATCACCCCCCAGCTGCTGTAAGAGTTGGTTACTCACAGGTCTCAGTTACTTCGTTCTCCTGAGAATTCCCCTCAGCCAACAGAACTTGCTAGGAAATGCCTGGAGGTTCCACTCTGAAGCCATCCTGCACCAATGACTAAGACTACCTGGGGTATTCAAATCCCCTGACCCATTGCCTTAACTCTGTGGGAGTATCCATGCTCCAGAGCTCTCTATGAGGTCAGGCTGAGGATAGACCTCAACAGAACCCACTTTTTTTTGGCTTATTTTTGTCTCCTGTTCTATTCTGCACCCCTCATTTCTTAACAGGTTTCACCTTGAAAAGTCCCTCAATAAATCATTTCTACAAAAATCCTTTTCCAGATAGGAGGGGGTGAGTAGGAAGGGTGAAGAAGGTGAAGGGAGTAAGAAGTACAAATTAGTCATAGTCCATGGACACAGACAATAGGTAGGTGAAGACCTGGGATGGGGTGGGAGATGGGTGGAGAGGGGCAAAGAGGGAAAACGGGAGACATCTGTAATACTCTCAACAATAAAATACATTTAGATAATTAACAACTAAAAAAAATCCCTTTTACTTCAAGAGAACCCAACCTAAGATATATGACTGCCACTTTAGTCAATGATCTAGGACAGCAGTCGCCAACCTTTCAGATCTCATGGGCCACCAGTAGTCCATAGACTACCAGTTAGTGGCCGCTGCTCTAGGAGACAGGTTTTGGAATGTGTTCCCTGTTGTATCCCCTTGGAGAAATTCTACCTGCACAAGCAGAGGTGTGATAGAGCTGGCTGGCTCTAGTTTATGAGGGCCAATTGCACACGTTCTTCCCAGCTCTACATTCAGTGACATATTGATAGCTTGAAATCAGCCATGGTGGAATTATTTACACCACGAAATTTGGCAAAAACTTTTGTTGTTGTTTTTTGTTTGATTGCTTTTTGTTTGTTTGTTTGTTTGTTTTGAGTGCTGGCGGTTAATTCCTGGCATACCACCATGCACAGGCCACCATGCAATTCCTAAACTTTGTTGAACTTCCAAGCCAAAGTTGAAACTAAAGGGTCTGAGATAGACTCCTACCCTTAGGGAGACTTATCCACAAGTTACCAGTGGCGCATAAATTATGCGGCCTGGTGATATATAATGGCTTAGGGCAGCAGATAGCTCATGGTATTGGGGAATCAATAAACTGTGATTAGTTGGCAAGTTGAGTTGAATAATGATAATAATCATAGCTATCATTTATTGAACGCTAAGCTAAATTTGTGTTGTATTAAGCATTTGTGTTGCATGCATTATCTCGTGTAATTCTTATAATACCCCTTGCAGAGATAAAATCTGATTCAACAAGTTTGAGGAGGTAAAGTACTTGCTCAAGGCCACATTGTTGGATTCAACCTTCCATCTTCAGACTCTAGATCTCATGAAGCAGATCTGGGGACCTAGACAGGCAAAAATCACAGGCACAATGTTATAGGGAGAAGAAAGTAGAGCAAGTAGAATGTGCTCATCAGGATACTTTGGTTTCAACCAAACTTGAACTAACTTCCACAAAAAAAGAGGTCATCTTTGGCCAGACCCATCTTTAGGAGGGGCAAAAAGGGCTGGCTGAAAAAAGGGCCTACAATCCAAATCCAAAACAGTTCTCTCCCTCTCTCTCTCTCTCTCTCTCTCTCTCTCTCTCTCTCTCTCTCTCTCTCTCTCCCTCTCCCTCTTTTCCACCCCTCTTTCTTTTCCCCACTCTCCATCTCTTTGTTTTTCTCTGCATACTGACATCCTGCCAAGTAGGGGCTAGGGGAAGGCTCTCCCAGCTGTCCTGGGCACTCGGCCCCATCTGATTGCAGAAGGTAGTTGTCCAAGGCATCCAGAGGGCAGTACAATCCTGGACTTTGGGATTCATGCCAGGTGACTCTTTCTGATCAATGAAGAGACAGAGAGATTATGAAGACTATGAAAAATCTTAGTGATAGGGGATAGTCTCCAAATCACATCTTCTTTCCTCATGACTGGAATTCCAGGTGGTGTGAAGTGGAAGAGACATAGCATAGGTTTGCTGTCATAGAGATCTAGATTCAAACAGTGGCACTCCTGTGCTACCTAACACATTGATTGCTTGAGAGATATGTGATGGTTAACTGACAGTGTGACTTTGGGAAAATCACATTACTTCTCTGAGTCTCAAGTTGGCATTTTTAAAATGGAGGGGACCATCACACTTAGCTAGCAGAGTCAGGAAGATTAAATAAGTGAGGTGAAGCACCTGGGACATAGATGATGCTTAGTCAATGTTACTTTCCTTCCCCGCTCACTTTTCCAGCAGAATCAGCTCTCCTCTGTTACGTCATCTCCAACTTGATGGTGCCTCCCCTCTTACCCCAGGCTATAGGGCAAAGGAAAATCAATTATATTAAAAATAGCTGGATAAGGCCTTAATTCCTTGCTAGCAGTTACATAAATACCAAAGTCATCTCTATCTTTCCTTGCCACCCTGGCTAGCCTCCAGACCAATTAAACATTGATGTTGAAGCTATACTTATCTTCTCCTCCCTCTTCCAGCCAAACCTTGGACATCAATTCTATCCTTCAAATAAAAAAAATTAACCCTCACATTTGTGGAGTTTTTTGGTTTAAGGATCACTTTCAGATTCCCTGTTTTCATGTACTCATTGTAAAAATTAAAACACAGTGGACAAGTACAAATAAGAAAGTAAAATAAGTCAAGTGATCAAGGTCGACATCACTAATGGCGTCATGTTGAGATAATTTGCCCCTGATATGATGTGATGAGAAGAGCACATTACTTCAGTGGTCTTAGTCCCTAAAACCATTAACCTCAGTCTAATCAGGAGAAAATATTAAAGAAGTAAAAACTGAGGGATATGGTACAAAATATCTGGCCACTACTCTTTGAAAGGGTCAAATCTATGAAAGACCAGGAAAGACTGAGAACCTGTTATAGGCTAGAGGAGACTAAAAGACATGACATCTAAATACAACATTGTATTCTTGTTTGGAAACTGGGACAGAGAAAGGACGTCAGTGGAAAAATTGAAAAATACAAATAAAGTTGGGAGCGTAATTATGTAATATTATCATACCAATTACTAAGTTAATTTCTTAATATTGATAACTGCTCCATGCTTATGTGACATTAGAGAAATATTAATATTAAAGTCCAAATGGAATAGTACTTTGTGTACTACCTTTCAATTTTTCTGTAAATCTACAATCATTTCAGTATTAAAATTAAAACAAAAACAAAAAAACTTGAAATTCATTTAATTCAAATGAAGTGAACATTGCACCAAACATTTATTAGAAATAGTTATTAGAAATAACTCTAATCTATACTAGTAAAAGAGAAATATGCAAATTGACCATCACTCTGCTATGCCCACTAGCCAATCAGAGTGAGTATGCAAATTAACCCAACTAAGATAGCGGCCACCATGGAGCTGGAGAGAGCAGGAGGCTTGGGTTGCCTTCAGCAATGGAGGAAGCCAAGCTTCCTGGCTGGCCCTGGACTCCGCTCAAGGCTACAAAGTTTCAATTATAAAAAATAAATAAATCCCAGATACCTGCTTCCAGCTGGCCCTGGCCTATGCTTAGATCACTGGGGGACATGGCCAGCCTGCAAACCACCACAGGCCCCTCGCCCAGATTGCTCCATGCCCCAAGGGGACCCCCACCCTGATCCGGGACATCCTTCAGGGCAAACCAGTTGGCCCCTACCTGTGCACCAGGCCTCTGTCCTAGCTAATAAAATAGTAATATGCAAATTTCCCATCACTCCAACACACAAGATGGCTGCCCCCATGTGGTCAAAGATGACTGCCCCCATGTGGACACAAGATGCCTACCACAAGATGACCAACAAAGGAGGGTAGTTGGGAGGGACCAGGCCAGCAGGGGAAGGCAGTTGGGAGGGGCCAGGCCTGAAAAAAAGGGCAGTTGGGGCCAATCAAGCCTGCAGGGGAGGGCAGTTAGGGGTGACCAGGCTGGCAGAGGAGGGAATTTGGGGGCAACCAGGTCTGCAGGGAAGGACAGTTGGGGGTGGGGGAAGACCAGGCCTGCAGGAGAGGACAGTTGCAGGGGGACCAGACCAGCAGGGGAAAGTAGTTAGGCATGGTGAGGCTGGCAGGGGAGGGCAATTGGTGGGAACCAGGCCTGAAGGGAGGGTAGTTGGGAAGGCCAAGGCCTGCAGAGGAGGGCAGTTAGGGGTGACCAGGCTGGTAGGGGAGGACAGTCAGGGGCAATGAGGCTGGCAGAGGAGCAGTTAGGCATCAATCAGGCTAGCAGAGGAGTGGTTAGGGAGTGATCAGGCTGGCAGGCAGAGCAGTCCTGGATTGTGAGAGCTATGTCCAACTGCCCATTTAGACCTGATTCTACTGGGATCGGGCTTAAATGGGCAGTTGGACATCCCTTGAGAGGTCCCAGAGTGGAGAGGGTGTAGGCTGGGCTGAGGGACAAAATTTGTGCACCGGGCCTCTAGTTGCACAAGTTCGTGCACCAGTGGGGTCCCTCTCTGGCCTGCAGGATTGGGCCAAAACAGGCTCTCTGACATCCTCTGAGGGTTCCTGGATTGCAAGAATGAGCAGGCCAGGCTGAAGGACCTCACCAGTGCATGATCAGAGCCAGGGAAATATGCGGAAGGTTGGCCAGCCAGAGAGGGACAATGGGAGGGCTCCAGTGCACATCTGGCCCTCTCACTCAGTCCTGATTGGCTATACCCCAGCAGCAAGCTACCCTACCAGTTGGAGTGTCTGCTCCCTGGTGATCAGTGCATGTCATAGCAAGTGGTTGAGTGCTTAACATATCATTAACATATTATGCTTTGATTGGTTGAACAGATGACCAGACACTTAGCATTTTATTATATAGGATACTCAAATTTTGAGAGATATTTATTTTACTTGGATTTAACAGAATTTTTAAATGAAAATAAAGATGAAGGAATTTCTGAACTTTAGGTAGATATCCTTCCACCAAAGAGATATTACTTCCTCAAATATCCCTCTGGAAAACATTAAGAGGTTGCAGATGTCATTTTTTAAAAAAATTTATTTTTCAATTAATTTTATTTTTCAATAAAATTTTCAAAATTTTATTTTTCAATTTTTCAGTTGACATTCAATATTTCAATTTTAGCTTGTTGTTACCTGCATTGGCACTATTATAACTTTCCCCCAAACTTCCTGTTTTATATTAGTTACATTGATTTTTTTTATAGTATTGTGTGAATCTGTTAAAGGTTGTTTTTAGTTGTGGATTACAGGAAACCTAAGCAAACAGCAGTTTAAATAAATAAGTAGTGAAAAGTTAGGCAGTTGCTGTTATGGGTTCAGTGACTCAAGGATGCCAGAACTGGGTTCTCTACAGTTCTTCTGGAGTTTTCCTCAAGATTGCAAAACAGCTGCCTTCACTCCAACCGTCATATTCTTGTTCCACCAAGGAAGACAGAGAAAATGACTCCATACAGAAAGGAAAGCTTTGCACAATTTCTTCCTCGGCCATAGATGTGGTTTTGCAATCCCTAGCTGCAAAAGAGGCTGGGAAATGTGGAAATTTTTTAGTAGGCATCTTGGATGGCCCCAATACAACTGGTATTTCTTAGTAAGGAAGAATTGCTGATTTTCACAGTTACATTTTTGTTTTGTATTGAAATTTATTTAATATTTACAGGTAATCTTATATACCAAAGCTTCTTTATACTTGAATGATTTTTTTGATCCACTTCTTGGTTGGCAGGATTTCATTGTTGGGGTGAGCTGAGAATGGGATCCCAGGAAGCACCCATCGAAACCTGCCTTGTACCTCCCTAATGTCTCCACTGCCTTGGAATCATACCCTGAATTGAAAGAGAGTCAAGGTGGTCCAAACCTGCTTCCCTTCCCCAGGCAGAAGCTGTCCCTTTAAAAGAGAGAGGAGGCAGAGGTAGCTCACTGCTGCCAGATTGACAGCCAGTGTGCTCCCTGGAGGCCTGGCATCTGACTGGCAGCAGAAGGATGAGTTGTCTGGGATGGCTTTGTGTAACACCAGCTCAGCAGGATTCTAAAGTCGGAGGGAATTGTTTTAAGGGTGTTGCTTTTAGTCTGTCCTAGGCCACCTCAGAGTCTCTCAATTTTTCCTTCCAATCAGGGCTGGGCACTAGCTTCTCTCCTCCATGCCCTCTACTCTTGGAACCATAGAATCTTGCCTACAAGACCAGACTCCAGTGAGTGCCCAGGACTGCACACCTTTGCCTACCTCCACCCCCAGAATTCCAGGTCTGGACTACCACTGGCTCTCATGTGCATGTTCTCTTCTCCCATCCTCTCCAATAATGAACTTGATATTATTTTTCATAATTGTGAAGATAACATAGGCTCATTGAAAAAGAAAGAAAGAAAGAAAGAAATTATACTTAGCAACAATCACAGCTAACATTTTTCTGATGTTTCCTCCAGGACTTTTTCTATGCATTTATGCATTTTAAAAGTGAGATTTACTTCTATAAACTTATATAAAACACACAAATTTTAACTATACAACTGGATGGATTTTTATGTATGAATATGCTGATGTGACCACAACTCAGACACAGATCTAGAATGCTCCCAGTAGGCTTCCCAGTTAATGACCTCCCCACTAAATCTCGATCATCATAGACCAGTGGTCAGCGAACTCATTAGTCAACAGAACCAATATCAACAGTACAACAACTGAAATTTCTTTTGAGAGCCGAAAACCGACTTCTGCGCATGGGCCACCAAGTTTCAATCGCACTGTACGTGCGTACCCACACGTGGTATTTTGTGGAAGAGCCATACTCAAGAGCCAAAGAGCCACATGTGGCTTGCAAGCTGCAGTTTGCCGACCACTGCCATAGACTAATGTTTTGTAATTTTGAACTTCATGAACATGGCATAGATGTATTTTAAAAATTAAAATGAGACATAACTGTTTTATGTCATTTTTCCAGTAAATATATCATGAGTATTTCCTTATGTTAGTCTTCTTTCAACAGTTATTTTTCATGGCTATGTATTTTTTCATATGATTCTATGTGATTTGTTTACTAATCCCTCAATTTTTGCACACTGAAGCTTTTTCTGAAAAAGCTTCTGTTATTTTAAACAGTAATACTTGGAGCATCCTCTTTCACACAGCTTTCCAGAGGGTAGGCTAGCAAGGTGGTTCAGAGCATGGGTTTGGAGTTAAAGAGATCAGGGTTCGAGCCCCAGCCTGTCCCTTACCAATTACTTGAACTTTCACAACTTACAACATCTCTTTGAGCCTCAGTTTCCCCACTTGAAAATAGACATGATAATACTCATCATGTGTTGCTGGAAGGAATAAATAGGTGAGGTATAAAGTACTTAGCATATTGCCTGGCACGGAGTGAACACCCAGTAAATGTTAAACTGCTATTATTCATCTCCGTGTTCACTTCTAATTATTTTCTTAGAAAAAATTCTTAGAAGTAGAATTGCTGGGTCAAAAAAGAATGCTTGTCTTTAGGGTGTTTTTTTTTTTTTTTAGCACGGTTTGCCAAAATGCCCTCCAGAGAAGCTGTGCCAACTCACAGAACTACCAGCTGTGTGTGAGGAAAAAGACCAGAAAAATGTTAGAGTGAATGTTGCCCTTTCACCATTCCATCAACAATGAGTATCATCACAGAAGAATGAGAGGGAGAAAGAACACAGAGAAAAAGGAAACCTTGTTGAGCAAATGGGGAGAGGAGTATGGGCAGGGAAGAGGGAAATCCCTTAATATTGGTTTGCTTTCTTCTAGTGGGATTGAACATTTTTTTTCTATTGGCCATTGTTTTCTTCCTTCATTTGGAAATGGGTCTGGTCAGGTGTTTTGCTATTTTTTTCTGTTGGAACACTTGCTGGTATTTTAATAATTCATATATTTCTAACTACCCAATTTAAGAAGTCCTGGTCTATCCTATAACTAAGCAATAGATGTGTTATTGTACATCTTGGCCTTGGTCCCCATTCCCAAGTTCTTACCTTGGTGGTCTACCTGTTTTCATGGTTCCTATTTTTCAGGACCCCTTGCTATCTGACTATCCCTTTTCACCACACCTTGCCAGCCTGAGATGCATAGTCTCTTTCCCCCTCCTTTTTTTTCTTCTAAAAAATGCGGTACATGTTTGTTCAGCATTTGTTTAGAAGAGAGACTGGGCGATGCATGAAGGTGGAGCTGAAATGGAAGACTCCGTGTGGCAAAAAGCCATTCAGCTCTGGCTCCAAACTTGCATAGCTGGCTTAATGAAACTAGAGCCCTGCACTTAGACAGACCCATCCTCCTTGGAAGGTCATCTTGCAGGTTAATAGTCTCCCTCACTCCCACAATACCCCAAAGTTTTTTTAAAGTATCATCTTTAAACAGGTATAGTGACATCCTTGAGAGGAGTTCAGGTCAATATAATCCTCTCCATCTCATTTGTCTCTAAAGTTGTTTCGGCACCTTCTGTAGATTGCACTCTTGGTAACTGCCCCTCTGACTACTGCCTTACTGGTTCTGCCTGGATTTCTGAGATCTTTGGGGTCATTCCTTGCCAAAGAGGTGATCCAGGAGGAAAGGCCAAGAAGGAAACGAACAGAAACCTGGCTGTCCTGAAAGAAGACACCATTCCCAGCTATTAAATTGGAAAATATTTTTTTAAAAGGAAGAGGGAGAAAGGAGAAAAGAAAATGAATCATCTTGAAATTATCTTAACTACTAAAGGAGATTAAAAAAATTTTTAAATATATTTTTATTGATTTCGGAGAGGAAGGGAGAGAGAAAGAGATAGAAACATCAATGATGAGAAACAATCATTGATTGGCTCTGGGGATTGAACCTGCAACCCAGGCATGTGCCCTGACCAAGGATATTTTTTAAAATTTCCTGGGTAAACAGAGGATCTGAATCAATGGAGAAATATCCTATGTTTGTTGGAAGGTAAGGCATAATTGGCATTGTAATTATGTCAATTCATATATTTCTAACTAAATATTTGTAGGAGATAAATTGGATAAACCAATTTTAAAATTTGCAAGGAAAAGGAAGTTCCCACAAGTAGCTAGGATGAGTATTCTCAAAAATAAAAGAAAGGTGGGATCTCACCCAACCAGGCTTTGAGAATTACTATTAACTCTAACTTGGCTATTAATGCAAGAACTACAGACCAATGGAACAGAGGAGAAGAGTCCAGAAACAGATGTATGGATATGGATCTTTGATATGTGATAGATGTGGCAACATTAATCAGTGGGGAAGTGATGGGTTGTTTGAATGGTGTGGGGGAAAGTAGCTCCACTGGACAAAAAAAAAAAATTAAATTATATCCTATCCACACCACAAAAGGACAAACTTCAGATGGTTTAAGAAGCTGTAAAATATTAAAAGGCAGATCTTTATGATATTGCATTAGGGATATATTTTCTTTATGATATTCTTTTTTAAAGTAAATATAAACCATCCAAACCTTTAATAAAGGAAATGATTGAATGATTTCTGTTCAATAAATGACATCCCATACAAAATTAATGAATAATTGACAGATTGGAAAAATGTATTTGCAACAACAATCAATAAAGGATTAAAATTTAAATTACACAAGAAACTTGGCAGTAAATCAGCAAGAAAAAAACAAACAAACTGGCAACCTAACCGAAAAGTGGGCAAACTTACTCCAAGAGGAACTCAAGCAGTGAATAAACGTATAAAGAGAAACTCAACTTATTCAAAACCAGAGAAAGAACAATAAAAACAACAATGACATATTGCTTTACATTCATCAGACTGGCAAAAAGAAGAAAGGTAATATCAAGTGCTGGCCAGGATGTAGGGAAATGAGGCCCTATTGCCTTGTAAATTAGTGTAGCCAGCCACCCTGAAGAGAAATTTCAAAATATTTAGTCAAATGGAATATATTTTAATCCATTATTTTTAAATGGGTCATGGCTCATTAATATGTTATAAAATCAGTTTAGCATGCTCTGAGCAGCATTTTAATCCTCATCCAAGTACATCTATCGGTTGCTTCCTATACCTCATCCCCTCCCCACCAGCACTCCACCCCGACCAGCATCCAACCCTCAGCCTAGGTATGTGCCCTGACTAGAACCACTCTCAACCTTCCAGTGTACAGGAGATGCTCCAATCTACGGGCCACCCTGGCCAGGTCTGTGATCAACATTTTAAAAAGGAAGTTGAATTAAATAGAATGAAACACATCAGAATGCTTTTCTCATAATAAGGGTAAGTGTTATTTCACAAAACTTTTGTTTTACTTATGTGTGTGGAGGGGGCCGTATCAGATTATGATGTAAAATATATTTCTTTTTAAAAATATATATTTTATTGATTTTTTACAGAGAGGAAGAGAGAAGGATAAAAAGTCAGAAACATCGATGAGAAACATCCACCAGCTGCCTCCTGCACACTCCCCACTGGGGATGTGCCCGCAGCCAAGGTACATGCCCTTGACCGGAATCAAACCTGGGACCTTTCAGTCCGCAGGCCAACGCTCTATCCACTGTGCCAAACCAGTTTCAGCTAAAATACATTTCCTATTGTGATTCATAGTCAAATAAGTTTGAAAGACACTGTAATCCTGCCATCTAGCAATCCCATTTCTGTATAGAAACGCTAGCTAAGATAGGTAGCCATGAAGTTATCCATCACAAAATTGTTTATAAAGCAAAGTGATGGCAACCAGTTACATTAGTCTGAAAATAAATTTAAAAAATGAAGATAAAAATTGTTTAAGTGAATAAATTAGAGTTGCATAAGTTAACACATCTTAAAAACAGTATTGATTGAATAAAAAGAGGGAATAGAATAAAATACTTAGCATGATAGCATTAACACGAGGCCTGCATCCACCTCCCTGTCTGCCCTCTTTCTTCCGCGAATCAGACACGAAGACAAATGCCATTAAAATCTACATTGAGTGGTACCTTGGAGTAGATCTGGCTGAATCTAGGTTTGCTTGGTTTCAAGAAGCAAAACAGGGAGGGGGTTTTATTGAAGGCAGGCAGGGAGTGTCAAGCAGGTCATCGGCAGGAAATACCGTCAAGTGAGTATATCCTTTGGGATGCTTTTGGTGATACAAAAAAAGCCCAAAGTAATATGTATTAAACAATAATGTTAACAATTGCACTAAGATACTAAGTAGGGCAGCTCCAAGCTTGGTTAATTCAGTGGCTCAGTGACATCATTAAGGATCTGGGTTCTTTCTTTTACCTGCTCTGCCAAACAGTGTTTCAGCTTTGTCCTAATTTAGCTTTCCTCCTGGTTGCAAGGAGTATATTTCCGGCAATGGAAAAGGTAATATTTCTCTGTGTGTGTCTATTTTTCTTTTATTTTAAAAAAATTATTTATTGACGAGAGAGAGAAACATCAATATGTTATTTTTTCAATATTTTTTTGAAATTGATTTTAGAAAGAGAGGAAGGGAGAGGGAGAGAGATAGAGAGAAACACTGATTGGCATGCACCTGACTAGGGATCAAACCGGAAAGCCAAGTATGTGCTCTGACCAGGAGTCGAACTGGTGACCTTTTGGTGTAAGGGACCATGCTCAACCAACTGAGCTACATGGGGCATGACTGTTATTCCACTTATTTGTGCAGTCATTGGTTGCTTCTTATATGTCCCCTGATTGAACCTGCAACCTTGGCGTATTGGGACGACACTCCACCCAACTGAGTTACCAGGCCTTGGCTAGTGTGTCTATTTCTTAAGAGTGAGGGAAGCCCAGATTCCACTCCCATCACATTGGTTATAACTGAGTCATATGTATATACCAAACCCTGGCCAAAAAATGGCTATGTAGTGTGAATTACCCCAATAAAAACAGAGAAAGAGGTAGGAAGATGGATTTGGGTAGGCAACCCACCAAGTATGTTTCAGATGACTTGAAGAAGAAATGGGGGGAAAAGAAGAGGAAATGGAACTGGGAACTGAAATATCAGGCAGCAAGGATGATTTTCTCTGTTCATCTCTACAGAGTTCTTCCTCACTCGCTCCTGCTTCTCTGCACAGTCTGGCTTTCTTTGCCCCACGTGGCCCATGACCCCAGACGAGGCTCCTCAAACCCACCTTGGTTTCTCGTCCCAGCTCAAGTACCCATACCCCGCAGAAGATGTACTGGCCAAGGCAGGATAATTGCTGCAACAAGCAAGTCTGAACTCTCAGTGACTTCGGAGAATAAAATGTTATTTCTTGCTTACAACACAGTCCAATGTGGGTCAGTGTGTGTGTGTGTGTGTGTGTGTGTGTGTGTGTGTGTGTGTGTGTGTGTGTGTGTTGGTTGAGAATGAGCCAAGAAGAACGGCAGCCCTTGATGCAGGGGCTGCTACAGGGGAAGCCTGGCTCGAGGCAGCCCAGCCCAGGTCTGCAATAACGCCCGACTCACTAATTCCCTCTGCCTTCCTGCCTCCAGTTACCTCCTTCCCTTCCCCTTCTTTTTGCCTCTGCCCCGTCTCGTTTTCGGTCTCTTGTGTCTTTCTGTGTGTGTGTTCCTGTTTCTTTGCCAAACTCTGTCTCTTTCTAGCCTTTGTTTCCTTCTTTCTCTATCTCTTGTCCAAAGTGGTGGTTTATTGGGGCATAAATCACACCCCTATACAATTCTTTTTTTAAACCAGAAGCCCCTCAAATAGTAAGTAAAGTTGTTTTTCATGGAGAAGAAGGAATATTTCTGCCCCATTTGCTTCATGATCCCTCTCTTGCTTGCTCCCCACCACCAGAACATAGTAGGTGCTTTCCCAGAGGGAGAAGAGAGACCAGAAGTGGTAGGAAGGAGGGGGTGGACTAAGTCTAGGTCCTGGCTTTGTCTCAGCTCCGCTGGACCCTCCAGATGGCATGGGACAGGCTAGATGACAAGCCAGGGGCAGTATCTCGGGTAGAGGAGGGAACTCAGTTGTTGGAGACAATGCACTCCAAGCCTCATTTGGTTGTCCCAAGGCTTTGTGTCTAATAATTTTCAGATCAATGGATGGAATCGGTCATTACATCATCATTGTATTATTCCATTTACAGTCTTCCCTGTCATGATCATATTAACTCATTTAAAATTGTTTTAAAATTTTCTATTGTAGTTGATATTCAATATCATTTATATTAGTCAAACTTATTTGACTATGAATTACAGCATAATGGTTAGACAGTTACATAATTTACAAAGCGATCCCCCTGATAATTCAAGTATCCATCCCCATATATAGCTACTACAATATTATTGACTTATTCCCTAATGCTGCATTTTACAACCCTGTGACCATTTTGTATCAACCAATTTGTACATATTATTTCATTCACCTTTTCCACTGTCCTCCCTCCCCATCCCCACTCTAATCAGGCAACCATCAATCTGTTCTCTGCATCTATGACTCTGTTTCTATTTTGTTTGCTCATTTATTTTGTTCTTTAGATTCTACATAAAAGTGAAATCATATAGTAATTATATTCATTTTTCAATAAGAACCCTGAGGGGACTTCCCCAAAGCCACAAAGCCAAAATAAGGCCAGACACCTCAAGGCAAGCACTACTTCTTCATCTCCAATCCACTCATCCACTCAGCCATGCAGCCCTTGACATCTCCATCTCTCTGATTTCTCACCCTACTCTATTCTGCACTCACCACTTTCCCTACCCACCATCTCAAGCATCCCCTACCCTCAGGCTTGTTCTTAGAGCACATTATTCATACTCAGGAGCAAACAGTGGACAACTTAGATTTCCCATGGGGAAATTATACATTTACAAGGGATCAGAGATATAAGCTTATGGGTGCAAACCTTAGTGGTAGAATGCCAGAAACCAATCATTGCCTCACTAATAGAGAGATGTGAACGGGAAAATCCAGAAGGCTGGTTAACCTTAATCACTATGAAAGGTCAGAGCTAATCAGTCATTGTTTAGTTGAGACATTGGTAGTTGAAGCAGCCTTCACTTGTTAGTTTTATGTAAATTCTTGCTGATTGGTTATTATTGGAATTTCCTGCCTAAAGGCTATGAGTGTATCACATAGTCTTAATAAAAGGGGATAGCAAGGCCAGAGCTAATGGTAGTCCTCCTACTAGAGGTGGGCTGCCGCCTGGCCCCCAATATTCCCAAATTTATGCTTTTCTAGTCTCTTTCATTAGTGTGCGGCCTTCTCCAGAACCCAAACCCTGACCCTGGAACCCTGGACCACGCGGGACGTGAAAGGAGTTCCTACAGTAGAACTGTAGGCATGAGCTAACCAAGAAAGGAGAAATCACACCAAGAGCCCACTGCCTATATTGCTGGCCAGAGGCCCAGGCCACTGTGCTAGCTGCCTTCCCTCCCCACATTGTCAGCTCCCAGGACCCCCTGCCACTCTTGCTGGGTGAGTAGGCAACCTGGAAGGCTGCAGGGAAAGACTCACATCAGGAGGCCTCTGTACCGGAACGGATTTGACCAAAGTGCTGTGCAGCTTTAGGCAGTGCCTTGCACCTTCTAGCCTCAATTCTCCTCTCTCCTAGAAAGGGGAGCTGGATGACCTTTCAGATCCGTCCAGCACCAGATGTCTGTTTCCTACAGAGGGGGCTGTCCTGTCCTCAGTAGTCGGAGCTCACACTTGCAGAGCACTTATTTTGTTTGGGCTATGTTCTAAGAATTTCACGTTTATTCCTCGGTCAATGATAAACTGTGAGGCACTGTCCTCATTTTATAATGGAAGAAACTGAGGCCCAGAGACGTTAATTCACTTGTTCAAGATTACTAGTCCCTTGTGGCATACAATATTTATCCCAAAACTTCGTGGTGCAAAACCACAACCACTTATTCTGTGGGTCAGGCATTTGGGGAGCGCTCAGCTGAGTAGTTCTTGTTTGAATGTCTCTTATGCTGTTGCCATCAGAACTGAGCGGGGGCTGCCTCAAAGTGGGACACCCAAGATCACTCCTCACATGCCTACTGCTAATGCTGGCTGTCGGCCTGCAGGTCAGCAGGGCTTCCTGTGGCCTCTCCGGCACAACCCTCTCAGGGCATTTGGACTTCTTATATGGAGGCTGGCTTTCTACAGAGTGGGTAACCGGAATGAGCCATAAGGAAGCTGCAGGACACTTTCTGACCTAGCTTCGGAAGTTGGCATATCACTGCTTTTGCATTCTACTGGTTATAAGCTAGTCGCTAAGGGTGACCCAGTTTTAAGGGACAGGGACACAGACTTCACCTCTCGATGGGAGGACAAAAAAATGTGCACATGTGTTTTAAAACCACCACAGGGATTCAGCTCCCAAGGCTGGTTCATTGCTGGTCTCTCAGACATTCCTCATGGGTTTCACAGGAAGGTTTTGGGTAGAGGCGAGCCAGCTTCTGGTTTCAGTTTTCACAGGGCCCCTCTGGCTGCTGGGTGCACATGAGCTGTAGGGGCCAAGGGCAGAAGCATGAAGACCAGAGAGGAGGTTGCTGCAAGACTCCTGGGGAGAAATGACATGAGCTTATGGGGGGAAGGGCAGGAGCGGGGAGAAGGATGGAGAGAAGTTGTCAGATTCTTGGATATATTTTGTGTGTAGAATTGATAGGAATTGCTGATGGATTGAATGTGGCAGGTGAGAGAAAAAGAGGAATCAGAGATGACTCCAAGATTTATGGCCTGAACAGTGGTGAGAAAATGGAGCTGCCAATTACTAAGATGGGGACAAACAGGGGGGTGGGCCTGTTGACTCATAATCATCGCAACAAGCTGCTTTCAAACTAGTCTGGTTCCTGGGAAGAGGAAAGGGATCAAGAGCATTTACCTGTGCCAGACACTGTGCTGCATGCTTCACATGTTGTGGTAGGCAGAATTGTAAGAATGACTCCAAAGATTCTGGCCCTGGTATGAGCCCCTCCTGTTCGAATATGGGTAAAACCTCTGGATATAATGAGTTATCACTACCGTGATTATGTCACATTATAAGACAAAGGGAGATAGATTATCCTGATATACTTCATTTAATCACGAGAGCACTTTTAAAGTAAAGTTTTCTCACCCTTTGACTAACTTCTCGCTTCTGATTTCTCACCCTTCCCTATTCTGCACTCACCACCTCAAGCATCACCTACCATCATGCTTGAGAAATCATAAGCAGAAGTCAGGGAGAGTCAAAGGATGAGAAGTGTTTGAGATCCTGATGATGACCTTGAAGATCAAGAAGACCACGTGCAAAGATCAGAGAGACACTTTGAGGAGCTGATCGAGACTCCAGTCAATGGGCAGCAGGGAAACAGAAACCTCAGTCCTACAGCCGCAATGAACCCAATACTGCTAACAACCAGAGTGAGCTTGGAAACTGTTTCTTCTCCAGAGTCCCCAGCTAAGGGCCCAGTCTGGCTGATATCTCGTGAGGTCCAAGCAAAGAATCCAGGTGAGTCTGCTCAGACTTCTGACTGACGGAGTTGTAAGTTAATGCTTGAGTGTTATTTTTAAGCCTCGTAGTTTGCTATGCTGCAATAGAACATTGGCAAACACTGTCAGACTCATAGTCACCCTTAGACACAGACCCTCACGGGCTGCAATAGAAACTTATTTTACTTAATTCTCACAACCATCCAAAATAGAGGGTTCCATCCCCATTGTACAATGAGAGAACTGGTAGGTGAGGTAAAGGGGCTTTGCCCTGGGTCACATAGTGCCACAGTTGGGATGGAAACTTTGGGATCTTACCAACCCACCAGGCTGCTTCAGAGAGAGGGAGTCAGAACAACGGGCAGAGGTTAGGCTGGATGGGGACCTCAGCTCCTGGACAAGGCCGGGGAACGGAGTTCCAATTTTTGGTTGTGGTTGTGTTCCTCTCAGGGGCTCTGAGTGACTGAAGGTATATATGTGGGAGTGTCTGTGTGAGTCTGGTGGAGTGTGTTTTATTGTGTGTGAGTCTGAGCGTGTCTGTGCATCAGAATATACCTGTCACTGGGAGTGACTTAGTCTGTGTGAGGCTGTGTCTCCACATGGTTTTAGCCAAAAGGCCAAAAAGCAATATGGCGATATCTCAATGTGAGCATGTGTGTGCCCACTGAAGTGTGTCTGAGTGTCTCCCCGTGAGGGTCTGTGTCTAAGGGTGACTATGAGTCTGACAGTGTTTGCCAATGTTTGTGTGCATATGTGAGTCAGCGGTGATCGCGGGGCGGGGGGGGGGGGGGGGGGGGGGGGGGGGGGGGGCGCTGAGTATGTCTGTGCAGGTCTGAGTCTATGAGGGCGCATGCGTGTGAATTCTAGGGTGTCTTAAGTGTGGGTACATGAGAGTGTGTGTGCCCGTTTGAACTTCTCTGTGGGTTTGTGTGAGATCTGATGGTCTCACTGTGAGGCCAGTGGTGTCTATGCTTGCTGCTCTGTGTGTGTCTGCAAGTCTCTGGATGTGAGTCTGTGTACCTACATGTGGGTCTGTGAGAGTCAAGGGTGTCTGTGGGTGAATCTAACTGTGTGGGTCCCTGGGTGTCTGTGGGTGAATCTGTGTGTGTCTCTGGGTGTCTGCGGGTGAATCTGTGTGTGTCTCTGGGTGTCTGCGGGTGAATCTGTGTGGTCCCTGGTTGTCTGTGGTTGGTTCGGCAAGTGAAATATGAGTGAGTACATCTTGGTGAATCTCTCAGGTGTGCGCCTGAGTCTGATGGTGGCAGCGCTGGATTTTGCAAAGTGCATGTAATAGAGCAGGTGCCTGTTTGAGCTCCTCCGTGGGTTCACGCGTGAACCTGAGCGTCATGCGTGCTGGTGCCTCGTAATGTGTCCCCTCTGAGCGGGTCCGTGTCCCTGGGTGAGGCCTGTCTCGGTGGGTGACGGGACGCCAGCATCGGGCCAGCCTGAGGGCAGCGTGTGGGGCTGGGCACGGCCGCGGGCCCGGGTCACAAATAGCCCCGCACACTTCTCCCCCGGCACACACCTGCCGGGGTCGGGGCGCGGGCGAGGAGGCCCCTCCCGCGCCCTCCGAGCTCCCACGCCCCGGCGCGTGGCGCCCCCTCTCGCGGGCGGCGCCCATTGGCTGCGGCGCGACTCGGAGCCCGCCCCCCACAGCCGGCGAGGGGCGCCGCGGGCCAGAGAGCGCAGCGCCGCTGCCGCCGCCGCCGCCGCAGCCAGCACCTCCGCCGCCGCCGGGAGCTCAGCGCGCCGCGGCTCCGCACCCCCGGCTCCCGGCCGCCCGCCAGCCCCGCCGCCGAGCCCCGCTGGCCCCGGGCCGCCGCCACCACGCCGCGCGCCGTTCTCCGCGTCAAGAATGGGGCGGCCAAGCTGCCCAAGCCGCCCGCCGCCGCCGCGGCCGAGGCACCCGGCGCCGGGGCCGGCATGGAGCGCTCGCAGAGCCGCCTCAGCCTGTCCGCCTCCTTCGAGGCGCTCGCCATCTACTTCCCGTGCATGAACTCCTTCGACGATGAGGACGCGGGTAAGCGCGCCGCCTCCCCGCCCGCCCCCCAACCCCGGACCCGGGGCTGTCTCGGGAGCCGAAGCCGGAACCCCCCCCCCCCCCCCGCCGCGCCCCTGACCCGGTGCGTCTTTAGAGGCGGCTTCTCTCTTCTCCCCGCCTCGGCCCCGCTCGGGGATGCGCCCCCGGTCTCCTTCCGCACCCACAGGACCCCGGGCGCTCTGGAAGGCCATGTCTTGCAGCCTCCGCCACCCCCTGGGGACCCGTAGATCCCCTGCGTTCTCCCGGTTCCCGCAGGTGGGCCCTTTGGGTCGCCCGCGCCAGCTCTCCTCACTCACCTGCGCCTACCGGGTGCCCCCTGGCTTGTCCCTGGATCGGACCTGCCACCCTCCCTGGACCTCTGTGCGCACCCACTCCTTACACCCAAACCCGGGGGCTTTGGCTGCCTCACTCCCGGGACTCCAGGGCGCCCCCCAACCCCCCGCCATTGAAGGTGTCGCACAGACCTCAACTCTCCATCTTTTTCCCGGCCGCCTCCAAAGGCTCCCTGCCCTGGACCCCCTGCCCCGCGGCCCAGGCCCTTAGCGCCCCGTTTGTCTCTCCTCCACTTCTCCTAGAGGCGGGGGTCTCAGGACTCCTGGTTTTTTCAGACTGGAGCGGATCCCCAGGGTGGAGTGGGGGGAACTGGTCGGATGATGGCCTATCCTCTCCTTTCCAGCCTGCTGGTTCCGGTGCGGGGGGGCGGGGGGAGGTAGGGGGCGCCAGCTCTACACCTGCGCGCCCTCTGAGTGTGCCCCTGACCTCGGTGCTCTTGTCCCTGCGCCGAACCTCTGACACCCTGGCCTGTGCGCAACCTTAACCA
The DNA here is from genome assembly GCA_027563665.1 of Antrozous pallidus. NCBI lineage: Eukaryota > Metazoa > Chordata > Mammalia > Chiroptera > Vespertilionidae > Antrozous > Antrozous pallidus. Next base: position 73,789,145 of record CM050518.1, read on the forward strand.
GAGCCGGAGGGGTGGGGGAATGTAGGGAAATCTGCCCTTTGGGGTCTGGGGCCAGGCAGAGGGAACAAGAGGGCTGTGGCTCAGGTTCTGCCCTGTGGGAGTGAATTCACCAACAGGTGGGGTGGCTGGAGGGCTTGGGTGAGAGTTCCCCAAAGAGTGCCACATTGGGAGTAAGAATCAGGTTCCAGCCTGGCTTCTCTACGATTACTTGTGACCTTGGGCAAGTCATGCCGCCCTGGCCTCAATGTCCTCATCTGAAAAATGGGAAGGCAGTGTCTCAGACACAAGGGTGAAGTTAAAAGCGCTCTGTAAGCGGGAAATCTGAGAGCCTTTGTATTCAATCAGGGGTCAAAAGGGAAGAGGGGTGTATGGGGTGGAGAGGAGCAACATGGCTTCATGGACGCTCTTGAGAACCCCATGAAAACAATGGGCTATCTCTGATACACATGTGCACACCCACGGAATTTTGTCCCTAGTTTAGCAAGTCCATGGGCCCTGCGTACACTCCCTGCCTGCAGGGATCCTTGTCTGGCCAACCTGTTATCTGATAACCATGGAATGGAGCTGTGGGTGACGTGGGTCATACCTTGTTGGAGTAGGAGGCGGGTGGGGAAAAGGGGGAGACTTTGCCGGCTAAGTGAATGAATGAATTAGGGTGTGGGGGGTGGTGAGGCAGACCCTTGGCAGACCTGTCTTGCTGTTGACCTAGAAATGGGGGTGGGGTAAAGATGATTGGTTACTGCAGAGCCGTTTTACAGAAACCACCATTTTACAGAACAAATAACTGAGGCTCAGGGGCTTAACTTCCCCCTCAGGTAGCTGAGGGGAGATGTACTATTCTGGACAAGGCGAGGGGAGGAGGAATTGAGGGGCTCTCTAACACAGTGGCTCCGTTGGAACAAAACCAGAGAGAAGCAATCGGGTGAGTATGGGGGCCGGGGGAGGAAGCCCCCACCTGGGCATATTGGCTCCCCCACCTCTGACTTGATGGTCAGGGGCTCTCCTGCAGTTCAACAGGCCACCTGGGCCTCAGGAGCCAGGCTGGGCAACAGCTCGGGTTTGTAGGAGCATCCAGGGCAGGAATGTTAGGGTTTTCACCAAAGTCATGCTCCATGTCATAGGTCAGATGACTTGGTGATTGATGGTGGTTGCAGGTGACCTGCTGTGGTTTCACTTAAGTCAGAATAGGTAACTTTGTGCAATGTTAGCGATTTTTTTCAAGTGGATCTCTTAAGGTTTTCACTTGGAAAAGACCTAGAAATCATCTTGTTCAAACCCCTCCCCCCAAAAAAATGCATGACAGAAAGAGAGAGAGAGAGAATATATGTATATGTACATGTGTGTGAGAGACTGAAGTCCAGTGTTATGTGTGTATATGTGTGTGTGTGTGTAACCCAAGGTCACCCAGTGAGGCAAGCACAAAAAACTGAGAGTAAAATAAAATTCTCTTTCCAGTAAACCACTAGCCCCCTCTCTGAAAGAAGATTTTTAAAAAGGCAGATCTCACTGTGTAGAAAATGGTTCCCAGGTGAGGGGCCCAGGGAGCGGCTGACAGCCGAGAGTTTGGTTTGGGCATTTTGTGCTCACTGTCTGCTCATCTTAAGGGATGCTTCGGGTTTGGGAGGGGAAGAGAGAAAGTCAAGTTTCATTTCCGGAAGACTCATGAGCATCTGGTGAACATCGGAAGTGGGGACCGTTGTCTTGGTGCTTAATTTCTCTTGTTCTCCTCAAAGTCATTAATTTTTTCCTAAAAAAAAAAAAGCCTTTTGGATTTATTCTTTTAGAACAGCATCGCGCTGAACTAATTTCTAAAAGCGGCTTGAATACGCTCTCAGACACTGGACAGAGACCGCTGCAGGAGGACTGTCCGATCCCGGTTCACTCCACTGTCCTCTTCTCCGTTCCCTCCCGGGTCCCCATAGGGCTCAGAAGTGTGTTCCTGAAGCCTCTGGCTCTTCTAGATGCCTCCCCTTTTTGCTGCTTCTGACTCCTGTCAAAGCATCTCTTCCATCAACCAGGTAGAGCCACAGCCATCCTCAGGGAGCCCCTGAGAGCCCCTGACGTTTGAGGAGGGGACTGTTTCATCAGCCTTCACTGGGCCGGAGCACTTTCCTGTGTTGGGTTTGGGAGGTTTGGACATTCTGTGGGCAAAGGAAGCTGCCCCTTCCTTCCACCCCTCTTTAGCCCCTCTGGGGCTTGGGATGCTGGTCCTTGCAGATTCTTAGAATCCCTCTCAAGAAGCATCTTCCCTTGCACCCTTAGAACTCCTTTCTTACACTGCTTTTGGCCCTTTTCACGAAGATGCTGGGTTTTAGGGAGGCGTATCCTTGGGGGCATTTTTGTGTCTGTGTCTCCATTGCTCAGCCTTGCTGGCACTGGGTTTGTAATTGGGGAGGAGTTAGACACGGGACCTTGACTTTCTCGTCTGTTTGAGAAAGAAAATAGTAGCGTGGACCACATAAGGTCAGCATTTAAAAAACGATTGCCTTTGACTAGGCACCCTCCTAGGCACTTTAAACAGATGCTTTTAATTCTTTCCTCATAGTAACCTTATAAAATGAACATTCAGCATCCTCATTTTTAGATGAGAAAATCAAGGCACAGAGAGCGTATTCGTTCAAGGTCACTCAAGCAGGAAGTGAGGGAGTTAGGATTTGAACTTGAATAATCTGACTCAAATATCTGTGCTTCTAATTATTATGCTGTTTGTGCTTGGCAGGGGGTTTAATGCCGTCAGTACGTGGCACCAGGTAGGCTCAAAATACCTGTTAGCTGTTATCTGTCTTATCACCAAGACTTGTTTCTGAGCATTATAGTGAAAAAGAATCTGTGGGCTTGGGGAAGGGGAAAACCTGATTCTCAAAAATGTTAGCTTTTTAAAAATTTTAATAAGCTAATTTTATTGCATTGTTACAGCAATTAAGGCAGAGTTGGGCCCTCCTTCTTGGAATTGGTTTAAAGATGGGAATTTGGGGGAGTTGGATGTGGAACAAGAGGGTGGGGAGCAGAGCAGCTCCCTGTGTCCCTGTTCTTCCTGAACAGTTAATTTTCATCACATGTTTAGTCCTAGCCCTGCCACTCTGTCTTGGAGCACAGCTGGGGAGCAGGGGTGTCTCCAGCTTTCGGCAAATACCAAAGGGGGTTGTTACATCAGGGTCTGGACTTGAGGATGATGTCTCTGAGTCTGACCAAGTGGTTTTGGTGTCCAGGTCTCCCCCGCCCGGGAGAAGGGCGGAGAAGCTAGAGCAGCCAGTTCTGATTTGCCCAAAGGTTCCGGCGCAGGGAGGAAGTTGCCATGGCAACACCGGCTGGCTACGGGTCTCTCTCCTAGCCATTCGGGCAGCATCTCCGGGCTGGAAAGCCCTTTATGGCACCTCCCTCTTCTACTCGGGCCAAATCTGGAGGGTGGGGTGGCATGGTGGGTGGGTCCCACAAACAGATACCAAAGCCCACTCCCCTTCTCTTTGGACAAACCGGAAATGGAAGGAGGTTGTCTGAGTTACTTCTCCTGGGTTGTGGGGCGGAGATACCCATATCCTGGCAGGGGGGACTCAGTGCTCCACCCTCCCCTCCCCCATTTACTCCACTTGGCAGAGTTCTCTTTCCCAGACCAAGTGCTAACTTTTGTCCTTGAGATTTGACCTGAGCTTTTTCTGGGAAACCAAATGTCCTGCTGTTCTACCCCTTGCCCCTGAGGTGGTGGGGACAGAGTGCTTCAGCCCTAGATGGGGGCTGGATGGGCGAGGAGGAGGCCTTAAAATATCCTTTGGGGTCAAGGCCACTTGAGGGCATGAAGTTGAAATTGTGAAGCCTCCATTCTCACCTTCATCCCTAGGGTGGGTCTCTTCCTGCCCCCTCCCCTTCCCCAGTTTACCACTTAGTGCAGGAGTCTCCTCTACGTGTTGGGCATTGGGCAGAACTCATCTGGTTTTGGATAACTGAGGCACGGCAAAGAATTGAGCCAATTATTCCCATGGTTCAAGTTGTGAGAATATGGACCCAAAGTACTTTATCTTACTCCAATTACCCTGAAAGAAACCTCCCAGAAAAATCAGGTGGCTGGGATTCATCCCTTGCCCCATTACATGGATCATAGGCATCTGCTCTGATGCTGTTAGAGCTCTTTTATTTTTATTGATTTTTGAGAGCAAGGGAGACACACAGAGAGAAACATCGATCTGAGAGAGAAACATCTATCAGTTGCCTCCTGTACACGCTCAAACAGGGATGGAACTTACAACCTAGGTAGGTACGCTGACCAGGTATCGAACCTGCAACCTTCTGCTGTGTGGGACGATGTTCCAACCAGCTGAGCCACCCGGCCAGAGCAGAGCTCTTTTCTTAAATTCTCTCTCCCTCATGAATCTCCTCTCCCCTGTCCCCCGGCTGCTAGCCTCCTGACTCCAGCCTCCATGCCATGCTGCTGCCAGAGGCCCACCTGGTCCTGTGTGGTGGGAAGGGAGGAGGAGGGATCCATCCACCTTGTTTTCCTTTGAGCATGCTGCTGTCTCCCTCCCCACCCTCCTCCCTCCCAGAGGCAGAGCCAGCTCTAGCTGAATGCTGAGTGAGGGCGGCAGAAGAGTGGAGGAGAGCGAGGGTGTAAGAGAGCTTCTGTGTCAGCCGGCCTTCTCTCCTGTCCCAGGGCCTTTCTTTCAGTTTGCCTCCTCTTTTTCATTGTGGCCTTAACAACCGTCACTCTGACATGTCTTTTAGGAATTGTTAGAAAGGTGCCCGTTTTGGAGAATGTGCTCAAGGGGGGGCGCAAAACATCTCCCCCACTGTAATCTATTCTCTGTGCCCCCGCGGCCCCCCCCCCCCCACTTTCAGAGCTACAGTCAGTCCCGCTGTCTGTCAGAGCTCCAGTTGCCACCCTCTAGTCACCTGGAATGACCAGCCAACCACACTGGAGTTCTCTTTCTCCCCAGCCCCATTTAATCCCTGGGGTTTGAATTTGACTTCTCTTTGGCTCTGGGCCTCTGTTGCCCTATTCCTCCCCACCCCCCAAAAAAGAAAAGGTTAATTCTCTTTGAGCATCTCTCAGGGTTGTAAAAATAAGATAATTGGAAGGCTGCTTGGCTGTGCTCGGTGCTTTCCAAGAGCTCTCTGAATCACAGAGCAACCAGAAGGCAGTTGTTGCTGCAGATGCACCCATTTGGCAGGTGAGGAGAAGCCAGGCAGCTTGGAGCAGTTGAACGACTCTCCGGGGTTGCATGGTGGTGACTCAAACCCAGAGTGTGTGACTCCATAGGCCACCCTCTCCCTCTGACAGGAAGTGAGGTTCCGGATGGGAAAGGGCAGTGTAAACCCTGGGATTGTGCTTGTGCTATCAAAACAGCAGGTGACAAAGGCTGTGATATGGGGGCCCGTTCACATTCAGATGCACCCCTTCAGTGTCCGCCATCCCGCTGCCGTGTGCCTCAGCCCGCTGGAGTGCCTCCTGGACGATGCCCATCCCGGGGCTGCCTGGCCTCCTTGAAGAATCCAGTTGTCTGCCCTGGCCCCCGGGGCCGCCGTCACCTGCCTCTGCAGACTGATGTAGGCCAGTGCGGGATTATATTTAACGCTGTGCTATTTCCACTTGACAGCTCCGAGCACCGTGCCCTCTCTCCTCTTCCTCCTCCCCTCTTCTGCCTCCCCCCACCCCTTCCGATTCACTCGGAAACTGAGAGGCTGATGTCAGCGCCTTATTCTTTATTCTTAGCCCGGTAATTGTAACTGCATTTAGCAGCACCACTTCATTAACAGTTTCTGTGCGGGGGGGGGGGGGGGTTTGAGAAGACTGCGTGGCTGGGCAGGGACGGGGTCGGCTAGGGAGGGGCAGCTGCTGCAGGGACCCTGGCCAGCTGCCTTTTCTGGCTGGACCAGCTGGGCAGATTCCAGGCCTGGCTTTCCAAGACTGGCAGTTTTGGAGGATGCTTAGAGAGCATCTGGTTCATCCCCCTGGTTAAGCAAGGAGGGAAGCTGAGGCTCAGAGAGGCAAAGTGGCTTGCCAGGGTCACATGTCAAAGAGCCAGGACTCTGGCCTTGGAGTCTGGGTTTTCTCTTTTGGTATTTATTCATTCAACTAGTAATTTAATTAGCTGCTCAGCCCCAAACAGTTTCTGGGACTATGTCGGGGAACAAGTCAGGTATAGTTTCTGCTCTCACCGAGTTATGTTCTGGGGTGGGTGAGACAGACAATACTCAGTTAAGCAATTAAAAAATAAGTAATTTTAGGTTGTGTTAAGTGGAATGAAAATAAAACAGGGTAATGGGGTAGGAGGTAACGTGAAGTAAAGTAGTTGGGGAAGGCCCACTGAGGAGGTGACATTTGAGTTGAGGTCTGCATGACAGAAAGACAGCAGTGGAAATATGAGGGGATAGAGTGTGATCCAGGCAGAGGGAACCAGCTGATACAAAGGCCCTGAGGTCAGTGGGATTTGGGGTATTTAGGGAAAAGAAGCAGACCAGCATGGTTCGACATGGTAGGTGAGTGGAGACAAGGTCAAAGAAGTAAACGGGGGACAGACCGTTCAGCCTTGTGGACAATGATAATGGTATCAGGTGGGGAAACTGAGGTCCAGATGGGGAAGAGAAAAGCTCTCCTCTGCCCAGAGCTGGGTAACATCAGACAGTCTCCTGAGCCCTGTCTTTTTTGTTTCTTAGAGATGGCTGTTCCTTTAAATGCACTACGTGGCTTCCTTTTCCAGCAGAGCTGAAATGGTACTGAGGAAGTCTGGGCAGGGCCCATCCTGCACACCCTGCTCCCCTCCTCGAATCTCACATGACCCAGCTTTATAGCTTCCAAGGCTGATGTAGCTGTGAAGAGCCTGGGGAGCTTCCGTGGTGGGACAGGAAGAAGATGGCTTTGGAACCCAACAGATCTGGATTTTCTTCCTGCCTCCGCCACCTCTAAGTCGTGTGACCTTGAGCAAATGGCTTCACCTCTCTGGGACTCCATGTTCTTGTCTGTAAAATGGGAGCATGATAATACTACGTTCTTCAAAGGATTACTGTGAGGAATAAGTGACACAGTGCACAAAATGTACTTAGCCCAGAGCCTAGCATGTGGAATAAAGGTTTTCTCAATTATGTGGACTAAGGAGATTGGGGTAATGGTAGATGCTGGGCGCATAGTCGGTGGTAGCTGCTGCAGTTATTGTAGATATCGCTGTCAGTTTTCATGGGACAGAATAATTTAGGGGGCTCATTAAAACACAGATTGCTGGACCCCACCCCAGAGTGTCTCATCAGTGTGGAGTGGGACCTGGAAATCTCTTTTCTAACAAGTTCCTCAGTGATTCTGATCCTCATGCTGCTGGCCCAGGGACCTTGTATTGAGAACCACTGGGTTAGAGAAGAGAGCTGGAGAGAAATGAAGGGTTTTTCTCAAGTTTCGATGTATGTCTCCTGGCAACCTGTGTCTTAGATGCTAGGACATTGCTTTTATTACATGGTCTCAGTTCAGATAAGCCTCAACTGCTGCCCTACTTCGCACTGAGTTAAATGTGTAGGACCTCATAAATCCTTTTGGAAGGCTTCGTCTGTAGGGATGATAAATTGGTAGACATGAATTACACATCAGGCCATAATATCCTTTTGCAGGATGGAGGACTCAGACCGCTCTGGGGATTCGGAAGAGTTCAGATCCGGCACCTTTTACCAGGCGGAACTGGACATGGCCCCTGTCCTGCGCTGGGGGAAGGCAGGGCTCTGTGTGAAAACCACGAGGTTCATTTGAGGACAGGCCTCTGCTGGGAAGAAGTAAATCTGAGGAGTCAAGGAATTGTCCATGTAAAGGGGCAGAAGGCTGGGAAATGCTACCAGGGAGTTTCCTGAGTCAGTGATACAGATGTTTCTCAGAAAGGGTCGCTGATAATTGTCTAGGGAAGGTTGAGATTTGGCTCAGATTGGAGGCAGCGGGGATAAACCTTATGATATGATAAGATTCCCATAAAACGCAGGGTGTGAAGACAAGGACATTGACAGGTAGTTTCCAGGTGAGACTTGTCCTGATTTCTGGAACCCTGGGTTTGTATCTAAACCAAGCCCACAGACCCTAGTTCTGCAGCTAGAGATTCTGAGGCCAAGAAGACAAAGGGAAGTGGCCGGAGGAGACTAATGGGAAATAACTCTCTGAGAGGGATGACTCGGGTAGCAAGAGAGCACGGACATGGGAAGCCCCAAGCCTGGGCCTGAGTCTCTGCCCAGTACGGGCTGTGTCTCTTGCCTGTGGTAGGTGCCTGTTCTGGGCCTCAGCCTTGTCCTTCACAAAGTGGAGTGAATAACTGCTACCTTGTGAGGATGGATAGGCGTCTGGGAGTGGGAGCTGCTGCCTGGCCTGCCCTTGTGGACTTCAGGAAGGGTGGATAATGGGAGTGCCCGCCTGGGGTTAGACGCCTGGCTCTGGGCTGGCTACTCTGTGTTTCCTGGGTGCCTGGCTGCAGCAGGAGCCAGGAGAAGAGGTCTGTGCACAACTGCTGGACCTCAGCGTCTCCTCCGGCCACTTCCCTTTGTCTTCTCAGCCTCAGAATCTCTATCTGCAGAACTAGGGTCTGTGGGCTTGGTTTAGATACAACCCGGGGGGTCCAGAAATCAGAGGACACTTGTCCAGACCCCCTGGCTCCTCCTTTGGAGCCCTCCCCGATTCTGCTAGAACCCCTCCACAGTCACTTCCATCCCCAGAGCATCTCCTACTGCCACAGTTTCTCTCTAGCTGATCCTTGGCTGATTGGTCAGTGAATAGCTTTTAAAAGAATAAGTACGATTTGGGTTAGGTAGTATATGGAGATGGTAAAACATTTTATTTTTATTTTTTAAAAATAATTTTATTGATTTTTTTACAGAGAGGAAGGGAGAGGGATAGAAAGTCAGAAACATTGATGAGAGAGAAACATCAACCAGCCACCTCCTGTACACTCCCCACTGGGGATGTGCCCACAACCAAGGCACATGCCCTTTGACCGGAATCAAACCTGGGACCCTTCAGTCCGCAGGCAGATGCTGTATCCACTGAGCCAAACCGGTTTTGGCTGGTAAAACATTTTAAAAGCATGAAAGAGACCCAGGAAAAAGTGTCCCAGACGCCTCCATCCTCTGACTCTCCTGTCCCCTCCTTGGGACAGACACTGCTCTCTCAACCCTATGCGGCTGCTACTGGTAGTAATATGTGACCTGGGTAAAAACCGGAGAGGGCCAAAGGATATCCAAGAAAACACCAGCCTCCCTCCCACTGTCACCAGTCCCGCTCCCATGAACCGTCACTGGTCTTTTATGCTCCAAGTTTTTTCTTTAGATTCCAGTTATCACATTCTTATTAAGCACTTGTGGTGGTGCCCAGCCCTATGCCAGGCACTGAGGATTTGAGAGTAGTCAGGTTATATTAGGCATTTTGGTCTGGTGATGGTTACATTATGAACTCCACAGCAGGTTGGCCTGTGTTTGAATCCTGGCTTTGCCACTTGTTGGCTGTGTGATCTTGAGCAACTGACTTAACCTCTCTGAGTCTCAGTTGAAAAATAAGCTAATAATAGCCCCTCCTTGTTTGAGGGTGTCATGAGGATTACATTCTATATAACAAAAGGCTAATATGCATATTAACCAAACAGCCAAACGACCGGTTGCTATGACGTGCATTGACCACCAGGGGAAGACGCTCAATGCAAGAGCTGCCCCCTGATGGTCAGTGTGCTCCCACGGGACAGGGGGCGGGGCGGTTGGAGGGTGCCCCTCAGCCAGAAGCTGGACTCACGGCTGGTGAACGCAGCAGTGGTAGCTGGAGCCTCTCCTGCCTCTGCAGCAGCATTAGGGATGTCTGACAGTCGGACATCCCCCGGGGGCTCCTGGACTGTGGGAGGGTGCAGGCCAGGCTGAGGCTCCCCCCCCCCCCCCCGCCTGAGTGCACAAATTTCATGCACCAGGCCCCTAGTGAGTAAATATTTGTGAAGTGCTTTGTAGACAGCCCACACACAGTAAAAGTGTATCAGAAGTGTTAGCTATTACTATCTTCGTGCCTTCACAGCAAAGTCTCTCTGAGGTCATCTACTCCTCTTCACTCAAAGCCCAAAGAAGGATTACACTGCACGGTTTGTCCAAAACCTCACAGCAGGTCTCTGGCCAAGCCAGGAATAGAATCCACATTTCTAGACTGCCTGCTGGGCCTTTTTCTCTCCCTGGACCCCAACAGCACCTGAGGTTTCAGTCCACACCCTGCGTTTGCAGCACTCGGTGTCCCTGGGAAATGCCACCCAGACTCACTCTGGGAGTGGGTGAGAGGATGTGTCACTCATTGGGGCCTGTAATGGAAATTAATTAGTTCCTCAGAAAATGTCCTGAGAAACATCTTTCATCTGCCTGGGCCCAACACCCAGAATGGACCAGTGCCTCAGCTGGGCTGGAGAGTTATTTGGTGCCACCATTTCCGACCTGTCACAGGCTGTAGCCCTCAGGCCAATAAATAAGATGCACAGGAGGCGGGGCCAGCAGTCATTGAGATGGTAAAGATGAAGGGTATGGGGCCGGGGACTAACAGCGTGGCTCACTCCAGCACAGGAAAGAGGCTTGTTTGGAGAGTGGACTGGAGAGAAGGTGGCAGGCTGAACAGGAAAACAAGTTTTGGGTAGGGCCAGACTATTGAACTTCATATTTCCAGCCTTTCCCTTCCCTCTTCCCTTCCCTTTCCCTTCCCTCTTCCCTTTCCTCTTCCCTTCCCTTCCCTTCCCTTCCCTACCCCTTCCCTTCCCTCTTCCCTTCCCTCTTCCCTTCCCTCTTCCCTTCCCTCTTCCCTTCCCTTCCCCCTTCCCTTCCCCCTTCCCTTCCCTTCCCCCTTCCCTTCCCTTCCCTCTTCTCTTCCCTTCCCCCTTCCCTTCCCTTCCCTCTTCCCTTCCCTTCCCTTCCCTTCCCTTCCCTTCCCTTCCCTTCCCTTCCCTTCCCTTCCCTTCCCTTCCCTTCCCTTCCCTTCCCCCTTCCTTTCCCTTCCCTCTTCCCTTCCCTCTTCCCTTTCCTCCCCCCTTCCCTTCCCTTCCCTTCCCTTCCCTTCCCTTCCCTTCCCTCCCCTCCCCTCTCTCATGCACACGATAGAAATATTAACCATAATTGCTTCTGCATGGAAGAATTATGGGTAGTTTTTGCTTTTTCAAAATTTTAATATTGGATGTGTTGTGGTTAACATTGAGGGCTTCCGAGTCTAGAGACCAGCTCTCACTGATAGTTGTGTGACCTTAACCACACTGTGTAATCACTCGATGATTCTGTTTCTCTCGCTATAAAATGGGGATAATGATGATTAACGGTGGTGATGTAGCTGGTGTCTGGTCTGGCTGCGTGGGCCAGAGCACAAGACACGGGAAAGTCAGGAGTGTGTCACCAGGCTGGTCTGGTGATCGGGAGGCTGGGAAGTGCCAGTTTGAAGGCAGGAACAAATTACTCTCCTGGAAACGGGGCCGGGCCAATTCCTGCCGCGTTACATTATTAAATTTGTAATCTTCATTCTAATACTTTCCAGCAGTGAATAAGAACCAAATTTAAAATGCCGGCTTCACATTTCTGGAATGAAGCTCTTTTTCAAGAACTCTTGAAACCCATAATTCTCTCCAGAGGTGAACATCTACGTCTTAAAAAATTAAATTAAAAAAAAGAAGCAAAACCACTCTTTAGTTAAAGGTTGGGTTTACAAGGTTGTCTGTGACTCTAATCCTGGCCAGGATTTGGGAGTAGGGTCTGATTTTCTCCAGCCCCAGAAGGGGCTCAGAGTGGGTCTGGACTCCAGGTGTTTGGTGCTGCCCAGGAAATTCAAACCCCTCAATCTGGGCCTTGCTAGGAAAGAAAGGCGAGAGAGGCCTTGTGCCCACCTCACCCCCAAGTGGTTGGCAAATCTGTTGATTGGTGAAAGTTTGGTAAAAATCAAGCCACAGTCCCCAAAGGAATTGACTCATGTCAGTCTCGTGGGTTTTCTCACCACCTGTGTTGGGCGTGGTAGAGCCGTGGGCTGTGTGCGTCATTGCTGCCTTTAGACTGGGAAGAAAGGCCCTGATTTGGGGTCACTGTGGGGTTGCTCTCCAGCCTTCCTCGCTGAGGCTAATGGGGTTATGCCTACCCTGTACCCTCTTTTCAGGCTGTGTTCTGTATATGTGGGACCCCAGAATTCCCTGTCCAAAGGGCATAGAGTCAGCTTCCATGGGCTGTGTTCCATGGACTGCTTCCCTAGGTCCATCAGGGATGGCCGTTGTCCATGGCTGATGCCCTGATAGGTGGTCCGGAAGTGGAAGTTTGTGAAGGTGAAAATAGAACACAGATGTATGGAGTGGGCCTTTGATATGTGGGGGGAGGGGTCTAAGGATATGGGTGTGGGGAGAGGATGATGGAGGGAAGGGGCAGGCTGCAGCTGGGGGCCAGCTCCCTCCTCACTTCTTATTCAGACGTGGAACTCTGAAGATTCTAAGTTTGAACCTGTCCTGGCCTTCAAGGTCATAATGAAGGCATATTTGTCAAAGTGGAAGGATAGGGCATATTTTATTTAATAGCCCGATTTAGAACTTTTAAATATTCAGAATAAGTATGAGAACCTCAATTGCCTTGGGTCCCACATGGGCCTTTGAACTGAGTGTGAGAACAAGCCAGGGCAGTCCCTTCCCTCCTGGTCCCACGTCCTGGGCCCTGTGCAGACACGTGGTTGTACAGCCCCTTTGTGCAAATTAGAGGAAGACTCTTCTCCCCCTTACTCCATCCCGGGTGATTGTATTGAAAACGGTAGAGGATGAATTAGAAAAAGGCTCCTCTTCTCTCGTACCAATGGGGGTATGCATGGCTTGGCTGGATTTCAGCCCTGTGACCACCATCAATTGCGCACCTCTGTGCAGGTAGCAAGCAGCCTGCTCCATAGTTGAATCAGAGAGGACCACAGGCAAGAGCAGGAGAGAAAGCGCTGACACTCTGGAATTTCGACCTAACAGTTTTGTTTCTTTTATTTTGCTTTTCAGATTTTACATGTAAGTGAAATCGTGTGATATTTGTCTTTCTCTCTCTGACTCATTTCACTCGGCATAATGCCCTCTTTGTCCATCCATTGTCGTTCCAAATGGCAAGATTTCATTCTTTTTTATGGCTAATATTCCATTATATATATGCATCACACTTTCTTTAACCATTTGTCTATCACATCCTGCACTTTTAATAATCATCTTCATCATGATAGCTAATTTTTATTTTGGGTATTATGCATGCTAAGTACTATTTGTACTTACCCGGACTATCCTATTGAAACATCAGAAAACAATTGTCATACCCATTGTACAGACAGGGAAACTGAGGCGCAGAGAGGATAGGCTCATCTTCGGCTCGAGGCCATTCAGTAGTAAGGTCAAACAGAGGCCTGCTGGTGTTGAGTCTATTACCTTGGCTATTGCCCTTTATAATTTTTAAAAGTATTCTTTATTCCGTAAACATATTTATTGACCCTGTTCTGATGTGCTGGTTCCTGAAGGTACGGTGTGGGAGAGGATGGCGGCCCCCTTCAGCCGGGGAGGAAAGACAAGCAGAGCAGATAACGAGGTGACCCCATTGAGCAGGGGGTGCTGAGTGCAGCCTTGAAGAGGAAAAACTGTTTATCAGGCTGGACCTGGGGAAGGTGCTTCAGTGTCCTGGGTGATATGTGTGGTCCGGGAGGAGCTTTCTGTGGTTTATTTATGCCTCTTGGGGGCAAGGTAGGTGCACTAGCAAATGGGCACGGGGAGGACGTGGGGCAGGAAAGAGGTGTGGGTGGGTTAAGAAAGGCCCTTGTGCCATGCCCAGGACACAGTCCTTCTTGAAGACCAGAGCTGTGTTACCATCCAGCACCATTTTTTTCAAAGTCAGAAAAGCGAGATGGAGAGAAGGAAGGGTCATTGGTACATTTTCGGCCAGGTCGGATGTGGAAGCCAGGGCGCTGAGCCCTCCCAGGCTGGGGTCTACATCGGGAGTGGGAGAGTCACCATTGTTTTACTCTTTTTGGAACAATATTGTGCTTTCACAAGTTGCAAGCACTTGTAGGGTTGTGCTAGCGGGCATTTCCTGTGCGTATCGGTATTCTAGATGCGGTGCTGATCTCATGCACGTGACCTTGGATGGTCCTCAGAGCCAACCTCGAGGAAGGTCCTCTTGCTGTTCCCGTTTTATAGATGAGGAAGTTAAGGACATCCGCCAAGCTCAAACACCAACAGCTGGCAGGAGCAGGGTCCTTGCGTAGAAGGTGCTCAGTCTATGCTGTGTGTATCCAAGGTGGAAATTTAGGGAAAAATGCAGATAAAACGCTCAAAAAGAAATAAAAATGACTCCAGTTCTGTAATCCAAAAGCAGAATATTTAACCATTGAGCCATTTTTTCTCAGTTGTGCGTGTGTGTATGTGCAGGAATGCAGGCTTAAACCCAGGCAGGGTCATGCTGTGAAACTGCTTTGTAAACTGAAGCCACTATTTAAAAATCACCTTAGAAGGCCCTTCACAGGCTGGTCTCCACAGGGACACTGATTTCTAGGATCAGGTCTGGAGTTGCATATGAATCGTCTGTAGGCCACAGATGTGCCAAGGCAGTCCAGGGACAGCACAAGGCAGCTCATCCTGACAGCCACACTTCATTTTCCTCCCTGCTTTCTGCTCCTGTTCTTGTAAAAAAATTTTTAAAAACTGACAGACTTTTTATTCCATGCCTGGCCCTGCATTTAAATGCAAGAAGCAGAAGGCTTGTGCGCTAAAAATAGCCCAGGCTGCTTCTGAACGGTGGCAGGGCGAATTTGTAGGTTCTGTTTCCTCCCAACCTGGTGACCTGGATTACTTCCTTTCTGCAGAGGCTGCTTTCCTCACTGCCTCCCCTGCCCATCCTTCATGGAGCAGAGCAAGTCCCTCTAAATGTTTAGTGAGCACCTACCCTGGGCCTGAGTGAGCCGCCAGCTCTGTCACAACCTGGGCTGGTGGGGGTAGGCGTAGACAGAGATGTCGGAAAATGAGAAGCTTGTCATCACAAAGCCCAGAGAGAGGTCTGGGAGTCAGGAAAGGTTTCCTGGGGAGGGGGTGCTGGAGCTGAAACAGGGAGGCAGGGGACAGGGAGCCCAGGGAGGAAGTGGCGTGGCAGAGAAGTCTGTGCAGACAGGCGTGTAATGCTTGGCACAGAGCATGGTTTTGTAATCACTAAGTGAGCACATGCTTCTTTTGTGGGCATGTCCTGGGTTCTTTGGTGGCTCTCATGGCGCCTAGAATCCAACAATATTGGTAAAGAGGCTGCTCAGCATTCCACTCATCCAGGGAGGCTCAGCCTGCCCTGCACATGCCTTCTCACCCAGAACCAGAATCCTGAGCTCCAACCTAGAAACTCAATTAAGAATCTCAGATGGACCTGGAAATGGTTGCTTCCCAAGTTCCCCAGGTGATTCGGATGCTCACACACAATTGGGGTTCACAGAGCCCATCCAGTCTCCCATCTGGAGACTGTGCCTTCACCCCCGTCCAGTCTCTCTTGAATGACAGTGAAGGGCGGTTCCTTCCATTGGCAGACAGCTCGACTGCAGAAAGTCCTTCTCCCCTTTATGCCCAAAGTCACCTTCACTATTAATCCTAACAGCGATGATGCTGCAAGTCAAATGATACTGTACAGTCCTTTGTTAACTACAGCATGCTTATTTAATTTGAAGGCAGACGCTACATAGGTTAAAATCAGACAGACTGGCATCTAAACCTCTTCTCCTTTCTTGCCCTACCCCAGTAGTTGGCAAACTGTGGCTCTTTTGACTAAAGAGTTTGCCGACCACTGGGATAGGGGCTTAATCACAAGGAACAACAATAACCTGTAATGATTAGAATCGAGAGCCGCAGTTTGCCAACCACTGCCCCACCCTATTAGCTATGACCTGAAACCAAGGACAGCCTACCTGTGTCTCAGTCCTCCTCTCCTGAATAGGGATTATAATAATACCTACCTGTCAGGTCACTGGGGGGACTGAGTAACGTGTGTGATTTGGGCTCAGTACAATAGTAAGACACTCACTTCATAATAATTTATTATTAGTAGTAGTACTATTACATAAAACATTTACACGGTAAATTCAACATTCAAGAGGTTTTTATTGAGTGTTGAATGAATGCCCAGCCTTACTGTAGGTGATGAGGCACATCATGAAAAAGTTCTTACTAAATGGCTGTTGTCATTAGCAGTAGGATTAGTATTATCTGAGCCATACAGACATGCTGGAGTAGGTAGTAAAACCACCCGCCTTTTACTGATGGGAAGGTGAAGCTCAGAGGGTTAGGAGGTTTCTAAAGCCCACTCGGCTGATAAGAGATGGGAAGGAATTTCATGTGTTCATCTAATACTCTTCTTTTTTCCCATTTTCTGACAGCCGTTTGCAATCGTCCATATGTAAAGGAAGAAAGGTAGGAAGGGAGAGGCGGAGGGGCCATTACGCACTGGGTTAAGGGTCTCCCCCAGCCCCTTCTGTGCCAGGCAGTTTTGGGGCAGCTCTGTTGTCCTTTCTTCTCTCCCTCCACACTCTTCCAGCAGAGATCCAGTGCTGATGTCTCTGAATATCTTGCAGGCATTTAGGAG
This sequence comes from Antrozous pallidus, assembly GCA_027563665.1. NCBI lineage: Eukaryota > Metazoa > Chordata > Mammalia > Chiroptera > Vespertilionidae > Antrozous > Antrozous pallidus. Next base: position 73,805,693 of record CM050518.1, read on the forward strand.
TTCCCGGGGAGCACCATGTGCCCGGCTGCTCAGCCGGCTCTCTCCGGCTGGGTTCGCAGCCTGAGTGGTCTGGGTCTTCGGGTCTGCTCTAGCAGCTGCAGGTGCAGCTGCCACTGTGTCCTGTCTGCAGCCCATTCCACCCTGAGTCACTGCCCAGTGCCCACAGTGTGGCTTCCCCGAGTCCAGGCCCCGCCAATTTGGTGGCTGTAGAATGCTGCTGTAGAATGCCCCCTGTATCTGGTCTCCTGGCTGTTCCAAAGACGAGAGCGGGAGTTTTGGCCACAGAGTTCTCTCTCGCAGGGGACTGCCATTTAACTTGATCTCCCGCTACTGGTTGAAAGGTCCTATCCCCAAATAAAGAAACTGCACACATCAAAGAACTAGAACTGTCTTAGGAGAGGGTCCCTGTAATCAGACGTACAGGTGTGTTCGTTGCTGGTGAGATGGGTCCTAAGCCAGTGGCTCTCATGCCTTTCATCCTGTACAAGATTTTGACTTGGTCTTTCCTCCTATGAGCCTTTCTCTGAGTTTGCTTGCTCTCTTGTGCTCCCTCAGCTGCCCTATTCCTGTCTCCCCTTCCATCCACCTCATTAATCATGTAAATCTGATTCTAGGAGTCTTTGACATTGGAAGAACCCTGGGTTTAGTGTTGAGACAAGTTCTAGATCAGGGCCGTTCCATAGAAACTGCTGTGATGATGTCCATAGGGGATTAGTCAGCAATTGAAATGTGGTTTATGCAACTGAGGAACCAAATTCTTTATTTTTAAAAATATTAATTGAAGTGGTCACCTGTGGCTAATATATTGGGCAACACAGTCCTGAACCCATCTCTGTATGTGCTGAGAGCTATGAGATCTTGAGTAAAGTTTCTAACCCTCCCTGGGGAAATAAAAGGGCACAACTAGAGAATCCAGAAGGAAGTGTCTGGAATAGAGACTACTGACTGAGGTCAGCTAAGTCTGAGGTAGAGTCCAGCTCTGCCAAATACCAGCTGTGTGATCATGGGCAAATCGAATGACCTCTCTGTGCTTCAGTTTCCTCATTTGCAAAGGGGCATAATAATAATCACCTTATTATTATTAAGGGTTAAAGGGGTTTAAATGAGCTACAACGAATCTACAAATGCCTCACCCTTGCAGCAGTCACCAACCGGAGGTCTGAAAGGTTGGTGACCGCTGTTCTGGAGGCTGTCGACAAATTGTGGAAGTAGTTTTAGCTGGTGTTATAGGAGCCCGTGTTCCCTGTGTGCCACTTTAGACAATTGTGACAGTTCTTGCTTTTGCTACAAATGTTTACAAAGCAGTTACTTTCAGGGCCTGAGTTCATAACCTTGAAACTCTTGAAATTATGTACAAGTGATATCATTGTGCATCAATTTTTTATTCTGGAGAAAACCAGAATTTTTTTAAATGGAGAAAAACAGCTTTTGAACATTTTTTTCCCCCCAAAGGAGTTCAAACGGTTTAACAACTCTGGGAGGGAAAGAAACTGGTACCCGCGGTGCATGTGCAATAGGGTTGGTCTAATCGGGAAGACAGTGGACTGGTCCAGACTGTGAGCATTCCTGTCCCAGCCTGCCACCTCCTTATCTGTAAAGGGGGATTATAAAGGATTTATTTCATGGGCTGTTGTGAGGACCACACGAATGAATCCACGACCATTGTGTAGCATGTGGTCAGTGCCCAAGGAATGCTAGCTGCTGGCATCATCATCTTCCTCCTCATCTTCCTCCTCATCACCTTTGTTTCCACCGCTATGCAAGGTGTGTCTGCCGTCCAAAGTCTGTACTTCCTTGCCTGCCACACCCTCTCAAAGTTCCTCTCAGACCATTCCCTTTGCTCCTTCTGCTCCAGCCGTCCTGGCTTCCTTGTTGTTGGTCAGACATACTGACGTAAAGCCGCCTCAGGCCCTGTTCGGGTGCAGTCTCTATGTTGGGAGCACTTTCCCCCCTAGATGTCTACCTGGCTCATTCCTCTCCCTCCTTCAGGTCTTTACCCACATATTGCAGTGAGGCCTACCTAACCTCTGTTTCAAAATGAACCACCCATCCTCCCACACACCTTCCAGCACCTTCTGTGTCTTTCAGTTTGTGTGGTGCGAGGTTTGGATGTCTTCTAGATCGGAGCTGTGGAGGGAGCTTGGTTTCCCTTAGCTCTGTGGGCAGCAAACTGCGGCTCGTGAGCCACATGCAGCTCTTAGGTCCCTTGAGTGTGGCTCTTCCATAAAATACCACAGACTGGGTGAGTCTATTTTGAAGAAGTGGCGTTAGAAGAAGTTTAAGTTTAAAAAACTTGTCTCTCAAAAGAAATTTCCATATGCTGGGGGGGTAGGGGAGGCTGGCGGGAGGTCAATGCGGGGGATGGGGGGAACATATGTACTACTATTTGTAATACTTTAAACAATTAAAAAATATATAAAAAAGAGAAATTTTAATCATTGTACTGTTGATATTTGGCTTGTTGACTAATGAGTTTGCCAACCACTGCCTTAGCTTGTTTTCTGCTCTAGCTCCATTGCCTAGCAGAGTACTTAACCTATAGAAGGTGCTCAAGAAAAGACTTGTGAGGGAGAGAGGGAATGAATGAATGTATGAATCTCATTTAGTCTGAGATAGGTTCCTGTAGGATCCTGAAACTCCAGAATTTGTCTTATGTGATTTTTAATCAACAAATATACGCCGAAACCCACCTCTGTGCCAGGTCAGGTCTTCAGTTTTGGAGACGGAAAGGTGAGGAACTCACAGTCGTTACTACAGAATTGTGCAGTCTTTCCTCCATCCCAGCCTAGAAGGGCTCAGTGGACAAAGACCCTCATTGGTCTTGCTTGATGCTGTGTCCTCAGCACTAGTACAAAGCCCAGCACGTGTATGTGGGCTGGATGCACGAGTGAACAAGTCAGGTACAGGGATAGAGGAGCGGTAAGGGCTGGCAGAGGGCCTGTGGCTGTACCAAGGAGGGGCGCTGACCGGCCTGGGGAAACTGGGGCAGTCCCCTGGAAGAATTCACACAGGAAGGAGGAATCCCTTCTCCTGTCCCTTGGTAGCTTGCCTTGACTCTCACTTGGCCAGCAGTGGAGCAACTTGCAAACAAAGGGACGGTGGTGGCTTTCCTTCCTCAGGAGGCTGGGGGGGCCTGCGGCAGCCCTCTAGTATTGCAGCTTCGGTCTGAGCCTCTGTCCTTGGAGCTAAAAATAGCCAAGGATGGGAGCACAAGGACATGCTGTCCTTCTCTGCCGTGAAGCAGGGATTCTGCTACCTGGTCTCGAAGGGGGCTGCAGGGTGGCAGGTTTGAGAAGCCAGCAACTTAAAAATTATCCCTTCCTGCCCCCTTGAGGAGAAACACAGACTTCTCTCCCCCAGTTGGAGATGGCTCTAAATGAGCTGTGGAATGTCACTGCTCGAAGGGCCCTCCAGGCCTGGGACCTTGGCAGACATCACCAATTAATTAAGCCCCGCCCCCTTCCCTGGGACCATGACAGGAATCACCAATCAATCACGGCACCCTTTTCTGCCAAGTCTAGACAGTCTAAGAATTCTTAACATGGGGTATTTTAGGTAACAGCTACCAGAGTTGGCAAGAATAAGAAAACGTATTTGTCATCATAATCTCGTCCTGTCCCCTCACGGTGCGGAAATTAAAGCTCAGAGAGGGGCAGGAATTTGTCTGATGTCACACAGGAAGTCCATAGTGAAGCTGGGACCATACCCAGGAGCCCTAACTCTCTGATGAGGCTTCTTCACCCCCCTTCTCTACCGCATTCTCTTTTTCAGGAGGACTGTCCAGAAGAAGGGCTTTTGACTCATGGACTGCAAGCCTCGAAATTTTATGCAACATATTGTGTGTATGTGCTGACAGGTAGTTTTCTGAGGAAAGAGAAAAATAGCTTTCATCAGCGTCTCAAGAGGTTCATTGCATAACTAAGAAAGGTGAAGAAATCGGGGGAAAAAGAAAGTGAATAAAATGGGCTGAAGTCTTGCAACTCAAAGTGGACCCCAGACCGGCAGCGTGGGCTTCATCTGGGTTCTGGGAGTTGTTAGAAATGCAGAATCCCAATTCCACCTGCACCTACTGAATCTGAATCTGTATTTTAACAAGCCCCCTGGGTGCTTCATTTGCACGTTAAAGGTTGAGAAGCACAGAGCTGGGATTGGGAAGCATAGCATGCTTTGGTTTCCTGGACGGGTATGGTACCTGCTGAGTGCCAGGTACCTTTGCAAGTTCCTTCCCTGCCTGCATCTGAGGGAGTGGAAAGTACATGTCCTTAGCCAAGGGGGCCCAGCTGCTCTGCAGCTCTGCCAAGGCCAACTCAAGGGAGGTCTTTGTTTCAATTGTTTGCAAATAAAGGTTGAACTTGAACTTCTATCCTGGGAGTATGAGGCAGTTGTGCCAGGAGTTTCTGCCTGGAAAGCCTTAGTGGACACCTTCGCTGCCCTCCTGCAGAGCAGTGCAGAAAGGGACTATGGGTTTTAGGCAGCCATGGGATTGGGATGAGCTGAGGGGGAGCAGAAAGGGTGTGTGCTGCTTGAGGCCAACTTTACCAGCAGCCTCGGTGCTGAGAATGGCTCATCCTAGGTGCATTTCCTCTGGTGAGTGCTAGTGCCAGGTGGTTCTAGCTGGTTCCGTCTGGTCTCAACTGATCCTGGGTCTGGAAGGCTCTGAAGGAAGCTGACTGTGTGTGGACTGAAGAAGGTTGCAGTGGGGAGCATGGGGCACAGAGAGAAGGCCTGTGGAGCTGGGAGTAAGGAATTCTCCCTTTCTCCCCCATGTGCCCACTGCATGTTTTCATCTGTGTGCCTTTGTGGGGTTACATGTGTGCTTAGAGGATGGCATGTTCAGGGTCCAAATTGCACAGCCCAGGCCCTTCTGGCTTTTGCAACAGGCTTCACATGCTGACAGAGGCCAGTGCTGACTTGTAGAAGCCTTGCCCACTCTCATGATACTGGCTCCTTGAATAAGGGTCAAGACCAGGGCATGGGAGATGAGATAGATATATACATATACACATAAACATACACACATATATATACACACATATACATATACACATGTGCTTTATTGAGATATAATTACATAACATACAATTTCATCTGTTTAAAGTATTCAACTCAGCAGGTTTTATTACATTCAGTTAAATAGTCATTACCACAATCAATTGGAGAACATTTTTATCACCCCGAAAAGAAACCCTTATACTCATTAGTAGTCACTTTGAAGTCCTTCCTCACCCTAGCCCCTGCAACCACTAATTTGCCTTTTATCTTTATGGTTTGCCTATTCTGGATATTTTATATGAATAGTCATAGGCTGTGTGGTGTTTCATGACTGGCTTCTTTCATATCGCCTATTTGCAGGGAGTATGTGTGCTGTAGCATTTCCCACTGCTTCATTCCCTTTATGGCTGAGTAATACTCCAGTAGTCCATAGTCTGCTTTTTGTTCGTTCGCCAGCTGATGAGCATTTGGATGGTGTGCACCTTTTGGCTAATAGGAAGACTGTGCTGTGAACACTGTGTTCAGCTCTGTGTGTGGAGGGGATGGATTTGTCTTACATTCTGCCTCGCCACCACTTGCCGGCTGTGGGACTGTGAGCAAATCGCTTCTGTTCCCCGAGCTTCAGTGCTCTGATAGCTCCTGGGAATTGGGGGCACTGCTGCCTACCTCAGAGTAGGTAGATAACACTACTTGTTGATAATAGCATTTATAATCTACTGAATGCCTTTATCATGACAGTCACTGCATATATGCTATGTCATTGAGTGTAGCCGCAAAGGGAGCACAAGAGGATTTCTTTCATAATTAATGTGGACCAGCGCTATAATGGGCTAACACATTGCCTTGTTACTGCAAATCATTCGGTAGTTTGATGAATTCTCTTTTCATTGTGTGTTCAGGGGAGAGCTCCCCCAACCCCACCTACACTTTTGGCTTTTTCACATTATTAGGGGCCATATTTGTTATCTCTCTTTTTCTGTACTTAAATTTAAAAATATATATATACATGGAGAAAAGTGCAGTGGCTGGAAGAGTTCTGATTCCATCATTGCTGTCTTCCCTCTGCCATGAGAACTGCATGTCCCAAGTAGGACTGGCTCCTTCATCCTGAATCCCAAAAGAATTCATGAGATAGAGCCACAGCTAGCTCACAAAAGATGTTTAATATGAGCAAGAACTAAATGTTTGTTCTGTTAGTCACTGAAACTTGGGGGTCACTTGTTACTGTAGCGTAACCTAGTGAGACCTGACCAATACATTTAAATTTTACCATAACAGTGAGGTGGATGCTATTATTATTTCTGTTTTGTGAAGGAACTGAAGCTCAGACTGTTCAGTAACTTTCTTTAGTTTACTCAGAAAGTAGCAGAGGGATGCCTCAAGTCCCAAGCGCAGTTATTCTGGCTTCAGAGACTGTGCTCTTAAGAAGATGGAAGCAGCCCTGGCCCATGTGGCACGGTTGGTTGGGCGTCGATCGTCCCATGTACTGAAAGATTGTAGGCTCGATCCCTAGTAGGGAGTTTGCAGGAGGCAGCCAATCGATGTTTTGTTCTCACATTAATGTTTCTCTCTCTCCCTCTCTCCTTTCTCTCTCTCTGAAATATCAATAAAAATCTTTTTTTAAAAAAGAAGACAGAAGCATGTAGGCTGTGGTTGGTGAGTGATGAGTGACACAGTGTGGTGGAACACCTGGTATGTGCATGGCACCAGACTTGTAGTATAGGATTGGGAAAGATCATGAAAGCCTTGGGTACTAGTGCTGTGCTTACACACTCTGTTTTGGCCCACAACTCAACTTCTTCCAGAGCTTGCTCAGCTTTTCCCAAATGCAGGTGGGAATGGTTTCTTTTGGAAGGCTGCCATTGTGGGGATGTAAATTGTCTTCCTTCCAGTGATTACTGAGTTACCCCTTCTTCAGAAAGTCTTCCCATGCTAGATGGAATGGAGTGAACGACTTTCCCCTGACCATCGCTGCTAGGTGTAGGACCTCCCACTGCCCAAAACACATTTACAATGCATTCAGAACGCTTTGTGCTCAGCTTATATTTTGGTTCCGCATTTTTGCCTTCTCTACATGTTTTGCACTCATCACTATAGTTCTCGGTTGTAAATTTCCAGAAGGAATACCTGCATCTACAATAAATCTTATTATGATTGTATTTGCAATAAACTTTAATTCTTTATTGAAATAATTCTTATAATCCACACCCTCCCTCTACTTTCTTTTTTGCTCATTTCTTCTTATTGCTCTTAAAATACTGTGTATATCTCTGTTCTTGAACCATCCTGTGTTGTAATTATAACATCTTGTGTCATAATTGTCCCTTTACTTACCTGTCTCCTGACAGACAGGCCGGGGAGGGGAAGGGGAGTCAGCAAGATCTGGATTTAATTCATCTGTTATGAGTCCCCAGCACAGGCCTGGAATAGGCACTTAGAGTTTGTTGAATGAATGGTAATTACTTACCTGTTTCATTCACCCTCTTTCTCCCCCCCACACACTACCTATAAGCTCCTGAAAGATGACGACTGTGTCTTAATAAAATCCCCAATGCCAAAAAAAGCATGATGTAAGGAATGAGCTCAGTAGATGTTTATTTTATTGGATACATAAGAGTACATTGTTTTCCAGGGGCAGATTTACAAAGTACATTCATATACATTACTAAGTTGATCCTCTCAAAATCTTCAGATTCTCTCCATCTTCTTAAATCCTTATCATGGGCTCTTTGCCTCCCTTGCTCCCACCCATTTAATTTTGCCTCTTTAAGATCTCTCCCTTTTTACTCTTCAAATCCTCTTGGAAGGAAGTCTGTGGAATTCACTGTCTCCGCCCTTCCTCAGTGTAAAGCAGCCTAAAGGGCAAATTGTACTCTGATCTGCTCCTACTTAATGGGCAGGTTCATTGATCTCCCTGAGTCAGCGTTCTCTTCTGAAATGGAGACAGTAGTGGTTGTGAGGATTAAGTGAAGTAATGTAAGTTGAGTACCTATCATAGGCTTGGGTTGAGCTTAGTAAGTGGAGGTACCTGTCCATATGGAATGGTGAACTTTGAGGCATCAGCAAGCCAGTGGAAAGGAATTGTGGTTTACTAACAAGTGCGGGATGGGATTGCTTAGTTGTTTTTGGGATCTCCCCTTCCTGTGAGCTGCCACCTTTGGCCCACGCAGGCCTTGGCCTCCTGCTCATGGTCAGCACCAAGGACAGTTCCCCCTTGCTCCTGACTGGCTCTGTGGCTATTGCAGGCAATAGTATCTAACCCACATTCAGTCGCAAGTGATAGCTTTATTCTATGTAGCACCAAGAGAAGTAAAAACATGTCAGAATTTACCTCTGACTTGCCATTAGCTGTCATTCATATCTTAATTTTAGGGATATTGAAAAATATATGTGTTAGAATCAATGAAATGATGACAAATTACAAAAGATAATACCAGTGAGCAGTTGACCATTGATATTTGAACAATTTAATTATAACAGTCAGCATTTATTGAATGCCACTGTTTTCCGGGTCCTTTTAAAAATTAATTTTAGAGAGAGGAAGGAAAAGAAAGGGTGAGAAACATTGATGTGAGAGAGAAACAGCGATCAGTTGCCTCCTGAACGCGCCCTGATGAAGGTTGAACACCCAACCTTGCAGGATGATGCTCCAGCCAACCAAACCACACTGGCCAGAGCCAGGCCTTCTTCTCCTGTCCTGGGTGCTCTCTGCCCTCTGTACATTTATTAACAAATATTACATTTGAAGAAGATAAATATGCATCAGATAGACAGTTAACTGTTCTTCCACCATCCTTCTTCCACAAATATTCCAGGCCTGAGCCTCATTTCTTCAGAACATTGCTTCCTGATGAAAGATAATCTAATGTGTTAACCTCTTTAGTCCACATCATGCTTAATCCATTTAAAAAGCATTTCAAACGCATAACCTATGACCCAACAGTTCACTCCTATGTATGTATCCAGAAGAAATGTGCACAAAGGATCACCAAACACACACACACACACACACACACACACGCTAAATAAAGTAAAGGAGGAAGAGACCCCCGTAGAGGTGAAGATAAAGGGCCACTAGGGCTCAAGGAGTTTGGTCATGCAAGTCTTTGTAGAAGAAGTGGAATTTGAAGTCTGTGGTAGAACAAAGTGAATTGATTCAGTAAAAAATGTGGTTATTGGAACCAGAAAGATCTTGGCTTGAATTCCTTGGCCATTTGTAGCTGTGTATGTCCTTGGGAAAGTTAGTTAACCTTCTTGATCCTCATTTTAGTACCCTGCAAAACCAGGTAATAGTTATCTCATGACTTATTGTGAGTATATGTCTTACATGCCAAGTGAGATGATGCCTATGTCAAACACTTGACATAGCATCTGGCAAATATTAATAATTTTATAGTAGCCACTTTGTTGAGTGCTTACTGAGTACCACTACCCACCTTGGACGTCCTGAGGATTAAATGGTATTATATTATTACATTATGTGATTGTTATACTTAATCCTTACAAAAGCCCCAAGAGTTTGGTGAGTGCCCGATAATTATGTTATGTAAAGCTTAGCTCTGGAGGATGGTTAGAATTTTGATAGGGGAGATGAGGGACTAGGAAGGTAAAGGAGAGAAAACCAGGATGAGGAAGTTACTGAGGCTGTATGTGAGTGATGAGGTGTCTAGCTGGGCTGGGGTGTGGAGGCTGAGGGAGACCAGGAGCAAATGGGAAGAAATCAGGTAACGGAGACAATGTTTGGATGTAAAAGTTGAACCTAATTTGGCAGGCAGTGGGAAGCCATTCCAAGGCTTTAAATGGGATTATAGATTGACCGAAGGTGTGACTTATTTAGAAACTAGAGGCCCGGTGCACGGGATTCATGCACTGGTGGGGGGCTTGGCCTGCAGGGATTGGCCTGCTGTGGGAACACAGCTCATCCTGGTCAGCTGAGTGGCTGTGGACCCACCTTCTGAGTGGCTGCTCCCTGATCTAGCATCTTCCATGGAGCCGGAGTACTTGCCTCTCCAGGGGACCTGGTCAGGGCCGGGCCCGGGGACAATAGCACTAAGAAGCGGTGGAGTAGGACTCAGTCCCGTGGCAGCTACAAACCTGCCTCCCAGCCTCCAGGGTCAGCTCTGCGAGCCTGCGGCAGCTCTGTGGTCCAGAGAAGGTGGCAGAGAGCGAGGAGGAGGAGGAGCCTAGGGCGAGGAAGTGATCACAGCCTGGGGTTCCTGCCCATCAGCCCCGGATTCGCAGCAAGAGCAGCCACTCATCCTGGTCAGCCGAGTGGTGCTCCCACTGTGGTAGCACACTGACCACCAGAAGGCAGTCCTGCATCTTCCCTCTTGTGGTCAGTGTGCATCACAGTGACTGGTCAACCGATCTTTCTGGTAGTTCTGTTACTGGGCTTTTATTATATAGGAATTGTATTTTACCTTCATTTTCATTATAGAATTAATCCATTATCTCTAAAACTTCAAGAGACATAGAAGCATACAAAAGAGAAAACCCCCTCAGGGTGCTGGTTGGAGTATAAATTGGTACAATTACTTTGGAAAATGATTTGGCTATGTCTGTTAAAGCTGAATGAATGCCTACTCTTTGACCCAGCAATTACACTCCTACATATAGTTATTTTTTAAATATATTTTTATTGATTTCAGAGAGGAAGGGAGAGGAAGAGAGAAACATCAATGATGAGGGAAAATCATTGATCAGCTGCCTCTTGCACACCCCCCACTGGGGACGAGCCTGTAACCTGGGCATATGCCCTTGGCCAGAATTTAACCTGGAACCCTTCAGTCTGCAGGCCAACACTCTATCCACTGAGCAAAACTGGCCAAGCCTACATATAGTTCTAAGAGATCTGGATACAAGTATTCACCAAACCATGCACTAAAGTAATTATAACAGCATTATTCTTTTTGTTGTTGTTGTTAACCTCACCTGAGGATATTTTTCCATTGATTTTTAGAGATACTGGAAGGTAGGGAGAGACAGAGAGAAACATCAATGTGGGAGAGATATTTGATTCTTTGCCTCCCAACTGGAGCTGGGGATTGAGCCTGCAACTGAGGTATATGCCCTTGACTAGAGTTGAACCCAGGACCTTTCGGTCCACAGGCTGACGCTCTGTCCAGTGAGCCAAACCAGTTAGGGCTAGCAACATTATTTTTAATAGACCCAAACTGGGGGGATAAAATCAAATGCCCATCAACAACACAGTCGATAAGTAGATTGTGGCATATTCATACCGTGGAATAGCAATGGTGATAAGCCATCTATCACTGTGTCCAACAATATGGACGGATCTCATAATCCACAAAGACTGAGCAGAAGAAGCTCCCCTGCCCCTCAAAAAAGGCCATGCTTTGTATATAAAGTTAAAAACAAGGCAAAACTAGTATCTGGTGTTGGAGATCAGGATAGTGGCTACCCTTGTGGAGCAACCCAGAGACTGGAAGACACACAAGTGGGCTTTGGGGATCCTCGTAAAGCTCTGATCCTCCACTGGCTGCTGGTTCCATGAGGACGTTTAGTTTGTGACAGTTCATCAAGCTACACACTTAAGGTCCCTGCACTTTTCTCAATAATCTTATACTTTTAAATGAAAATGTTTCACAATGACCTTCCACACCTCCCCTCTAAAAACCTTTCTCCTGACAGCTATTCCTCATCAGGAGTTTGTTTTTTTCTGTGTCTATGCACAAAGATATGTGTAATCTGTAGCTTTACAAAAGCAGTCTTATGTCTTACATACCACTGCATGTCGTATTTTGTTTTTAGCTTAGTTGAGGCAATCTTTTTGTTACTGTAAACGCAGATCTACATGATTGTTTTTTAACAGCCGCACAGTCTTCTCCTGTGGGGTGTTTCATTTTGTAAACTGGTCCCCTGTTGGTGGGCAGTTAATTCCAGCACTTCATTGGTGTAAATGATACTGTGGGGGGCTTCTTCATGCACATCTTTGTGTGCTTTTGTGACTGTTTGTGTAGAGTGGATTAGTTGGGGTGGAATAGCTTGGTCTGAAGTGGTCACTTAAGTTAGTTAATCTGTTAGTGGCTTGTTTGGTGGGTGGAAGCAGGGAGACCAATTATGAGGCTGTTAAAATAGTTCAGAATTGAGGTATTGAAGCTGGTTGGTTGTGAAAAGGGATAAGATGGGAGAGAGAGAAGAGATATTAAGGGCAAAGACTTTGTATGACGTGGCATTGATGGGAGAGGGGGAATGTCAGAGAGGTCCTGGGGGTTCTGAGCCCAGGTGACCGGGAAGGTTGGGGACACACATTGGAAGGAGTTGATGGAGAACTTGGGAGCAGGGGTGGGTGTGGCTTTGGCCAGCTTGCATCCAAGGAGCCTACTCATCATCCAGGTGGTGATGTCCATGATGCAGTTGGAAGTGTTGCTCTTGACAGAGTTGAGGGCTACAGATTGAGACATAGGATTCAACTACGATGGTCCTCGTGTTGCTGGAAGGGAATGAAATCAACAAGGGGGAGGATCCAGAGGAGAGAAAGGATCCAAAGACAGAAAGGTGAGGCCCAAATACAGGATGGTAGTAGGGGCCAGAGACAGGAGGAAGCCTGCTAGAATTCATGACCACAGAGGCCAGAGAAGGAGGATCTGAAGTGAATATTCAAGGGATGAAGTAATCAGTGTTAGCTCCTCTCCCTCTGGTCCCCCATTGGGTGTTATCATTACATCTTGTACTTGTCTTCAGAGCAATTACACACTTGTGATTAATCCATGTGATCATCGGTTTAATATCTGCCTCTCTCCGCACTGTGAGCTCCACGGAGGCAGGGACCACGCCACTCTCGCTCGCTGTCCCCAGCATCAGGCACAGTGTTTGCCACACAGTGGAGTTGGCTCCTTAAGTGTTTGCTGCCTCCTGCAGGAGTCCAGCCGTCCACACACCCTCCCTTTCCCTTAAACCCACCCATCATATTCTGCCCAAGTAGGGAGATGAGGGACATAGGACCCTGTGGGAGAAAACTCATTCTGCACAGTTTGGGTTTTGGGTGTAGCCAGTGTTAGTGGGCAGCCAAAATGGGTCCTTCGAGCTCCATTTATCTGTATGTCACCGTGGCCAGCCCAGAGTCCACAGGACTCCACTCCAGGCCTTGGAAGTGGAGCATTCTGATAACCTGGGGTAATGAAGCCTCTCTGGTCAGTGGAGACCAGACGTGGAAGGGCATTTAGCATCCCTGAAACAGGAAGGCACTCAGTGGTTGTTTCTTGAGTTCAGGTATTGGGGGCTGAGATAAGGCCCTGGTACATGGCTGGAGCCGTCATTGGACTGGTTCAGCAAGCCCTTGAACGGAGTGGAAGCCACACTGTGAGAGATAGAAGTGCGTGCTTGGCGATATGGCGAGAGAAATGTGTTGGTAGAAGCAGGTGGTGGAAGACGTGAAGCCTTGAGTGGACTTGCAGGAGGAGTGGAAAGAGCCAGAAGACAGAGAGATGGCAGACTCAAGGTCCTGAGAGTACAAGGGTTGGACGAGTTTCCAGTGAGGAGGGGATGAGGGAGGAGAGGGAGAACAGATGGCAGATCAACCTTGGCAAGGAGAAGGTCAGAGAAGAGGGAGGGTCGAAGAGGAAGGGGGGAAGATCTGAGGATGGTGAAATTTGGAAGTGGGAAAGAGCAAGTCAAAGAAACACATCTTTTCAGCCAAGTGAGAGGCAGATCATCTGTTGGGATGGATGGAGCTATGGGTTGGAGAGTGGGAAAACATTGGTTCAGTCTCTTTGGAGAATGTAACTGCATGAGCAAGAGGTGGCCAGTGGACAGCTTAGATGGTAGATCTTGTCGGTGTGGTTGGTACAGCTATGGTCCCAGATTGGGGACTCACAAGGTGACAATGTCAGGGGGAACATACAGGCTTGGGCAGATTTGGGGAATTCTGGGAGCTCTTTCTCTGTAGTTGTTGAGGCTGCTTTTGTTTGGCACCTCAATCAGTGGTCCTCTATTGAGGATGACTGTTGCCCTTGGGGATGTTTTGCAATGTCTAGAGACGTTTTTGGTTGTCCCACTGGATTGCAGGGTGCTACTAACATTTACTGGGTAGAGGCCAGGTTTACCGTTAGACCTTTACAATTCACAGGACATACTCGACGACAAAGCAATATCCCATCCAAACTGCCAGTTTTGCTGGGGTTGACAAGAGCATGGCATACAGTAGGTGCTCAATAAATAGTAACTGAAGAAGAGGGGGATTTGGAGAAGGTTGCAGGGGAGACATGACTTCCAACTCAAAGGGGAGAGACAGTCCATGTAAATGAATCCATTAGGGAAGAGAACACATGTGATACTGATTAGGGGAGGAGGAATGACGGACTGCCCCCTGGAGGCTGGGAGCAGGTGAGTCCAGTGGTAGGAGGAGGTTGATGGACTGGGGGTGGACCAAAGCTGGCTGCCACCAGCTACTGAAATGCTAACCAGATGTCTCGCCTCTCTGTCCTCTCCCACCCTGTGTCTCCCCTCATTTCCCTCTGCCTCTCTGCCAACAAGGGGACAGCCGGAGGCTGAAGGGGGCCATTCAGAGGAGCACGGAGACAGGGCTGGCGGTGGAGATGCCCAGCCGGACGCTGCGCCAGACCAGCCATGAGTCCATCGAGGACAGCATGAACAGCTACGGCTCGGAGGGCAAGTGAGTGTGCGCCCGGCTTGGCCCCAGGCCTCCTGGCTCTCGGTCTTCCCTGGCATGGGGTGGGAGGGTCTCAGACTCTGAGAGGCTTTGGCTGAGGGTTCACACGCTGTCCTGTCTGCAGAAGGGAGGCAATGAAACAAGGAAGCTCTGAGGAAGACCGAGGACAGCCAGGCCCTGGTGCCTGACTGTCTAGATTTGAATCCTGGCCCCACCATCACTGGCTGTGTGACCGTGGTCAGGTTTCCTCGGTTTCCTCGCCTGTAAAATGAGGATAGATACTGACATTAAAGGGATGTTAAGAATACTAAATGGGTTCATTTTTATAAAGAGAACACCGCAGTGCTCAGCCTCCACCTTGGCTCCCCGAAATTTCGGGCCCTGCCTTACTGCTGGGGGTTTCTGTTGGCTGAAAGCCTTCCCACCTCCAGCCCCTCCTAAACGGGGCATCTCTGGCCTCTGTGAATGGCCTTGCCTTGGCAGATGCTACCGTTCCACCCACCCCCTAGAGAGACTTTCCGGAGGGCAGGAGGAGGAGGAGGACCGGCGGAAGGGAGAGGAGGTGAAGGAGGAGGGAACAAATGTTTTCTTTAACCTGAGAAGCTTGGCAAGGCAGCAAAACTTGGAGGAAGATACTCTGGGCAGCTGGGTAGTAGTGGGTCCGTGCTGAGTTTCGGGGGGCAGGAGATTTGAGTCCTAGTCCTGGCTCTGCCACTTACCCCGAGTGGCCGTGGGCATGTTCCCTGGCCTGTCGAAACATTAGGAGGCCAGCAAACATCTCGTCTGTTGGTTTCCAGGCAGGTCGGAGGCCAGGCCACAGGAGAGGAGTGTGGTACCCTGAGCAGTGACAGGAAGCCAAACCCATACTCCCATTTTATAGAACAGGAGATGAAGGCTTGGAGGGGCCACACACCTGTCTCCGAGGGGAGCAGCAGAGGAGGGTAAAGAGTTGTTGTGAGGACTGAGTTCATGTGTGTGAAAGCACTTAGAATAGTGACTGACACATTGCAAGTGCGGTTATTATTCGATGTCGTGATTGTTGCTGACTTAGCTGCTGTTATTTGGATATTTTGCTTCTCAAGGTCAAATGCATCTTAATGGATACATTGAGCTAAAATCGTGTCTGTAAAGTGCTTAGCACAGGATAAATGTTGGCTATATAATTATTAAAAGATTTTAGGTGTCTGGCCAGCAGACACCTAAAACGTGAACCAGGGGGTCACGTTTCAATCCCCGGTCAGGGCACATGCCTGGGTTGAGGGATTGATTCCCCAGTGTAGAGTGAGCAGGAGGCAGCCAATCAATGATTCTCATCATTAATATTTCTATTTCTTTCTCCCTCTCCCTTCCCTCTCTGACATCAATAGTGTGTGTGTGTGTGTGTGTGTGTATTTTAAGGAGGTTTAGGGTGCATGTCTTGTTCCCTGTTGAGGGAGGATTGGGTGGGTTGGAGGATGTGGGGTCCAAGAGTGGGCAGAGTCTTGCCCGTCTGAGGGGGGCTGAGCTCAGCCAGGTGTTGCCCACCTGCTCAACACCTGGGCAAGGAAAGGAAGGTGAAGGGACAGTAGGGACCTTGAGCTGTGGTTGGCCTCCTCCTTTTTCGGGAGGTATTTTGGGCACTGGCAGGACCCAAAGACTCTGAAACAGGAGGGGGTGTGACCATCCTCCTCCTGAGCTCCTCCAGCCCCGCCGAGGCTTATAGGAGGCCAGCGTGCTTGAGCAGCCCCGCCAGCCTGCGGCCCTGGGCACTTCTGGGTCTGTCTGCCCCAGCCGCTGGGTCACCGAGTATGTGTATTCCTGCAGGTGGACACAGGGGTGCCCCAATGTGGACTTTTATTTCAGCAAATGGGATCGGGCACTTACAGCGTACAAGACAATTGGGCTGTGCACCGTGGGGACTCTGCCTTCTGATGAAGCAACTAGCAGTGGTGAGAACTGCAAAGGACAGGCACAGAGAACTTGGGAAATGTTGCATCTGCCCAGGCCTTGGGGCTGGGGAAGGGGTGCATGTGGGTCAGGCCACCTGTTAGTGAAGATCCTAGGGCTCCAGATTATACTGTACTGTACAGCGGCTTTGGCCCTCGCTGTTCCGGATAAGGCCCCTCAATGTTGGCATCGCCTGGAAGCTGGGTGGAAATGTCGCCTGTCAGGCTCCATCCCAGACTCTCTGAGTCAGTCTGCATTTAACGGGGCCCCCGGGGGGTTCATGTGCACATTGAGGTTCAGCAGCACTGGCTCAACAGGGATGCTCTAGAGCTAACACTTACTGAGCACTGGCTGTGTGCAGACACTGTGCTAAGAGCTTTTACACAAAAGGACGCCTCTCATTCTCAGAGCAACCTGATGACGCTGGAACTGCTACTATCCCCATTTTACAGACAAGAAAATGGGAGCTAGGAGAGGTTAATTAACTTGCCCACGGTCACACGGCCCGTAAGTGGCTTCAGATGCTGGGATTCAAATCTAGGCATTTGGAGTCTGCCTTGACCGTTACACTAGACTCTTTCCCTTACGTAATGGATGCATCTATTTCTGGAGATAGATGATTCCAGGGAGGTTTGATGGCTAAATTATGCCATCAAGGGCCCCGAGTCCCTCCGTCTGTTCCCTCTGTAGGCCTCAGTAGGTTGGACTGATCCTGGTTCATCCCTGAAGCGAGGAGGGGATTCTTTCTCTGAGCCTCCTTCTGCCCCATTGAAAAATGAGGCTGTGGATGTCAGAGGTAGAAGGGAATGACTGTGGGTTTAACAACCAGCCAAGCTGCCCCACCAACAGGCCCATCTCCTCCAGACAAAGGGCAGGGTTCCAGCCTCCTGAAAAAGGGCCATGAGAACAGTGTCTCCCTGGACCCCCTGAATCCTGAGATACTTTCTGGTGACTGGGTTCCTGGTGACCCAAGACGTGGATTCGAGTGCCGGTAGGTCATCGGAGGTGATTCCAGATAACCATGGCGGAGGGTCGGGTGAGAGAGATGGGTCAGAGGGAATAACTGCACCTTGAGAAGCCAGCTGCCACCGTGGACAACCCGAGTCCAGTCCTCGGGGGGACTCGGAGCCAGTGAGGAGCATGTGTCTGAGAGGCACCCCAGGAGCCGAGGGAGTGAAGTAGTTATACTCAGACTCATCAGTTACTAGTTGACAACTGCTCTGGTTCACCCTCCTAGCCTTCTTGCTCACAGGGGGCTCCTGAGGCCAGAGAGAGTCTCAGGGGCCAGACAAGCGCATGTGCTGCAGTCAGAGGTCAGTGTGCCGTGGTGAGGGCCAGGAGATATTGGGGAGGGTGGGGTGTCAGCAGTCTGCTCCTCTATCTGAGTGCACAGCACCATGTCCTGCTGCCCGAGCCAGAAACCTGGGGTTCTAGACGGCTCCCCTTCTCTCAGACTCCAGATCCAACCCATAATTGGGCTCTATTCTTCCACTCCTAATTATCTCTCGACTCCATTTCTCCCCATCCCTTCCCCTGTGAGGAGCCTGTCACTCCTACCTGGACACCTGCAAGTCCTCCTTTGGTTTGAACCCCCAGCCTGCCACTCAGCATTTATTTCCTTTGGCCTCTGCCAGCCTCTCCCAGCCCCCAGCCTGTGCCACCTCTCTTTCCTGAACCTCTTCCTCTTCGCCGTCTCACCTCCAGGGCTTTTGTTGCTCCCTCCTCCTTGCACCCCCTTTCCTATCCCTATTCCCGCTGCATCCTCTGACTCACCCTCCTTCAGACCTCAGCTAAGAACTGGCACATAAGCTTCATCTCATGTGCCAGCTCTAGTTAATTGATAGTGGCTCCCTGGAGTGCCATGTTGAGAAGGATTCTGGAGCCCAGTCAGGCTTGGCAGGTGTGCTGAGGTTGATTAGCAATGTCTGCCCTGGGCGTGGGCAGGGGAAATGGAACAGCATGGTCTGCCCTTCCTCTGACTGTATCAGCAGCTTCCAGTTCATTCTTTCTCCATCAGAGCACCTACCACTCTGTGGTAATTGTCACGTGTGTGTCTGTCTGTCCCACTAGACACTGAGTTCAGTGCCTAGCCACCAGGGAGCCTGGCCCACAGATGATATGCTGCAAATTTTGTTGAATGATGGGTAGGTACCATGAGCCGAAGCATGTACACATTTAACTTTCTCCACTCCTTCCCAGTCTCCTTCATCACACAGAATCGGGGCCTCAGCATCCTCTCTGGAAACCCAATCTTTCTGAGCTGGCTGCCAGCGCCCCTCCTGCTCCTTCCCTCTGCTTCTGGTTGTCCGGAGGTGTCTGGGTCATCAGCATCCAGCTCCCTGGGTGTCTGGGTCACGGTGCCCACAGCTCTAGAAAGCAGAGTGTGAGCTGATGGCAGGGCCACCTGGGCCCTGGGCTCAGAGGTTCATTCCTGCCAAGGTTGTTTGCTAATCACCAGAGACCCAGGAGGCTGGGTGGGTTGTCAGAACCCCCTTCCCCACCTGCAGTTAGCGCAGTCATGGAGTCCGGAGGACAAACCAGGTCTGGATGTGTCTGTGAGCTAGGAGACAGGGCTTAATAAGCACTAGTGTTTGAGGACCCTCTGAGTATGTCAGATTCTGTTCTCAGGTGTTTCTCTTATTGTTATCTACAACAGTACTGAGGGGGCATCCTATCATTACCCTGAACTTCTAAAGGTAGTATTTATCTCTACTTCACCAGAAAGGAAACCCAGGCTCTGAGAGGTGTGTCTCAACAACTAGTGAGTGGGGAGTCACGGTTCAAATCCAGGCCTGCCTGACTCCAAAGTTTGGACTGCAGATCCCTGTACTCTGCTCTGGGCAAGGCTCTGGTCCCCTCAGGGCACATAAAGACAGTATAGCAAACTGGGTTAAGAAGATGAACTCCAGCTCTAGCCGGTTTGGCTCAGTGGGTAGAGCATTAGCCTGCGGACTGAAGGGTTCTGGGTTCAGTTCCAGTCAAGGGCACGTACCTTGGATGCAGGCTTGGCCTTGGTCAGGCATGTGCAGGAGGCAGCCAGTTGATGTGTCTCTTTGACGTCAATGTTTCTCTCTCTGTGTCTCTCCCTCTGCTTTCCAGTCTCTCTAAAAATCAATGGAAAAATATCCTCGGGTGAGGATTAACAACAACAACAAAAAGATGAACTCTAGACCAGACTCCCAGGGTTCAATCCCCAGTCTGCCACTTACTAGCCATAGCCCTTGGTTGCGTTACTTGATTTTTCCCGTCTGTGAAAGGGGTGTTGGTAACGTGTACCTAACTTCCATTGAGTTGTTAAATGAGAATGGAACAAGTTCATGTTGCTAACCTAGTACTATCTGTGCTCGGCTCAGGACAAGGTTTTAATAAAATAAGTCCCTGGCTTCATGCCGATGAGCCATTCTCTCATGGCAGACAGGATGTGGGGAGAAAAGGGACAGGCAGGTTTGGAATTGTCTTGAATGCTGGAGAAGCCGCAGTCAGGACTGTGTGAAGCTGTGTATCCTGGCCTGTAATAAATTCTGCTACGACACTTGTTTTGAAAATGTGAATTTGTTCCAACACGATTGAAATATTAGGGAATAATTTAGCATAGCACACATTTTTGCCTTTGCTCAGGTATGACTTCATGCACAAGAAACAGTAGGTAAACACAGAAAGTTTGCATCCATGTAGGAAAACACACACACACACACACACACACACACACACCTCAAACATAACCTGCTCCCATGTGTTATCCCATCCACACCAGGTGTTTCTGTCCATTTCAACAGCCCTCCTTCCCCTTCACACTAACTCCCAGGCTGCAATCCTTTTGACACTCATTTCCACAGGCAAACTTCCGGGCATCTTCAGAGTAACACACCATATTTATTGTAGTATTTTTGCATTTCTTCACCATTCAGCATGTGTTACCATTTTTACTATGTTCCTGTCTTTCTTTTTTTTGGATGTGATACTGACATAGTATTTGGGTGTTGTGCCATAACCCCCTTTCCCCCATAAGCTCTGTGATTTTTATTGTAGGATGGTGCATGCAGAGTGATTTTTAGGAATATGTACTTCATGTTATGGCAGAACTGACTGCATGATAGGCTCAGCACGCCTGTGGGGAGGTGGATGGACGGTGGACTTGTGGGACAGGTGGTCAATGGGCAGAGAGCTCATAAGCCGCCCACACCTTTCCGAACTGCAGCCTTTTAATTTCAGATGCAGTTGGGACAGGTAATCTATCTGGAAAAGAGTCAAACCCCCAATAACTCAGTTACCTCTCTAACCATGGAGAGCATGGGAAATCCAGGGCCAAACAGAGGTCGAAGATTAATAATAAAAGACAAATGGGTTTCAGCTCCTCAAACAAAACTAACAGGATTTGAAATGCAGATAATCCCATTTCACCATTAACACAAGATAAAGCGCCAGTGGAGAGCGGCTGGCAATCCTGTTTCAGGCCTCTGGTGCCATGTGCCTCTGGGAGGATCCCCTGCTGCAAACCGCCCCCTCCCGGGCTTGGTCTCAGGCATCCAGATGTTGCACTTCCTAACAGGTCTGGAGTAAGAAATGCCAGGAAAATGCCAAAGAGGGAGATGCCGGGAAAAGGCCAAACAGAGGTCCTCCAGTTTGGGTAGCAGGCCACAATCCTTTATTTCATTTGCCAGGGCCTGGGCCAAGCACCTTGCCTGTATTATCTCACTGCCTCTCCCAACAACTTAGCAAGGCGATTGCAATTTATTCTCGTTTGATACCGCTCAGAGAGTGTGCACAGCCCTGGAATTCAGGGTCTATATTATGCCAAAGTCTAGTCTTAACCACTGTATTTTCCCGGTTTGGGACCAGCTAAAGGGTGTGGCAGTGAACATTTATTGAATTCCTACTGCATACCAGGCATAGTGTATGTATGTAATAGCATGTATGTGGTAATAATTCAGCACGCTCTTTGCAAATGAATCCAATGAGCAGAGATTTTCGGCACCTACCCATGGAATGACTGCACACTGTCCATGAGGTAGGTGTGGTCTTGTTTGCAGATAAGAAGATTCAAGTGCAGACACACCACCAGCTTGCCAGCAGTTGGCTGGGAGGAGCAGGAGCAGGTCTGACTTTGCATCACTGCCTCCCATCCCACTCCTGGCAGACCCCAAGGTGGAGGGGGTCTCCAGTGCAGCTGGCCCTCTGGCCAGCAGGGACCTGCCACCCCTGTATTCTTCCTTCCTCCAGCCCCATGGAGCATGTGATAACCTGTTCAAACCCGTTCAGGGTTTCTGGGGTGTCTGCCTGGTTCCTTGGCAGCCGGCGAGGCACCCTGGGATGGGAAATCAGGCAGCCGCCCAGATATTATAAACAATTACTGCTAATTACCAGGCCTGCCAGTTCCCCATTGTCTGCTCACAATCTCACCAGGAACCGAGGAGCCCACAATGACGATGTTGGAGGAAACTTCCAATTTCAGGCTCTGCTTGGGAGGCTGGGCCCCTTCGGTGACTTGGAATTTAAGAGGCACTGACTTTTTTTCAGGCTTGTGGAGTCCCCAGACCCTTCCTCAGATGGCCAGAAGGTTGGGGTGGAAAAGAGACAGGTGTGGAGTGGGAGAACCTGGGTCTCAGCTGCAGTGCTGTTAATGGAGGGTCTTTGGGTTTGCAAGAATAATGGGTACTCATTGCTGTCCCCAGATATTTACGTCATTTTCCCCGTACTTTCTCTGTGATGCTGAGCTAAGAGATTCAGGAGTCTGGTTGCTTGGATTCAAATGCCACTCCACTTCTGTCTGGGTTTGGCCTTCTCTCGATGCAGCGGGAACAGGTGCTCTGCTCTGGGGCGTGGAGGGTCTCACAGCTTCACTTCACAGGACACCTGGCAGCCATTGCTGCAAAGCATCGTGCCCTTTGCTCAGCCCCGCCCAGGGAGAAGCTCGGCCACAGTCCTCCCGCTTCCAGACTCTCAGACCTAGCCGGGGCCTCCTGCCGCCCTCAGCGCCGCCCGCCCAGCTCAGGGGCTCCAGCCTTCCTCGAGGATCCTCCCGCCCTCACCTCTGCTCTCCCGGGCTGGGGTCTTTGTCTGCTTGTTTATGTGGACGCAGGGCAGCCTAGTTTTGCACCTGTCCTAAGTCTGTTTCTTTTTAGATTTGAAGCTCAAAAGCCAGGAATCTGACTGTCTTGTTTCCTGGCTATGGCCTGGATGGGGAAAGGGTGTCAGGGGGTGGTAGGAAATCATGAAAATGATACCCAGCCATTGTGACTCAGTGGTCAAGCATTGACCAAGGAACCAAGAGGTCACTGGTTCAATTCCCAGTCAGGGCACAGGCCCGGGTTGTGGGCTTGATCCACAGTCGGGGGCATGCAGGAGGCAGCCTATCGATGTTTCTCTTTCTCTATCCCTTTTCCTTCCTCTCTCTAAAAATCAGTAAAACATGTATACATATGTAAATATATGAACACGAGAAGCACACAGGCTAAAATGTTATTATCCTACAGCACCTATGCCGATAAGTGAAGTACAGACCGGGTTTATGAGAATGATGCTGGGGTGTCTCATGCAGTTGAGGAAGAGCCGAGTGGCCAGGACTAGGCTGCTCGTAGTTGGAGGCCCTTTGCCAGGAGAGGCCATTCACATGGCTCAGACCTTTGGAGATGGAATTTTATTATTCCCCTCTCAGAGAAAATTAGTGAAAATAGGCTTAAGGAAAGGACATTATTATAATTGTTGTTGTTACTATTGATTTGTGTAACTAAAAAAAAGGGGGGGGTGGGATGCAGTTTTGGCTTCAGGCAGAGCTTTATCCAGGAGCTCACGCAGTGCCGCCGGGTTGATGGCTTCATCAGGGACTCCAGGTGGCAGCAAGGGACCTGCCTGAGGCTCCAGTCCCATTTAGGCTCAGGTCTGGTGGGAGGAGAGCTTCTCACTCCCTACAGTTCAAAGACGCTTCCCAACCAGATTCCTGCGGCCGAATTGGCCACACACCTGCCTTTGAGCCAGTCACTGACCAAGGGGAGGACCGGTCAGGATGAGCTCACACCAGCCTCTGGAGCCGGGTCTGCTCCACTCCCTGGGAATCAATACCATGGGGAGGGGGCTCCCCAAAGGAGATCTGAGATCTTGTTCACAAGGAACAGGATAAACATTGGGCAGCCTACAGCAGCAACGAATGCAGACCTCCAAGGTCCAGCCACTGGTCCCATGGATCTCTGTCAGATGCGAGTGACTCTTCTGGGATCATGTTAACAGGCAGGTTCTGATTCAGCAGCTGGGGGCGGAGAAGGGCCCAGTTCCGTTTCTAATGAGCTCGCAGGTGATGCTGGTCCCTGGACCACACTGAGTATCATGGCATTAAACCATAGGAGTCGGGCACCAACAAGCATCATCTTCCAACAAGCCTACCACCACCTCAAGAGGCAGGTATTGCCTTACCCATTTCATGGAGGTGGAACCTAAGGCTGGGCGAGGAGAAATAGGGAGATGGCACAGGAGAGTTTAGGGCCTCGGCGACAGAAGGGAGGGAGAGGCAGGGCATGTGTCTGCCTGAGGCGGGTGATGGATGTGGACAGAATCATTGTGGCATGAGGGACATTCTGGAGTTGCTACCTGAGTCATCTGAGTCCTTGGTTGGCCCCTGGGAACAATAGTTTTTATCTCATCCTTTCTTCTTACAGCCTTAACTACGGGGGAGTCTGCCTGGCCTCAGATGCACAGTTCAGTGACTTCCTGGGCAGCATGGGGCCGGCGCAGTTTGTGGGCCGCCAGACCCTGGCCACCACACCGATGGGTAAGTGCCCCAAGATCTGTGCCTAAGGGGGGTTCCATTGGGAAGGCTTGACTCACCCTTTTTCCCCTCTGTGTTGGCTGCATTTGCTGGAGCCTGAGTGTGTGGTGTGGGAGTAATTTAGGGCTGGGAGCAGAGGAGGGGGATTTGACCCTAAGCGGATAGGAAGATCTGAGTCCCTGATTGAACTTTGAAGCCACTTCCCAGTCTCACCTGTGAGGCCTCTTGCAGGGGACGTGGAGATTGGCCTGCAGGAGCGGAATGGTCAGCTCGAAGTGGACATCATCCAGGCACGGGGACTGACGGCCAAGCCAGGCTCCAAGACACTGCCAGGTGTGGTGTGCCCTCCCCACCGCAAGGAGGGGTGGAGGCTGGGGAGCATGTCTGGAAGGATAGATGAGCCTAGAAGAGAGAGTATTGAGCCCCACTGTGGAGGACTGCTTTGTCTCAACTCTAGTGACTCACAAAGAACTGGTGACTCAGGGTTTGTTCTGAGGACTCAGTTGAGATTGTCATCTGACCTTCTCAGCTGACCTTGTCAACACCCCCTACTGACCAAGGTAAGGATTGGTCAGGATGAGCTCACACCAGCCTCTGGAGCCAAGTCTCCCCTGCTTATGATTATAACCCGGCGCCTGGTAGGGTGCTTGGCACACAGTGGGAGATCAGAAAACATTTGTTCAGTGAATGGGTAGCAGTGGATGTATAAGCCAGGGGAGGAGAGGGTGAGTCAGTGACAGAGAAAGGAAACAGGTGAATACAGAGTGAGCAAGGGAAGGTAGGGGACCACCTGCGGGGGTGGAATAGGCCCCACCAGCCTTGGCTGCACCCTACCACCCACACCTACCACCTGGCGTGGTCCTGTTGTCTCCTCCCACGGCCCCCAGGGGGCACTCTGATCCCTCTTGGTGGTAGGCAGCCTCCCCTGCTGTGCCTTGTGTCCACCACTGGAGGCCCACACCACAACTCCCCCTGCTGGCCTCTGTTCCCAGCGGCCTATATCAAGGCCTACCTGCTGGAGAATGGCGTCTGCATTGCCAAGAAGAAGACCAAAGTCGCTCGCAAGTCACTGGACCCACTGTACAACCAGGTGCTGCTGTTTCCTGAGAGTCCCCAGGGCAAAGTCCTGCAGGTGAGGGGTATGAGTGTGTGTGTGCACGCATGCATGCACAGAGTTAGAGGGAGAGGAAGGTGCCCCTGGGGAGAAGGTAGAGTGCTGTGGTTGATCAAAGCTCCACAATTTGCTGTGCAACTTTGAACAAGTTTCTTTGAGCCTCAGGTTCTTCATCTGTAAAATGGGGGCATCAGTGGTACCTACTAATAATAGTGACAGTAACAGTAAGAAAAGTATTTGCAAGTTTGGCCTATCATAAGTGCTCTATAAATGGCTCCCATCATCATAATCATCATCATATATCATTATCATCGTCATCATCATCAGCCTCTGGAAGCCAGGGCTTGGCCTGAAGCACAGTGATAATAAGCCAGGAGCCTTTTGAGTTTCCCAACATGTGTTTGGCCCTCTGGCCATGAGAACCCTCGTGGTGACTGAGACCTGGAGCAAGAAACAGCTTCCTATGGTGGGCACCAGCAGGGCCCAGTGAGATGCCTGCAGGCGCCATGTGCCAGTCCTCTTGGCGCTGTCTTTTGGGCATGTGTGGCTTGTACCTGATTTCTTGCTCCTCACCTGGGCCGGCAAAGCCAGTGAGTTTGGGGCCAGAGGGTTACAGTTGCCAAGACAGTGGGCTTTTGCTAAACTGAGAAGCCCAGGTCCTGTCTGCGACAGAGCTTTTCAGCCTGTGGGCTGAGGTCCATCAGTGAATTGTGAACTCAGTTTAGCTGGTCTCAGCAGTTTTGTGTTTTGTTCTTCAATGGAGTGGACAGGAGAGAAAACATTTCTCACTCATAGTAAGGTAAGTCTTCTTTCGTGGGATCCGTCCTTCAGCTGTGAAGCTCATGTGTGCATGGCTAAAGATGACCCCTGTCAAAATGTTTGCCAAGCCTTGGGTGGTGTAGCTCAGTGTTAGAGCATCGGCCCTCGCACTGAAGGGTCGCAGGTTTGATTTCTGGTTAAGGGCAGGTCAAGGGCATATACCTAGGTTGCAGGTTTTATCCCCAGCCTGGGTTGGGACACATGGCACATGCAGGAGGCAACCAATTGATGTTTCTCTCTCTCCATCCCTTAGACTGTCTCTAAAAAAAAAAAAAAAAAAAAATCCATGGGAAAAATATCCTTAGATGAGAATTAACAACAACAAAGTCTGCAAAAACCCTTCAAATACAATTTAAAACAAGCAGAAAATCATCCAGATACTACGCATGTGCCTGCCACTTTTTAAAACTTTGTTTCACAAGGAGGGTTCTGGGGCTTTGGATGCAGAGGGCCCATGGGGGAAGCAGGGAGGGAACTCAGGATGTAGCATGTGGACTCAAAGATGGGGCATGTAGAGCATGGAATGGAACAGAGAGGGCAAGACTGGAGGCAGAAAGCCATCTGGGCGAATAATGATTGAAGTCCTGGAGTCAGGATAATGGGGTTGAACTTGAGTGATTTTAAGGTTGAGCAATTGTAAGGTGGTTGAATCCACAGGACTTGGAGGTGAACTGGACATAAGGGTTACCCACGGTCTGTTTATGGACCTGTGAGTGGACTGGATGATTGGAACCCTTGTGTCTCTTGCCCCACAGGTGATCGTGTGGGGCAACTATGGACGGATGGAGCGGAAGCAGTTCATGGGTGTGGCCCGCGTGTTGCTGGAGGAGCTGGACTTGACCACCCTGGCCGTGGGCTGGTACAAGCTCTTCCCCACCTCCTCCATGGTGGACCCAGCCACAGGGCCCCTGCTCCGGCAGGCATCCCAGCTGTCCCTCGAGAGCACCGTGGGGCCCTGCGGTGAGCAGTCTTAGTGCCAGGAACGGGGAGGGGCTCCCTGAGATGGCCTGGAGACCACCCAGCCCCGACCTGGGACCCCAGGCCCAGGGGCATCTTGAACAGAGGAGGACGGGGTTCTCCCCCACAGTGGGGAAGCAGAATAGGGAGACCTACCCCCCTTGGGACCCTCCTCACCCCTCTTTGCCTCCTATCCCCTGAGACCTTTCCTTTCCCAGTGGGATTGGCTGCACTTTTGACTTGGCCGGTTCTTGACCTGGTGGATGTGGCTGCAATCGGAAGAAAGGAAAGACTGAGGTGGCAGAGAAAACCACTCTCCTGCCCCCAGACACCGTCTGACCGCTCCCCTCTTTGCGTCCTCGGAAGCTCGCTCCCCGGAGCCAAGTCCAGAACCCAGCAGCCATCTCCATGGTGCCAATTACCAGCAAGTGTCTTTCCTGCGGCACCGGGTTCAGGCAGCTACGCCTGCCCCAAAGCTGATGGGGCAGCTTTGCAAGGATCCGGGGCCAGCTCCGAGGGGCCCAGAGCCCCCCGCTTAAAGAGGAGCTCCGGCCTCCCTCCGCCTGCCCGTGGAAGAAGCTTTGCCGCAGCCTGTCCAAGTCCATCTGTCTGTCCCCTCCTGCCTGCCTCTCTTCCAGTGGAATTGGGGTCCAGCAGGGACCGAAGGGAAGGAGGAGGTACCCAGGGCCTGGCACAGACCCCCCTGGGGCCTTGCTCTGTACGATTGCAACAAGTTGCTGTGGAAACTGTGGGACTGGAAGGAACTTTCATCTGGGTTTTGGTGGAGGAGCTGTGGGACCTTCATTTCTCAGAACCCCAAGCCCAGAGGGCTCACGGTCTCTGCATTTTGGGGTGTTGGCTTGGAGAGGGAATCTAGGGGAAGCTGGGGTTGAGATTGGTGGTGCCAGGGTGAGGGGTCTTCCAAATAGGAGGGTCCCTTCTTGTTGGATGAGGTCAAAATCATCTTGCCTGTCCCTTTGCCTCCAGGCTAGGGGCCTGGAGAGGCCACAGATCTCCCCTATTTTAGTCTTTTTAAATAAAACATGTGTACTAAGGGCAGAACCCGCTGCCCTGGCCTCAATTTCCTTGGCTCAAGGAGAGAAAGAGAGGAGATATGAGTCAAAGAACCGTGAGATTCCTTCTCAAGCAGGCCTGGGTAGCTGCCTTCCTGGCCCAGCCCTCCCCAGGGCCCACGGAAGCCCCTTTGCATGCTGGGGAGGACTCGGGCTGGCCCCTCTTTATAGAAGCACATTTCTGCCACCTCCCCTGGGAGGCACCCAGCAGTCCACCACCCCCCATTACCCAGTCCCTGCTGTGTAGGGCGTAGTCCAGGTTAGCTGGGTAGTTAGTGTTCTAATTCCTGGGGCCTGTCCTTAGCTCACACATAGTTTTCACAGAGTCCCAGAGCGGGGTGGAGGGGAGACACAAGTACATTCCAGGAGACCATGGTCTCCTTGCTGGCCTGGGCCTTGGGCTCAGGAGGCCAGCCCTCCTCCCCCTGCCTCCCCCTCCCCCTGTAGGATTGTAGCTGGAGCTGCCCACTATACTCAGATGTTCTGATTTATTATTCTTGGTACTGATTTTATTTACGAAGCATTCCTGAGGGTGTGGGCCTCGGTGGAGGGGGCCTGGACGCTATTAGAAGGGGTGGTTTTCCTCTGAGGACACCCAGCTGTGTCCAGTGCCACCTTGTCCCTGGTTCCACTATAGCTACTGACCAGGTGATTCTTTACCTGGAATTCCTTAGCCCCACCTCCACCTCCACCTCTCCTCCGTCCTCTCCTCCCGGCCTGAGTCCTGGGCATCCTTTCAAGTCTGGCTGGGTTCAGTTGCCTCAATGGAGCCCTCACGGTGCATTGGGAAGGGGTGATGAAAAGGCCCCTTCATCCAGGAGGCCTTCAGAGCTCCCGGAGTTTGTGGGGTGGAACCCCAAGACTTGGTCAGGAGGCAGCTGAGGCCCAGAATTCTCCCTTCACTGTTTGTTTTCACCAGTGTGATTTCTCTGGTGTTTGTTTATTACTCGCCATTTGGAATATTTTGAGCCAGGAGAGCACCTTCTCTCTCTGCAGCTGTCACCGCTCTGGTTGTACAGGGGTAGTTTTCAAAGACGGGGCAGAGCCTGCTGTCCTAGCCAGAGGGAGAGGAGGCTCGGTGCTCCCCAGCCTGAGCCCACCCTCTGGTGTCTGCACAGCGTTCTTAAAGAGGGAGAGAGCTCCAAAGCAATAACAACATCCTGGGGGTGGCCCCCAAAAGCCCCCTCACGGACTTTCTTGTTTGTTCTGTGAAATCTCAGCTCACCTCCTGGAGGGGTGGGGTGGGTGGGGGCTGGAGCCCTTTTTCTTTGTATCATCGTTGTGAGCACATTTCCCCCTTCTAAGGGGCTCTGACCCCCCCATTTGGCGTGGGACCCACCATGTCCTCACCAGGGGATAGAGGTTTGGGGAGGGGGTGACTATGCTCATTATTAGCTTTGGGAACCTTCAAGCTCATCCTGTCCCCATGCTGTCAGAGCCTTTGCAACTCAAACTCCTCCCCCATTTGGACAGGATCAGAGAGGGCAGAGTTGGGGGCATTCGGGTGGGGAGGAGCTGGGTCTCTAGGGGAACCGAGTTTATTTTTCAGTCTCTGGTCCAAAGGTCACATGTAGTGGTAGCGTGGGAGTTAGTCTTCTCCAGAATCTGCTTTTTGTACTAAAGGGAAAGGGGCTTTGGGCCCATTAGTGAAGTCATTTCCATTTTACAGACCAGGAGAGAGAGGCCAGTGCAGCAATTGCACCTCTAAGTGCAGTGGGCCGCCTCCGACCTGAGGCTGCACTGGAGCCAGGGCAGGAGAGGGCGGCCACCGTTTCTCACCACCCTTCCTCCTCCCCTCTCAGTGAGCCTCCCAGTGACCTTGAAAAGATGTGAAGGGCAAATAGTAGTTCCCCGGAGAGGTGAGGAAACAGGCCCAGAATCAGGAAGTGACTTGCCCAAGATTCCTCAGTAAATCAGAGCAGGGCTCCATTGTGCTTCCTTCCTTCACGGGAGGAGACCACCTCACGGACATGTCTGCTCAGGTGAGTAGCTGTGGCCTTTAAGGCCTGGGCCATCCACCCTGCTTGGTTCCATCTCTACGGGCCAGTAATTTTTCTGGGCCTGGGTTTGCCCAGAGATCTAGCTCTCCTGGGGTTCTGGCCCAGCTGACTGAGGGTTTGGTCTAGGCCTTGGTGACGGAGTGGGGGCTCCCGCCGAGGGACCATAACTCTCTGGGACCAACTCGAGGGAGGTAAGCTCACTTCCTGTGGGGGGCTTCGTGGGTGAGGCTGCTGAGGTGCACCTCATCTCGAGATCCTCACACCTTCAGATGTAATATCTGATCTTCCTGCTGTTTTTGTTTTCAGAGTGCTTTCACCCTTACAGGGTCCCCTGGGCAGTAGGTGGGGGTCCCTTAGCTCATTTTAAAGAGGGGGAAGCTGAGGCGCTGGGAGGGGAAGGTACCTGCTAGGGTCCCACTGTGAGTGAGTGGCTGAGCACGGACTAGAACTCAGTCCTCCCAGCAGCTCAGAGCTTCTGCACTGGTCAGCGCAGCAGTTTCAGGGGTAGCTGTGCACTTTACAAGCTGACTCACCATCCAGGCCCTTAAACAGGAGCTCCCGGGCACACTGCCGTGTTCAGATCAGCACGTAGCCCCCTCCCCTTTGGAGCACAGCTGTTGCGCCAGGCAAGGCCACCTGTGTTTATTTATTGAGCGGCAGCATCGTGCCAGGCCCAGGGGCCCGGGCCATCCTCCGATTCCCTGGGAGGACCTCCACAGCCCTCAGGGAGGGCCCCGCGTCTGTGTGGCAACACCTCTGTGATGAGAAGCTTTCATGTCCATGAGCTCATCTGACTCACAAACCCCATAGGGAGGCTGGTCGTGTCCGTTTTAATCATGGCTTCTGTGAGAGCAAAGGGGAGACGTGAACCCAGGGCTCAGACAGCAGCTCTGGGGCCCTTCACTCTTCAGCTGCCTCCTGA
The DNA here is from genome assembly GCA_027563665.1 of Antrozous pallidus. NCBI lineage: Eukaryota > Metazoa > Chordata > Mammalia > Chiroptera > Vespertilionidae > Antrozous > Antrozous pallidus. The sequence continues at coordinate 73,836,886 of CM050518.1, forward strand.
GGAGGTGGCAGGAAGGCAGGCCCGGGATCCCCAGGCTGAGTCCTCTCCACCCACCAACCTCCCCTTCATTCCCTCTCCAGGAGCGGGAGCCGCTCGGGCCTTTGGGGAGGGAGGGCTTCCGGCCCCCGGGCTGGAGTGGGTCCCGTTGCATTGTGTTCATGACCATGTAGCTCATGTTGACAATTAAAAGTTTTTGGCTTTTCTAACTTGTCTTGCTCTGCTTTGTGTTGAGGCCGTTCTGTCTGGGAAGCGAAGGGCCACTGTTTTAAGGGGCTGAGTGCCGCAGGATGTCAGCATGCCCCACCAGGGCCTTTTGTGATGCCCCCTGTGGTCCTTGAACAGGAGGCCCTTCCAGGGATGCATAGGAGGGAGCAAGATTCTAGGTGAACCCTGTCATTTGACAGATGAGATTTCCCAGAGGACCAGATAGGGCATGGGATTTGCCAAAGCCACATTGCGGGGGACTAGCAGGACCCAGATCTCTCGATCCCAGACAAGAGTTGCTCTCACAGCAGTCAGTCGTGTCCAGCTGGCCTCAGTGACATGGTGGATGTCAGCAAGGCCCCCTTATCCCGAAATGGGACTGGCCCAGGACAAAGAGCATCGGCTTGGGTGAGGAGAATGCGCTTCAGTCCCACCTGGGCCAGTTCCCCTCTACATGCTGAGCAGGAGAGCAAGATCGTTTAAACAGGGCAGCGATTTACCCGCTGGGCCACACTGGGCGGCAGGCAGGTCCGTTCCTGTCAGTCCATATCCTTCCTGGCTTCTCGTGGTGTGAGCAGCTGGCCTCACAGGTGGGGTTCCAGTCTCCAAAGCCGTGCATTTCCCCTGCAACATGAAAACCTGCCTCTTCCGAAGCATACAGCCACCTGTGTCGACTCCAGAGGCAGGTAGTGTGGCCACGCCTCCCTAAAACAATTTGGACTGTAGGGACTTGCACCTCCTGGGTGACATTAGAATTGTAATTGTGCTTTATGACAGGACTTTAATATATTTTTGGAGATGAGAGAGGGGCTAGCCACAGAAGGGAATGCGAACCTGCTTGTGGCAGAAGATGGCATTGCAATTGCGGCCCCTCACCCCTCTCCAAGCTCGGAGAGGGGGGGAGGGCGAGTGGGGCACTGACAGGTTAACCCAAACCCTCAGCCCCAACGGGGTAGGGTTGTCAGATGGACTTCCGCCGGGCAGGGGGCCTGCCTGCCCCCCTGCGGCCACCCATAGCCCCAGGGCTCACAGGGGGCGAGAAGCCCAGATTGTCGCGGGCCCACATCTCCAGCTGGTGGATGCGGTAGGAGACGGTGGAGGAGCCCCCGGGGCGCGTCTGGCTGCGGGTCGGGGCGGGACCGCGGCTCTCGGGCTGCCCCAGGCGGAGAGGGCTGGCGCGGCGAGCAGCGCGCTCGGGCTCGTCGGTGCTGGCCGCCAGGAAGCGCAGGACCACGAGGTTGAGGAAGGCGCCGATGACCGTGAGCCCCAAAAGGATGTAGAGGAAGCTGAAGGCCACGTAGGGCGGCTTCCTCTGCAGCGCCTCGTCGCTCTGCAGCGCCACGAAGTCGCCGAAGCCGATGGTGGTGAGCGTGATGAAGCAGTAGTAGTAGGCGTGGAAGAAGGTCCAGCCCTCGAAGTGCGCGAAGGCGGCGGCCCCGAGCGCCAGCGTGGCGGCGCACACCAGCAGCCCCGCCACCACCATGTTCTCCGTGGACACCCGCGGCCGCTGCAGGCCCAGGCAGCGCTTGGCCGCCAGCAGGAGGCGCCGCACCAGCGCGTTCAGCCGCTCGCCCAGGCTCTGGAAGGTGACCAGCGTCAGCGGGATGCCCAGGAGCGCGTAGAACATGCAGAAGACTTTGCCCGAGTCCGTGCCCGGCGCGGCGTGGCCGTACCCTGGAGGGGGAGGGAGGGAGATGGGTGAGTACCCAGTGCCATCCAACAACACCGTATGTCGCCCTCCCCTGCCTGCCGGCCTCCTATCCCCCAGAGCGAGCGGGCTGAGCAACTTGAAAATGCTAGTTCTACCCATCTAGGACATTCCATGGCTTCCAAACCTTGCACGGTTATCCGTTATCACCCCAAACTGCAAACAACCCAAATGTCTCTTGATTGGAAAACGGATAAATAACCCGAAGTACATCCCTACAATGGAATTCTTTGGAGCGACAGAAAGGAACGCACTGCGGTTATCTGCAGCAACAAAGGACGAATCTCACATGTACTCTGCGGAAGCCAAGCTCCGAAGGTAGGAGCTGTGTGATTCCAGTTAAAGGGTACGCTGGCAGAAAACGATGGAGACAGAGAGCAGATCCGTGGTTGCCAGTCATTGAGACCGAGGAGGGTTCACGACGGGGGGGGGGGGGGGGGGGGGGGGGGGGAGTGACAGGATTTTGGGAGGAGGGGTGGAAATGTTCTGTCTCCATCACGGCTGGCCCGACTTCATTTGCCAAAAGCCACAGAAGTGTGCACTGAAAAATGGTGAGTTTTTCTGTACATAAATTGTGTTTGTTTTTGTTTTTTTAAGGCAAAATCTTCCCTGGCTCCTAGTACTCACAGGGTAAAGAACTAGTTCTCACGTGGTGTCTGAGCTTCTCTGTGATCTGGATCCCCCTCACCTCTGCAGACCCCCATGTTGCTTCCCCAGCCAGCATGTCCCACCACATGCTTTCCTCCTGGCCCCACTCCCACCACCACCACACTGTTGCCCTACCTGCCCTGCCCCAGTCCACTCTTCCCTCCCAGATCTGCTCCAAGCCCCCGCCCACTAAACACCTCCTTCATCTGGTGGAGCGGCTCTCCTCTCCGTCCCCTCACCTGGCGTAGGGCACCCGGAGATAAGCGGGTATGGATCTTTTCGAGGAGTGAGCGCTTTCATGATATTCTCAGAGGGTCCCAGGACCCAGAAAAAGTCAGGGAGCCCTTCCCCACCAGAATATGCCCCCTCTAGCCAACTGGCCCCACCTGCCAGAATGTAAAACACCCCGGCCCGCCCTAACCAGTTGGCTCAGTGGATAGAGCGTCGGCCTGCAGACACAACCATCCCAGGTTGGATTCTGGTCAAGGACATGTACCTTGGTTGCGGGCACATCCCAGTTGGGGGTGTGCAGGAAGCAGCTGATCAATGTTTCTCTCTCATTGATGTTTCTAACACTCTATTCCTCTCCCTTCCTCTCTGTAAAAAAATCAATAAGATATATTAAAAACAAAACAAAAAACACACCCCGCCCTTTGACATATGCAATTCCACAGTGAGGAAGCTAGTCCTCTAAACCAGATGTCGCCAGCCTTTCAGACCAACCCCTGCTCCAAAACTCATACCGTATTTTCCGGCTTATAAGGCGATTGGGCATGTAAGATGACCCTCAACTCTTCCAGTTAAAATATAGAGTTATATGTGGCGACTGCAGATTCTCCAGTCTGGCTCGGACGTTTCAGCACCCGCCCTATAAGATGACATCTGGCGTATAAGACGACCCCCGACTTCTGAGAAGATTTTCCTGGGTTAAAAAGTCATCTTATACGCTGGAAAATACGGTAGTGATACCAGTGATGCACATTGGTATCATGGAAGCATTGTTGCTCACAGGGAAAATGTTGGACAACCCGGGGGTCCATCTGACAAGGGCTGGTTAAATAAAGCATGGTGCCGCCCAAAGGATGGACAGTGACAGCAAGTTCCAGCCAGGGGTGATTCTGCCCCCGGGGGACTGGGCAGTGTCTGGAGACACTTCGGGTTGTCACACCTGGGGGGGGGGGGCGCTGTCTGCTGCTGGCATCTTGTGGGTAGAGGCAGGGCACTGCTGAGCATCCTGCCATGCACAGAACAGCCCCACAACAAAGAGCTCTCAGTCTAAAATGCCAGTTGTGCCAAGGTGGGGAAGAGCTCCTGGTGGCCATGAGAAATATGACACGGTGCTTTAGGGACTGACATAAAAATATCACCAAAATACAGGGCGGGGTGAAAGTAGGTTTATGGTGATTAGTACTCGAAACACCCGTTTATTCTTGTATTACTACTCGTTAATTATTGCATTATTTTCCACACAAACAACTGTCACCTTTCTTTTGCCCCACTCTGTAAGTTAAAAAAGCAAGAAACAAAACAGTGTGTGTGTTGTGATGTCTATGTGATATGTGTGTTTTAAAGGACGATAGAGGCAGAGACTATATCTAGGAGGACACACAAGAAACCAGTAACTATTTAATCCAGGGAAAGAAACCGACAGGCTGAGGGACAGGGTGAGAGGGAGTCTTCCTTTTCATGCCATACCTTTTTGGACCATGTAAGTGTGTACCATGTGCCTATATCGTTTATTCAAAATACCAACACAATACATGTGTTTCAAGGCCTACAGCTCCACTTCCACTTTCCCAACACAGGGCCCTGCTAATGGGGCAGCGAGGGCTCTGCCCACCCCCGACTGTGAGGTCCTGGAGGCCAGAAACCATGCCAGTCACTTCTCTGTGTCCCGAGTCACCAGTGCCTTTACAGATTCTGGCTCGGGCTAAGGGGTCAGTGAAAATTCAATCATCAATAATAATGACAAACCAAACGAAGGGGGTCTGAGGCAGAGGAGCCTCTCTGGGGACAAGAGGCCAGGAAGGGTTTCCAGCTGTGTGGGGCTATATCAGGCTTTTGGCAGAGAGAGAAATGAATGAAGAGAACTGAACGTGCTGGGTACTTTCCGTGGGCTATCTTATTTAACCCTTTCGGTGACTGTAGGGGATGACATTATCCCCATTTCACCGAGAAAGAAATTGGGATTACAGGGAGGAAGCTGCTCAGGGGCCAGGATACCTGAGCTCTTAGCCTCTGTCCTCCATTGCTTCTCAGTGCCGCTCGCCTGTCCTTGCAGTGCTCATGCTCCTGGGTCCTGGGCTGTGTGCAAGGTGGCCTTACGCAGTCTGCACCACACACTGTGTGCCCCCAAATGGCCAAAAAGGCAAAACTCCTGTTTCCCCAGGCTTCCAGATGCAAGGGTGGCAGGAGGGATAGAGGGTCAGGTCGGGAGGAGAACAACCAGGAGAGGAGGCCAAACACAGCTGGGAGGCTCCCAAAGAATGTGCGGGGAAGCAGAAGAGATGGATGGGGTCCCATAGCGGTAGGGGGCTGGGGGGGTGTCCTAGATTGAGCCAAGATAAAGAAGCAGGGGTACCCATGTTGACAGGAGGGGTCATAAGGGCTGAATGGGAGCTGGGCCCACAGTTGGCAAATAACGAATTGTCATTATTACTAACTAACAGTGCCCATTTAGCCTCAGGCATTTTACATGCTTGACCTCATTTAAACCCGGCACCCACCCAGTGAGGTGGGAACAACTGCATGTTGAAGTTGAGGAGCCCAGGGCTCAGAGAGGTACAAGCAGCACCCGTCATTGCAGAACTCAGCTTTTAAGGGCGCTGCTAAACCCACAAGCTCACCGTCACTTGTAAGAACGGTACAGAGACATTTCCTCCGAGGCCTGGGCTTCCAGGGGGCGCCTGCCCATTCACAGCTGGGGCCCAGGAGTGGCTGGCACCCAGCTTGGAGCCCCGCAGAGCCTGCTTCTCTCCTTTCCTGCCTCCCCAGGCTTAGGCTCCACAGGTACCAGCCAGGCGGTGGCCATGGCAACGGCTGGCGGTCCAGATGCTGTGGAGAAAGTGCTCTGGCTCCCCGAGGGTGAGGTCCAAAGCTGTGGTAATCAGTCATCCCTCTAACATGTATTTATTGAGTGTCTACTATGTGCCAGACACTGGCGGTGCTGCTGTGACTAAAACAGACTAGGTCCCCGGTCTTAAGTAACAGAATAACAACTATGATACAGAAATCCATTTCTATTTTTAGTGCTTCCTATGTGTGAGGCCCCCTGCTGAAACTTTCTGCACAGATTCATTCCTGGATGGCAATGATCTCCCCTCAGCCTGAGGGAGCGCTGATTGGCACCCCTAACTTTAAAGAGGAGAAAAGTGAGGCTCCGAGAGCTCACACAACGTGTCTCAGGCCACACAGCTAGTGCGGTGCAGCCAAGGAAGCAACTTCAGCCACTTGGGCTCCCGGGTCCCCCTTGATCTGCCCCTCAGCCCCTGGAGCATTTTCTGGGCATCCCTGCGAGCCAGCCTCTTGGCAAACTTGACCTACTGAGTCCTCCCACCCCAGTCTGCGCGGAATGACAGCCCTCTCGGCACCGGGAGGCCAGCGCGGCTCGGCGAGCCCCCGAAATGACTCGTCCAAAGTCACCCAGCTGGGTAGGAACAGAGGCGGGATTCCAACCCGGGGCACCGCGGGCGGCTCGGGATGGAGCGAGGGGACCGCGGGCGGCTCGGGATGGAGCGAGCGCCCAGGGGGCTCCGGAGCGCTCACCGATGGTGGTGATGACGGTGATGGCGAAGTAGAAGGAGCCCGCGAACTTCCACTGGCGGCCGGCGCGGTGCGGCTCGGCCTGCAGCGCCAGGCGCTCCAGCTCGCGGTAGTCCTCGGCCGAGAAGCCGTACTTCCTCCGGAGCTCGCTGCGCTTCTGGGCCAGCAGCCGCTGGCGGCCGCTCTCGGCCTCGGACTCGAGCGCATCGAAGACGGCGGCGCCCACCAGCAGGTAGGACAGGATGCACAGGACCAGCACGGCGGTGCGCGCGCTCTGCTGCTTCATGGCAGCGCCCCGAGCCGCGCCGGCTCGCTCCGCGCTGCGCCAGCCTGGTCCGGGCCGGGGCCATGCGCCCCGACGGCCGCCCCGCGCCCGCTCCGCCCCGGCCGGCGCCTGGGACCCGCGCTGCAGGAGCTCAGGCTGCGCGTGGCTGGAATGGGGCACCCAGAGGCGGGGCCTCGGGATGGGGGTGGGGGGGTAGCGAGATGGCAGGGAGGGCCGCCCCAACTGCGGCCGCCCAGCCCCTGCCACACATCTGCCTTTATGTACCCGCTGGCGCCCTGGGGCTAATGTGTCTGCAAACAGCGACATCTGGAGCAAAGCGGCCAGAGCCTGGGTGAGCGAAAGGAGTGGGAGGAGACCTTCCTGGAGGGTGACGGGAGAGAGCATCCAGGCAGCGAGTGCAAGACCTTTGGGGAGTGAAGCTGGAGCCAGGAGAATTGGGGGGGTTGGGGGAGTTGGGGGGGTTGGGGAGGGAGAGTGGGCAGGGCTGGAGGAGGGGGGAGCCGAAGGCACACAGAAAGGCAACTTCACACAGGCCCTTATATGGATTTATTCTTCAGTATAATCGGAAAAGCTATAAACAGGAAAACAAATACACTAATGACTTGATTGACTTTTTAAAAAGAGCTTTCCTGGCTGTCATGTGGAAAAGGGGAGATGGCTAAGAGTGGAGGTCTGTCGTCCAAACGTGTGCTGAGGGTGGTGGGGCCTAGGGGCGCAGCACTGGAGATGGAGAGAAGCTGATAGACCTGAGATATGTTAGCGGGTGTGGAGCTGGGCACACAGAGCTAGCCACATTTCCCAGCCTCACTTGCACTTAGAAGCTATAGCCAATGGAATGTGGGCAGAAGTGACCTGGGCCACTTGCAGGCCTGGCCCATAAAAGCCTTTCCCATGCCATACTTCACTTCTCTTTCCCCACCGCAGGCTGGATGCAGACTCCAGAAGAGGCCAGAGCCACAGGGTGGAAGGGGTCTGGGTGCCTGAATGACATATTGCAAAGCCATCTCCCATCGCGAACACCTATTTTGAACTTCTGTTGTATTAAGCTCCGGGGTCACGGGGTCAGTCTGTTACTGCAGCCAGCGTTACCCTAATGCATGGAGCAATAGGACCTGCTGATAGCTTGGGTGTGGAGGGCAAAGGGGGACTCAAAGATGACCCCTGGGTCTTTGACCTGAACAGCTGGGTGCTTGAGAAGCTTTCCATGAACTTCACTTACTCTCCAAGGAATCCACTCGGGCCCCCCAGCACCAGGATGACACTCATTTCAGAGCACGGCTGGGTCTTTGTGGAGATTCTGGACAGAGTGCCCGGCGGCCTCCCCTGCAGCTGTCCAGGGTTCCTGCATCCCCTGGTCCTGGCGGCAGCCTTGGCATGTGTCACCTGCTCCCCATCCCTGCTCCAGCCTCTCTCTCTGAAGCTCCTCCACTAAATTTTCAGCTCCCAGCACAGTCTTGCTCTGCTTGGAATTGTCCCCTCCCCATCCACTCCACAGCCAGCGTTTATGGAATGCCTGCCGGGGCCAGACACAGATGGAAACACTTTACAAGGATTAATGCCCTTAATTATCACAGGCAGGTTGTGCTGTAGGTACAGCTGGCTCACACCCTATTCATCCTCCTGCTCTCAGTTTACTTAAACATCTCCCTTCCTAACTCCTCCCCAGCAGCCTCTGCCTCTTGCATCTTGTATCCCTCACACTGCATTGTGATTCTTGTAACATACTGTGTTCCCTCTGAAGACAGGTATCGTGGTCACCTCTGTATCCCCAGCACCCGAATCTGGCACAGAAACACACCAGTGACCTGTGGGACAAGGAGCAGTCACAGCATGCAGAGGCTAAGAGCGTGGACGGTATACCTCCACCGCTGTTGTTTACCGGATGTTTGAAATTAATGCCTCAGTTTTGCCACCAGTAAAATGGGGTTTTAAAAGGTCCTCTCTCATTAGGTGCTTAGTCAGCAGAATATTGGCCTCCCAGAGATGCTCATGTCCTATCCTTGGTACCTGTGAAGATATTAGGTTTCATCGCAAGGGAAATTAAGGTTGCGGATGGAATTAAGGTTGCTAAACAGCTGATCTTGAGCTGGGAGATGACCCTAGATCAGTGGTCGGCAAACTGCAGCTTGCAAGCCACATGCGACTCTTTGGCCCCTTGAGTGTGACTCTTCCACAAAGTATCATGGCCTGGGCGAATCTATTGTGAAGAAGTGGCGTTAGAAGTTTAAGTTTAAAACAATTGGCTCTCAAAAGACATCTCAATCATTGTCCTGTACATATTTGGTTCTGTTGACTAATGAGTTTGCCGACCACTGCCCTAGATTATCTGTGTGGTCCCAATCAAATCACAAGGGTCCTTATACCTGGAAGATGGAGGCAGGGAACCAGAGAGATGCAAGATGAGAAGGACTCTGCCTGACGATGCTGGCTTTGAAGATTGAGGGAGGGGCCACAAGCCAAGGAGAAAAGGCAACTTCTAGAATCTGGAAAAGGCAAGAAAATGGACCCCTCCCTAGAGCCTCCAGAACAAACTAGTGGATTTTACCCAGTCCCACCTGTGTAGACCTCCACCTCACAGAACTGGAAGGTAATAATACATCAGTGTTGTTTAAGCTGCTGAGTTTGTGGCAATTTGTCACGGCAGCGACAGGGAACAACTACAGTGATTGTGAGGATGAAATGAGCCAGTAGGTGTGATGCTCTGAGAGCTGGTCTGGCCCTGAAGACCTGTCTGGAAGTGTTGGCCACCATCACCGATATCACAACTGAGCAATGGCCTGGGCCCATAGGGGCACGGCACCCAGAGCCTGCCCCTACTCTGTTCTCCAGCAGAATCAGGGCCCAGTGCCTGCAGCGGGGAGCCTTGTACCCCATTACCCCATGGAGGCTGGACTGCAGCCCAGTGGCCTAGAAGCGGGGTGCTGGCATTGCCACCTCAGCCTTATTTTTAGCAATGGCATCAGCAAGTTTGATTTTCTGATTCCCTTCCAGATTTCAGAGGAGCAGAAACCCGGGCTACAGTCCCAGACTCGGGGGGGGGGGGGGGGGGGCCGTGCACCAGGGACCCACAGCCCAAGAAGGGCCTGAGCAGAGCTTGTTGGGACAGGGTTGGGGTGGGGAAGGCTTGTTCTTAGGGTCAGGCTTACACCGAGGACAGTTACTGAGGTCCCGGTCATGAACGCTGCTGGAGGCAACGAGACCTGGGTTCGAATTCCAGCGCTTTCACTTTCTAGGTAGGTGTCTGTGGATAGAACACTTCTGATTTTCTGTGCCTTGGTTTTTCCATCTGAGAAATGGGATGATCATGCTGCCTGCTTCATAGGGCCATGTCGAAGATAATATAAAATGTAGTTTGGCACATTCCATGTGCCTGATAGCAAGTAAGCCACTTTCCCCCACCCTCCACCCTACCCCCATTTGCAACTGTCTGAGTACAGATGTCAAGAATTCATTTCCAGTCCTGGCTGGTTTGGCCCAGTGGCTAGAGCATCAGCCCGTAGACTGAAGGATCCCAGGTTAGATTCCATTCAAGGACAGGCATGATCCCTGGCCCGGGAGGTAACCCATCAATGTGTCTCTCTCACAACAGTGTTTCTCTCTGTGTGTCTCTCACCCTCCTCCACTCTCTCTCTTTAAAAAAAAAAAAAAAAAATTTCCACAGCAGGGGCCTCGCTAAAACTGGTGAGCGCTGGTCCCTGCACGGCACCCTCACAGACACGAGGATGGAGCCCTCGCTTCCCAGAGCAGGAAGCAGCCCTCAGAGCCAGGCGGTGGCCGCGCCAGGACTTGAACTCAGGGGCAGCTGGCCACCCAGTCACGATCCTTCCGATACACGGCGGCCCCACCAGGCCAGATGCCGCTGGCCCTATCACCTTCCTGTCGCCTCTCTGGGCCTCGCTTTCTTCATCTCTAAGATGGGACTGAGGAGTGCCGGCTGGTTGTCCCCCCACAGTCATAAGGACCTCGTGACACGCGGCTGAGAGGTGCTTTGTCAGATGTGCTGCTGGGGATGGCTGTTATTGGGGCCACGGGGAGCTGTCTGGGCCCACCAGGCGGGTGACTCTGCCCTGTGCTTGGCATTTTCCGCGTGGCGGCTCTATTTTAAGCCGGAGGAGGCTGGAGTGTGTGTGTGTGTGTGTGTGTTACTTAGCTTGGAAAGCCATCAGCGGCGCAGGCACCAAAAACAGCAACACCGAAGGCGCCCCTGCAGCTGCCCTCCCTGCCGCCTCCCTCCTTTGGGAACCTGAGAGGCTGGTGATTTTCCTCCGCTGTTCATGCCAGAGGGACACTGTCACCTCCCCACGAGGCCTGGATCCTCTTCCACAGCTCAAGGTCGTCTGCTTGGAGGACAAGGAGCAGGTGATGCCAGTCCCCATCGGGGCCCTGGGCACCTGAAAGCCCTTTACATCCCCTGTGAGTCTAGAGCCTTCTGAGAGCTGTGAGGACCAGGCAGGCGTGGCCAGCCCCACACCCGGGAGAGGACGCGGGCTCGGAGAGAGAACTGTCACCTGGGACCGCACACGGCGAGGAAAGGACGGGAGTGTCCGGTGAGTCAGACCCCAGGTCTATCTCAGGGAAGTGACTTCACCTTTCTGAGTCTCGGGTTCCTCATCCGTGACACGGTGACACGGGGCACAAACACCTGTGTTCCTGAGGGGCTGAATGAACGTGTGAAGGAGAACTCAGCGGAGTAGGTGTCAGTAAGTGTTAGTACACCGCCCCCACCCAATTTATGCCTTTTTTTCCTTTTCCACACTAACTCCCCAGGCTTACTGGATCCTCTCCCTTTTTAAAACTGATTTTAGAGAGAGGAAGGGAGCAAGGGAAGAAGGAGGAGGGGGGGAGGAGGAGGAGGAGAAGAAGGAGGAGGAGGAGGAAGAGAGGAAGAAGAAAGGGGGAGAGAGAGAGAGAGAGAGAGAACAAAGAAATATCCATCAGCTGCTTCCCACCCGCACCCCAACTGGGGATGGAACCTGCCACCTTTTGGTGCACAGGATGATGCCGCAACCAACTGAACCACACCAGCCAGGGCTTCTGGAATCTCAAGGCATTGATTTGTATAGTTTGAATGTGGTTCAGTCTTTTTCCCAAAGGCCAGAGAGAAAATTACAGTTTTCCCCAATAAAGTCTCTCTCTTGTCTCTCTCCTAAAAAAAAAAAAAAAAAAGTGTTTTTTTAAACAAATTTTGTTACTGATTTCAGAGAGGAAGGGAGAAGAAGAGATAGAAACATCAATGATGAGAGAGAATCGTTGATCAACTGCCATCTGCATGCCCCACACTGGGGGTCAAGCCCACAGCCCAGGCATGTGCCCTGACTGGGAATCAAACAGTGTCCTCTGGTTCATAGGTCAACACCCAACCATTGAACCTTGCCAACTGGGCATGAATGGATTATTTTGACCTCAGGGGACAGTAGGTACCAGCTCTTTCCAGATGGCAGCTATAGCCTTCCGGCAGCCTGTATCATTTAGGGATGTGGCTTGTGCTAGCTTAAATAATGTTATTGGTAGGATGTGGGGTCTCCCGAACCTCCCAGGCACTGGGAGGCAAACCATATGCTTTGGGGCACCCAGAGAGATGGAACCTTGATTGTCTCCAGGGAAGCAACACAGCCATACTCAGTATGAGGGGGCACCACTGTGTCCAGGATGATGAGGATATTATTTGGGGGAAAAATGACAACTGTTTGAGAATGCCCCTGTCTCTGGCTATTGGGATGAACCAGGGATGCTCAGGAAATTCCTGACATGAGTTAGTTGGAACCCTGGGAGTTTGTTCTTCTGCCTCCCAAGGACAGGTCTCTTGGGTTAATGGAGATAGTGAAGCCTTTACTCTGGTTAATAATTAAAAAAACCTAAGTGATGTGAGTATCAGGGTAGTTAGTAAACCATTCTCTTTACTTTTATGTATGACTTAGCATTTCACCCCCATTCCCCCACCTCCCGCTCCTTTGGTCTGAGTGAGAGGGAGACTCTGAGGGTTGGAGTGAATTTGAAGGACCTTCACGGGGCAGCTACTATGATCGAAGCAGGGAGCGAGGTGCTCAGCAGGTATCACTTGATGTAACCCTCATGGACCGGGCACTTTTAATCCACTTCACAGAGGAGGAAGCCAGGGCTCCGCGGGGTGTGGGGATTGGCTTGAAGTCACTCAGAGGGAGGGAGCTGTCCTGTCCTGCTGCCAAGTTCTTGCTCCTAAAGCCACACTCCCTTACCCGAGGAGCTCAGCGGTGGCAATCCATGCTCAGCCACTGCTGGCAGAGCCTGTCCCATTCTCCAGGAAAATACTGCATTGGACTCCAGAGTTGTCTGAATATCTTGATTCAGGGGATAGGGTTTATATTTCTGGAGAAGTCACGGCTGCAAAGTGTCAAAACAGAAGGGGGGCGAAACCACCTGGAACCCTGAGAAAGGTCTGTGCTAACGTTAGTGCAGCACAGAGCTGGGCTGGCTGATACAGTAGCTACTAGCCATATGTGGCCATTTATATTTAAGTTAATTTGAATTAAATTAAGTTTTAAAATTCAGGTATCCAGTCACGCGAGACACATTTCAAGTGCTCATGTGTTTGTGGCAGCTATAGGACAGCTCCATCGTCATGGAAAGTTCGACTGGACATTTCTGGCATCAAGAGGAGACATTGCACCCCAGTCAGATGGCTCAATTGGTTGGATCATTGTCTCGTACACCAAGAAGGTTGCGAGTTTGATTCCCGGTCAGGGTGCATACCTAGGTTTTGATCCTTAGTCAAGGTGTGTACAAGATGCAATGATCAATGTTTCTCACATCCATGTGTTTCTCTCTCTCTCTCTCTTTCTATCTCTTAAAATCAAACATTTCTTTGGGTGATGATCACACACACACACACACACACACACACACACACGGATTAAAAAAGAGAAGTGGCCAGCCGGTGTGGCTTAGTCATTGAGTGTCTATCTATGAACAAGGAGGTCACGGTTTGATTCCTAGTCAGGGCACATTCCCGGGTTGTAGGTTCTATCCCCAGTAGAGGGTGTCTAGGGGGCATGCTGGAGGATCAATTGATGATTCTCTCTCATCATTGATGTTTTTCTCTCTCCCTCTCCCTTCCTCTCTGAAATCAATAAAAATATATATTTTAAAAAGAGCGCATTTTGTCTGGTTTTGAATTGTGGTTCCACCTCTTCCCTGCTGCTATCCGGGACCTCAGTTTATTCACCTATAAAATTAGGTGACAGTCCCATAGAAGTGCACATGTCTATTGTAACTGGACCAGGGATTAGTCAGTTAATGAAAGAAGCAGGTGATCATTCATTGTGAATGACACACCTCGAATGTTTGCCCCTCCATTCTGTGAGCGTGGAGTTGATTGGCTTTTCACCTTCTCCTCCTAACATAAACTACACCCAGAATCCATCTCCTGACTTCCAGTTTGAGTTTAAGTGGACTAAGGATTGTGTAGCAACTTGAGGGCAGAGTCCCCCTACATTCTCAAGGTAATTTTTTCCAGATCTCTGGAATTGTTTCTTCTGGGCCCAATTAGACAGTATTTTCTTTCTTTCTTTCTTTCTTTCTTTCTTTCTTTCTTTCTTTCTTTCTTTCTTTCTTTCTTTCTTCCTTCCTTCCTTCCTTCCTTCCTTCCTTCCTTCCTTCCTTCCTTCCTTCCTTCCTTCAGCAATTCACCTTTATTGAGTTTCCACAAAAAACAAATCTCTTCCTTTTTGCACTCAGCTTTCCTCAGCTTACAGAATACCTAATAAAATTATCTCAGTATAATAACAAGTGTGGCTGGTGCAATCTGGTTGGAGAAGAAACCCAACAGATTCTTGGCAAATTTGTCTCAGCTTGGCCGGCTGTAACAGAGCACCACAGACTGGTGGCTGCAATGACAACGTCATTTCTCACAGCCCTGGAGGCTGGACATCACAGATCGAGGTGCCTGCATGGCCAGGGTCTTGGTGAAAGCCCTGGTCCTGGGGTACCGACAGCCGGCTTCTCATTTGCACCTCACACGGTGGAGAACAGGAGGAAGCAACTCTCTCACATCTCATCCTATAAAGGCACTAATCTCACTCATAAGGGCTCCACCCTCATGACCTAACCACCTCCCCAAAGCCCTACCTCCTATACCCGTGATGGCGAACCTATGACACGCATGTCAGCACTGACACACGTAGCCATTTTCAATGACACGCGACCTCATGCGGTCGCATACGGAAAAGTATGGGGCTGCATGCCGAGAAGGACATTTCATCCTCAGCTATTGCATGGCTAGGTGCAGTAGCCGAGGATGAAACATTTGCTGTAGTGTAGTGTAGTGTAGACACTCTGTGCCAGAGGTCTGTAGGCCAAAACAACAGAACTTCGGCACAGAGTGTCTAGTTCTGGGACTTCCGGTTAGGCCGTTAGGGAATCTTTGACCTCACTTCCGGCCGGCAGAGCAGGGAGCAGTGGAATGCTGTGGGGGACACATCTATGGGGGCCCTGTGATCGCCATTACCAGCAACCACATAGCCACAGCAACCATCATCCAATCTACTGTTCTGGGGTGTCATGGATTTCTAATTGGCCATCATTACTGAGATAAGTGAGGGGGAGGCTGGGAGAGGTGAGGGCCTGTGCTATGGGTGCCATTTCCCTGCCATTAGAAATAGCGGCAGCCATCTTAATTTATATAAGGAACGCCATTTTGCAGTATAGTGCAGACTCCATTTCACCACTATTACTATTGCGCATCCTTATTAACCCCTATTTCTGCTTATTAACCTTGCTCTTTCCTAAAAGATAGTTACATGTGCCATCTTGTGGTCAGTTAGGCTAGTTAACCCCTAATTGCCTGCAGGGCTAACAAGCTATCTACAGTTCTATCTTCTGTCACTGCCCCCCTGATGGAGAACCCAAAAAATAAAAAACCAAGGTTAAGTAAAGGAAGTGGTAGTAGCAGTAGCCAATCCTTTCAAGAGACATGGACCAAGCTGTATGGCATTATAGAAAAAAAAAAGGCAGATCATTTTGCGTTCTATGTACTAAAACAGTAGTAAGCAAAACATGGAATATAAATAGACATTTTGAAACTAATCATTCCCAGCTCTTGAAAAAAGTGAAGATGAAAGGAAGGAATATATTTCCAGGCAGCTATACCTTTATAAGAGCCAATCTAATTCCATCCTTAAATTTATAAAAGGCTCTCCAAATTTAACATCTGCAAATTTGAGCATTGCTCACTCCATAGCTCAGCATGGAAAAGCACTCAGTGAGGGGGAATTTATTAAAGAAACTCTCCTAAAATGTGCACCAGTTCTATTTCACAATATGCAGAATAAAAATGCAATTATTAAGAGAATATCTGAGTTAACCACTCAGTAGAAATATCATAAAAGACCGAATAATGAGACTGAACACAAACATACAACATCAATTAAAGAGAGACATAAGTAATTGTAAATATTTTTTGATCTCTCTTGATGAAACTACTGTTGTCACATGACATGCTCAGTTGGCCATTATTGGTTGATATTCTGATGGTCTCACAATGAGAGAAGAATTGATAAAGTTAGTATCAGTGCCAACAAGTACATCAGGAAGCGAAATATGTAAGGTTGTTATACAAACATTCTGTGACCTGAGCATTGATATCTCTAAAGTTGTGTCAGTGATGACAGATGGGGCACCAAACATGGTGGGGGGAAAAGTCGGATTTGTCAAATTGTTTACGGAAGCTATTGGACATCCGATTGTGCCTTTTCATTGTATTATCCATCAGGAGGTTTTATGTGCCAAGGCAGGATTCACCGACTTAAACGACTTAATGTCAGTTGTTACAAAAATAGTTAATTTAATAGCTGCTCGCCCCTTTCACAAGCGAGAATTTTCTGCACTTTTACTGGAGGTTGATTCCACATACAGTGAACTGTTGATGTACAATAATGTAAGTGGCTGAGCCGAGGCAAAGTTCTTGAGTGCTTTGTGGAGTGCTTTGAAAAAATTAAGGTATTTCTTGAGGATAAGGATCTGGGAAACTTTTCTCAGCTCAATGATGATAAGTGGGTCAACACCATGATATTTTTTACAGATCCCTCTGTTCATATTAATGAACTGAACTTAAAGTTACAAGGTTTTGGCAAAAGTATCGACGTTATGTTTGGATACATAAAAGCTTTTGAAAGTAAACTTAAAATTTTCAAGCGAGATATAGAAACTAAAACTTATAAGTATTTTCCTCGAGTAACAAAGTATTTTGAGAAGGCCAGTGCAGCTGTACAAAATGAAATGGAACCCTTGCATATAAAGTACCAGCATGTTTTAGACTGGTTACTTGATCAGTTCAGTGATAGATATAATCAATTTAGAAGCCTACAACAGACCATAAAAGTAATTAAGTATCCTGATGTAGTAGTATACAGTAGTTTGGAATTAAATGGTTTCCAGTTGATGCAAATTAATGATTTGGAGATGCAACTTGCAGAATTTCAGGACAGCATCTGGGCTCAGGTGTTTGTCAACTTGAGGTCAAAGTTTGAGAATCTGGAAGGTGCCACTTGGAGAATCACGAGGAGTGCCACTACCAACAGGAAATTTGGAGTGCCTGGAATTGATTACCAGTCACTTTTAGCACCCTGAAAAATATAGCAAAGGCTTTATTCACAATTTTTCCCTCTACGTACTTTTGTGAGACTTTATTCTCAGCGTTAAATAATATCAAAACCAACAAAAGAAACAGACTGACAGATGAAGTTAGTAGTACTTGCTTGGGCTTGAAGTGTACAAAATACCAATCTTCAATTAAAGGTTTAGCCAATGAAATTCAGCAACAAAAAAGTCACTAATAGGCAGGTTAGTTAAAGAATTCCTCCTCCCCCTCACTTATCTTAGTTCACAGCACCCCACACAAGTTAAATAATATCAAGACCAACAAAAGAAACTGACTGACAGATGAACAAAGAAGTAATTAAGCAGGGAAGTTAAATAATTAGGTTTTGGTTTATTAAATACAGTTATATATTATAATTATACATTTTTGTTATTTAAACTATAAATATCATGAAATTATGGCTTTTTTCTCGACACACCACCCGTGTTATGCTTGGTTTTTTGGCAAATTTTGACACACCAAGCTCAAAAGGTTGCCCATCACTGTCCTATACCATCACCCTGGGGTTCGGGTTTTAACATATACCTATAGAAGGGGTACAGACTTTCAGCTTTCAGTCCACATCACCATTCAGCGAAGGAGGCCAGGAACCAAGTGGCACTAGGGGTGAGCATTCCTTATGTCTGGGAAAGAAGTGGTGAATTCAGACAGAATGGGGAGCACTGGTTACCCTGCTGAATTAATGAAACTTGTTGGTAAAGAAAGCTTTTCTGTCACACTCTCAAAGATTGTAGTGTGGAGTTGTCTTTTGGAAGACACATGTCCAGTCAGAGACTACATTTCCCAGTCCCCTTTGCGTCCTAGTAGGACTCATCTCCACCAATAAAAAGTAAGTGGGCGTGGTCAGTGTCTCTTCCAGGTGGGGCCTTTAGAAAGCAGGTGAGTTTCTACCCTCTGCAATATTCCAGTGGTCGGCAAACTTATTAGTCAATAGAGCCAAATATCAACAGTACAAGGACTGGAATTTCTTTTGAGAGCCAATTTTTTTAAACTTAAACTTCTTCTAACGCCACTTCTTCAAAATAGACTCGCCCAGGCCATGGTGTTTTGTGGAAGAGACAAACTCAAGGGGCCAAAGAGCCGCAGGTGGCTTGAGAGCCGCAGTTTGCTGACCACAGTACCAATTGCTCTGAGGCCGAGACGAAGGTGGAGCTGTAACATGTCCGTCACTTGGCTCACCATATGAAGGAAGGCCGCCCTCCAACCAGCAACACCTGCCGTGGAATAGTATGTGAGTAAGAAATAAATTTCTACTGTGTCAAGTCACTGAATTTGGGGGCTTGTTATAGCAGCTCCCATTGTCCTAATTAATAACCGTAGCTAATAGGGCTGTTGTGAGGATTAAATTAATATAGCATTCATTAGCAGACTCTTAAATGGAACTTATCCTTTGTTTCATATTTTCAGTTAAAGCCCCAAAGCACGGACACAAAGCGCTGAGTACCCCAATATTCGGGAAAGCCACAGACACCCCTGTAGGACTTTCCTAGGGACATCACACCTCCCTTAGGAAACCCTACCCCAACCCTCAGCTTCCGAAACCAGAAGACTAGAATTTGGAATGATTTTCTAGAACAGGGAGAAATGACACCTTTTCTGCTCTCTTGGGGGAAGGAAGAGGGAACTCCCCTGTTCTGGCAGGTTGTACTAGTAGAGACTTGGGGTTCCTGCCCCCAAGCGGTGAGTGCTAGCAGATTCTCAGCTCAGAAGCCTCAGTGTGTGCGGAGATAAATGCTTAGAGAGGTGTGGCAGGGCAGGGCAGGGCCACCAGCACTCCCCCCCGCCCCCAATTTGGCTGCAAAACAATGGGTGAGCTTTCCCTGAGCCGGTGGGTGCCAGGCCATCTGGCCAGTCCCCTGCCCAAAAGGAATGATCCTTTTTCTTTCCAGGAAAGAGGACCCTGACAGAAAGGGGCTGTGAAGTATACTTCTGGGGACAGGACTCAGGAGAGGTCAGGGGATCCCAAATCTCCGTCAACAGCCAGGAGATCAGTGCAGGGACCCCTACACAAGCTACTCGTGGCCCCGGAGTGCCAGCCTTTGGGCACTAGCCACACAGAAGGAGTCCATCTTCCTGAGAGGACTCGAAAAAATACCGGCTGGATTTTGGTCCCCTGTCCTCTGCTGCTCCTCCCGGGCCGCACAAACAGGAAGAACTAGAACTGGGAAGGAGCCTCTCACGGCTCCCAGCCCTCCTGAAGACGGTAGCACAGAGGTTACAGGCAAGTTTCTGGAGCCAGACAGCCTGGGTTTGAAGCCTTATTTGCTGTGTGACCTTGGGCAGGTTACCTCACCTCTCTGGGCCTTAGTATCTGTAAGATGCATAGCAGTGTAAGGTTCACCTAGTTCGGCTGTTTAACAGTTTGTTAAATTAAATAATGCATTCTTGAGGTGAAGGATCGAGCTTGATTTAGAGAAAGTAGGTTCAACAGATTAGGAGTGGATGTTGAAACTCGACTGAGAGGCAAGGGGCAAGAGGAGAGATTTGATTGTGCTCAACGGAAAAGTTTGAAGTGTCCTTCCCCAAATTCAGATTATTCAGTAAACCAGTTACGCACACATGACGTGTTTAGATCCGTTTGTGACACAGCGAAACCCTCAATGCATGCTAAGTATTATTATTATTTTTCCAACTCATGCCAGGTCAGGAATCAAATCCTGACCTGATTTATTAGTTTGGAGCGATCATAATAATGACTGTTTTTGTGGCGGTATAAAACAGCGACTCTCATACATTTTGGTCGTCATAAAACCACCACAAACCATAAAATACTTGTGCGTTCAAGTAAGATTGCCAACTGTGTTTGCCAAGTAAGAACAATGGGGCAGACCCACAAGCTCTATCTGTCATCATCCTCTTTTTAGGAAAGAATGAGTTTCATAGCCTCTCAAATTGGGAGGGTTGGAAGCTCGCCGTGAAGGCCAGGTCTGCAGATGGATCCATTTACCTTGATGAGGTTTCACTGTGTTGCCCGCATTTTTCAGCGCCAGTTCCCTGGCTGGAGTTTGAAGCCCGCAGCCAGATGACCACGGCGCTTGCCAGCGCTCAGCGCTGTTATCCCCTTACCCTCACGGCTGCCCGGCGAGACGGAATCGTTGTCCACATGTTCTTTATGAGGATGTTGAGGTTTCGAGAGGTTAGATGGCCCACTCAGGGTTGCCTGCCTGGAACAATACGTCAGGCCTGGCTGCCGAGTCGGGATGTTCTTAGAAAACAATACGGCAGTCCTCGAATCACATCGTTTTGTTCAATGTCGATTCATTCTAGCCCATGATATAAAAAAAAAAAAAAAGACTCCCTGCTGGGGCCACTGTCTGTGTGGAGTTTGCACATTTCCCCCTGGCCTGTGTGGGCTGTAAGGTCTGGTGCTGGGAAAATAGGGACTTCCCCCATCCCACCCGCTGAGGATGTAAGGTCTGGGGCTGGGAAGATAGGGACTTCCCCCATCCCACCCGCTGAGGATGTAAGGTCTGGGGCTGGGAAGATAGGGACTTCCCCCATCCCACCCGCTGAGGATGTAAGGTCTGGGGCTGGGAAGATAGGGACTTCCCCTATCCCATCCGCTGAGTTGAACAATAGCGGCCCCCCAGGACATACCAGAGCTGTGCTGACACCCTGCTGGACAATAAACAAACACCCTGACTTAACAAGGGTGGCCAGGTTGGAGTTGTAAGAACTTCCCGCTCATAAACCACCTGCCACAAACTCCCATAAACCACCTGCCACAAACTCCCCCGGAACGTGCCAACAGCCGCTAAAAGAAACCCTGCCAGGCATAGAAGGGCATGACTCCCCCGGGAGACCTCACTCGAGAACATTTAATAAACTCCAACTTTCTCTGGTACCCTGCTTGTTTTGGTCAATTTATTGGCTTCGGTCAGATTCAATCTTACTTCTCAGATTAAAACCTTACATGGGTTTCCTCCGGGGCCTCCATTTTCCTCCAGCCCCCAAAGACGTGCTCATGAGGCGGATTAGTGTGTCTCCATCGCCCGCTCAGAGTGTGCGTGGGTGAGTGTGGGCCCTGTCCAGGGTGGGTCCCCACCTTGCACCCTGGGGACAGGCCCCGGCCACTGTGACCCTGAACCGGAGCAAGCAGGTTGGAACATCCTGACGTTTCTTGTTTTTACTCATTTTTCTTAAATGGGTGTGTGGCTCACATTCATTTCCATGTTTAATATGAGAAGTGTTGGGGTCTTTGTTTGGAAGTTTGGTGATGTTTTTGTGACCAGAAATATGGCACGGGTAGGAACTGAAGGCATGTTTCTACTAGTCCAGCTTGTGGTTTTGTGGTCTCCCTTAAAGTCACAGTTTCTAAGAACCTAGTCATGATGTTAGGTGAGCACCTGCTTCGTCTTTTCCGCTGGTTTGAGGAAACATTGGCAGGGCCACTGTTCTGTGGTCACCCGTGCCTCCTTTCCGGGGCTTTGTCACGCCCTAAAGCAGCGGTCCTTATCCTGGAGCGGATCTGTGGGTGATCTCTGGGATTGCTGAACTTGAAAGGGAAAATAAGTACCTTCACACTGCCCTCCAGCTGCCACTTAGCACTTCCTTCAGTTATGAGTACAGACACCAGAGAGTTCACACACCTATTGCTGCCAAATGGGATCACAGGTATTTCCATATCTCGTGGCAGTTACAGTATCACCACCTTAAAACGATGGTAATTAGACTAGGTCTTGTTTAATGTGTTAATAAATGTTGGAAGCAGCCCTTAGCCTTCACTAGCAGAGAGGGGTGGACAAGGAACCCGGAAGGCTGGTCAGCCTTGAGGCTCTGGCAAGGGTCAGAGCCAGACACCCACTGTTTAGCTGAGACAATGGGAGCTGCAGCAACTTCCACCTTTCAGTCTCATGTAAATCCTTACTGATAAGATAGTTTGCCTGTTACTGGAAATTGCCTGCCTAAGGGCTGTGGGGGTATCCCAGACTGAATAAAAAGGATGGCAAGGCCAAAGCGAAGGGGAGTGCTCTCTTGGGCTTCGGCCTGGCCCCCAATTCCCAGATTAGTATTTTCTTGTCTAGTCTCTTTCATTTGCGCGCAGCCTCCTCCAGAGCCTGACCCTGAACCTGAACCCTGAACCACGAGGGACGTGGGGTGTACACTCGCAAATAAAGAAGCACAGATAATGACCGTCTCGATACTTTTTTGTTATAGTTACCATATTTCAATCATTTGCTTCCTTTGTAATACCATGCATTGTATTTAATATTATCAGTCTGTGAAGGAGATCAGAGATTTTACCAGCTGCCCAAGGAGTCCTGGGCTCATAAAAAAAAAAAAAAGCAAGCACAGGCCGGTGTGGTTCAGTGCTTGAGCATCGTCTCATGCCCTGAGAGGTCACTGGTTCGATTCCCAGTCAGGGCACTTTCCCAGGTTGTGGGCTCCACCCAGAGAGGGGCATGCAGGAGGCAGGTGATCAATGATTCTCTTTCATCAATATTTCTCTCTCTCTCTCTCCTCTCTCCCTCCCCTTCCTTCCTCTCTCTCTAAAATCAATAAATATTTTAAAAAGGAAAGTTAAGAGCCATGTAGAACCTCTGCTGGGACCAGTGGATAAGGGCAGAGTGAGTAGAGAGGGTCGTGAGGGGGGTTGGTGGTCCAGACCTCAGTCACCGGCTGGGAGATGTGGTCTCTCCGGGTGCCCAGAAGGAAAAGGGAGACAGTTCGGAGAACCGTCAGCCAGCCTCTGCCCCATTTGCATGTCCCTTGCAATGGCTCCAATTTAAGGAAACACTGGACCTCTTGCTTACTGAGTTCTAGCTGGAGGGCGAGGGAGGCAGGTGCTGAGCACCAGGGGCCCATCTTGCTCATTTTGTCTGCAGCTAGAGCCTGGTGTCCATGGAGGCAGGGCTGGGGGAGTCGAAGCTGCTCTTCTCACATCTTTCTGGGGTTTCAACAAGCTGTCCACTTTGTGCCCCCAGGAACCCATAGGCTGTTGGGGATGGGGGCCAGTGAAATGAGCACAAAATGTACGTTCTTGGAAATATACGTAGAATGCACGCAGAACTTTGCGTTTGCCAAGTCCTGTCATAAGCGGGCTCATCTGCTCCTCACCACAGCTCTCAAGTAGGGCAGGGCGCAGATGGCCTTCTCCGCTGGCAGAGTCGGAAACTGGGCTCAGAAAGGAGAGTTGATGCTCAAAGTCACAAACTAGAGGCAGAGTCAAAGCTGGAACCCAGGACTCCACCACCATTCAGCAGGCACGTAGTTAAACAGTGACCATGTACCAGGTCCTGTGCTGGCTTCAGGGGCCTAGGAATGAATCAGAAATCTACTCAACTTCCAGGGAGCAAAGCCCAACCTACAGGTTGAGAATGGGCAGGTAAGTATGTAGTTAGATTTGTTGCGACTCTTTTAGTTCAAGTGCTAGGAACCCAATTAAACTAGCTTAAGTAATAAAGAATAATTTATTGAGTCACATAGCTAAATGGAGTCGGAATGTATGGCTTTAGGCATGGCTGGATCCAGCAGCTCAAACATCACAATAATTAAGGAAACATTACAAAAATGACGGTTGACATGAAATTTTAAAATATATTTGTATTTCTTTCGGAGATCAAATTCAAATGCCTGAGGAATCTGGCTGAGCTGGTGGACGGACCGAGGGGACGTCACATGGCACAGGGGCGCACTGAGACCCCGGATAAGGGTGAGCTAGTGTGGCTGCCACAGGTTGTAAAACCTTGGCCTTTAATGAGGCTGAGAGTGGAGCACAGAGCAGGGATCAGAGAGGAAGCGGGTACAAGCAGACATGAATGGGATGTCTCAGAGATGGGTGGGTGCAGGAGAGCAATTGAGCCATGCAGGGCCAGTCTTGAGGTGAGAAGGGTGTGAAAGTCAAAATCAGCCACTTGTGTTTGACCGCCTGCTGGCTCAGGGCTGCAGAGAAGCCACTGAAGAAGCTCCTGTTAGGTGCTGCCCACCCAGCGGAGAGTGGATGCAAAGGCCCGGCCCGGGGATGAGATTGGAAGCATTGTTATGAAAGCGGGTGGCCAGGGGCCAGAACCAGTGAATGGGCCTCGGACAAGAAGCACACCAGGGTGACGGGCCGCTTACAACGACCCCAAGGTGTCCAAGAGGCCTGGGCTCTTGCCCTGGGCCCTCCCTGATATTATAAAACGAATTGCAGTGGAAGAGGAAAAAGATGAGTTCTCGAGAATTAGCTAAATCATGACCCCATTGCAGAGACTGCCTCAGACCCCAGGCCACATTTCTGCCAGGGGGTGGCAGGTGGACTTTGGATGGCACATGAAACACAGGTGGTTCCCCCTTCCCAGTGCTCCCAGTGAGGCTGCTGGAGTTGCCCCTGAAGAGGGCACTCTATCTCCTGTTACCAGAGTAGCCAGGATGGGCATGGGCTGGTGGGCTGCACCCTACACAGCACCAGAAAAAGACCCGGATGTGTGTATATTGACGGGAGTTAATTGGAGGAAAGGGAGAAATGGAAGGTGTGTGTGTGTGGGGGGGAGGTGGGGGGGGGAGGGGGTAGAATGCCCCCGGGCAGGTGAGAGGGCAGAGGAGCCAGGGCACTGGGGAGGGCCGGCCTCAGGTCCAGGTGGAAACTGTGGCCAATGAGGAATAATCAGGGGTCCTCCAGGTGGTGGGGAAAGAGGGCTCCAGGCAGAGGGTGCCGCCTGGGGAGAGGCCTGGGCAGAGGGTGGCCCTCTGAGCTGTCCGGTGTGGCTGGTGACCCAGCAGGCCCGTGAGTCATGGACGGAGTCTGGCCTGAACCCAGAGGGCCGGGCTGAGCCTCCGCGGGGTTCAGGCAGAGTGACATAACCATAATTGTGCTCTAGAAAGATCTCTCTGGCTACGCGGTACAGCCGATGGGAGGAGGGCGCTGGACTGTGGGCAGAGGGACCGGGAGTCAGCCAGGGGACAGATGGAGGCGCCCTGGCTCAGGGCCCAGCGGGGGCCCTTACGGCATCTGTTTAAATATTTTGAGAAGAGAAAGCTGCTGCTTTGGTCACAAATAGGAAAGAATCCTACCGCCTAGATCTATCACCGCCCCACTCTGAGACCTCGGGCAAGGTGCTCCCTTCGCCCAGACTCAGTTTCTCCACCCGGAAAGGGGAGGCAGCTGGACCCCGTCTGTGAGGGCTCCTCCAGGCTGGCGGCCTCTCCGCAGTTCGTGCACCAAACTGCCACAAGGGGGCAGCCGCACAGCACCGTTTTCTTGGGATTTTTGTCCGAAGTCCGACTGAATGTGACCTAGTTTTTAATGAGGTGGAGGGTTTATTAAAACACCGATTTATGAATCCCACCCCCACAGTCTGCGAGCCTGGAATGGGCCACAAGATGTCTGCATTTCTAACCAGGTGCCAGGTGATGCTGATACTTCCGGCCTGGGTACCCCACTCAGAAATACCCAGAAATGCGAGGCTGATGAGGGGTGGGGTTGGGGGTGAGCTCTGACCCACACTAACATGACACTGAAAAATCACTGCGAACTGGGCAGCCACTCCCATTTGTCAACTGCATATTTACTTTTTAATGCACCATTAAACCCCCTTTTACGAAGCAAGACATATCATTTCATTCATTCAATAACAACTGAGCCTCCCGGGCACTATTCTAGGTCCTGGAGATGCATCAGTGAGCAGAGCCGATAAGTCCCAGTGCTTGTGTAATTCGGCAACAAGTAATAAATGTCATAAGTGGGTTATGTAATGTGTTAAAAGGTGGTGTGTGCTGCATGCATCGGGGAGATTGGGGGGAAGATGATGTCAGGCAGCGGGAACATCCTGTGCAAAGGTCCTGAGGTGGGTGCATGTCTGATGTGTTTGAGAAACAGCAGGGAGGCATGAGGTCTGAGCAGCATGAGCTGCAGGGACAGTGCCCGAGGGCGAGGACAGAGGGCTGACTGGGGCAGAGTGGGGGCTTGTAGGTCGCGTGAAGGCCTTTCGCTTTTCTCAGAGGGAAAGGAGTGGTGTTGTCTGGCTTGGTTTTCACAGGGTCCCTCTGGCACGCACTGTAAGGGGCAAGAGTGGAAGCCAGGAGCTGGGAGGAGGCCACTACACTCATCTGGGCAGAGCTGATGGCCAGGCCAGCAGGGAGCAGGGGGGTCGGGTGGGGTGAGAACAGTCTATACACACCAGCACACACACATTCTGGCTGTCTGTGTCCCTAACTAAACTGGCTCGGCCAGTCTCATTCCCTCCTCCTCTCCGTTCCGCAGGCCACTCAGATTCTCGACCTGAACTCTCTTCTCTGTGTCAGACCTGCCCCCTCTTTGGTCTCCAACCTCCTCCTGCCCTGGTGACTACTCCGTCTTCAAACTTAAACCGTCTCGATGCCCTCTCCTGTCTGCACCCGTGGGGCTCGCCGTGCTCTTCCTGGCTGCCTTCATGGCCCCGTCCTCCCGCCCTCCAGCAGAAAGCCAGGGACATGCTCAGGTCTCATCTTCCTCGCTCGTCACATCCATCCTCCAGACAAGGTCCGCAGCGCGGCCGGGCCCTGCTCATCTCTCCTCCGTTTCTTCCCTCCCGCTCCCTCCGTTTCCCCTCCAGGCCCCGCACCTCACCCCCGAACACGGCGGTGACTTTGCTCAGTGTAGCCTGGTGGCCAAGAGTGTGGGTTCTGGGGCTGGCGCTCTGGGTTTGAATACTGATTTTGCCAACTTTGGACTGTGCACACGTGGGCTATTTCCTTAATTTCTCGGTACCTCAGTGTCTCTGTCTATGAAATGGGCACATTTACACTTACTTTAAAGGGTTATAGAGGAGTCAAGTGAGTCACTGCATAGAATATGCTTGGAACAGAGCCTGAGATGTGGTTAGAGCTCAGTAAATGTTAGCTCTTACTTTATTGTTTATGCAGTAAGTCCCTATTATGTGTAGAGACTTCCGTTTTGCTGAAGGATAACCTGACCTAGGCCCCAACCTAGCAATTTTACTTCTGACTATCTGCCCAACAGGAATATTTACCAAAGCACTAAAATGTTCACAATGCCCTATTCACAGCATCCCAAACTGGAAACTACCCAAATGCCCATGGGAAGGAGAATGAGTAAAGAAAATGTGGTCTGTTCACACAATAGAAGATTGTGACCTGCAGCAACGTGGATACAACTTTCACTACTGTGGCCGCAATGCACAACGGGAAGGGCAGCTGGGTCCCTCTGGCTGTGCGTTTCAGTGGGGGAGCCCGATTTTCCCCTGCGGTCCTTTGCCCCTCAACACCTCCTCCTCCTCTCCACAAACAAGAAGATTCTCAGCGCTTGCTTTCACATCTCCCTCGGACTTGGCAAGAGCCATGGCGGGAACCATGGAGGCGGGATGGTGACGGCTCCTGTTTAAGGCCAACATCGAGGAATTACCTGATACGTACAGAGCCCCTAGATGGGACTCTATATAGTGACTCCTTCATCACTATAGCCTATAGGGTAGGCCAGTGGTCGGCAAACTCATTAGTGAACAGAGCCAAATATCAACAGTACAAGGACTGAAATTTCTTTTGAGAGCCGGAAACCAACTTCTGCGCATGGGCCACGAAGTTTCAATCGCACTGTACGTGCGTGCCCACATGTGGTATTTTGTGGAAGAGCCACACTCAAGGGGCCAAAGGGCCACATGTGGCTCGTGAGCCGCGGTTTGCCGACCACTGGGGTAGACTCTATTACTTATGCCCATTTTACAGATGAAAAACGAAAAGCACCAAGAAGTCAAGTTAAGATAATAACTAAGATTTTTATTTAAATGCCATAATATTCTATGCCCTGGCTGGTATGGCTCAGTGGGTTGAGCATCATCCCATGCACCAACAAGTTGTTGGTTTAATTCCAGGTCAGGACATAAGCCCAGCATGTGGGTTTGATCCCCAGTTGGAGGAAGTGGTATCTGAGTGGGCCTGTCATTTGTTACCTTGTGGGCTGGACTCAGCCCTGCTCTCAAGCCCTCGCTGCCCTCCTCTGCTCAGATTCCCTCCGCTTCCACCTTCCAGTAGGTTTGACCAATGGGAGGCCCCACTGGGAACTGGGGGTCAGGAGAGAGCAGAAGCCGGGTCTACCCCCATCTCCGCCTGCTTTTTGTAAGGTCTGCCTGGTTGCATCTCCTCAGAGGCTCCTGCTCCAGGCAGACAGTCCTCCGCTGGCTGGTCCTGGCTTCTGGGCTCTGCCCCCCATCAGCCCCTCGGCCCCTCCACCCCAGAGCTGGTACTGAGCAAGAAAAGCCATTAAAGGGACCTACTGTGCGTGCGATTCTATTTATGTGAGGTTCAAGAACGGGCAACACTCATCTGTGGGACAGAAATCAGCCTGGGGAAGCCGAGGGTGAGTAGGAAGGGGCGGGAGGAAACTCTGAGGTGGTGGGAGTGCTTTACGCCGTGATTGAGTGCGTGTTACACAGGTGTGTGCATTATAAAGACTCGTTCAGCCCTACACTTAAGACCTGTGTCTGACTGTGTGTTTTCTAATTTCCCGTTAAATCCTGAAGAAAACAGTTTCTATTTTGAGCAAACACAGTAGGTCACAGAGGAGGCTATAAACTTAATAGGTAAGGTTTTTATTCGCTCAAACATGAGACTTAGGACAGAACGTCACACGTGGTTTATTTCAGACCATGTTCCCGTCCCGGGAGGACATGCTCCCCTGCTTTGCTCGAGTCCAAAATGTTGCAAAGCGCGGATCTGTGCGAAGTGCCTAGCTCAGTGTCGTGCGCAGGCGCTCAGTGAGGGGCGATGCTCACGAAGCAAGCTGAGAAACGGGGCGCTTGAAGGCCCATTCTCTGACCTTCTGTAAGAAATGACTTCATCTTGCGATTTTCACAAAGCGTTCGGCCTCTGAATTCTGCCCAGGATGCGAAGGCTTTCTGACAGCGCCCGGCACCCAGCTTCCTGCCCTGGCACCGGGTCAGGGAGGTGTTGGCATCCCCAGGAGAGGATGCAGGAGACTCAGGAGATTGGTGCCCCTCAGCCCCACACCCCAGGAGAATGGCTAGTGCAGGCCAGTACCTGCCCGAGCCTATGGTTAAGCAGAGATGGTCGCCCCATCTCCTGACAAGCTAGCCCACGTGCATCTGGGATAAAGGCTGTGTGCAGGCTGGGAATGGACCAGAAGACCCTAGAAACTGGTCAGCGGCCCCTCCCCACCCCCAGGCTGGGAGTTAGAGGGGACAGGACTAAGGCATGCATCCCCGATCTATCTCGGGGTCCAGAGGGCCCCGGCTGCTGTGCCCGTTCTTGTCCTCCAGGGCCCAGATGGAGCACCGAGCTGGATGGTTGCCTGTAGCCGAGACTACCCGCTGGCCGGTTCTAAAAAGCCCCGAGCAGGGGGCTGTGGCCCCTGGCGGGTGGGCAGGGCCCAGACAGGCACAGGCGGCGCTGGGTCTCCAGTCTACAGAAGCGGTTCTGGTTGGACACCCGGGTGGTCACGCCCAGCCCGCAGGTGGTCGAGCAGGGGCCCCAGGCTGTGCTCCATTCCGGGCAGGGGACCCCTGGTGGTGGGGGAGCGACGAGGCCAGCAGCCTGGAGTCCTGGGGGAAGAAGGAAGGGTCAGCTCTGGGTCAGGACTTGGCAGCCAGATCAACGCTCTGGGCTGTGGTGCAATCTGGGTCATGTTGCTTCACCTCTCTGGACCTCAGCTCCTTCCTGTGTCAATTTCCTAATCTCGGTTGGTATCGGATGGAGCAGGTGAAGTGCTTAGCATAGTGCCTGGTACTTGTGACACTGTGTAAATTCTCTGGCCTTTGTCAGGACTGAATGAAATAATGGAGCAGGTGAAGTGCCTAGCATGGTGCCCGGTACCTGTGCACACCTCATCCATGTTGGTTATTGGGTTTCTCGGATGGTGCTGACCATGACCCTCCCGCAGGAACCAGGGGGCTCCTCATTTTTCAGGGAGGTGGTGTTGTGTGTGAAGCAACAGGGATGCTAGTGATCCCATGGCCGTGCCTGGAGCACCATGGCGGCTCACCAGGGTCTGGGTCTCCCTCTCCCATTTTATTCTTCTCTGCTGATATTTCGGTGTCTTTGGTTCTGGCCTTTCTACAAGTGGTCCGTATCCAGGGTGACATTGTCCTCCAGGCTCACCTGGCCATGTCTGGACACAGGTTTGGTTGTCACCACTGGGATCCGGGGTAGACACGGATGCTGCTAAACACCCTGCGATGCCCACGGCAGCCCCTCCCTGAAGAATTACTTGGCCCCAATGTCAGCAGGGCCAAGGTGGAGGAACCCTGTGGTATATGCACACGTGTGCAGCATGTATGATGGGTACATGTACCTATACGCACAGACAGACACATATGCATGCACATAATGGAGATAAATCGCATCCATGGTGTCCTATCCTGCTTTTTATGCGGAAGGTGGACCCGGCGCTCTGTGGAACTGGACGGCTGTGTCAGTTCTGTCGGGATGACAGCTGCCACAGTGGAGTGCTGTGTGCCAGGCGCTGTCCTCACTGCTTTCACTTGTGCAACAACTCCATGAGGCGGACACTTATTTTACGCCGAAGGACCTGAGGCACAGAGACGCTGAGCGACTTTCTCAGAGTCACTCAGCTCGGAAGTGGCCTAACGGGCCTTAGAACCTGGGCCGACCTCATGCTTAGCCCACCACGCTCTACTGCTTCCCCTGTGGCACCATCACCTGGGGTGCCAGTGCTCACATTCACATCATCATAATTTTTATAAATCCACACATATCATCAACAAAGTCTCTGAAACTAAAGAATTTATGGCAGAAGGTAATTTCTTTTCTCCGCCCTGCCCACCCCCAGGCCCGTGCCCAGTGGCAACTATGCTGTTGTGTTCAGCTTTGAGTTTCTCTGTTGATAAGCTCAATAGTATTATATTAGGGTTATATATTATAGGATATTTGTCTGTTATATAGAGATATTATTAATATGTATCAATTAAGTATAAAAGAATCCTATATAATAAAGAGGTAATATGCAAATGACCATTATTCTGACACACAAGATGACTGCCCCATGTGGACACAAGATGGCGGCGGGGGAGAGCAGTTGTGGGTGATCAGGCCTGCAGGGGAGGGCAGTTGTGGGGGACAAGGCCTATAGGGGAGGGCAGTTAGGGGTGACCAGGCCAACAGGAAAGGATAATTAGGGGAGAATAGGCTGGCAGGGGAGGGCAGTTGGGGTGACCAGGCCTGCAGGGGAGGACAGTTGAGGACAACCAGGCCAGCAGAGGAGGGTAATTAGGGGCAACCAGGCCGGCAGGGGAGGACAGTTAGGGATGGCCAGGTTGGCAAGGGAGGGCAGTTAGGGGTGACCAGGCCAGCAGGGGAGGGCAGTTAGGGGCAATTGGGCCAGCAAGGAAGCAGTTAGGCATCAATCAGGCTGCCAAGGGAGTGGTTAGAGGGTGATCAGGCTGGCAGGCAGAAGCTGTTAGGGGCAATCAGGCAAGCAGTCAGGTGAGCGGTTGGGAGCCAGCAGTCCTGGATTCTGAGAGGGATGTTCCAGATTGGAGAGGGTGTAGGCTGGGCTGAGGGATACACACACACACACCCACACACACACACACACACACGCACACCATGCACAAATTTCATGCACTGGGCTTCTAGTATATATTATAATAGTGTACTTTGCTATGAAATGTGAAAATTTGGTTCAAGTATTTCAACCCTTCTTTCCCTTCTCCACTCTGCCACAATTTGGACTTATTTATTTACTAGGGGCCCAGTGCACAAAATTCATGCACTGGGGGTGGGTGGTTCCCTCAACCCAACCTGCCCCGTCTCACATACTGGCAGCCCTCAGGGGATGTCCAACTGATGGCTCACCCCCAGCCTGCCCAAGGCCTAAAGTCTCTGGTGAGGCTTTAGGCCTTGGGCACCCAGCCATCGCCCTGCTCAGCTGAGCCCCGGCTGCCTGCAACCAACCGGCCCTGGGGGCTGGGCGCTCGCCGCCACTTCCGCCCACAGCGGCCAGGGGCTGGGTGCTCGCCACCACCACCATTACATCTCCACCCCGGGGGAACTGGCGCTTGTGCCACTTGGCCCCGCCTCTGCTTCTGATTGGCTGGTAGCATAGCCAATCAGGAGCAAAGTCACGGTCAAATTTGCATGTTCTTTTTTATGATATAGGATGATTTAAAATGGCATACCCACTGTTTCTTGTTTAGTCGGTTTTAAAGAGGTCTGTGCCTCTCTACTCCGCTTTCCCATGTCTCTCACCAGTGCCTGCGCCCCCACCCCACTTCTGACTGTGCAGGCATCTGCCCCTCACTGGTCCTGCCCTCCAGGCAGCCCTGCACTCACCTTGGGCTAGGAGGGGCTGGCCCCCCAGCGCCCCTGCCTGGTCACACACCCACTCGGGGCAGCACTGGCCCGGCACCTCCACCCTTCGGGGGTGCGGGCAGTCCCAGCTGGGCAGTCGGACATCCTCGCTGCACAGGGGCACACAGGTGAAGCCGCCGTCCTCGCAGCGGCAGCGGGTCCTGCAGTGTGGCTGGAAGATCTCCCCATCCCGGAACCGGCGGCCGTTCACCTCACAGCTCCCGTCATCCTCTCCCCCTGCGGAGGAGAAAGAGGGCCCCATCGGTGACCCCCACCCTTCCCTGGGCAAGGCGGGGCCAGCCACATCCTCCATGTGCTCTGTCTGCAGAGCTGGCCCAGATCCCACTGGGGGGCTGTGCCCTTGAGGCATCCGAGCACGACCAGGGGGCTCCAGCCCTGCCACACACATCCCTCCTGTGGCCAGCTGCCCCGGCACCTGCAGGAAGGCAGTGTGACCTAAACATCCTGGCACAAGGCTGGTGAGAAGACCTGCCTGGTCTGAACCCCTTTATTAGCTGTGGACCTTGGCCAAGTGATTTCGCTTCTGTTTACCTCAGTTTCCTCTCCTGCAAAATGGCTTATAATGGTACTTACAGGGGCAGGCAAATGTAGGTTTACAGTTGTAATATAAGCAATAATAATCTACACTAATAAAAGAGTAACATGCTAATTGACTGTACCTTCACAATGGCCACCAGCCAATCAGGAGTAAGTATGCAAATTAACCCAACACAGATGGTGAGCTAATTTGCATATGCAGGCACTGAACGACAGGGAGCGGAACAGGATGCTTGCGTTCCACACCACCCCAGCCGCTCTGGGCCTCGGGGCAGCCTGGGAAGGAGGCTCTGGGCCAGAGGGAAAAGGCAGATTCGGCCGGAGCAAAGGCAGTGCCGGCTGCCAGAGGAAGGAAGCCCATTCTTGCATGAATCTTCATGCATGGGGCCACTAGTAATAAATAATGACACAGAATAAACTGTTTCACATACAACCAACAACCTGCTTGTGCCCTATCCTGTATCTCACAGGGTCATGGCATAGACTGAGCAGCATGATATACGTAATGTCTACACCTGAAAGGAGATGTCTGCTCTGTTGTAGGCATTAGTATAATTGTGATAGATTAATAATGAGGAACTGTGATGTGCACACTGAGAGTTCAGGCAGCAAACTTCCATTGTCCATCCGCCTGTGCAGTCATCACGGCCAGGTCAGGGCTTACCTTGGGGGCGTGTGACTTCAGGTGAGCTACTTAACTTCTCTGAGCCCCCTTAACAGCAGCAAGATGAGAACGGCAACCTCCCCCTCAGTTACAGGAGGTAATTGTGCGTAGCATCTAGCAAATGGCCAGGCACGTAGTGGGTGCTCAGGAAACACTCTTCGAATGAAGCCCCCAAGACACGAGCATTTGTTCCACTCCCTCCGCTGGCCACGAACCCTGAAGGCTGGGCCTGAGAGCGGTCATCCTGGCACTCCCCACGCTGGCTCACAGCATGGATGGGACACTCCGTGTTCTGTGAATGAATGCCTGGCCCCGGGCCCCAGCATAAAAGAGACACTGATAACGTAGTTCTGACTCCTTATAATTCCTGAGACCTACACTGTGCCCTGTCTATGTGCTAACCGCTGTGCTTCTAGACAGGACTGAGACACAGTCCTTGCCTGGGGAGACTCGGGGGCCAGTGGGGGAGACAGATGTGCAAGTCATCATCTCCAAGATACACAATTAATTGCGCTGGAGGGGTGCGTGGGCCGCTGGGGGAGTGCAAAGAAAGGAGCCATCGGGAAGCTTCCTGGAGACGTGGAGGCAGTTCGGCTGGGTCTGGGAAGGGAGGCAGGTTTTCCCAGGTCTTCAGAGGAAAACCTCAGACGGTCTGTACACATTCGGGGGAAGCTGGGAACCATTTAGACTTGGGTTCAAACGCCAGTTCCCACTTGCAAGCCGAGGGAAAGCATCGCACCTCTCTGAGCCGCGGTACCCGGGCCACGGGAGGACTGAATGAGCAGCCACCTCAAAGCCTTTTGCCCCAAACTCAGAACATAGCAGGTGCTCAATAAATGGGAGTGGCTGACATTTCTTCCTGAGGGGTGAGGGGGGAGACAGGACCTGTGTCAGGACTCCCTCCTTTCTCCTTCCAGCCCTTTCGCTTCAATCCTAACCTTTTGACCTGGACCCCGTGGCCACTGGTTTCCTAAAAACTGCAGGGCAGTATACCTTAATCCCTCTCCCCAGGCTGGCCGAGCCCAGTCCCCCCTGGTGCCACAGTCCGGGCCTCTTGGTTGCTGAGATAAGCTGGTAAACAGAGGGACTGTTTAGGAAAGTCAGCTGCAGGGGCGATAATTTTAGCAAGGTTTCCTGGCGCCTCTCCTGGGCCGACCAGCTCAGATAGGGCTGTGGGAGGGGTGGGAATGACGCCTGGGCAGCCACTCCCCAACCGCATGAGGTACCTCCGCACTTACTCAGTTGTGGGCCCCCCACCATCCATCCACGCACACTTACAGCTGCCCAAACCTCACTCCTCCTTCCGGACCCTCACCAATGCCCTCCCCCACATAATTTCAGAGCACAGTTTTGTCATCTGGTGATTTCAGAATCCTTCCCTCTGAGAGTGCCCTGCAGGAGAAGC
This sequence comes from Antrozous pallidus, assembly GCA_027563665.1. Classification (NCBI taxonomy): domain Eukaryota; kingdom Metazoa; phylum Chordata; class Mammalia; order Chiroptera; family Vespertilionidae; genus Antrozous; species Antrozous pallidus. Next base: position 73,871,994 of record CM050518.1, read on the forward strand.
AACAACACAGGTTCTTTGTTTTGCTTTGTTTTTGTGTGTGTATGTTTACCTTCATCTGCTTGCATGCTGTGTGACCTTACGCAGGTGACTTAACCTCTCTGAGCCCCAGTTCCCTCATCTGCAAAATAGGGATAATAATAGGACCTACCTCATTACTAAAGTCTAAAATTAAATCATGTGCATGAAGGCTATCTCACAGTGCATGCTTTGTAAATGAATGGTGTCTGTTATTGCTAGCCCCACTAGAACTATGGTTATTCTTCATTCATGAACTCATTCATTCATTTGTTCATTCATTCAACCATCACTTATCAAGTGCCTACTACGCACCAGGTACTGTTCCAGGCACTTGTGATACAGCAATGACTAAAGCAGGCAAAAATCTTGCCCCCATTGGAGATTTTGCTCTAATGGAAATAAATGCAATAACAAGTATGTAGAATTTGTGATGAGTTCTGGAAAAATGAAGGAGAGCAGAGTTAAGGAGTGGGGCAGGATTATAGTTTCTAAATGTGTTGATCAGGGAAGTCCTCACTGAGGAAGTGATATCTGAGCAAATATATGAAGGAGGCAAAGAACACAGTGCAAAGGCCCTGAGGTGGGCGTGTGCCTGGTGGGTCTAAGGAGCAGCAAAGAGCCAGTGTGGCTGGAGCAGAGAGCAGGAGGGAGGGAGGGAGTTAGATAAGAGAGCAAACAGGATCAGGTCACTACGAGGACTCTTCCTTTTATTCTGAGGAAACGAGAAGCTGTTGGAGACTTTCAGGCCGAGGAGGGATGTGATCTGACTTATGTGTCACAAGGGGCTCTTGTGCTACTATGTTGAGAATAGACTAGGGGCAGAAACAAGGAGGCTTATGGGGCGACTGCCATCCAGGCAAGTGGTAACGGGGCTCAGCCAGGCTGGTAGCAGTGGAGGGACAGAGAAGGGTCAGGTCCTGGAAATTCTGTAAAGAATTTTCTGGAGGATGTGGGATGTGGGATGTAAAGAAGAGAGAGATTCCAAGCTTTTGAACCAGAGTCAGGGGAAGGATGGAATGCCCTCCACCGAGCTGCAGAATGTGGGAAGCCAGGGGCTTGGTGTCCCCCAAGAGCTAGTTCAGCCCCTATGATGTCTTAGCAGGCTCTGGCCCACCATGTGGGGGTCACCAGCTCCCAGCTTCCAAATTCAGTTCATATCATTAAACATTCGTGAGCATCCACCATGCTGTCAGATTGGGAGCTGCAGGAAGGAACAAGGACCAAATAAATCCTTGGCCCCCAGGTGTTTGAGTCTGAATCAAGATGGAATTGAGAAAGAAAAAGGCCCCTGAATGGAGTTATTGGCAATAGCAGCCACTAGGTACCAAGCAGATGTCGAGTGTCAAGCAGAAGAGCAATGGAAACTAAGATTGTGGAGCCAGCTTCCTGGGTTCAAATCCCAGCTCAGCTACTTAGGAGCTGTGTGACTTTGGGCAAATAGCTTCACCTATCTGTGCCTCCTTTTTCCATGTATACAGTAAGGATAGCATCTGTACCTACAACATATGGTTGCCGGGAGACCAAATGAGGTGATATTTGTGAAACCGCTAGTGGCTGGCGCATACTAAGTGCTACGCAATATATAAGCTCCGACAAGTGCCCTGGCTAATCTAAACATCAGCCTTATGAGCGATGTTGCTGTCTCATTTCTTCCCTGAGGCACTTTTTAAATTAGCAATCATCTATGAGTTCACCTACAAATCGCCCCTTTCTTATTATTACACTCCTCTGATCCAATAAAGTGTTTAACAAGGATTTAGTAAGGACAACTTTCTGTCTCCAAGTTTTGTTGTTTTGCTTGTTAGCAGGGTTTTTCCTATAGATGGACTCATGGGTGCCTCCCTCTCTTGTTCTTATTTTTATAGAAGTGTGACATGCACGTAGATGAAAGAGGTCAATTGTTCTACAAGGCTTATTAGAGCAAGGGGGTTTGAGGGAGAATGAGGGAAGGGAGGAAGGATGGGAGGGAGGGAGGAAGGAAGGAAGGACAGGAAGGAGAGAAAGAGTGAGTGAGGGAGGGAGGAAAGAACAGTTCCTTGCTTCTTTCTATTTCTCTAAAGCAGTGAGTTCTCAGTTGGAAATGATTTTCTCCTGGGGTGACATCCAGCAATGTCTGAAGACAGATTGTCATAACGTGGGGGTGAGGGTGCCACTGGCATCTAGTGGCAGAGACCTAGGACACTGCTGAATGCCTTACCAAGCACAGGACAAGCCCCCACAACAAGAATAATCTGGTCCCAAAAGTCCCTAGCATCAAGGGTCTGGGGGCCTGGGAGATTGTGGAAGATGGAGAATCTCAGGGTCACTGGCAAATGCAAACTCTGGGCTCCCGATCCAGGAGGAAGGGAGACAGAATGCTGCTTTAGAGCCTGTTGGAACAGGTTCCAAGCTGTGCGATATTAAACATGTCCATTACTATCGACGAACCTCAGCTTCCTCATCTATAAAATGGGTCTGAAAGTACTTATAGGATTATTACTTATAGGATTATTATTAAAGTACTCATAGGATTATTGTGATTTATGTAGTACGTGCTTAGCAAAGTGCCTGACATATATTATCCCCCAAATAAGGTGTTGCTGCACTTTTATTTTCCCAAAAGTATTGTGAGGGTCCTGAGGAGGAGTGATGACTTCTAGTTAGAACAGTAGGCAAACTCATTAGTCAACAGAGCCAAATACCAACAGTACAGTGATCAAAATTTCTTTGGAGAGCCACATTTTTAAAACTTAAACTTCTTCTACCGCTACTTCTTCAAAATAGACTCCCCCAGGCAGTGGTATTTTGTGGAAGAGCCACACTCAAGGGGCCAAAGAGCTGCACATGGCTCACAAGCCGCAGTTTGCCGACCACGGGGTTAGAAGAATATTGGAGGGCTTCTCAGAGGAGGAGGTTATGGCTCTGGTTTGGGCAGGTAGGGATGGAGGAAGGCTGTTCAGGTGTTGGCATGGACATAGTAAATGCAAGAGGATGATGGGTCTGAAGTGAAGGTAAAAAGTAGAGAGAGAAAAGCTTTCCTTTGATTGAGAACACATGGCCTTGAACGCCCCTCCCCTCCAAACACACCCTCCATCAGTCCCGCAAACCTGCTTACAGAGGCACACGGCCCCCTGGCCTCCAGGGCCCGCCCCGCGCTGGCACACCAGGCCCTGGCTGGAGTCACAGACGTGGAAGTGGTCGCAGGGCTCCCCCAGCCGCCGTGCACACACCTGGCAGCAGCTGCACCCGTCCAGCACCAGGGGCACCCCGGGTGGGCATCGGGGTGGTGGCCAGGGGCAGGTACACGGCGTTGGGCACAGCTGGGCACACACCTGCAGAGACAGAGACCCCACTCAGCCGTGGTTGTCCAGGCTGGGCAGTGTGAGGGCCCACACGTTGGCCCCAGAATCACACAGACCTGCTCTTGAACCCTGGCCCTCCCAGGGTACTCATTGCCGTCATGAGCATGGACTTTGGACTAGAGTTCTAGTCCCAAGAGTGAGTTTGAGCAAGTTACTTAAGCTCTCTGAGTCTCAGTATCCTCATTTATAAAAAATAAGGGGGTGGGGGGAAACAGCAGTATCTAACCCAGAGGCTGCTTTGAGGAGTATGTGGAATGATGCATGTTAAACCCTTAGCGCAGGCCTGGAGTGCAGCAGGGGCTCCATGCATGTAGCTGTGACGCTCCTCATTGTGAATTACAATAAAGGGCTCAGGCTCCGCCCTCTAGGAACACAGAAAGGCAGAAGCAGCAAAATGAAGGATTGCAACCTCAGGTCCTATAACTTCCCAGCAGGTGGACCTCAGATACTTATTTGAATTCAATAGTCTCGTGAAGTGTGTTTTCAATCTTTAGAACAATTCGGACAAGCATCGGATGGACTAGGAAACTTGGTAAAAGACTGAACCCTAGGCCTTCTCTGGGATTTACCAATCAGAGCTCCCAGAGGCAGGGCCCTGGGTCTGCGTTTTCACCGGGGCTTCTGATGCCCAGCCAGGTCCTCGCCACCTCTGCTCCCGCCTCCCCGCTCCTCCTGCCGTGCCCAGAGGGGGCACCTGAGCATCAGAGAAGGGAAGGGACTTGTCAGAAGTCACAGTGTGTCAGCTGCAGAGCTGGGCTCTTGCTTCTGCACTGAGGCCGCAGGGCCCAGGGCAGGGGGTGGGGGGCAGGGTTGACTTGTCCTGAAATAGGGGAAAGTCTGAGCCAGGCAAACATGTCAAGGTCAGGGTCACGGTATCAACTCAAATGTCCTAGCTGCCCCTCCCCACTCAGGACAGAGAAACACCCAAACCAGATGCCATGGACTCCCTGTATGTCCAGTTGAAGGTAGGGAGGCAAGAAGTAGGCGTAATTCAAGATATTCCCAGTGGCCCCATCTGTGGAGGCCTTGATCTTTAGTAGGATCCTTGGGGGACTGGAGGTTTTATGGAGTGGATAGAAGACTTGCAGTTTAGGAAGATGAAATCAATGCCCTCATAGCCTCTAAGTGGCCCCAAAGCAGGCAATGACCCATTTACTCACCCCCAAGTGTGCAAACATGCTTTCAGTGGCTTGCAGGTTCCACCCTGGCCATGAGGGGGTGCCCCAAACAGGCCGACCAGACAGGGGGGCCTCAGAGTAGGGGGTGCTCACAGGGCTCCATCTACAAGGGCACTGGTAACGGGTGCAGGCATGCAGCTGTGTGCCTGCGGCCTCTTGAGGAAAGTGGAGAACTCTGCCCAGCACTGCCTCTTGGGTCCGTCCTAGCTGGGAGCAGCAGGGCCTGGACATAGGTCTTCTGCTTTGCACCTGGCTTCCCATTTGGGGCTCTTTCTACCATGTAAACTTCGCAGGGGCTGGACTGCAGGAGAGGCTACTGATGTTGTCAGTGATTACAGGGACACTTACCATGGTGTGCCACATGTGGAGCCCTTTACCACGCTAATTTAACCCTCCCATGTGAGGTAGCTCCTTTCAAAGATGAGGAAGCTAAAGCCCAAGGCAATGTAGAGACATCGCCTGTAAGAGGCAGAGCGGGATTGGAATCCAGGTTCCTGGGAATCCAAGGCCCAGGCTCTGAACTGCCATGCTCTCCTCTTGTTCTCTGGGGCTCTGATGCCAGTTTAGCCCCTGCCTCAGTTTACCCATTTCTTCAAGGGGAATAATGACAAGTCAGGGAGAATATTTCCCACAGCCCTCTCTGGTCTTCCTCTATCTCTGCATCCATCCTAACCACTCCATTCCTCCGTTCAAGTTGCCCCATCGCACCCGTGGTTTTCCCAGCCCCTTCCTGTGGTCGCCAGGGGCCACAGCTCTGTGGGAAGAGCTCTGGGCAAGAGCTGAAGTCTTACGTTTTAGCTCAGGCACTGGCTTGCTGTGTGGCTTTGAGCACTTCCCCTAACTGCTTCGAGGGGAGGGAGCTGTTCCCTCCTCAGTAAAATGGGTGGAGGCCACCTACCCCAGAGTAGTGACAGGGACTGAGTGAGGTCCTCCAGTTCCCAGTCCGTGTGGCTCTGCTTGTTTCTGGGTCTCTGCCCCAGACCTCTGCCCAGGAGCCACCTGCCTGGAGGACAGGCACTCTCTCTCTCTGAGGATTGTGATGGCCTCCCCTGTTCGTGATGACAAAGTCCCTCTGTTCTGTGTCAGATGCTGCTGGGCTCCCTGGGACCCGGGAAGAATGAGGGGTGCACAGCAAGTCGGGGGCGGCTTAATGTTGGTCTTTCATTTAATCCTGGGCCCCACACCCCAAGTCTGACTACTCAAGCCATCCCTCTTCCCCTGCACAATGTGCTGCCCATCCCCTTTGGCAGAACAAACAGCAGGATGGGGTGCCAGCAGGGTTCTCAGCCTTCCCCGCACCACAGCGTGGGATTTCGGGATCAGGGGGGAGAAACTCCTGCGCAAGCTCCTCACAGAAGCATGAAGATATAGTGAGATCGCGGCTTGGGCGCGGCCGATCACCAGGGGACTGGGAACAGCATTTGCTGAAGGGATGGCAGGGCCCAGCAACTGGAGTCCAGGTTGGAGGTGGACAGGTGGAAACTGAAGTCCTCAGCCCCAGCCCCACACACCCAGGCCTATCCCGGGCTCCGCTTCCTCTATTGCGCTGACATTTCCTTACTGTGTGTGGCTTTGGGCAACTTGCTTACCCTCTCGGAGCCTTGCTTGATGGAAAACAGGCTAATACTTCCTGATAGGGTTGTTGAGCAAGGTAGACGTTCCACAAGTTCTTTGGAAAACGTCCCAGAAGGGAAGGCATTATTTTATGAAGGTATCTCCTTGTCCCCTCTAGCCAGGGGGCAAGGGTCAGGGGTCACTCACTGCCTGAGGGCCCACAGCAGGAGTGCCCTTGCAGAATGACCTTCCCTGTGCGGTAGCACAGGCATCCATTAAAATCCTGGCTCATTGTTAGGCAAAGCAGGCCGTCTCCCGAGTCTCTTTGGTGAGGAGGACGCCGCTGCGCTGTGGGAAGGGTGTTGGCGTTGGTAAGACTCGGAAAAGCCCTTCCGAGCTCTGCCGTGTGCCAGGCCGGTGCAGAGACTTCAGGTGAATTCTCAGAAAGGACCTTCACAAAGACTCGTAGGCACTGTGCCCATTCAAGCGAGGAAGCAGCTGAGGCTCAGAGCGAAGGCACTCGCCTATGGGTACACAGAGGGCTGGCCAGAGGCAGCTGTCTGGGCACCCAGGAGGGAAACCTGGCTGTGCCCAACACGGCTCCTTGGCAGCGGCTTCAACCTCCCCCAGCAGCATGGAAGCCAGCGGTATTCAGGGCCTGGGCCCCCCTTACCTTTGAGAGGAGGCAGAGGAAGGAGAAGGCCAGGAGGCGGGTCTGTGGTGGGCCTCTCATGTCACTGTGTCCCCCACGGAGCCCGCTCTGAGCCAGGGAGGCAGGACCTGTAAGTCTTTATGTTCCGGAGGCTGTGAGGTCCCTCCCAGACACACACACACACACACACACACACACACACACACACACATACACACACCCCCCCATACAGACATTTACATGCACATCAGTCTTTGCACTCCTTGCTCCTCTCCCCATCCTCAGCCTCCCACTGATGAGCCCATTTACCTGAAGGTGAGACCGTGGAGGCCACCGAGGGGGTGCCTGCCAGTGTGTGTGTGTGTGTGTGTGTGTGTGTGTGTGTGTGTGTGTGGTGTGTGTGAAAGCCAGAGCCGATGTCAGCACTGAGAGCCTGTGACAGGCTGGCAGGAGGCTCTGTAGCTCCTCCCAGCCCACGAGGGCCTTCCCAAGCCTTGGCTGTAGCTGCTGCAGCCCTGCCCAGACCCCCTGCCCAACCCCGGGGGGCTGTGGATCCAGGAAGTGCTGGGCAGACACCCCCTTAGCAGAGCTGACCCAAGTCCTCCAAAGCCCTGTGGCCCGGTCTCTGGGCGGCTTCGGAGGGCCTGCGGTTTCTGGCAGGAGGATTGGCAGCCAGCCACCCAGAGGCGGGTGTGACCCAGAGCAAAACTTCCCTGGCAGCCTGTTTGCTTTTGGCAACAAGGGGCCACCCCAGGGCCTGCTTCCCGGCCTCTGGCAGGCGGCCGAGGTGGATGAGCCCACACAGGCTGGACCTACTGCGTGCCGGCACTTGTTGGGCACTACCAGCTGATCTGGAAGAACCAAGTCCATTTCATGTAGCTCAGCCATCTCTGAGGGCCCCTCTGTAGGGACTGGGTACACAATACAGACTTTGGGGCAAAGCCCAGTGCAGGCGATGACAGTGAGAAAACAGGTGGAATTTCTGTGCACACTGAGGAGGGGTCCTTGTTGAGTGAGGGGGAAGGACAGCTTTCTGAAGAAGGTGCCTTTTCAGAGAGCCAAGGAAAGATGGGGTCAGATGCCCGGCCCGCATGGCTCAGTGGTTGAGCATCAACCTATGAAGCAGGAGGTCAAGATTCGATTTCTGGTGAGGAACACAGGCCCGGGTTGTAGGCTTGGTCCCCAGTGGGGGGGCATGAGGAAGCAGTCAATCAATGATTCTCTCTCATCATTGTTGTTTCTCTCTCTCCCTGTCCCTTTCTCTCTGAATTCAATAAAAATATATTTTTAAAAAGATGGGGTCAGAGAGGTCAGAATATTCTCAGCAGAGGGACCAGCACGTGCATAGGCCTAATGGCGGGAGAGAGCATGATGGCATTGCCTATTCTAGGAGCCCAAGGTGCCTGGGGTGCCTGGGGCTGACTGTAAGGAGGAGAGTGGTGTAATTTGGGGAGTAAGAGACCCCAATTTAAGCCACTGGTATTTTGGGGACACCAGTCCAGCCACTGAGGGGTTGGGGATGTAAAGACCTGAGCTTTGACTGTAGACTTTGACAAAGATAATAGAGGTGATGTCAAGGAATGGCTGGGAAAGCCTTTGACCCCCCCAAATCTCCATCAGTAACCCAAACCTCAAAGGGAGGGAGCTGGACAGCAGAGGGTTCCAGAATGGGCTGCTGGTGAGGAAGAAGAGTAAGTTGATATAGGTGTGGGACTGAGGGGTTTTCAGCAGGTGGGCGACACCCTCCTGTATGCAGCTGTAAGGGAAGAAGATGGTGGGGATGGAGGATGTCAACTGGTGGTCGTTGGTGCCCACGGGAATGCCCAATTTGGGATGCAGTGAAGAAGGAAACTTCACTCGGTGTAAAAAGCTCTATTGTGCCACAGCTGGACAGCTCAGCTCTCCGTGAGGGACTGTTCTGTTCTGCTTCTTGCTGGTGTGCTCCGTCCGCACTGCTCTGGTGAGACATCTTCCGGGCTTCAGCTCAGCCAGAGAGACACAAGCTTCAGTCTTTGGTAGAAAGGGGCCATGCACTCTCTGAGCCAGAAGGTAGCTGGCTTATATGGACAGGAGTCCTTGCCCAGGGTCCCTGATTAGTCCATCCTCATGCAAGTGAGTACTCAGATCCTCACAGTTTGATTGGTCCAAAAGACACTGTCCTGATTGGTCAGAATAGAGCTACTTTGACTGGCAGGAGCTGTGCAGTTCTGACTGGATGGGGAAAGCCTCAGTTCTACTGGTTGAAATAGGATTCCAGGGACTCCTTTATAAGGGCTGGCTCAGAGGGCAGAGACACAGTGGCGAGGGGGGCAGTCCAGAGCAGGCTCCTCTGAGAAATGCAGTTTGCGTGAGAGGTCCCTGTGCAGAAGTGGCTGCGAGGCTCTGGGTTTGTTTGTTTGTTTGGGCCCAGCCACCAGGAGCCCTTCTTAGGAGATGCCTTTTTTTCTCAGCGTTCACAAGGATGAAGAAGAAAATGTAGGATTTGATCACTTATGGCTAGAAGTAGGGTAGGGAAGGGGTTTCCACAGACGTGGAGGGAAGGAGGGATACACTGATCAGTGATTGACTGATAAATTCTTATATTTTAGTCAGGCATGTTTAGGGTATTTTATTTTTTAACACCCACTTTCTTTATACAACAAAACTATTTTCAGTGATAATCATGAGATGAAACAAATATATTTCGTGTGTGAGCTAAAATCTGCACTTACCAAACACAGCCATTGTCCTCCATGGGCCACACTTTCCCTGTTTTAAATTTTAAGCACCGACCAGCACACCAAGTAGCCACACAGAATGTCAGGATTGAAAAACCTGTACCTTCGTCTTCGCCAACACTCTGCAGGCGTTGTGTCTTGGATCAGCTGTTGAGATGCAGAGACAGGTAACACCATGGGGTGGGAGACAGGAGCTGCCCTGAAACAAGAGAGAGTTCCAAACCGTTAGGAACTTTCCTGGAAAATGTGGGCTCCTGAGTCCGTGTGCGTCTGGGGCAGTGATATTCCTAGAAATTCTCCAAATGAACTCCCATGTAGAATACGTCTATCAAAGGACAAGAAATGAGAATGTGCTCGTTCCAAGCTTACATATCCTGTTAATAAAAGCCTAAGTGGTCGTCATGCCCTCACGCCACAGTGAGCCCTCACGAGGAGGCTGCGTGCACAGTGGGCACCCGCAGGTGGGCAGGAGCTTGGCGCTGCATGGGCAGCACAGAGGTGGGAACCCTGACTCTGGCTTACCTCTTTGGGGCAATCCATTGAGGAGCCCCAGATGGGTGGGAAGGGCCTATCTCTTTGGGGCAATTGATCGTGGCTCCCGCACTGTGAGAGGGCAAAGGCCAGGCTGGGGGACACCCCCCCCCCACAACAAGTGCACAAATTTCGTGCACGGGGCCTCTAGTATATTAATAATATTCAACAGTTACCATATCAATTGCTTAGAACTTAGGAGAAAAAAGATATTTGGGGGACAGAATATTTCATGACTGACACTGAGATTTGCCAGTGCTTGGTGATAACAGAAAGCAAACTGGCTTCACCTCAATTTTATTTTAAGTTTCCTATTGACAGTGTGTCCCCTTATTGCCTGCACACAGGAAAGAGCACCCCCATATCCTATCCCTGTGGGGCCATGGTTATAATAAAAATGGAAATGATTCTGAATTGAGCACCCAGTAGGAGCTAGCCCTGTGCCAAGTACTTTTTTTTTAAAAGTGATGTTTCTAATCCTCACAGTCCACACATCAATAAGAAAGGTGAAGTTCAGGGAGGTTTGGCAACTCACTTAGATCACACAGCTAGAAAGCAGTCAGATTTTCAGCACAAATCTCTCTGACTCCAAACTTTCCTTGTGGTTTTTGTTGTTGTTATTTATTTTGCTACTGCTTATAAAGCTCTCTGTGGCATCTCCATAAATTGAGGATATGGATATATATATATATATGTATATATATATATATATCTTCAATTACATATATATATATATATATATATATATATATATATATATAGAGAGAGAGAGAGAGAGAGAGAGAGAGAGAAGAGAGCTTAACATGCATTAATATTGAGTTTACAGCTGGATAACTCTTCACATATGTACACACCAATGATGTAACCACCACCCAGATTGAGGTACATTTCCAGAAGGTTTCTCATGTCCCTTCTAAGAGTGTACTTCTGGCCCCCAGAGTACAGTACTTCTGACTTCTGTCACTATTGATTAGCTTTTCCTGGGAGGAACAGTTTTTAAAAATATATATATTTTATTGATTTTTTACAGAGAGGAAAAGAGAAGGATAGAGAGTTAGAAACATCTATCATTTGCCTCCTTCATACACCCACCCCATCAGGGATGTGCCTGCAATCAAGGTACATGCCCTTGACCGGAATCAAACCCAGGACCCTTCAGTCTGCAGGCCGACGCTCTATCCACCGAGCCAAACCAGTTTCGGCAGGAACAGTTTTGAAGCCCTTCTTTCTTGGGGGCAAGGAAGGAGACGGGAGGGAAAGGAGGTATGAGCAGGAAAGAGACACAGTGATCAGTGACAACAACAACAGCAATGACAGGAAACCTCGCTGTCTGACCGGGAGGCACAGAGGGCAGCTGCCCAGGAGAGTGACAGGAGGTGAGGGGGAGTGTTGCCCCAGCCCGGAGGGGCTCTGTATCAGAGTGTGCAGTTTGCTAGGAATGTATTCTCTGTAACTGAGGATGGGCGCATGTAGACACTGGGGGCCCCGATGGCCATTCAGGAAGCCCGCAGCTGTCAGTGTGAAGTGTCGCAGGACTGAGCCGCAACTGCCTCTTTGCTGACTGCTCACCTGTGGTGCAGGCCCCCCAGCCAACAAGTTTGGCACCAGAGGGAGGTGACAGTCCCTGGAACCCATCATTCTTTTGGCTGCTGTCCCCCAAGTAAGACCCTGGAACGAGCACAGCTGCCCTTTGCGTTGTTGGAAACAAACTCAGACTCAAGTCAAAGGTCCTGGCTTCAAACCCTGGCTCTGCCCCAGACTTAGAGCGCCAGGCCGGGGAGGGGTAACAGGGGCACCCAGGGAGCTAAGTGCCAGGGCTCTCAGTCTCAGAAGCCCACCTTGCACTTGCATGACCCTAAGAGTTAGTGCTTTCTTAAGAGTAAGATGCCTGGTGCACAAAATGAGTGCATGGTAGGACCTCAATAAATGTTGGTTGAATGACCAAATAACAATATCCTAGTCTAATGTATTTATCGGGGTACATTAGGCTATGCTTAGATCACAAGCAAACCCCCAAGTCTCAGTGGTTTAATCCAATGAAGGTTTCCTTTGGTTCACGAATGGTCCAATGAAGTTGGGCAGGTCCTCTCTGTCTTGGCGCCACGCCCCCCTGAGTCGTCCCTACTCAGATGTCTGCTCCCAGGCAGGCACCATCTGGTTGCTTGTTTGAAATGATTCAGAACCTTCATTTTAATAAGACCCCCAAGGGACTGGTATGCACATTACAGTTTGTGAATCACTGGTCTGCACCAGGGTCTTCAAGGTCACCTTGGAGAGGGAGGGTGGAGGAAACACACTGGCCTTTCACCACCTCGGACCAGAAATGACGTTCATCCCTTAGGCTTACATTTTACTGGGCAGAAGTAGTCACATGTCCTCAACTTAACGGCAAGAAGGGCTAGAAAATGTGGCCTTTCTGTGGCAACCAAAAGAGGAACCAGAGCGAGGGACATGTGGCATATTCTTTGCCACAGGTATCTTGGGATCTGGGCACAGAGTTGGGCTTCTCTGGCCCTCAGTTGCTCTGTCTTGTTCTGTTTTGAGGTGGCCTACATGTCCTATCAGACCTGGGCCAGCCGGACGCTTTAAGAGGTAGGAAATGCATCTGCCAAGTAAAACTCGTGAAACATGCCTAGGTCAGGGCACAGCTAAAAGCCATGAGAAGGTGGATGAAGGTGAAAGGATGAAGCTGGTTCTACCATGCAGCTTGTCCTGCTGCTTGCACATCACAGCCTGCCACGCCCTGCGATGGGTGCTGCCGAGGTCAGGAAATAAGCTAGTGAGCTCACAGGGGTGCCACTAGGTGGGGACAGAGAAACCCAAAGCAGAACCTGACCCAAGCAGGGCTGGGAGTGAGCAGGGTCAGCGCTCTGATGGCCGGACATGGCATTGAAAGGGGACACCTTTACCACGCATGGGAAGATCAAGACTCATTCAGGTGAAAACTCTAAGTCTGCCACTTACGTGCTTCATGGCCGAGTGTGAGTTTCCCCACCTCTGGGCCTCACTGTCCTCTTTTGGAAATTGGGATCTGTGGCAGAGCCTGATGGGTGCCCAATCCCATATCCTTTCTCCCCTCCTTCCTCAGTAATGGACCCTGATGTTATTCGGGACAGCAATGCCCGCAACTGTGCAGCCAGGCGTGGCCATGTGACCAGGTCCTGGTAATGAGATACAAGTGGAAGTGTGCGAATTCTGGAAGGCTCCTTGAAAAGAAGGCCTTCCTTTTGTCCCACCGTCTGCTTCCTCCCACTTCCAGTCAGTAATGCAGTCGGGATGGCAAAGTGTGACAGCCATCTTGGACCATGAGGATGCCTTGAGGATGGTCCTCATGTGCAGAGGAGGGAAGAGGAGGACGGAAGAGGAGCCTGGGTTCTGATGCCATCTGGAGCTGCCATGTGCACCCCGGGCTCAACCTATAGGTTTCATTCACATGATTAAAAAATAATAACGTATGTCTATGATAATATAAGACTAGTGTAAGGATATTAGCATAATGCTACATAATAAAAGGCTAATATGCAAATCAACTGAACAGCAGAATGACTGGTCACTATGACATGCACTGACCACCAGGGGGCAGATGCTGAAGCTGCCTCCTGGTGGCCAGTGTGCTCCCATGGGTGGGGGGGCGCGCTGCTCAGCCAGAAGCCGGGCTTATGGCTGAAAAGCACAGTGGCGGTGGCAGGACCAGGCTTAAGCTGTCAGTCAAACATCCCCCCAAGACTCCTGGACTTCGAGAGGGCACAGGCTGGGCTGAGGGATCACCCCCTTGAGTGTACAAATTTCATGCATAGGGCCTCCAGTAATATATATTATCCTCTCTATGCACATAATACATGTGTGTATAACCTCTTGCATAAGCCACCATTATTTTGAGCTTTTCTGATTATTACTGGTGTAAAAGTTATTAACTTTTCATTGATTATGTATCTGGCAACTTGGCTGGACTTTATTTGTTCTAATACTTGGTCATCTTATTTGGCAGTTTTGCACGGTAGATGCTCATGCCATCTGCAAACAAGGCAGCCTGATCTCTTCCCTGTGGATACTCACACCTCTTACATTCTTTTTTTTTCTTTTTTAAAATATATTTTTATTGATTTCAGAGAGGAAGGGAGAGTGGGGAAGAGAGGGTGGGGGAGAGAACATCAATGATGAGAGAGAATCTTCGATCGGCTGCCTCCTGCACTAGGAATCAAGCCCGCAGCTTTTGGTTCTGTTGCTCTTCCACATTCCTTGACTGGTGTCCTGGCCGGGAGTCGAACTGTGACCTCCTGGTTCATAGGTCAACACTCAAACTGAGCCACACCAGAAAGAAACAAAGTTTTAATAATACTGATTGACCTGGTTAAATTCTTTGTTTCTTTCTGGGCCAATCTTTTGTCATTTTATTTATTTTTTAATATATATTTTATTGATTTTTTACAGAGAGGAAGGGAGAGGGATAGAAAATCAGAAACATCGATCAGCTGCCTCTTGCACACCCCCTACTGGGGATGTGCCCGCAGCCAAGGTACATGCCCTTGACCAGAATCGAACCCAGGACCTTTCAGTCCGCAACCCAACGCTCTATCCACTGAGCCAAACCGGCTTTGGCAATCTTTTGTCATTTTATAACTTTCTGTAAATTTATTCCTTTTCCCTAAGCTTTCAAACTCATAAGCTTGCGACTGTTTGCAATAGTTTTAAATTACTTTTAATCCCTGTTAAGTCCATGTCCTTCTTCTTTTTGACTTTGTATTTTATTGTATTTCATCCTTTCTCCTGTGTCCTGATCAATTATATGAGGCGGCTGTCTCATATGCATTTTGTGCTAGAAACAGCCTTTAGTTCCATTGCTCATCCACATTCTTCTTTTCTTCCTTGGTTCATTGCTTCATTCTCAGAAGATTTTCTCTCAGGAGCAGCTGAGCCTTATGTTGGCCCCTACACTAAATCCTGAGTTTTTCCCCATCTTCAGCAAGGGCATGCCTATCAGGAAGGGCCGTGGAAAAGCCCAGCGAATGGCCATGGCTTGCCCCAGGCTGGCCTCCTGCCCCTGAACGGGAGGCTCCCTCTCTCCAAGACCGTCTGCCTCTGCTCTGCCTGCCTTGGGCCATGTTGGGAGGGGTTAATGGTAGGGTGGGTTGCTGCCTGCTCATCTAGCCTGCAAATATCCAGCCCCTAGACCCCCTCTGTGGCCTCTTCTTCCACACATCCCCCAGTCTGCACAGGAGCTCAGAGCTCGGCTCCTGCCCCAGGGGTCCCAGAGGTCATGATGAGCTCCCCCTCTCACCCCAGGACTCCTGTGGGGCTTGCACGGGTTAACACTTGGCTTCAGTGTGAACTGGCGAGGTTCCATGTGCAGGGACCAACACGGACCCCTCTGTGGGAGAGTGAAGTGTGAGCTCTCAGCACACGCATGTGATCAACCCTGCGCACGGATGCACATACCAGTGTGAGCTAGAAGTTCCTGGCAATGGAGTTGTCCTCAATTTCTGGGTAAGAGGGTTGGCACAGGTGCTGTGCCCAGGGTGCAGCTGGTGAGGCATAGATAAGTCTCCTGGGGACGTGGAAAAGGCTTCGAAATTGGCATGTGGGATTATTTACTGGCCTAATGTGCCAAGAGTAAAGCACCGAACCTGGCATTTGTTAGGTGCCAGATACATATCTGTTACATGAATGAATGAATGAGTGAATGAGTGAATGAGTTGGGGGACCCAAGGTCTAATCCCAGATTTATTGCTGTACTTTCTTAGGCAAGTTCCATGGCCTTGCATGGACTCAGTTTCCTCATCTGTAAAATGGGAGAGGGATGACTGCCCTCTTTTCTAAGGCCTCTTGGCTCTAGGAATCTCTGCTTCTGTGCCTGGAGGCATTTCTGGAATGGCAGCTCTGACCCAGGGAAGCCAGTAACCCAGAGTTCCAGAATGTCAAGGCAAAGGTGGTTCCTACAGATTCTCTGAGGTCTCACTAATTACCAGAGTTCAGGAGACCTCACTGAGTTGCAATCAGTTGGTCAAGAGGAACCAGGCCCCTGAGCAGAAATGGAGGAGGCGAATAACAGGCTAGGTTACTGCCTCCCCAGCCAAGAGCCCCTCTGTTGATCAGGATATCCAGTCATTATCTGAGTTCCTGCAGGGCCATTGTCTGTCTAATCCATCCATCCATTATTCTATCAATCCACAATTGATCCTTGTGTTTGTCCATTCATTCATTCATTGATTCATCTATTGATCTACCTATCCATCCATCCACCCATTCCATCCATATATCCATGCATCCATGCATTCATTCAACAAACACTGAGTGCAGTGGGCCATGCCCTACTATGAAATGGAGAATCAAAAATAAGGACTCCCACAATGAGCTCGCAGACTAGAGGGAAAGATAGAGAAAGGTAGAGATGATTCCCTCTCAGTTAGCGGCAAGTACCAAGTCCTGACAGTGATGACAGAAGATCTAACCAGCCTGGGAGATGGGAGAGGGGGCTTTGGAAGTCTTATTGGAAATGACATCTGAGTTGAATCTTGAAGCAAGAGCAGGATCATCCAGGTGATACGGCAATTAAAACGGAGGAACAGTCCTGGCTGGTTTAGCTCAATGGATAGAGCGTCAGCCTGCAGACTGAATGGTTCAGGTTCGATTCTGGCCAAGGGCACATGCCTGGGTGGAGGGTTCAATCCCCAGTAGGGGGCGTGCAGGAGGCAGCCAATGATGATTCTCTCTCATCATTGATGTTTCTGTCTCTCCCTTTCTAAAATCAATAAAATATATTTTTAAAAAACAGAGGAACAGACATATGCATCTAAATGTTATTTTGCTATTCAAAGGTACATACATTTGTTAATAACCAGTAACCTTAACACACACACACACACACACACACACACACACACACACACGACAGAGAGGACAAAGATGGAAGAAGCAGGAGAGCAGGAGCTGCTTGGGGAGTTCTGAGTAGCTGAGTCTGATGAGGCCTGGAGAGCCAGGGAGGTGGGGTGAGATGAGGCTGCAGAGCTGTGGCTGTGTTAGCTGGGGGTGGGATAGGGATAGAGGCCTTGGGACACTCAGGGACTATCTGGAGATGCAGACAAGCTCTGGGTCTGGCATCAAAATTCCAGCTTCCTTTTCCCCTCTACCCCGGAGTGACCTTAGGCAAGTCACCCCACTGCTCTGGGCTCAGTCCCCCACTGTGACATGACAGGGTTGACCCCTGTGGCCTCTTGGGACCCTTCCAGCTCTGAGTCACATGTGGTCAGCAAAACCAATACCCACGTGAACATCTGGTCTGGCCTGACGAGGGAGTTAATTGTTCCCAGTCCCTATGTGTGTTGGGGGGTGCGGGGGGGGGGGGCTGGTTAGGGGACCCTGCTCAGGGGCCGCCCCCGTGGGGCTCCCAGTCATGGGAGGAAATGCTGAGAAGGGAGTGAGTCACCGGCCAGTCATCAGCTTGGGCCTCAGGGTCCCAGGTGGGAGGAGGGGAGCCTCAGTTATGCTCCTCACTGTCCCACAGCCCCCGCCTCTCAACACAGCACACCCTTGTTCAGAACAAAATCCCACCTGAAACTCTAATATTTAAAAAGGCCCAAAGAAAATGACTCAAGATGAGGCGGGCAGGAGGTGGGGGAGCAGCTCTGCCTCCCTCCCACCCCGAGGCCCTACGGAGCCTCTTTGAGTCCAAGAGGCCAAACGCCCTCAGCCCTCAGGAGGAGAGACGGAGACCCAGAGGGCCAGGGTCTGACCTGAGGTCGCAGCGCGTTGACTCATTCCTCTCCTCTCCGCCCGACACTGCCCTTCAGGGCCACGTCTTCCCCTTTTCTCCGCAGGTCGCCCCACTGCCCCCCCCAGATCAGTGGTTCTCAACATTCCTAATGCCACCACCCTTTAATACAGCTCCTCATGCGATGGTGACTCCAGCCATAAAATTATCTTTGTTGCTACTTCATAACTGTAATTTTGCTACTGTTAATGAATCGCAATGTAAATATCTGTGTTTTCCGATGGTCTTAGGGACCCTGCTAAGACCTTGTCATGACCCACAGGTTGAGAAACACTAGCAAGGTCGCCTAAGACCATCAGAAAGCACAGATATTTACATTACGATTCCATAACAGTAGCAAAATGACAGTTATGAAGTAGCAACAAAGATAATTTTATGGCTGGGGTCACCATCGCATGAGGAGCTGTCTGAAAGGGTGGCGGCGTTAGGAATGTTGAGAACCTCTGAGCTAGAGGAAGCCGTAAGGCCAGGACAATGCAGACACGTACAGAGCCTCAGTGATACCTTAGGAGGGACGGGCTAAAGCTGTGCTCTGCCCGGGGCGAGACCCGGCAGGTTTTGGCCTCCATCTCTGGCCTGTGCCTCCAGCTGCACGGTGGGGAGGCTGGCGGGAGACTAGAAAGAACTAGCATTCATGGAGGGCTTACCCTGCACCACGTGGGTAGTCAGCTCTGACAGCAGCCCTCTACGCGTTGTGGCATTATTATCCTTGATTTGCAGATGGGCAAGTAGAGGCATCAAGAAATTAAATAGCTTGCCTAAAGTCACATGACCAAAAGGAGGCGGAGCTGGGATTTGAACCCAGCATCTGAGCCCTGGATCACTGCTGTTACCCACTGTGCTACATTGCCCCTCAGGCGATGGCCTGGTAAGGGATCCAGGCAGTAAGATAGGAGTGGGTGAAAGGGAAGGGAGGGCTCAATCACATGCTGGCTCCGTCACTCACTGTGTGATCTTGGGAAGCCACTTAACCTCTCTGGGCCTGTTTCCAAGCGAGGTGATGGTGGGAGTTGAACGGCTGGGGCCTCGTTGCGCTCAGGAGATGGTACACTCTCCATGACTGGTGTTTCCTCGTCTCCCCCACGGCCCCGCAGCCACTCTCTCCGAGTGGGAGGAAGTGATGGCCATTGCTCAGATGTCCCCTCCATCTCCAAGCTGTCTGGCTCTGTCTCCAGTTGTTGGCTAACCCCTCAACCTCTCAGGGAGGAACAACGGGGCATGTTCCAGCCATACCCATCTTGTGGGCTCGGAGCCCTTCCTTGCCCTGCCCCCCGAGAGGCAGTTTACCGGGTAGGCAGGTGGGCTGTCCAGGCTGCAGTGAGGGGCTGCTAGACCAGCTTTCAGGAGCCCAAGTGGGGGCAAGTGGGCTAGGGACCCACCTCCCCAGCCCCACCAGCCCCAGAGAAAACATTCATTCCTGGAAGCCCAGCCGGGCGGTGGGGGGGAGTGGCTGTGTTAGAGGAAACCGGGCAGGGTCAGCCAAACCTCTGCTCACGAGGCCAGCGGCTCAGGGACTCACCACGGGAGGCTGGCTCACTGGGTGTTGACGTAAATGCTGGCCCTGGAGCCGGCCCAGCTGCTGGGCTGGGATCCCCTGAGGCGCCCGGGCCCCAGAGTGCCAGCTTGGCAGGGCCGGTGACAGCTGCAGCTGGGCCTTGTTTTTCTCTGCGGCCCCTCTGGGACTGGAAAGACAGCAAGGCCAGAGGCCAGGGGCATTGCAGAGGGGCAAGGTCTTCGCGCCGGGCCTGGGCCTCCCTGAGCTGGAGGACCACGCCCTTTCTGGACACCCCTGGAAGGTGGCATCACTCCGCAGAGGCATTGGGTCATGTGGAGTCTGGAGCCAGGTGGCCTGGGTTCGAATCCTGACCGTGTCCCTCACTGGCTAAACAGCTCTGGGAAATCTGCTGAACTTTTCTGTTCCTCCGTTTTCCCATCTGCAAAATGGGGATGGGGATACTCGCATACACTTCACAGGGATATTGATATAACTAAATGATGTCATATTTGTAACATATGTAGAATCAGTCATTATCACCTACTAAGTGTCTTAAGCAATTGTTATAGAAATGCTTTCAGCTGAGCATCCAGGCCATGACTGAGGAGCTGAGCTTAGGCGATACAGTAGGTTTAGATTCTGCCCCTGGGAGCTTCAAAGTCCAGGTTCTCGGCACACCCTGGAGGTTCTGGTCACAGTGACAACTAATTGGTGAAGGTCTGCCTGTCCACTCTCTAGGGCCACACTTGTTCCTTCTCTGCTCTATCCCAGAGCCCAGCCTGGAGGCCGAGACCTCGAGGGTGTTTAGACCTGGCCATAGAGCAAGTATGTGAGCACCTGAGCCCACATCCGGGGTGCTGCGGCTCCCAGCCAGCACTGCGTGGGCGTGGCCTCCTTCCATCCCTCAGAACCCCCGGTGGAGTCGTCGTTTCATTCTATGTTCAGAGAAGCAAACAGGCTCACACAGGCCAGCCCACGGTCCCTGTGGCTGGTAAGTGGCAGGGCTGGGACTGAACCCACATCTGTTCAAGTACAAAGCCTCCATTTTTAACACTAAGCTACTAGCACAGCCGCCCTCAGGCTTGGGGGTTCAGCGTGTGTCCTGCCCAGGCTGAGAAGATCCAGAAGGATCTTGGGGAAAGGAGAAGCATGGGAGACACAGGGACCTGCTGGGGGAAAGCAAAGAGGCAAGGACAGCCCATTGCACCAGTCTCTGCAACACGGCCTGTTTGGGGGACAGCAAAGACTGCGGGGTGCAGGGCTGAGGTGTGTGAATGATGGAGCAGCAGGAAGCAAGGCTGAGGGACGTCTGCAAACAGCCCGAGTGCCCGGAAAAGGTTTAGACTGTCCTGCGTGGCGGGAGCCTCTGGGCAGTCCACGCAGAGCCTGCTGTGGCCAGGTAATCGGCCACTCTGGTGGCCTGGATGGAAGGTGCATTCCGAGGAAGGAAGAAGGAGGCAGGGAAGAAACTAATGTTAACAAGTAAGAAACCTCAGTTCATTACTGGGGATGAGCTATCTCCCTCCAAAGCAAAGCTTACCTGCCCTGCTTTCTACTTCATCCAAAGCAGTGTGTGTGTGTGTGTGTGAGTGTGAATGTGTGTGTGTGTGTGTGTGTGTGTGTGTGTGTGTGTGTGATCTGTATGTGTGGTGTGTGTGGTGTGTATGTATGTGTGTGGTATGTGTGTGCATGGTGTGGTGTGTGTGTGTGTGTATGTGTGTGTGTTTAGAGTGCAGGGCCTGGGAAAGGAGCAGGTGGACTTAGAATCCTTGGAGCCCAGACACGAGTCTTCCTCCCCACCCCAGCCCCAGCCTCTCCCCCTGCAATGACCTCCTTTTGGGTTCAGCTGCAGTGAGGGGCTGCTAGACCAGCAGTGGGAGTGGACCCAGAAGGTAGCAGTGACTGGGGTCAGGGGCCCACAAGGCCCTCACAGCCACCTGGGGTTCAGACAAGTGGGAGCCCAGATCTTGGATCTGCCACATACGTGGTCCGCGACCTTGGCCCTGAGGTCTCCCTCCTTCGTAAGATAGAAACAACAGTAAAGGAAGGGGCTATTGTGAGGGCTGGTCAAGTTCTTGAATGTGAAGCTCGGAGCACCGCTCTGGCTCAGAGCGACTGCCGATACATTTGAGCTAAACATCCTGTCTCAGCCGGAGGGCAGACGCCACTGGCGGCCTGGGGAGAGCTCCCAGGCCACTTGCTGTGCCTGGAACTATGCAGATGCCGCCAAGCCATCCCCCGCCCCCCCCGTGCCTGGGACTGACACCGCTCAGGGAAGCAGCCTGCCTACATTTGCACTGGGACTCCTGCCTTGAGCCACCTGTCTGTACCCCGTGGGCAAAGGACGGCAAAAGGCGGAAGGCATGGTGTCCTGGCTCCATCTTGTGGGTTACATGTTGGACCACCAGGGTCTGCTCACCCCCCCCCCCCCCCCGCCCTCCTAACAGCGCATCCTTGGGCAAGTTACTCGATGTTTCAGTGCCGCACTCTCCTCATTTGCAAAATGGGCACAGTCATCCTTCCTACCTCACAAGGTCAAGGCTAAACGAGAGCTGGCGTGCGATGCTCAGCACAGTGCCCGGCGCATGGAAAGCACCCGGCAATATTAGCGATCGCAGTTTAATGCAGCAACAGAGAGCAGGAGCTTTAGGAGAGGGAAGCAATGAAGTCCATGGTCATTAAACACTCTGAGAAGGGGACAAACGGGACAAGGGTGCACCACACACAAGTGGAGGGAGTGATGGAGCCATTGACGGGCCCAGAGTCAGGCCCAGCCCATGTGAAAAGCAGTCAGTAAGACTAATAGCAACGACAGCATTTCTCAGAGTGAGCACTAAGCATGCACTAGGCCCCGTGCTAACGTGTGTGCACAGAACAGCTCATTTCCTTCCTGAACACCCCGAGGAGCAGGACTGGGACTAGGGAGCTGCAGTAAGGTGTCAGGGTGCATTATTTAAGGAGGCGCTCACCCTTGGACTCCTGCAAGTGCAGGGACAGCACCTGAGAGCCAGTGCCTCCTTAAATGCTGTGCCCTGGGCACTTGGCTGGCTGCACCCTGGTCCCAGACCTGCTGTGAGGTTGGTGTATAATTAACCCCGGAGGATAGGGTGGCACCTGTCCCAGGTCACACAGCTGGGAAGGAAGAGGCAGGTGCCAGGTCTCTCTGGTTTTGAAGGCTGGGGCTGTTTCAACTCTGAGGCGCTGCCTCCCCACTTGGGGATGGAAGGCCCCCGTCCACCTCCCTAGAGACCCAGCACCCAGGGGGGTGGGGGCTGCCAGGACCCACCCTCCTCTCTGGTTGACACAGACAGCTGGGAGAACTGGCCTGCAGGGCGGAGGTCTAGTGATCTCCCTACATTCCTTGGGGGTTAAGTGTAGGGACCCAGGCTTCCGGCATCAGCCATCACGTTCCCCAGAAGGAATCTCTAGTCATAACAAACCCCAAAGGTCACCCGTCTGGGAATCAGCGTCTGTCTCCAGCCCAGGGCAGGAGAGAGGGCCCTCTCTTTATGGAGACCACCCTGCTGTCCAGATGGGGGTGGCCTGCTCTGGCCAGCCTGTGGGCCCCTCTTCCTCCTCTGGCTCTCCTGTGGGGGTGGTGTCTGCGTGGGGCAGGTGGAAAGACGGGAAAGGCACCCCTAGAGCGTCCCAGTGCAGTAAATGCATGGGCCCCGGGTCAGATTTCCCCTTCAGTGCCTCCTAGCCATGTGGCCGTCGGCAAGCTGCTTCACCTTGGTGTGCCTCGGTTTCCTCTTCTGTAAAATGGGGATAATGATGTCTACTGCGTAGGGTTGTCCTGAGGATGAAATGAGATCCATTCACACAAAGGCTGTCTGTTGAAGGCCTGCCAACTCCCAGGTGGCAAGCAGCAAGGCCCTGAGTAGAAGAGACAAAAATCTTACCTTACAGTTTTTAAAAGGGAATATTGTGATGGATATTGTTTACTTTAGAAAATGCTGGCATCAAAAAAATGAAACAAATACACTGAGTGGCCAGATTATTATGATCTCTGAATGCATAATAATCTGGCCACTCAGTGTACACACACACACACACACACACACACACACACATATTAGAGGCCTGGTGCATGAATTGGTGCATGGATGGGGTCCGCCCAGCCTGGGCAGGGGGAGGGGACATAGGTGGTTGGCTGGCCTGCCTGCTGGTCGAACTCCTGGTTGAGGGGACAATTTGCATATTAGCCTTATATTATATAGGATATACACTGAGTGGCCAGATTATTATGCACTCAGAGATCATAATAATCTGGCCACTCAGTGTATAGTAAAATGTTAATAGTTGTTAAATCAAGGAGATGGACAAATGGCAAGTGGTTGTTCATTATATGTTTTCTATGCTTTTCTGTATGTTTGAAATAGTTTATAAATGGAAGGAAGGAAGGAAGTAGGAAGGAAGAAAGGAAGGAAGGAAGGAATTCATGCACCAGGCCTCTAATATATGTGTGTGTGTGTGTGTGTGTGTGTGTACACTGAGTGGCCAGATTATTATGCATTCAGGAATTAATATGCCCCAAGTCCCTTCTGGAATGGTTTGTTTTGGAATGAAACAGGCTCAGACTGGGCTGAGGAAGGAAGGAAGGAAGGAAGGAAGGAAGGAAGGAAGGATGGAAGGAATCTCTGCCCTTCGCAAACTTACAAGTGGGGGAGTAGACAACACACAAATGAGTAAAGCTTGTATTATATCAGTTGATGCTCAGTACTTTGGAGAAAGACAAAGAGGAGACACAGGTGCCCAGGTGATGGGGGGACTTCCATTTTAAACCCAGTGGTCAGGGAAGGCCTCCCTGGGAAAGTGACACGGAGAGTAGGGCTCAGATCTCCTGGTTTCTGGACCTGGGTGGCCCCAGGGCCCATGTCCAACCTTCTGCCCAGGGAAGAGACATGGCAAAAGCCCTGAATCCAGGACCCATGGGACTGTGAAGTCTTAGAATTACGTGTGGCAGGTGCAAATTTCAGTTCAAAATTCAGATGCTCGGAGAAGGTACTCGATTTTGAATTCGTTTTTAGCACAACACTCCACTTCCGACGTAGGAAGAAAAGTAATCTTGATCAGTTTGGTTGTTTCCCCATCACACACACACACACACACACACACACACACACACACACACACTCCCTGTGGTTGTCTACGTGTGAGGTTGTCTCGGGCTTTCCTGGCTCGGACACATCGTATGACCGTTTCATCTCTTGAGTCCTTTCCCCCACCTTCTGCTTTTGGATTCTTCAAAGCTCTCGGGGTCACATTGACCCACAGAACTAAAATGTGTTCACTCGTAGCTTGTTCTCTGGCTCTCTTCCCAGCCTTTTAATTTGGGAGGAAGGAGAGGGGAGGGGAGATTGCATCTGTCAGGGTGGGCTGGGTTAGGTGCAGTAACAACCACCCCCAAACCTTGCTTCTCGGTCACTCCTGCTGCTCCTGAGATCAGCCACAGCCCTGCTCCGTGTGTCCTGACCCCGGCCCCGGCGCTCCACGGCCACCACCCGAACATGCACAGCAGGGGACAGAGAAGGCATCGAATCACGCCTTTCTGACTCATTAGGAATTAATATGCCCCAAGTCCCTTCCGGAATGGTTTGTTTTGGAATGAAGCAGGGCTTTTGGAACCTAAAAACTTGTTTTCAGCTCTTACTGAAACACCCTTCCCTGAGTCAGTAGATGTCCCCTGGTCTGCCTGTCTGGATGGGGACAGAAACATGAGGGGGACACACAGGCAGCCTCGATTTCCGGAGTGAGTCTTGCAGGCTCAGACTGGGCTGAGGAAAGGTCGGGAGACTAACAGTCACAGCTTTCCACTCAGTTCCCCACAGGAGCTGCCTCCATCTCCTTCCTCCCCCGCCCCGTCCTGCAGTGAGCACAGGGTCGGCTTGGCGGCTGTGTTCAGCCTCCTTTCCTGAGGGCCAGCCAGTTTGGAGTTTCTGGCTGCAGGTGACTGACTCCCTAACACTTCTCATGTCAACTGTAAGGACCTTTGTGGTCAGGAAACCTGGACCTTTGTGGTTCTGGAACCGGTTAATTCAGAGGCTCCGTGATGCCATCCAGCATCAGAGTGCTGGCTTTGGCCCTCCGGCTTGTGCTGGCCACCTCGTGGGTTCAGTGTGGCCGCCCGTTTCCGACATCACATCCTCACACCCCACATGGAGGGAAGGAGAGGGACGTCTCCCTGCACAGCTTTCTCCATCGAACAAGCCCTTCTCAGCCCTCCCAGCAACGTTCTGTCCCCTTGCTCCGATGAGGTCCCCTTCTTGTGGAAGACAGCTAGTGTTCACCAACCTCTTTGTGGGCACACAGCTAGGCTGCAGGTCCCAGCCTCCTTTGCAGTTAGATGTGGCCACGTGACTGAGTCCTGGCCAATTGGATGCACCATTTTCAGGTCTTACCTATAAAGACCTCCTACCCACAATTCTTGCTCTCTATCTGCCTGCTGAATGGAGAGGACTCTGAGGACAAGGAAGGCAGAGTCACAGACAGCAAGAGTCTGAGCCCCCGAAAAACTGCCTGGAGAAGAGCCCTCCTGCCGAAACTTCCTGAGCTGTGCTGTGAGACAGATCATCACCTGTGGCGTAAGCCACTGACATCTTGGAGTTCCTTGTTACCGCAGCTAACAGGATGTAACCCCACCAATACACACCCAGTCAACACACATCCAGCCCTAAATGCCAGGCAAGGGGACTGGAGAACCTGGAATGGCTTAGGGGTTGGGAAGAGGTTCTACCTGAGCACTTTGTCCCCCCTCACCTCCCAATACCAGTGCACAGGCAGCTGTAGAGAAGGACGAGGGCAGGAAGGGGAGTGAGTGATGGGTTTGGGGTTTGAGCTGGACCTAAGGCCACAGGAAGATGGGGCTCAGGGAGACAGCTGTGCTCCTCCTGTGGTGGTGAGAGGGCCACACACAGGGAGAGGAAGGGCCTCTGTAGACAGCTGTCAGTGTGGTCCCTGTCCCACTGGCCAGACAGGCCTCTGTTGGCTCAGCCTCTGGACCACCCCATGCGTCATCCTATGGACAGCAAAGAATTGGGCAACACTTGACTTATAACATATGGTGGCTCCCCTCAGGGAATCTGAGGTTCTTAGAAGCATGTGGCTGGAACCCCTCTCACAGGACTCTCAAGAGCCCAGGCCTTGGGGCCTGTGGGGCAGGCAGGGCTGTTCAGGCTGCGTCTCCCTGCTCTCCTTGGGGAGGGAGAGTTGCATGCTAGATAAGAGGCCAGGCTTCAGCATCTCAATTCCACAGCCTCCTAGCCTGGCCAGCGGGACAAGTGAGCTCACCTCCCTGAACCAAAGTGTTTCTATCTGCAAAACGAGGAAGGGAAATTAATCCCTTCAACACAGGTGAAGAGGACATGAAACAAGCAACATAGAGGACCTGGAACCCAGTGAGGGCTCCTGAGGTGATGGCCACCTGGTTATCCCCGATGGAGGGGGGGCCACATCTAGATCCTGTCAGCACCCCCTCTCCACCCCACATCTCCAAGAAGCTGTCTCTTTCCCCGAGCAGAAGTTTTGGACAGAAGTCTGCCCTGGCAAGGCGGGTCTGAGCCCTGACTCCTCCCTTGCCAGCATGCCACCGGTCTGCTCCAAGCCTCAGTTTTTCTACCTGCACAGTGGGCACAATTGGTCCCCCCATCTCTGCCTCACAGAGTTGTAGCAGAATTCAGTAGAAGCAGTGGATCTTGGTGCTTCTGTAGACAGAACCCACAGCTACCCTGCCCTGGGTTCAAACCTAGCTCCGACCTCTGCTCATTTTGTGACCTTGATAATGTCATTGAGGTAAGGTCTGGGGCTGTCAGAGGGGTGACACGGGATCCGAGCTCATAGGAGGAATGAAATGGGACCAGGAATGGGACGTGCTCAGCTCTAAGCCTGCACCTCACAAAGGGCTCCGTTAATAGGAGATTTATTGTCACCAGTAGCCTCAAGATTTTGCAAAGGGCAGAGGGCTCTGAGTTGAAAGGTTCTTGGGTCAGTCTCCATGAGATACCAAAGAGGGCAGTTCCATTTCACCTGCAGCCCATTTGGGTTCCCAGATTCTCCCACTCCATATTGATACCCTCTTCCCAGAACTGGAGCCACGTGGGAGACAGTGGGTGCAGGGCAGGGAGTCTAGAGCTTCAAATTCTAGTGCAGCTTCTGCTGCTCTCTGGCTGTGTGGCCCTGGGCAACTGCATCGCCCTTTCTGAGCCTCCTTGAGGGGACGGGAGTGCAGGCTCTACCCGAAGGACCCATATGCCTGTGGCATTCACTGACTCCTTCCTCACAAAGGCCAGGGGCCCACGGAGAGGGCGTGGCCCCCGGGGGCTCAGGGTCAGGGCCACTGCTCTGCGTGGAATCTGGTCTCTGCTGCTCAGAACTGCCTCTCCGGATGCCTGGAATGTCACCAGGAGTGACTCACGGCTTTGGGAAATCACTGCCCTCACCCCACTGAGTAATAACAATAACAATAACAATCCCTCGTGGCTTCAGAGCCGAGCCTCACTCGGTCTCCTCGCAGGGCTGTGCAGCGGGCAGTGGCCAGGAGGAGAGTGCGGATCCGGGGCAGGACGTGGCGCGCCCAACGCCGCACAGGATGGGTGGTCCCGCCTGCAGACCCGGGTTCTGGCCGCTTGGTCAGGGCCTTTCCCTCCGACAACTTCGTTTAAAAATGCCGCCTGGGAGCAACTGACCACCCTCCTGCGTTCTTAAAACCACAGGGTCCCCTCTGGGATGTGACCCACTTGGCAGGTAGGCGGGTCCCTGGGCCCCGGGTCTGTGCGAGTGTTCAGCTGCACCTCGTTGTTGCAAGACTCTGGGGAGCGAGAGCCCCGTCTGCTCCACGCTGCCGGCCTTTGTGAATAAAAACAGCAGCGTAAAAATAATAATAAAATAAAATAAAAATGCCCACATTCATGGCAGCCCAACAGGTTAGCAGCCCGGCGTCCACGGTGGATGGCCGGATAAGCAGCAGGTGGTACTTCTATGTTTACGTGGAATATTACTCAGCCGTAAAAAGAAAGGGACTCTGGCACGTGCCACAACATGGATGGACCTCGAGGACATTACGCTGGGTGAAGCCAGACGCAGAAGAGCAGGTGCTGAGTGACTGCACTGATGAGAGGGACCTGGAGCAGGCCCGGTCAGCGGCCGGAGAGTGGGAGAGTGTTTGTCAGGGGCTGGGGAGCTGTTTGATGGGCACAGGGTTTCCACTCAGCAGGGTGAAGAGAGTTCTGGGGACGGACGATGGTGACGGTACACAAGGATGTGAATGTCCGAGCGTCACCAAACTGCTCCTTTAAAAACGTTAGGATGGCAAATTTTGTGTTATGTGTATTTTGCCAAAATTAAAAATATTTTAAGTGCCGTTTCTATAAGGGAGATGGTAAGTCTTAACCTTTTTAGGACGAGTAGCTTAGCTTTTCATGATTCGTAGCAATCAATACACGCTAGGTCACGCTGCTGTGACGAGCAGCCCCAAAGTCTGACCCCCGAGTCACGCAGGCAACCGCTGTGTCACATGGCCTTTCACTCTAAACCGCGTGCTCTCTGGAACATTCTTCTCTGCTGTCCGAAGCCTCTGCCTGCTCTGTCTACATCCCAGACCCTGGATAAGGCAATGAAATCAGTCAGATTCACCCGTGGCTGGCTGTGTGGTCATGGGCAAACCCTTCTGATCCTCAGTTTACTTATCTGGGAAATGGGGACGATAACAGGATGTTTCTTGAGGGGAGAATTCAAGGAGCACGGAAGACATTAGCATGGCTACGGCACGCCCGCAAGGCTGTGGGCATAGTTAAGCCTCATGGAGAGCTTGGCACCCAGGCAAGCATGGGATGGCTTTAGTCTCAAGCCAGCCAGGCCCTCCGCTTGAAGAAATACACACCTTCTGCCCCCCGAGAAGTACCTTCTCCCAGGCAGCCTTGCATCAGGGCCCAGGAAAGGGTGGGAAGGGAGCCAGAGGCTGCAGGATGGTTGTCTGGAGCCTGAAATACTTTTCTCCCCCAATTAACTATTTTCAATCTCTCATTCTTTTTTTTAAGGTAAGAGTTCCTTCTCTTTTATTATTATTAAAAAACATTTTATTGATTTCAGAGAGAGGAAGGGAGAATGAGAGAGAGAGGACATAGGTCATCTGCCTCCTGCACGCCCCTCAGCAGGGACTGAGCCTGCAACCGGGCACGTGCCTCGACCAGGAATTGACCTCCGCCACCTCCTGGTTCTTGGGTCGATGGTCAGCCGCTGCACCACACTGGCCAGGCTCAGCCTCTCATTCTTTTTCTTTTCTTTTTCAAATCTGTTTTGCCAAGGAGCACACATGTAAGTGTGTGTCCGCTCCCAGCTCAGCCAACAGCCCACCCCTTGGGAATGTCTGCTTTAAATACTGGGGTACAGGACCCTTCAATCCGCACCTCTGCACGTGCTGTTGCTCCTCTGGCCATGCCACATTAGCTCCTGCGTCTGTTCTCATTCTGCTCAGCAGCTGCCAACCTGCCCACAGGCCCTCTCCTGGGGAGCCCCTCTGATCACTGCCCCTGCCCAGTTAGCACAGCCCTTACAGTCTCCCTGGGGTGGGGCGCATGCCTTAAATTCTTGTTCCCCCCAGTTATTAGCACTCTGAGGGCAGGGACAGTGCCACCCCTTTCTTGACAAAGTCAGATGCGTCCATCAACCTCACATCAGCAGGAAGAAGGGATTGTGGTTAACGTCCCCATTTTACAGAGGAGAACATGGCAAGTGCAAGTGAGTGGTGAATCGGGGCCTCCACCCCAAGGTCCTTGCTCGCACCGAGGCGCCCTGCTGGGTGAGCGCACAGTAGGGGTGTGCCTGCATGGGCATCAGTAGGGGACGGGCTAGAGTGGCAGAGACCGGCGATCCTTTCCTGTGCTTCCTGGACACACAGCTAGTCTGCATTTCCCAGCCTCCCTGGCGAGGGAAGTGGGGCTTGGCAGACTGAGCACAGGAGACAGAGCAGAAGGTGGTTAGCAGGGCCTGGGAGAAGGAGGGGAGGGGCTCTGGCCGGATGGGTACAGACCCTCCGTTTGGGGTGAGGAAGAGGTTCTGGAGGTGGGGCGTGGTGGTGGCACGGCAAAGTGGGTAGGGTTAGACATGGTTAATATGATCAAGTCAATGTTGTGTGTTTCACCTCCATAAAAAATGTCATACAAGCCGCAAATCAAACCACATATGTAATTTAAGTTTTCCTAGCAGACACATTTTAAAACGTAAAAAGACACAGGTAGAATTAACTTTTATGATTATTTAACCGAGTCAATCAAAAATACTATTTCAACACATCGTCAATATAAAAAGGTTAATGAGGAGTTACTTTGCTCTTTTGTCTTCCACCTGACAAAATCCGCGTGTTTCGCTCTGATGGCTCACCTCAGGGGCTCGGAAGCCTCACGTGGCTCGTGGCTTCCGGACGAAATAGAGCAGGTCGCCCCCAGGCTTTTGATGAGTGGACCATGCGTTTCTGTGGCAAGCCTGTGTGTTGTCATTGTGATTGCATAGGTGCTAATGCCACACGGTGCAAGCCCGCCAGCAAGGTCTGAGGGTGAGGACTCCGTCCCCTCGCCTCTCGCCCATCTCGCTGCCCAGCTGAGGGATTAGAAAGTGCCTGCTCATAGGAGTGAGTGCCTTTCATATGCGAAAAGCCATTGCGTTTCCTCCTCTGTAAAACATCCGCTCACCTCACTCGAGGGCTGTGTGTGCTATTTCTCTGCACACCTCTCCGTGGGCCCAGCCCCACAGGCCGTGGGGCTAAGGCCAGATGGTCCAAATCATGCCCAAGTGGGAGCCGGCTGTTCCCAGCAGCCAGGTCGCTGTGGGCCCGAGAGCCGGGAAGCAGGACTTACCTCTGAGACCATACCTCCCTCTGCTGGCCAGACTGAGAGGAGGAGGCTGGAGAGCCGGGACTCAGAGAGCCTGCGGGTCTGGTTTCACCTCCCTTCTACGGGGCACTGCTCTGTGACTCAGGTCAGAGAGCCACCTCTCTGGGCTCTCCACCCCCCCACCTGTCGGAGGAAAACAGCAGCCGTTCCTCTCACCCACGGGGGTGCTGGGGGAATAATGAGGACAAGACATGAAGGTGCTTAGCGGTGGTCCTAGCACAAAACAAGTGCTAAGTGGCAGCTGGGGTGCTTTGGGCCCAGGGAAGATGGGAACGGCTGGCTGGAAGGCTAGTAAAGGAGGCAGCTGGGTTTTCGTGGGCCCCCCACTGCCTAGCCAGCTTCAACGTCCTCGGCTGTGGACGAGCCACATCACTTTACAACAAGGGGCTGGGCCATCCTGCAATGCTAGGACCCGCACGCCGGTATGACCCCCTGTGAGCCCGGGCAGGGCCCCAGCCTCTCCCCACAGTGGCTGGGCACACAGGAGTGTTGAGGGAATCCAGGCAGAATACCCACTGAGGCATTTGGAGCCTCCCAGCCTGGACTCTCCCAGAACCCATGTGAGCACATCCCCTGAGCACCGGCTCCTGGCGGTGCTGGGTGGGGACGGCTTTCTCGGAGCCCGCCTGGAGCAGGGCCAACGGGCACTGAACTCTGATCTGACGTTCAACTCTTGCTTAATTGACAGTTACGCTACAATCCTTCCTCTGCCCTGAAACCTCCCGTAGCTCCCCCGGGGCCTGCCAAGTAAGCCCGATTTCTCACCCTGGCAGTCAGGACCACCCCTGGCCTGAGAATGGCCTGAGTGCATCTGGTGGGGGGGAGGGTAGGGGGAGGGAGCTCCTGGGCTGCGTAAGGAGCACTCGCCACGTCCTGCCCTCCCTCAGATTGCCCTACACGCCCCTTCACACGGTCATTCCTCTGTCTCCTTTCATTTAACACCGTTTACTAAACACGTCATTTATGTAAGTACATATTCGTCCCCACTATATGAAGACATTGTTCTAGACACTGAAGTAGAGATGGTGCTCTTAACCACTGCAGGGAAAATGTCTTCATTTGTGGATTTCATAGAACATGTGCCCGCGGGATTGCATTGCAGGGTCCCTCCAGGTGTTGGACAGGGAACGGAAGGGGAGCACCCTGAGCTCCATCAGCCCCAGGGCCAGGCCACCTCTGCGTCCAGCTGCAGGCCGGCTCCTGCGAAGCCTTCCGGATGGTGCTGGCTCCCCGCTGCCTGGCAGGGGCTGCAAGTCAAACCACATGTGTAATGTCAATGTTTCTTGCAGACACGTTTTAAAACGTAAAAAGCTCCGCCATGGAAGGTCCTTTTCCCAGGCCGCCCGGATTGTGTTTGTCCAGTGGGAACTGTGATTCCTACCTGGACAGCCGTACTGCGGAAATTGCACTAGAGTAGGTGTAAAAGTGCCCGCACCTGTAAGTGCTCTTGGGGCCACCCTCCTGAGCAGCAGGAGCAGCTCCCTGGGATCTAGAGGCTCTTCTCTTTTTGCCCACTGGAGGGCACCAGACATCACACATGACCCCCAGTGCTTTGCCGCTGGAGAGAAGCGGGCTTCCCAAGGTTCCCAGGGTAAGAATGAGGGGTGGCTGGGACTCAGAAGAGACCCCACTAAGGCAAGCCAAGAGCCTGGTAGGTATCCTTTGCTCCTGGGCCCGGCTGTCAGGGGTGAGGGCAGGCCGCGGTGGATAGAAACAGCCAGGTCATCGTGCCAAAGCCCCTGGTGCATCCCTGGGTGCGTCCCACAGCCCCAAAGAGTGGATGAAAGAGCTGACTTCGGGGACTAGCTCTTTGAACTTCGGTCTGTGTGACCTTTGGCAGCGACGTGACCTCTCGAGGCTCAGTTGGAAATGTGACTGGTCCCAAAGAAGGGAAAAGCCCCTGATACAGAAAGGTGGCCACGATTGCTTGTGTGGCTTTCCATCGAGTGAATATGCTCAAGTGTGATTAGCTTGTTTCTGCTGATCGGAAACGTAATGTACTGATTAGGGGAAATGTTTTGTTGAGCCTCTTACCTTGAGCCACGCCCTGCACTGGCTTATGAGATTGGCAGAAATGAAGCTAGTAGTTTTGTTGGGGGGGGGGGGTGTATTCTGAGTAATAGAATACTTCAGCACACACCCCTAAATATTGATGCTTTGACTACAATAGTAGAAAAGGAACAAAGAGAGGAGCATTAATTGGGCGCCTACTGTGTACCAGATGATAATTCCATCCCTCCTCTGACCCTGGGCTCCATGCAAGCAGGGGCCATCTGGGTTACTCACCGCTGTATTCTCCACGCCCAGGACAATGGCTGGCACATAGTGGGTCCTCAGTAGATACTTCTTTAGTGATTAAGAATGATTTGTACGAAGTTTACAGATGAGGAACTGAGGTTCAGAGAGATTGTGACTTGTCCAAGGTGATCTAGCTGGTGGGATGCAGGACCAGGATCCCAAGAAACTTCTTTCTTCTCAGTGCTTGTCCCTCCTCCCCACATTCCCACACCTCCTTGGCTTAAAGCAGCTCATTTCTCAAACACATACTTATGTAGTACTTGGTAAGCAGCAACCCTAAGAGGTAGGTGTTAGAGTTTTCCCCGCTTTACAGATGGGAAAGCTGACTTGCCCAGATCACACAGAGTAAATGGTAGAATCAGGATTCTAATACAGGCAGTCTGTCACTAAAATGCTTGCTGTTGACCAGAATGCCATTCTGCCTCCTCGAGAGGCCAAAGGGTGTGAACCTTCTCACCCCCAGGAGACCCCTGGATGACCTGGGTCATGCCTTCTTTGGGAACAGCCCCTGGTGCCCTGGCACAGAGTTGGGCGTGCTGTGGGTGCTCAGTTCAGGCCTCTGGCTGGGGGTTTCCCCAGCAAATGAGGCCCCTTAGTTGCTGTTGCCCCATTTGGAAGTTAGTGAGTGGCTCTGAGATGTTAGTGCAAGGTCATCCCAGCCCTTTGAACCTATAGCCACCTGTCCATGCCCCACCCAGTCCTATACACACCTGCCAGCGAGGAATGCTGCTTTGAATGGTGCAGGGAAGAGGCAAGAGTTGGACTTTCCCCCTTTATCTGCACTGCTTTCCTAGATGTATGTTCTGAAGTAATGGCCTGGGTGCACATGTGTATATATCTGCATGTAGCCCATGTGGACACACGTGTTCTCATGCATGTGTGGAAGTGTACAGTCCTGCATGTGAGTGCACATATGTCTGGCTGTGACATTCACAGTCCTGTGTTTGTCCAGGGTGCAGATGTGGACCTGAGTGTATTATATAGCTCTGCACGTGTGTGAGTAACATGGAAAGACAGACCACTAAAACAGAAGGGCTTCTCCTCACCTAGCCTCAGCCTCCTCATCTGTAAAATGGGGACAAGATGGTATCTTACTGGTGGAGCAGTGCCAGACACACACTATGTGCCATAGTATTAGCTATTGTTATTATTTTAAATATATCTTATTGATTTTTTACAGAGAGGAAGGGAGAGGGATAGAAAGTCAGAAATATTGATGAGAGAGAAACATTGATCAGCTGCCTCCTGCACACCCCCTACTGGGGATATGCCCGCAACCAAGATACATGCCCTTGACCCGAATCGAACCTGGGACCTTTCAGTCTGCAGACAGACGCTCTACCCACTGAGCCAAACCGGTTTTGGCTTAGCTATTATTATTATTATTATTATTATTATTATTATTGCCCACCCAGAGGTTGTGTGGAGATTCCATGAAATGATAGCTTTGAGGATTTGGCTCAAGAAAAGTTTCTTCTGTCCTCCTTAGGTCAATAATTTTCCCTTCTTCCCCTTGGTTTTGTCATTGCCAAGGCAGTTCGAGACACAGAGGCGGGGAAGGATGGTATCTGTCACCCACAGCTCCTCCCAGACTTTGTCCATGAGTAAGTTAGCACGGGCTTAGCTCAAGGGAGTGCTCGAAACACAGTTGGATTGGTTAACAAATTTTTTTTTTTTCAGCTTAGATGACTAAACTGAGGATCTTTTTATTCTGCTTTTGTTCACTTATCATAGGCATTTTCCATGTGAAAACCAGCTTATAATTATTAGAGGCGTTAGAAGAAGATTGGAAACTTCTCAATGCCCCCCCAACTGGGAGATAGTTCATTTGCTTATGGAAAAGTCACTTTAAGAAATGTGAGATTCCCTTCTTTCTTTGGGACGAGTTAATGTATTCATATTGGGAATTGGATGTCCCAGGATTTATCTGTCCCTGAATGTAAAGTGATTCCATTGAAAAAGATGGCAGTAGACATCAAGGAAATGCAACTGAAAGCTGTAGGGAGACACCTCTGCAGACGCCCCAGGGCTGGTGAGGACTGGGGAAGTGGGGGCCCTCAGACGTTGCTGGGGGGACGGGATGGTAAAATGGTGCAGAGGCTTCGGGAAACCGTCAGGCAATTCCTCAAAAGGTTAAAATTAGAGTTACCATGTGACCCAGCAATTCCACTCCTAGATATAGACCCAAGAAAAACAAAAATGTATGTCTATACACTAATGTTCACAGCAGTTTATTCATAAGAACCAAAAGGTGGAAACAGCCCACATGCCCACCAATTGGTGAATGAATAGGTTAAAAGTGGTATCTCCACACAATGTAGTATTACTTGGCAATAAAAAAGGAATAAAGTATTAATTTCTGCTACAACATGGATAGACTGTAAAATCACATTAAGTGAAATAAGCCAGTTTCAGATGGCTTTGTTTGATTTTCAATTTGTTTTTATTCCATTCCACGAGTTGTCCAGAGCAGGCAAGCCCATAGCGACAGAAAGGGAATAGGTGATTGCCATGTGCTGGGAGCGGGGAGGTTGGCAGAGAGGCCAGTGAATGACTACTAATGGCTACTGACTTTTTGGGGGGGATGATGAGAGAGTTCCAAAATTGATAAACCTAATAAAAACTTGTGTATTTTAGATGAGTGATTTTCAACCCTTTTCATCTCATCGCACACATAAACTAATTACTAAAATTCTGCAGCGCACCAAAAAATGTATTTTTTGCCAATCTGACAAAATGGTAGGCATGATTTTGGTTGATTTATTTTAGAAATAATAATAGTAATTACCTACCCTTTTTGCTCCAAAGTGAGTTTTTAAAACATCAGATGCCTAGCCTGGCCGTATGGCTCAGTGGGTGAGCATCAACCTATGAACCAAGAGGCTGCAGTTCAATTCCCGGTCAGGCCACATGCCCCAGCTGCAGGCTCGATCCCCAGCGGGGAGTGTGCAGGAGGCAGCCAATCAATGATTCTCTCTCATCATTGATGTTTCTATCTTTCTCACTCTCTCTCTTCCTCTCTGAAATCAATTTTTTAAAAATCAGGAGGCTATATACTTTTATATAAAGTTTTTGTTTTGTTCCAAGAATTAACCAATCAGACCTAAGTTTATTATGCAATATGACCAATAGATGCGATTCTATTATGACCCATATATATATGGTTCAAGACCACATACGGTTCAATAGCTATTCATGCTGGACAGCTGTTGCAGTGCTGGCTGTTTTTTCTTGTTGTTTGTTTGTTGATTGGTTGGTTGGTTGGTTGGGTTTTTTTGCCAATCTAAAGGAAAGAGAGGCGGCGGCCATGGCGGGACAGGAGGATCCTGTGCAGCGGGAAATTCACCAGGACTGGGCGAACCGGGAGTACATTGAAATCATCACCAGCAGCATCAAGAAAATCACGGACTTTCTCAACTCGTTCGATATGTCTTGTCGTTCAAGACTCGCAACACTAAATGAGAAATTGACAGCCCTTGAACGGAGAATAGAGTACATTGAAGCAAGGGTGACAAAAGGTGAGACCCTCACCTAGAATTGTGCCAGACTGCTGCTGGGAAGTTGCTTTACAGAACACAGGCCTACGTGGGAAAGGTCCCAGCAGCCCTCCACCCCTTCTCTCTCCTTAAAGAGCAACAGGGCTTTTTCTTGTTTTCCTTTCTTCAAAAATGTGGCCTTTGGGCTCTGCCATGTTCGTCTGGCAGTGTGATATGGCATGTGGGGAGAAGTCCAGGGGAATTCTTGAAAACATTAGGCATTTTACCTTTTCAGTAACATTTTGTAAAACTTCTTGTCAATGTATTTGAGGCACTCAGAGCCAAAAGCCTGGGACTTTTTATTAAGGTCCTTTCCATCTCTCTCTCTCTCTCCACCCCCCCTCCCCCTCAGATTTTTCTTACAGTTCTCATTGCCTCTGCATTGATTCTATAAACAGTCTTTTCTCCTCCCTACCTTTGTTGGGAGGTAGCAGACGGTCCTGGCTGAGAGACTGATGTCCTGGCAAAGTGGCTGCCAGAGAATGTTGTTGCTAATCCACCAGTTTTTTGTCCTTCCTGGGATGTCAAGGCCAGGTCTCCACTTGGCTTGAAGGGACA
Organism: Antrozous pallidus; assembly: GCA_027563665.1. NCBI lineage: Eukaryota > Metazoa > Chordata > Mammalia > Chiroptera > Vespertilionidae > Antrozous > Antrozous pallidus. Next base: position 73,909,525 of record CM050518.1, read on the forward strand.
TTTTCAGATTTTTCTTTCTGTCACTTGGGGTGTTTGCCTCTGATATTTCCCTAATAAAATCCTCAACTTTATCTGACTGCTGTGATTGTGGTGGGAGAGGAGCTAGAGATAGGACTCCTCTATTCCACAGAAATCTGTGTGGAGTTATTATTTTAACAAAACTTTCAGGTGTAGCTGCTTGATCAAAACCTAGGTGGCTTACCAGCCTGAGCCCTCATTTGGGCTTTGAGCTGGGAATTTATCCTGGGAATCATTTGGTCATGCAGCAGGCATTTTGCCAAGTGCTTACTTTGTAGATACGTTATGTTCCAATAAAAGATACATCATTGAAAAAATAAATAAATAAAGGAAAAGAGATCAGTTCCTCTGACTAAATAGTCAGGTACAGACAGTCCTCGGGTTACGTTGGACTCGATGTACGTCGTTTCGTGGTTATGTCGCTACCTCCCATTTATTTATTAAAAAAAAAAAAGTTCCATCATTTCAACGTATGTACATACGTGCTTGATGTTTTTATTATTTATTTACCACAAGTAACGGTCAGGAATTGTTATTTTTCTTTTACATTTCTTTTACTGTTTCATTTCATTACTGCTGTGTATGTGCTGCATGGGGGTGACGTGGGTGCTTATGTAGGTGGGTTCTGACTTAGGGTGAAAATCGCATTACATTGCATCGCAGGAACGGTCCTCTGACGTAACCCGAGGACCTACTGTATTGGCATGTGTTAAAAACTCTTACAGCATGGGCCAGTACCCGGCAGTTTTGAGAGCAGTGATACAGCTTGATATCTGGTATTATGATTCCTCCAGCTTTGTTCTTTCTCCGGATTGCTGTGGCTATTTGAGTCTTTTTTTTATTCCATATAATTTTTTGTAGAGTTTGTTCTAGGTCTGTGAAATATGCCATTGGTATTTTAATGGGGATTGCATTGAATCAGTAGATTACTTTGGACAGTATGGACATTTTGATAATGTTGATTTAACCAGTCCATAAACACCATTAATCTTTCACTTGTTTATCTTCCTCTATCTCTATCAATGTCCTGGAGTTTTCTGAGTACAGGTCTTTTACTTCTTGGTTGAGTTTATTCCTAGGTATATTAATATTTTTGTTGGAATAGAACATGGGATTGTTTGCTTAGTTTCTCTTTCTCTGAGTTCATTATTAATGAATAAAAATGCCATGGATTTCTGGGAGTTAATTTTGTATCCTGCTACATTGTCAATTTTTTGATGGAGTCTTTAGGGTTTTCTATGTACAGTATCATGTGATCTGTAAATACAGTTTTACTTCTTCTTTTCCAAAAAAAAAACAAACAAACAAAAAAAAAAAAACCACCTCTTACAGCACACCAGTTGAAAAATCACTCTTTAGATGGATAAATCATATGGATTTTATCTCAATAAAGTTGTTAGAATAATTTTTTAAAAAGAATAGTGCCTTAGTCGATTTGGTTCAGTGGATAGAGCAAATGAAGTAAATAATTGGTCCCAGGTTCAATTCTGGTCAAGGGCACATACCTCAGTTGTAGGTGTATGCAGGAGGCAATCAATGTGCCCTCCTCCCCCTTCCACTTTCTGTAAAAATCAATGGAAAAATATTCCCAGGTGAGGACTGACAAGAGTCCTGTCTATATAATAGAAGCCTAATGTGCTAAGTGCCCAGTTGTCAGGTCATCCGTTCAACCAATCAAATCGTAATATGCTAATGATATGCTAAAGCCGCTCAACCGCTCACTATGACGTGCACTGACCATCAGGGGGCAGACAGTCAACTGGTCAACCAGTTGCTATGATGTTTACTGATTACCAGGGGGCAGATGCTCCAAACTGTAGCTTAGCTTGCTGCTGGGGTCCGGCCAATTGGGATTGAGTGAGAAGGGCCGGACATGCCCTGGAGTCCTCCTGTGGTCTCTCCCTGGCTGGCCAACCTCTCTTATCCCTCTCCAGCCCCAATGGGTCCCCCAGCCTGTGCCCTCTCACAATCTGGGACCCCTCAGGGGATGTCAGAGAGCTGGTTTTAACCCAATCCTGCAGGCCAGGCCGAAGAACCCCACTGGTGTATGAATTGGGGCACCAGGCCTCTAGCGATAATAATAAAATAAAATAAAAATAGAGACCCAAGACAACAATGCCAATATACACCATTATTTATTGGGAACATGGGCTCTGGGGCCAAGTACATATTAATCTCACTTGACTTTCACAATAGCCCTGTGAGTGTATTCCCTATTTGTGTCCTATAAATGAGGACACAATCGAGAGGGAACTCAAAGCTCTGTGCTTCTCCTGAAAAGTGGAGGGTTTGAGCCCTACATCTGGTACCTCTAGTGCTTTTGCTGCCTCCTTGAAGGGGCCTGGAGCTGGTCCACAGGTCAGCTGGACAGACCTGTGGGGCCGGGATCTGGGCTCCTCCCTGCCCTTTATCTGGCTTGGGCAGCCAGAGCTCACGGTCAGGGCTCTTACCGCTCCTCAGGCCTTCTCCCAGCATCTCTCTTTAGAGGGGCCCAGCAGGGGCTGCCGTTGACATTGGTTTTCATTCTTAAAAAAGAAAAGAAGCGGTACCCCAAAAGTGAAGAGGTGAACAGCAGAGGAGTGGGGAGGCCATGCCTTCTCTTGGGTTCTACAGTTTGAATAAGGCTTGGAAATGCCCAACAGGCCACCTAAGGCTCTCTCCCCAAGGCACACCTGCGTGCCTGCAGGGTAAGGCTGCCCTAGTCCTCCTCCTCTTCGCTCTCCCTCTTGGGAAAGGGCTCGTGTCCTTGATTGCAAAATTCAGCTAAAAACAAAACAAAACCAGGAACCAATTTCCCCTCCCAGACAATCAAATCCTGAAAGAAATGTACTTGCAAAATAATCCCCTGATGAAGTCACTGCACCAGGAAGGTCGCTGTGGGAGGGCTGGAGGGAACTCTGAGGTGTGGTCCAAGTCTGAGATGAGAGATGAGCCCTTCCCTGTGGCTGAGCTGCAGGGCGCCCCCTCCCCTCTCGAAGTCACACTGACTCCTTAGCTCCAGCAGCCACCGTGCATTTCCTGGAGGGCTCAGAAAATATGCACCCCCACTAAGGAGGCATCCAGAGTCCCCCCTGCACTCTTGTCTGCAAGTGCAGGATGTTTGTGTGCTCCCAGGGCTCCCCAGGGGCCACAAACCCCTCTTGGGCTCCACTATCTCATCTGCCCAGACCAGACCACTACCTGGAACCCATACCGACTTCACCAGAAACAGGGCTTTCTCACCCCGTCTCCATAGCTTATGTCCCCCTCGCCCACTGGGGATTGCTGGCTCCCCAGCTGGGACTAGGAGAGACACTTGGAGATTTGAATTTGCAACCACCCCTCTCCCAACCACGACCACCACCACCATCACTCCCCACTACCATCACCCCCCACCACCATCACCCCTCCTCCACCATCATGCCCCCACTCCCTCCCCCCCTCTCCCCTGCCACCATCACCACGTGGAAAGGAACAGAAGATGTCACTAAACAGGAAGGCCTGGCAGAGAAGGAAGGGGAGACTGACTCCTCAGTCTTCAAAGGCCGGTCAGAGCTGTGGGTGCCGAAAGGCGCCACCGGAGAATTCCCCAAAACCAAGGGGCTGCAGGCACCAAAGTGCTCGGTTGTCCTTAAGGGGTGACCCCAGCCCTGGCCAGCTTTGCTCGGCTGGTTGAGCTCTGTCTCTTGCACTGAGAGGTCAGCAGCTCGATTCCAGGTCAGCACTCGATCCCCAGAAGAGGGTGGGCAGGAGGCAGCCAATCAATGTGATCCTGTCACATGGATGTTCCCCTTATGCTCTTTCTAAAATCAATAATAAAAGTATATTTTAAAAAAAAGAAGAAGAAGAAATGATTCCAGGTGCTTCTCCCAGAAACACATGCCCCTCTTCCCTCTCAGGCCTGCATCTCCTAACCTCTAAGAGTCCCCCTGAGACTTGCAGCCAGGGGAGCAATGGGCAGGAGCAGCTCGTCCCGGGCTCACCCCCGGAACCCGTCTCCAAGCCCCCTTTTCTCTGACATCTCAGTGAGCCAGAGCAGCCCCGCCTAGACGCTCCTGCTGCTGCTTCTGTCCTGACCCTCCCTTGTTTACTGCTCCAGCTTCAACCAACATAACTCTCCCAGGAGCCATTCTATGGCAGTTACACTGGATGTGCCAGAAATGACAATAACAGCCAACCCTCACACAGGTCCACAACACTGCCCCGCACTCGAGGCCAAACCATTCTGGACAAAATAATCTTTTTAGCACTGAACTCTTCTGGTGGCCGAAACCTAACTTGAACAGATGCATGAATATTCAGACATTAATCTTTGCATAAATATAAATGAGTCTAGTTACTTGGAGGCTAACCCAGCCCCCAATGTTGTTATTTAACACTAGAGGCCCAGTGCACAAAATTCATGCACTCACAGGGGCGGGGGGCAGGGGTCCCTCAGCCTGGCCTGCACTCTCTTGCAGTCTGGGAGTCCTCAGGGGATGTCTGACTGTGGGGGCGTGAGCCTAAGCCAGCAGTCGGACATCTCTAGCATCGCCACGGAGACAGGAGACGCTCTCCCCACCGCCACTGCACCCGCCAGATATGAGCCCAGCTTCTGGCTGAGTGGTGCTCCCCCTGTGGGAGCACACTGACCACCAGAGGGCAGCTCCTGCATTGAGTGCCTGCCCCCTGGTGGTCATCGCTACCAGTTATTGCACCATTAGGTTGATTTGCATATTAGCCTTTTATTATATAGAACATGGCATTTGCTTTCTAAAACCCCCAAACTCTCAAAAATCCCACAGCTCGTAGTGGGTTCCAAGACATCAGGGTTTTGGGTACGGGATCATAGCCTGAATATATTCTAAGTGTTTTACATCTGTTAACTCACTCGGTTCTTACAATAAACCTATGGGGTAGGACTTCTTATTCTCCCTCCATTTTATAGATAAGGAAACAGGCAGAAGGAGGTGAAGTGACTTGCTTCCTGGCTGGTGGGTGTTGGAGCTGGGGTTCAGAGCCAGGCACCTTGCTAAGCGAGGTGGGGGTGGTAGGGTAGGGGTTAAGCAGCGCAGAATTACCGTTTTAAGCTGCCTGTGCAACACGGACATGCCCAGGAAGGTGTGTGGGAAGCCAGCCTGTTATGACAGGCCCTCTCCTAGGGTGACCAGCCTGGTTTGCCTGGAATTATCCTGGATTTGGGGTAGTCAGACAGACAGGAGCAGAGCAAGAAAGCCCCAGGTGCCCAGCAAAGGACAATGGTCTGGTGAGACCTTGCCCCAGGGTGCCCTTTCCTCCCCTAGCTGGTCATGGACCCCTGACTTTTCTGCCCCAAAGGTAGTAAATCCAGGCCTCGGTGGTATTTCAGCTCTAGGCCCAGGAAAGCAGCAAAACCAGACAAGCAAGCCCAAGGCTGACTCAGGACCAGCCCATTGGATAATGACCCTCTGCCCTGGCGCCGGCCAACCAATCAGTGAAAGGACACACCTGGGAGTCGGAGGAATATTCTACTGAGATCTTCCCCTGGGCCCGCCCCTAAAATCCCTGCCCTAAAACCCCTTAGGGCAGAGGGCCCAGCACCTTTCCCACCTTCCTCCTCACCCCCCCAGGGGTCTCACCTTTACCTTCCTCACTGCTAAGCTCCAAGGGCCCTCCTTTGCCTCTGTAACTTGTTTCCTAAGCTCATTTCTTCTACGAATGACTTCTTCCTCTTCTATGGTTTTCTAAATGAAAGTTCTCTTACAGTTTGAGTCTTGGCTCTGAATTCTTTCCCAGCCAGAACTCAAAAACCGAGGTTGCTGGCCCCCTGGAGCTGTTCCCGCCACCCACAACAGTTTTAGCGCGGAAAGTCCTGCATCTCCGCAAGCTCCTCACTCCCACCACACTGGGATAGCAGGCAGCCTGGAAACTGGGGACCATGGGCCTCTGCCTGTGTGCATCGTGACCATCCCAGCCCCCGAGGATCGGGATCCAGGATCTGAAGGACGTTGTTCACACAACACGGCTTTGCAACGTCAGGGTCTCTTGCAGGCAATGCTGGCGGTGTCACTCGGTGTGTCTGTGTCCACCCCGGCTCCTGCTTAGAGCCAGGCACCTGCCGAAGGGGTTTGCGAGGACAAGGGCGACCGACCCCATGAGGCTTTGCCCTTGTGTGTTGACTTTGGACTCTTGTGAACACAGTTGAATAGCCCCGTGCAGGGAAATTTACTCTGATATTCCAAGTTAGAAATGTCTGGCTCTCATCCCCAACTTTACATTTTAACTCAGAAAGCTCCACACGGGAGACCTGACTTCTCAGGAATGCTCCACACCAGGGGCTCCTGTTCACCTGCCACAGGCCTGCCCAGTCCTGTCCAGAGACAGGAGAGGCGCATGCCTGGGCTCAGAGAGGGAGACAGCCACGTGCTGAGTGTCCCAGGGGCTCCTCTGCTCGGCGAGGAAGGAGGGGTCAAGATGCGAATACCCTTCAATCCACATAACCGCTGGGGGCTCCCCCAGTCTAGAACCTAGGTGGGAGGCTGCTGGTTAAACATGGCCTGAACACACTTATTTATCTCCACTGTCCTCTAAGATTCCAATAAAATGATATAAAGGCATTTTTTTTAAATGCACATCTCTCTACTGGGACAGAGAGAGTATGTGAAGAAATAACAGCGTATAACAGGAGTCAACCAAATTCTGAAAGCTGGAAAGCAGATGGTGAGTGGGGACTGATTTAAAAAACCCGAGAAATTGCCGAGCCAGTGTGGCCCAGTGGTTGAGTTTTGACCTATGAACCAGGAAGTCATGGTTTTATTCCTGCTTCGATTCCCAGTCAGGGCACATGCCCAGGTGGCTGGTTCAATCCCCAGTGGGGCCTGCAGGTGGCAGCCAATCAATGATTATCATCATTGTCTCTCCCTCTCCCTTCTTCTCTGAAATCAATAATCCTATCTAATAAAAGAGTAATATGCAAATTGACCATCTCTCCAACACACAAGATGGCTGCCCCCATGTGGTCAAAGATCCTGCCCCCATGTGGACACAAGATGGTCACCACAAGACGGCCTGCAGATGAAGGCAGTTAGAGGTGACCTGGCCTGCAAGGGAGGGCAGTTGGGAGGAACCAGGTCTGCAAGGGAGGGCAGTTGGGCACGATCAAGCCTGCAGGGGAGGGCAGTTAGGAGAAATCAGGCTGGCAGGGGAGTGGTTATGGGGTGATCAGTTTGGCAGTCAGAAGTGGTTAGGGGCAATCAGGAAGGGACGCAGGTGAGCAGTTGGGAGCTAGCAGTCCTGGATTGGGAAAGGGATGTCTGAATGCCTGTTTAGGCCCGATCCCAGCAGAAAGGAAGACATACTTGCTGATCCCTCGAGGGGTCCCCTATTGAAGAGGGTGCAGTCTGGGCTGAGGGACACTCTCCCCTCCCCCACGTACACAAATTTTATGCATCGGGCCTCTAGTATATATATATATATATATATATTTCAAAAAGGAAAGAAACCCAACAAATTAAAACCTGAAAGTTCAGGGGGAGCCTTCAGATCCACAATTTAAGATCCTTAGAAAGACTCAGGGATTGGAGAGGCCAGGAACCTCCCAAAACTGAGTTCGAGGCAGGCCTGAAAAATGGAAGGGCTGGTTGGTTAGTTATCTGGACACAGCTGGCACAGGCAGGACATGTCCTTCCCACCACCACAGAGACTTGCTCACACAAGGGGCTGGAAGATGGAAATCAGAGGTAGTGTTCACCCAGGGCTCAGCTCAGGGCCCGAATAGACAGGTCCTTAGGAAGTTGCTGCTATCATAATTATAATTGGACTAGAGGCCTGGTGCACGAAATTCATGCAAGGGGCTTGACCCTTATAGCCTTGGTGGCTTGCCTCAGCCCTCGCTGCCCTGGCTTTGTCTGAAGCGTTGTTTGGAAGGTCATTCGGCTGTCCAATCTAATTAGCATATTATACTTTTATTATTGTAGATTATTATTGTAAATGGCCTCTTTCTGTCTTGTTCTCTTCATTTCTTAGTCAGAAAGTTATGAGGCAGAAGAGAAGTGAATGGCAGAGGTGGGCTTCCTGTAATATCCCTCCACCCATCCACACACCCTTCTCACAAGACAGGCTGTTCAATGTGGCAGAAATGGCTAGTTGCCTTCCAGTATCTACTATCCCCTTCCTCGAGCGAGAGAGAGAGAGAGAGAGAGAGAGAGAGAGAGAGAGAAGCTAGCTACCTTGTTTTCCAGCCTTGAGGTATTTTCCAGTCTCCTGTATAATTAGGTGTGGCCATGTGACTATATAAGAGGAATTTGTTGTGAGGAAATCAGGAGGTGTCTTTAAAAGAAAAAGCTAAAAAGAAGAAGGAGAAGGAGGAGAGAAGAACGCTCATCTACTCTGCTCTCTGGGCAGTTGATGTGATGGCCAGTGCTCCAGCAGCCATACTGTGCAGTGAGGCTAAGGGACATATATGAGCGATGGCAGAGCAGAGAGATGGAAGGAGCCATATTTACGGAGTTGCTATACCAGCCATACATTGCCACCTCTGGATTTCTTTTGCATGACAAAGAAATAAACTTCTTTCTTTTCTTTTTTATTTGTTTTTATTTTTGCTACTATTATTTTAGGATTAGAGGCCCATGCATGAAATTCATGCATGAAGTGGGGGGTGGGGATGGGATTGGGCCTAAGCTGGCAATCAGACATCCCTCTTGCAGTCTGGGGCTCTCGCAGTCCAGGACCCCTCGCTCCTTACTGTCCACCTGCAGTGGAGGTGGGAGTGGCCCTGCCACCGCCACTGAGCTGCTAGCAGTGACCCTGGCTTCTGGCTGAGCGGCGCTCACCCTGTGGGAGCGCACTGACCACCAGGGGCAGCTCCTGTGTTGAGCGACTGCCCCCTGGTGGTCAGTGTTTGTTATAGCAATCAATCGTTATGCCGTGTTTTATTATATTAGGGTTTTATTATATAGGATTTTGTGTTGTGTGCAACTGGTCCTAGGCCTGTCTGATAAGTTTGAGGTGGGGACATCCCTCCCTTGTCTTCTTTCTATTCAGCTATCCTAAATCACAAAAAGCAGACACCTGAGTTATTCTGGAGCCCACAGGGCCAGGGGCAAAATCTGGACCCCATATACATATATAGCTTATTGCATGAGCTAGGTATGGATGTGGGTTATCCTACAAGTTAGGTATATATGTGAATTATCCTATGACTTAGGTATGTCTATGTGTTATCCTACGAACTTAGTATTATATGTGTTATCCCCACTCCACAGATGAGGAATATGAGGCTCAGAGTACTTGTCCGAGGTCACAGACTCCAAACTGTCTGCATTCCATGCTTACTCTGTCAGCATTTGTGTTTGCAACCCTTGATTTCCCAACCACTTGCCAGGAGCTTTGCAGAGGAAAACAACAGAACCAAGGAGGAAGACAAACTTGCTGGCCCTTGTCAGATTGTAGCAAATGGATGGCGCCAACTCCCGGCTGCCCGGGGAGCAAACCAACTGGAGAGCAGGGTTCCCTCCACACCCTCAGTGCCTGGTGCAGGACCAGCCTAGGGAACAGTGCACTGAGCCAATGAACTGACCCACCTGCAGGTGGTGCAAACGCAGGGGCGCGTGCCTGCCCAGGGCTCTGCCTGCAGACCTGGCCGCTTTCCGACCTTCCCTGCTTTCTCCTGGCACTGACAAAGGTCAAGAGCACAGGCCCCGAAGGCTGGCTTATTCACACCCACATTCCTGCTTCTTCTCTCACTAGCCGTGACCGCTCTGAGCCTTGGTTTCTTCACCAGCAAATAGGGCTGATCATGGTGCCTCATGGGGCTGCTGGGAGGATTAGATGAGATGATGCAAATCCCTTCTCATGTCGACCAACTTGAGAAGTAGTAGCTATTACTGTGACACATACTTTGTGTGAGTGTGTGGGGTGGGGACGGATTAATGTGCCTGTGTCTTAAAATCCTTTTCCTTACGCATTGACTTGCCCCTCCTTAACCCAGGTAGCCTGAGCCCTGCACAGGACTGGACACAGGTCATGCTCTGGTGAGAGCTGAGCCTGTGTTTATATCTCAGGAGCTTGGGACCAATGACCTGAATCGCCCAATCACATCCCTTCATCCCAACAACACTTACAAGCTCCTGCTCTCCCCTAGGCCTGGGTCAGGACGGGAGATCAGGGATAACCTGGACCTGTCTTATCTTTGATGGGCATCTACCTGACTGGCACGGTTGGACAAGGTACATGACTCTCTGACACACAAAAACGATGACACTAGTTTTTTTCAGGAACGATGTGTGAGAGTTAGAATTCCTCTCTCCCATCTTCACATGTGAATGAATCTGTGTGGATGATGCGTGGGAAAGCATCTCTCTCCATTCCTCCTCCAACTCTGTAGATATTGGCCCACTGTGTAGTGGTGTGGAGAAGTTCAGGACCGGCCTGGGCCACCCAGAGCCCTGGCAGGAACCAGGGGACGCACTCAAACTGAGTAATTGAGCAGAGCTGAATAAAGGACGTGTTTACAGCGGTCAGATGAGGATCTGAGGATCTCACGTACCACACGGTGACGGTAGTTGGTTGATAACACTGTTGTGTAATTAAAATGTGCTAAGAGCAGAACCAAAGTGTTTTACCCCCTCCCAAAAGAGGTAAACTGGTGGGGGGTTGGATGTGTTAACTCGACGGGGGAATCCTTCCGCAAGGTATACACATGCCAAGTCATCACATTGTAGTTGAGCTCCACACAGTTCAACAAGGGGTTCTCCTATGGGCTTTCGGCCACGGTCAACAACTGCCTCCTGTCCAAACATGACCCTCAGGAGGAGGCGGAGCTCTGCAGCTGGATGGAGGGACTCACGGGCCTGTCTGTGGGTCCCAGCTTCCGGAAGGGTCTGAAGGATAGAATTATCCTATGCTCCGGTCCAACTCAGTCCCCATGATCAACCACTCTATGCAAACTGGCACCAGCTAGTAAACCTCTCCAACTCCATCTAGACCACGGTCAGCTACGGCAGGAACTCTGTGGACCTGTTCAAGGTCAGGACCTTGAGAGGGGAAACGTGAAGCAGGTGCAGGTGTCTCGTCTGGCTCTGGCCGGGAAGACAAGGCCAAGCGGCTGCAGAGCAGCGTGGACATCGGCATCGGCAATCGGAGCAGCAGAGTGGAGCTTCGATGATGCCACCACGAAGGCTGGCCAGCCAGTCATTGGGCTCCAGGTGGGCACCAACAGTGTGCCAGCCAGTCAGGCATGACAGCGTATGGCCCGAGAAGACATCTGTGTGACCCAAGAACCATCCATATCCTGCCACCCATAGGCCATTCATCATGAGCCTGCAAATGGGCATCATCAATTGTGCCAGCCAGGTGGGCAGGACGGCTCCCAGGACCCAGCGGCACATCTATGACAACACGCTGGGACCGACAGTTGTGACAACTCCTCCTGTCTCTGTAGACGGGCTGCACACAGGGGGCCACCCAGAGGAGCCAGGTCTCTGGCCTGGGCTGGCAGATATATGACCCCAAGTGCTTCCCACAAAGCCCAGTGGCTGACGGAGCTCCAGGGTCAGCTGGTAACTGCCCAAGCCCAGGGAGGGCCCTGGAATACCCCCCTGCAGGCTCCTGAGACCCTCCTTGCAGGGTGTCTCCCCACATCATTGCTCATCTGGATTTGGGGTTTTCTGTGTTTTCATCTTGTTTCTTTATGTTTTCGAGTGCTTCCAGCTGAGGGTCTGTGAAGGCCAGCTCCAGGCATGTGGGGTAGGGGTCACTGCCAGGGCACACCCAAGGCAGCAAATTTCCCAGCAGGCTTTGGGTGAAGCTGTTGGGGGAAGAGGCCAGTGGAGGGAGGGGAACTGGCCCCCAGCTTTCAGTTGCTTGGTCTTCTTCCCTTTCCTCTGATATCAGTTTGTGGTTTCTGTATCCACAGACGTTTTAGGCAATTTTAACCAAAGTACAGTGAAATCTTATTTCTTGAACTTAATTCTGTTAAAAAACGGAATAATTTTTTCCCAGGAGAAATAATATAAATTGAATGAATCTGGTCCAGGCCCCCCGAATGATTCCCTGTTTCAACCTTTCAAACATTCAGTACATGCCTCTTGTACTGTTTAATCTAAAAAACAAACAAACAAACAAAAAAAACCCACTTTACAAACAAAAAGTACATGAAATGAAAATTTAACAAAAAGGAAACGTTCAGTAAAAAGTGAAAACTTAACAATAATTATAAGCAGCAGCAAAAGCAAAAAACGATGAAAATATTTACAGCACATATCCTGAGATTTGCAGGATAAAACTGGTAAATGGACTCCTATTCAAGGTTCTCTCCTTCGTTTGTCACCTGAGATGCGTGACCCATCACCCCGAATCAGCATGAAAGGCTTGTCAGGTTGAGTTAGATAAATGAGGTTCCACTGTGATGAGGGTGGGGGATGGGAGGTATTAGCCAGCACTTCTGTTATCTACTGCTGCCTAACAACCTATCCCAAGACTTAATGACTTCAATTAAAAGCCATTTTATTGCATTATATCTGGGGGTCAGGGGTGTGGGGTGGGGTCAGCATGCCGCTGTTCTGGTCCAAAAGGGCTTCGCTAAGGTGCCTGGTCTCTGGGTGGGGGCAGGGGGGGGGGGGAAGGGGAGGGCTTGCATGTGGATTCTCCTATGAGGACTTCTTACACTGCCACTCAGGGTTCCCAGAGAGAGTGTTCCAGAGGCCCCAGTGGCAGCGGCAAGGCTTCTTATGACCTGGACTCAAAGTCCAGAAATGTCAGGTTCCCCACAGTCTATCAGGCAAATAAGTTGCTCTTCCAGCCCAGGTACAAAGGGAGGAAAAATTAGACTCCAACTCACCATGGAAGGGACATTAAGAACATGTGTCACCTTTAATGGACCAGCAAGTCATCCAGGCTGGCCAGTATGTGAGGACTGTGCTGGAAAGTGATGGGAATGATGTTGGAGAGGAGCTTGAATGTCCTGGCAGCGGCTGGGGAGACCGCAATAGGTAGAGTGCAGGTTCTAGAGTCAGGTTCAGATGCAAAGCCCAGCTGCCACTCCCAGCACATGTGCCAAGCAGCCTGCCCTCTTCTCGGAGCCTCCGTGTCCTCTCCTGTTAAATGAGATCACGTCCTCCCTCCCGATGTTGCTGTAAAGGTGAAGTGGGATGGTGCTAATCACGCGCTTCTCGGAGTCCCTGCTCCAGGTATGTCCAGTGAACAGAGCTGCTATGATTTACCCCTAGTGGCACAGAGAGCCAGGAAAGGAAGGGTCTTAGCAAAACACTCCGGTTTCCAGAATGTACCGGAAGAATCGGTTTGCAGCCATCCAGCAAAGGCCTATCTTCCCTAACCCAGGACACAATAGTAAATGGTTTACACTTCTCCCCAAGCAGCGGCTAAATCGCTCGAATCAGCCTACTCAGGGAGCTAGATGACAGAAATCCAATAAATGCCATTTGTGCCAGCCACACCCAAGGACAGATGAAGTGAAGGGAATAAATCTCATTTTGGCACGTGGGCATAAAGCTGATGCATATTCTATTAGATCCTCCCTTGGGTCTCTCCTAAAATCCCTGTCTTTAGAGAACAGATAAGACAGACCCAGCGAGTGCTCTCTCTGGAGCTCACCCTGCCTTTTTTCAGGCTCGAATCTTTCCTTTTCTCTCCTGAACTCTAAGGCTCCCCAGGAGACTTGCAACCAGGGGAGCAAAGGGCAGCGGCAGCTCGTCCCGGGCTCGCCCCCTGAACCTGTCTCCAAGGCCCCCTCCTCTCTGACTTTTCAATGAGCCAGAGCAGCCCGCCTTGACTCACTTCTTTCCTATAATGTTTCTATGGGCCAAAGCAGAGCACCCCCAGGCTCGCTCCTGTTGCTTCCTCTACCCCCAGCCCTTCCTTTGTGTCACTGTCCCCCCAAATCACCTGGACTCGTGTTGTGAAGTGTTTCCCACAGGAAGCCAAGAGCCCACCGGTGCCCGGGGCAGACCCGCTCCGGCCGTCCCTTTCCCATGACGCAGCAGCCCAGGCTTAACGTGCAACGCGCACACCAGCCACTTGGGAATCGTGTTAAAAGGTAGATTCCAGCCAAAACCAGTGTGGGTCAGTGGATAGAGCATCAGCCTGTGGACTGAAAGGTCCCAGGTTCGATTTCGGTCAAGGGCATGTACCTTGGCTGGGGGCACATCCTGAGATGTTTCTGACTTCATATCCCTCTCCCTTCCTCTCTGTAAAAAATCAATAAAATATATATATTTTTAAAAAGATAGATTCCAGCTCAGTAGGTGTGGGGAGGGTGCGAGAGTCAGCAGGTGTAGTCAGCTCCAGGCGACATCGATGCTGTGATTTCCGGCCACACTTTGAGAAAATCCTTTCCAAATAAAAGCGTGAGCCTGTCTTGCCTCCACTTAAAACCCTCCACAGTACTCAGGGGAAAGCCCTGTGTCCCATAGTGACCCACTTCTCTCTCACCGGATTGGCTAGCTATGTGTCCTCCACTCTCCTGCCCTCTCTTTTCTCCTTATTTGTTATCAGTTTATTTATAATGCTAGAGGCCTGATGCATGAATTTGTGCACAGGTGGGGTCCAGCCAGCCCACTCCAATGGGGGCTGATTGGGGTGGGGTGCTTGGGGGAGGGGACAGAGGAGGTTGGGGCAGGCTGATTGGGGTTGGATCAGCAGGTTGGCCACTGCAGTGTCCATCACATTGACCGGTCATTCTGGTGGGTCTGCTGTTCGGTCCCTGGCTCTTTATATATAGATAATGAAACGAAATGGAACCACCATCCCACCCGAGCACTGGAACAGGACCGGTAACCTGAACGTGCCTGTATGCCCCTCCCATCTCCTGATTTTTGATAATCACTCTTCAGCTTATTTCTCTCTTTCCCTTAATTTAAAACATTTTCTCCCAAATGCATGTGCCTAAACATGCATATTTTTGGTTTTGCTTTTATTATACATTCTATGAGTTACATCATAGCCACGTAGTTTCGTGCAACTTTTTCACTCCAGTTTCTTAGATGGATGTGGTGCTGTTTGCAACTGAGGTTCATTCGATTTCACTGCTGTATCGTATTCCATGGCGGGAGTATCCCAGAGCTTATTTGCCCACTCGCTGTGGGTGGATCTTGGGATGTTTCCAGTGTTATTACAGGCTGGCAGTGTGATCATTCTCCGGCTTCCCTCTTCCACTCCAGCTCCCTTCACCTGGCACACTCCTTCAGACAAGCCTCCCCCGACCTGCAGGCCACGGGTGGTCCCCATTGCAGCTCCCTAATCACACACTTGGGTTGTGTGACTACGTGATGAGCGCGGGTCCAGCCCGAGTAGAGAGCAAGCCCCACAAGGTCTGTGATGCTCACTGGCTCCCAGATTCCCGCTCCGGCCCGGCACTCTGTAAGCACCACCCAGACCTGGAGGCTGGAGGCTGGAGCCTGAGCCCACAGGTGGCTGCAACCCCAAGTCCCAGGGCCAGAGTTTGGGCGGGCCAAGGCGCCGAGGGACCCTGTGTTTGTTCCCATTGCTGGCTGGGCCTGAATTCCAGGAAAAACACAGCTGGGGACGGCGGGGCGGGGCGGGGCCGGAGCGGGCAGGGGGCGGGGCCTGGCGGGCGGGGGGCGGGGCGGAGCCGGGCCCCGTTAAGAAGGGCGAGGCGGGCCCCGCTTACTGCATTCAGCCCTCGACCGACAGCGGGGATCCAGCGGAGGGGGAAGCAGCGAGGGGCGCACGCTTGGCACCATGACCCAGACACCCGCCTTCGACAAGCCCAAAGTGAGCGCGGGCCGGGCCTCGGGGTGCGGGTTCTGGCTTCCTGCCTGGCTGGAGGGCTCGGGGGCTTGCCCGGAGCGGGGTCCGCGGGGCCCCTGCGGGTGCTTTCTTCCCTCGCTCGGGCCCACGTCCGCCTCCAGGCTGATCAGTGAGAGACAATGAGGAAGTGAGGGTCCTGGATCTGGAGGCATCCCTGGCTGGCCTCCGAGTTCTGCTTCTGCCGCTGATTGCCTCCTCTGGGCCTCAGTTTTACCATCTGTCAAATGGGCACGCTCTTTGAGCCTCATCCGTAAAGTGGGGCTTGGGGCGGTGTCTGCACCCATAGGTGGTGTTGGGTATGGTGCGAGGGGGCGCTGGGTGAGTTTAAACAGCTTTATCCTCGGACACTGGTGGTTCTGTCCGCTCCAAGGGGTCCTTTGTGGTTGTTTCACCGGAGGAACCCAGCCATGCCAGAGCCGGGGGCGGGGGCGGGGGGTTGGGGTGGGATGTAGGCTTTGGGCTCTGGTAAGATGCGAAAGCCACTGGCCCCAAAGGATAACTTTCTTGCCCCGCCTCCCACCAGCTGGGGTGTCTTGGGAAGGGTGGGTCAGGGGAGTTCAGGCCCACCTGGTGGGGTTCAGAGCGCTGCGATTCACCCGAAAGGGGAGCCGCCCGGGAGCCCGCCCAGCGGAGTGAATCGGCAGCCAGCGGGATCTGAGACTGCGGGGGCAGGGGAGGTGCGAGTTTCCGTCTGCTTCTGTCACCCATCTGAAAGACAGGTGTGTGTGATGGGGGCAGATGTCGCAGGGTGTGGGTAAGAATCCTGTGTGTGTGCACAGAGGGGAGGGGGAGGAAGAGGAGACTCGGAGGAAGCAGGGCCTAGCGCCCCCACCCCCACAGGGCAGATGCTCAGCTGCATCCTTCCAGGTGTTCCAAGTTCTGGGGAAGCGCTTCAGCCCCTCCCCCATGCCTCCTTCACACCTTGTTTGAATGCCCGTGCTCCATCCTTAGTGGTTCTTCCTCTGAAGGCTGTTTTTTTGTTTGTTTGTTTTATTTTGCCTTAACTGTTCTTGGATTCCCTCTACCGTTGGTCTGGGAACAGCCTTGCCTGAAAGGAATCCCAAGGCAGTAGGCAAACCCCCTTGATGGGGAGTGAAGTGGGGGTTAGGAGATAAATAAAAGGTAACGCTGCTCTTCCTCTTCGCTATATGCACCGATCTGATCCTTGCAACACTTTTAACAGCCCGGTGTTGGAGCAAGATTGCTATTCCTAATTTTTGCCCCCCCCCCCCCCATCCTCTCCTCTGATTCAAGCTGGCAGGTCATTTCCCGTCACTGGGCCTCAGTTTCCACACCTAGAAAGTGGGCCCCACCTGCTTGCAGAGGTATCCAGAGGTCACCCACGGTGTAGGTGAGGTGCACATTTATCCTTGAGAGGAGGGAACGTGCCTGAGCGGGCAGGGGAAGCAGAAGGAGCATGAGTCTCAGCGCTTCACGCCGGGTGGGGCAGGTACTCAACTACGATTATTAGCACCTGGTGCTTCCATTGACTTGATTTTTGCTCTGTGCCAGGCCCCTTTCTGAGCTTGTTACCTGCACTAATTCATCCAGTTCTAACTGTGACTCTGTGATGTCGCCCCATTTTATAGCTGGAGAGACAGAGGCACAGGTTCACCGGGTTAGGAAAATCACAGAAGCCAAGCCAGGGGCTGGCCTCACACTCACCTCACAGTCCTGTGGCCCTGACGAGCTGTCCTGAGCTGCCTCTGCAGCAGCCTTTGGCAGGTGGGGGTGCCAGAGACCAGGTGCAGGCCTCTCTGGCTCTCAGGCCTACCTCCAGGTGAGGCCAGGCCCAGCCAGTTTACACAGCCAGAGCCTAGCAGTGCTTTCCAAACGTTAAAGTCTACTCAAATCACCTGGTTCTTGATAACATTCAGACTGTTTATAGACGAAGAAGCAGAGGCACAGACGGAGGTTAGGCACAGCGCAGCCGCCGAGCTAGGGGCTGGCTTCCCAGTCCCTCCCGTGAAGGAGTCCAGAATGGGGGGCTGAGGTGCCGCCTCTAACAAGCTCCCAGGTGATGCCGATTCGGCGGGTCCACAGACCCACTCCAGGTAGCAAGACCCTAGGCAGCTACCTGCCTGGGTCGATATGTCATCCCAACAAATCTTCCTGAGCCACTGTGGGACTCTGGAGGAGGTGGGAGGAGGGGCCACGGAGGACGGAGGGGTGCCCCTCATCTGTGTCTGCAGGGCAAGGCTGGAAGATGCCCAGGCACTCGGGAGTTCTTGGTCAGGGAGGGCAATGCTGATCACATGCCTGGTATTTTAATCGTAAGAACAGCTGCCATTTAAATGTGGGTTCTGGGACCTTCCATGATTTACCTCAGAATCCTCTGGACAACTAGACAGGGAAGATCTTTTCTTTTTATTCTTTTTGCTGCTCCCTGCGGATTTTTGTTACGAGAATTCGGGGGGAACGACACCCAAGGAGGAAAGGGATGATGAGAAAGCCTCTGGGAGACACCGGCCACCCCCCTGTTGTGTAAATGTTTGGGTCCCTGAGCCCGCGGCGGTAAGAGGAAAGGAGCACGTCTGTGAGCAAGCGGGCCGGGCGGTATCCACCCACCGTGCCTCCCGAGGCTGCGAAACACGGTGCTGTGATTTGCGCTCACCCCGAGTTCTGCCGTTTGGTGGCATAATGGGGCTCGCCCGCGTCTTCTGCATTTCGCAGTCTGAGGCCTGACGTGGCACCTTCCCTTCCTGCTGTTTGCAGGGACACTGTGAACTGTTTGTTCTCCTGTGTCCCGCAGAACAGCTCAGTGTCTCTGCAAATAGGAAGGGAAGGTGCCACGTCAGGCCTAGGATGCAAAATGCAGAAGACGAGGGCGAGACCCCGTTATGCCATCAAAAGGCAGCACTCGGGGTGTGTGCGACTCACGGCCGCACCGTGACGGCTCCCATCAAACCCAGGGCTCGAACGTCCCCTGCAGCTGCTTCCTTGGACCCACGAGGAAGGCTCCCGTGGATGCAGTGTCACCAAAGGTGCAAACCAAAGGCCTAGCCAGTGGTCGGGAACTCATTAGTCAACAGCCAAATAGCAGTGCAACGACTTTAATTTCTTTTGAGCGCCAACTTTTTTAAACAAACTATACAGGTGGGTACATTGTTATGAACTTAATTAGGTGCTCCTAAGCTGGCCTTTGCCAAAAACTCAAGGAGCCAAAGAGCCGCATGTGGCTCTCGAGCTGCGGTTTGCCGACCACTGCTCTAGTCCCTTCCTCGGCAGCCAAGAAGAGTGCCCAGGAGTGGGCAGAGAACTCCTGTAAGGCGCAACAGAGCGTTCTATTCTGGCATCCCAGCTTCAGGACGGTCTACCCTCCCCCACCCCACCCCCACCCCACCCACCCTCGCCTCTGCCTCTGCCAGGCCGCCCTAGTCCTCAGTGTCCGGCCCGCTGGGCACCTTCTTCAGCCTGTCCATCGGCCCACCTCCTCCTCTGCTGCTCTGTCCACCGAGGCAGGTGTTTCACCCCCACTCAGAGGAGGGGCTGAGGCCCGGAGCGGTGTGGGGCTTGCCCAAGGCTACTCAGTCTGAGAGCTGGACGAGCAGCCATGTTGGAGCAGCAGTCTCTGAGTCTAAGCTGTTCCTTTTTGAGGAAGAGGAGAATTGGGGCCCAATCTCCTCGGCACTTTTCCTTTTGAGTGTTTACTCTGAATCTGTTCTGATTTGCGTATTTGCTTGCATTGACTCATTTAATGCTCACAACCACCCTCTTATTTCATTTGCATATGAGGAAATTGAGGCTGGGAGGGGAAGGAACTTGCCACACAGCCAGAAAGGAGGGGGAGGGAGTGGGCACCTGAAATTGACGTGGGTGCTGATACCTGCTGTCCTCACTGCCACCGAGTTAGACTTAGGGTGACCTTGGACTTCAATTTGACGGGGGTGGGATCCCTGTCTTGAGACTTAGCCGCTGTAAGGGCTCAGGTGGACAGTTTCCTGAACCCCAGCTTCCTTCTCCAAAATGGGCTGGTAACACCAAGGTCGTGGGGCTCTTGGGGGAAATTGACCTGCTGGTTGGAGCCTGTTTCTCCTGGGGCTGCTGTGGAGGCCGACAGGCAGGAGGCCCGAGGGCTGCATTTCCTCCTGGGGCCGCTGTGGACTCGGGGAGCCGCAGAGCCCACCGCCAGCACTGCTCTGGCTTTGGTGCTTTTCTTACCAGCGCCACCTGTTAAGTAAGGTGCCCTGCCGAGAGCCGCCTGACCCGGCTGCTGATGGCAGCCGGGAGGGAGGGGAGCGGAGATTGGGTTTCACCGAGTCTGTTTGACAGGAGGAAGCCAGGAGGGAGGGGAAGTGCGGCGTCTGGTCACTGCAAGGCAGGGGAAGCCACAGCCTCCTGACCCCGGAGCTGACCTCGGGGGGTTAGACTGGGAGGAACCTGTCCCCCTGGCCACGGTCCCAGGGCAGTCCCCACAGCAGGGAAGGGAGGGCGGGACGGTGGCCTGGCTTGAACAGGGGAGAATAGGCCAAAGCGAGGTCCGCATCTCTATTTGCCCAGAGTGTTGGGAGCTGGCTTAACCCTACCCTTTAGGGTGCTGAGACCTAGGGCTGTGGATTGAGAGGAGGTGGCTTCGAGGTGCTTTGACCACAGAGAGAGACCAGTAAGTTTAAACTTGGGTCTCAGCTGGGCCAGGCTTCCTGGGTCTGAATGCTGTTCCCCCCGACCCTTATCCATTGTGCGAGTGTGAGTTGCTTCTGTGTGCCTCAGTTTGCCCATGTTAAAATGGGAATCAGTTTTATCCGCCTGCATAAAACACCAAGGACAGGCCTGGCTGCCAGGGCAGCAGGGCGGGGCTGGGGTGGGACATGGCCGTGCTAGCTGCTAATTGACCATCCGTCATCCTCTCCGTATCGTCAGCCATTCAGTTCGGATTGCGGCGGCGCTGACGTGCGGGGTGAAGGGTGGTGGTCACTGCCCGCTTCAGTCGGACAGCTTCCTGGCTGTGCACTCATTGATCTGTGGCCTAAGGCAGATTCCTCATCTCTCCACCTCCTGTGCTCACCCATAAAGTGAGGGCGACTCTGCTGCATTCCGCGGCTGTGGCCTCACACGCCCCCCTGGCAAAGGCACCCCTTGCCTTCCATGAAAGGTCTGGAGAAGCTCACAGCGACAACGGAGTCTTTCAGGCTCCAAGTCAGCAGGCGGCACCAAGGGACTGCTCTGCCCCTTTCCCCTTTCCCTCTGCCCCTCGGGCTTCAGAGCCCAGGTGAGGCTGAGCACAGAGGACACCCCCGAGGAGGCGTCACTCAGTGTCAGCCCCAGGGCTGCTCTGTTTCCTCATCTTTCCCCAAAGTCAGCGGAGAGCCTCTGGTGGCACCCCCCCCCCCCCCGCCCTGCCCAGCTCATTGCCAAGAGCAGGGCTGGGAAGGGAGGGGATGTCTGCCCCGCAGTGGGCACCAGGGCTGGCCCAGGTTCTGACTGGAGTGCAGCTTCAGGGGTCTGGTCAGGCAATCCTGGCTGCTCTGTCCCGTCTCGATTCTCTGCCAGGCCAAGGGGTAGGCAGCCCCCTCTCCGGGCAGGGAGAGGACACACTGGCCCCGGACCGGGAGAGTAGAAAGCCACCCTGGGCTCCAGCACCTGCCGAGCACTGTCCGCTGTGCCGAGCTCTGTCCTGGCACCAAGGGTACAGCGTGAGGACACGGTCTCCGCTTCAGGGAACTAAAGGGGGGAAAGAGACCTGGTAAGGGAATTTTAAAGTCGGTGGATGGGAAACACAACAGTGATGTGTTTGGGGGCCTGGGAAACCGTGAGGTAAAGAACAGTGATTGGGGAAGGCCCTGGAGGGGACAGCCCCCCTCCTTCCCCGTCTCCTCCCCCCACCCCCGCCTTCAGCAGGGTCCCTCCCAGGAACCCAAGGCCTGGGTGGTCCTCCTGGCTCTGCCGCTGCCACCTTGGGTGAGCCTGGGCCAGTGAGCGCACCGCCCGCGCCTCGTGTCTGGCTGGCATCTCCTGGGGGACCCGGCGTGTCTCCCCAGGGCGCCCGATAGTAAACATTAGACGCTTCCTGCTCACATCTGGGAGGATTTCCTGCGGTTCTGCTTGTGAGTCAGCCTCACGGAGAGCAGGCGCAGGGGCCGGGACATGATTCCTCCCCGGAGGCCTGGCGCAGTGCCAGGGAGCGGTGTGGCCCTGGCAGGACTTGGGCTTGGAGCTGGAGAGACTTGGGTTCCAGCCCAGCTCTGCCAGCATCGACCGGTGTGGCCCTGGGCAGGTCACTGCGTTTCTCAAAGTTGAGCTTGGCAGGTGCCGCGGGGCTGGTGTGCAGCTCGGCCGCGGGGCTGAGACAGCACGAGACCCAGGGTCTGCTGACAGCAGCTGCTGTTACCACTGCTGCGCTCTCTAGACCCAAGGCAAGGCCTGTGGGAGCTCAAGACTCGGACCTGGGTTCAAATCCTGATTCCATCACTGACTGACTGTGTGCATCCTTAGAGGCTTCTTTGAGCCTCGGTTTCCCCAGCTGTAAAACAGGCGTGAAGTCCCGGCATTCCTGGTTGTGAGGATGAAGTGAGGATGGCCCAGCACCTGGCAGACACCCAGAAGCCCCTGCTGCTCCTTTCCCCTGAGTGGGCTCCGCGGAGCAGGGTCCTCATCGCGGTCTCTGAGCTCGCACCCCGTTATTAGCTGGGCGGGTGACACTTCTCCAAGGCTAGTTGCAGTTTTCCAGAAAGTTCAATGGGAGGCCTGCCTGAGCTTGGGCTGCTGGAGGAGGTGGCGCCTACGGGCACATGAGCAGCTGGGCTCGCCTGCTCTCTCCCAGGGGCACTCTCGCCCCCCGCCGGCGCTCTGCGACCTTCCCGCCAGGCACCCAGTGCCGGTTGCTCGTGCTTCCTGAGCACCTGCTGTGTGATGCTGTAAGAACTCTGGCCACTGCTCATCTCCCCTGGATCCCGAGCCAGGTCTCTGTCTTCCCTTCTGCCTCCCGCCAGCCTGCTCACCACGCAGCAGCAGAAACTCTTTGAAAAGATCGTTCCCCTTTTGAAACGTCAGTGGACCCCTTCATTGTCATCTGTGGGTCTCCCTGCCTTCCACCCCATGACTTATCTGGCTTCATCTCTCACCGCCAACATTCTCTGCACTTGAACCAATTCGTTCCCTGATTGCTTAGCGCCGTGGTTGGGAAATTGCGGCTCGAGAGCCACATGCGGTTTGCCACTCTGTTGACCAATGAGTTTGCTGACCACTGGGAAGGGGCTGAATCACAAGGAACAACAGCCTGTAACTATTGGAATCCAGAGTCTGGGTCAGTGTTCTGCCGCACAGTGTGCCGACCACTGGCTTAGCACATGCAGGTCCCTCTGTCTGGAACAGCTCTCTGTCCTTCCATCTCCCCCCCCCCCCATCCTTACTAATTCCTCTATTCACCCCCATTCCACACACACAAAGTGATCTCTTCCAAATCCTTTGAGTTACGCCCCGCCCCCCGCTGCACCCCGAGCCCTCTCTACACCCTCCCCCACCCCCTTGTGTTTCTTTTCCTCAGGCGTTTGGTTCACTTCCCCACCACTGTTGGTACGGGAGTTCTGAAAGGTGTCTGCTCAGGCAGGAGACTCCAGTCTGCCACGGAACCAACACCCCAGGGGTGAGGCGGCAGAGGTGTCCATTCTTTTTTTTTAATTTTCATTTACATATTTTTGTTGATTTCAGAGAGGACAGGAGAGGGAGAGAGAGAAGCGTCAGTGATGAGAGAGAATCACTGATCAGCTGCCTCCTGCACGCCCCACACTGGGGACTGAGCCTGCACCCTGGGCCTGTGCCCTGACCGGGAGTCGGACCTTGGCCTCCTGGTCACAGGTCACCGCTCGACCATGAGCCACGCCGGCCGGGCCAGCGGTGTCCGTCACAGTCTGCTCGTCAGTCACGCAGGGACGCAGGCAGACGGTGGCTGCCATCCTGGACGTGTCCGTGCTGTGCTAAGCGAGCGGCACGTAGGGGCCTGGGCCCACCCACCCACGAGGGATGACAGCACCGGGACAGTCCCCAGTTCCTGCCGCCGCTGACTTGGAGGCTCTGCTTTTCGCCCTCTAACCTCGCCCGCCTTTTCGGACCTCGTGCAGCTCTTCTCTCAACTTCAGTCTCCTCCGTCCTCGTTTAAACATGGAAAAGAAATACACCTCATTTCCGCCTGGAAGAGAAATACAGCTCTCCGTGTTCCAGCTCACACCCACCCAAGCTGTCTCCCTTCCTCACCTCTGCTTCTCGCTCACCCGACTCCCGTGTGGGTTCTGTGCACTGGCCTCTGGGATGTCGCTGGGGGGCAGGGCTTCTCGATCTTGGCCTCAGGCGAGAACGCCTGTGCCCGGGCCCACCCCGTGGGCTGTGCGGGAACTGACTTGGTGGGCGCAGGCATGGGCGCAGGCATCTGTCACTTTCCAAAGCCCCCTTGTCTGTGGGCCCTCAGGGTGGGAGCTACTCCTGGGCCTGGGCCTGGCACCCTCCGTCCCAGGGACCCGTCTCTGCTCTTCCTGCGGCCGGGCGGCCGGCGGCCTCTCCAGTCCCGAACCCCTCCTCCCTCCTCCGCACCCCTGCACCATGCTCTCCCCACGCACCGCCTTCGTCAGGGCTGTTCCCTCTGCCTGAGTGTTGTTCCCATCTTCCTCCTCACATCTCAGCCCAAGACCTGCTTCTCCAGGACGCCTGCGGCCTGCGGCTGGGTGAGGCTCTCTCGTGTGGGCTCTTGCACGGAGGGGGCTGTGCTTGGCTTCCCAATGAGTTGCCATGGCTTTGGTTGGCCCTCCATTGGTGTGATGCGCCTCTCCCTGACTGGGCTGTAAGCGCCGCAGGAGCGGGTGTCCCTGTAGCTTACCGCTGCACTCCTGCACCCAGCGGGGCCTCAGACAGCGGGGAAGGAAGGCCTCGAGGTGGAGGATTGTTTAGTGTTTGTGCGAAGCGCACTGCATGCATTAATATGGTTGACCCTCCCCAAGCAGGAGGGAGGCCTGTCCCTTCCCTGTTGGGCTGGTGGGGACTCCAGGGGTACCCAGGGAGCAAGGAGAGGAGCTGGGATTCCACTCCTTTCTAGCTGGGTCCTCACCCCATGGGAAGCCTTAAGGATAAGAAAATGGAGGCTTGGAGAGGTGGGGTCCCCTGTCCAGAGTCACACAGCTGGCCGGCAGGTCGCTGGACTGGAGGCATCCGTGTTCCCAATGCTGAGCATTCTGGGGGGGCCCGGTAGGCATTTGGCTGAGTGGGAACTGAGCCCCTTTAGTCCGGGAGCCAGCAGCTCTGTACGCCCCGGGTCTGGGTGGGGGTGTGCCTGGCCCGGGCCGGCCGGATGGCCTCTGAGAGCACTGATGACTGGACATCCTGCTGAAAGGCAGGCCTGGCAGCTCTGAGCCTGCTCCCCTGGGCCTGGGTGGGCTCCTCTGCAGCAGGCAGCTCGCGTGCGTATTCCCAGATGCCCTCTCGCCGCCCCCCCCCCCCCCCCCCCCCCCCCCCCCCCCCCCCGCCAAGGCAGCCACTTGCTTGTCCACGTCCCCAAGTTCCAGAAAAGGCCCCACCCTGGTGGAGGCGTCGGGGAGTTTTCCGGTCCCCGGGCGCAGGAACTGTTTCCTCTGTGGCTGGACCAGCAGATGCCAAAGGCACTCTCCGCTGTCAGCGCCACCTGCCGCTCCCCCGGCTCCCGAGACCCCGGAGGCAGGGCTGCTCCTGGGCCTGCAGACCCACCCACACTGTCGTTCTGGTCTTGGCCAGGGAGGCAGCCACAGCCGCTGAGTGTGTGGTCGAAGTCACGCAGCCAGAGGAAGGGGCAGAGCCGGTGTCAGACCAAGAGGCTGTGTCCCAGCCCCTGTCCTTAAACTCCCGGCTTTGGGCACAGAGCGTGGCTTGTGGGGCCGCGCATGTAGACCAGGATCAGCCAGGTGGCCGAGTATCTAGTGTGGTTTCCGGGGTCCTGGGAAGACCCGGTGCTGCTTGCATACCGACCCCGGAGAGGCTGTGCTCGAGCCGCACCTGCTCTGGACCGTGGAGCCGGATTCTGAAATGCGTCACGTGGTTCAGTCCAGGAAGGCTGGTCGGCCTTGGTGTGAACGCTGGGTCTGGTTAGGGAGCTGAGAGCAGGGCTGCGTGCGGCTGGGCTCGCGGCTCCTGCGGGACCGTGGCTGTCCTGATGGGCAGGGATTGGGCTCCGGTTAGAATTCTGGTTCTGTTAACTGGCTGTGGTAAGCACACAGGCCTGGGCTGGTTTCCTGCTTCCAGCACTGGCTTGCTGTGTGGCGGAGGACAAGTTACTTAACCTCTCTGAACCTCGGTGCTCCGAGAGAGAGAGAGAGAGAGAGAGAGAGAGAGAGAGAGAGAGAGAGAGAGAGAGAGAGAGAGAGAAAGAAAACCCACCACAGGTGAGGATTAATCGCGATGGTGCGTGTGGATGTCAGTGCCTGTGTGTGTGCGTGTGTGTGTTGATGGTGGTGAGTGGTCATCGTGGTCGATGTGAGCAGTGACTCTGAAAGTCCCCCCACATTCATGGGGGCGTGTTCTCTCTCTTCCCTTTGCCCCTTGCAGGTAGAATTGCATGTCCACCTGGATGGATCCATTAAGCCCGAAACGATCTTATACTACGGCAGGTAAGTCCGCGGATGCCAGGCCTTCCCCCAGTCTGAGGACTCGAGAGCGTCCGGGGTTGCTGCTCCTTCCTGTCTCCCTGCGGGATCCGCCAGCCCCGCCAGAGGGCTCTGAGCTGAGACCCACAGCCCATGTCTCCTGCCTCTAGTGCCTTTGATTTTTGTGTTCCTATTTCCAGGTGAGCCAAGGGGAGCTGTGCCACCTTATATATGGGGGCACATACACACATACACACACAGACATGGACAGACAGACACACACACACACACACACTCTCACACACTCACACTCACACACACACACACACACTCACACACTCACACACACACACACACTCACACAACTCACACACTCACACTCACACACACACACACACACACACACTCACACACACTCACACACACACACACACACTCACACTCACACTCACACACGTGGAAGCGGTTCCCAGGGCCGAGCCAGTCGCTGTGTTTGGCAGAGAACTGATGGCAGGGGACCCACTGGGAGGAGCTATCGCCATCCCTGTCTCACTGAGGGAGAGCAGGGTCAGAGATGTAAAGCAGTTGCCCAAGGCCACACAGCAAGTGAATGGCAGAGTTCATGGGGTCAGCTGACTCCCCCCCCCCCCCCGCCCCCAGCTTTCCCACATCCCCATGGAAACAGCCTCCAGGGAGACGGGAAGTGGCTCCCTCTGGTCCCAACTCTCCGCACTCCCAAGGGAGACCGCCTCCGCCGCAGCTCTCCTGGCTGCTGGCAGCCCAGGGTCCCCTGTGCCCGCCCCCGTGAGGGAGGTCTGCCCCCTCCCCTCACCCCAAGAGCCCATGGTGGCTCCTCTGCTGGGTCCAGCACCTACGAGCAAGGCGCTTTGAAGGCCGGTGGATCTGGATTCAAGTCCAGGCACAGTTTCCTCGCTATGACCTTGGCCTCTGGGGTGAGGGTAAGAGTAGGCCTTCCTCAGAGCTGCCTGGGGAGATGGGCGCCCCCCTGCCACCGCCCCTCCCTGGGCGGACGGCGTTCTTCACAGTGCGACCAACACGCCTTTTGTGGGAGCTGGAAGACGCCTGTCCTCAGTGCTCCACGGGGAGAGCCGCTGCTGCTGGAGTCAGCCCCCGGCTCTGGGGGGCTGTTGATCAGCTCTGCAGAACACGCTCCTCGGCTGACCCACGGCAGCGGTCCCGCTCTGGGGAGCGGCTGTTGATCTGGTTACTTAGCTGTGTGATGTGTGCATCCCTGCCCGCCCACGCGTCCACACTCCCCAGGGCGCCTGGGAAGTGGTCATGTCGTCAGATTACGGACACAAAGGAAACTGAGTCGTGATAACTGAAGAGACTTGTCTAGTCAGCGCGGCTGTGACCAGGGCCCGCCCCTGCCCGTACCCCGCACCAGAGGGCTAGGTCAAGCACAGCAGGGAACACGCTTAGCTCTTAGCTCGGGGCTCCAGCAAGGCCCGTCGTGAGGTCAGTGTCATTAATCACAATCAGTGGCTCTGCCAATGGGCTCCAGCACTGGGCTTATCTCTGCCTGGCCTTTCACTGTTGAGCGCCAACTTGCCACGGGGCCGACGAGGCCGTGGGGGCGGGTTACTGGAGGCCAAGACAGGATCTAACCGGGCGCGCCTTGAGGGGTCAGGGAGCACTCGGTGTCGCAGCCAGGGGGCAGGACGCGGGGCGGGTGGAGGAAAGGAGCCGCCCGTGCTGGCGACTGGTTGGACTTTCCCTCTCCCTCCCGCCGGTGCCTGCCAGGCTGGGGTGCCAGGCGGAGTTTGATCTCGAGCTCAGCAGGCAGGGGAGCAGGGAGTCGGGCTGACCCCCGCAGGGGTAACCCTGGAGGACTCCCTGGCGGGGGTAGGCCCCGGCTGAGAAGAGGAAGAGATGGAGGAGGAGGGGCGTGTCTGGCTTGTGACCTACTTCCCAGGCCAAAGCACGTGGCCCCTTTTCTGCCTCTGACCGAGGCCTCCATTGATTTTGTTTTCACCCATTTCTTCTTCCTGCGAGTCCATCTCCTGACTCTCGGGCTCCTTCGAGACCCCACGCCCTCATTCTCTGAGGCCCAGTCCCAGTCGGGCTGTCCTCGCTGCTGTCACCACCCTGGTCTGAGCCGCCGCCAGTCCCTCCCGGAGACGGACTATCGCCAAGGGCTCAGGACGGGTCTGCAGGGTCCACTCTGGCCTCACCCCTCTCCCGTCCTGACAGCTTGGCAGTCGGGACAGTTGTCTTACAACCGGGTCTGATCAGCTCGCTCTCCTGCTCAAACCCCTCTCGGTCCCTCCCCCTTTGCTCGGGGTCAAACCAGGCTGCTATGGCCCCTCGGGTGCCCCGAAGCTGAGGGAGAGGTCTGCCCTGCTCTGCTCCCCGGTTACTCCACAGCCGATGTTTCTCACACGTACCAGATCAAGTGAACACGGGGAGGGTGGGCAACGGGCCCAAGGCCACACAGCCTTTCCAACAGGGCTGGGGTGCAAACCCGGCCACCTGGCTTCAGAGCCTGCGGTGACACCCAGGACACACAAAGAGCCTCGTGAGTGCGTCTGTTCCTCCAAACTGTGGTCCGAGTCTTACTGACAAGGACGTGAGGTCCTCAGAGGGCACAGCTCCTGCCTGGGGTGGGGTGGCACATACAGGGGGCATGGGCTTCGAGCCCCAAAGCCTGGGTCCATCCTCCACGCGGGGCCAGCCTCCGAGGCCAGGCCCCAGGGAGGTGGGAAGAGGACAAGGGAGATGGAGCTGGGGGAAGGCCCTGCCTCTGGCTCGGTGGTTAGATGGAGGAGCCGTACTTGGGAATGTGGGGCCCAGAGGGGGAGGAGCCAGGGGTGGTCAGACACAGGAGTCCGTCTCGGTGCGTTCACTGCCCGCCAGGCTGTCGGGTGGTGTGGAGGGAGAGTTGGAAACTGGGGACCTCTGGGTCCTGGGCTGAAATCCATGAAAGGAGATCTGGAAGAGAATGGTCAGGAGGCAGCACCCCAACAGGAAGCGGCGATGTCCGAGGCAAATGTGGCCCCTGCATCCGCCGCCAACGTGGGAGCCCAGCGCCACCTCCTCTGCCCGCAGCCCACCGGCTCCCAGAAAGAGTCACAGCACAGCATTTAACAGCTGAGGGGGGGGTGTCTGGGGGAGGCCTGGGGGCGGCTGGGGCCTGGGGGCGGCTCCGAGGGTGGCTTCGGGCAGGCTGGCCAGCAGGGGAGAGGCTCAGGGATGCGGGCAGTGAGGAGACGCGCTGGGCTGGCCGGAGGGCTGGTGGCGGACCAGGGTGATGCCCACTGGACACTCAGGGGCTGGAGCCACCCGCAGGGGAGGAGGGCATATTTGGGGGCTGAAGAAACAGGTGTTTAGGTAGGAAAACACTTTAATATTTGAATAACACAAGCCATGGAAGGATGTAAGCACTGTCCAGTCAAACTTCCGTTTCTTTGGCAATTTCGTCCTCCTGTCATCTTGCTTTATGGGTAACTGGATGCCTGCACCTCCTGATTCAGTCATCTAATTTTCTTTACCGTTTGCTTTTTTTTTTTTTAATCAGCTTGTCTTCTGTTCTGCTCGCTGGAGAATTCTCTCGCCTTCCTTCTCCATCCTTTGCGTTTCCTCCCAATGGCTGCCGCCACATTCTTTCAAGTGTCCGGCAGGTCTTGCTTACTCTCGAAATGTCCCCTTTAAAAGTAACGTTCCTGTTCCAGCGACGCTCCTCCTTCCATCTCCTCAGTATTTGCATTAGGTCCAGGTTTCTTTTGTTTTCTGCATTTTTCGTTTCCCCAGAGCTCCTTTTGTCTCTCGTGTCTCGTGTCCCTCGTGGTAGAAGTGTTTGAGTGTCGGGTGTCTCTTTCAAAAAGCGGGAAGACTGCCGTCCAGGGTGACCCGTGAGTGGGGCGGAGCCAGGATGAGCAGAGGGGGTGGGGCGTGCAGAAGGTGGGGGCCAGCCCAGCGAGCCCGCTGCCCGGGCTGGGGAGGCCGAGATGCTGACGAGACGAGGAGGCTCCAGGCGGAAGGCTGTTCTCAGCAAGGCCTTACTGGGGTGGCGTGTCCCCGTCTGGGGGCTGGGGGCCGGGAGGAGAAAGCCTCTGGCCCTCTCCCAGCATACTGGGCCCGCATGCCTCTCTGATAAGTTGGTCTGCCAGAGAGCAGAGGAGGGAGGGCCGGTGCTTGCCCTGGCCCCTGCCCCTGCCCTGTAGTTATTGCCCCTACTAACCCCTGAGCTGGCGTAGGGCCAGTTGGCTGTACCCACTCTTGGGCTGAGGCAAAGTTGTGGGCTTGCTGCCCTGGCACCTTCCCTGTCCCCAGGCCCTTGTCCATGCACACAAACAGACTTTGACCCCAGTGCCCCCGCCCCTTGAGATCTGCAGGCTGATCATGGCCTTGGGGACAGGAGGTGCTGGAGGGACTCGGATCCTGGTTTTGTGTGTGCTGGGCCTCTGTTTTCCCATCTGTCCAATGGGCGGAGTTGGATGAGGATCTCAGGCTTCCAGCTGTGGCCCCTGGGCATTGGTCAGGTGCTCCCTGGGGCCAGCCCATCACCCTCACGTTTTGTCCCCAGGAAGAGAGGGGTCGCCCTCCCTGCTAACACGGTGGAGGAGCTGAAGAACATCATTGGCATGGACAAACCACTCTCCCTCCCGGGCTTCCTGGCCAAGTTCAACTACTACATGCCTGCCATCGTGTGAGTCCCCCGCCCGCCCCCTCGGGCCCTGGACAGAGTCCACGGCACCCAGGATGGGCTTCCCGCCCCAGCCTGCACCTCAGGGCGTGGGGTGGAGACCCAGGTCTGCTGTTCACCATTGTGTGTGCTTGCTTGACTCTCTCCGTGCCTTTGGGCCTCGGTTTTCCTCCCTGGAAAGTAGGTGTGAGGGACCGAAATTCAACTTTGTAGAGAGAAGTGACACAGTGCGGGGGTTAGGGACACAGGTGCTTGTCTCCGTCTCACGGCCTAATGTTGGTCCTCGGACCCCTCATCCCCACAGGGGCCTTGCGATCCCGGCTGCCTCCCGGGGCTGGCGTTTGGGCCGGACACGGCGCTGTCCTCGCACCCGCCTCTCCTGTGCAGACAGCCGCCCCTTCGCTGACAGGCATTGGTGCTTTTGTCACGTTGCATTCCTTCCATTTTTTTCACAGCAGGCTCTCTCGTAGATGAACATAATGTTTGCACAGCTCACAGAACTGTACTTCCTGTCATCGTCCGCTGGGTAAACTCACTCCTTCCAGAGGACGGGATGAAGGCTCAGGGAGGGGAAGGCGCTTGCCCAGGACCCCACAGCTGGCAGGGGGTAAAGCCGAGTCTCGCCTCCATGCCACCTTGAGCTTCCTGGCAAGAGGCAGAGCTTCCAAGGCCGACGAGAATCAACTTTGGCAGTTGGCGCTGCAGGAGCTCGGGACAGGGGGAGACAAGGGGACGGGGCAGTCAGGAAGGGCTGCCTGGAGGAGGATGTACGGGCCCGGCCTTGGGATAGAGAGGGTGTGACATTGTCCAGAGGGCTAGGCTTGAGGAAAGGCTTGGAGGGTGGGCCAAGCACTGGCTATTGGAGGAGCAGTGAAGGTGCGTGAGGCAGGACAGAGGCATTGGCTGGGTAAGTGGCAGAGCAGGTACAAGCAGTCCGTAGGAAGGCAGACGTGGGCAAGGTGGCCGACTTGCTGGAAGCCTTTGGGCTCAGCCTGGAAGGCACCGAGTGTCCAATCCCCGCCTCCAGTACAGACACGCCACCTCCCTCGAGGCACCTGCCACCACACCAGAGCGTGTGCGCAGGCCGGGGCACCTCTCCTGTGCCACCGAGGCAGCTCCCCTCTCTGGCCTTGGGACAGAGGGGCAGCTCGCTGAAGGCCCAGCCCCCTGAAGGCCCAGCCCCCTGAAGGCCCAGCCCCCTGAAGGCCTAGCCCCGTGAAGGCCCAGGCTTCTAGACAGACCTCTTGCAGAGCTGCCTGGCTATTTGGGGCCATGGCCCTCGAGACTGACTTATCACCCCCTTGCAGCATGCACAGGGGTCCGACAGCCCTCCATGTCTGCCACTGGCTACTTGACCCCTCCTCTCCAGCCACATGGCCTCCTGGGGAGAACCGGGCAGCGCTCACCCCCGGACCTCAGGTCCCCTGCCATTGCTGTTCCCTCTGCCTGGACCACTGTTCCTTAGAGGCCCCTGCATTCACTTCCTCGCCTCCACATCTCTGCTCATGCCACTCTCTGTGAGGCCTTCCCTGATCACACCACTGAAAACTGCATTCCCTCCCCTCACATGCCCCTGCACCTGCTTTGTGTGTGCCCATAAAACTTCTCACCATCTGACCTAGGCTGTGTTTTACATGTTACTCCTTTCCTTCTCTGCCCCTCTCGCTAGGTTGTGGGCTCTGTGAGGGCAGGGATTTTGTCTACCTGGTTTGCTGTATCCCCCTACCCTCAGGGCAGTGTAGAAGGAGCCCCCCAGCGATGGGGGAGATAAGGACCCCCATCCTGGGAGGCCAGCTCCTCCCCAGGGCTGGCCCCGCCCCCCCAGGGCTGGCCCCGCCCCCAGGGATTTCCCACAGCAGCTGCCCATCCTCATCCTGGCTCTCCAAAGCCCAGGTCCTTCCATGACCCTCCCTGGGAGCGGCCGTTTCCCCCGGGCACCTCTCACAGTCTGCTTTCTAGTAACCCGTCCCTTTCCTGCTTCCTGGTGGAAACTCCCAGCTCAGGCAGGTCCCCTGTCATCCGATCATTCTCTGTGGCCCTGGCAGGTTAGCCTTGCTTCTGGAGCCCACATTCAGAAATAAGTTAAAATACTGAGCATGTCCACATTCAGAAATAACAGTTAAAATACTGAGCATGTCCGTTCTGTTCCAAGCACTGACTCGGGTGAGTTTTATGAGGTTTAACTCATTTGTCCTCACAATCACCCTTTGATGGATGTGTCAGAGGTAACCAGCTGGGGTCACGCAGCAGGCAAGTGTGGGAACCAGGGTTCAAGTCTGAGTCTCGGGTATCTTCTCCACCCCACAGTTCCCTCCAGATTTGTCCATCTGTGTCCTTTTCTCTCTTTTTAAAAATATGTTTGTATTGATTTCAGAGAGGAAAGGAGAGAGAGAGCTAGAAACATCAATGATGAAAGGGAATCACTGATTGGCTGCCTCCTGCACACCCCACACTGGGGACTGAGCCCACAGCCTGGGCCTGTGCCCTGACCGGGAGTCAAACCATGGCCTCCTGGCTCATAGATTGACACTCGACCCCGGAGCCACGCCAGCCGGGCTATAGGATTTCCGTATTTTTTGGCTATTAGCTCCGTAGCAGGTATCTGGTTGGCAAACCCTTCCTCCCATTCCGCACTTCTCCCCGCCGAGTCTCCTCTGCTGTGCAGCCTTCAGTGTGCTGCCATCCCGCTCGTCTATTTTTGCTCTTGTGGGCGGGTATGTCCTCCTCTCTTATTTCTCTTCCCTGCTGGCCTACATCCATCACTCAGCAAACAGCGAGGGCCACTGTGTCCTAGGTTCTGGCCTCGGCCGGGGAGCGTGTCCTGTCGGGACAGATGGAGTCCTTGTGCCACAGCGACTGCATTCTGCAGGGGAGGTGGAAACTGGCTAATAAGCCGGTGGAGCTCAGGGGAAGGGGCGGGAACGCCAGGGGGGCCTTTTTAAGATGAGGTGGTCGGGAGGCCTCTCTGAGGAGGTGAGACTGGAGCTGGGGCCTGAGGGGAGGGGAGGGACAGCGAGCACAGGATGAGCTGGTGAAAGACCATGGAGGCTGGGGAGCTGCAGACACACGGGCCCAGATGTGGGAACAAGCTCCACTGTCCCTTTGGCAGAAAGAGCTGGGGAGGCTGGAGGGGTGGGGAGGGGATTAGACAGACGGGGTTTCATTCCACACAACGGGAGCCCTCGGGACGCAGAGCAGCGCAGAGACGTGCTCCGATCTGTAGGCCGCCGTCTGCTGTGAGGGAAGGCACAGGAAAGGGGGTGAGAACCGGGGTGAAGGGGACGAGAACTGGCCGTTTGGAAGCGGTGCTGACAGGACTGGCCGGGCTTCTAGGATCTTCTCCAGCGGAGGCCCGGAGCTTGGCACTGGAGGAGGAGGAGCGGGGCCAGGAGTGGGTTTGATCTGCCAAGGCTGGGGCCAGCCTTGTCCCTGGAGCTCTGAAAGGACATTGGAGAGGGCTGTCCCATGCTTCCTTCCCTTTCCTTCCCAGGGGCTGCCGCGAGGCCATCAAAAGGGTCGCCTACGAGTTCGTGGAGATGAAGGCCAAGGAGGGCGTGGTGTACGTGGAGGTGCGCTACAGCCCACACCTGCTGGCCAACCACAAAGTGGAGCCGCTCCCCTGGAACCAGGAAGAGTGAGTGGCCGCGCGGAGGGGCTGCGCCAAGGCTGGGGCAGAGGGACCCGAGGGAGAGACTGCTGGGAGGCCCTGACCCAACAAGACTTCGATCTTGTCCCCCGATCTGGTTTTGGGGCCTTGGAAAGATGGGCTTAACTCTGTCCTGAGAGAGGGGGTTCCCATCCCTCACCTGGGCTTATGCTTTAACTTTGGGAGAAAGCGTTTGGCATTTTGTCACCCCTAATCCTAGACACAGGCCTGCAGTCACTACTTACCCAGTGACCGCCAGGGTCATGCTCTGACCCTGTAACTGAAGTGAGTCTGGCCCATTTCTGCACCCTGCCTGGGCCTCCAGGGATCTAGAGGTGCTGTCATCCAACCACTCTGGCCCTTCTAGCCATGACTGACACAAGTGAACAAGTGGGCCTCACCCCCAGTGAGCTCAGCAGTGCTCCCCAGACACTGGGGGCAGGGCTGTGTCTGAGCCACCTGCCCCCAACACACACACACACACACACACACCCCATCTTCCCCCCCCCCCCCCCCCAGGTCTGGGAGTGCCGGCAGTTCCAAGGAAGCCGGATGGGGTGCTAGGGCTTGGGCCGGCTCCTCTGTTTGCTCAGAGGCAATGGGCTGGTGAGGAGAGGGGGACTTCTCCTGGAAAATTCCTCTTCCCTCCCTCTCCCTTCTCCCTTCCTCTCTTTCCTCCCCTCCTCTGACCCAGTCCCAGGGCCGTCCTTCAGACCTTCCTCTGTCCCAGGCCCATCCCTATTCCTCTCTCCACACAGAGGGGACATCACCCCAGACGAGGTGGTGTCCCTAGTGAACCAGGGCCTCCAGGAGGGAGAGCGAGACTTCAAGGTGAAGGTGCGGTCCATCCTCTGCTGCATGCGCCACGAGCCGAGTGAGTGTGAGCTCGCCCTGCCCTGGGCTGCACGTCCCACCAGCCCCCCTCCCGCCGGTGCTGGGCCGCGCCCCTGCCACCTGGTGTCCCCTTGAGCCCAGCAGCTGCACCTTGGGGCTTCCTGAGGTCGTCAGAGTCCTGGGCAGGCTAGGGCTCTGGCAGCAGACTTTCCTCCCTGGGGAGACCAGGCTCACAGCCACCTGACCTGCAGGCGGTTCACAACCCAAGGAGCCTGACCCACGGGAAACGGCTCAGCCAGGCTCTGGCCAGCCCACGGGTGGCCCTCGAGACCCCGCGGGCCAGGCCTCCTGCGGTTCGGGCCGCAGGACCCAGGAGTAGGTCTGACCTCTGGGACCTGAGGGGTCTCCCTTGTGGCTGACACTGATCAAGCCTCCAGGGAACACCCAAGGTGCAGAGCCCCACTGTGTGACCTTGGGCAAGTCCCATCGCCTCCCTGACCCGGTACACGCTGTCCACCGTGAGGAGCGGTGAGGTCCCCGGCAGCGTTGGTGCCAGCCCGCCGGGCCCGCCTGCCCAGAGCGACTCACCTCTGCTTCCTCCAGTCCTGCAGCAGCCTGTGGGAACTGCCATCTATCCCGTTTGACAGACGAGGAGACTGAGACAGAGAGGGGAAGCCTCTTGCTCTTCCATCAGGAAGGCAAAAAGCTCCGATTTGAACCCAGGGCCATTTGGTCCCAAAGCCTGTGATTTTCCATTCATTTTAAAACAGTGATGAGTTTGCCGGTTGAGAGGCCACAGTTCCTTAGCAATGTGTTAGTAATGCCAGCGAGTCATGTGTTCCATGTGAATGTTAAACTGTGCCCCCCCCCCCCCCGTCCTCGTCTAAGTGGGGCTGAGCCCACCCTGAGGGCTGCCGTGGGGACAAATGAGAGAGCCCGGCCCTGGCCTCAGTGCTGAGCCCCGCACGTGGGCACAGCCTCGCCCGGAGCCCGTGCGGCCGCTGGTGCCCGAGAGGAAGCTGAGGCCGTGTGGCGAGGCCGGGGCGGTCAGGATTTGAAGAGGGACCCTGGGCCCTCTGTCATGTGCTGGCCTGGGGGGAGGGGCGGATGGGGGGAGTGGGAAGGACGGCTCCCCGGCAGCAGCCGACAGGCCCTCGGGCACCTCGCCCAGGCTGGTCCCCCGAGGTGGTGGAGCTGTGTAAGAAGTACTGGCAGCAGACGGTGGTGGGCATCGACCTGGCGGGGGACGAGACCATCGAGGGCAGCAGCCTCTTCCCTGGACACCTGAAGGCCTACGAGGTGGGTCCCGGGACAGGACGGGGCGGGGGCTGGCCGGGGAGGCTCTGCCCAGGGCAGGGAGGGTCACACGGACTGCGCAGTGTGAGGTCTCCTGGGGGCTCTGGGGCTGTGAATTCGGTATAAAGAAAAGACACCGCTTGCTGTTGGGAGACTTTCTGCCTGTGACTTGCCGTGACCTTAAGCGCGATGGTCTCTCCGAGGGCCGTGTGGGGCAGACGCTCAGCCTGCGGTGGGAGGGAGGGGCGGGCTGTGAGGGGCTCCGGACAGGCACTGCGGGGCTCAGGGCCTGGCTTCCCGCTCCCCAGCTGTTTGACCTTGTCCTGCCCCTGAGCGGCGGGGGCATCCCGGGGGCCCGCCCCGAGGCGCCCACACCCGGCTCTGTCCTCTCAGGAGGCTGTGAAGAGCGGCATTCACCGCACAGTCCACGCCGGGGAGGCCGGCTCCGCGGAGATGGTGAGAGAGGTGAGCGGCCGGCGGGCGGGCTGCGGGCTGCGGGCTCTCCCTGCGCCTGCCTCCCGCACTGGACTCCCTCTGCTCCCTGCAGGCTGTGGACAGGCTCATGACGGAGCGGGTGGGGCATGGCTACCACACGGTGGAGGATGAGGCCCTGTACACGAGGCTGCTAGAGAAGAACACGCACTTTGAGGTGGGGAGCTGGGAGGGAGGGGCCTGGGAGCCGAAGGCAGGCAGCCCCCTTTTCTGCCAGGTGGTGGGAGACTGGGACCGACCGTTCATGGGAGTCGGCGACAGGGAGGCCAGTGTGACCATGGCCGGAACGGGTGGCTCCAGGCCCTGGGCGTGGGGGCGCAGGCCGAGCGCCCTGGGATGCCGATGGCAGCCGCACGCCTGCTCGCTCTTCCAGGTCTGCCCCTGGTCCAGCTACCTCACGGGCTCCTGGAAGCCGGACACGGAGCACGCAGTCGTTCGGTGAGGCTCGCTCCCCTGGGGCCGGTTCGGTCTTGTACCAGGAGGGCCCAGGGTGGCAGGAAATGCAGGGACTGGCACTGGCTGGGCAGGGTCTCCTGATATAAAATCTGTCTGAATCCTTGGGAAGCAGGTTAACTATCCTTGTCTTACAAATGAGGGCTCCAAAGCTTGGGTGTGCTGTAACCTGACTGCAGAGCAGAGCTGGGGCGCTGCAGCCCACTGAGCATACCAGGCTGTCCTGCCGCCCCAAAGAAACTGGCCCTCCAGGCCCTGCCTCCGAGGGGTCAGGAGGATGGGTGCCTGCTGCTCACGTGGGCTCTCTCGGCGCCTCGGGCGTTCCCACAGCACATCCTGAAGCTTTTCCCTGGAGGCCTGACCCACCCTACCTGCTTCCACCCCGCAGTCCAACGCACAGCCGTGGCCCGTCTGCAGGCTGTCCTCTGACGAGCCCTGGGGGTGGCATTAGGCCTTGGGAGGGCAAAGGCACCTGCCCCTGATCCCGGAATGAGGACAGCAAGAACTCGGGGTGATCACGGTCAGACCAGCACTGGTCTGTCTGCCACGCTTATGCGGAGGGAAGGAGCCCGGGCTCCGATGTTGATTACGAGGGGGTGCCGAGCTCAGCCTTAGCAAACAGGAGTGTGCGGTACTGTGGCTTACCCGGGAGGCACATGGGCACACAGCCTCTGGGCTGTGGAAAAATTCCAGCGCCATCTACCCAGACTGGGGGGTTGAAGGGAGAAGTGATGGCTTACAGAGATGGGGAGGAAGAGGGCCGAGAGAGGCCCCAGGGAGAACTGACAGCTATAGGACAGGCGGGAGGCAAGCCAAAGTGTGGTGTCTGAGGATTTGAGGGAGGGGTTCCGTGAACACTCCACAGCGCAGTTCTGCACAAGTCGCGTGCAGCGAGAGCTGGAGGGTCCGCGGGGCCGAGACGTGGACAGGGGCCGTGCCATGAAGTTTCTGGAGAAGCAGAGCCCAGCGGGATTGAGGACGGTTAGGGTTGGGCTAGGGCTAGAGCACTGACAGATCTCCAGCATGCTGGCTGTGAAGGGGGTGGCTAGAGGGTGGTAGCGGGGGGCGGGGGGGGGGGGCGGGGTGCTGTGTGTCTCCCGAAGCCGCCGTTCTAGCAGCCCCCTTTCTGCCGTCGCCTGGCTCTGGCTTGGTCAGATGGCTTGTCTTGAGGTCCTAGTTATGGGGCCTTGCACAAGTCACCCAAGTTCTCTGAATTGGTACCTCCCTCTGCCTGAGGAGAGCTCCCGGGGGGGGGGGGGGGGGGGGCGGGGTGCTGTGTGTCTCCCGAAGCCGCCGTTCTAGCAGCCCCCTTTCTGCCGTCGCCTGGCTCTGGCTTGATCAGATGGCTTGTCTTGAGGTCCTAGTTATGGGGCCTTGCACAAGTCACCCAAGTTCTCTGAATTGGTACCTCCCTCTGCCTGAGGAGAGCTCCCGGGGGGTTAAAGATGTGAGGGTGCCAGGGTCGATATGCGGTGACTGTTCACGAGAGTAAGGGAGGCTCCTCCCCAATCTAGATTCAAGAAGGACCAGGCTAACTACTCGCTGAACACGGATGACCCGCTCATCTTCA
Source organism: Antrozous pallidus (assembly GCA_027563665.1). Classification (NCBI taxonomy): domain Eukaryota; kingdom Metazoa; phylum Chordata; class Mammalia; order Chiroptera; family Vespertilionidae; genus Antrozous; species Antrozous pallidus. The sequence continues at coordinate 73,948,764 of CM050518.1, forward strand.
AGTCTACGCTGGAAACCGATTACCAGATGACCCAGCAGAAGATGGGCTTTACCGAAGAGGAGTTTAAGAGACTGGTGAGTGGGTGTGGGCCCTGCTGGCCTTGACTCTGGGCTCCGGGACTGTGAGGCCTGCAGGGCCTGAACCTCCGAGGACGAGGTGTGGGTTTACCTTAATAGGCCAAGCCAAGCCAGACCGAGTGCTAGATGCCGTCCACAGAGGGACGTACTGACCCGGGACCAGGTGTTTCCTCCTTTGCTTGCCCTCAAAGACTCTGATGAAAGCCATCCACCCTCCCCCCCAAAAGTGTGGTCAGCTATAAAATTCTGCATTTTCAAGCCGCTCACAGACCCCAGGGCTGAGCTCTTGATTTTTAGATGTTCATTTCCCAAGCCTGTCTCTGCAGGACGCTCTCTTTGGCCCCCTACATCCCACCCTGCCTCTCAAAGTTTCTCCAACTTCGTTCTCACGGAGTGCCACTTTAAAATTTTTTAATATATTTTTATTGATTTTAGAGAGGAAAGGAGAGGAGGGAAACATCAATGATAAAAGAGAATCATTAATTGGTTGCCTCCTACATGCCCCACACTGGGGACTGAGCCCACAACCTGGGCGTGTGCCCTGACCAGGAATCGAACCGTGACTGCCTGGTTCACAGGCTGATGCTCAATCACTGAGCACACTGGCGGGGCTGGCGTGCCACCTGGAGGTTGCAAGACTGCAGGGTCTCTGCTCTGGCAGTTACTCACCTCACCTTGGACAAGTCCCTTCCTCTCCGAGCTTACTCAACTGCCCACATTCAGTGGAGAGAGTGGACTATTCACTGAATTGCCACGGGGCCCCTTCCACATCCTCCGGCCCCACGCTGTCTGCCATTCTGGCCCTTCCAGAATATCAACGCGGCCAAGTCCAGTTTCCTCCCAGAAGATGAAAAGAGGGAGCTGCTGGACCTGCTCTACAGAGCCTATGGGATGCCACCTTCGGCAGGTATGTTCCTGCCTGCGCTTCAGGGCCCCTGCCTGCCTGGCTCTTTTCTGTGGGACCCCCGCGAGACGTGCTCTCCGGGGTAGCACCAGGACGCTATGGTGCCTGGGCACAGGCCTGGCTGGGGCACCCTTGCAGCACACAGGCCTGTTTTCTGTGTAATGCTGTCTTGAGGCTGCTCTGAGAGGGAGACTTTCTGAAGGTCTTAGCTGTTCTGCTCCTTCCTGCATGGCCTTGGCAAGGCATTCTCGGTCTCCGAGTCCCCGCAGGGGACGCCTGTGGCTCTGTGCTGTGACTTTATGCCCTGGGGACTGGGACTTGCCTAATCTTCTGCTCCTCTGACCCGGCCAGCAGAGCAACCGTGACGGCATCTCGGCCACTGCTCCGAGTCGCGCCCTGTGGATGGAGACTTCATAGCTCTGGGGGGTCGAGTGACACCCACCTTTCCTCCTCTGGGAAGACCATGACTTCCCATAGTCGGCACTGATGCTACTGGAAGCCTGTGTGCCCTGCGGACCCACACAGCGTGGCGTGGTCAGGTCCCTCCTCCGATATGACCCCTCCTCCTCTGGCGGTGTATGTGGACAAGCTGGTGCTCAATAAAGAAGCCAACGGCGGGTGTTGTGCAGCACGTGACGCGTGGTCTTGGGCAGGACGACGGGGTGGGGTGAGAGAGGAGTCCAGGGCAGCCTGCCAGTGGCAGCCGGGACTGGGAAGCCAGAGCTCCCGTGCTGGGGGCGGGCCCACGCCTGCCCTCCCTCCCGAAGCAGCCAGGCTTCTCTCGAGGAGCTGTCTGCTTCCAGGCTGTTCTAGGTTTTAAGGGAAAACCTTCCTTTGGTTCCTGAAGCTGGACGGGTGAGAGGGAAGAAGGTCCTCGGACACCAGCTTCTGCTCAGGTGTTTTTTCTGTGGAAGCTGGGGCAGCAATGGATCACAGCCAACTGTGGATGTGGCCCAGCCCCTGCTCTTACAGTTTAACGAGAAATAATCATCTTAAACCAGTCACACAAATCACTAGCATTTATTTCCTGTGTCCCAGGTGTTATTTATCTTGGTAGAAAGGAAGGACAGAGTTGATCAGGTAGTTTGAGCACAGAAATCTCTTCCCGAAAACCGGCTCTGAATAGCGCCAGAAGGGAGCCTCAGAGCTGTGTAGATGCGTGGAATTTAGATTAAAATGGCTTTCACAGAAAAAGTGAATTGTCAGCTCCTTCCCTCTCTGCTGAAAAAGGTTTACAATTTTTTAAAGTTTTTTTTCTTAAAAAAGGGATCAGATCAGAAGGTCTTGACGGTTGGTTTTGGAGAAGAGGGGGCAGAACTGGGACATGGTCCCTGCCCAGGTCACCTAGGAGGGGAGCTGCCCTGGGTGGGCTGCTCGCCCAGGTGAGCAGGACCCAGCCCCCGAGTCCTGGTGCCCAATGAATAAATAACATCCTGTGGTCAGTGTCTTAAAAGTGTACCTGGGCACGCTGAGGAGGTGGCAGCGTGGAGCCTGCGGGTGTGGGCAGAGGGCCTTCCCAGGGTGAGGGCCTCTGGGGGTGCCGCAGTCTGACCTTGCTTGCCTGGAACACGGGGCTCAGAAGAGGCTGTCGGGCCAGTGCCAGGACTCCCTGTCCAGGTGGGGACGGTAGGTCTCTCTTCCATACGCCTCGGGCAAGGTCAGACTCAAGATGAGGGGGTGCCGTCACTGCTCTCAGGCTGGCTGCTGGCCTCCTTGTCTGGGGCACCTGCCTCCGCCTGTCCTTCTGGAGAGAAGGGAAGAGAAACAGACACAAACGTAAAGCACAGAAGGACATAGGGAAGGGCCCAGCCAGAATGCTAACAGTGGGTGAGCCCTGCTGAGAGGTGGTGGCAGCTGAAGGAAGTGGAGCCTTGTCTCTAACATTTCCATGCCCACAAAGAAAATGCATGTGGCATTGCTAGCATCATTAACTCAAAGGCCAGGATCATGGATGGATGCTAACAGCAGTAGGCAAAGGGCTGTTGAGGGTCAAGGGCGCTGTGCAGGTGCTCCAGGAGGAGAGGGCAAATGGGAGGTCCCAGCAAGTAACAGGTGCTAGGCGAATGGTAGTTCTTAGAAGACAGAAAATGGTAGTTCTTAGAGTACCAGGGCATGGCCTGCAGCAGGGTTAGGGGTGGACTGTTTCTTTCTTCGGTGTCGTCGCCAGACCAGGCGAACCTCCCCCTCTGGCCTCTGTCTCTGCATCCTCAGGCTAAGCCTTTCCCAGGACTAAGAACCACCACCCTGTACCCAGCTCCAAGCAATACCCCCAGCAGCCTGGGGTGTGATGAGGGGCTTGATACAGGTGAGAAAACAGCTCAGAGAGGTGAATTGATTTGCCTGAGATCAAGTGATGAAGGGAGCCAGTGTCCTTTCCAGGAAATTCAACTCCTGCCAAGCAGCATCGCTGGGGTTTATAAAGGCCTGTCATCCACACGGCATCCTTTTGCCCTTGCAGGAGTCCAGGGAAGCAGGTGTTAGTAGGAGCAAGTGGTGCAGGCAGAATCGAGACATCTGTCTGACAGGCCACCTCCTCTCCTGGTGGTGCTCGTAGCAAAGACTTGGTCCCGGGGGGTCCTTCTGGCCCCTCCAGAAGCCTGACCATTGTGAAGGCACTTTGAGCAAGTTTCCCAGCTTGCAGTGCCTTACTTGGCCCCGAGCCTCCTGCCCCAGCAGCTAGAGAGCATCTTGTTAGATTGTGCAGTAATCTCTGCGCTGCCACTGCCTTGCTGTGGAATCCTGGACAACATTGAATCTCTGAGCCTCTGCTTCCTGATCCATAAAGTGAGGATGGTGACACCTCTGCCTGTTCATGAAGGGGTGTGCTGGGCCTGCGTGTGACCATTTGACACATGGGCATGCCTCAGCCAATGGTAACGCTCCCTCTGTGCCAGTCCCGGCTCTCCTGGCCTGAGGAGAAGGTCGTTAAACACTCTCCTCTCCACCGGCACCCTCGGGACGGGACGTCGGGGCCCGCTTCAGCGCACCATCTGAAGATGTGTCAGTGACCCACTGCCAGGCAGTGTCCTCATCTCTTCAGGCCTTGTCTGTTCTCATGAGGCCAAGGGAGGACAGGTTTGTGCTGCTCCCATATGGAGATATGAGGGAGGACAGGTATGCACTTAGCGCGCGGCGCATCCGTCTCCAGGGAAGCTTTGAGCAGACATTCTGAGCAGCGGGTCAGCTTCCCTGGGTGGCCACGCCCTCGGGAAGTGCCGGGCTGAGCAGGGAGGGCCTGCCTGCGGACACTGCTCAGGGCAGGCTCCTCGGCCGACTGGCCGGCACTCCACCCTGAGTGCTTCACTTCCTTGAAGTGAGTGCTTTTCCCTTCTCGGGTGCTTTTTAATGCCAGTCACCCTGGAAGGAAAATGCGCCCGCTGGAGACACTTCAGAGTTTGGGTTGGATGGGGAAACAGCTTTTAGAAGAGACTGGGCCCATGACGAGTGGCTGCAGCTGCTGAGGCAGAGGGGCTGGAACAGTCTCCAGCACTGAGGATACAGAGCCCTGGCAGCGTGCCCAGGTGGCAGCTGGTCAATCAGCTGGACAGTGAACAGCCATTGACTAGGCCTCTCTACCATGTTCCGAATGTTGCCAGGCACCATGGGCACAAGACAAAGATGTTGTGTGGGAGAAGTTCACAGCTGGAGAAGGGCACTGTGCTGAGAGCGAGGAGAGGCAGAGAGGATGTGCCTGCCCCTGCCTGGGCGGGGGGGGGGGGGGGGGGGGGCTCTCAGCAGAGCAGCTGGGTTTCTGAGGATGAGGGGGAAAGCCAGGGAGGGTGGACAGAGGGAGGATGGTGTTCAGCCCATAAGGGGCTTTTGAGAACAGAAGTGCGCTCCTCTGGCTGGACCAGAAGCACCATGGGAAAACGATGAGCTCAGGAGAGCAGGTGAGATGGGTGGAACTCGTGTACCTGGGTAGGGAGTGTGGGCCACATGATGGGGAGAGGCTGACGGACCAGGAAGGGGTGTGGGCGGTGTCCCTTGGGCCGGGTGTTGGTAAAGCCAAGTTCCCATTCTGTTAACTTGCTGGTGACCCTGAGCAAGCTACCCACTTCTCTGCACACATTTGTCCAGATTAAATAACGTGTCAGGGCTGGCCCCTGCCCCCACAAAGTCTTCTCTGTTCTCTACTCGGGGGAAGAAGCGGGAGATGGCGGGGAGGGGCATCACAGAGGGGATAGCAGATGCGGTTTCCTCCACTTATTCACTCAGCCTGTGGCTGCCAAACACCTGCTCTTGCCAGCAGAACAGAGGCCCCTGCTCTCCTGGAGCTCGTATTTAAACCCAGGAGACTTGTCAGAGTGCTGAGGAGTCATGTGACCTGGGAGGGCCAATTTGAGCTGTCAGAGGAAGCCCCTTTGAGCACCTGGTATCTAGCTTGGGCATGAGGTGGCAGCCACAGGGCTGGGTGGCGGCTGTCTAGCAGCGGAAATGGGGAGATGTGCAAAAAAAAAAGAAGGGTTCTGACCTGCCCCCTCCAGGGCCAGCTCGCCCATGTCTCCAGCCAGCTTCCTCACACTCACGGCCTCCGAGTCTCCCTGGATGTCGGGGACCGCATTCCGACGGCCTGTCCGGTCACAGGAGATAAAGTCCGAGTAGGAGGACTCGACCTCCATCATGCCTGTCGCATCGTTCTTCAGGCCTGTGGGGACAAGGGCAGGAAGGCGGTGAGTCCAGGTGCATCTGGCAGGGAAGACTCAGCTCTGGTCTCCAACACCAATGTCTTGACAGAAATGCAGTTTGGAGGGTGAATCAACAGGACCTGGTGTTTGCTGGGGAAGCGAGCTTTCTGAGATTAATTCGGTGGACAGAAGTGTGGCTTCCTGAGAGAAGGAGGATTGGGGGGCGTGATGGCGGGTAAAGGTTCAGAGCTCTATTTAACCATATTCACTCTGAGATGCTGTGAGCCCTTCAAGGGGAAAGGCAGAGGAGGCCAAAGAGAGATGGGGTATGGCATGGGGAGGAGAGGTAGATTAGAGGTCAAGGCCACAGAAATGGTGGCTAACCCTGGTTAGCTGTATAGCCTAGACAGAGAGGAGAACCACACATATAGAGCCATATGCATTGAAAAATTATGTGGGGATCATACTATACATTGTATTTTATAGCCTACTCTCTGGAATACTCTGGGACAGGTTATGATGTGATCTGTCCCCTAGAAAAGAACATGGAGGTACTTCCAGTTTCACACCATTACAGACACTACTCGGTCTTTATGTAAATCCTTAGGGTTAGTTCTTAGAATTGCTGAGCTAAATGGAGGATGAAATAATTTTAAAGCATTGTTTTGACACATTTCCAAGTCGCCTTCCCGAACGCACAGTGGGACAGTTAGGGGTGCCGACTGCCCACGCAGTCAATAATGTGCATTAACCAGTCAGCCTCTGCATACTGAGTCCCACCTGCCAGCTGCCCCTGAACAATGCAGGTCTGAAATGTGCGGGTCAACTGAAAAACACCCGCGTGTAAATTGACCCACACGCTGTTCAAGAATCAACTGTTGATGACAAAAACAATGAGGGAAAAACCTTATAAATTCATTACTGTTCTATTTATATTCCCACTAGCAGCACACAAGATTGTCCATTTATGTGCACCATTACCAACAAGTATTACTATTGTCCGAAAAAGACCAATGTCTGTAGTGTAAGGACATTTACCGCATGTGGCAGTAATGGCGACCCCAGGGGGTCACCTGTATGTCCAGCAGGAAGCTGGGCACTACAAGAGTTATATCAAGTATTCATAAAAAGAAACGCACCAGATGGACCGGTACTGACATAACCGTTTATCTCAGAACGCTTGCTAACTGCAAAATGTAGGTTGCAAAACAACACCTAAAATAAAATCCAGTTTCTGTGGCAAAGATAGCAGATATGAGCAGAAACACACACACACACACACACACACACAAACCTGTCAAGTGTGATTCTTTGGAACTAAAGGGAACTTTCCCTTCTAAGACAATATTTTTGTGAAGGTACAATTTTTATCCATTCAAGTTATTGTGTAATGCTTTCGGAAGGTAAGTGATACTGACAGAGGTGCCCGAAGTGCCCAGGGTGGTGCTCGGTAAGTGCTTTGGGGATTGTGTGTGTGAGTGAGATTGAAGGGGAGAGAAGGCGAAGGGAGGAGGAGAGAGGGAGAGAGAGGGCTGGCTAGAATCCCATCACAATACCTAGTTCAGAAAAGACACCGGGAGAATAACCTGGGGGCACGCAAAGATTAGGCATGGGAGACAAGGAGGCGTCTATTAGTAGGAATAAGAGTGACCCTGGGTTGTGAACCTGGTTCTGCCACCGGGCCTTGGCCAAGATAGCGCCATCTGTTAAAGGCGGGGCTGCATTCTCAGGTGATCCCCCCAAGCTCCAGCAGAGGGCGCGCCCAGCTTTGGCCTTGGCTGCCTGGAGAGAGATTGCCCTAATTGTGCTTTGGCTCCTCCTCAGCAAGAAACAAACAAAAACCTCTCCGAAGTCCCAGAGGTGGTTCCTTCTGCAGGTCACAGACATTTCAGTCCTGCACTCTCCCTCTGGGTAAACTGCCCAAAGCTTCAGGGGAATGGCCTGTTGCACAGCAGTAATAACAATACAAATGATAATTCTAACAATAAGTAAAGATGACATTTACCAAGTCATTCTGTTTTCCATGCCTCACCTAACTGCCCCAGCAGCTCTGAGGCCAGTGAGGTGAAGGTAACCACGACGCAGAAAGAGCTCGGTTGGGCCTCTGTAGCTCGCAGACCCGGCCTTTTCCTCCACGACATGCCTGCGGCCACAGAAGGACCCTGTGCAGCCACACGCCCTGCAGTCTGAACTCTTTCCTCCAACTAGAGTGTTGCTCCCGGAGAACAAGGATTTTTATTTGGATTTTCACCAAGCCTAATCCTGGCAGCTAAGCCACATGCTCTGGCTCCTCCATCCTTGGATTCGTGACCAGCACAAAACTGACGTTCAGTGACACTCCTCAAATTAAATGTGAATCGGCCTGTCTGCCTTCCCACGGTCCCTCTTTTCCTGTCTGTGGGGACGACAGAACAATAAAGGACTCCTCCGGACTACTGCGAAAGGCTCTGTCCACTGGAGGCTGCTGTGCTCATGTTCTTGCCTGTCACCGCTGGGAACTGACACTGCGATGGAGGGACAGGCTCCAGCTAAAAGGAACAGACACCCTGGGCGCTGGCTCCCGCCTCCGCCTGGCTGACCGGTGCAGGAAGCTGGCCCTCCTGGCTGGAGAGGGAAGTGTGCCAAGGTCAAAGCCCAATCCTGGAAAACACCACCCAAACCGGCAAGCTCTGGCTGCCCCACTGCATCCCCTCAGGGAACAGCGGTTCCAAAGACGGCCTGGGGTTTGTGTCTGGGGGCTCTCTGACCCGAAGTGCAAGCACATTGTTTTGTTTTTCAACATTTGTATTCTCCCCTCACTCTGCTCTTTAAAGTCAACAGCCAATGTGGAGATGAAGAATCCTCTGGGCTGGTCGGTCTCGGCTGTTCAGAAGAGCGTACACTGTGAGGACTTCTCTGGGGAGTAACTTAACAAGATGCATCAAGAGATCTCGACTTCCCCCAGATCCTTGAGCCATGAAGTCAGTATGTCTACGAATCAGCTTATAATAATTTATTCTAAGAAAATAATTCCAGTTGTGCATGAAGATCAATGTACAAAGTTGTTCATCACAGTATTATTTATACTAGTCAAAAACTAAAGACACCAAAATGTGCTCCTAAACGGACAACAGAGACTTCTGTACCTATTTAATTAATGCAAGTGAAATGCCATTCAGGAATTAAACAATATGTGAATATTTTTTAAAAACATGGGGAAATGTTCACAGATTAAATGAAGAAGAATCTCAATGATGTGACCACATATATTAATACTATGTAATTCAATTATGAGTGATTTAAATACTTTTTGTATTTTCTAAATTTTTACAGTAAAAGCATTCACTTTTTAAAAAATTATTTCATTTTGAGTCTGAGTGCATGTGGTGTGAAACTGAAAAGACACAAAAGGAAGAGTAAGCCTGGTAGCTTCTCACAGGCGCCCTCCCCAGGCAAGCACTGGCTTGTCTCCTCCTAGAGATGCTCTGCAATACACGTCCCATCACTCCACCCCCCCCTTCCTCCCTGTTTCTTCTTACTTCAAACAGGTCATTCATTGTTTTCAATCTTGCTTTTTTCATTTAAAAATGCGTGCTGAAAACAGTTCCAGATCATCTTGAAGCCACTGGGCTCTGATCATATCCATCAATAAAGCATGAGTATGGTCCATTTTTGTTGGGTGATGATATCAGTAAAATTGTCCTTTTGACATTTTTGTTCAACTGTTTTGATTTTACTGTTTAATGGTATATAGAAGGCCAAAACCAATAAGCTTCCTTCTGTTGTGCTTTATGGTGCCGAGTGGAATGTAAGTTCCACAAAGTGGTAGGAAACTTGGCTGCATGTGCGCCGCTATACCTGAGAGGCCTAGCACATAGCTGAAGCTCAATGAATATTTGATGAATGAGTGATATTCTAGATCACAGGGTAGAAAGGGCCACAGGGTGTGCAGCCCTGCAGCATAATGGCGGCAAGGTCTGGCTCAGTCTCCACACAGAAGGGTGACTCCTGAGGAGTCCCTTCCTCTCTCCCAGCTTCCAGGTGGAGATAGAATCTCTAAGTCTCTTTAGTCCTGACATTCCTTCATCCATTCATTCCGTTTTCTGAGCACCTTCTGTATGCCCTGCAGGCACTGTGCCAGGTATGGAGTATACACTGAAGCCTAAAAAGTCATTATAATTTGACAAGAGAAAAAGGCACTGACCAGGGAAATGAACCTATCATCACAGATTGTGGTAAGTGCTAGGAAGAAGAGAACAGGGTTCTGTGTGGTTCTGTGTGTGTGGAAGGTTCAGTTAAAGATCATATGGTCAGGGGAGGGCTCTTTGAGGGGGTGACCCTGGGCTGGAATCTATACTAATAAAAGCCTCGGTAGTCCTCATGCCCTTGCATGACCCCCTCACATTGCCACAAGATGGCTACCTTCATATCATCACAAGTGGCTGGCAGGCGAGGGCAGTTGGGGTGACCAGGCCTGCAGGGGAGGGCAGTTGGGGGCGATCAATCGGCCTGGCAGAGGAGCAGTTAGGCGTCAATCAGGCCGTCAGGGGAGCGTTTAGGGGGCATTCAGGCTGGCAGGCAGAGTGGTTAGGGGCAGTCAGGCAGGCGAGCAGTTAAGAGCCAGCAGTCCCGGATTGTGAGAGGGATGTCCAACAGCAGTCCCAAACTGGAGAGGGTGCAGGCTGGGCTGAGGGGCACCCCCCTCCTCACTCTACCCCCTCCCCACGCACAGATCTTTTGCACTGGGCCTCTAGTCTACAATAAAGTTGAAGGGAGGGTGATCCAGGTAGAGTTAACAATCTGGCTTCTGGTGGTCCAAGGTCTATCTTAGCTCGAGCCCTAACAGGTGCTAAGAGTGATTCCCCTTCCCTCTTCCTCACCCTCAGGAGATGTTGGTGCCTTCCTGGGGTCTGGATGCTTGTGAGGCACTTGACTCACCCTGAATGCCCTGTCAAAAGAAAGGAGCCTTCTACTCGGGTTCCCAGACTCTCCCTCGTGGCCCAGGGTCAGAGGCTGTGGCTCCTACAGGTGCTTGCTCTGGTGACGGTTTCCCCAAAGGAAGCCCCTTTCTCCCTTGGTTTTTCATTCTCCCCAGCTTTGTAAACTGAAGAAGCTCCGGACTCTGCCAAAAGCTACACAGTCTGTTCCAAGTCTGCAGCTGAGTCCTCAGTGCACAGCAGATTCCATTACCGCTCCAAATTGTTTTCCAAATATATCAGAAAGGTCATTTCCTGTTTTCTTTTTCTGTTTAAAAATCAAATATTTGCAAAGACCATACGAAAAGAAAGCAGACGTTTTGTGGAGGACGCAGAGCGCAGAGTGGGGCTTGGTCCCGTGGGAGAGGCCGCCTGGGGTGGGGCAAATGCTCTCAAGAGTTTCTCTGAGGGAAGGACTGTGCAAAGCTGATGGAAACACCAGGGCCCACGGGGCTGGCATTCCTCAAATTCAAAGGGAAGTGGCCTCTCTGTGAAGGCAGCCAGAACCAGAGGGGCGCTGAGGTGAGCAGAAAAGGGCCCCAAACCAAGCACATTCTGAGAACCTGGCAAAGGGCAGGGCGGCTGGTTCCCACCGCGGGCAGCTGGAGTCACCAGAGGAGCGTCCTGCCGGGCAGTGCCTACTGCCCATTCAGAGCACACCCCTTGGGGAGGTTTCCTTTGGAGGCAGGCGGGCAGGGCCTTGACCTCTGGAGGGCCAGCCCAACAGCCTCAGGACAGCCAGTGGAGAGACAGGTTGTGGGAGTCCTCTCGGTGAGGAAGGTCCCCCACTCTGTCCTCCAGGGGCTTCCTCTGGGCCTCTGAACACAAGTGCCTCCTCCATTAGGGACCTTTGTGTTAGAGGCCCTGGGACAGGCCTGGGTCCTCTTCTCTATTTACTCCCTGGGGTTCTTAACTTTTCCCTAAATAGCATGTGTTGACATCCCCAAAGAGCGCCAGCCTGTTTTAAGAGCTCAAGATTCCTGAATCTAACTGCCTAGTTAGCGTGTCCTCCGCTACCTCACCAGCATCTCGAACTCCACACGGCAAGTCACAGCCTGCTCCATCCAGCTTCCCCAGCTCTGTGAGGGCTCATCTGTCCACACTGCTCACACTGGGAACCTGGATTCCTCCTCCTCCATTTGCATACAGCCTGTCACCAGGTCCTGTCTCTTCCACTTCCCAAACAGAGCCCGAGTTTGCCCACCTCTCCGCTCCACGTACATGTCCTGGTCTCCACCATCTTCCACCAGCCCCCTTGTTGAGTCCTCAGATCAGGCACCAGGTCATGTGGTTCCTCTGCTCCATATGACTTTTGACGTTGTTTCATGCCGCATCTGGCAAAACTCAAACTCTACACCAGCCCCTGAAATTCTGCATCGACCTGCCCTGCCTTCCTCTGTGGCCTTTGTCCCATTTCCACTCTCTTCTGGCCATTTTGCTCCGACCACACCGGCCCCCGCTTAATTCCTCAAACCAGCCGGCTCTTTTTACCCCAGGTCCCCCCTGAGACTGTTCTCTCTGCCTGGAACATTCTCTGTCACTCTGCTCTTTCCAGAGCCTCCTAAGTGGATTCCTGCGCTAGGCCCTGGCAGGAGCCCTGCAGGGAGTGAAGGCTCCCGAGTCCCTCTGCCCACCAGTGCTGCATGTTGAGGCCTGGCTGGCGTCTTGCGTGGTACAGTGGCCACAGCAAGGACTGTGGGGTTACCTCAGCTTCTGACCCCACAGCCGAGTGACACCCGACTGCATGTTCCTCTTCTATAAAATGGGGGTGTTTTATAGAAACACTGCCCCGAAAGGTGGTTGGGATTACACAGAGCCAGCATGTATGGAGCCCTTACTGCATGCCAGACTGTGCTAAGCAACTTGGAGGCATTATCTCATTTAATTTTGCAGTGACTCCAAGAAGAGGAAGCAGATGTTAAGTAGCTTGCCCACTGAGTTGGACAGGGTGGAACCTGTACTATTAGGCTTGGAGGCATGGAGATGAATTGATCATACTTGCTACATAATGAGGGTCTTCTAAAAAGACCCTTTTCTGCTCTTCATTCTTCTCTATCCCCAACCTCATAATAAGGTATTTCTGAAGGAAGAGCAAGAAAGCAATGAAAGTCCCAAGAAAACATTCGATAATGGGGGCGGAAACATACACCCAGGTGCATTTTACCCTTGCTTAAGCAAAGTTCTGTTCAGAATTTTCAGCCAGAGGTAAATATCTTCAGAACCTTCTTAGTGACGAGTTGATGATTCTCTGAATTCTGCCACCATTCTAATTTCTGTTATCTAACTTCACAGCAACGGTAAAATTAGCTTCAGGTACAAACTGTACAACTCTTACGGCAGCTACATTCCCCCCTGGGCAGGCCTGGGGGTGGGACAGTGACACAAGATCTTCACTCCCTGAAAGTCTGTGCTTCTCTGGAAAGAGGCAGAACGGTCCAGCTGAACTGCTGTTTGGAGACCATGCTGGGTCCCCAGTCTCCCGCTGTTTACGTACTATCAAACTTGGTTCCCAGTCACTGGCAGTTCCCATCCCAGTGTGGAGGGAGGGCAGGAAGGGAACCTGAGGTCATTCCCAAGCAGGCCAGCCAGAGTCCGGGACTGGACTGACCCAGCTCTGCTCGTGCCAGGCTGGCCCCTCTGGTGAGGTTCTTCCCTCAAGCCTTGGGGGTTTGAATGTGGAATGCAGGGGTAAACAGGCATCTCTGTGGTTGCTCTGAAACATGTCTCAAATTCTCTGACATTCCTCCTATCAAGAGGTGACTCTGAATGAGCTGGCCTTGGTGACTTGCTTCTAAGAGAATGCAACAGGAGTGATGTTCTGTGACTTCCAAGATGAGGTTAGACATGGTGACACAGCTTCCATCTGGCTCTCTCTTGGGATGCCTCTCTTTGGAGCTTTGAGCTGCATCTAGGAAATCTGAGGCTGCTATGCTGCGAGGAAGCCCAAACCAACCCCACGAAGGGACCACACATCAAGAGTCCTGAGAAAGCACGGAGAGAGTCGGGGCTAGCAGCCCGAGCTGAGCTGGCCCCTGGCTGCCCCAGCACCAGCCCGTCTGACTGCGACCTCACGAGATCCCAGCCAGAACTGCCTAGCCAAGCTGTTGCCCAATTCCTGCCCACAGAAACCATGAGAGATAATAAATGACTGCGGTTGTTTTAGACCACTGGCACAGAAGGTTAGGTGCTCCACAGGAACGGAGAACAGAGTGATCTCCAATGGTACGTGCAGGTCTGGGGCCCTCGTTCCTCCAGAGCGCCATAGAAAGCACGCCCCTCACCCACTGTGGAGAATGAAGGATCTTATACCTCTATAATGCTAATGCATTCCCCCATTCATTCAGGCAACAAAATTTAACTGGTCACTCGGTGTGTACCAGGCTTGGACTAGATGCCATGTTATGAAAACAGTAAAGCACCACTGTGCCCTTGAGGGGATATAGTTAGGGAGCCCACATTAACACACTGTATACAAGACTCCCAACCCCTGGGTTCAGTATTCAGCCCTGCACCCATCACCTCCAGGCCCTGAGTCCTCATGGGGGTGCCAGCCCCCAGCGCAAGTATCCTGTGTAACTCCTATGGCCCCGGGCAGAGATCCCTCAGCCTGAACCCCTTCTCTGACTCAGCAGAAGAGATAAGACCTCCTTGTTGTAGCACTTGGACTTTTCTTTCCTAATAATCACTGCACTTGTAATTCACTCAAAAGTCAGCAAATGTATACTGAGTCTCCCCTGAGCCAGGGATGACACAGGTACTGAGGCACCTGTTCGTATCGGTCGGGCCCGACTGGTTCCAAGAAAAATAGGTACCCTGGCTCTCCCTGTTTGTCCCTGTATCCCCAGCACAGTTCCGGACACACAAAAGATGCAAATAAATAAACTCATGTGAACGAATTAATGAACAAATAAACAGACAACATAAGAACTTAAGAACATCCACCCTCTCAAGCCAGTGATTAAAATAACCATCTGAGTCCTGGCTCCTGACAAAAAAAATAACAATTATAATTAACCAAATAAAAATGGCTGCCATTTAGGGGTTGTATAGACTATACTTCAGACATGATAATAAGTGCTTTCTACATATCACCTTAGTTATGCTTCAAGTAGCCCCACGTAATTAAATCCCTTTTACACATAACAACGACGTACTAGGCCCTGGATTCGCATCCAAGACTGGCTGGCTCCTAGTTCAAGGCCCCAAGGATGGCACCTCTGTTTGGCTCAGGGAAGCAGAGGATGTGGGACCCCTAGAAAAAGGTGAGCTTAAAGGGGCTAAAGTGGCAGGAGGGGCGTGACTGGGAGAAGGGAGTTTTCTCCTTTTTCTCATTCACATCTGTATCTAGTCATCTGACCTAGAATTTACTCTAGCACTGAGATTTACTGCATGTTCCTTCATTGCTTCAATCATTCATTCAGTCCTTACGACTCTTTCCAGCAATGACACTGACAGTGTTTTTAGAGACACTACATTATTGAACCCTCCCAACAGAGAGCCCATGACTCAGAGAAGTGGCACGAGTCACCCAAGGCTCTCCTAGTGGCTGAATCAGGACTGAATCTGCGTTTCCTCATTTCGGGTCCAGGGCACATTCTTCAGGCTGGTTCATTCTGGTGACGGCTCTGTCCTGATGGGGATGATGCAGCATCTGTCTCATCCCCATCAGAGAACTGTTGTTATCAAACTCCCTGCCTCTCCGGCTTTTCTCAGCTCTAATGGCCATCCCCACCTGGGTCAAAGAAGGTCACATCCTATATAAAAGCCCAATATGTAAATTGTCCCCTTGGGCAGTGATTCAACCAGAAATTCAACTGAAGACCGGTCTCGCTATGATGTGTGCTGGCCACCAGGGGGTGGTGCAGATCATGGTGGGCATCAGTGACATGTTGTGACCTCTCTCTGGCTACCTGGGGCCTGCTACATGGGAACGGGGGTGACAGGGATGGAGTTGTGGTGAGAATGCTGGGTGGGGGAGAAGCCAAGATGGCGGCATAGGTAAACAGATAAACTGCTGCCTAGCACAATTTCAAAACTGCAACTAAAAGACAAAACATCTATCACCCAGAACCAGGGGAAAGCTGACCGAGTAGAAGTTCTGCAACTAGACAGAAAGAGAGAGGAGCATTGGGCAGTGCACAAGCGCTGAAAACCTGAGGTGCAAAGGCACATGATCCAGGCTAGCGGCAGGTGACTTTGGGGCTGCTTTTTTCAACCTGAAGGGAAACGGGCTCCTGATTACTCTGAATTCATTTCTGGGAAGATGTTGGCAACCCAGACTCCTACGGGGAGAAGCAGGATGGTCTGCTATCAGGTCGGAAAGTGAGGGGGCTCCATTGCAGAGGTGCCCACAACAATCACTGTTCGCTGCGCGGGGGCGTGAGATGCAGGGACTTGGAAACGCGGAGACACAGAAGTGGCTGAGTAGCAGCCATCGCTGTTTGCCACACCCTAATGACTCCCTGAGACCCTGCCCTGCCCAATCTGCAAACTCACCCGAGCTGTGCACAGCGGCATTTACATATAAATGGCCTGCTCTTTGGCAGCTTAACCTAAACCAAAGCTCTGATCAGACCAGGAGAAATCTGCAGACCTCGCTGTAGCTCCTGCTGGGTAGCCTCAGACAGTAGCTAACCTGCACCCCATTGGAGATCCAGAAGCGAGTGTATCTAGAGGTCAGTGTGAGACGACACCAGAATTCAACTACTCACATCCATAAGTGACACATTCAAGAGGCAGACTCAGTGAGCACCAAAGCCCCACTGAAGCAAGTCTGGCCCCATAGGTATATCTTCAGCACAGCAGTTCTTCCACTCCATCAGCACAGGGAAGCAGCAAAATGTGGAGACAAAGAAACATGTCACGAATGAAAGAAATGGAGGAAAGCAGACTATCGGACATAGAGTTTAGGACCACATTTATAAGGTTACTCAAGAATCTTCTAAAAACTGCCTAGAAACTTGATGAGACCTCTGAGGAGCTTAGTGAAACCTTCAAGGACCTTAATGCAAATACCAAGAAAATGGAAAAGGACCAGATAGAAATTAAGCATGCACTGTCTGAAATAAAGAATATACAGAAATTCAACTGTAGATCAAAGGAATCCAAAAATCAAACCAAAGATCTGAAATATAAGGAGACAAAAACACCCAACCAGAAAAACAAAAAGAAAAAAGAATCCAAACATATAAAGATAATGTAAGGAGCCTCTGGGACAACTTTAAGCATACTAATATCAGAATTATTGAGGTGTCAGAAGGAGAGAGAGAGCAAAATATTGAAAACCTATTAGAAAAAATAATGACAGAAAACTTTCCCTACCTGGTGAAAGAAATAGACTTACAAGTCCAGGAAGCGCAAAGAAACCCAAACAAGAGGAATCTAAAGAGGACCACACTAAGATACATCATAATTAAAATGCCAAGGGCAAAATACAAAGAGAGAATCTTGAAAGCAGCAAGAGAAAAACAGTTGGTTACCTACAAGGGAGTACCCATATGACTGTCAGCTGATTTCTCAACAGAAACTATGCAGACCAGATGGGAGTGGCAAGAAATATTCAAAGTTATGAACAGCAAGAACCTACCACCAAGATTAATCCACCCAGCAAAGCTAGCATTCAGAATTGAAGGTCAGATAAAGAGCTTCACAGATAAGAAAAAGCTAAAGGAGTTCATCACCACCAAAAACCAGGATTATATGAAATGCTGAAGAGTATTCTTTAAGAAGAGGAGAAGAAGAAAAAGGTAAAGATAAAAACTATGAACAACAAAATGTCAACAAATACATACCTACCAACAAGTGAATAAAAAAATCAAGTGAATGAAAAATCTGATGAACAGAATGGACTGATGAATATAGTAGAATCAGGAACATAGAAAGGGAGTGGACTGACAATTCTCAGAGGGAAGAGGGTATGAGGGGTGCGGGAAGAGATTGGACAAAAATCTTACACCTGTGGATGAACAGGGTAAGGGCATTGGGGGGGGGCGTGGAATTGGGTGGAGGGGAGCTATTGGGGATAAAAAAAAAAAAAAGAGGAACACCTGTAATAATCTGAACAATAAAGGTTTATTTAAAGAGAGAGAGAGAGAGAGAGAAAGAATGCTGGGTGTCCACGTAACTCACTTTCACTCACCCTGCTACCCTCTCCTGTCATGCCAGGGCTCATGTGCCGGGCACGCCCACCCCACACCGACACAGTGTCTTCCAGGTGAGCCAGGCCGCAGCCGCCGGGACCACAGGGGCTGGTCGGGCTCCCTGTGGGTTCACGCAGGAGCCTGTGTGCAAGGCCGGCTGGGAGAGAGCCCGCTGCCCACTGCCCACCAGGCTTCCATGCGACACCGCAGGGCATCCCAGAGGCCAACACTGTGCCCCAGCCTCGGCATCCAGCCACGCTCACCACATCTCTGCATGGGGAACTGGGCAGCACCTGGGCCCCCGGGGGGCCCCCCCTCTGCCTGATTGGCGGAGGGGTAAGGGCATGGCGGGGGTGGGGGATCAGGTGGAGGGGGTGGGCTTCTCGCAGGCACTGGCACCTGAGCACAGGGGAGGTAAGGGCATGGGGGATGGACGCCCCTTGTTACATACAAAGTTGTACCCACGGTTATAGAAGGCTCTGAAGTCCCAGGAGCCAACCATAAAGCTCTGGTTAAAAAAAACCCAGCTCTAGATTTCATACAATCCAAGCACTCTCAAGGTTTGGTGGCTCTAGCCTCCGACATTCCCACAGCAGCTGAAACAGAAGGCCCTTTGCAGGCTTGCCCTCCTAACCTGGCCCTGGCCAGATAAACAGTCCTGGGAACAGACTGCCACATTCTAATTCCTACAAACATCTGCATCCAGGGGCTTCCCAGGGGCCTGAGTCAGAGCAGGACACAAGCCTGGCGGTGTGGGAAGCTACTGTAGGGCAAGGCCCAGAAGCACTGCTGATAACTAGCTGGGGAGTTCCAGCCCCGGGCAGCTGTCCACTGGAGAAGGGGACTCTTGGGAGGTGTGGGAGGACAGCTAGGCCATGAGGGGGAATTCAGAGGAGCTGGAAATCCCCCAAACTCCCGGGACTACTAGGACTTGAACAGAGAAACAAAGGCTGGAGATTCTACCCTAACCACAAGGAGATGGCACTGCAACAGGGTGGGCAAGTAGGGATGTAGGGGAGGTGGTTGAAGCATGAGTCACAAGATGGTAAAAACTATTAACTTATGCCAGGAATGTTTAGATGCCATAAAAATATAGACACTGACCCAAGGTGGCCATACCTCCAGGCCATTCATGTTCTATGAATTGTGTTTTTCTTCCAACTAGAGGGCCCTTGAGCCATCTCTCTTCAGCAGTCCAGTGGGCAGTGCTCCTTCCTTTGGGCTGGGTTTTGCTTGCTTTTGCCCCTCTAACACAGCATTAAGATTACCATAGTGTGCCCTTGTCTTTGTGAAAATAGCTTTACAGCAAACATGGTAGACGGGAAAGTTGATATCATACCCATGTTTGTAAAAACTCCTGTGTATGACTCCATCTGCTTAAGCAGGCGGCTAAAAAAACCATCCTCTTGTGGCCCATCAGAGGCTATTTCTCCTCCTGATGCTGTAGAGAAACTGCAAATGGCATCATGACTGTGAAATTGCAGTGTGATGTCATATCACTTTTGAAAAGGGTCGTCCTGCCTCTGCTTCATGGGGCCAAAATTCCTATGTCATCTGGAGCCCCATCTTGTCTTTCTTCAAACAGAAACAAAGGTTTTTGTGAGACACTCGTGACGCCACAGGAGAGCGGCGTCAACAATGTGACCACCCACCTGCTCTAGTCTCTCCTTCCCGCTCGCATCGCTGCGGATTTTCCACTGTTGACAAATCCGTGTGGAAATTCTGGGGAACCAGAAGAAAAATATAATCATTAGAGCCCATCATACTCCAGGGTTGCACACTGAGAGAAGCTTTGGGGAAGACAAGTGAACAATATCTAACAACATGTTAAATGTGCGTATCCTTCGGGTCAAACAACCGGAATTTATTCTATAGATAGGGTCACATGAATAAAAATATGTGCAGCAAAACACAATGTGGAAAAGGAAAAAAGAGGAAACAACTTAAATGTTAAAAAGAAAAGAGTTAAATTATGGCGTATCAATATAATGAGAAACTATAAAGCTATTACAAAGAGTGAGGGAGATGTTATTGTACTGACACGGAAAGATGCTGTATTGTTAAAAAGTAGTATAAGATGGGATATATCATTGCTTGTTAATAAAAGTATGAATATGATTGTGCTCTAAAAGTATACATACACTTTTTTTTGTATCTACATAGAAAAAAATGAACAGCAAACTATAAAGAGTAGTTTCTCTGAGTCTCATAAACTGGGAGGAAAGGAATGAAAGATGTTCACTTTTTACATTAACAATTTCTGTTTTGACTGAAAACTTTTAAAGAGGCATGCACAACTTTCATGATCATTATTCATGTGATCTATCTACAATTTAAAAATAGCAAGAGTTAGGGCAAAAGACAATTCTAGGCAAAGACTGAGCAAATTTACCACTCAGAGACTCAAGAACATTCTCCAACAGAAAGAAACTGAACACAAAATAAGTGAGATTTTAGAATTAATGGTGAGCAAAGAAATTAGTAATTGTATTGGTAAATTTAAAGAAGTACTCATTAAGTAAAATGCAGCTAATGAGATAAAAACAAATTCAACAATATTTGACAGTATTACATATTTTACAAGAATAACATTGAAAATGGGAAAGCAGAATTAAAACTTTTTAAGGTTCCTGATTATACACAACAAACACAGAAATACTGTTTTACTTTAGACAAAATATTTGTGATTCCTATTGAAATTTTATAGGTAAAATAACAAAATATACAAATAGGATGAATATATCCCAAACTAGCTAGCATGCTTCTGGATAGAAAAGGCTAATTATTAAAAAAAAAAAGTCAATCCTTCCAAAATTATGACATAATTTTAATTAAATTTCAATAACAATATTAATGGGTATTTGTGTTTTTTTAATTAACAGGGCGGGAATGGGTAAAATTACTTTGAAGTTTGGGAATAGTAAGTATCCAAGAAAAATTAGCCATGAAGTAGGAAATAAATTATAAAAATAAATATTCAGGGGATTTTTATGAGAAAATAAAAATTTACTATAGCCGAGACCGGTTTGGCTCAGTGGATAGAGCGTCGGACTGTGGACTGAAGGGTCCCGGGTTCGATTCCGGCAAGGGTATGTACCTTGGCTGAGGGCACATCCCCTGCAAGAGGCAGCTGATCGATGTCTCTCTCTCATCGATGTTTCTGACTTTCTATCCCTCTCCCTTCTGCTCTGTAAAAAATCAATAAAATATATTTAAAAAAATAAAAATAAATAAAAATAAAAATTTACTATAAAACATTATAATAAAAAGGCATGGTATTAATATAAGAACAGGTAAAAAGGTCTGTGAACCAGAATAGCAATTTCAGAAATAATCACAATAAAGGGTGGGATTTCAATGCAAAATAGAAAAGATGGTTTATTTTATAAATGAGATTGGCATATCTAGAACAAAGCTTAACTACTACCACTTACTATGTATAAACATAAATTCCAAAGGCATTAAAGATTCACAATTAAATTACAACCATAAAAGTATTAGAAGAACGTTTAGGAGAATACTTATATAACTTTAAAGTGGAGAAATTACTCTTAAACAAGGGAGAAATCCAGACACTAAATTTCCCAAAGCAAGCAGGCTGTGGGGTTGAAGAGACAGGTGGTAATCCTGTAAAATGGACGCCCACTCCCGAGAGTACTATTAGGAAAATTTCATTTCTGCCATGTTTTTTCCCAGTCCATCATTTAAAAATTTTGCAAAGTTTAGGAATGCATCTGGGATGTCTGTACTCGTAAGGAGAAAAGCTAGCTTAAAACAAAAGAGTTCTCTGTCTGATGTTGGACAAGGTTTTGAGCTAAATTTAATCTCTTTATGATGCTACAGAATAACCCCAAGATAGTGGATTAATCTCCTGTAAATAAATTACATCAAGCCTTAATTACTTAAAATTTTTTACTTTATAATTTTTTCGCTTGTAATGCTTATGGCAAGACGTCCATGATTTTACACTGATGTCAGAATAAGCCAAAGGAAAATGATTTGGCAAAATGAAAGGATCCCGAGTCTAGTTTATAGAAAGGATTCCTTTATTAACCTTTGGTCGAGAATATGCTTGTATATTTCCAGAAAACTCCTCCAGCCCATGTGGATTCCTGCAACAATGTATCTGAGAGGAACTAGCCAGACTACTCCAGCCACAGATGGTGGTGGCCTCAAAAAACACTCTGAGGAGACAAAGGAGAAACAGTCCAGAGATGGAGGATAGTGAAGATGCCTTGCCATGCGCTAGCAGTCAGCAGCTGTGCATCGCTGCAGGTTGCCTAGGATAAGCCAAAGCAGGTCAGACCTGCACTGCATTTGCTCACTCTTTGTCCACCATCCAAAACTGGAATATCATTGCTGTCATGTCACAAGAGACTGTGATTGGAAAGGGGACTCAAAGAACTGTTGACCCAGAAAGAAGCTACTGTCCCTCTACCTTCTCAGGCACAACACTGTCCCTCTCTTGGGGGAGGGACAACCTATATAATAAAAGCCTAATATGCTAAGTATCCAGTAGTCCATTCAATCAAAGCATAAAATGCTAATGATATACTAAAGCTGCTCAACCACTCGCTATGACTTGCACTGACTACCAGAGGGCAGATGCTCCGACTGGTAGGTTAGCTTGTTGCTGGGGTCCAATTGATCAGAACTGAGCAAGACAGGCCAGACAGGCTGTGGAGCCCTGCCATGGTCCCTCCCCGGCCCCAATCGTACACTGGTGGGGTCCCTCTGCCTGGCTTGAGCCCTCTCACAATCCGCGACCCCTCAGGGGATGTCAGGGAGCCAGTTTTAGCTCAATCCTGCAGGCCAGGCCAAGGGACCCCATTGTTGCATGAAGTCGTGCACCGGGCCTCTAGTAATCACATGTTAGGAGTTATCCAAGACTTCTTTACCTATTGGTCTCTGAACTACTTAATGCCTAACACAAAGGTGAATGAGTTCATGCATATACAGGAAAGTACACATGGAGGCTGCAACCTCTGACTAACCATAGACATTGCTTCCTCCAACCCAAGGGTCTGAGCACCTAAAAACATGAGCACCTTTGAGACAGGCAAACAGACTACCCAGGAAGAAATTAAAGTTAGAACTGAACTGATATATAGTGGCAGTGTGTGGGTGAGAGGAGGGGAGGGAAAAGCGAGCTAATGGAAGCTTACATAGGTAGAAGATTTCTGGTGCCAACCTGGAAATTTGTATCGGAGGTCATGTCCTTTGACCTAACAACGCCGTATTAAAACGTCAGCAGAGAGCCCTGGCGGTGCTGCCAGTGGTGCCAGCGTCAGCCCGCGCCTGCAGGGTTCAGCTCCCAGAGGAGGCGGGACATAACTTGCAGAGTTGCTGAAAGGCAACCAGTCAATGTGTCTCTCTCACCTCTCTCTCACTCTCGCTCTCGCTCTCTCTCTCCCTCCTGCCCCCCTCCTCCACCCCTTTCCACATTCTCTGAAAAGCAAAGGAAGAAATATCCTCAGGTGAGGATTAACAAAACACAACACAACACAACACAACAAAAATCAGAGAGGTGAAATCAGTGAGTGATGATTTAGGTATGTTTTCTGAACTGTCTAGCTTTCCTTCCATGAACATGTTCTAAT
Organism: Antrozous pallidus; assembly: GCA_027563665.1. NCBI lineage: Eukaryota > Metazoa > Chordata > Mammalia > Chiroptera > Vespertilionidae > Antrozous > Antrozous pallidus. Next base: position 73,972,064 of record CM050518.1, read on the forward strand.
TTTGTAATCTGAAAAAGCAAACCCACGCAGTAAATGCTATAAAAAGGAACCAAAAGAAAATCCAGTGGTTCACCACCCCTGTGTTTCCTTACTAAACTTGGGACTGCAGATTTAGGGTTCTCAGAGGGTGAAGGTGGGGAGGGGAGGGCCGGGGAGGCAGGCCTGCATTTTGTGAATACGGCCTTTCTTTGTCTGAAGCCTTGTGGGACAGGAAGGTGTAAAAGCTTCCGCAGGGGCAGCTCTCATTTCTCCCTCATGCAATACTGGCAAAGCTCGGAGAGGCGGGAAATGGAGGGAAGCCTGGGAGTCATCAGGCCAGCTCAAGGCCAGGGCCTCCTTCCTGCAATGACTCATTCACCTGCCCGTATTCCCTGATGCACTGAGAGCTCCACGAGAACAGAGGCTGTCTCCGAATCAGCCTGTTTGCTCTGGCCTCGTGCTTAGCACTAGCTGGCCCTCAGTACAGTTTACTGAATGTCAGAGACCACATCTACAAAGTTCTAAACACAATGGTGAGGCGTTAGATGGGATCAGGCAGTTTAGGGTAATGGCCCTGGGAAGAAAGATGGTAGGTGAGGAGGAAATAAACCAGCCGGTCAGGATGTGAGCAACAGGCGGAACGCACCAGTCAACCTATAGGCGAACCCGAGGGCGGTAACTAAAAGCGGGAGAGGAAGGGCAAAGGGAGATTGGCTGGTGTGTTTTTTGAAAGAGCCAACAGAAGGCAAGGGCAGGAAATTTAAATCCCTAGACTAGTGAGTTCTTCGGGAACCTTTCTTGGGCCCCCTCTGAGAGCTTTGTTACTTCCGATCTTGGAAGATTAGAGACTCCTTTCAAATAAAGTTAGGAGTGCTGGCTTCCTCCAGTAAGAGCGGATGCACTTAAATGTGCAATTGGGAATCATTCCGACTCCCAGCTGACGGCAGCTTCCAAAGAAACCACTCTCTGAAAGAGCAGCGACTCTGCAAGTTTTCCCAAGACATGTGCAACTTCCAGGAGGCAGTGAGCTCAGCTTTGAGTCATGATTAGTGACTTGTTTCCAAGAACTTTAGATTTTCCATGTCCGTCTCCACTTAGGAATCACCTCTGGCGCCTCGTCAAAACAGCAGAATTAATGGAGCAGCTTGGCTTCTGTCACACTTCGAAAGTAACTCCTGCCACAGCTTCTTCCTTAAGAGGCTGGGCAGGTCGCCTGGTCCTAGGACAGCACCCACTTCTGCGTTTGGCTTAGCACCTGACTGAGTGACAGGAAGTAGTGCTGAGGCTCAGTTTGAAAAGCCAAAGTGGCAGCTCCAAGGCCCACCACGGTGTTTCAGCAATGCTGAGGTCAGTGCCCGGGCTGGTTTGGCTCAGTGGATGGAGCATCGGCCTGCAGACGCAAGGGTCCCAGGCTCGATTCCAGTGAAGGGCATGTATCTTGGTTGTGGGCACAACCCCAGTAGGGGGTGTGCAGGAAGCAGCTGATCAATGTTTCTCACTCTCCCTCTCCCTTCCTCTCTTTAAAAAACAAAAAGATCAATAAAAATATATTTAAAAAATAAAGACAAAATAGTATTTTTTAAAAAACAATGCTGAGGTCGAAGATGTCTTCAAATTCCTCAGACAAATGCCATCCTCTGACAGAGGGACAGGTGCCTGTATACACTGGCTAACACGCTCTCGTTGGAAATCACAAAGCAGCTAATCCCAAGCATGTGTCTGTGTACCAATTAAGATCATACTAGCTCTATCCTATTTCATCCTCAGGGTACCCTTTGAGACAGGCTATGGTGACCCCACTTTACGGAAGAGAAGCAGGCTCTGTGAGGGGAGGTCATCTGTTTAAGATGTCTCAGTGAGGAGGGGGTGAGGGTAGAGTTCTTACTGCTACCCTCACCAGTTTCTCACTGAACCATAAATTGCCTAAAGTGACAGGAACTGTGGAAACCAAGCAGTCCAGGGGTGGGAAAGGCAAATGCCCAGGGGGCCACGGGATAGCAGGAAACCAGAGTGCAACAGAATGGGCAAGGGAACGGCACAGATGGTAATAAATGGGAGAACACACCCACCTACATTCAGATTCAACAAAAATAAAAACCCAAAGCACTCTGACTTCTGGCTCTGCCTCACTTCATTTCATAATGGAGAAGCGGAGATTCGGAGGTGATGCAGTGGGAATTCAGGCCTCGGGAGAGCCGGCTCTCATGAGGAAATGCAGCTATTACCTGTTAGCTGAGAGGCCCAGGGCAAGTGACTTCTCTTCTGTGACTCTTCTATGTGTAAAGTGAAAATAATCTCTGCTTTACATCGTTGCTGTGAAGATTGAAAGGAATCGAAATACAGGGTGGGGCAAAGTAGATTTACAGTTCTTAATATGCGAGACACAGTTTATTCTTGTGTTGTTATTTATTAACTAGAGGCCCGGGCATGAAATTTGTGCATTGGGGGTGGGGAGTGGGTGGCCTCAGCCAAGCCTGCCCCTTTTCACAGTCCAGGAGCCCTCAGGGGATGTCTGGCTACATTTTAAAAAAATCATCCTGTACTTAATTTTCTTACTAGCTCCTTTTGAACTCCCCTCACTCTCACATTCTGTTTCTTCTTTTTATTTAACTACTAGAGGCCTGGTGCACGAAATTCGTGCACGGGGCGGGGGGGAGGGATGTCCCTTAGTGTAGCCTGCACCCTCTCCAATCTGGGACCCCTCAAGGAATGTCTGACTGCCCATTTAGGCCCGATCCTACCAGAACTACTGGCTCCAAACTGCTCACCTGCTTGCCTCCCTGATTGCCCCTAACCACTTCTGCCTGCCAGCCTGATCACCCACTAACCACTACCCTGCCAGCCTAATTGATATCTAACTGCTCCCCTGCCAGCCTGTTTGCCCCCAACTTCCCTCCTGTGCCGGCCTGGTCACCCCTAATTGCCCTCCCCTGCAGGTTTGATCACCCCCAACTGCCTTCCCTTGCAGGCCTGGTCCCTCCCAACTGCCCTCCCCTACTGGCCTGATCTCCCACAACTGCCCTCCCTTGCAGGGCCTGAAACCTCCCAACAGCCCTCCTCTGCTGGCCATCTTGTGGTGGACATCTTGTGTTCACATGGGGGCAGTATCTTTGACCACATGGGGGCAGCCCTCTTGTGTGTTGGAGTAATGGTCAATCTGCAAATTACTCTTTTATTAGGTAGGACAGAGGTCTGGTGCATGGGTGGGGCCAGCTGGTTTGCCCTGAAGAGTGTCCCATATCAGGGTGGGGTTCCCTTGGGGCGAGGGGCGGCCTGGGCGAGGGGCCTGTGGAGGTTTGCAGGCCGGCCACGCTCCCCAGCAACACAAGAGAGGCCCTGGGATCTGGGATTAATCTATGTCTACAATTGAAACTTTGTAGCCTGGAGCAAAGTCAAGCCTTCTGCTCACTCAGGGGCGGCAGCCATTTCTATTTGAAACATTGTAGCCTAGAGTGGAGGCCTAGGCTGGCAACGGCAGGCTGAAAGCTTGGCTTCCTCCGTTGCCAGGGAAACCCAAGCCTCTGTTCTCTCCAGCTCAGTGGCTGCAACCATTTCTGTTACCTTTTATAATTGAAACTTTGTAACATTGAGTGGAGGCCTAGGCCGGCAACAGCAGGCTGAAAGCTTGGCTTCTTCCATTGCTAGGGAAACCCAAACCTTCCAATCCTGCTCTCAGTGGCGGCAGCCATCTTGGTTGGGGTTTATTTGCATAATCTGCTCCTGACTGGCTGGTGGGCGTAGGTTGTGGGTGTGGTGAAGGTATGGTCAAATTTGCATATTACTCTTTTATTAGATAGGATTTTCCTGGCCTCACCCCATTTCAGCATCCTTTTCTTTCCCTCCTTCCTTCCTTCCCTCCCTCTGAACCTCCCAAAGCCCCTCCCTCCCCCCTTATCTCTCTTCATTCCATATGTCTGTCTCCTTCTTACGCCTCCCACCTCCCCACCCCTTTTGCCTTTCCCTTTGAGCCTGAACCCTGCCTCCCTCCCTCCTTCCCTATTATTACCCCCCCACCTCCGGCCATGTTCACTGGTCTCTCTTTCAAACCCCCTTTCCTCTCTGGGACCTGCTTCCAGCCTCACCTGAGCGCACTTTGATATTAAAACTTCTGTTTGGGGGGCATTAACCCCCAGCCATGGCCATGCCTTCATCACCCCCACTTCCCTGGCCTCCCCGCCAGCTTCCTCCTCCCATTCCCTGCCCAGGACGCCCCAACTTCTAGTCAACAAAGTACACTTAATGCGCCAGCAACCTAACCCGGGACAGTGTCTTTGGGGTCCAGTCCTCAGGGATGAAAGTGGTACCCTCCTTAGTGTCCTACTCGCCCCAGCTAAGCTGTGCCTCCCCTCCCAGCACGGGGCGCCTGGCCCAGCGAGGGTGGCCAAGGCCCGCTGGGCCCGGGCGCTGCTGCCCGGAGCTGGGGAGCCTCCACCTGGAAGGCCTCGGACCGCCCACCCCTTCGTAGCAACAGCCCACACCAGGGGCCACCGCCCTCCTCCTGCGTCTGAGTGGGGCTCCCCGCACTGTGCCACCTGCGCCCCGCCCCTCGTTGGGTGCAGCTGCTCCGCGCCTCCCCACAGTCGCCACTCCCTCCCATGTGCAGCCCCGCGTTTTCTTCCCTTTTCCATTCCTGTGTCTTTTTCTTGTTCCCTTTCTGTATTCCTGTTTCTCCTCTCGGCCTGTCTGCATGCATGCCTGCCTTCCTCTCCCTCTCCTTTCTTTTCCTCTCCTATCGCATCCTCTCCTACCTACCCCTGGCGCCCGGACAATTTGCATATTCCTCTATTATTAGTATAGACTGTTGTAGCCCTGGCCAATTGGTTAGAGCATCCTCCCGATACCCCAAGGTTTCGGGTTCAATCCTAGACCAGGGCACACACAATAATCAATCAGTGAATGTGTGTGAACATGTGGGACAACAAATAGATATTTCTCTCCCTCTTTCCCACCCTTTCTCTTTTAATAGAAAAGATTGTGTTATTTTCCATATGAACCATTGTAAACCTACTTTTGCCCCACCCTGTTTGCAAGATGCCCAGCCCTGTGCGTGACATGTTTCAGGGAGATACAAAAGCCAAGCAAGAACTTGGGGCATAACGGTCTCTTCCACAGGCACCTCCCCTGAGATGCCCAAACGCGCTGTGGGGCAGGCGGACTATCTGAGGATGAGCACACCGAAAACAGAATGACGGGCAGCACAGAACAAGAACCGAAACCCACATCATCCCAAAGGCCTGGGGTGTGAGGCATCCCACACCCCCACCCCAGGCAGGAACCACGAGGGCACTTACTTCCAGAGTACCATCTCCTCATCGCCTCCTGAGGAGGAGAGATTACTTCTTAAATTATTCAAAGGCTCTGGAGATCCTCCAGGGATGGAGGGGGATGAAGGGAGGTCCTGGCCTTCCCTCTGCCCATGCCCCTGGGGAGTTCCATGGCAGCAACAGTCCACTTTCTGGGGCGGAAGGGCTTTGAGAACCCAACTGGAAACCCAGATCTCAATCATGCAAACAGTTTTTAAATGCCACAGCTTCCTGAGGGATAGGGTCTCTGATGGCCTTAAACATAACAACCCCTTAAATCACCAAGACCTAGAACCTTGGAGACTCACAATCCAAGATTTGACATCTTCCTTTGCTTGTCTTTGGGCTTTGCTCCCACTATCCCGTCCCAGCAGTGGTGGAGGTGAAATGAAGGGGAAGGGAGCAAATGAAGGGAATCTCCCCCCCTCTTTCCTCCTTCTCTTTTGCCAACTTAGGACCTAGAACCATGGGCTTTTAAGTTAAAATTCATCCGCTCTGTCTCCTCTGTACCTATGTGCCAGGCTCTCCACCAGGCAGGGGTTGCAGAGATAGACGACTCTCTTCTATAACCTAGAGAGAGGGTGCATATGGTCTAGCAGAAACACAGAGGCCTGAAGTTATGCCAGTAATTCTGTAAGCACAGTTCAGGCAGACACTTGGAAAGAGCTCAGGATAATACGGGAACATATAATGGAGACACCCTCAGTCAGTGGCAGGGAATGACCTGATCACCTCACGTTATGGAGGGATGAGCATGACACTGAGGGGTTGCTCAATCATGTAAATTCCCTCTCCTCCCCCCATTGTGTGTGAGCATGCGCACCCATCCGCACACTCAAACTTTCTCTTTCTTCAGAAACACCAAACCTGACAAAACCCTAAAAATTCAGAAATAACCTAATGTTGCCTGTTTTGTGTCTTCTTTTTAACTCTCCTAGAGGCACCGGTACGTAGGCACTCTGCAATGGGAGAGAAATATTGATGGCTCATTTCACGCAGAATTTGGGACTGAGCAATCAACTAGATTGGCCCCTCATTTACATACAAATGAGGAAGCTGAAGCCCGGGACACACTTGCTCAGGGCCACAAAGTTCCCGTGGGTGACCCTTCTAAATAGATGGTGGCTCGCTTTTTTCTCCTTAACTGTGATTCTTCAACTACTTTTACTTGCAAGCAGGGGAGGTGGTGACACAGCAGCTACAAGCCATTGAGAACCCTCCACTTGGGGCCCGCTCCGGGTTCAGGATTAAAATCCTAAACAGACCGACAAATAAAATGCCAATGGGCTTACAAATTCTGTTTCTTTTCCAGGCATAAAGAGCAAATTTCTAAAAGGAAGCAACAAAGAGATCACAAAGCCCAAGTTAAAGAGTTCCAAAGCTTCTTCCCATCTTGGAGTCCCCACGCGGCCGGCAGCATTGGGGTACATGTGATGGAATAACTTCACAAAATCTAATCAGGTCTGTATCTTAAATTTACAATATCAATCTTATATCTAAGGGTAAGTCTCCACTATATGAGGAAAATATTGCAGGAAATTTTCACTTTGAGAGACATTTCTCTCTGGACTGTTTAAAAAATTTTGTACTATCTTTGTAATCAGGAAAAATATATAAAAGTTTTACAAACCCCAGTTTCTAAGAGAGGATTTTTTTCACTTATATTTGACGCAAAGAGCTGCTTTTAAATCTCTAGATACTCTGCCAAAGTTCTTGGGTAAAAAGTAAAACAGCATTTGAATGGAGCCCATCTGTGAGACCTGAGGCTCCGACTCTAGTCCTAAGCAGTTTCAGACAAAGGCATAATTTCCAGAGCAATTATATATCATAATATGAAAATAGACACTTTGTCACCAACAAAAACAAGCTCTCCAGAGGCTCTGCCTGCATGCTCTGCTTCTCCCAGGGGTGGAAAATGAAGTTCTACTTACAAGAGCAGAGAGTTTCTTCAAAGTCAGGGACCCTCAGTCAGATGTGAAGGTAGAATTTAAGAAACCAGGATTCAAAACACCTCCCTTTTGAGGATAATCCTCCCTTTGGAGCGGACCAGGCAGGATTCTCTCTTACCCTTTCACTCTCCGGGTCTCACAAATACAATGCACTTCGAGGTTTTAGTGGGTGTTTCCCACGTCTCCGGCCAAGTCAGTCCCCATTTGTTGTAATTCAATGCTCAGCCTGATGATGTCAACCACTCAGCTCCCTTGCTCAGTTTCCACCACTCCGTCCACAAGAGAGATCCATTTCCTTTGGACAATGAGCCAGGGGGCTGTAACTACATCCCCAGCTTTCGTCACATTTGCCTAACATCCTTCCTTCAATTTTCAACACTGCAGCCTTACTGACAAAAGGCTTCCTATCCACTCACTGCAGGGCTCCCGGCAAATCCCTTTGCCTCTTAGTCACTGTGGGCTGGCTAGTTTGCTCTGCAGTATTTTAACCAATTTCTTTGGTATATAATTTACCAGGTTAGGGTGGAGATTTGCTTCCTCAGCCTAATCCCATCTCCCTTTTTCCTGCTCAATTTTCCAAGATGTTTAATTTCCCGAAGTTTTCCAGGTGCATGCTGGGCACAGTGCATGCATGACTTTTCCTTCACTTTGGGGAAATGACGTGCCCACCTGAAAGGCTTAAGAACGCTTGCCTTAATTTGAGGAATTGGACTGTGATCTTAGTCACCCACCTAACTGAATGAATGGCCTTAAGTCAGTCACCCCTCTCTCTGGTACTCAGTTTCCCCATCAAAACAGCTTTGATGTCTTCCCTTTCTGCAATTCAGTGACTGATAAGCTTAACAAATGCAAAGGAATTTTACCACAAGCTGACTAACCACATGCTCAAGCTCGACATGACATGCTCAAGGGAAGGAAGAACCCAGGAGGAGTCACAGGACACTGCTCAAGAGATCAGGCTCAGCCTGGCTCCTAAACACCCTTTATTGTGGAGAACTGCTTTTCTGGGAGAAAACCCAAAAAAATTCACCAAGCAAATCCTGAGGGACATTGAAAGAGGCAGCATAAACTGGAAGATAAGATAAAGAAGCAAGAGAATCCTTAGGGACTAACATGGAACAGTAGTGGTTACAAAGGATAATAATTGCTTGCATTTGTAGAGTGCTTGGTGGGGAAGACATATAAACCTCTCTACTTTAGTGTACAGTGGGAAGCAATGTGACACATGTACTGATTATCAGCATCAATTTAGAAGCCAGAGATGTGGATCTGAGTCCTATGTAACTACTTCAGGGTGGGTTTTTTCGGGTTTTTTTTGTTTTTGTTTTTTGTTGTTGTTGTTTTTTTTTTTACTATAAAATGGAATGTTAGAGCCTCCATTTTAGGACTGTGAGAATCCTATCTAATAAAATAACAATATGCAAATTAACAATCACTCCATTATCCACAAGCCAATCAGGAGTGAGTATGCAAATTAACCCAACCAAGATGGCTGCAGCCACTGAGAGCAGGAAGGAAGCTTGGGTTTCCCTGGCGATGGAAAGCTTTCCAAGCTTTCCTCACACCCTGGCTGGCCCAGGCCTCCACTCCAGGCTACAAAGTTTCAATTATAGAAGATAAATAAATCCCAACAAAAATCTTGGCAGCCACGGAGCTGGAGAGAGCAGTAGGCTAGGGTTACCCCCGGTGATGGAGGAAGCCAAGCTTCTGCAGCCCTGGCCTTCCTTGGCCTCCACTTAAGGCTATTAAGTTTCAATTATAGAAGATAAATAAATCCCAACAGAGATGGCTGCTGCCGGAGCAAGCAGAAGGTTTGGCTCTGCTTCAGGCTACAAAGTATCAATTGTAGAAGATAAATAAATCCCAGATACCAGGGCCTCTGCTTAGGTCGCGGGGGTGGCCAGCCTGCAAACCACCACAGGCCCCTCGCCCAGGCTGCCCCTCATCCCAAGGTAACTCCCACCCTGATCCGGGACACCCTTCAGGGCAAACCAGCCAGTCCCCACCCATGCACCAGGCCTCTATTCCATCTAATAAAAGAGTAATATGCTGATTGATTGTCACTCTAACACACAAGATGGCTCCCCATGTGGTAAAAAATCCTGCCCCCATGTGGACACAAAATGGCCACCACAAGATGGCTAGCAGGGGAGGGCAGTTGGGTGGGACCAGGCCTGCAAGGGAGGGCAGTTGGGGCAATCAAGCCTGCAGGGGAGGGCAGTTATAGGTGACCAGGCTGGCAGAGGAGAGAAGTTGGGGATGATTGGGCCTGCAGGGAAGGGCAGTTGTAAGGGACCCAGGCCTGCAGGGGAGAGCAGTTGGGGGGACCAGGCCTGCAGGGGAGGGCAGTTAGGGGTGACCAGGCCCATAGGGAAGGGCAGTTAGAGGGGACCAGGCCTGCAGGGGAGGACAGTTAGGGGCAAATAGGCTGGCAGGAGAGCAGTTAGGCATTAATCAGGCTGGCAGGCAGAAGCGGTTAGGGGCAATCAGGAAGGCAGGCAGGTGAGCAGTTGGGAGCCAGCAGTCCTGGATTGTGAGAGGGACATCTCCCGAGGGGTCCCAGATTGGAGAGGGTGCAGGCTGGCTGAGGGACAACCCCGTTCTCCCCGCATGAATTTTGTGCACCGACACTCTGGAATTACATAACATGTAAGGGAACTGTAAGTTTTTGACACATACTAAGTGTTGATAGATGGTAGCTCTCATTGATGTAGCACATAACCTCATTTGATTCTCATTTTATGAGAATTAGGTACCCAGAGGCTCACTATTAATCTCCTTTTCCTGAATATGAAGATGAAACAGAGAAGTGACATGCCTGAGGTCACACAGCTCAAGATGAAAGGGCCAGACTTGGAAAATAAGTCTTAATTAGGCCTGCACACATACCAATGCTACTTCTCAAAATGGTCATTTCACCAAGTCTGGCCCTTATTTCTAATTGGGATCATCTCTTCTTAGAAAAATGAGCTAAGCTTATTAAAACAAATGGGAAAGTTGTGCAAGGGAGTTTTTCTGGGTTCAGCCAGGCCAGGGATGGGGAGAGCTGGTCAACCTGTTGCTTAAAGAAAACATTTGGGGCCACTACATAAGAGGTGGTGCCTACTTGTTTTACTACCAGAATACTGTGTGGTCTAGAAGCAAGACAGCTTTAGTCGCCTCTCCCCCAAAGAGGCAGATCTGATTTGTCTTAAAGCTACTTGGATGGGTAGTGGGGTTGGAGCTCTATTGGTAAAGAAGAAGCTATTTATAGATGTAGGTAAGGCTATGGTCATTGAAACTTAACCAGAATTTTGATTCGTTCTCAGAAAAATTTGATGTTAATCAAAAAAGGGCCAGACCACTAGGCTATATATAGGGTAGGGCACAAGTAAGTTTACAGTTATTTGTATGGAAAATAATACAACAATCTTACCTAATAATAGACAAACATGTAAATGGACCATACCTCCACTATGCCACCAGCCAATCAGGAGTAATATACAAATCAATCCAACAAAGATGGCAGTTAATTTGCGTACACGGCTGAATAACGGGGCGGGACGCAGGCATTCTGCTCCACCCCCGTCTCTCAGGGCCTCTGGGCAGCGTGGGAAAGCAGGCAGAAGCAGAAAGGTGGCTCCCAGGCCTGAGCAGAAAGGGGCTGGGCCGGAGTGGAAAGGTGGTGCCGGCAGCCAGGGAAAGGAAAGCCCATTCTAGCACGAATCTTCGTGCATTGGGCTTCTAGTTAATAAATGATAATACAGGAATAAACTGTTTCATGTACTCACAACTGTAACCCTACTTTGCCCCACCTTGGAGTCTGCCACTCTGCAGGCGTTCCCACAGTTGGTATGGGACTGCAGTGGAATAAAAAGAACGCCAGCCTGGTGACCCAGGGAGAGCAGCAGTTAATGGCTCAGAGACCTGGGTTCCTATTCCTAGCTGTGTCTGACCTTGACCTAGCTGTGTATGTCCTTTAGTTTCCCACTGTAAAACAGGAATTAAAATGAGACTTATCCTGCAAAATTCTTAAGTGGATAGGTGCCTGACACATATTACAAGTTAAAAGATACTTCAAAAATAAGCTGTAGCATCTTAATAGCAAAGACATTATTTTCTAATTCTGACTCAGTTTTAGCATCCTCTGCCCTGAGGATGATGTGACAATAAATGAATACAGTCAAGAATGCTGGGAAGCCAGAAAAAAGGCCCAGTGTTTCTCTAGAACATCAGGATGAGCACAGTGGGACGGGCAGACGGACGGAAAAGCGTGGGGAATGCTCTCAGCAGCAGCCCTCAGTGGAGGGCCGGGAGGCCGGGCCATTGCTTGGCTGGGCCTTTTTTCCAGAAGCCTGAGGGGTATCAGGAAATGAGGATGGGCTCTTGACAGGGCAGGCTACTGACATCACCCTCAGTGCTCTGAATCAAGTTTTGTTACTTGAATGAATATAATAATAAGGAGCCCATTCATAAAAAGAAAGATACAGTTTCTTTCTATAACATGTATTTGGTAACACTTTCCTTACAGACGAACTGACACCTGTGACAGAATCCACAGAGAACTGTGACAACACCAGCACGCTCATTTTGTTTTCTGACAATGGCAGGTGTACTCTGGGGCCGTGCGTGGTGCTGACGCTCTATAAATACCACTTTATGTCATCCTTCCTACAATCAGGCGCAGGAGGTATTAATATTCTCATCCTACAAATGTGGAAGCTGACGTGTGCAGAGACTGACCACTCTACAAAGGTTCGCTGGAGGAAGCGACAGAGCCCATGCTGTATTTTTAAGTCCCTGGCCCACAGCCAGCACTATGGGCTCCATTGGAGGATAAAGGAAACTTTGGCTGCTTCATAGCTCAGAGCTGGCCTGAGGGCTCAGCCCCTTCACCACAGAGCTGCCCTTAATTCGCACCCCCTCACCCCTAGTCTGGAAGGAGTTTCTCCCTCCTCTGAATTTTCTTAGTACTTTATCTGTTTCTTGAGAAACTTTCCTCTTCTCTTTTGAGGTGTATTTATTTCTGGGCAGATCTTATTCCTCTGCTATAATCTGAGCTTCTTAAGGAAAAGATCTGTGTCTAATTTATAAGCATTTTATATATATATATATATATATATATATATATATATATATATAAATAATGAGAAATTTATTAAAATAAAAAATTCATAAACAAAACTTTCATCGAATATTTCACATATGCCAGATAATACTCTAACATAATCATAATTGCTTATTATAAAAAATAGCAAAATACAGAATAACAGAAAAAGGGGAGGAAAATCATCCATCATCCTACCACCCAGAAATAACCAGTTATCCTCCTGGGGTACAGACACAGAAAGAATTACACCTACACTCAAAACAAAGTTTTGAAATCAGACATTTAAGTCATTTGTGGGGGGAGGAGTCAGCCCCACACCAGGTGACAAAAATGTTCCATTTTGTCGGTATGTTTGGGAGTGTCCTGGCTGTCTTCTACAGGGTTCCATGTTCTGGGGCTCCACTTCCTGTGGCCCCAGGTTACTGCTGACGTCCGATGAACAGCTGGCAGGAGAAGGAAGCCTGAGCACGCATCTCGAAAATGGTAGGGTTTGCAGGGTACCACACTGCCCCTCCCTGTCCTTTTCAGCTTTCTCATGATCCACTTCCCACCAGCTAAAGACAGGTTTCTGACTGGGGCAGTTATGGGACAGAGGGATCTTCACTCTGGAGTAAATTTTAAACAATCTTAGCCTTGTTATGCTTAAAACTGAGACAGGCATGTGATCACCTCCTGTTCTTGAGGAGGAATGCCAAGTCCAGAAAAGGAGACTTCCGGACTCTGCAAAGCCTGTGCTCTAACAGTAGGAAGTCCCTCTATCACTCCAGGCTTTCCCTTGCCACTGCGCTTTGCTACTTGCCACTTCACTTTGCTACTTGCCACTGCGCTTTGCTACTTGCCACTTCACTTTGCTACTTGCCACTGCGCTTTGCTACTTGCCACTGCGCTTTGCTACTTGCCACTTCACTTTGCTACTTGCCACTGCGCTTTGTTACTTGCCACTGCGCTTTGCTACTTGCCACTTCACTTTGCTACTTGCCACTGCGCTTTGCTACTTGCCACTGCGCTTTGCTACTTGCCACTTCACTTTGCTACTTGCCACTGCGCTTTGCTACTTGCCACTGCGCTTTGCTACTTGCCACTGCGCTTTGAAATCCTACTCAGCCATCAGATGTCAGATTAAATGTCACTTCCTTCTGAGCCAAGTTAGCTCCCGCTTCTGTATCGGTCCTATGGCATTCTCTATTTCTCCTCTCATAACCCTTAACATGTTATTGTAAGTATATGTTATCTGTCTTTCCCAGCCAGAATGTAAACTCTGTGAGATCAACAACTTGTCTCCCTTGTTCACTAGTACAGAAAAGGAAACTCAATAAATATTTTCTAAACACACACACACACACACACACACACACACACACACACACACATTCTTGGGTACAGGCTTGAGGTAAAGGGAGCAATAACATGAATTTAAAAAGTATCATGTGCCCTGGCCACCAGTCGGGGCATGTATAGGAAGCAACCGAGGAAAACAATAAAGAGAAAATGATCCCTATAATGAAAAAGTAAATTCGGACAAATGAGAAGCTTAAAAAATATTCTTATGTCTTCAGAGAGATTCGGAAGGTACTGTGTCTACAAAACATGAAATAAACTGATAATAATGGGCTCTTGGAAATTAATAATATGGATACTGAAATGAACAATTCAGTATAAGGACTGGAAAATAAGAAAGGACATCTTTCAAAGGATAGGAGAAAATATTCACAGAACAAAAAGGATCTCTCTATAGAAGAATAATCCAGGAAGTTCTCCATAGACTAAATAGGACTTCCAGAAAACGAATAGAAAGAGTGACAAGTACAATAGGAAATTATCCAAGAAATCATGAGGAGAAATTCTCAAAGCTGAAGAGAGATTGCATCTTCTAACTAAATAGTTTCAAGAGTGTTGAGAGCCGAAACCAGTTTGGCTCAGTGGATAGAGCGTCGGCCTGCAGACTGAAGGGTCCCAGATTCGATTCCGGTCAGGAGCATGTACCTTGGTTGTGGGCACATCCCCAGTGGGGGGTGTGCAGGAGGCAGCTGATCAGTGTTTCTTACTTTCTATCCCTCTCCCTTCCTCTCTGTGAAAAATCAATAAAATATATTTTTTTAAAATAAAAAATAAAAATAAAGAGTGTTAAAAAAAAAAAAATGAAGAGAGACTAGTCTTCCAGAATTCAAAATGGAAAAAATCTTAAAAGTTTCTAGAGAGGCAGACTGTTTCAAAAAAAAGGAATGGAAAAGCTCTCAAACTTCTTACCAGCAACAGTGGGTGACTGAGCTCAGGGAGCAATGCTTTCTGGGGGAAAGGGTCTAAAGGAAAACTATTTGGAACCTAGAATTTATATTCAGCTAAGGCAATAGAGACATTTTCAGACATGCAAGAACTTAGAAAAGTTTCTCTTTCACTCTTTTTTCAGCAAACTCCTGGAGAACATACTTCGCCTAAATGAGGGTTTAAACTAAGGAGAGTTGAAAACAGGGACCTAACAAGTGAGGTGAAAGGAACGTCAAGAATGACGATGAGGGCAGCCCCGGGCCTTGGCTGACTCTCAGGCCTCCAGGGAGCGCCGGTCTGACCACAGGAGGCGGGAGCTCCCGCTCCAGGCAAACAGAACTGACGGACTGCTTGATAAGTTTGCCGAAAACTGTATTCAAAGTCTACAGCAAAGTATGGAAACCCTTAGAAATAAGGAATAAAAAAATCCTTATTATGAAGTCCAGGAAACATAGTCAAACAGAAAGGAAAAATAATTAACATGTTACTGGCTCGGTAGTAAATAATATTTGCCATCCCGTAACACAGATTTCAATTCAAAATATGGTACTGGAGAAAAAGGTAAGAAGTAACATGAGATGTATGAGCCCTGTGGTTTTTATAGAAAAGTAAAGATTTGCGTTCTGGTCAGCAGGTAACATCTAAAACTGATGAATAAAGGAAGAGCAATACAGTGGTGGGGGGCCTGGTTTGGATCTGATTTGAACAAAAAAATACTTGAGTTCATTAGAGATATCTGTTAATAATAAGGGATTATTAATTATGTTATATGTGATTATGGCAGCATGTGGTGTGTGTGTGAGCCCTTATTCTTTGAGAGATACATGCTAAAGTAGTTATTAATAAAATGACATGATTATCTAGTAGCAGGGGGAGAAGGGCTGTAGGCATAAATGAAATAAAACTGGTCTTGATTCTTCAAGCTGGGTAATGAGTGGTTCATGAAGGTTCATTATATTATTCTCTTTAGTTTTTTATGTGGTTGAAAATTTCCTCAATAAAAAAAGTTTTAAAAATATAGCTATATAAGCATATTATTTAGGATATATTAAAAACACTAGGACAAACAACTA
The DNA here is from genome assembly GCA_027563665.1 of Antrozous pallidus. NCBI lineage: Eukaryota > Metazoa > Chordata > Mammalia > Chiroptera > Vespertilionidae > Antrozous > Antrozous pallidus. Next base: position 73,987,722 of record CM050518.1, read on the forward strand.
ATAGAATCAAAAGTATATGCTCTTGGGAACAGAACAGGAGAGAGGGGAATAGTGAGGTGAGGGTAGGGGATAGCTGATTTTTAGTGTAAGTTTTTAATGATATTTGATCTTAAAAAGAACGAAGCAAAACTATGTGCATGTACCATTTTGACAAAAACAGAGAATTTTTAAAAAGAAATGGAGTCAATATTTTTTTAAAAATATATCTCTATTGTTCAGATCATTACAATTGTTTTTCTTCCCTGCCCCCCCATAGTTCCCCTCCACTCAATTGCCACCTGACCCTCTGCCCTTACCCCCCCCCCCGTCCTCATCCATATTTTGTCCAGTCTCTTCCCGCACCTTCTCACCCTTTTCCCTCCAAGAATTGTCAGTCCATTCCCTTTCTATACCCCTGATTCTATTATATTCACCAGTTTATTCTATTCATCAGATTTTTTACTCACTTGATTTTTAGATTCAGTTGTTGGTAGGTATGTATTTGTTGTCATTTTGTTGTTCAAAATTTTTACCTTTTTCTTCTTCCTCTTCTTAAAGAATACCTTTCAGCATCTCATATAATACTGGTTTGGTGGTGATGAACTCCTTTAGCTTTTTCTTATCTGTGAAGCTCTTTATCTGACCTTCAATTCTGAATGATAGCTTTGCTGGGTAATCTTGGTTGTAGGTTTTTGCTATTCATCACTTTGAATATTTCTTGCCACTCCCATCTGGCCTGCATAGTTTCTGTTGAGAAATCAGCTGACAATTGTATGGCTGCTCCCTTGTAGGTAACTGTTTTTCTCTTGCTGCTTTTAATATTCTCTCTTTGTCTTTTGCTCTTGGCATTTTAATTATGATATCTCTTGGTGTAGTTCTCTCTGAATTCCTTTTGTTTGGGGTTCTCTGAGCTTCCTGGACTATTTCTTTCACCGGGTAGAGGAAGTTTTCTGTCATTATTTCTTCAAATAGGTTTTCAGTATCTTGCTCTCTCTCTCTTCTTCTGGCACCCCCATAATTCTGATGTTGGTATGCTTGAAGTTGTCCCAGAAGCTCCTTACACTATCTTCATATTTTTGGATTCTTTTTCCTTTTCCTTTTGGGTATTTTTTGCTGCTTTATATTTCAAATCTTTGACTTGATTCTTGGAATCCTCTAGTCTGCTATTGGATCTCCGTATATTATTTTTTTATTTCAGCCAGTGTATGCTTAAATTTTAATTGATCCTTTTTCTAATCCTTGGGGGGTCTCACTAAATTTATCGGCCTTTTCTAGAAAATTTTTGAAAAACCTTATAACTGTGGTTTTGAACTCTATATCCAGTAGTTTGCTAACCACAAAAGAATTAAAAACAGAAAAAATTAGCCCTAGCCAGTCTGGCCCAGTGAATAGTGTCAACCCGGGGACTGAGGGTCCTGGGTTAATTCCAGTCAAGGGCACGTAACTAGGTTGCAGGTTTGATCCTGAGCCCTGATGGGGCAAGTGCAGGATGCAACCAATCGATTGTGTCTCTCTTTCACATTGATATTTCCTGTCTGTCTTTCCTCCTCCCTTACCCTCTCCCTAAAAACCAATGGAAAAATATCCTCAAGTGAGGATTAACAAACAAAACAATTAAAATAGTTCCCGCAGGGCAGTGATTGGCAAACCGCAGAGCCACATGTGGCTCTTTGGCCCCTTGAGTGTGGCTCTTCCACAAAATACCACGGCCTGGGTGAGTCTGTTTTGAAGAAGTGGCGTTAGAATAAGTTCAAGTTTAAAAAAATGTGGCTCTCAAAAGAAATTTCAATCGTTGTACTGTTGATATTTGGCTCTGTTGACTAATGAGTTTGCCAACCATTGCCACAGGGTAAGGGGGTAAGCAGAATAATGATGCATATCTGGAATTTTAAATGATGTGCATGTATTACTTTTACTTTTTAAAAATATTATCTATTATCATCAGTTATTGCTGTCAGTTTTTAGACATCTACAAACTGAACCGGTTTCTCCAGGTGAAGAATCCTAAACTACCCAGTGTGAATATCTCTGTTACAGAAGACTGGAGAAAAACCAAGTAACACTTAGAGAAATAGGATTACACTTTATTATTATTATACCGGTGGGCTCAGACAAAAATGTCTTTCAAATTCTGAGCAAAAACATGGAGGAAGCTTTCCCTATTTATTTCTTTCCTAATCCTTTGTTTCCCAAATTTGGAATGAGACTTCCGGACCGTCTGAGAAAAAAGGCCTGTGTGCTGCTGGGAAAGGGCTATGAGACCATATCTCAAGGTCTGGCCTGGTGCCAGCACTGACAACTCTGTTTGGGGCATAGTTTATGGCCTCTCTGGAATGGGAGTAGTCTTATTTTCCCTATTATTTAAGCAAGCAAGCGTTTACAGAAGCCAAAATAGCAGGGTTAAAATTTCAAACAGCAGTTTTTAGGTTACTATGCTTCATCTCCACATTAAATGTAATAATAACTATTATTGCCACTTAACTATGTCTACCATTTGTCATTGCTTTATGTTTGTTATTTCTAATCTTAACTCTCCTGTAAGACAGGTATTGCTATTCCCATTTTACAGATGAAAAGATTGAGGTGAGAGACATTAGCCATTTGCTCAAGGTCACAAAGTAGGCCAGGCTTGGTAGAGTCTTTCCACCACCTTACTGCTCCTCACATTCCACGAGTTGAGTACAGTCCAGATGTGTACTTTTACATAAACTTCCTCATCAACTCCATGAAATAGGAGAGACAAGATTATCCTCACTTCACATATGAAAAAACTAAACCTAAGTTAGATAATGTGCCTAAGAATCCAGTAATATTTTCCTTCATCCTGTATCTTCTATCCCCTTGAGAATAAAATGTCAAGTTATTCATCCTCCTCATGGACATTTGACATAAGAGTCACGAAATGAATGCTGCCAGAGCAAGATTTTTTTTTTTCAAGAGACTATTTTCTCAAAAGGAACAGAGTAATAACCCATGGAATGTCCTCAGTTGCTCAAATGTCAGCTGCCTGCCTGGCATACCGCAGATCAGCTGCTAGCAGCGCAGCCTGCAGCAATCCCCAGAGGCACTGCTGCTCTTCTTGGCTCCAAAAGAAAGGAAAGAGCCGTGGGTGCTTCTGCCCTGAAAAGAGAATGTCTACCTCCTAAATCTACTTCAGTCGAGGCTTTTTATAGCTGACTGTGCCTCTAGAGCAGAGGCAAGTCTGTAAAGCTATAGAACAGACTGTGCAGGCGTGAAGCTCAAAGTGGGGAACTGGAGCGCCCGGGTCCTCTCAAGCTGCCGGGTGAGCTAACGGCTCCCAGGGCTGGCACAAGTGCCATGGGCCTGGTGTGAGATAGGCTCTCCTGGCAGCGGAACAATGGCCAAGCAGCAACTAGGGGGCAGAAGCTGTTTACTGAAGTTCAAACTATTTCTAGCACCAGCAATCTGCACATATTTGGATGACAAATCTCTGAGCTTCAAGTGAGCAGTGCTTTGCTCCTGGACACTCACCAATCCCATCGGCTCCCCACGCCACCCCCAGACCCGCTCCCTAACACTTGTTGCCTTCGAGGTGTTTTATTTAAGTTGATGAATTTTAAAAGATTATAAAAAGAAACTACATTTTAAGAATAACTAACCTTTGTTTTCTAATGCTCACTCAAGGATATGTTTTTAATAATTTTAGAGAAAGAGGAAGGGGGAGAGAGTGGGAAACATCAATGTGCGAGAAACATCAATTGGTTGACTCCCATATCCACCCTGACTGGGGATCAAACCCGCAACAACTACTTATATGCCCTGACCAGGAATCGAACCCACAACCTTTCCAACCAAGCTATCTGGCCAGGGCAAGAACAACTGACTTTAATTCATTCGTCTATAAGTTTAAACTACATAGTATCATTTTTTTAAAGGCGTGAATCAGATATTAAATTCTAACACATGTGTATTCTATTAAAAAAAAACACCCTGAAATGCAAACAGCACCCGAATGAGGTCTCCATTTTAACCTGCCCTACACTGCTGCACTGCACTGAGCCCTGCCCAGGACTGACTGAGAATGTTTCCTATGACACAGTTTACACAGGATGAAGAAAGGCTTAAGAGCAGATTCACAAACAATATGTAATCGAATACACGTTCCAAACAAACAAAAGCTGTCTTCTTACCCACCCGCCAGTTCTGGGGCAGGAGCAGTTGTAGTGCTCCCTGATCAGCAATGCCCGCACCGCCCGCCCTCCACTGAATCCAGACAGGAGAGGCTGGCCTGTAAGGGAAAGATGTGCAGAGCCTTCTGCACAGTTGTAATCCACAGAAGGTGTTACATATGCCTTTGCCAACAAACGTATTTGGAAAAAACCAGCCTACCTCCAAAAGCTGCCTCGTTTTTACAGCAAAAGCAATGCTGATCGGCCATCTCCCCAGGCATTAATTCCAAAGGGGAAAACTGATTGTTAATCATCACGTACTATTACTGGCTAAACTGCTGGTGCCTTTCAGTCCTGTCACACAACGCAGACAGAAAGCAGCATAGAGAGAAAGGGCAGTGAGTGAGAAGAAAGGTTTACAGTGAGAAGGGTGATGCTGGACGGCTAATTTAGGGAGAGGGAACAGAAGGCACTAACTCGTTTCTTCTTCTGCTCAGGAAGCTCATTAGAAGACAAACAAAAAGGTCTCTAAGACAAGCTTTCAACAACGCCACTTTCAGGAGGAACGTGCTAGTGAGGGTAAAGAAAAGAAATATGTCTAGACACAGTGGAATGTAAATCATTTTAGAAAAATTTTGCAGGACAACTTGTCAATATTATATTAACCATAGTTGTATTTTTAAACATTTTTGTATTGATTTCAGAGAGAGAAAGGGAGAGGGAAAGATAGGAACATCAATGACGAGAGAGAATCACTGATCAGCTGCCTCCTGAACCCCCAACCCTCTTACTAGGGACGGAGCCTGCAACCTGGACACGCGCCCTGAAAGGACACTGAACCCTGACCTCCTGGTTCATAGGCCAACACCCAACAACTGAGCACAAAGGCCGGGCACTAAGCATATATTTGTTTAAGTGTGTGTTTTTAAATATATTTTTATTCATTTCAGAGAGGAAGGAAGAGGGAGAGATGGAAACATCAATGATGAGAATCATTGATCAGCTGCCTCCTACAAGCCCCCCACTGGGGATCGAGCCCTCAACCCGGGCATGTGCCCTTGACTGGAATCAAGCCTGGGACCCCTCAATTTGCAGGCCAATGCTCCATCCACTGAGCAAAATCATCCGGGACTTAATAATAACTTTTAAAGAAATAATTATTTATTGTTGAAAGTATCACACATGTCTCCCTTTTTCCCCCATTGAGCCTTTCCAGCCGCCCCCCACTCCAATACCTTACCCCCCTGTGTCCCCATTCCTCCCACACACTCCCCTCTCCTCTCTCCCTCCCCCCAGCCTGGTCCTCTGGCCTGCATAAAAATATCTCAAACAAAACAAATCAAAACAAAAAACAGAGCTCTTTTCTTTAACAATCAGTAACCATGGATTTTCTTTTATGCTACTTTAAAAAAAAGGAATTAAAAAACTAAAAGGATGCTCTGAAAAAAACTTCTAATGCTAACAGCAATCTGCAATCCCGTTGCTGGTTTACACTGTTAGATCAGCAAATATTTATTGGGCTATCAAATAACAATGTCCACTATTTGCATTGTATGGGACTCTTTCAAATAGATTGTCTCATTTCTTCTACAATACATTTTCTCTTTGTAAGTGCTTATATTACCATTTCATTAAAAAAAAAAAAGTGGAAGGAAAGAAGGGCAAAGTGACCTGCCTAGGGTCTTTTTTAGCTTGAAAGTCCTGCAGCCAAAAATCAGAATACAGGCAGACCTACCTTTTCCTAAATGTACGGGGAAAATGTCAGTAATGAGAGAAACAGGAAGGCCAGGAGAGATGGCAGCCGGAGAGGAAGTGGAGAGACCTTGTTAATGTGGACTGTTATAGCACGGGTGTGAATGCAGATGTACTCAAGGACAAATCCTGGCTCCCTCTGCCACTTACTAGCTGTGTGATTTCAGGCAAATCACTTAACCTCTCTGAATTCTGGTATTTCATTTGTAAACTAAAGAAAATAATAGTGTCCAATGCATTTAAATGCAGGGAGATAGAAGGAGAAGTGGAGAGGTGCCAATTTCTTCATCTTTTACAGAGTAATCCAAAGTGAGTGGATTAAGACTGCCCTTTTAGCCAATAGATGGACTAAATTTCCCAAAACCCTTCTCCACAAATCCCTCAAATGATAAGAAATAGTAATGGGATGAATAATGTAAATATAAACTTTAGAAGAAAGGGAATCCAGTCTTATGATGATGAGAATAGGAATTCTGCTTTAAATGTGCCTTATCAGAAATTTCTTTGTAATAATAAGGTGAAAATGGAAAATGCCTCTACTGATGAGAATAGTGGAAAACTGCGAACAATCTTACAAGTGCACAGTTAGGAAGTGCTAAGTAAATTTTGATCTATCTACAGAATTGAATATTATATAGTCACAATAATGATGCTACAGAAGAATATCTAATTGTTAGAGATGGGCAGAGCAAGGGTGATGGGTCGGTACAGAAACTCACCAGGGCAGGAAGCCGGGGATGCCTAACAAGGGGCAAACCTGGGAAAACAAGAACCTTGTCCCCAGGTTCCTCCCCCAGCTAGTCATGCAGTTTAGACCCCCTGGCCTTTTCCTCCCAAAAGATAACCTCTAAGCCTCAGGTACATTTCAGCTCCAGGCTCAGAGAAGCAGCAAAACCAGACAAGCCACACAGTGCGACCTCAGGACCAGCTACACTGACTAATGACTCCAGGCCCTGGCACCAACCAATCAGCGGAGCCCACGACCCTGAAAGAGAAATAAATAAGCTCAGGACAAAGGAGCCAGTGACCATCTCCCTCCAGGGAACAGGCCCCTGCCATTCCCTTTCCCTCTCTGTCTCCCTAGGCTTATATCCCCTAACCCAGTGCTTGAGAGCCACAAGCGCTCTTTGGCCCCTTGAGTTTTTAGCAAAGGCCAGTTTAGGAGTACCCTAATTAAGTTAATAACAATGTACCTACCTATATGTGGGGGGCTGCCCCAGGCAAGACAGCTTGAGCATTCCTTATCTGTTTGTGGGCTAAATCCAAGGTTTCTGGCTATCCCTTTTGTTCAGGTTTGGGATGTACCCATTGCCCTCGGGGAGGCAATTTCAGTAACAGGCAGATTATCTTATCAGTAAGGATTTACATGATTGTTTGATGGGGAAGTTGCTTTAATTAACAATGTTGTAGCTCTGACCTTTCAGAGCCAATTAAGATTGTTTACCAACTTTCAGGGCTGGTAAACAGAGGAGATTGGATTCCGGCACCTTTGTATTTGTGGAATATAAATAAACACAGCTTCCTGGGCTCAGTGTGACTGTTTCTCCATGAGAGGGAGAACAGATGCCCACCTGGCCCCAGCTTTTTATTTCTACTTCTGTGTCTTTCTCTTTTATTCTTTATTTTTCTTAATTCTCAGCTCCTCCATTCAGAAACTGAACCAAGTCTCTCTCCACATTGGACATGGGAGAGAGAGAGAGAAAAACACCCTCCATACTTATATAGTTTAAGTTTAAAAAATTTGGCTCTCAAAAGAAATTTCAATTGTTGTACTGTTGACATTTGGCTCTGTTGACTAATGAGTTTGCCGACCACTGCCCTAACCTCTAAGTCCCCATGAGCCTTGCAGCCAGGAGAGCACTGGGCAGCGGCAGCTTGTCCTGGACTAAGCCCCTGAACCTGTCTCCAAGGCCCCCTTTTCTCTGACTTCTCAGGGAGCCAGAGCAGCCCTGCCTGGGCTCTCCTGTTGCTTCTTCCATGCCCATCCTGGTTCACGGTCCCGAGTGTATGTTTGCTGCTGTCATGGACCCAGTACCCTTTAGCTCAGTGCTGTGTTGCCCTTCCTTTTGGATATCCCCATTCCCTTTTCCTTAAATAAATTCAAGTTTTCTTTATTCACCCTCTGAGATGGCTGTTTAGCCTCCCTGCACAGCACCGACTTTAACTTTTTACTACTGACATGAAGAATGTCTCGTGTTCGTATTAAGATGTATACAGTAGGGTTTCATATCTGAAAAAGGAAAAATAGCACTTTGCATAAAAAAGAAGATAAAGTACTAAAACCACTGAAGATAGTTTTACTTTCTTTCAGTCTATTGGTATTTTAATTTTTCCAAAAAGCATTAGTTTTATAATAAAAACAGTATTACTTCCATAAAAAGAAAAGGACAAAAAGCCATTTTAAGGTCCTCCGGATGATACATACCAAATGCCACAAATATGTACACACTCTGACTTATAAGTGAGAGAGATATTTACAGCAGTGATTAATGACAGTGAAAAAATGGAAACATTCAAAATATTAAACACATTGTCTGGCCACTGAAAACAGTGGAGAGACATGAGCCACACTCTGCCAGCTGCGCAGTCTCCAGGGCCCTGCTCCTGCCCTCCACTCCCCTGGCCTGGCCCAGGGGGGGTGTTGGCAGCTTGTGCCTGACACCAGGGGTGGGCGCTGGGACTTTTCCTACAAGCAGGAGGCATGCCTGAAAGTGGGAGGAAATGAAGTCTCTCAGCTCTGTTCAGGCACCGCAACCATGGTCAAGCTACCTGATGACAGCAATGATCACGAAAAGCTACGAATCTGTGGGGAAGCATGAGACTTGGTTGGCAAGTTGTTAGGAGGACATTCTGAGAAAAGGGAGGTGTGTGGAAGGCCGCTGGCCCTGTTTATCAGAATGTAGGCGTTAGGGGATTGTCGAAGGCGGCACCCCAAATTATTCCTTGAACTTTTCAAACAAGTCTGTGCAAGTGTTGACTAGAATCCTCATGCTTAACACCTGGATGCCCTTGCCTAGAGGGCAATGTAAACACGTGTATCTTCCCCAGATTACTCACCCTTCTGATTGATTGTTATCTAAAAGATAACTTTATCTCTAACTGCTGCTACAATAAAAAGCTAATGAGGCAGACAATTCTCTCACAGTGAAGCTGTTGGAGTAATCTGTGCATCCATTGTTCAGGGGCTGCTGCTCAGCTCCAGCAAGAATAGCGAAAGGAAAGAAGTAGATCCTAGGAAAAGAAAAGGAAATAAAATGGAAGAAAAAGGAAGATTTTTAGAAAGGCCAGATGGAAACCTGGGAGGACGAAGCAGACCGCTGGTCAGAAGGAAGGGCCCTGAACAGCCTCCGCTCGGAGCCAGAGCCCGCCTTCAAAAGCTTTGAGGAGACGTCACAGAAAAAGGACCCCAGAGCTCTCGTGGCACTTCCCCTGACTGATCACATTGCTCCTGGCAGCTTGATGGTAATTATACATCCAGTGGATTTTAGTACAATGGAAGATTAAATCAAGAATAAGGCTATGAGTCCATAGTCCAAAGGTAACTTTAAACTAATGTGCAACCATAATAGACTGTTATTAAAGCTGCAAAGAGGCTATTGTGTCCACAAATAAAAATTCTTAGCCAGGAACAAATTCCAGGCCTAAGGCAGCAGTCTTTAAAGGAGAGCTGACTCGAAAAAGAGGAAAGGGACCCTTCCTTCCCCTCCCCCTCTGGCCGGACTAACGCCCTTGGCAGTGAGATAAGAGAACTGTAGGCACTTCCGGTTTCTAAAAGTCTTTAAGAGCCCCACGTAGGGGAACTGAAAGAAAGATGACATACTTGAGGATAAATGTAAACAAATTAGAAAGAGAACAAAAGCAGGCTGGCCTCTTTCGTTACAGGAACTAGAGGAAGCTGACCAACAAGCTCAGTGGGAATGTGGAAAAAGAAAGTCCTGAGAGGGACAATGACACTGACTTCTCAGTCCCTCAGATCCCATGGCAGGACCAGGCTACTGCTTTCTAAGATGGGGAATAAGACCACGAGACTTCAGTCTGGACTGAATATATCATATAGGTTCAAACAAGAGAAGAACCAAGTGATACCTGAATTACCGTCCCTATTGTGGACGAGGGGGGTCACATGGCTGGCCTGACGAGCTCAGGGGGGATCTGCATGGCAGTCTTGCAGACTCAGAGACCTAGGGTAACCACAAAGGAGGGTCTGAGATTAAACTTGAACTAAACGCAGTGATGGTGGGCAGTTACCTCGTAGGCCGGTGTCTTCACTGAGCCTGTTTTTTCGCATCTACGACAACATACTCTTGAAATGTCCGGGTAACTTGTAACTTTCCTTTTTCTGGAGCCCCTGGGGCACAACCTAATGTGGTGAGCTCCAGGACAGATGCCACAAATTCCTTCACTATCATGTTAATTGTTCCTGCACTCAGCTAAGCATGTGTCCATCATTTTACTTTTTATCCAATCCCAGGGGTTTCCTCCGTTTTGTTTTATCCCACTTCCTTAATCCATCACCAATGAATTTCATGTAACCCACCTACGTCCCTCCTTTGATGGCAATGTACAAATATAATGTAACCCGCCATTCTCCGGAGGATTATCTCAATTTGTTGAGGTCTGCTTCCCAGCATTTGTGGACAGTTTGGCTCAAATAAACTCACAAAAATTCTTTACAGACTTCAATGGTTTTTTTACGTTAACACTACAGTGCTCATGCACCCAACAAGTGACTTCATTATCTGCAAATATCAGCAGGATAATTCTGACTTAGTTACCTTAGAGGAAAGACTGATCTAAGCACTCCTCAACAGCCATCGGTTTCTGGCCATTTCTCAAGATTACCCATACATTGTGGCAGGGAGCTTACTAGACTTCTAATCACAGAATCCTCCATAACATGGAGGCACCATCTGAAGCTGAGGACTAGAAGGGACATTTAACAGCAAAAAGCAAAAAGCAAAGAAAAATAAAGAAAGGAGAAAGGAGGGGGGGGGGAGAAATATTTAATTACAAAAATAGAGCCAATAGGATCTTCTAACTGACAATCAAGACAGGCTCACAGCACCGCGTGTAGTTAAAACACCGGCACGCCAGCTGAAGGTTTTGATTGGAAAACCCCAATGGAACTCTGATGAGGACACCATATTATTCAGAGAGCCGCAAGGATGAACACATGAACACTGACTACCTGTCCCAGTCTCTTAGGACCCGCTCACACAGAGAGCAGACCACTGAACAAGTACCTGACTCTCCTTTTCTCTCTCGCTCTGTTAATCCTCACCAGGGGTATTTTTTAATTGATTGTCAAAGAGAGTGGGAAGAAGGAGAAGGAGAAGGAAGAAGAAGGAGGAGGAGGAAGAAGGAGAAAGAAGAAGGAAGGAGGAGGAGGAAGGAGGAGGAAGGAGGAGGAGGAGGAGGAAAGGAAGGAGAAGAAGAAAGAGAGAGGAAGAGAAGAGAAGAGAAGAGAAGAGAAGAGAAGAGAAGAGAAGAGAAGAGAAGAGAAGAGGGAAAATTGACTGTTTGCCTCCTCATACTCTAACCACGAAGCTATACCAGCCAGGGCAATAACTGATTACCTTAAAAAACTAATACAGCAAGTAGCTCCTGTTACAACTGTTCAATCCTACAGTTACAGTGCAAAAGTAGCCATAGAAACAGTGCAAATAAATTAACATGGCTGTGTTACAATAAACTTACAAAAACAAGTGGCAGGCCATATTTGGTCTGCAGGCCACGGTTTCACAATCCCTGCATTAGAGGATGGGAGGCTGGCAGCCAAATGCATGCAGGGTTAAGTTTTAAAAATCATCATCTGAGGCAAAGTCCGTACTGAGTCAAAGCCATTGCAGACTCAGTGGTTGCTGTGCAGACCGATGAGGGACACAAGGAATGGAAAGGGCATGAACTGGGCTAGCTCAGAGGTCGGGAAACTGTGGCTCTCTAACCACATGTGGTTCTTTGGTCCCTTGAGCTTTTAATAAAGGCCAGCTTAGGAGTCCCCAATTAAGTTAATAACAATGTACCTACCTATATAGTTTACGTTTAAAAAAGTTGGCTCCCAAAAGAAATTTCAATCATTGTACTGTTGATATTTGGCTCTGTTGACTAATGAGTTTGCCGACCCGTGTTAGGGCATTATTTTCTGAGGTCAAAGATCAAATGTCATTTGTGCTGAAGAAGTGAGTCAAGGCTGCAGTGGTGTTTTCTCTAAAAAAGCCTCCCTAGTGTGGCTAAGCACTTCTCATGGCACATGATCCCTGACTGCTTTCTTCCCGTTTGTGTAACATTCAAGCCAGATCATCAACTTCCTGGAGACTCTATAAGCCACCTTTTCCGCTTATACAACTAGAATGGATTTTGTCATTTGCTACTAAGAATTCTGACCAAGCCCTAGCCGGTTTTGCTCAGTAGATAGAGTGTCGACCTTTGGACTAAAGTCCCAAGTTCAGATTCAGGTCAAGGGCACATGCCCAGGTTGTGGGCTCAATCCCCTGTGGGGAGCATGTAGGAGGCAGTCCATCAATGATTCTTTCTCATCATTGATGTTTCTCCCCCTCCCTCTTCCTTCCTCTCTGAAATTAATAAAAATACATATTTTAAAAAAGAATTCTGACCAATACCTAATAAGCACCTCAATTGTAGTTCTCAGCACAATATATTATGAATACTTGTTATATTTCTGTCCATATGGAGAATGTACTTTGTTCAACTCTGCAGCCCAGCACCCAGCACAATGCCTAGCAAACAAGAGGCATCTAAACATAAGACGAATATACAGAATAGAAAAAAACACAAACACATGAAAACTATTGCTTTAGTTAAAATGATGAGGTAAGTAGTAGTTTACAATGATGTTTTAATATATTTTTTTTCAGTTTATAGATCAGTGACGGGCAACCTTTTGAGCTTGGTGTGTCAAAATTCGCCAAAAAACTGAGCATAACTCGGGTGATATGTCACTTAGAGAAAAAAACCATAATTTCGCGATATTTATAGTTTAATAACAAAAATGTATAATTGTAATATATAATTGTATTTAATAAACCAAAATCTAATTATTTAACTTACCTGCAATGTTTCATCCTTGGCTACTGCATCTAGCCGTGCAGTAGCAGAGGATGAAACGTCCTTCTCGGCATGCAGCCCCATACTTCTCTGTATGTGACCGCATGCGGCCGCGTGTCATCGAAAATGCCTACACGTGACAGTGCTGGCACGCGTGTCATAGGTTCACCGTCACGGTTCTATATCAAAGTTAACATCATTCACCCAAGACCAATTAGCATAGTAGGGACCACAAGCTCTAATGAAGAAAAATGCTGATTCTGTTTCCATTGATAAGATTGAACAGTTTCAAAGCTTTTAAGATTTGTATGTTTATGTCTAGAACAATGATAGGAATGTGAAATCATGATCAGGAAGGGTGTTTCCTCCTGTGCTCACAACCTATCTTATAATATAACTAGGGGCCCAGTGCCGAATTCGTGCACCTTGAAGGGAACTGTGGGCCACGAGGCTGCAGTGGGCACAGGGATAGGTCTCGACCCATCCTCCACACCCCTGGCCTAGCCCCTCCTCCCATGCACTGACAGCTCTGGCCCCGCTCCTATTCGCTGATGGTGGGGAGCAATTGGGGCCAGCAGCAGGTGAGAGCAGGGCTGACATCATCAGTGGGTGTCAGCGTGACTGCTGCCCAGACAGCCCTTCAAGAGCCGGGGGAGTGGAGAAGCCCTCAGGGGCGCCTGGGCGGGCAGCCACCGCTCGAACCTGCTGACAGTGTAAAGTGACTGGATCAGGGCTGGGGCACGAGCAGCAGGTGCAAACGGTGGCTCTGGCGCCAGCAGGGGGGCAAGCGGGGCTGGCGCTGGCAGCTTGGGCGAGTGCTGGGTGGGACCGCTGCACATGGGAGCAAAGAGTTTTCAGCAGCCACCAGAGGCTCACCCTGATGACAGCGACCGGCGCCGCACCTTGGTCTGGTGCCCCTGCTCACCCACTCCACATCCCACCCCGCCGATGCCCGCCATGTTCCACGTGCACCTCCTGGTGGTCAGCGCACATCATACCACTGGTTGTTCGGCTGTTCTGCTGTTCGGTCTATTTGCATATTAGAGTTTTACAGAAAGATAGATTGACAGATAAATAGATGGAAAGTCACAGAAAGTTAAAAAAAAAAAAAAAGATCACCGGCCCTGTTGGCCTCAGTGGACTGAGTTTCCAAACTGAGTTTTTGAATTGAAGGGTCCCAGGTTCAATTCCAGTCAAGGGCACACGCCTTGGTTGCAGGTTCAGTCTCTGGCTCCGGGCCAGGGCATGTGTGGGAGGCAACCAATCAGTGTTCCTCTCTCACATGATGTTCCTCTCTCTCTGTCTCTCCCCATTCCTTCCACTCTAGAAATGTCAATGGATAAGGATTCATCAAAAAACAAAATTAAATAAATATAGGGGATGAGGTGGGCGTTGGGATCAGGCAAACAACCAAAAAGGTGAGCCTTCTGAAACTGATGATCATAAAATTCATTATAGCTCCTGCTACATCACAATTTAGATAGAGCTTATAAATGAAATGAAGGTGTGCCCTTTCATGACATCCAAAACTAGCAACTTCAAAATGGCACAAAAATGAGATCAAAATCCTAACACATCATGAGGCCTATGTTACTGCAGTAATGGTAGGTTTGGGGAAATGAAAAGGAATATAAAAAAGAACTCAGTTTAAAAGTGACATTTTTCCCACCTGCTGTGTGTGGGGAAGAGGGAGCTTTGACTACAGGTGCTTATTTCAATTACTTTGAGTATAAGAGATTATATCCCCTAAAAGATGATCAAGACTACCAGATTTTTCTTTCCTGCAGTCAAAATTAAACTCTCCATCTACTAGTAGCTGAGAAGCTGAAGTTACTAAGTAGAGTCAAACTTCACACTGAAAATAACTCCTGGTGGATCTATAAATTTAAATCAAAATTATCAAGCCATATAAGAAGTAGAAAAATTCAGAATACAACATTTTATAACTTCACAATGGGGAAGGCCTTTACAAATATGATAAAATACAGAAGTCATTAAAGAAAATAATAAATTTGACCATGTGTAAATAAAATTATTTTGCATGGCAAAAATAATTATCATCAAAGTAAAAATCAAAATTTGGAAAAAATGTATCTTATATGATGAATAATGTATTCCTTAACCTATAAAGAGCTTCTACAAATTGATAAAACAAAGTCCAAGGGGACAATAAGGTCAGAATATGAGCAGGGAATTTACAAAAAATAAAATACACACAATTCTGAATATATGGAAAGTAGTCAACCTTAGTTGATATTCTATTTTTCCTCTACCACTGAATAATGTCAAAAAAGTCTGATAATACACAATTTGGTGTTAGAAAACAGGAATTTTCATCCATTTGTGATATAGTCATACATTGGTATAATATCATTTGGCAATCAAATTCACACATCCTTTGCCTTGGCAAATTCACTTTTAGGATTTTATCATAAAAGCATATATTCACAGTGTGAAATGTGTACTCACTGAGCTTATTACAGTAAAAGATTAGAAATAATATAAATATCTATCAATAAGAGATAGGTTAAATAAACCAAGGTCCTTCCAAACAACAGAAGTGTATATAAGCAGGATAATTTAGACAATGATAATTATTTAGTGATACAAAAATATCCAAAATATTTTTAAAAGCCTTATGTGCAACAATATGAACAATATACTACTACATTTGTAACTAGATAAACTGTGCATATTTACTTTCATACATACAGAGTATCTCTAGAAGGATACATGAGAAACTGGAAACAATGGTAGGTCCCTCCAGAGTGGCTGAAGGGTAAGGATGAAAAAAAGATTTTTCTTTTTCTTTCTTCTTTTTTATGGATTTAGGATCCAACCACGAACTCTATCTTGAACTTGACTATTTATTTCTAACTCTCCTCTAATCTAGAATAGCACTCCCATGTTTTGTAAAGAACCGATATCTTTACAGTAGTGAGTTTCCTAATATTTGCAATATGATCTCTCTCTCCCTTTACTTGGGTGTTCTTTAATATCTACACTAATAAGAGGGTAATATGCTAATTAAACCAGGAGACCTGGACATTCTTCCAGACAAAGCCATGGTGGCAGGGCCAAGGCAGAGGCAGTTAGGGACGATCAGGCCAGCAGGGGGAGTCGTTGGGGGCGATCAAGCCAGCATGGGGGGCAGTTGGGGGCAATTAGGCTGGCAGGGGGGGACAGTTAGGGTTGATTAGGCCGGAAAGGGGGGGGGCAGTTGGAGGCAATCAGGCCGGCAGGCAGGTGAGCAGTTAGGAGCCAGTTGTCCTGGATTGTGAGAGGGATGTCTGACTGCCGGTTTAGGCCCGATCCCACAGAAAATGTCACATGTTCCATAGGTAACAAAAATAATCAGTAAGGCTATTATTTTCCTGTGTTTGTCAATGAAGTCAGGAGAAACACTGCCTCTGTAGCCAGGCATGCTTTTAGAAGGCTGTCTTTAAAATGCAGATGGCCCGGGAGTCTTTCCAGGAAGACCTGAAAACACAAGTCTTCGGTGCTCTGTCTACTGTAGACACTTTGAATTCTACAAAGCATTTAGGGGTTTGCCCTCTGCTAAAACATCTTATGGTTAGGACTACCCGACTCGGCTGTTAAAAGTACACAAACAACAGGTGGTACACATGATATAAGCAGTTCCAGTCAGAGACTCAGGTCACTGACTCCATGCAGGGTCATCAGAGATGGGCCAGACCCTCCTCAGGGCCCATTTCTTCTTTCTGAAGCTCCAAGACTAAGTAAGCATTTCCTTTACGACAATTAAGACCCTAAACGCTCCTATTGCTCCCTGAAGTGACCTAAATAAATGATGGGGGGGGGGGGAGGGTGGAGCTAGGGGGGAGGAAGAAATGAAGAACTTTCCTTATAACAACTACCACTGAATGAGCACCTACTATGTGCAAAAAACTGTCTGGTGCTTCATAAAATTCATCTTTAAACTTTCAACAATCCTATAAAATGGGTATTATCATCAACATTTTATAGATCAGAGCTCGCAGAGATTGAGTTACCCAAGGCTGTATAGTGGTAGCACCATGATTTGAACTTAGATCTGATTTGAAGTGCTTGTCCCCTGTATTCCAAACTCAATTAAAAAATACAAATGAATCACCACATGCTAGGCAATGTACAAGGTACCACAGGGGAGACAAGGCAATGAGGCTACTCCAATTATCAAGAAGGAAAATAGGCCAAAACCGGTTTGGCTCAATGGATAGAGCGTCAGCCTGCGGACTGGAGGGTCCTGGGTTCAATTCCAGTTAAGGGCATGTACCTGGGTTGCAGGCACATCCCCAGTGGGGGGGGGGGGGGGTGCAGGAGGCAGCTGGTCGATATTTCTCTCTCATCGACGTTTCTTTCTATCCCTCTCCCTTCCTCTCTGTAAAAAATCAATAAAAAATGTATTTTTTTTAAAAAAGGAAAATGGGATTACTAGGAGAGATTCATTTCTCGACATCCATAATCTGGAACAAGGGCTGTTAGAGGAGTTTCCTGGGACATTATTTCCTGAAATATATGTGGGAGGTAAAAAACACCAATCAAATGTAACACAAGGCAGTCTGTGGTTACCCATGAGAGAGAACTTGCTACAGGAGTTTAATTATATCCCGATCAGGGCTTTGAGGAAGATCCGTGAACAAGACATTTGAGATAAGCTTGACAAATGGATTTTGACAGGCAACAGTGAAAACAAAGATCAGTGGAGTACAGAGAGCAATACAGTGGGATAAATCCTTTAGCTCCTCCAGCAAAACATGGAAAAATGAAGCTGGAAAAGGAAATTGTGTCAGCCCTAACCATACATTTTCTTTGAATTTAACCTACAGCTCCTTCATTAGTTAGGTCTAGGGGACTAGTCAGGTCAAGAACTCTAGTCTGATGAAGGGAAGGCATTTTTGGTTGTCACAATATTTGATTACCTCCTTGGTTTTTAGTAGATGGGGACCAGGAGGTTAAACATCCAGCAAATTGTGAGGAAGTCTTTCAGATGACAGTCTCTGAGAGACAAAAATTGCCCTTACTCTTTCAAATAGTACCAAGATATTCATGTAAGTGAAAAACCTGTTTTAATTATCTGAGCCTAGAACTTAACTCCTTTTACATGTTACAAAGTACTTTTGCATGATTTTAGAGGCAATGTACAGTGCATGGAAAATGAAAGATATAAATACCATATAAAAGGAAGACGATGCTCTATTTTGTATTTAGGGATAAATTATCATATCTGTAACATATGTTCAAATAGTTCTGCAAAACTAAAAAGCACATATACATAAAGCATATTCAGCAAAATGTTAACTGTTTGATATATAGATGCTCATTGTACTTTTTAACTTTTTTCTGTATGTTTGAAATTTTTCATAATAAAAAGCTGGGGGAAAATGATCTCTCATTAAATGAGAGGCAATTAATAGAGGTTAATAGCACAGACTCTAGAGCTCTGTGACCTTACACAGGAGACTTTCCCTCCCTTTGCCTCAGTCTCCCCATCTGTAACATGAAGATAATAGTACCTACCTCATAGAGCTGTTGTAAGGATAAAATAAAATGATACATGGAAGCTGTGTAGAACAAAGTCTGGCACAGATATGCGCTATTGAAGACATAGCTATTATCATCATACCTCAGTAAACAGTACCCATCTCATCTCAGTTATCTGGGCAAGTAGAAAAGTTGAAACTTTTTTTCACGCTACTGTATTTCCTTCTAATCAGATCCTCTCCCTCTCTTCCCCTCTTGAATCTGCTCTGGCCAGATAGCTCTTACTTAGTCTCTAACACTAAGTGCATCCTTTTTTCCCCAGCCATCTCCTGCTTTTATTTCCTCCCCATCCCACCTGAACACCTTTACTCCTTCCTCCCTCCTCATTCTTACTTATCCTAGAGGATACGGGCCAAGTATCGCTCCTTTGTGAGTCCTGCCAGACTCAGCCATCCCTTGGCTGTCTTCCTCTGGAATCCTCCCAGAAACTTAGCATAAGCTGCCCTCATGTATCAATTACCTTTCCATTTGTACATTTCTCTCTAAACAGACTTTAAACTCCTTGAGGACAAAAGCCTTTCTTTGTGATATATTTTCTTAGGCTTCTCACAGCCCCTCAAGAAGATTCATTATGAAATCTTCCTTTGATTTAGGCTGTTGCATGTGCTGTCTGAAACTTGCCCTTGTTTTCAATGATGCCTTAGTGAAAACTTGATCCAAAAGTTTAGTCCCAAACAGAACACTTTACTTGACAACATCTGTGCTAACATAAAGCCAGGGTGGTCCCAAAGAATTCCAAGGTACCTGTGCTGCACATTCAGAGGCCAGGACACACTGAAGTACTGATCGTGTGTCACCTGGTGAGGAAGCTAAAAGGCTAATTCCAATGTAACCCTGATATTTGGGGGGGGGGGGGGGGGGTAGCAATCTGAAACCATGCCAGCAAGCTCAGTGTACATTCTTGATAACCTATAATTAAGTCACGACCTCCTTCCCAGAAACTGGTCTTGCAGAACCTGTTACAGAGGCCATAAAACTGAACAGCGCACTGCCCCGTGGGGAGGGTTAACGCTGGCGCCAGGCCAGACCATCAGACATGGCCTGGAGAGCCCCACATCTGGGGGCCTTCTTGCAAGACCCACAAAAAGGACTGGAGGCATAATCCATATTTGCGGGACAAAGACCCTAAGAAGATATAAAAGGGAAGCCCCCTACATGTCACTTTACTCAGATTTGGAAAGTTATTTCCTGAGTCCTCCTCCTGAACATCCCCAAAGCCCGACACGAGCTGTATCTTCCCGTCCTGGCAAACCCACCATTCAGCCTGAATTCCTACAGGAAGGACCAATGTAACTAACGGGTAATATGCTGAAGGTGACAGGACCAGGGTCCTTTCCCTGAGGTGGTGGCAATAGAAATGTGTACACATGGTAGCAAAGCAAGAAAAAGGAAAGCCTCTTTCCAGACTAGGGGGAGTCCCAGTGACCACGTTGTCCATAGTGTTCCCTGGCTTATTAGAACCTCCCACTGTACTTAGAATGAGACCCATATTCCTCATCACATTCTATAAAGACTGAGGTGATCCAGACCTGCTTTTCTAGTTTGAAACTGTTTTTCTCTCTCTCCCTCCCTCCCTCCTTCCCTCTCCCTCTCCCCCCACCTCTCTTCTCTCTTTCTCCCGGCCCCCCACCCCCACCCCCATTGCCTAGCCTCCATCCAGCATCTTGGTTCTATCTGTTCTCTGAGCAGGACAAATTCAACTCTATTTGAAAGCCTTTGTGCCTGTGGCTTCAAGTCATGGTTCTACTAGTTACTAGCTGTGTGACCACAGATAAGTCTCTCAATCACTCTGAAACTCGGCTTCCTCATTCAAGAAGTTCAATCACTTGGGAAATATTTATCAAGTACCTATTGCATGCATGTCCTGTTCTAGGCTCTGGAGATAAAGTAATGAATAGAATAGATAAGATTCCCACTCTCTTTAACTCACCTTCTACTGGACAAAGGGAAATTAATCAAGTACGATAATTTCAGACAGTATCAAATTCAATTAAGAAGATGAAACAGTAAGGGACAGGTGAGTGAAAGTGGGGAGAGCAGGCTACCTTACAATGGTCAGGGAAGGCTGCCCTGAGGAAGCGACATTTGAGATAAGATCTATTATTAAGGGAAACTGGGAAATGGCACATGGATCTCTCTGTATTATTTTCTACAACCGCATATGAATCTGCAATTATCTCAAAAAGACCCCCCTCAAATCACCCTGGCTGCTATGTGGACATTTATATACATACATACATGCAAACATACATAATAGGTATACATACATAAAACCTGTTTCAACTTTAATCTGTTTTACTTAACCCAGTATTTCTAAGACATTATCATTTCAGTGGGTAATCAATATGAAATGATTAATGACCTATTCTTTATCTTTGCACTAAGTCTGTGAAATCTAATGTGGAACAACACATCTTAATTCAGACTAGCCACATTTCAGGAGCTCAAAAGTCACAGGTAGCTAATGGCTTCCTGCCACACTGAACAGCACAAATACAGAGTTCTATCTAAGGCCTTTGATCAGGGCCATTTAACTCTGACCTTCCTCTTAGTGCTCATTCCCCTCACCTCAGTTCTACTGAGATGTATCTGACATAAAACACTGCTAGTTTTAGAGATACGAGCGTAAATCTTAGAGTGGGACAAGAAAGGAATCAGGGAGACCTGTGAGGAGGCTGTGCTACTGTGATGGCTCACAGGTCGAGTCGTGGAGAAGGGGTGTTTTGTTGCTATAGCAATGTAACCAAACTGAACTGTGCATGAATAGGATAGTGAGAGCAAGGAAGGTTTTCAGTTTAAGCAACTAGGTATTTAAATCATATCTTCCTAACAGTGCTTCTGTAAGAATTAAATGAACCAAATATGTAGAACACCAAACACAATGCGAAGCACATACTGTAGGGAAATTCACAATACATGCTGAAATTAAAGAAAAAATTGATTCTAAAGTTTCAGCACATAAAAAAAAATAAGGTACAGATACTGGGTAAAATACCCCAATTCCTTCAGAACTTAGAACTAGTTCCAAATTTCACTTTTCAATGATTAACAAGGAAGATCAAGGAGTACATTTAGAACTCTTTTTTTCACTCAGACATAAATATGTATTAAAGTAAAAAATTCCCATAATTATAAAAAGTCCAAAGTTTTTCCTGTCAATTTTCTCAATTTAGAAGTTTAAATTAGATTTAAAT
This sequence comes from Antrozous pallidus, assembly GCA_027563665.1. Lineage (NCBI taxonomy): Eukaryota > Metazoa > Chordata > Mammalia > Chiroptera > Vespertilionidae > Antrozous > Antrozous pallidus. Next base: position 74,009,386 of record CM050518.1, read on the forward strand.
AGCAATTTAAATTAGAAGTAGTATATCTTCTGTTTTTTTAAACCCTCACTTGAGGATATTTTTTCCATTGATTTCTAGAGAGAGAGTAGATGAGAGGAAAGAGGGGAAGAGAGAGAAACAATGATCTGAGAAGACACCTTGATTGGTTGCCTCCCACAGGTGCTCCTATCGGGGCTGAGGAACCTGCAACCAAGGTAAGTGCTGGGAATCGAACCCAAGAACCCTTCGGTCCATTGACCAATGCTCTAACCACTGAGCAACTGGCTGGGGCTAAAGTAGCATATCTTTTAATACAACACTGGCTAGATGACTACTAAATTTGTTTTGTGCTAGACCCTCTGGAAAGAAATATTAACAAAATATAATGAAATCCTGGGAAGGGGTAACTCAAGAAAAGAGACTATATAATAAAACATTTAAACAGGATAGTCTAGGGAAAATCAGGTTGAGAGTTCATATGTCATTGGGGCAAAAGAATAGCACTATGATATTGTTCTTTTTGAGATAAAACTGCACTTTGCGTTTATTTGTTTTTGTTATTTGAGGATAGAAAATGGGTCTTTAATTTGTTTGACTGAAGAAGCTTGAAAGTACCAGATGCTATAAATCACAAGTGGACAGGCCAAATTTTTACTACTGAAACAACAAGAACCAAACTTTTAAAAAGTCAAACCTGATGCAAAGCGGTCATTTGAAAAGAGAAAAATCTTCCTGAGAATTTAAGTTTGGGATCCTGACTTTCTGACCTGGATTTATACAACTCTCATACCCAGGACACGTGACAGCTGATTGTCCTTCCAAAAAATACTGCAGACATTTATTATAACCATCAGGGATATTCCACTTCTCTTCCCACAGTATCTATTAATTCTTATCTCAGACAGACATGTCTGAGTGTGATTTGGATGAATGCTCTGCATAATTAGAATTCTTTACAGTACCAAAGAGAAAAGAAAGTGTTTAAAACTCAGTCTTCATTTTTTAGAGGAATTCTGGCTTTGGTAAAGCTATTTTAATTAGGAATTGAGCAAAGTGTTGTAAGAAAAATATAGACAAATGAATACAGTGTTTATATTTCAAAGATGGTGAAACAGATTCACCATCTGCAAAATTTTTCCAACACTAATCCCCAGCAAACAGCTCCTTAGAAAAACTATTTTTAATCCCTTTATCAACTTGGTTGATAAGTATTTCATTTCTTGTACATACATGGACAAGCTATATAAAGCAAAATTATTTCCATGCTTTAGAAACAAACATCTTGCAAAAGGAAACGAAGCTTGCTGCACCACAGTGTTTATGTGCTAGGCTGAAAAATAACTCTGGGGCCCGCTAATATGAAGCCTCAAGAGAGTCCATAAAAGGAATAAGTCTGACTTCCTCAAAACTCCAGAAGCACCATCCCTCAGTCCAGAACACCACTCTAAAAAACTGTGCTTAATGCTAATTACCCCAGAACATGTGTGCATGAATAACTTCATTGCCTAGTGTGGAATATAAGCTGCTATTGTCATTCCCCTTTCTTCAGATGAAGAAACTGCAGCTTAGACACGGTGGTGTCCGAAGTCACCAAGTTAGTAAGTGCCATGGCTAACTCAGCTCCCTCAAGCTATGCAGTAGTGGTAGTAATGCAATGATAGTAATGGTGGAAGCAGTGACGGCACTTAAGTTGCACTTACTACGTGCTGAGCATTATTCTTTGCCCCATTCATATAAACTCATGTAACCTTCACGACAACCCCATGAGGTGCATAGACAGGCTCATCTTTGGGCCACCATACATCTCTGCATCTTTCCCCACAAATTAAAATGAGCACCCCAAAGTCCTTATTTTTTCTCTACCCTCATCCCCAAATCAAAATTGGCTCTGCAATGTTGATAATCATTGAAGTTGGATGATGGGCAATGGGGATTTCTTTATACTATTCTCTCTACTTTTATGTTTAAAAATTACCTTTTAAAACTGTAACATGTTTTACTCTAATGTGGCATCTAATCTATTGAAGAGCCGAGACGACTAGCCTCCACTAACAATGAACTCAAAGGAAGCGTTATGGCGCAGCAGGCATGGCTCAGTGACTGAGCAGCAATCAACCTATGAACCAGGAGGTCACAGTTCAATTCCTGTCAGGGTACATGCCCAGGCTGCAGGTTCAATCCCCAATGGGGAGTATGCAGGAGACAGCCAATCAGTGATTCTCATCATTGGTGTTTCTATCTCTCTCTCCCTCTCCCTTCCTATCTGAAATCAATAAGAATATGCCGTATTTTCCGGCACATAAGATGACTGGAACTGATGATGATAGGAGGAAGATAACAAACAATAGAGAGAGAGCAAGTGCCGGGCAAGTCCCTGGCGAGTTAGCAACACCCATCATAACTGCAAGCTACAGTATTTTTATACCCGGCGTATAAGACAACCCCTGACTTTTGAGAAGATTTTCCTGGGTTAAAAGTCATCTTATACTCCAGAAAATACATGTATTTAAAATATTTAGAAAAAAAAGGGAAGTGTTATGGAAGATAACTATGTAATAAGAAAAGAAAGTCATATTATTCCACCAACATAAAATGAGTGCCCATTATGTTAGAATAAATAAAGGTCTAATGTAGGTTTCTGTTCTCAACTAGCTAGGGCTTTAGTAGCAGACCAAAACAAGTGCAAAAGTAATTATAGAGGAGGATTATTTATGAGAAATGCTATAAAAAGAAAGTTCAAACAAAGGGCTATGTGAATTGGAAAGAGAAATCACATCAGGACAAATTCCATTACACACGACTCTGGGACAACCCAACCTTTTTGGTGTAATAAGCACTAAACATTATCTAAACTCAGTTGAGTGGCCCACAAGAAGAAATGGAGCTAAACCCAAAACCAAAATTAGGGCTGGAATGCCCACATTCACTCTTATATGGATGGTACTAGTGGCTCAGTGCACGAAATTCATGCACGTGGTGGGGGTTGGGGGATGTCTTTCAGCCTGGCCTGCATCCTCTTTAATCTGAGACCCCTGTGGGATCAGGCCTAAACTGGCAGTCGGACAACCCCCTCGAAATCTGCTCCTAACTGCTCACTTGCCTGACTGCTTGATCACCCCTAACCACTCTGCCTGCTGGTCCCTTCTGCCCCTCTCAACCAGCCTGATCACCCTCAACTGCCCTTCCCTCCTGGCCTGATCACCCCCAACTGTCTTTCCTTCCTGGCCTGATCAATCCCAATGGCCTCTGCCTTGGCCCCGCCACCATGGCTTTGTCCTCTGGGGCTGGGCTGTGATTGGGGACCCCGGGCACCCGCAGCTAAGTGTCGACCTGGCCAACCTTCCCCTAGGGCGGCTGGATAGCCTGCTGGGGCTGGGGCTGGGCTGCGATCTGGGACACCTGGCGCTGCGAAGAAGCAAAGAAGTGCTGTGGTGGCAGCCTTCATGTGGGCCACGGGAGAGGTGGAGACCAGATCGCCCACTGGGGCTGGAGCTGGGCTGCGATCGGGGACCCCCTGCACATGCAGCACCCGTTCCGTCCCTCTGTGGGGCCCCTTGCCTTGCGTGCACCTCAGCCTGCCACCCGCTCCTGATTTAGCTGGTAGCATAGTGAAGGTATGGTCAAATTTGCATATTACTCTCTTATTAGATAGGATGATAATCATCTCCAGACAGAAATCCAGGCCTCTGGGTGAAAGGGGGCAGAATTCCTCAAAAGTCAGGATCAAAGCATACTTATTAGAGAAGATTTAGCTGGAAAGAAAACCACTATAACATCACTTATAACATGTATATGTCCAATAACAGGGTTTGGTGATATTATTCATGTCAACTGATGCACAGTAACTCACATTTAACAATTTAAAAAGAAATAAAGTAAAAATCCTCTCCCTGATGTGATCAGGACTAATGATGGCAAAATTCATTACAAACAAAACAAAAAACAACAGCTGGTTAGAGAGGAATCATTCAAAATGTACATTTATTTATCAGACACTTCTAAGGAACCAAAGCTTTTGAGAATAAGCTCTAGCAATGAAAGTTCCTACATGAACCACACCCATGATGCATGTCTCTGCTTTCCAGTTTTGACTGGAAAGCCACTTGTGAAATGAAGTCTGAAAGCAAAATCCTACATTTTTATGAATGTTCATCGTCAGTCTTTTCAGAGATTTTGTCTACCTATAAATTCACAGGAACTTTTTTTAGTCATTTATCTTACTTGGTCTTTTAAATGCATTCAACTTATTTTTTCACACAAAAAAAATGTCTTCTGCTCCCTTTTAGTTACCAGATTTCATTAGTTTAATACTCATTTTGTAATTCAATAACAAGTAGAACAGGTGTGGAAACAAACCCACCTGATTTTACTCATTATCTTTAACATCATCATCATCACCATCATCATCATCACCAAGGCAAATACAATGTGTTTAACATGTGCCAGACACTGTTCTAAGCACTCTACATATATTAAATGCTCTCATCCTCAGAGACTAGGTACTACCCTGACCATCACTATAAATAAGGACACGGAAGCACAATTTCTAACTGACAAATCTACATGGCATGCATTCATTGCTCCTACTCAGAGAAAAATATCCTTCCTAACAGAAACACAATTCTGTCCCTGAATGGCCTAAAGATAATTTCACACACACCCCCACCCCATGCATGAGCCCTTAATCTCAAGCTATCCTCATTACATCCACTTTGCAAATGAGAAGATGGTGACACTTAGAAGGATTAAGAAATTTATGCATGAAAGCATGAAGTGCCTGGGTTAATGTTTCAAGTCATGCCCACAGGACCCAGTGCCCCCTAACCATCACTCGTGCTGCTTCCTTAGATCCATAAACACACCTATGATTTCCCTGAGGCTGCACTGTTTTACTATGTGTGTTTTGTTGTTTTGTTTCACTTTTGCCATTTTTTTCATTATTTTTGTTTTGCTTTTGCAATATTTAAAAATATCCTGGGGGAGATTTAAAATGGCTGCAGAGTAAGTGGAAGCTACATGGACACTCTCCTGGGACCAAATTGGAAATATAACTAAAATATAGGAAAACCACCCTGAAAATCAACTGAAGACGACCTGAAGAGAACCCCGATAACCACGGACAGAAAGTGGAGACCATACAGAGACTGACAGGAAGGGCAGAGGTGTTAAAGGGCTGGACGGGCTCCACAGACAGCAGCTGAAGGTCCAGGGGGATATCTCAGCTGTGGGGGTTCTCACTGAGAACTCTGGGGTCTAAATCCCAAGCTGGGTTTCCCTACCCAGAAAACCAGAATTGATAAAGGAGACCACAGAAGATCTGGCTGTGAAAAGTAACAGGGCTGCTATATGCCAGCCAGAGACAACTAGAACTGCAGGGACCCTCGTAAAGGGCCAATGCACAAAATTTCGTGTGTAGCCACTCACCTTGGACTCCAGCAGTGGGAGGGCAGAGTGGACTGGAGCTGTGTGAAGAATCCAAGATTGGGGGACTCTGGGGTTGGAGCTCAGAGGTCAGATACCCAGGTTTCCTGTGCTGAGTCATTCCCTCACACTGGGGATGACATCTTTTTCCAGGGACCTTAGTTATCCAGGTGGTTTTTGCCTGGGGGGAGTGGGAAGCGGTTGCCCCACCCTGTGGTTTATAGCCTGAGGCTAATTAAGACTGAGCCTAACAGACTGTAGGCAGGGGAGGATTTCTGGAGACTTAGAATCTTTACCTAATAACTTCTGGGCCTGGGGCCAGGAAAAGCAGAGCCCGGTGCACATCCTGGGCCTTTCCAAAGGGAGCCCCAAGCTGTAGATGACTCATGGCTCCAAACCGGACTCAGGGCCAGTCACAAATAGTGTCTGACATTGTCCTGCACTAGAGACTGGGAGTCATAGCAGATCTACCTAATACATAGACACAAACCCAAACAGGCAGCCAAACTGGGAAGACAAAAAACAAACAAACAAACACAACACACACACACACACACACACACACACACACACACACACACAAAAAAAAAACAAGCCCAAAATGAAAGAACAAGAGAATTCTCCAGAAGAAGAGGTAAACGAAATGGAGATATGTATGACACAGAGTTCAGAGTAATGATGGCAAAGATGCTCACCAGTGTGAGAAAAATTATAGTAACTATGAAGAATGATATAGCACTAATAAAGAACACAGTGGAAGGAATACACAGCAAATTAGTAGGTCTAAGGATTGGATCAGTGAATTAGAAGACAGGGTAGAAAAAAAATCACTCAATCCGAGAACCAAAAAGGAAAAACAATTAAAAAACAGGACAGCTTAAGGGATCTGTGGAACAAATAAAATGTAACAATACTCACATAATAAGTGAGCCAGAAGGAGAGGAAAGTGAGCAAGGGATAGAGGATGTGTTCAAAGAAATCATGGTCAATGGGGGTAAAACAGGGACATATGTAATACTTTCAAAAATTAAGACTTAAAAAAAATCAAAATTATGCAGGTTTGGTGAAATGGTGGGGGCAGAATCTATAATAGTGGCAACTTTCAAAGGTTCAATGTAATATATCGGTGGGATGTGAAGAGAGTGGGATATGAGAAAGTACAGTGTAGGCAGCTGACAGGAGTTTGTGAGGGGGAAGAGAGAGAAGGTTGGAGTGATTGGGGAAACAGCTGAAACCTTTTTAAACACGAGAGACCTCAGCAGATTTAAATGCTGATGGCACTGAGAAGTGAGAGGCCGAGGACATACGGAAGAGGAAGGGGAAAGTCAATGGCACAACTTTCCTGAGGTGAGAGTAGATGACATCCACAGCGTGGAGCCTTTAAAGAGAGTCTAATGGCTTCTGCTTTTGTTGGATAAGTGGGAAGCAAGGTAAACGCTGAGAAGAGACCCACCAGTATCATGCAACAAGAACAAAATAAAGTTGTATTTTCATCATTGGCAGATAGCAGACATTTATTGAACTAATATTGTGTTAAGTATTTTTCATGCACTACTCTCAATTAATGTGACCTTTACAACAACACTGGCAGAGCACCTCCTTCTATTCCCAGATTTGGATGAAAAAACAAGGAAAACTGCTTACACAAGGTCACATAGGATTTGAATCCAGGTCTGCCTGAGCCTGGAGCTTTTAGTCTTTTTTTTTTTTTTTAATACATTTCATTGCCGAGACCGGTTTGGCTCAGTGGACAGAGCGTCGGACTGCGGACTGAAGGGTCCCAGGTTCGATTCCGGTCAAGGGCATGTACCTTGGCTGCGGCACATCCCCAATGGGGGGCGTGCAAGACGCAGCTCATCGATGTTTCTCTCTCATCGATGTTTCTGACTTTCTATCCCTCTCCTTTCCGCCCTGTAAAAAGTCAATAAAATATATTTTAAAAATAAAAATAAATAAATAAATAAATACATAATACATTTCATTGATTTTTTACAGAGAGGAAGGGAGAGAGATAGTTAGAAACATCGATGAGAGAGAAACTACCTCCTGCACACCCCCTACTGGGGATGTGCCCACAACCAAGGTACATGCCCTTGATCAGAATCAAACCTGGAACCCTTCAGTCCCCAGGCCGACGCTCTATCCACTGAGCCAAACCGGTTCCAGCTGGAGCTTTTAGTCTTAATGACTATTCAAATGACAGGGTTGTCTGTCTATGATATGATTATCTGCTGAGAAAATTCAACAGAATTAAGTTAAAATAATTAGATAATGAATTAAGTAAACAAGCAGCTACAAGATAGACAAAAAGCAATTGTATTATGTAAGCAATAATAGTCCAAAAATGTAATTGTAGGAGAAATGACAGTAGCAATATGAGAAGTAAATACCAGGGATAAACATTAAAATAAATATGCCCAGCCTAGCCAAATAGAACAGGAATTGGCTGGAAGGAGGAGGCAGGGTGAAGGACAGGTCTGGGTGAAGAGGAGATACTTTTTTTTCCCTTGGGAAAATCAGGATATTGATACTCAAAAGGGTATATGTAAAAAACCAGATGTCTGTCATAAGACAAAATGAGAAAATATGCAAAGATGTTGTCTATGATGTTTTAATAATATTAAAAAACTGCAAACAGACTGGTTAAATTATGGTGCAGTCATGTAATGGGCACTACTAGCCATTAAAAAAGAATGAAGTGGGAACTGTTTCAGGATTCCAGGGCAAGAGGAATAGGGAAACTAAGATAGGGACGTGAAAAGGAGGCGAAACAATGTGGGCAATTTGCAGTCAGCTTGTAACAAGCCATTATCTTTCCCAGCCAAGGACACAGAGCAAATGGTTAATAAAACCTCCCTAAAGAGAGAATGCAGAAAGGGGAAAGGAAAAAAAGGGCCATTTTACTCCCTAAGCAGAGAAGCCAGCCATCTCAAGGCTTGGCAAGATCAAGTTGCCAGGTGCTTTTTACGAATTCTGGGAAGGCCACAACAGAGTAAAAAAAGGGACCTTGAATTAATCTGTACCAAAATAGTCAACAGAGGAATTCTGAAGCCTACGGACAGGAAGATACATAATGCTTCAAACCCCCACCCAACCTGCTATTCAGATTAGCTGAGAACTGGTCTGTACTTCATAAGCCAGGTCTATAGGTTTGCTTGCTTTGTTCTTTTCAATAAAGATGCATGCTCTAATAAATTGGCTTTTCACAAAGCAGTCAAGGTCTCTCACATAAATTCATTTGTATGAGAAAACAAGGATCGAGGTTGGGGGCAGCCCTTTCCCATTGGCTCAGGGGGCTGTCCTGTCAGGTAACACCTCTCTGGTGTTGGCGAAAGGTGCCTAAACAGATCTATTATAACAAAAACAAAATATGCTAGACCAGATAGCCAAAAGGCCTTCTGGACAAAGCACTAATTTCGTGCATTGGACCTCTAATCCTATATAACAGAGGTAATATGCAAATTGACCCTCACACCCTTGCACAAGATGGCCACCCCTATGTTTTCAAAGATGGCTGCCACAAGACGGCCGCCAGGGGAGTGTTGTTAGGGGCCAGGCCAGCAGGGAAGGGCAGTTGAGGGTGACTAGGCCTGCAGGGGAGGGAGGTAGTTAGAGGCAACCAGGCCAGCAGGGGAGGACAGTTGGGGGGCAACAGCCTGTAGGGGAAGGCAGTTGGGGTGAACAGGCCTGCACGGGAGGGCAGTTAGGGGCAACCAGGCCACCAGGGGAGGGCAGCTGGGGGTGACTAGGCCGACAAGGGAGGGTAGTCGGGGTGACTGGGTTAGCAGGAGAGGGCAGTTGGGGGCAATCAGGCCAGCAGGGGAGCAGTTAGGTGTCAATCAGGCTTGCAGGTGAGTGGTTAGGGGGTGATCAGGTTGGCAGGCAGGTGAGGGGTTGGAAGCCAGCAGTACCGGATTGTGAGAAAGATCCAAGATTGGAGAGGGTACAGGCTGGGCTGAGGGATACCCTCCCACTAGTACACAAATTTCATGCACCAGGCTTCCAGTGTATACATAAGAGAAAGATGTTTAACATGATATGGCCAGGAATGAAAAGCAGATTATAGTATGTTCTTATTTCTTACTTTTTAGATGCACACATACATCCTTATAGGAAAACAAGTTTGGAAAGATGAGTTCTTCAAAAACTTTTATTTAAAAAAAGAAAAACATTATTTTTATTTTTAATTGTGGTAAAATACCCAAAACACAAAATTTATCATCTTAACCATTTTTAAGTGTACAGTTGAATAGTGTTAAAGATATATTGTTGTGCAATTATATTCATATTGTTGTATAATCTATCTCCTGAACTTTTTCATCTTGCAAAGCTGAACTTTATACCATTAAACAAATTCTTATTCCTGTTCTCCCCCTCTCCCCGGCCCTACCCAGTCCCTGACAACCACCATTCTGTTTTCTGTTTGTATGAACTTTAGATACTTTATATAAGTGGAATCATACATATTTGTCTTTTTGTGATTGGCTTATTTCATTTAGCATAATGTTTTCACAGTTCATCTATGTTGTAGAATGTTTCAGAATTTCCTTTCTTTTTAAGAATGAATAATATTTCCTTGTGGCCATCCCAATGTACCAAGGTTGTGGGTTTGATCCCCCGTCAGGGCACGAACAGGAATCAACCAATGAAAAATAAGTGGAACAAAATTGATGTTTCTCTTTCCCTAAAATCAATAAATTTTTTAAAAAAGAATGAATAATATTCCAAAGCATTTTGTATAGACAATGTGTGTATACGTGTGTGTGTACACGTACACACACACACACACACACACACACACACACACACGTTTTGTTTATTCATTCCATACTTGGACATTTGGGTTGCTTCCTGATTTGGGCTTTTGTGATAATGCTGCCATGAATACGAATGTACTAGAAAGATAAATTCTTTATGTCTGTGTTACAAAATCATGGGGAAACTTATTCTTTTCCTTACTGAATTATTATTTTTTATTATTAATTGATTTCATAACCAGAAAAGGCAATTTGGACATATTTATCCTGTTTGGGGAGATGGAAGACTATAGGTTAAAAAGAAAAAAAAAAGGCCTGATCTAGGGCAGTGAGAGCAGGAATGGGATGGAGGGGCAGATGGGAGAGACATTTCAGGAGAATCAACAGGATTTGACAACTAAGGTAGGGGAGAAGAGTGAGTGGAGGAGAAATCCTCCCCTCCTATGGTGAGAAGCTGCCATCAGTCCTGGGGCGGGGGGGGGGGGGGGGGGGGGGGGGGGGGAGGGGGGGCGGGCAGAGAGCCACCTGAGCCTTTGTTCAGCAGCTTGGCCTTTTCCCTGAAAGCAGAAGGAGGCACTGAATGGAAGGGAAATGACTTAATCAGAAAGGTGTTATAGAGAGTCCCTCTGACTCTCCCTCCACCCATTCCACAAACTAAAGCCACACTTTGCCAAATTCCCCTTTGTGTGCCTTAGGCTTGAACTTGTTAACTTCCTTTCCTTTTGAGATGAAACCTTAGTGCTGAAAGATACATATCTGTTCTTCTAAAGGCACCTGGAATGTTTTAAACAAAGTCCAATTTAGATTACATTGATTTCTGTTTACGTTCAGTTTTCTCAACAACAGTCTCCTGTAAATTTACTTTCTATGTTTAATAGGAGAAATATGAAAGTAAACAATATAAGCAACTCAGAGAACTTCTATTTATTGCAAATATTTTTGACACTTTCCTTTTGAGAGAAAAGGGCCAATACAAAGTAAACAGTGCCATATTAAGTATTACAAAACCAAAATTCTTAAGAATCCAAATAGATTCAGTTCGTTACCATTTCTCCTCCCACAAACCTACAATCTGCCTGTTTCCAAGAGTGCCTCAGAGAGAGAACTGTTTTGCTAACATTTGTAAGAGTTATATAGTTTTTAAGAGGTGGATTTCCAAATGATGTCAATCCATGATCTCATTTATTCCTCAAAACAGTTCTATGAGGTAGGGATTATCATTCCCATTTTCAGATGAAAAAATTGAAGATCAGAGGATTCCAGAGATTTCCCAGGTCCTACATTTAATAAATCTTGGAGTTTGAATCCAGGTTTTCTTGTTTTCTTTTTGTATAGTTTCTCATTATGGAAAACTAGAGGCCAGATGCACAAATTCGTGCCGCAAGGGTGGGGTCCCTTCAGACCAATCAGAACCATATCGCTCAGTCCCGATTGGGGTCAGTCAGGGCAATCGGGCCAGCTGGCTGAGGGGAGGGACCATGGGAGGTTGGTTGGTAGAGGGAGGTTGGGCTGGCCATGGGAGCACTCTGACCACAAGAGGGCAGCTCCTGCATTAAGCATCTGCCCCCTGGTGGTCAGTGCATGTCATAGCTACCAGTTGTCCAGTTGTAACAGTTGCTTAGGCTTTTATATATATAGATATTAAACATAACAAGAGTACAAAAGATATTAAAATAAACTAGAGACCTGGTGCACAAAATTTGTGCATGGGGATGTTGTCCCCTCAGCCCAGCCTGCATCATCTCTAATCCGGGACCCCTTGGGGGATGTCTGACTGCCAGTTTAGGCCCAATCCCCAGGCCTATTACCTCTTTATTACATAGGACTAGTGGCCCGGTGCATGAAATTTATGCATTGGGGGGTGGAGGGGGTGTGTCCCTTAGCCTGGCCTGCATCCTCTCTAATCTGGCACCCCTGTGGGATTGGGCCTAAACTGGCAGACGGACAACCCCCTTGCAATCTGGGACTACTGGCTCCTAACTGCTCACCTGCCTGCCTGCTTGATCTCCCCTAACCACTCTGCCTGCTGGCCTGCTTGCCCCCAACTGCACCCCCCTGCCAACCTGATTACCCCCAACTGCCCTCCCCTCCTGGCCTGATCATCCATAACCTCCTCTGCCTCATCCCCACCACCATGGCTTTGTCCAGAAGGACATCTGTAATGTCTCATGGTCTAATTAGTATAGTACCCTTGTATTAATATAGATAGGATATGACATACTGCCATAATTATAACATATCTACCAATATTACCTATGAGAGTATGTACTTCATGAGATAGGAAGGCATCTAATACATTATATTATACACATTGTAAGTAGTAGGAAATACAGTATTTGTAGCAATAATATACACCCTGTGACTTCCCTTCCTGATCTGGGAATGGTTCCCAGGTCTTTGAACATTTCCTGGCCCCTAATGTATTTTTTTTTTTTTGCTATTCAGTGTAACTTTATTTACTGTTTATGGCACTTAATTTGAGGTCTTTAATTTCTAACCACCAAAGATTCAAAGAACTATTTTTTCCATTAATTTTAACATTAACATTAGTGAAATCATGTATTCATGTGTTTTTCTTGTAAACATCTGAATTATTCACATTGTCATAGATCCTGAACTCATAAGCGTGGACCATGCACAGGCTGGCAGCAAGCCAGGAAGCCACTCTGCAAGCAAACTGATACTCTGTATAAGGAGAACAGTCATAGCATAACATTTAATTCATATACTATCGGGGACTCAACTGCTTGGTTGGTGATGGGGTTGATTATTGGGAGGATTATTCCTGAAATAATTAAGGAAAGGGGGGGGGGCTCAATCTTCTTGGTTGCTTGCTCCTTCCCAGCACCTTCATCTCTTTGGGCAGCTTCTGGGGCAGCTTCTCCTAGACCTTCTCCTCAGCTTCTTCAGCGGAACAGCCACCCAGGACCACAGGTCCCAGGCAGTCCTGCCCCTCACGCCTTCACCCATCACCTTGCCTATGCCTCGGCCCCACTCCCCGCTCCTGATTGGCTGGTAGCGTAGCGAAGGTATGGTCACATTTGCATTTTACTCTTTTATTACATAGGATACCTTGTCCCCAGGATAGGGCCTAAACCAGCAGAGGGACATCCTTCTACAATCCTGGACAGCTGGCTCTTAATGACTCACCTGCCTACCTGCATGGTCGCCCCCAATGGCCCCTGCCCTCTGCCCACTGCCAGCCTGATTTTCCCTCACTACCTCTGCTGCTGGCCTGATTGTCTCTAACTGCCTCCCACTGCTGGCCTGATTGCCCCTAACTACCTCCCCTGCCAGCCTGTGATCTCGTTATTTCTTTATCCAAAGGACACTTTAATGTTTAACTTAATTTGAAATCCTGGCAGTATCCAGGAAAGTTGGGAATGAAAGTTTGGCTTTCATTACTACACAGTCCTAGGTTTCCTCCTACTTATCTGGCCATTTCTTCTTGGTATTGTCTAAGTAAATGTTTCTTCCAAGAGTGGGCAATGCAGCAGCCCTAAATAATCTGGGCCTTATATTTAATCTCTCTGATGGGTCTTTTCTAATACTGATTAAGTTCCGGTTGTACTAGACTGCATTCATCTCCATGAATATACCTTTGAACATGTTTGGAATACATGGCATGAGGGCAGGGACCTAATTCCTTACTACCTACACAGCACCTGGCACGTATTAAGTGCTCAATAAATACGTTTGAATCAAAGGAATGGCTGCAATGCGAAAGACTGGAGAACTGATGACACCAAAAGTGAACAAAACCCCCTGATCTTTCTGAAACCATATTTCAATCAAATACACACATCACATACTCATGACACACACAGCTAACTGCTCAAAATCCTCTGAAAGCTCCCCAATGTCCCTAAGATAAAGTCCAAACTCCTCAAAACTTGCAAGGAGACACAAGAAAAGTCAGACCATTTCCCCTTCTCGGAAGCTGACTCTGGCCAGCCTGTGAAACCCCTGCAAATTCCCAACAAGCCTGCACGCTCTCCCCAGGGCTTTGCACACACTGCTTTCTCTGAGAACGCTGTGCACCCATCACCCTCACCTCCTGACCCATCAAAGGCATATTCGTGTCTCGTTTTGGGAGTCATGCCCTTTTGGAGTCCCTCTTTGATCCCTCCCACCCCACCTCATCTCTGGAAATCTGGATGAACTGCCTTCTCTGTGTAGTCATAGTCCCCTGTGTGTCCCACAATCACGACGGGAATCGCAACAAATGCCTCTTGGCGCGGTACAACCGCGGCGTTCCCTGAAGGCAAGACGCCTCACCCACTTCTCCACGCGCGGCACTCAGCCCAGGCCCCGGCACACAAAAGCACTGCTCGGTGTTGTAGCGCAGGCACCCCCTCGGAGATGCTGCGGATCGGGTTCGAGACCTCGGCCACAAAGCAAGTCCTGCCACGGGGCCGGTCCTAATCCAGTTGCTGCTGAGGGCCTCGCTTTCAATTTGCAAAAAAAAAAAAAAAAAAAAAAAAAGCGCAACACCTGTGGAGCGCCGGGAAGCCAGGCTCCATTAACCGTGGTGTGTTTGCGATCGTGACAACAAAAGCTCCCGCAGGGGGTTTCAACACAAATTTACTCTGTCGTCTTCTGAGACAGCTGCTACCAGCGTCCCCATTTCTCGGACGGGAAAAGCTGATATACGAAGAAGTCAACCCTCTTTGGCTCCAGAAGAGTCACCCGGACAGACATTTTCTGCAGTTTGGAGTTATTCCCGGCCCTCGCAACAAGAGGGCTTTCTGTTTTTAAAGAAACTTTCCGATCAGGCCAACTAACGGCTCCAAAAATGTAACGAACCGCCCCAAAGCGCACGCCTAGCCCGCGGGCAGGGCTAACGGACACGAGGGGACGCCGCTCCGGCGCGGCGGCCGGGGTGCAAATCCGCTCGGTCCCAGCCTCCTTCCCGGGCCCCCGCCCCCCGCCCCTCGCCCACGGCCGAGCCCACCCCGCGGGGGCGTGTGTGGCCGCCACTGCCGTTCGGCCCCGGCTCACCTGCCGTCCCGCCGCCTCGCCGAGCCGGCCGCCCGCCCGCAGCTCCTCCCCCGGCCGCCCGGCGCCCGCAGCACGCAGCCGAGCCCGTTGCCTTGGCGACCGGAGCTGCTTACTCCCGCGGCTCCCGCTACGGCGGCTCGGAGGGACCGGAGAGTGCGCCGGGCCTTCCGCGGCCGGGGGAGGGGGGGGAAGCGGGTGGGCGTCGGGCCAGCGTGGGGTTCGGCCTGCTGGGATTTGGCCCCGAGGGAAGAGAGAGGAAGGGAATGCTGGGAAAAGGGGGACAGCGAGGCCGGGCAAGACTTGAGCCTCTGACCTTCCTGTGCCTCAGTTTCTCTCCCTGTACCCGTGAGGCAGACCGCTAGGGAAGAGGACCGGCCGCAGGTGGAAGCTGCTTACACTGGGAATATTTAAAGACAGGCAAACGGACTTGGGAGGGGTGGCAGGTGCCTCTTTTTTATTTTTTAAAAATATATTTTGTGGATTTTGTACAGAGGAAGGGAGGGGGTAGAAAGTCAGAAACATCAATGAGAGAGAAACATCAATCAGCTGCCTCTTGCACATCCCTCACTGGGGATGTGCCCGCAGCCAAGGTACATGCTCTTGACCGGAATCAAACCCCGGACCTTTCAGTCCGCAGGCCGGCACTCAATCCACTGAGCCAAACCTTTTTCAGCAGGTGCCTCTTTTTTTAAATCTCTGAAGCGGTACTGTGGCAAATAATAAACCTGTTTCTTTGGGTTCAAGGTGAGAATTAGATTACCACATTTAATTTCAATATTAGAAATAATTTTAATTTGTGACCAGCAATTGTACTTCTGGGAATGAGCATGCAGATACACTGGAACACGAATCCAAAGGGTAATCATTGCTCCGTTGTTTGTAAAAGTGTTAAGACCAGTCTTGGTCCATTTAGTAGGGGATTGAGTAAGTAAATGATAGTGCATCCATAAAACAGCTTACTATAGCAAGAGAGAGGCCCAGGGAGATAAAGATGTAGATACAATTTAGATGTAGACTTCTAAAAGGGGGTGATGGATAATACATATAATGCTGGCATATGCACATATGAACTGTGGAAAGAGATCTGGGAGATGGGGCGTTAAGATAATGCATTTCCATTGTATATTCTTTTATGTAGTATTTTTAAAAATATTTTTTATTGAGTCCAGAGAGGAAGGGAGAGGGAGAGATAGAAACATCAATGATAAGAGGGAATCATTCATTGGCTGCCTCCTGCAGGCTCCCTACTGGGGATTGAACCTGGGACCCCTTCCGTCCACGGGCCTACGCTCTATTCAATGCGCCAAACCGGCTAGGGCTTTAATGTAGTATTTTCAAAAAACAAGCACATGTATTATCTTTTCAAACAATATATAGGAATGTAGGAATACAGAATATGCCACCCCAAAATATGCCACTTTCTATGGATTATTTTGAGCTGAAGGCAACTGAGAAATAGACACAGAAAGACTCTCTGCCCTCACCCAATAAATTTCCCTTTAAGTCCTGCCCCCTCTCAAGTCCCCAGGGAAGGCAGAAAATAATCATGGGAGATAATTCTAGACTCTTATCAGTGAGAGAAAATCTATATAACAAATCATGCTAAAAAAGAAATCTTTATCTTCCATTAATTTCTGCCATGTATCTACCTTCCCACAGCATGTCCCCTAAAAGCCCCCTTTCCACTGTCTTACTGCTTCTCTATAGATTTATTTTAAAAAAATTTTTTTATTCTTTAAAGTATTACAAATAGTAGTACATATGTTTCTTTTTTCCCCTCCCATTGACCTCCCCCCAGCCTCCCCTACCTCCCAGCACATGCCCTCATCTACCCACCCCGTGTCTTGTATCCAGTGGTTATGCTTATATGCGTGCATACATACAAGTCCTTAGGTTGATCTCTTACAGCCCTCGCCCCCCCCCCCCCCCGTCTTCCCACTGTAGTTTGACAGTCTGTTCAATGCTTCTTTGCTTCTGTATCAATCTTGGCGCCCCCCCCCCCCCGTTTCTTTTCTTTCTTTCTTTTTTTTAATATATTTTATTGATTTTTTTTTACAGAGCAGAAGGGAGAGGAATAGAAAGTCAGAAACATTGATCAGCCGCCTCTTGCACGCCCCCTACTGGGGATGTGCCCGCAGCCAAGGTGCATGCCCTTACCAGAATCGAACCCGGGACCCTTCAGTCCACAGTCCGACGCTTTATCCACTGAGCCAAACCGGTCTCGCCCCCCCCGCCCCGTTTCTTTTCTTTAAAAAAATTTGCATCTGCATACTGGAAATAAATATATAAGTACAAAAAAGTGTTTGTGTCTCAGTTTCAACGTCCACCAGTTCTGAGTCCCAGTTTCAATGTCAAATAGTTCCTTATGTGTACATGTCAGCAATGGTGTCTGGATGGTGGACATATGGTGGCAATGCAGGTTCCACCTTCTCTGGTTTGGACCTGGGCTGCCTGCAGCGACGCACAGCTTCTGACTGCTAGCATAGCAAGGTGTCCTCAGTGTCTTCCATCTGTGGACTGTGCTTCTCTACAAATTTAAAGTTTGCCGGCCTTGATCAATTGGTATAAAACCCTCCATGGTTGGCCAGTCACTGAACCTAAAAGGAGAAGACAAATTTTCCTCTCCTACAGGGGACAAAAATACACATCTAGTTTTGACAATTAACAGGCAAATATGGGAGGGGCTGTTTGGGTGGCAGTGAGCCCCCCATCTTAGAAGAGATGTTGCTGCGGTGGAAAATAGGAGTAGAGGGTCTCCAAGATGTGCTTTCCTCCAACTTTTCCATCTAGAGGAGGCACACTTACCCACTTAGGCTTAAAAACACAGAGATGGGCAGGACACCGCATTTGGGAGGGCTAAATGCTTGCAGAAAATGAAAAACTCTAACGTTGCTGGCTTGACCTAGTGCTCCTTACATAAACAGTGCTCACAGAATGTAAACAAGTATCAGACAAAGCCATTTTCAAGGCAGAGACAAGTATGATTGAACAACTTCCTCTTCTTGCCACAGAGAAACGGGAATAAGTCAGACAATGCCTGGAGAGTTTGGAGTCACACTTGACTTACCAGTGGGCTTAGAGAAAATGAATTCAAATTCTAAGCAAGGCTACAAGCAGAACTTCCCTTTTTATTAAAGAGCCAGCCCTAGGTGCACTTAGTGGTTATCTATCTCACTACTGGCCTTGAAAACAACACAGTTCTATCCAATTAAAAAATGCACCTGGCATGGCATTGAGAATATGGCCATATCTAGTCTCTGGCCTACAAGGTCAGACAGCTAAGTTTATCTTCCTCATTATTCAGGCAGACCTAAGCAGGCTAGAAAGCAAAGTTATTTTTTAAAATACGAGGCCGCAAAAAAAAAAGGCAGAGAATTCCAAACAGTAGTTTTACAAAATAGTGGTTAGCCTTCTCATTCTAACAGGAGCGAGTCCTGTTTTTTCTTTTTCTTTTTCAATGACAATTTTGGCCCTGCCTTACTTAATCTTCCTACCTCCAGGATAAAAATTAAGAGACCTTCTCATCAAATTGTCCCTGCTTCTTGACTGTGTCCAATTCAAAACAATTCCCCACTTCCTTAAGCTATCCTTAGAGTACCCAAATCTTAATACAAACTCTTTCCAAGGCCCTCTTACCGGGATTCCTCACTGTTTCCCTGGTGTGTGTTCTCCCTTAATGAACAAGCTGAATAAATAAATCTTTTTGATAACAGGTTTTAAGTGCTACCTGGAAGGTTCAGTGGTCCTGAAGCAACCTGACTTGGGCAGGGGTTGGGGGTTGGGGAGAGATAGGCTGAGGCAGGAAGTAGGAAAGCTTGCGTAATTCTTCCTCTCCCATCAACCCTTCCTGTGGCCTTCAGCAAACCATTTCACTTTGAGCCTTTTTCCATTTCAGTAAAAGAAGAGATCTGAGTATATTTCTAAGATGTCTTCCAATCTAAATATTATAGAATTCCAAACTCCTCAGGTTCTTATATTCTCAGGTAAATGTTACCCCTACATTAGGAATTTGTACAACATTGTCATCATTGGCAAGTCTACATACCACCTACCCTGTTATGTTTTTAAATAAAACATTTTCAAGTTTTCCTTCTTTAAATAGAATTTTAATTTTTGCTGACATCTACATAAGAAAATTTACCTCACTGCTTAAATGGAAAGCCAGCTTTGGTTGGTAGAAATGGAAGTTTTTTGCAAATACACACACACACAAACCCTGAAACAAAGTGGTTATTTAACTGTAGATGTGGTTACCTTTGGAGGGATGTGGAAAATGAAGCCTTCATTTTGTTAAAAAGGGAGATAAGCAAGTGTTAGAAAAATGTCAAATACATACTAGTCCCAAACAAATCTTTTCTATTGTTTGAAACAGGACTTTCACTGTGCCTTTCCATGGTATACAGAACCCCCATTATAGGAAACTGCTCATTTCCCCCTGATAAACTTGACTCATTTTTCAGTTCTCAGATTAAATTCCTCCAAACAACCTCCCAGCCCTCCTAACACCCAACTAAACTGCTTTCCCTGTACCCAGTGGGCATTAAATTTTTATGGAAAGAACATTCCCTTTTGCTACTTCTTCATAGTACTCATCACAATGTGTTAGGGTGCATTTATGTTGTCGGTCTCTTCTTAACTAGGCCATAAATTCTTGTACACTTTGTAACCGGACAACCAAGGGGTCTGGGCTGCCTCTCACTGCTTCAGCCAATTAAGCAGAGACAGGGTTGAATCGTGTATGAGCGTTTATTCAATAATGCCAGCAGAGTGGGACAGCAGCAGGTCCTCCACAAACATCTGCTCTGCACCCCACCGTAAGGCAACTGCTTACATTGGGTAGAAGAACAAGATTAGGTGAAGCAGGAATTACAGGTATGGGAAAGTGAGCATGGGATAATCATTACAGGTCACAAGTCATGTGGGCTGGGTGTGTGTGTGTGGCGGGCGCCTCTGCGCCCTGGGACCAGATCACAGGTAATAGGGGCAGGGGTTGTAAAGAGCAGGTGCCTGCAGGTCTAGGTGCCACGAGGTGGTGAATCTCTCCATATCGACAGGCAGTTCTGGGAAGGAGGACAGACTGCATTCCGATGTTAGCTCTAATCAGAAAATAACAATCACGGTTAACACAGCATGATTAATATCTCTTATAATTATAGTTAATTTCTAATATTCTGTTTCTGCCCCTAACAACTTCAGTACCCCAGATATTGACACATAGCGGGCTCCCAGTGAATACAAATGAGGCGAAGAAATAAAGCCTCCACCACTCCCAAAGCACCGGCAGGTTGAGCCCCGCCTCCCCCTCGGTTTGGCGAGGACTTAGCCCCGCCTCCTTTCTCTACCAATGACAGGTGCCTTCTGAGCAGCGGCCGCGGGCGGTGGGCGGGGCCACGCCGTGACGCCGGCCGTGCGTTTCCGGCTTGAGAAACCTCGGTGTTTTCGAGGAGACGTCCCAACCGGCAGTAACAGCGCGCGCCAGAAGCCTCCGGATCCGCCGCTTCCATCGCCGGCGTCACCATGGGGGCCGTGCTGGGCGTCTGCTCCCTGGCCAGCTGGGTGAGTTCCCGGTCCAGTGTCTCGGTCTGACCTGTGGTTTGGACGAGGGGGGGCGATAGGGAGCCCCAGAATCAGTCCCGAACGGGCCTCGGCTGCGGACGCCCGGGAATTGGAGGGACCGGCCCTGAGCTGCAGAGAGTGTCCAAGGGTCCGGGCCAACATCCGCGATCGGGGTCCGGCGGTTCGCTTTCCGCGTTTGAGGAACGTGGGAGGCTAGGCCGCCATTGTTTACAATTTCTGTTGCCCCGCCCCCAGGAGCCTTCCGGCCTCTGGGCTCGCCGGCCGCTGGAACAGGGCCACGGAGTGAGCTCCCCAAGCAGGAGCTCTCTGGTTCATTTCCAAGCACCTTCTGAAGGTGGCGGCATTTAATTCGCGTGGTTTGAATGGTGTTTTTATCCCGCAGCACGGGATTTGCCAAAGCTACAGACTGTGTGGCAGAGCTGTGAGGTTCACCCAGGCCCGTGCGGTTCTGGTGCGGGGGGAAGAAGGCCTCGTAGATTATTCTTCAAAATTGGAAGCCATCGTCTGAACTTTGGGACCTTGTGTAAGTCCCGTAAGACGAGGATAGTAACTCCGGCATCCCTCGCCTGGAAAGCTGTTGGGATACAGTTGAATCATTTTGTAGACTGTAAACTCCATATTTTAAAAAGGAAATTTTAGGATTTATAGAATAGAATAGAATATGTGGAGTTCCCTCGTATACTCACTTCAGAGGGACTCTCTGAGCTCATTCCACTACTATTTCTTACGCAACCTTCTCCCCCACCCCCCACGTCCCAGGTTGAGGTGGACCTATGCTCCGGGAGATCACAGTTTGATACCGGGGTGTGGGTTGGATCCCCAGTATGGTCATGCAGGAGGCAGTGATGATTCGCTCATCATTGATGTTTCTGTCTCTCACTCCCAACCATCTTCCTCTTTCAAATCAATAAAATAATGTTTTTAAAAGATTGTGGATCTTACATAAAAAGGGTAGGTTCCTTGAGAGCAGTGGCTTTCCGATTTTTTAAATTTTGATCCAAAGTAAATAAATTTTACATAATTGAGTTAATACATCCATTTAGACACAAGTTTCACGAAATCTTACCTTTACCATCTGCTGTACAATTTTTCTACCACATTAAAAAAAGTTCTGGTCAGTTGATTTTTACAATCCACTAGTGGGCTAAACTCACTATTTACAAAATAGGGGAGTAAAAACTTTTTTTCCACCCTTGGTGGGTAGTTAGGGACCGGTGACAAAAAGACAGATTACCAAGAGAAAGAAAGTTTACCTATGTGCGCAAAACCCACATTCACACACAGTTGCTTAGTGATGAACAACTCAAAGGGGTGGTTAGAATATAGAGCTTATATTCCTAACTTAATGGGGAAAAGGAGGTAGGAGAAAAGGGGTTCTATGGGAAGAACAAATAAGTTGTCTTATTTCTTAGGAAAGACAAATGGGTTGTTTTTTTTTTGTAATTTAAAAAGATATATCTGTATTGATTTCAGAGAGGAAGGGGAGGGAGAGAGAATCATTGATAGGCTGCCTCCTGTATGCCCATTCAGGGGATCAAGCCCACAACCCCCTCATGTGCCCTGAGGGGGAACCCAACCATGACCTCCTGGTTCATAGGTCAACACTCAACCACTGAGCCACACCAGCCCAGCCAAATGGGTGCTTAGGAGAACAAATAGGCGATCAGAAAGTTTGTGATAATAACTTGTGTGGATGCAGAAGTCTTTTTACTTCTTCATGGCCAAAAAACTCTTGGAGAGAAAAGTTACAGCAGCCTCACCTCTTTGTGGTTAGTCAGATGAGGAAAGCTATGAGAGAAGGCTTTTTTCTACATCTATTTTGAATCTGAAATGTTTTCATCTTAAAAAAATAATCTTTATACTTACTCTGGGTTCTGAATGGGTTGCTACAGTAATGAAACAGCAGCTATTGCATTTAATCCACATGAGAGATACTAGTGGCTTAGCCAGTGGTCGGCAAACTCATTAGTCAACAGAGCCAAATATCAATAGCACAACAATTGAAATTTCTTTTGAGAGCCAAATTTTTAAAACTTAAACTTCTTCTAATGCCACTTCTTTAAAATAGACTCACCCAGGCTGTGGTATTTTGTGGAAGAGCCACATTCAAGGTGCCAAAGAGCCGCATGTGGCTTGCGAGCCACAGTTTGCCGACCACGGGCTTAGATAGCTAAGGATGCTATGAAAGTAGTCAGATTCTGGGTATATTCTGAGGGTAGAGCTGATATGCTGACAGATTGGATGAGAGTTTTGGGAAAAGAAGGCATCAAAGGACTTAAAGATTTTTTTATTATCATTTAGAGATAGTGAAGTGAGAAAACATATGGTGGGACAGGTTTGTTCCACAGATTAAGTATCTTTACACACTAGGTACTTGATTCAGTTCTGTGGCTGAATAATATTCCGTTGTGTGGCTATAACACACTTACTTATCCACTCGTCAGTTGATAGACATGAGGGTTGTTCCTGTCTTTTGGCAGTTGTGAATAGTGCTGCTTTGAACATTCATGTACAAGCTTTTGTTTGCATACCTGTTTCCGTTCTTTTGGGTATATATTTAGGAGTGGATTTACTGGGTCTTATGGTAATCCTATGTTTAACTTTTTGAGGAATCTCCAGGTTACTGTTTATTTATGAATCTATTTTTATCGATTTTAGAGAGAGGAAGAGAGGGAAAAAAACGTTGATGTGAGAGAGAAACGTCAATCAGTTGCCTCCTATATGCAACCTGACTGGGAATTGAACCCACTAACTTTCGGTGTTCTGGAGGACACTCCAACCAAGTGGGCACACTGGCCAGGGCTCCAGGTTACTCTTGAATGGAGCATAATGGCTCTTGCTATCATTTATAATAATAAAGGCGTAATACGCTAATTAGACTGGACGTCCTTCCAGACAAAGCTGGGGCTGCGAGGGAAGCCGGGTCCCGGGTGCCAGAGGGAAGCCAGTGCCGGCAGCTGGGGAAGGAAGGCCAACTCTTGCATGAATTTCATGCATCAGGCCTCTAGTTATTTATAAGGGTTTCCATGTAATGTTGCTTATAATATCAAATTTGGTAATGAGGATTCTTGGTAAATAGCAAGTGCAGTTAGGTTTATATTTTTCTCATTATTAGGATATGTTTTTATTTTATTTTTTATATTTTATTGATTTTTTACATTTTATTGATTTTTTTTGCACTATAACTTATATTTAATAGTAGTACATATGTTTTCCTCACCCCCCCCCCAGCCTCCCTTACCCCCCAGCACATGTCCCCACCTGCCCCCCTCCCCGCCCCAGTGTCTTTCATTCATTGGTTATGTTCATATGCATGCATACAAGTCCTTCGGTTGATCTCCCCCAGCATCCACCTCCCATCCACCCCAGCCTTCCCCCTGTAGCTTGACAGCCTGTTCAATGCCTCCCTGCCTCTGTATCAATCACTCCCCCCTGTTTCTTTTCTTCAAAAATATCTTGCCTCTTCATACTAGAAATAGGATATGTTTTTAAAGATAATATACCTGTGTGAATATAAATAAAGTTTCTTGGGCTCTTACTATGTTTCAGGTACTGTGTTGAGCGCTTATTTAATACATCTGAGGGAGGAAGTTTCTGTTAGAGTCTATGTTACCAATGGAGAAAAAGGTTTGCTGAGATAAAGTGGCAGAAATAATATTGACTCCAGAGCCCATGCTTTTAACCACTTCTTCCCAGTTGTAATTCTCTAACAAAACTGCCAAAATCTGGCTTGCTTCGTTTTCTATTCTGCGATACCTGTGTCATGAAGGAGTCCACTGAAAGGCCTCACAGGGCCATCTGTGCTTATTACAGGTCCCATGCCTCTGTGGTGGTGCATCATGTTTGCTATGCGGTTGCTGCCCCAACAGTAAGAATTCCACCGTGACTCGCCTCATTTATGCTTCTATTCTCATCCTGGGCACTATTGTATCCTGCATCATGCAAACAGAAGGGGTAAAAAACCAGCTGAAGAAGGTTAGTAGAAGTAACAACCCTTAATGTATTATTTTTACATTCTGCAAAATTTTAGTTGACGTTAATATTCTTACTTATTTCTTCACTTACGAAAGTCAATCAAATTCATTGTAATTTGGGGTACAGTTAGGATACAGAATATGAAGGATTAGCCCTTTCCCAGACATAAAGGAGGTCTGAGTGAACACCTTCAGGCTCTAGTCTAACAACTGAGAGAGAAAACAGGTGTAAAAGGGTGGCCCGAAAACTTAAACATTTAAACTGATCTAGGCCTTTGGAAGGAGTGAGTTGTAGCAAGAAAATTTATGAGGTAACGGGAGATAACCTCATCAGTAGAAAAGCGAAAAGAAGAGAGCATTCAATTTTATTTAAAAAATGCAAGTTGTTTATACTCTCTGGTGACAAGATTGTGAATGATTGGAGGACACAGAGAATAATCCCACAGGGTAGCCTTGCAGTTGTTGAAGTAGTCAGTTTGGTAAATCCAGGCTTTCCGATGGTGGGGTAGAATCTCTGTTTAAATGTGGGTGCTCCCATAACATTGACATTATTTTTTCCAGGTTCCAGGGTTCTGTGAAGGGGGATTTAAAATCAAGGTGGTTGATTTAAAGGCTGATAAAGACTGTGATGTGCAAGTCGGTTTTAAAGCTGCATATCGGATCAGCTTTGCCTTGGCCATCTTTTTCTTTGCCTTTTGTCTACTCATGTTAAAAGTAAAGACGAGCAGAGATCCCAGAGCAGCAATACACAATGGGTATGTAAGACTTATTTATCATTAAGTTGTTATAGTATGGAGTGGACCTTCGCATTCAGCTGTTAACGTTGCCGTTCTGATGGGAGCAGTAGAGTATGTAAATCAGTGGCCCAGATGTATGTCTGACCTATTGTACATGTGAAATTTTTCAGTGTCATTTTCAATTGGAGACTTGTAGCATTGGAGGAGGTAGAGGGGATGAGGAGGGTCTTATCTTTTTTTTTCTTTTCAATATGTTTTTAGTGATTTCAGAGATGGGAAGGGGGAGAGGGAGAGAGAGAAACATCAGTGATGAGAAAGAATCATTGGTTGGCAGCCTTTCTGCAGGCCCCTTACTGAGGACTAAGCCTACAAGCCCAGCATGTGCCCTGACCAGGAATTGAACTGTGACCCCCTGTTTCATGGGTCAGTGCTCAACCATTGAGCCACACCAGCTGGCTTTTAAAAAAAATTATTAAGTCTTTATTGTTGAAGTATTCCATGTGTCCCCCTTTCCCTCTCATTGATTGACTTCTATCCCACCTCTGTCCCCCACCCCAGGCCTTTCGTTTTAAGTTGCTAGATTTTACTGAACACCTGTGAAGTAGTTCAAGCACTGTGTTAGGTACCATATCAATAAAGGTATTTTTTTTCTTTCTATTGTTAAAAGATAAAATGTGCATGTTATGTTTGAACTAGAGGTCCAGTGCATGAAATTCATGCACTGGTAGGGTCCCTAGTGGCTGCTGGCCAGGTACTCCCTCCCTCCCCCCAGCCGCCTGCCCCCTGGCCAAACTCCTGGAAGAACTCTGGTGGAGGGAACAGTTTGCATACTACACTTTTATTATATAGGATAGTATTCAGAAAGAAACAGTGGATATATTTGGGCTTCTGATTTACTCACTCCGTTTCTTTCTGTTCTTGGTTCCAAGTTCCCCTAATTCTCATTTGAAGAGTAAAGGGAATTTTGTAAACTTTATACGTAAATTATCTCCTTTTTATAGATGCAATAACTGAATATGAGAGAGGTTATATAAATTGCTTGAGATCTCAGCCAATGAGGGTTGGAAACTCAGATCTGTCCAGCTCCAAAGCCTGATTCCTTTCACTCTGCCATACAAGGAGTCTTTAAAGATCATGAACTAAAAGCCAGGTTTCGTCTTGGCTTTGCCAGTGATGAACTGTGTAATTGTGAGCAAGGCCCTTATATCCTATGCTGTAAAAGAAGGATTGGCAAATAACTTTTCCTACACTTAATAGTTAATTGCCCTATATTTAGCTAACATTGTTTGTCTAGAACACTTCAGAATTCTAGAAAAGATCTTATCTTTAAGTGCTAAAGGTAGCTCTAAGGATACATGTTCCACTTAATATGAATGATCTGTTCCCTGTGCTGTTTATTCTTAAATTTTGTGAAGTATTGAATGAAGTAGCCTTATATCAAATGAATAGCTAAGTCAAGTCATGTTGGAAACACTAAGGCTTTATTTTTGCATTTTAGAAATTTATTTTCTCACTATTAGATGAAAATTAGCATTTCATAAATGCCTTTTAAAATATTTTAATAGGTTTTGGTTCTTCAAAATTGCCGCCATTGTTGGTATCATGGTTGGATCTTTCTACATTCCTGGGGGTTATTTCACCACAGGTATGGCTCACTATTAAGGGGTTAATTATAAAATATACAGGTTACATGATTGATTAAAACTATGTTTTCAGTATTGATTTTGTAGAACTGACAAAGGAGATGGTGTCCTATTATATGACTTGATACTAATATTAAGATATTAAGGCATTCAGTTCACTTCTCATTTGTCCTGAAACCATATGTTAATTGTGAATATTTTAACAGTCTAGCTTCTTACTTGACAGTACTTAGTTCATCTGAGAGCTTGTCAACATAAGGACTTATAACTCAGGTGCTCTTCCACCCCTGTCTTAGCCTCCTTCCTTACTGCCACGGCATTGAGTGACATGTGGATTTCCACTATGATTTTTTTCCTCCCTATAAAGTAAAGGAAAAGGCTTATAGTAGTATTTGGAATGTTAGATCCTAGGCTCCCCTTGGCACAAGCTAAAACAAGTTTTAAAAGGTCTGAAACCCACAGAACACTTCTCAGACAATGCCTTTGATTTTGGAATTGGAGTAATCTTGCTCTGTAGTGTTGGAGACAGAATATTTTTACTTCCTCTCACTTGAATTGAAATCTTCTTAGAATGTTAGCAACATTGTGAAATGTTACTTGTATGGTAAAGAATAACTTTGTTCTTTTGACTTGTAGTCTGGTTTGTTATTGGCATGCTTGGAGCCTTTATCTTCATTCTTATCCAGCTGGTGCTGTTGGTAGACATGGCTCATTCTTGGAATGAATCATGGGTAAATCGAATGGAAGAAGGAAACACAAGATGCTGGTATGCTGGTAAGTGTCTAAACTCAACTGTGAGAGCCACACTGCATTATGCTACATTAAACAGGGCAGATAAGACAAATCTCCATTGATTTAAATGTACAAACTTTCGAGGGTCCAGCTGATTTTAAAAACTATACTTTCCCATTGAGTTAATTCTGAATTATATCCATTACTAGAAGGGAGTAGCACAGATAATATAAATAACTGGATTCCCCCAGTTCATTTATTTTGAGGTTTGTAATGTAATTACATGAATTTATATAAGGGGGAAAATTGTATTTAGTGACATAGTTCTGGTTTGTATTTCCTTGTTTCCCTGGACGAGGGGACTCAGATGCATTTTACGTATGGGGCATCTGCCAACTCAGGCAGAAGAAAGTGAACAGTACTTACTACTTTGTTCAGAGTATGACCCCACACCCCTTGTAAAACCCTCTTGGTGGAAAAAGGGTACTTAAAATGTTTAGGTTGGGAACACAATTTATAGCCTGTAATAATGAGGGAGGGACTTTGGAGCCCTTTACTTATTAGGAACAGTGACCCAGCTGTATTTTAGTTTTAAAAATAATGGTTGAGATTCCTTGCCCTGACTCCACCTCAAACCCCACCCCTCCCCCCGCCCCAATTATAAAATAATAGCTGTTCTGTGTCAAGAATTTGAAAATAAAAAATCACAAAAGAAAAAAATTCCCCCATAATCTACTTCCCCAGTAATTATTATTCACTGTCAACATACTAGTTTACATGTGTATCTTCTATGTATAGGAAAAAGTCATTGAAAAATGTGTACTATGTTTGTGTCTTATTTATTTTTTAAATGTAGTATATATTCAGGTAGTTTATAGTTTGATCATTTTTAAAACTTGGAAATAGCTTGTGAATAAGTTTGTCTATGATACAGCAATAAATATCTAAACATATTTCTGAGTACATTTCTGATTATTTCCTTAGAATAAATTCCCAAAAATAGAAGAGTGGAAGGGAATGGATATTTTTAATATTTTTAGCACATGTTATCAAATTGTCCAGTTTTCTTTCTATCTTACATATTTAGGATGCTTCTTTTTAAATTAAAAAAAAAAAAGTACCATTTTTACTACAAACATAAATGGTAGAATTTTATAAAGAATAAAACATGCAACTCTACCAACTTGCAACAACCCACTCTCCTCTCCAGATATAACCACTGGAAGGGAGTAGCACAGATAATATAAACAGCACCAACTGGGTAAGAATGAATTTAGTTATGTTTAAACGTAAATAGATTTATACTATATATCATCCTTTTTTTAAATTTTGGTAACCTCTAATACAGTTAGTTTCTCTCTTTATTTTTACAATATATTTCTTTATTGATTTCAGAGAGGAAGAAAGAGGGAGAGAGAGATAGAAACATCAGCGATGAGAGAGAATCCTTGATTTGGCTGCCTCCTGCACGCCCCCTAATGGGGACTGAGCCTCCAACCTGGGCATGTGCCCTTGGCCGGAATCAAACCCGGGACTCTAGTCCACAGCCCGACGCTCTGGCCACTGAACCAGACTGGTCAGGGCTGCTCTTTCCATTTACTGTATAATGAGTGTTCTTTCCTGTCGGTGAACATAGGCACGTCTTACTCAGTTAACAGTTGCATGGTATTCCAATCCCTACACTCCTGATGTCCCATGGCATGGTGTACCATAATTCATTCAACCTTTTATCGGTCACTTAAACTGTTTGTAATGTCTGTTTATTGCAGAAAAAGATTTTTTAAATTGTCTGTCATTATGGGTTGGAAATCCTGAAACTTCTCCTTCTTCCTGACTAATAAAATTTATTTATTTTTTTTTTTTTTTTACCTGTTTATTTCTGTCTTGTCTATTTCATTTTGGATCACTCCAACTATAGGAGAATTTAATAATGAATTGTAGATTTGCCATACTTTGGAGAAACTAAAAGTAGAGAAATCTTGTATGTTCAGATAGAAAAGCATTAAGAACTCTGCTAGTAACCTAATGTACATCATCATTTTATAGTAACACTAGAGCCAGTGCACGAAATTCATGCACTCGGGAAGGTGGGGGTTCCTCAGCTCAGCCTGTGCCCTCTAACAGTCCAGGAGCCTGCGACCAATTGCCCCAAAGAGGTAGGCTTCACCCACCCAGTCGGGGGGTCCTTGATGGATTACCCCACAGAGGGAGGCCCCGCCCACCTGCTACAGCCCACCAGTCGGTGGCCTGAGCCTCCCTCTGTGGGGCGATGGTCCTGCCAATGTGCTCATGTTGTGATAGGAAATAGGCTTATGTAGCCAGCAGCTACAGAGGAAAAACTACCACAAAAGATGCCTGTCTGTTCTGTTTAGCGCTAACACCATCCCTTGCAGTCAGCTTGCTGTTAACTGGGACATTTTGAAGGCAAAGAGATCTTCTAGGTTCCTAAGAAAAGCTTATAATGAACAATATTTTGTATTTAGTTAGGATTTACTCTGGTTAGAATGATCAGATGTCTGGTTTTTCAACCCATGACCTCAAATTAGGTAATCCAGGAAGTGAATTCAGTTGTTTCGTGGATTTTGTAATTTTACATTGAGCCAACTGGAACACAATCTGAAACTTCAACCTTGGGGCTTCTGTAATTTCACTGTAAATTAGTAACCTTCATAAAAGTGAAATAATGTCCCTTTATTTTTATACAGAGAATATTGGTCTTCAGTATAAAAGTTTGTTAGGATTGTGGGTATTTATATTGTTTTTTTCTTTCAGTTTTACTGTTTGTCACAGGCATCCTGTATATCGTTTCAATCATCTTTGTCAGTTTGCTCTATATATACTACACCAAACCAGATGGCTGTACAGAGAACAAGTTCTTTATCAGCATTAACCTGATCCTTTGTGTTGTGGTTTCTATTATGTCCATCCATCCAAAAATCCAGGTATGGTGGCTTTCTGCTTCTTCCTCCTGTGATTTTTAACTAATGCTAAACTTGAAACCTAGGTAACCTATATGAATTTATGTCCAAGTTAAACATTTTTCCGTATTATTATAAAATCTTCATAATTATAACTATAAAACTATAAAATGTGCCATTGAGTTGCCTGCAGTATAATTAAATGAACAATTTCCTTAGCAGCTTGAGAATTTATAATTTAAGCAACTTGAGAATTTATAATTTTCATAAGATTGTTTATAACTTGAGAATGATTCTTATGAATCATTAGCCAAGATATTTTAGGGGAATTAAACTAGAAAAAAGAATTGATTTTTAATACTTAAAAACAAAACTCATACTCCTAAGTTTTATCACTTAAATATCATACTTTTAAAAATGAATGGAGTTTTATATATATAAAACATTTGTGCACTGGGCTGGGGGTGGAGGGTGGGAAAGGAGGAGTCTCAGCTCGGCCTGCGCCCTCTCATAGGATTCCTTGGGGGTAGTCCGGGATCCCTTGGGGGTTCTTAGTCCTGCCATGGAGGCAGGAGAGGCTCCCGCCACCATCACTGCACTCACCCGCTATGAGCCCAGCTTCTGGATGAGCAGTGCTCCCCTCTGTGGGAGTGCACTGACCACCAGGGGGCAGCTCCTGCCTTGAGCATCTGCCCCTTGTGGTCAGTGCTTGTCATAGCAACCAGTCGTTCCACCATTCAATTGATTTGCATATTAGCTTTTTATTATATAGGATGCGAAAAGAACATCTAGACATCACTCCTTTTAAAAATGAGGAAAGTGAAGTTCCAGAGAGATGATGGGTCACCCAGCTAGTTAATGGCAAAGCTGAGATAAGATTCCACTACACTAAGAGACTAATAAATCAAAGCCTTTGAGTGATAAACAGGAATTTCCAGGATTATGAAATGCCTTGAGAACCAAGAATACAGTAGGTCCTTGGGTTACGTTGGAGATCCATTCTTACTGCGTGATGTAACGTGATTTTTGCCGTAGGTCAGAACCCACATACATAAGCACCTATGTCACTCACATGGAGCACATACTCAGAAGAAGTGAAGTGAAACAGAAAAAAGATAACAATTCCTTACCTTTACTTGTGGTAAATGAATAATAAAAAAACATAAAGCACGGATGTACATACGTCGAAATGACGGAAACCCTAGGACTGCCTGTATATGCTTGCTCTTCCTGGGTTCTTTTTCAAGCTAGTTCAAACTGAAAGGTTACTTGTCATCTTTCAGAAGGTTCTTAGTGAATAATAATTCAGTGGATCCCAGAGAAGTACACCAAGTTTTGGAGTGTCAGCCCTTGCAATCCCTGAGGCATTGTTTTCTTTTTTATTCCATAGGAACACCACCCTCGCTCTGGCCTCCTGCAGTCCTCCATTATCACACTCTACACCATATACCTTACAGGGTCAGCCCTGACCAATGAGCCTGGTAAGAGAATGGCAATAGCACATTCAGCTGATGAAAGTAGGAAATTATTCCTTTGCCAGAGTAAAAACTAAAGCTAGAGCAGATTCAAACAAAACTTAAACTTCACTGGGAGTATAATGTCACTGCATACTTGCCTTTCAAGTTTTATTCTCCATCTCTTCATAGCTACTCATAGCTGACAGTCTAAGGAACTGCAATCCTTTATGTTAGTCTTGGCCATCAATTTTCAACCTTTATTTTTTGCTGATCCGACAAAAAAAAAAGATATAATTTTGATTGATTCACACCGATGACTATAATGTTGGCTGTTGTCATTTTACTTTGGTGTTACGGGCTCTAGAAGAAACAGCTGTAGGAAATCTTTTTGTAGTTAATATTTCATTTTTTTAATATTTTTAAATTGATTTCAGAGAGAAAGGGAGAGGAAAAGAGAAACATCCATGATGGGAGAGCATCATTGATCGGCTGCCTCCTGCATGTCCCCAACCAGAGATCGAGCCTGTAATCCGGGCATATGTGACCTCCTGGTTTATAGGTCAGTGCTTAACCACTGAACCATACCAGTTGGGCAGTTATAGGGTTGTTTCTCAATAGAGTATTCTGTGGGTTCCTTTGAAAGGAAAACAATTATTGCAGAACCTCTAATGATGACTCCACTTACTTTTTAAAAAATACTTTTATTGATTTCAGAGAGGAAGAGGGAAGGAGAGAGAGAAACATCAATGATGAGAGTATAATCATTGATCGGCTGCCTCCTACACACCCCATACCCCACACCGGGGATCAAGCCCACAACCCAAGCATGTGCCTGACCGGGAATGGAGCCAGGACCTCCTGGTTTATAGGTCGATGCTCAGCCGCGGAGCCAGTCCAGCCAGGCTCAGCTTACTTTTATTACATTCTCATGTCAGTGTGTGCCGACACACTTAGGGATAAACTCCTTACCCTTAAAGCCTTTGCATAATTGTAGAACCAGGAAGATTTATTAAACTTCAAAACCAGTAAAATCAAGATTGATATTTGGGAAATTTGACAAATCATTGTTTCTTTTTTTCCCAAAACTAAGTCACTGATTACAACACAGATATGTTACTGACTGCTAAATTTCAAGTTCTTTATAGCATTCCCATGTTTTATGTCATGACTGCATGTGTAGCAAAACCCTTCAAATCCTTTATAGGACAGGATGGGTTATAACTACAAACAATAAAATATTTCCCATTTTCAGATCAATACTGCAACCCAGGCCTATGGAGCATCATTACACACCTGACTGCACCAACCTTGGCTCCTGCAAATTCAACTGCTCCGGTCCCTACCTCTGCTCCACCAACAGAGAGTGGGCATTTTATGGAGATTGGGAATTTCTTTGGGCTGTTAACCTTGGTTCTCTGTCTTGTGTATTCTAGGTAAGTTTAAAAATACTTAGAACAAGAGTCTCATAAAGGTTAATATGGGTGAAACAGCGTTTTTGCTTTCAAAAAGTAGTATGAGGAATTTTTTTAAAATGCATTATTTTATGTCTGTGGAGGTGATCATGTAGTTTTTGTCCTGTATTTATATGTATTTTGTTATTGAACCACTTAACAAACTTTAGTGAGCATCTTTTATGTGCCAGAAAGCATAAATGACTAAGGTCATTGTTGTTCAGGAGTTCTTGAATAGCGAGAAAGAAGGAGTGGTGAGTGCGGTGGCAGAGGGAAGCAGAGAGAGCTGTGGGAATTTAACCCAGCCTAGTGAGTTCCGGGGGACATGGCACCTCCCAGAGAACTGAGGGATAAGTCAGTTAGCTGGGGGAAGGTTGGAGGGCAGTATATTCTAAGAATAGAAGAGGTCTGTGTGAAGTCATGGAAGTAGACCTTGAGAGTGTAGTATGTTTGGGGAAACTCCTAAGCAGTTAAACCATCAAGTGGTAACTGAGGAGAGCTCTGTCTTATGATGGCAGGCAACAGTTCAGAACTTCAAGCAGGCCTTCCAGAAGTCCTCAGACCCCAAAGTAGGAGCAGTTCAGAAATAACCCTCATGCATATAAGCCAATGGCAGCAGCTCCTCTTCATGGCCCATTTCTGATTTGTTCTCCTTCGGATCACTTCTAGCTTCCGCACTTCTACCAATAGCCAGGTAAGTAAGCTGACCCTGTCAGGAAGTGAAAGTGTGATCCTCCGTGAAACAGCTACCGGTGGTGCCAGTGATGAAGAAGAGGGACAGCCTCGGCGGGCTCTGGACAACGAGAAAGAGGGAGTTCAGTATAGCTACGCTATGTTCCACCTGATGCTCTGCCTGGCTTCCTTGTACATCATGATGACCGTGACTGGCTGGTACAGGTGGGAGGCCCGACAACACAGATGGAAGACCGCTTAGCCTCCGTGGGCCGACTGTACAGTCTCCATCGGTTTCCTGACTTTAGAATCCCCTTCTCGTAGCTATGTAACAAGCTGTATTCAGTGCTGACTCTTCTCTGAAATACTTTTGACTTTTTCTCCTCTTGGATTTAAAATTCAGTTGGGATTCTCAGTGCAGATTATGGGGAGCTCTTCCAAACTGGAGTGCTGGAGAGAAAATGACGACATAAAGCTAATCTTTGTTCTCTACTTTTTCTGTGTCTAGAGAGGGTCATATAGAGAATTCTGATCAGAGTAATGATTGGTAAGGAAGGAAAGTTTCGTGGAGACCATTTCAATCTAGACTTTTGCTAGATGTTCCCGAAGAACTATGCCCAAAGATTAGAGTAGTCGGGGCTCTTCATGCTGGCGAGAAGATACTAGCCATTTGAGAGGTAGGGTTCCCTGCTCATAAAAACCAAAAGTAGCAGTTTGCCCAGTAAGGTCCCTTCTAGAACCTTACTAAAGATTAGTGTCAGCCAAGTTTCCCTGGAGAATTTCCTGGCTTTGGCTGGGGGGGCTGCTCGAGGCTGGTGTCAGGCGCCTTCTGACTTTTTTCTGTTTTCTCAGCCCTGATGCAGAGTTCCAGAATGTTACCAGCAAGTGGCCAGCTGTGTGGGTCAAGATCAGCTCCAGCTGGGTCTGCCTCCTCTTCTATGCCTGGACCCTGGTGGCTCCAGTTGTCCTTACCAATCGCGACTTCAACTGAACCTCTCAGAGCCCGGGACACTGCATAAAGGTTCCCTTTGCGGAAAGCCCTTTTACTTTTGCTTCAACTAAAATATCCAGTGAATGCTTTGCGAAGCTGACTATATCCAATTGTATATCCCAAGGCAAGATTGAATTATGATTGATACAGGATCTGAATTTTTTATTTACATGTACATCGTTTATTTTTAAGGATACATAGTGCAAAGGGAACTTTTTGACTTGTAAAGTGAACTACAGCTGTGCTGTGAAGAGAGTTCTTTATTAAGACCTGTTGGTTCCTACACCTTTGTTTTAAAATAGAAAAATGTTGGATATTTGAGGCCATTGTTAATATATTTCTATTGCAATATCCTTAAAGTGCAGGAGAAAAAAGTAATAATGTACTTCTATGACATGTTTTCCTCTGTGAAAGTCTTTACTTGTTGATACAAGCATTCTGTTCAGTCCGTAAACTCTTCAGAGGAATAGCATAGTAATCGGGCGGAGGAGTATGTGCTGGGTCCTTCCCCAGAAGAGGGGTTGCTGATAGGGCTGCTGCTTCTGCATCTTGAGACTTCATTTTTTTTTTTTAATACTACTGCATTGACACTGCTCGATTCAAGTATGTGGCTTTGCCGGAACATTAATTTCAATAAATGCTTTGTAGGTTTGGTTAAAAATGAGGACTCACTTAGAAAAAACTGCTACTTCAGTCTGTGTAATTATTTTGTTACAAGTATGTAAAAGTAAAATGCATGTGAATTTACTATATTTGCACTATACGGTATTTGATTAAGATAGACTTATGCTTTTAAGTCCCTTTAATAGCTTTTATGAATTAGCAGCCATTCTATATTTTTTAGGCTTATATAGGCAGTCAGATTTATCAGCAGAATGCATCTATTCCTTCTAAAACTTAAGGGCTGGTGAGTAAAGTCTTGAACTCATTCAAAAAGTGTACCAATAAATACCTTCTCTGGGTAAGACGCTGGGATAGGGGAGAGGCAGGGGCAGGGACTGGTGGGAACCCTCCAGGAGAAAGAGCAGGCAAGGAGATAGAAGTCTGTTCTTTTAGCGAAGATTAGTCTGTTTTTTATTAGTCTGTTTTTTACTAGCCCAGCAGGTTCTGGGATACAGCTTTAAGAATGACAGACACTAGCTCTACCATCTTGACTCAGTTTCCAAGAGGGTGAAAATGAGCTGACAACTGGTACAATGTGGTGTGATTAGTCCTGTGACTTAGGAATTGCAAAGGTGCCCAGGTGGGGTGTCATGGTAGGCTTCCTGGAAAAGGGATGTGTAAGCCAAGAACTGTTAGGAGTTAGCTAAGAGATGGGAAGTGGGACGGCAGTGCTGGAGAGCAGACAACTCTGCATGTTAAAGGCAGGGAGATTTTTAAAGACTTGTTTAGTAAAGCTGGACTGGGGAGAAATGGGCAGGGGCTAGGTTAGGAAGGGCTTTATAAACCACACTGAAGAGTTTGGACCTTACGTTGAGGGCAGTGGGAGCGTATTCATAGTGGCATGAAAAAACTGTCTTCACTGTACATATAGTGAGTTTAGAGAAAGAAGACCAGAGTAGTCCATGTAAGATTTGAAACAGAAGTAAACATGAGGATCAAGAGAAATCGATAGCTCAGAGCTGACGAGTAATTAAAATTTAAAAATGGGCAGGTGATTAGATATGGGGGAGTAGTAGATTCCTAAGTGATTTTGGTTTAGTCACCTGGGTCAGTGGTGGTTCGATAAGTATGGTGAGAGGCAGGAGGGACAAGGTGTGTTAGAAGGATGGAGGTGTGGCCCCTTAGGAATGGCTAAGAGCATATGCTTGGGAGTCCGACTGGGTTTGCATCAGTTTTGCTATTTTCTATTGTCAAGCAGCTAATATTTATTGAGGACATACTAAGCTTTATGACCCTGGGAGATAACTACCTGACTGAGCCTCACTGATTTCTTTGACCAAAAGATAGTACCTAGTACATAATATTGTTTAGAGAGTAAAGCTACTTTGTCAAGTGCTTAACCCATCTTAAGCACTCTGGTAGTAGCTGGTAATCTGAATATGGGTTAAAAAGTGACTGGACAATAGTCAAAGCCATAGATTTGCAGCCATTAGTGGAGCCTAGATGTGAGGTGTTCTTACAGAATTAAACAGGAACATAGAGGCCACAATCTCAGTTGGGGTGCAGGTGTTGGGGATAAGGAAACAGGACTTGATAATAGGAATTGTTGGAACTATCATCTTTTAAACTAGTGGTTAATGTTGGGGTACAGAGATAAGGTGGTAAAGGATTTGGGTGGCAGATAGGACAAGTTTAGCTCTTTTCCAGTGTAAAGCAGATACCCCACTTTCCTTAACAGCAGGACCACCCAGATTAAACCCATTAAAGGTCCTAAACTTCAGAAACATGGTACACCTCCCTCCCCACCTTATATAATTCAAAATAAAAGCAATACTCAACTGTAAAATAGGTTTCATAAAGTCCAATAAAGTTTTTAAATTTATCATGATAGAAACTTTGATGTTTAAAATAACATTTTTTTTTTAAAAAATTAGGGGGCAGTGTCCCTGCTGTCCATGGTTTTAAGTTGAAAACAGTAGTTTAGCTAAGACTGAAGTGATTACCCGGATGAGAGCTGAATCACAAGCATAGGTATCAGCAGGGTCAGACTTGAAAGCTCTGGGGGTATTCTGAATCGTCAGACCATGGTGTCATCTCACTCCAGATGAGTGGCCCAGGGTTTCATCCCCATTCACAGTCTTGTCTGTCTCCCAGGACCACTGAGCAGGCCCTGGCCTTGAGGTCTGCAATAGGTTGTAGGGATTCATCCAAGGCAACATCTGGGAGACCTAGTTACACCTGGGAGAAAGCTCGCGGGCCCATGCTGGCTATTTACTTTCTCGGTGGTGGTTACAAGGTAATCATTTCGTTGGGAAATAAAACTTTCTCTTGACAACCGAAGATACTGCCAAAAAAATGACCATGGACCTGGTGGTCAGTGCTTTCGATGTTCTGGACCCGGTCCTGACTCGGGCCCAATTTAAACCAGGACAGCTTTTTTTGTCCAAGTTCTTGCCTGCCTGTATTTTTCTTTTTACACATTAAGCTAAAATGAGTATTCAGTAATATGAGTCCTGCATTTGATCTTTGCAGATTGATGGCAGATACCAGGCTTGTGCTTACTAACGGGAGCAGCACCTCATCTCTTTACTCCATTGTTGGTCTGTTGTTCCCGTCGTGAGCCCTGCTGGGTGACTCGCCACGCCATGCCTGTAACCTCGGGTGAAGAACAGGCATGACTACCACATAAATCCCTGCACGGACCAGGCAGTGACCAGACACTGTCCACACCCCTGCAACGTGGTGGTGATTCTCTTTTTCCAGGTCAGACCAAGGCTTAGAGAGCTTGGTGTCTGCCCTCAGTTACACAGAAACAAACCTCAGGCTGACTTGGTTCTTTCCTCAGTTAGCCCCCATTGTCCCCTGGCCTACCAGGATGCGGGAGACAACGTAAACTAGAGGCTGCTTGGACCTACAGAGGAGTCACCTGGCGCTCTAAGCTTACCCATCACTAATGAGAGGAAGTTAGTAATCCCCTGAAGGCAGTACTAGTATCTTATTGGTCACTATCCCTAATGGCTGGCACCTTGTCAGGTAAGGGGGTGAACATTTAGTTAAAAACATTTTTCCCCCAGTAAAGTGGCACCCTAAATGATTTTATTACTCACCAGCTGTAAATGCAACAATGTGAACCATTTGCTGCCATTTATTATAGGAATGTCAAATCTGTACTATGTAAAGAGTGGGCAGTAGGGAAACTAAGGTATTTTAGAAAAGAAGAAAATGCTGACTCATAACAGACAGTAACTCCAGTGGCTTATAAAGTGCATCATAACTACCTTGTAACACTGCTGTAAGGTGAGAAGGATTGGAGCCCTTAGCTCCATGTTTCCAGATGTGAGAAACGGACTGAGCTTAAGCCCACGGGTTCCTCCGGGAAGGCTGACCTGGAGAGCTGTGTTGCAATGTGAGTACTTACCTGTCGAGTCATCAGAAGCCAACAGTAAGTGTATGGACATCCTGCATGAGTGTTTCTCAACTGAGTCACCAGCAACACACAAGACCCACCATGGGGACCTGGGCGAGTGCGTGCTCCTCTACAGAGACAAACGGGACAGGTGGAGAGACGGCTAAGCACAGGTCCATTGATCAAGCCGTGCCCGTTACCCTCCCAAGGAGTCCTGGTTTACTTACGGGTGCTTCTAGAAC
Source organism: Antrozous pallidus (assembly GCA_027563665.1). Lineage (NCBI taxonomy): Eukaryota > Metazoa > Chordata > Mammalia > Chiroptera > Vespertilionidae > Antrozous > Antrozous pallidus. The sequence goes on from CM050518.1 coordinate 74,048,947, forward strand.
AATATGTTCCATTACAACTTGGGTGTCAGAAGTTAAGAAACTGCTTTGTATTTTCTAAGAAGCCAAAAAAAAAATAAAGCTGATTTTTAGACCTGCTTCCTCACTCTAAAAGTTCCTCCCTTTCTGTTCCGTCCGTGGACTGACAATAAGAATTACAGAGAAGCGCAGCCTAGCACCATCGGGAGAAACTAGTGGCTGGCTGCCTGGCTTTGAATCCCAGCTCTACTGGATTAGCTGTGTGTCCTTGGGTAAAACCCTCCACTTTCTCGGGTCTGGGGGCAATCATCCCGCTTCACTAAGGGGCTTGACAATTAGATGAGATTATCTATGCAAAGGTCACCATCCTGCTCAGCCACTTGAGCTCTCAGGAACTGTTCGCTATCACTAGGACTCAGGGCTGGTCCAGAAAGTGTGTCTGGGCCTTGAGAACCAAAAGATGTGCACACTGCGCCACTGCGTCAGCTCCGTCTTTCTTCACCCTGGCGGCGAGCTGTGCCGTCGGTGCCCTGCCGCCGCTGCAGAGAGGCTGCCAGGCCTGCGTGCAGGAGCAACGAGCCGCCGCTGCAGAGAGGCTGCCAGGCCTGCGTGCAGGAGCAACGAGCCGCCGCTGCAGAGAGGCTGCCAGGCCTGCGTGCAGGAGCAACGAGCCGCCGCTGCAGAGAGGCTGCCAGGCCTGCGTGCAGGAGCAACGAGCCGCCGCTGCAGAGAGGCTGCCAGGCCTGCGTGCAGGAGCAACGAGCCGCCGCTGCAGAGAGGCTGCCAGGCCTGCGTGCAGGAGCAACGAGCCGCCGCTGCAGAGAGGCTGCCAGGCCTTCGTGCAGGAGCAACGAGCCGCCGCTGCAGAGAGGCTGCCAGGCCTGCGTGCAGGAGCAACGAGCTGCCGTTGTCACAAAGGGACTCCGCACACATCTGTCCTCACAGGGGTTTTATTGCCAGAGACCCAGTCACGCACACTAAAATTACACGTTTTCACCACTTTGACTTAGAAAATGCACTAGAAAAATAAACTTTTGGTCAAAACAAACACTGAAGTAGATGACTCCACCACCATGTATCCCTCTATTCAAAGCCAAACGGAATTTCAGTTTGAAGTGAGGAATGTGACCAGTGGCTGAAATGGTGCCCCAATCTGGTCAGAAAGTTAGCCCACCTCCCACCCGTCAGAGAGGGGTCAGAGAGGGGTCAGAGGCATTGGCCCCAGGAAAGTTTCAAGTATTTCACTTGTAACAGGTCCCACCTGATGTGCCAGGAGGCGAGGCACGTCCGCGAGAATCCCCAAGGGCAGCTGACTGGCTGGCCAGCCGAACACGACGCCCAGTGAGACGGAAGGAAAAGCAGCGATTGGCAAACATTAAATTCATCACTAGCATTTTCATCCACAAATCACACTGGGCTTCTCCACGGAGCAAATGCTGAGGAGGAATACCTGACTGATGTCTGCTCCCTGCATTTCAAGCAAGCCATTTTTCTGAGTCCAGAAAGCAGAAAGAGAATGACTTGAAACTCACAAAATGAACAGATCCCAATACCCAGGAGAGGAGTGCAGTGAGAACTGCCATTCCCGAACTCAGTCAATGCTTGGCATCTCCACCCCTTTCATGCCACAGGACACACACATTAGCTATCATTTTACTTCCTAAATGAAAGAGCTGTCAAAGGAAAACCTTAGGAGTTGAAAACTTTAATATGAGGTATTATAATAATGCCAGAGTACCACCACCTTTTCATTTGCCTACCCAAATGAAAAAAATAATCCCACGACTGATCTGAGAATCAGATGGCATTTAAAGACTCTGCCCACCAGGGAGAATTCTGAAAGGCTCAATGTCTCAGGAATTTAGGGGGAAATTTTCTGATTAACCTGCTACTTTTTGGCCCCCCCCCAAAAAAAAATGTATCTTGTAAGCTACAGTGTTTATAAAACTAAGGACAGGTGGCTCCCTGTGAAAGCAGGAAGACACACTTTTGTGTAGCAGTATGGGGGAAGGAGGAAGAAAACCCTCCTATTACCTAAACCTACATTTGGCAGTTTTAGGTTCTTCCTGAATAACCCAGCGCGGGGGCGGGGGCGGGGGCAGGATGACCGATGCTGGGAAAGGAGGATTCAGAGTAGGGGTGTGATCTCTTTTAGTACAGAATGGAATGATTTGGGGGTATGCAGTGGCTTGCCCAAAACCACACAGCAAGGTAGAGCTGGAACTCACGTCTCCTGATTTACTCTTCTTTTCCATTCCTTACTCTCCACACTACCCTGAATTGTGGGAAAGTTCATTTTCGGGAGCCTGTGAAATGGGCTGGAGTTTTTCCCTGAAGGAAAGCACTCCCCGTTCTCCGCTGTTCATTGCTGTGCGGTCTGTGCGCCTCCACTAATGCGTGTGGCTCCCTGGGCTCCCCTGGTCATGCCCCTCCTCCTGCTGGGGAAACGGAATGCTTGGTGAAGCCACACACAGACTGCCTTGATTTTCACCCAGGGAGGCCCTGGTTTCCCAGCTTGCTTCAAACTCCTCAGGTGCCAAACTACTGGCTCCCTCTTTAGAGCCACAGCAAAGCAGCAGCTCTAGAAGGCAGGCAGGCAAACCTGGCTCTGCTCCATTCAGAAGCTGAAACAGCTCCTGGCTCCAATGACAAAGGCCTGACCAGCATCCTTCCTGGTCTCGGAGATGATTCTCTAGGTCAGTGGTCAGCAAACTCATTAGTCAAAAGAGCCAAATATCAGCAGTACAACGATTGAAATTTCCTTTGAGAGCCAAATTTTTTAAACTTAAACTTCTTCTAACGCCACTTCTTCAAAATAGACTCGCCCAAGTCATGGTATTTTGTGGAAGAGCCACACTCAAGGGGCCAAAGAGCCGCATGTGGCTCACGAGCCGCGGTTTGCCGACCACTCTCTAGGTGAGCTTGGCCACTCCCATCGAAGTCACCTAGACAAAGGCATGCAATGGAATGCAGCTTCAGCCTTGGAAACTTTGTGGGGCTGAGCAACTCATTTCTGTCTAACTGTTTTCAATTTTTTTTTCTTTTTTTTAATCTCTTTGGGAACTAGGAAAGCCTCTAACCAATTTTCCCATCCAGATGGGTCCTGAACCTCTACCTGCATTAGCCCCCCACTTGTCCTGTTCAGATCTTTTCAGCAATGCTGGTCACACCACCACTGTCAGATGGCACTAGAGGCAGCCCAGGGGTATGCATTTTGACACTTTCAGCTCAGGCAGGTCCCTAGAGGATCCAGGGTTACCATCTATGGTGAAAAGAACTGTCCCTAGAATTGGCACTAATGAGGTACATAACTTCTACCAGCAACCTCTCCAGACATTTTTAAAGTGCTATAAAGATGAACAGCTTATTTGCAACAGACTGGCCTTTGAATTTCGGTGTACTGTTCACTTCCACCTTGTCTGGCCTAGTAAGTGCACAGAGAAGGTACACATACAACACACAGTACTGGTTACTTTAACATTATCATTTACATGGAATGAATCGGAAAGGGAATAAGTCAAAAGCCACGAGATGAACTACCTAATATGATGCCTGGGCAAAGGCTAAATTCTTGACAGGATGAGTCTGAAGTATCGAAATGCAGAACATCCAGTCTGGCTGGACAGACTGAAGTGTTCTCATCCACAACAGAGAGAAGTTCCGGGGGTTGGGGAGGGCGGGGCCCTCAGAAGTGACCCAGCAATAACTTGCCCTTGTCTTCAATCCCAGAGACCAAAACTTCAGAATCCCAAGTAACTTAACCATCCCCTGCTGCCAACTTGACAATTATACCACCAGAATCTCAGGGATGGAGTTCATACAAGAACTTGGTCATCTCACCTGCCTGCCCTCACAAAAGCCATTCAAGTTTAACCCTCCCTAGGAAAAGGAGGTTGGTATCACTGAATTCCAGGAATATACATACTTGTTTCTTTAAAGGCAGGGCCAAATGGTGACCGACTGACACATCCCTCCTGGAAAGGCCCAGGCGAACCACAGAAAACAGGATCCAGCCACTTGCATCTAGAGAGTCACCTTTCTAGGCGGAAAAGCAACGTCTAATGTCCAATAACGAAACCAAACCCCAGAACCTCAGCAGCCCAAAGGGCTCTATGTGTCACTTCATTTAGCATCATTTTACAGATGAGGACACAAGCTCACAGAAGCCCAGGTCTTATCCATGGCTCCATGTCTGAGGCTGGGACTCAGGTCTCTTAATCCTTAGGCCGGCATTCTTTTAGCTACACAGGCCTGGCTTCCAGTATTTCAGGTTGAATAAAATTATATACTTCCAGGACCTTGCATGATTCTGTTGAGAACCAGGACTAAGGCTTTATGGATTTGGGAAAACAAGTTTCTACTGCAAGATTCAACCAATGAATCCTACAGGTGCTTGAAGTCTTGACTCCCAAACTTGACCAGGAAGTCCCTGGTCAAGCTGCTGATATCCCACTGTGTGCCTGATTCAGGTAAGGTGCTTTCCAAACCCATGATGGCAACGGGCCTGGACAGAAAACTTGCAGATTCCTGATGAGCAACAGAAGTCTGGAGTTAGGGTTCATGGGAAAGACAAGCTCCTAAAGTCTCTCACGTGGCCACCATGCAGGCTTGACCCAAGTGTTTCATAGTGTGCTGACTGGCCAATCGGGTTGGTTTCACCTGAAGATGGGATCAAAATGACTTGGGTCTTCATTCTTCCTGCTTTGAGATGTTTAAGAACCAGATACAACTTCCAGATTAATGGTTGCAAACTGGGATTCCACAAATTTGGGAATCAGTGGGGCCGTTTTCCATGTCTTCCCATGGAATCATTCAAGTAATCAAGGGCATGCCCTTTCACTCACGCTCAGCTCTTCCTCCGTGCTGCAGTTAACAAGGAGCAAGGATCCATGGCACCTAAAACTCTCCACGTGCCTCCCCGAAGGAAAAACGGCAAGGACTTAAAGCTGGTGACGCTCACAGGGACTGGCTAATAGCAGGAGTACAGCTGTGACTTCACGGCCCGCATGGAGTCATCACACTGTGCCTCTGAGGTCAGCCCCTCGGGCAGCAGGGCGTGCCCCAGGATGCTGTCGCAGGCGGGGCCAGGCTGGCAGAACTCGCGCACGAAGTCCTCCTCCGAGGCCAGCAGCACCGCGTTCCAGGCAGCGGCGTCCAGCTCGCCAGCCGTGCCCCCGTACTCCTTGGGGAGAATGCTTTTTGGAAGGTTTGTGTGCAGAGAGTTCAGGTCAGACCCATGGAGGAAAAACTAGAGGGGAAGGAAATGAAAACACACCTGGCCTCAGGTTAATCAGTAATTCACTGACCTCCCTCATGCCGTATGCTCAAATATCCTGAATGAATTAAGAAATGGTTGATGACAACTCTACCCTTCTAGTTGCTTGAAAAGCTTGAGGATCCTTAATTTTCTTTTCTTTATACCAGTGCCCCATTGGCTGCTCCTTCAAAATACACCCAGAATCCAAGCACTTCACTGCCACTCCAATGGTACTATGCCACCATCGTTTCTACCTAGACTCCCACAACAACCTCCTTCCTGGTCTCCCCGCTTGCACCCTTGTCCCACTACAATCGAAGCTCATTTTGGTGGATGTCACTCCTCTGTACAATGCTCCAGTGCTCCCATCTTATAAACTAAACGCCATATGATCTAGCCCCCTTTACTTCTCTACTTCCCCCTTCTCCTACTTCCCCTCTCCTGCTCCTCCAGTATGCCAGGTGCGTTCCCACCCCAGGATCAGGCTGTTGCTGGTCCCAGGAATCTGTAAGGCTCATTCCCTTGCCTCTTTCAATACTTTACTCAAACGCCAACTTCTCAATGATGCTACCTCTAACCACCCCATTGAATACTACAACCCCTTCCCCTTCCCATACTCACTAACTCCTTTCACTGCTTCATTTCTCTCCATTGCACTCATCACATTCTAATACTAGGTAAAATATAATTCGTTGTCTATGTCTCCCTAGAACAGGGGTGGGAAACCTTTTTACTGCCAAAGGCCATTTGGATATTTATAACATCATTCTCAAGCACACAAAATTATTAACTTAAAAATCAGTCTGCTATATTTGGTCATTTATTTGACTCACCCTATTGCCTTGGCAGGGCCAGCCCAAACGATTTTGTGGACTTTATGTGCCTGTGGACCAGACATTATCCACCCCTGCCCTGGAATGTAAGTTCCCTGGGGACCAAGAATTTGGTCTATTTTGTTTATCTAGAACTTACTCACACGTAGTATTTGACCAATATTTTTGAATGAATGAATGAACATATGAAGGACCAAAGGAAAAAGATTGTGGGCCACAAATACGGTCATTTCACAGATGTAGGAAAAAAGACTTGGCTCAAAGGCTGCTTTGGAAAAAGCAAGTTCCAACAGGAGCTCTAGAAACCAACACAGGCTCAAACCCAGGTGTGGAAGCCACTAAGTTAGTGGTTCTCAGACCTAACTCTGCATCAGAATCTCCTAGGAGATTCTAAAAGCACAGATTCCTAGGCTCTACCCCTGAGCTGATGAATTAACACCTTCAGGGAGCCAAGCTAGTGTGGCTCAGGGTTTGAGCATCGACCTATGAACCAGGAAGTCATAGTTTAATTCCTGGTCAGGGCACATGCCAGGGTCGTGGGTTTGATCCCCAGTGGAGAGAGAGTATGAGCATGCAGGAGCAGCCGATCAATGATTCTCATCATTGACATTTCTCTCTCTCTCTCCCTGCCTTTCTGAAATCAGTAAAAAAAAAAAATATATATATATATATATTTTTAAAAATCTTCAGAAAAAGGTCTAGGAGTCTGGATTTTAAATTCTCTCCCTTGCAATCTTGAGATTCTCTGTCTCTCTGTGTTTCCTCTTTGGGAAAAAATATATGTATGTATGTACATATGTATATGTATATGTAAAAATAAATAAAATTCAAGACCCAGTCTTTGGAGTGATCACAATGTTCCTCAGCCTAGGGAGGGGAAAACTACCACCTACCACATTTCAATCGCGGTGCTGAAAAAGGTTCTTCCACCTTTTCAAGTGTCATTTACCCTTTCTTAAATAAGAATTAAGCTAAAAGCTCAACTACCTCATGAACCTTGAATTATTCTACAAACTTTATACAGCAAGACAAATTAGGTAACGGGGAAGGCTTAAATAGTATTTTGAAACCCAAGGAGCTGTAGTAAGAAATCTCCATAACTCTTCTTAACCACCTGTCCAATGACTACCCTTTCCCATCCTCTTACTGTAGAATATAACGTCGGTTTTCAGTGCCCAGCCCAGGACAGGGAAGCTCAGATAACAACGCTGGCTCTGCTCTCTCTGTTGCCAAAGATTATATTCTTCTCCTTCCATTCACAGAAAGGACTGTTCATTGTACTTTCCAAATTAATAGTCCCAGGGCAAAAATAATAAACTAAGATAAGCTTCTTGGCGCCACAATTAAATGTACAGATGTCACAAATAAGGAGGCAGAAACAAAATTAAAGTATCTTAAGTTAGTAGGACCATCACTTACTCTGTTTGCTATTTTCTCCTTCAGAAATGGTTTTATGATGGCAAAAATGCCTTTAAATATTCGAGGTTCATTCACCACATGGACCGCTTTTATCCGAATGGGGAAACCATCCTGTGAGGGAAGGGAAGGGGATGTTAGAACATATAGAGTATTTGCAAACTGTCTGTTACCACAGCCTGCCTTCCCCAGTGAAATCTTCTTCAGTCTGGTCTGATTCTCAAGGTCTCCTCAAAGAAACCAAGTAGGAGCCAACCAGGAAGGTAAAAAGTGGTCTGAGCTTATGTGGATGGATCTAGTAGCTGTCAGACCTTCTGTACCAGAGCTGCCCAAATGTATGTTTCAGGATGTTACAGGGTGTGATGTGAAAAAGCATTCCCTGGTAGGTAAGTGAGTGTGAGAAGTAGCAAACTAAATGTGGTCAAACAGATTTCCTTTAACTGCAGGACAGTTCGGAGCCTTAGATGCAAATGTTTACAGTGACACTCACAAGGAAGGGAGTTGCTTTACCGTATTTCTCAAATTTATTTTACCTGGAATTTTGTCTCTCAGATCATCTTACAGCAAACAATAATCTAAACTCATTACGCTGGCCCTTAAATCTACACGGGATTCAGCAGGCGGCACCGGAGGAGTGGGAGCTAAGGAGGGCCAGAGCGCTGCCTCAGCCAGAATTCAAGCTTCTGATAACGACCGACTGCGACACCGACTGCGACACCGACTGCGACACGGACGTTGAAATATTCAGCCTGGGGCACAGCGGGGCCTCAAACACGTCGAGGATGTTCTATCTCTGGTCCCCTCAGCTCACAAGGGCCGGCACCCACGGGCTGGGTCAGAATGAGCTACGAGTCAAGCCCGAGAGACTTGGGCCACACTGTATTTGCTGGTGTGTTTCCCCGCCCAACCGAAAAGAAAAACAATTCTTGACTTGTCAATCTAAAAGCGTTCCTTAAAGCAGGGAACGGGTTATGAGGGCAGTAAAAGTGCTTTGCAAACCATTACACACTGTGGAGCTGTGTGAGGAACCTGCTGGTTCTCAGTGACTTGTGTTCTGAGACGCAACGTGAGGGGCGAGAGCATCGGGCCAAACGGTCCAATAAGGCTCCCCCCGCAGCCCCACAGGCGGCACGGCAGGCTCTGTTACCCTGGGCAGAAACACGGTTTCTGTTTCACTTGGTAGGAGGATTTCTCCTCTGTCTCCTTGACCAAAAGAAGAGCAGAGAGCATTGCTCTGGTTTTTGGAGTCTTGTCTGAAAGCTGATCTTGCCTAGATTAAAGGTACCTCAGAAACTACTGGAGACCCTCACGGGAATGAGTGGTAAATAGAACTTTTAGTGCTTTCGTATTTTTCTGGTTGTAGGAGCGGGAAGTGGGGTGAGTGTATCACACGGGTAACTGGACAGGACCCTGGGGAAACAACAACAGAACAGGCACACGACGAATGGGGGCCATACCTGAAGGATGCCAATCACCTTTTTGGCTATAAAAGGGCCAAAGTGAGATGCTTTTGATAAGCTCACTCCTTTGTAGTCTGCAAGAATTACGATTCCATTCACTTGGGTTTCTTCAGACTGAATGAGCTTTTCTAACGTCACGTATATGACTCGGATGTTTTCAGTAATTGGATAGTTGCCCGGTATCCACCTGTCTAAGGTCAGAAGAGATGGTCAGTAGCTACAAAAATACACACAGACAACGAGACAGGCTACGCTTTATCTCTGGGCTGACGCTGTCCTTTAAAAACAGAGCAGCAGGATGGCATTCTACTGGCATGGCTCTACGGAGGTTAGGAAACAGACACCTTCAGCAGCAGCTGACATTTCTTAACTCCTGAAATGGAAACGCAATTGTGTTGAAGTCAAAAGTGTGAACTCTGAAGTTACACCTTGGGCAAGTTACTTCCTTAGTCTGAGCGTACATTGCCTCATAAATAGAATGGTATAACAGTACTTACTTTATTTTTATTTTTTGCTAACCCTCACCTGAGGATATTTTTTTTCCCATTGATTCTTATAGCAAGTGAAAGGGAGGGGTTGGGGAAGAGGAAGAGAGAGAAACATCGATGTAAGAGGGACACATTAATTGGTTGCCTCCCACATGCACCCAGATGAGGGCCAGGGATGGACCTGCAACCCAGGTACGTGCCCTTGATGGCGCATCCCTTGGGTGTGGGGGATGATGCTCTAACCACTGAGTCACACCAGCGAGGGCAATACTTATCTTAATGGACATCTATGCCTTCTGCCATCAGGTGTGTCCCTTTATCTTCAGGACATCACCCTGGTTTTCCTTGGGGAACCACCTCTTCCCATGCTAACCATGCGGTTTGGGTAAAACTGAATTGACTCCTGGCTCCAGGTGTGGGCTTGCTCCCGTCTCCTCTTAAGCCAGGTTGATAGGGTTTGTTATCTGCCATCAACAGGCCTTGACTAACACATGGAGGGGATAGAACGGAAAAGGAAAGGGAGAGAGGGGCTGCACAGACACACCCCAAACTGAGGCTGTGCACAAGCACCCACAACAGCTCAGGGCAATACCTGGGCGGATGCAGAGGATATGGCAGCCCCGGGGGTCGGTGTGGGGCAGCACGGTGAGGAACCCGGAAGCCAGGGCCTCTTTTAAGGCCGACGGCTTCAGGTTATGGAAGACTTCGGGCCAGCTCCTCCGGCAGCTGTGGTAGTTGATCAGGAGCTGCAGGGCCCGGTCGTAATCAAACTTGCGGGCTCGGAGGAAGCGCAGCAGGAAGGCGTCATCCAGGGAGGTGCGCAGGTTCGGGAAGTCCTTCCGCACCATGTCACGGAGGGCCTGCACATCGCGAAGCCTCCACTCCGGCTTCTCCTGCAGCTCTTCCCTGGCCTTGGTGACCAGTTCTTCCGTCAGCGAGCACACGTAGCCAGGAGGCTGGGGTGCTGGCGGCAGCTCATTTTCGGAAAGGGAGGCCACAGAAGGGCTAGTTCTCAGAGAGTCACTTTCTTCTGACATTAGCTACCAGGGTGCCTGTCAAAACAGACGCCCCAAGCGGATTAATAAAGTGCAGCATTAATTAACTGGTCATCTCAAACCCTGGGGCAGCTGAGGGAGGGGGCCGCCAAATAACCTCAGACCACTGGGCCGCCCCTGGGGTGGAGGCGTGAACTGGATCTGAACGACCTGCCCAATCCAGCCCCAGACTGGATTAGGGTCTCTGTGGAGGCATCCAGACCTTTAGCAGGAAACACACTCCTCACCCAACGCCGTGGCTTTGCTCACAGGTGAATGCATGTGTGCTCAATGTTACTTGTAATTCGAGAAATGTGAATTAAAACAACTCTGAAATTCAGACTGGCAAAAGGCAAAATGGGCACTCTGACATGCTTGCTGTTGGAAGAATAAACTAGGTAGCCTCTTTGGATGTCAGTTTGTCATTATCTATCAAAATTTAGCCCTGGCCAGGTGGCTCAGTTGATTAGAATGTCGTACTGTACACCCAAAGGTTGTGGGATTATAATGGCAAAAGATTGGAAACAGTTTAATTACCTACTAGTTAGAGACCGGTTAGGTAATATCACCATATGAATGGAAAGCTATTGGATCATGGAAATCAGGCAGAATTTATAAGCTGATATGCTGAGGGGGTGGGGTGGGGGAAGCAGTTGCAGAACAAAGTATATAAAATAATCGTGTTTGACTGGCAGGTGTGGCTTAGTGGTTGGGCATCGACCTATGATCCGGGAGGTGAGGGTTCAGGTCCTGGTCAGAGCACACACCAGGGCTGAAGGCTCCATCCCCAGTGGGGGGCAGGCAAGAGGCAGCCAATCAATGGTTCTCATCATTGATGTTTCCAACTCTCTCCCTCTTCCTTCCTCTCTGGAATCAATAAAAACAATTGCATTTATGTTTTTAAAATATATACATATATTCACTTGTCAATACACCTAAAATTTCTGAAAAGAGATAGAGGAAACTGTTGTCAATAGTTCCCAGAGAACAACTGGAGAGCTGGATATTTGAGGTGGGAGAGGTTTTTAACTGTACTTTTTAATTTTTTTTTTTATCATATGCAATGTGACTTATCATGGTGGTCATGAAACTGAACTCATCAGATCTCCTGCTGAGGTGAAGCATAAATGATGGATGGCCCCAGCTGCTTTCCCCCTGGATCCACCATCCAGGGGATTCACACTCTGCACAGACCGCCCCCAGCCAATGACAGGCACGGGACTCCTCTAACAGGTGTGGACAAAAGGAACCACATGCTAACCTGACAAGCTCAGGGGAGGCCTACGTGGCAGTTATGCAAACTCAGAGACCTAAAAAACCACAAAAGATGGTTTGAAATTAAATATTTAACTACAGATTATGGTGGGTAGTCATGTCGTAGACCAGTATTTTCCTGACAAGATCAACTCAGATCTTCACTGACCCATTTGCCTTTCTGCCTCCAGACAACAAATCTGTGAGATGTCTGGGTCACTTGTAACCTCCTTTTTACCCTGAGCCCCTCAGGGCACAGCTAATGGCACCGGGACATTCCCTCTTGTTATTGTTATCAAGTTAATTGTCCACTGTTAATTACCTTAAAGTATCCTGATCCATCTCTATAAAAAAAAAAGCATATGTCCATCATTTGACTTTTTACCCTATCCCAGAGCTTTCTTCGCTTTGCATTATCCCACCTCCTTAATCTATCACCAATGAATTTCATGTAACTCACCTACGTCCCTTTCCTTTGATTGCAATGTATAAATACAGATGTAACCCTCCATTCTCCGGAGCATTATCTCAATTCATTGAGGTTCTGCTTCCGGCATATGTCGACAGTTTGGCTCAAATAAACTCACAAAAATTCTTTACAGGTTTCCATGGTTTTTGGTTTTTTTCATTAACACAGGTAACTCTCTGCTTCGGGGACTCCCCATCAGTCTGGCCAGCCGAACCTTTCACGGACCTGCATGCAGTCTGAGACTTACTGCCCGAACCCCCTTCACAGGGCCAGCTCCCCTCCCTTTATGCTTCATGGGCGTCGCTACCAACGGATTCCTTGCGTGTCTAATCTCATTTCAGTTTCTGCTTCTTAGAAGACCAGAACCAACACACTTATCAAGTGAAAAACAGAAACAAAAAACAGCTGCCTGAGATAGTCCAAGAATAAGCTAGCAGTAGGGCTGTCCAGTTCCAAAGCCCAAGCTCTTGTCCACCCATGGACTGTCACTGAACCCCTGGAGCTCAACAAGGGAGGCGGGGACCACCTCAGGGGTCTCTGCATGTAGCCAGTCACACTAAGTGCATAGCAGCCCTGTGACCAGGTTACTTGCTCTGCATCTCAGGTCTGCCCATTCCATTCCTTGCATTCTAACCTCCAGCCCTACCCAGCTTCTTTCACTTCCTCCCAGTGGTGTTTTCTTGTCTTGTGCACATCCTGTTTCCTCCAACTAATATGCTCGTCCTCTAGTTCATCACTTGACTGATTCATCCTTAAGTTCCAATTAGATGCCACTTTATTTATTCAACAAATATTGAGCACTTACTATGTGCCAGGCCCACTTCCAGGCACTGGGGATGCAGCAGTGAATATAAAATCCTACCTTCATTGAGCTTAGATACTAGTGTGTGTGTGTATGGGGGGGGGGGGGGGGGGAGGAACTATAAGCAAAATATATAGGCTCCATAAGCACTATGGAGAGAAATAAAGCAGGAAGGGGGTTGGATGTATCTGGGGACAGGAGATGCCATTGTAAATAGGGTGGTCATGGAAGGCCTCACCCAAGTGACAATGGAGCAAAGACAAAGGAGACGAGGGAGCAAGTTGTGTAAGTAGATACCTGGGGGGACAAGTGTAAAGTCTGAGGCAGGAATCTGCCTGGCCTTTTCGAGGAACAGAGAGGCCAGTGTGGCTAGAGCCAAATGAGCAAGACAGGGAGTACTAGCGGAGAAATTTGGAGAGGTACCCATTGGACCAGAGCTTTGTAGGCCAATAAGGTTGACCTTGAGTTTGGTGGGAGCTAAGAGGGTTTTGAGTAGAGTGACAGGACCAGATTTATATTTTAAGAGGATTGTTCAGTTGTCTTGCAAATGGACTGGAAGGGGATGAGGATGGAAGGGAAAAGACCATTTAGAGGCCACTGCCATAATCCAGGTGAGAGGTGACGGTACTTGAAACAGAAGGCCTTCTGGGACTCCAGCCCAGATTAAGAGCCTTCCCACAGCTCTTAACATAGCACTTCTCCCACTCCATTGTTGTCTGTAGGCAATTTGTGAGCAACATTCACAACTGTATTGCTCATCACCTTAAGCCCAACACCTAACAGGATGCCAGGCACACAGTCCGAGCTCCATAAATATTTGTTGAATGCATTTAATCTGCTTGGCAGAGGTATGCTGAGCGAGGAATGGAGCAAGCAGAGACTCACAGGACCCACCCGGGGCTCTGTTTCCATGGGAGTTACCACAGATGGCTGTAATCCCAATCCAGTGCTTACTCAGGAGAAAGACTGTCACAGCACGTCCATGCCACAGCCTGTCTTTCTTCAGCCTGTCGCCTCGTTTCCCACCTCTCAATGCATATTAAATGCCACCATTCTCAGAACACCTCATGCATTTGTGATATTTCTGCTGGAATTTACTCTCCTTGTTTGTTCCCACCCAGACAACTCATCACCTTCCAGACTCAGCTTCAGTGTCATCTCCTCTGTGAAGCCTTCCCTGATTCCCCTAGGGCCTAGGGTAACTTCCACACCACCTATTTCTTTCAGAAATGGCAGTCCAGTGTTAAGACATAAACACTCCTCAGGGTCTGTTTCACCAGCCTTTCATTATCAAGTAATCACTGATCACCTACCATATGAGTCAGGCACTGTGCTCACAGGCACTGGGCATACAACAGCGAATATTATAATTCTTTGCCTTAGGAAGCTTAACGCACAGTGTAATAATGAAGAGGTGATATGTATTTGAGCATTTCACCATGTATCGAGCATGGTGATAAGAATTTTTCTTTTAATCTTCACAATATTTGGTGACGCCTCTATTGCTCCTCCCATTTACAGAGGGAGGAAACTGCTCACTAGAATGTAAATGCCATGGGGGGCAATTTGCCTGGCATGTTCACAGATGCTCAGAACTATCAGCTGATGATGCGAAGGTAAGTGATGGGCCAGGGGCACACACCTAGCGGGCTCTACACTCCACCTGGGGCCTCCGGGCTAATCTCCGGGGTCTGGGCAGTTGTCAGGCTCAGAGCTGATGGGTGGGGACACGGAGGCGTGCAAACCCCATTCCTTAGGGTGGAGCCACGAATCTTCCTCACCTGAGTCCATCATCCTGTGAGCATCACCTTCCTCCCTGCGCCACCCAAACAAGGAGAGGTCTAGAAACCATCGCTCCTGGAGCCCCACAGACCCTACGTCCCATCCCGTAGCAGCCTTTCAACACCCCCACTTCCGGTTGTCACCCCTTCCCCAGGTGTCCCCATTTCCTGGGGTCTCTCTCCTCGGGTCCCCCACTTCCGGTTATCCCTCCCTCTCAGGGGTCCCTTTCCCCGGCCCCCAGGGCCACGGACGGGCTCGCAGGCACTCACCGGCCCGGTTACAGGGCGGAGAGCGGGTCCGTCGGCGGCGGGAGCCTCGTCCGGCAGCGGCACGCTCACAACCAGCCGCACTCCCGCCCGCCCGGCCCCGCCCCTCGCACCGGAAGTGACGCACAAGGGCGTGCGAAGACGGGCGCCGCCGTCAGTGCGCATGTGCGATGCCTGGCCGCGGTGTCGGTCTTTTGGCTCCACCTGGCGGCCGGAACCGCGCAGTGGGACAGGAGCCAGGGGAGAGGCTGGCTGGAAGGATGGGGGATGCCTGCAAGTTTAGATGGGCCAGCTGGGGAAACTGAAGCCCAGAGGAGGAAGGAAAGAAGCTGCCGTTTTCCGAGAATGTAGCTACCGTGCACCTGGTGTTTTGCGTTTATTCTCTCATCAAATCCTCATAGTTATGGAAATTTTCATGAAAGGGAAACTGGCAATCAGTGGAGGAAATGGCTTTAAACCTAGATTTCGGCATTAGCATTCCAGGATTCTTTTCTGTTTTGGGGTCCATGAAGTCCCCTTTATGAGAGTGGTAAATTGAATAAGGTTCTACTAGCCCACATCCCCTGTCCATTAAAACCCCCAGGCTGCCAACAGATAGAGTATTTTGTGCAACTATGACTTTCAGAGAAATCTAGCCCCTCTATCAGACGGAGTAAAGATGCTAAACCATTTCTGGAGAGAGACATGCTGTTGTCCAGGAGGACTGAACCCCCAGAGGTGTACCCAAGAGATGACCTCATTCCTTCCTTTCCCCATCCAGGGGCAAGAGGGCCCAGGGAGATGGCATCCGACCCAAGAGGGCCGCAAGAACATGACAGTTTCTGTGAGATGCTAGACTGTGTGAAAACCAGCAACTACAGAATCTTTGAATTTTATCTCCTGTGTGGAAGAAAGAAGCTACAGCTGTGATACAGAAGAAGTTAAGTAAAAGCCCCCAAAATGCTGTATTTGCATTGGGAATATCAGTATAAATTCAAGAAATGTTTTATTTTTGGAAGGAAATGTTTACTAGTATGCATGTATACACACATACACATATACACTATATTCTGTATATATAAAACATAACTAGTTCTATCCACTAGAAAGGCCTAGAAACAAAGACTAATCTAGTAACAAAGAGCATATCTAACACTCAGATTTTAGTCTTGAAATGCTATTTTCTATTTAAAAACATAAAAGGACCTCTCAGAGAAATTGCTGATTACGGATACTGTATACCAGATGAGCCTGGAATGTCTTGGCATACTTGATAACAAAGAAGCTATTAAAGGTACTAGGGTCACATAAAAAAGACTTAGAAACCAACCTGAAGATGAGATCATTTCAGCTGCAACAAAGATCATTGCAATTGATTGAAACTCATCAAATATGCTTCAATCCCTGAGTTAATAAAACCAGCAAAAAAAAAAAAAAGAGTTCATATTCAGCAAAAACACTAATTGATCACCTTCTGAGAATGGCATAGAAACAAATTATATTCTTAAAAACTAGGTAAATAAAAGGAAAGAATCAATTACTCCACTTTAAAAAAAATGCTTTTATTGATTTCAGAGAGAGGAAAGCAGAGGGAGACAGAAACATCAATGATGAGAGAGAATCGTTGATCGGCTGCCTCCTGCACTCCCTCCACAGGGGATCAAGCCTGCAACCCAGACATGTACCCTGATCAGAATTGAATCATGACCTTCTGATTCATAGATCAAGGTTCAACCACTGAGCAACACTGGCTGGGCAAGTATTCCACTTTTCATATATTTATTATGCCACTGGGTAATAAAATAGTAGGTTAAAAAAAACACCTTCTTATAAAATTATTATAGCTAATTGCCTTGGTTGGGTGTCTCAGTGGTTGGGGTGTCGTCAGATACACCAAAAGTTTTGATTCCTGGTCAGGGCGCATTCCTAGGTTGCAGGTTCCATTCCCAGTCAGGGCGTCTACAGAAGGCAACCAATCAAAATTTCTCTTTTATATCAATGTTTCTCTCTCTCTCTCTCCCTCCCTTCCCCTCTCTCTATAAAAAATATCAATAAAAACATGTCATCAGTTAAGGATTTAAAAAATATAACAGTTAATAAATGAAAACAAAATGATTGCCATTTGGCAGTCTGCTATAAAATCATGTACCGAGAGAGAGAGAGAGAGCGCAAAACTCCAGCCATGTACATGGTTCTTGATGAAAGAGCCCAGAACCACCTGCTGTCATGCCAAAGGAACGAAACCTGGGTCTGATCCAGCTGCTAATTTGCGGGAAACACAGGTCACAGAGCCAAACCGAACTGTACACTGAGGATGCAACTGACAAAATCCAGACACTGAGAAACTACACTGGCCAGGAAGCCTGAGCTCTGGAGTAGACATACCGCCAGGAAAAGAGAGAGAGGGGGAGAAACCTGTGCACTGAAAGAGGCTTGAAAGACATTCAGTTTTTTTTTAATGGGCAAAACTAAGTTTGATGTCTAGGGGTGCACACTCAGATGATTAAACCATAGAGAATGTGAGGAAACCATTGCTATAAAAGTCAGGGCAGTGGTTACTTTCAGGGCAAGGGCTGTGACTGGGACATGGAGGGACTCGTGGGTGGCTGGTTAATTCTACTTCTTGACCTGGGTGGTGTTGACAAGGGTGTTTGTCTTGAAATGACTCCCTGAGCTACAAATTTAATTTGTATGATTTTCTGCATCTGTGGTTTGTTTTACAATATAAAGTTGTTTTTTAAATGAAAACAGAACTACTTCACTCTGTGTGTGTGTATATACTAGTATGTGTATCTATAGCTTCTGGGAGTACCAGGCACATAGCAGCTGCTCACTAAATATGACTCCCCTTCCCTGTTAATCCTGTGAAAAACCCTTTAGTTGTGTGATTTCACTCCCTTGTGTAACTAATTTAAAGTAGTTGATGCTTATTTTTTATTGATTTTTTTTATTACAGAGAGGAAGGGAGAGGGGTAGAGAGTTAGAAACATTAATAAGAGAGAAATTCGATCAGCTGTCTCCTACCATACCCCCTACTGGGGATGTGCTCACAACCAAGGTACATGCCCTTGACCAGAATCGACCCTGGGACCCTTGAGTCCGCAGGCTGACACTCTATCCACTGAGCCAAACCGGTTAAAGCAGTTGATGCTTACGAAGTGATTGTTCCCAGTGCACGTAATCTAACTGAATTTTCACAACCTTGTTATTTTTATTCCCATTTTACAGAGAAGAAAATAGAGGCTCAAAGAGGTCATCTGTGGCCCCACAGAAAGTGGTAGAGTAGTCAGATTTTAAACCCAGGCAATCTGGCCCCCTGACCCTTATTCTCATCCAGTGTGTGTGTGTGTGTGTGTGTGTGTGCGCGCGCGCACCTACCTTACTGTTTTTTAAATTTGGTGTCCAGTGCCCCTTTTTGTACAAATAATACCTCCCCCTTATGGAGTGCCTGACAATGTGTGTGCCACCCCTTGGCAGGCCACACCCTGGACCACGAAGGTCCTTGTTAGTCTGCCTTTGACAGATGAGAAAACCGGAACTCAGAGAGATGAAGAACTTGCCCAGTTACAAGGTGAACAAACGGAAGTGTGGGGGTTTGAGTTGTGGTGGGGGCGGTTCATACTCTTTGGCCCTTCAGATTCTCAAGAACAAAATGTTCCTGCCCCTAAACAGGTGGCCAGCCGATGGGTCTGACCCAGTGTGAGGTCACGGGTTGCCCAATCAGTGGTCCGGAGCCTGACTTGGCTTGAGAAGTGTCCAGACCGGGGCTGGGAGAAGTCGAGAGCTTGGCAAGTGCCAGACATGCCTGACCCCATTCGGGGGGCCGTGTGAAGCTTGTGACCCGTGGGCTGGGTGTGCCTCAAGGAGCCAGAGACTCCGGTGTGCCAGGCTTTGGTTCAGAAGCCCTAAAGACAGGACCTCGAATAGAGCTGTCCACTTCCCGTGTGGCCGGGGCTGGCTGCATGGATTTCCCAGAAGAGGTGGGAGCCCGGCTGTGTTTTTCTGGTCACACATTGATTTTCTAACATGACTCAGCATCGCTGCTGGGAGATCCCGTCCACCCTCTCTGTTCCTGGGGGCTCTCCTTCCCACCCAGGCTGAAGTGCTTAACAACGGGGATGGGAACGGCAGCGGATGAGGAGAGGGGGCGGCACCAGCCCTCTGCCTCACAGCGAAGAGCCCCCACTGCCCACACTCCGTTGTACAGTAACACCCAACCGGACCAGCTTCTTGCCGAATGCCGGGCGCCTTGCTGAGCCCCGTGCGTGTGTTCCCCCAGCTGGCCGCACACTCGGGTCATCGGGGAGGTGCTCTCGTGAGCTCCATTGCGAGGTGAGAAGATTGAGAGTCGGCGAGGCCAAAGCACTTGTAAACAGACACACAGACATGGAGCGTCCGGTCTGTGATTGTGGGACCTCAGGCCGTCCATCCAGCAACGCTCTGTCGAGGCCCTGTGTCGCTCAGCCTTCCCGACAGCCTGGGTGGGCAGTACGGTCACCTGCATGGAGACAGGAGAAAACGGAGGCCCGGGGAGGTGGGTGTGACTTGCACAAAGTTCCTCAACACTTCCCCTGTGACAGCAGTGAAAGCCCACAGCTGCTCCAACGTGGCCCAAGCCCTCGATGTGTTATCACACCTTACACTTGCCCGCAGCTGTTCTGTGATGGGCAGAAGGGGCAAGGAGTCCTCTGGTGACCATCTTCTGGAAGGTGGGTGGGCATAACGGGGTCTCCTCCCGGTGGTGGTGACTATTTGCAGAGTTTGACATGTGGCCCCTACAGAGGGCCCAGAGGTGTGAGGGGGCTGGGAGAAGCGGGAGGCCTGGCTGCCCGGGGAAGGAGCCAGAGAGCGGGTCGGCTGAGGTCAGCCCGCCCTCCAGGTGCCCCTGGGAAAGGCTGCTTGACTGTTTCCCACAGACCAGCGTGGGCAGAAAGCAGCTACAAGGAGCCAACTTGGGCCTTGTCCTGTAGCGCCTCCTAGAGGGGCAGAGGGGTGGCGGCAGCGAGAAGCTGGAGTTGGATGTCAGATTCCCAAAGACTGAAGAAGAAATTGCAAGGGGCCCCCAGGAAGAAGCGTGCCCCCGTTGAGGTCAAAGGTGAGAAGGACTTGAAGCAACGGCCGTCTCCACGAGTCCACAACAGCGTCCCGACACAGAAAGGGGCAGCTCTCAGCATTTGCTGCGCCCAGCGCCCTTGAGGCCAGCTGGAAGGGTGCTGGCCGAGTGACACCCTTCCTCTCCGCTCACCATCTCTCTGAGCCCCCCTTGAACCCAGAAAGGCTAGGAAACCATCTATGGGCTCCACAGGTTTTTTTTTTTTTTTTTAAACTAGTGCTTCTAGAATGGCTAACATTTAAAGAGACACCAACTCTTGGACATTGTTGGTGGGAATGCAAGGTGGCGCCACTTTGGAAAATAATTTGCAGCAGTTTCTTAGAAAGTTAAACATATACTTATATGACCCAGCAATCGCACTCCTAGATATTTGCCCAAAGTAATGAAAGTACTTGTTCACTCAAAGACATGTGCATGAATGTTCTGAGCAGTTTCACTTACAATAGCCCAAACTGGGCAACATGTCTCTGCATAGGAAGGGGGCCATCAACAGGAACGAGCTACTAACACATGGATACATCTCGAAATAGTTCTGCTCAATGGGAAAAAGGAGTAGGGATTGTATGTTTCCACTTCTAGGAAATTCCGTAAAATTTAAAGTAACCTGCAGTGAACGAAACAAATCTGCTGTGACTGTGGTTGCCAGGGAATGAGAGGGGTGATGAGAAGACGAGGAGAAGGGGGCAGCAGGAAACTTTTGGGGTGATGGAAACGTTCATCATCTTGATTGTAGTGATGGGCTCATGGGAATGTATGTATGTCAAAACTCATCCAATTATGCAACTTAAATAGGTGTAGTTCATTGTATATCGATTATACCTCAATAATGCTGTTAAAAAAAAAACCAAACACAAAACTAGGGAGTGGCAGGGTTAGGATTTGAACCTACGTGTCCGAGGAAGCCTTTCTGTCCCTCCGCTGTGGACTGTGGCTGTCCTCTCCCGGGGCCTCCTCCACACCGCCCTCTGGCCTGCCCTCGGGATTTGTGGGGGACTCCTTTCTCCCCTCAAGGGACCTTTCCTGTGTCCTTCAGTTCGCTGCCTGAGAGCCCGTGCTCCAGGGTTCCCGGTGGCTGTCTGACCTTGGGTGGTTCCTTTACCTCTTTGAGCCTCTGATTCCTCATCTGAATAATAATAGCAGCCACCTCGAGATTGCCTCAAGGATCAAATAAGAGACAGTTCATGTGAAACAATTAGCACAGGGCTCGGTGTAATAAAGCACTCAATAAATGTTAACTATTATCGATCTTCACCTGGGCAGTGGCTGCTGGCTGTTTAAGTTTCTCAGCCTTTGAATCAAGTGCTTACCGCCTCAGTTATATTTATTGACATGGAAAGATGCCCAAAGTGTACTGCTGAAGGGGGGCGAAGCAGGCCACAAAACAATACATTTTAAAGGCATTTTAAGACTGAAGCGGGGAGAGCGGACACACATCTCTCAGCTCGGGGTCCGCACACCGGAGGCGCTCAGTGAGAGCCGGGTGTGATTATTGTTCTTGTGAAGGCATTTTGTTGCCCAGCCAGTGCTGCTTTAGACATTATCCTGTGAGCTCCTGTGAAGTAAGATTGCTCGAGACTGTGCTTGGACAGTGAGTCAGAGAGAGAGAGAGACTGTGCCGGGCCCCCTGCCTTCCCTCTGACGCACTGCCGGGGGCTGTCGTGGGTGGGGCGGGAGCTGGACTTGGGACCCACGGTCTCAGGTGGATGTTGGTACTTTCTTTTGAGGCCCTGGGAGCAAAGGCAGAGCAAAGCCATGCCCTTTGGGATTGAGATTCCAAGCTTGGACAAAGAATATTCTTTGCAGTGACTGAGGTGCGATGATATAATGTAGATACTTGGGGGCATTCCAATCAATTGGCAATTGAGAAAATCACAGAAGGGTGATGATGATGTTGATGTTGCTGTTACATTTAACATTGTCTTCCACTTATTAGGTTTTGACTATGAGCTCCTAAAATATATTCAGAGACTCACAATCTTTATCTCTTTTTATCCTTCCAAGTACTCAATCAGTTATTCTGTTACTAAAAATTTTATAGATAGGGTGTATTGCTCTTTAGCATTTTAAATACATATACATAAGGCATCAACCTTCACAAATTTTTTTAAAATTTATTTTTATTGATTTCAGAAAGAGGTAGGGAGGAGAGAGAGAGAGAATTATCAAACAACTTGCAATAGCCCCTACTGGGGACTGAGCCCACAACCTTTGGAGGTGCCCTGACCAGGAAGCAAACCCTGACCTTCTGGTTTGATGCTCAACCACTGAGCCACACTAGCTGGGCAAAATTCACAAACCTTACATAATGTACAGCTATGAAGTATAAGACTTGGTGAATTGTAACAGATCAGATCAAGATGCATAACTTTTTAAAAAATATATTTGTATTGACTTCAGAGAGAAGGGAAAGGGAGAGAAAGATAGAAACATCAATGATGAGAGAGAATCATTGATTGGCTGCCTCCTGCACACCTTCTACTGGGGATGGAGCCTGCAACCCGGGCATGTGCCCTTAAAATATATTTTATTGATTTTTTACAGAGAGGAAGGGAGAGGGATAGAAAGTCAGAAAAATCGATGAGAGAGAAACATCGATCAGCTGCCTCTTGCACACCCCCCACTGGGGATGTGCCCGCACCCAAGGTACATGCTCTTGACTGGAATGGAACCTGGGACCCTTGAGTCCGCAAGCTGATGCTCTATCCACTAAGCCAAACCGGTTTCGGCAAACCCGGGACTCCTTAATCCACAGGCTGGTGTTCTATCCACTGAGCCAAACCGGCTAGGGCAAGATATATAACTTTTTAAATTAAAAACAAATTAAATTGATTGGGGTAATAGTGGTTCAGGTATGCAACTCTATAATACAATCTCTGTATCCTCTATTGCATGCTCACTACCTGAACTTTAGTTTCCTTCTATCACCTTATATTTTTTATTTTTATTTGTCACCTCGTGTTTGGTCCCCTTTACCCTTTTCCTTCACCTTCCCCTCCATTCCCCTCTGGCAGTCACCATTCTGTTGTCTGCAGCTGTGCATTTGTGGTTTTGAAAATACATAACATTTTAAAATATTTAAAATATATTTTTATTGATTCAGAGAGGGAGAAAGAGAGAAACATCTGCGAGAGAGAATCATTGATGGGCTGCCTCCTGCATGCCCCCTACTGGGGATTGACCCACAACCTGGGCATGTGCCCTGACTGGGAATCAAACTGTGACCTCCTGGTTCACTCATAGGTCGACGCTCAGCCATTGGGCCACACCAGCCGGGCCGGATAGGTTCTGATGTTTTAAGAATTAGTTGTGACTGCTTGTAGGGACAAGCCACTCCCAGCCTTTTATTTTTTATCCTCACTGAGGATATGTTTGTTCATTTTTAGAGAGAGAAGAAGGGAGGGCGGGAAAGAGAGAGAGAGAGACAGAGAGAGCCAATGTGAGAGAGAAACATCCATCGGTTGCTTCTCCTACACGCCCCAACCAGGAAATCAAACCTGCAACCTAGGTATGTGCCTTGAAAAGGAATCAAGCCCACAAGCCTTCGGTGTACAGGGTGGTGTTCCCACCGACTGCGTCACACGACCAGGCCCAGCCTTTTGTGGTGACGAGATCATGGTCCTTGGAGTTAGGGACCCAGGGCCCAGCCCTGCTGTCCCCCCATCCCAGGGCCCTCTGTGGCTCTGGGCAAGTTAAGGTGTCCAGTCATCACCTTCCTCCCAGCAAGGCCCTGGCTCCGAGTAGTCCCTCAGTCAGTGTCCACTGGCTACAGGAGGAATGAACCACTGTGCCCTCTGCTCCCCGCCTACCCCTGGCCCTTAGGACTCAGGAACGAGGCACTGTGAAGGGCTTGTAATGCACAGGTTTCTAGAAAGACCTGCAGGCATAGACACAAGACTCAGGCAGATGGATGCCTAACAGGGGCCCATCGGCCTGGAGGGCCGCAGCCACCCGAGAGCCCTGGAAATCGGAAATCAAGCCCCGGGCTGGTAGGAGAGAGGCTCAGGCCTCCCTCCAGGAATGGGCTGATGGGAGCTCTCTACCTGTGACCCCACTTGTGACCGCAGCTCCTATCACCTCAGCCTCCAAAAGGCTGGGCCCACGGGGCCATAAATTCCTGCTATCGTTAGTCAGTATCTCTACAGCTCCGGCTGTTTGCTGGGAGCGCTACAGTTATTTTTATCACTTATGAGTTCCATGATTATTTTTTTTATCACTTTTTTCTCACAGCAACCTTGCAAACATGGCTGGTTTTGCTCTCTTTCGATTTGGAGTTGGGGGAATCCAGGCCCCAGAGGATTTCAGAGAATTTTTAAAAATTTACCCAGAACTCTAGAGAGGGTCAGGGTTTGCCTCACAGCCTTTCTGAGGTCCAGGCTGGGGCTTTGTGTGAGGCCAAAGGCTGTGGAAGAATCAGGAGGTGGAAACCGGGAACTAGGGAAAGATCTTGGCTCAGCTACTTCTGAGCTGTGTGACCTTGGGCAAGTCACTCAACCTCTCTGTGCCTCCGTTTCTTTGTCAGTCAAATGAGGAAGTAATAATAGTACTTACCTCATAAGTTAGTATAGATAGATGCTCAGTGAGGGTCTATATGACTTAAATCAGGATCTGAATTCTAAACTCAGGCCCTGGCTTACTGGATGACGTAGGCAAGTCTCTCGCCCTCTCTGGACCTTAGATTTCTTATACGTAAAATAGGCATAATCTCGCCTGCCTCCCGCCGTGGCTCTGGTATCTCCATCTCATCAGCCTGGTCTTCGAGTCCTCACCCCTCCAACCCTGCTTGGTACTGAGCCCAACCATCCCACCCCCAGCTTTGCCTGGGTAACTCTCCATTATCATCTCAGGTGTCCTGCCTTCTCTCCTTCTCTTCTTTTCTTCACTTACTCAATAAGTACTTAGTGAACACCTACTATGTGCCGGAACTGTGGTAGGCGCTAGAAAAGATAGGCAAAGGCCCTGTCCTCATGAAGGGGAGTTAGACCATAGACGAAAAAGATGAAAAAACAAAAACTCAAGGCAATTACAAACTGTGTTAAGAACTTCCTAAGGAAAAGTTAAAACACCACAAGTGGAAATAAATGAAGAAGGTTGCTTTCTAGAACGTCCTCTCCGAGGGACTCTTCTGTTTAAATTAATAATTTATTTGACGAGGTACATGGCATAAAATTCAGGCAACGTACCACGGCTCGCAGTCTAGAGTGCTCCCAGCCCTCCCCCAGATTTGCAGGCTTCCTCCCAGAAGCCCCTGTGTGGCCAGCTTCTTGAGAGTGGGGGCCCTTTGTGGTGGCATCTGAGTCACAAGAAGCGGCAGCCGTTTGCAGACATGGGATAAGAGGAGCCCAAACAGAGGGCATGGCAAGTGCAAAGTGTCTGGGGAGAGAAGGGCCCGCAGAGGCGATCGGGTGGGCGACGTGGAGCCAGTGAGCCAAAGGAAGGGATTTGGAGGTTTCTCTATGGGGCCTGGGCAAAGCTTTCAAGTTGGGGGCTGGGTCAGGGTCAGGATGTGTCTGCTGGTCTGTGTTCTATAAAAACACCATGGAGAATGGGTTTAGGGATCTGAGTGGAGCAGGGAGACCATTGAGATAAAGACTGTGCAGCTGGTGATGGTGGAGACAGGGGCCTGGATGGAAGGATGGGGGTGTTGAGCAAGGCGGTGACCTAGGCTATTTGGGAAGTGGGGTAGAGACCAGCGAGGGCTCCCGGGCCATATACTCTCATGACACCGTGTCATTGTTAGGCTGTCTCTGTGATGATTAGATTAGCATTGCACCCAGTAACCTGGCACAGAGCGGCACTTGGGACATGTTTGCTGAAGGGAGACTAGAGGATGAAAAGGCCCTTTGTGAATGGAGACGTGCCCTTTGAGGAAAGGCTGCGGCGGGCCCCTCGGTGCTCCCTCTCCCCCCCAATGGACACTCCCCTCCCACCCGGCCTTGCCAGGAGAATCACCCCCAAATCCACCCTGTCACCGGGAGCCGGCTTCTGATACAGGAATTTTTGAGCCTCAACCTTAGGATTCTCATATATTCTTGGTGGTGAAACCCTTTCTCCACGAAAGCCTGACTCAGTCTGGGAAACCGAGTCCAGGGGTGCAAGGCAGCCCCAGGTTAGTGGCAGAGTTTCCCCCCAGACCCGCCCTTGATGCCTCTCCTCCACCTCTTCCTCTGGAAGCCGACGGCTACTGTGTATATTGTACTGGGCAAGTCTGAGGTAACACAGAATACTTTCCATTAATTTTACTCTCATAACGGTCTTAGGAGGTGGGTTCTACTGATACTCACTTGAGAGATGAGACACCTTCTTTTTGCCTTCTGTCCTGCCTGCCCACCCGTGTCCTGGAGGCTCTCACTCCTCTATAATGACATAAGCATAATATGCTAATTAGACTGTGCATCCTTCCGGACGACCTTCCAGATGAAGCCGGGCTGTGGGGAAGCCCAGGTCCCTGGTGCCTGCTGGTGGTCAGAGGGAAGCTGGGGTCCCGGGTGCCAGAGGGAAGTTGGTGCCAGCAGCTGGGGGAAGGAAGGCCTGCTCTTGCACGAATTTCGTGCATTGGGCCTCTAGTTCTGTATGTATTTGACCGATGTGATTTCCTTGGAACTTCTGCCACAGGGAAAATCACCCAGGTTCCCTGAGGCCTGGTTAGCCACTGAGTCTGGTCTTTGGTCTTCTGCAGCCTGTTTTTGTTTTTTAGTTTTTAAACATTTTTATTGATTTCAGAGAGGAAGAGAGAGATAGATAGAAACATCAATAATGAGAATCATTGATCAGCTGCCCCCTGCATGTCCCCTACTGGAGATCGAGTCCGCAGCCCGGGCATGTGCCCTAACCAGGACTCAAACCCTGACCTCCTGGTTCACCAGTCAATGCTCAGCCCCTGAGCCGCACTGGCTGGGCTGTGGTTGTTTCTAATCAGTAAAGTGTTTTACTGGTTTTTTTAAGAGAGAAAGGAAGGGAGAGGTAGAGAGAGAGAAACATTTATGAGAGAGGAACAGCAGTGCTCTACTTCCTACACACACCCGACGGGGGAATCAAGCCCCAAACCTGGGCACGCGCCCTGACCAGAAACCGAATTGGTAACCTCTTGTGCCTGGGTCGATGCTCAACCACCGAGCCAAACCAGCTGGGCTGCAGCCTGTTTTAAGACATCGTTGAAGGATTTTTTAATTTTTTTAGCTCAATCAGCAGATGCCTGTTGACCTTCTACTACTGGGAGTATGTGGTAAACGACACAGGACTCGAGTCTGGTGGGACCGAGTTCACCAGGATCTTCCCCTCTGCACCGTGGGTGACTTGGTGGCAAAGATTTGGGCTTTTCATCGCTACTCCTGGACTGAGCTGACTCTGTGGAAGTGAGGCCAAGACAGGAGAGATGCCATGAAGAAATGCAGGCCCTGACAAGATTAAGGAAAAACGGGGGTGCATGGCATAAACATCCCTGCCTCTCTCTCACCCTGTCCTCTAATCTCCCATTGGCTCCTTCTTTTGATGAACGCCAACAGGAGTCAGGAGGACTGGGTGCCTCCTGGAGCACAGAGCAGGGCAGACAGGGCAGGAGAGAATCAGCACGGAGGGACGCTGAGGTCAGT
Organism: Antrozous pallidus; assembly: GCA_027563665.1. NCBI lineage: Eukaryota > Metazoa > Chordata > Mammalia > Chiroptera > Vespertilionidae > Antrozous > Antrozous pallidus. The sequence goes on from CM050518.1 coordinate 74,076,665, forward strand.
CTTGTAACGGGCGCAGGAGTTTTCCAGGTGGAGAAACCGGGAAAGGGTGTTTCCACCAGAGGGAACAGCAGGTACTGAGGAGTTACAAAATGCCTGGCCTGCTTAATTGTTTATTTAATTAGGATTGTTTGCTTGATTGATTGGTCCTGTTCTATGTGCACTTGGTGAAAATAAAACATTCAAAAGGTACAAAAGGCCATAAAATGAGAAGCAGGTCTTCCTCCCTCCCTGACCCAGCTGCTCAGCTCACCTCCCCAGAGGCCATCTTTCTTTCCAATCTCTTATACCTTCTAGAAACAATCAATTCAAATGACAGTAAATGCTAGTGAAGTGTGTGACATGTGTCACTTGAGCTCCTAACTTGACTTGATGTGAGTGATGTAGAGCTCCTACTGTGTGCAAAGAAATTGGCTTGGAATTCTGGCCTTGGACTCTTAAGCCCAACCCTTCGCTGAACACTGTGTAGTGTTAGATACACCACAGTCTGCTTCTCATTTCCTCTCCCAGGAAGGGTTGAGTGTTCCAGCCAGCTCTGTGAGGTGTGCCCACCATTGTGCTGTTCGATTGACATTTTGTGGATTAAACTGAATTAAAGCTGAATCAATCACTGGTGAGAAGAAAATTATAACACAAGAACACACGTAAGCCTTGGGTGTGGTTCTGGGGACCACATGTTTTGGGGAGATGAATGAGGTTTCTGTCTCCCAAGACCTGCTCTTTTCTGAGACACCAGATCAGCTGTCTATGGTTTGGCCTTGGGGAGGTAAGGGTGACAGTTGAGTCCAACCAATTAAGTGGGAAGGACAGATCTTTCCTGACTACCCCTAGCTGGCATCTGCAACCCTTGTGGAGTTTAAGACCAGAATGGGGAACAGGCTACAGATATGGGAATCCCTACTGCCAACCCCCACAGCAAACTTGCCAGTGCCTGAAAGCAAACAACCAAATCTGGGCCCTGATGACCAGCCTGAAGCCCAGAGGCCAGAGCAACCCAGGTCACCAGGTTTTCCATTCCAACCGCTCTCATTCTCCCAGGACCCAGTTCCTTCCTGACCATGCCTGTGTGCCCAGTACTTAGGGCAACTGTGCCTACCACGGTCAGACCACCTGCTTTGTGCCGGTGCTGACCACACACCAGCTCTTCCTCCCTGCCCTGCCCCCCAGCTGCTCTGCAAGGAAGATGTTGAAGATCCCCACTTTTAATATATATATATATATATATATATATATATATATATATATATATATATATATCTTACTGATTTTTTTACAGAGATGAAGGAGAGGGATAGAGTTAGAAACATCGATGAGAGAGAAACATCGATCAGCTGCCTCCTGCACATCACTTACTGGGGATGTGTCCGCAACCAAGGTACATGCCCTTGACTGGAATCAAATCTGGGACCCTTCAGTCCACAGGCCAACGCTCTATCCACTGAGCCAAACCGGTTAGGACCAAGATCCCCATTATTGCAAACAAGGAAACCTGAAGCTCAGAAAAAAGGGATATGCTGGCCAGTGTTGCTCAGTGGTTGAGTGTTGACCTATGAACCAGGAGGTCATGGCTCAATTCCCAGTCAAAGCACATGCCTGAGTTTGAGGCTTGATTCCCAGTAGGAGGTGTGCAGGAAGCAGCCAGTCAGTGATTCTCTCTCATCATTGACGTTTCTATCTCTCTCCCTGTCTCCCTTTCTCTCTGAAATCAATATAAAAAAAAAAAAAAAAAAACAGAAAAGAAAGGAGGGATGCAGGACAGTGTGAGGTTGGCAATTATAAGGTATAGTGATATCAACAGGCATTTTGTGTAAAAAAAATTATGGAGTGCTGAACACAGAATCAGAGAACCTTAGAAACATGAAGTCCAGGACTCACAAACCTGTCTATTAGCAGTACTAGAGGCCCCGTGCATGAAATTCTTGCACTTGGGGGAGGGGGTAGTCCCTCAGCCCAGCCTGCACCCTCTCGCAGTCTGGAAGTCAGTCAGACATCCTTAGCGCTGCCACAGAGGTGGGAGAGGCTCCTGCCACCACTGTTGCACTACCAGCTGTGAGCCTGGCTTCTGGCTGAACAGTGCTCCCCCAACTCCTGCATCAAGTGTCTTCCCCCTGGTGGTCAGTGCACATCATTGCGACAGGTTGTTGTGCCATTTGGTCAATTTGCATATTAGCCTTTTATTATACAGGATAATTCACCCCTCCCCTGTTCCCCACGCCAAAGATGAAATGTCTCCCTTGAGCCCATCTCCCATCCATTCATGCCTCTTCTTCTCTCACTTGGGGTCTTGTTCCAGCCTCCCCTCTGGGGTCTCTTTCAAACCTGCACACAACAGCCAGAGGCATCTTTTAAAACTTCAAGCAGACTGTGTTACTCTTCCCCTTAAAACACATCACTGGCTCCCCTTTGCCCTCAGGATAAAGTTCAATCCCCTTGACCTGATTTATAAGGTCCTCTGCCATCTAGTCATAGTATCTTGTCACTCTGCCTCTCTCTGGCTCCCCCTCCCAACTTTACACCAATTCACATCTACCTCATTTTACCAGGAGTTCACTAGGTATGTGTGCACCCCCCTCCGTAACCCCGGACCTTTGCACTTGCTGTTCCTTCCATTTGGAACAGTGTACACCAGCACCCCCTTCTCTGGTTAGAATACGCTCTCTTCCTGTCTCCACTGGGCAGCCATTTCTGCCACCACTCTTCCAAGGGGGTGGGGTTGGTGCCTCTCTCCCTGCTTCCCCTCCCAGATCCTGTGTCCAGGCACACGACAGAGCTCACTGTGTATGGTATATGCCCATGTGCTTGCCCATATCTCCATCAGCCACAAGAGGGCAGAAACTTGGGTCATTTCTTCTCTAGTGAACCCCTAGCTTTTGGCATTGTACAGGGCAGAAAAGAGTTGCTGAATCAATATGTATTGATAAATGAATCATAATATATTAGAATCACTGAATCACAAAATTTAAGAATCATGGAGTAGGTGAAACAGAAACCTAAAATCTCAGGATCACATCTTCATAAACTTAGAAAGTACTAGACACAGAGAAACTGAGCCTCCCAGAAGCTTAGGATCTCAATGTGGGAAGAATTCTTGTACAGGCATCTTGTCCTACTGATGGTAAAACTCAACTGTGCCCTTCTATACTATTTAACTTATATTTTATTACGTTGCCTTTCAAATATCTATTTTTATGATGTGTCCTTTCATAATAAGCATTGAGCACCTAACTTATTAACCACTACTTGTTGAACACATAGAATGTACTAGATAATATGTTGGCCAACTGCATTTTATCTGTGGCGGCATAACAAATTATCCTGATTTGAAACAATACACATTTGTTATCTCACAGTTTCGTGTGGTAGGACGTCAGGAGTAGCAGTCAGCCAGGGCCATGGTGTCCTGGGGGCCTGGAGGATCCACTCCCAAGACACCTCGTTCCCACGGCTGGCAGTGGACAGCAGGCCTCACTCCCTCTCCACACGGACCTCACCACGAGGCTGCTTGAGTGTTCTTACAACATGGCTGCCTCAAAGCAAGTAATGCAAGATGGAACCTGCAATGCTTTTTGTAACTTAGCCTTAAAAGTCATATTCCTTCGCCGAAACTGGTTTGGCTCAGTGGATAGAGCGTCAGCCTGCAGACTGAAAGGTCCCAGGTTTGATTCCGGTCAAGGGCACATACCTTGGTTGTGGGCACATCCCCAATAGGGGGTGTGCAGGAGGCAGCTGATCGATGTTTCTCTCCCATCAATGTTTCTAACTTTCTATCCCTCTCCCTTCCTCTCTGTAAAAAATCAATAAAATATATATTTTTAAAAAGTCACATTCCTTCATTTCCTTAATCACCTAGTGATTGTACAGGAGCAGCCCCATTTTGTTGGTGTCAGTATCAGGAAGCAGGGCTCATTGGGGACCATCTTGGAGGCTGGTTACCACCCCAGTGTTGAACAAGATTGACAAAGTATCTGCTCTTAGAGTTAACCATCTCGGGATAGGTGTGTGTGTGGTGGTGGTGCTGGGGCAGGGAAGTGGTATGTAGAGGAAAACAATAAATCAATATACAAATAGATAGATATAATTTCAGATAGCTGTAAGCATAATGAAGAAAATCAAACAAGACAATAAGTTATATCAGAGATCAGTAAACTACAGTCACTGGCCAAGTCTGGCCTGCTGCCTTCTTTTATAAATAAAGTTTTAGTGGAACTCAGTCATGCCCAATCACTTACATATTGCTTATGGCTGCTTTCACACTATAAGGGTACATTTAAAGATGCTGTAGCTACACACCCTCCTGTATTTAGCTAAGTTGGTCATGGTCAGTATCCAGATGCTCTAGATCCCTTTTCCACTCGGAATTTTCCTTGTCCATATTTTTTATGCAATATTGTCCTCTATACCACCAAAAGCTTTGCTCCACTATGACCTCCAGGATTTCCTTCCGACCCTCGTACTCCTAACCTGTAAGTTTGACCCTGACACTTTCTTTCTCTTATCAGAAGGTATCAACAGGAGTTTTTCGGGAAGCAACCAGGACTCAGGTCCCTCTCTCAGATGACCCTTCAGTCCCAGAGGGTACAGCTGTCCAGTGAGGCCACGGGAAATAATGACAGAACCAAGCAGGTCAAGGCTGTTACCTGGGCCCAGCCCGCATGGCTCAGTGGTTGAGCGCCGACCTATGAACCAGGAGGTCATGGTTCAGCTCCCCGCCAGCGCACGTGCCAGGGTTGTGGGCTCCATCCCCAGTGGGTGGCGTGCAGGAGGCAGCCAATTGATGATTCTTTCTCATCATTAATGTTTCTCCGTCTTTCTCCCTTCCCTTCCTCTCTGAAGTCGATAAAAATACATTTAAAAAAAAGACTGCCACCCCCTCTAACTGACAACAATGATGGAATGCCATTGATTTAAAGACACACCCAACTTCAGAGATATCTTAATGTGAAAAAAGTGCAGCATAGAATTTTTAGAATATCATGATCGTTGCTGCCTCTGGGGATTATGTGAGAATGAAGTAAATCTGTGACCGGCCCTGGCTGGAGCCCCAGAGAGCCTGGCTCAGCAGTGGCAGCCCCTGGGCATTGCCCAACTGCCCCCTGGCTCCCATGGCCCCGGGCATCGCCCTTACAGGGCCCACTCCGGTTTATGGCGACAATCACTGCCCCTGCCAGACATGATCTCAAAGCCATAAAGACTTTTACAGTTTCCCTCTCCCCTGAGATAAGCCTGGGGAGCCCTTCCCAAGGCCGGGAGCAATTTCGGAGCCGCAGGGGGAGCGGCTGGGCATTGCACAAGGGAGGTTGGGTGGGAGGGAACGGAACAAGTTTTATGGCCCAACTTCTCTAGAATTGCCAGGTTCTCATATCCTCAGCTTGAACCTGCCTGGGAAACCTCGGTACCATGTGGGGCACACAGCGTGGACCCCCTCCCTTTGCCACTGTTATGGTCTGTGTGGACCCGGGGCAACTTGCTTTCTCTCACCTGCAAAACAAGGACAATCCGTTTCACCCACCCATAGGCTCACTGAGGTGGCCACACGAGAGGAGTGCCTGGCACACTTAGCACACCTGCAGCCGACACTGTTCGAATCCCTTTCCTCCCCATCAGCCTCAATCAACTGACTTGTGCTTTGCTCTCTTTCTCTTTCCCAGGATGGTGGAGTGGCCCAGATGTGGTCCTCACCTCCATCTCTCTGCCGGCTACATTCCCTCCCTCTTTAAATGAGCTCACAAAACTATTTGGCTTTTTTCTTTCATATTTTTACTAAGGTATAACTTCCATACACTAATACTCACCTTTTATAGTTTTGGTAAATGTATCTGGTTGGGTAACCACCATACAGTCAAGATGCCCAGGATCACACTTCCCCCAACCCCCCACCCTACCCCATCTCAGTCCCGGCAACCACAGCCTCTGTGCCTAGAGTTGCGCTTTTGCAGAATATCATACAGATGGAATCGTATGGTGGGTGGCCTCTGGGGTCTGGTTTCTGCACCCAGAATGACGCACCGAGGTCCAGGTGCTTGTATCAGTAGTTTGTTTATGTTTACCACGCATTTGGCTTCTCAATCTCATTTGTGCCTATGGCTTGGCCTTTATCTCTCCAGCCCAACTCCTCTGTGAGTTCCAGGCTTGTATAGCCAGTGATTCCTTGGATATTTAATTAGCATCTCAAACAAAACATCCCAATGGAACGTTCTAACCCACACCTACAGTCTTCTAATCTTCCTCACTGCAAGAATCAGCACCACCAGCCCCAAGGTTACTTTTCTTCATACATCTGACCCAGTAGCAAATTCTTGGCAGGGCTACTTCTCAAACACTCCAATCTGACCACCCCTCCCCACCACCACCTATATTAATTTCCGACGTTGTAGAGGAAATTACCCCAAATTTAGTGGCTTAAAACAACACCCATTAGTTATCTCACCATGTCTAGTCAGAAGGGCATGGTGGGATGGGGCTCTCTGCCCCGTCTTACACAACTGAAGCCAAGGGACCGGCTGAGTTGTGTGCCTGCCTGATGGCTCTGGGAAAGGACTGATTTCCAGCCTCATTTACGTTGTTGCCTGAATTCGGTGTCTTGTGGTTGCAGGACTGAGGTCGCCACTTGCCAGCGTTGGTCGGCAGGGTTGCTCTCAGCTTCGAGATACTGCCTGCATTCCTTGCCGTGTGTCTGCCTCCGTCTTCAAAGCTAGCCAGACATCCTCCCTCACATCAAGTCTCTCTCACACTCGGAATTTCATTTGCCAGAGAGAGCCCAGCCCCTTTTAAGGGCTCACCTGATTAGGGCAGGCCCACCGGGGACATTCTCCTTCTCACAAAGTCAACTGGTATGGAACCTTCATGACACCTGCGCAATCCTTTCACAGCAGCACCTGGATTAGTATCTGAACGAATAATTGGGAGGGGTGGATAGACCAAAGGGTCCCCTGGGGCACCTTTGAATTCTGTCTATACTACCCTCGCCCGAACCGTCTCTCCCCTGAACCACCTCATAGACACCTCATCCCCCACGAAGCTGCCAGAATGATCTTTTAAAAGCACAGGTGTGGCCAAAGCCTTCCCTCATCTTCAAATGTCTAGTGATTTCCTATTTCAGCAGAAGAAACTTCAGTTGTTCAGGGTTTGAGGCCCTCACCGCCTGGTCCAGATGTGGGATGAGGAGTTCAGTGGCATATTCAGGTATGGTGGTACGAAATGACATTATATTCAAAGCCTGTCTCTTTATAAGTCTTACTTCCTTCTGAAATCATAAAGGAGAGAGTCTCCATTGGATAGCATAGGCCTTTCACATCGCTCTAAATACTTGTCATTTCTCGTTTGAAGAAGAAAGAGCAGAGCTTTCTTGGGCAATCCTCTCTGGTTGCACCTTAAAAATATTGTTTTCATTTTAATTTTTCAATCACCTCCTATTTATGGTATGACACTGGTAGGGTATGGTTTCCCATTTATGTCAGTAATCAGTGTAAAGAAAATAGCTATGAATTGACTTCGAGAAAAATTGTTAAGTAGTGGGAGGCACAGTAGTCTTCAGAGTGGAGAGGACCAAGGTGGCGTGTGTGTGTGTGTGTGTGTGTGTGTGTGTGTGTGTGTGTGTGTGTGTGACTGAAGGTCGGACAGCGCTGGCCTCCGTCCTCCCTGCAGCCCACAGATTGTGCTTCCTGGTGCCTGCCCGGCCCACTGCCCATCCTCTCTTCCCAACCTCTCATTCTGTCCTTCCTCTCCCTCACTGTTGCCTCTCAATCCTTCTCCTCCGTGGGCACACCACTCTCTCTCCCAGACCACAGAAATCTCTCCCTTCCATCATCTTAACAGCTGTCACCCTAACTCCTTGGCCTCTCAGTAATCAGCTGCTTGTTCTTTTCCCTACAAGTAAAAACTGTAAATGCCAAGAGGGAGGCTCCTGGTGGAGCTGGTTCTTCATATTCCCAGGACGCTTTAGCACAGGTATTTGCTCATCACCGACTGTCAAATGATGAACTTCTCACAGCCCACACTACTTCTGCGCCACCACTCAGTGACTAATGCATCCGTGCCCGGCTCAATTCTACCACAGTGGCCCCTGGAGCCGGACAGCAGGTGTTTGAAGTTCAGCTGTTGCACCGGCTGTGGACGGATGTATGAAGACACAAGTCCCTTCTTCTGAGCCTCGGTTTCCTCATTTATAAAATAGAACAAGAATCGCTGACACACGGGGTTGTTGTGGGGATCAAATTATGTCCAGCAATGCCTGACACAGAGGTCAATAAATGTTGCCCGTGGCATCAGGATTTGTTTGTTGTTGTTGTTTGTTTGTTTTTTGCCCACCATCATCCAACAGCTGCATGGGGTCTCATGATTCAGGTCTGTTAGATCACAACTTGGAATTTACATATGACACACTGATTCCAGAAATGTAGTTCAAAGGAGACCTGGGTTCCACAAAAGAGGAAGTACGACCAGGCCAGCGATTTGGGATGACGGGCCATTCACCCTGCATGGAACTTCCTTTGGTTCCTCACCCAGCCAGTCTATCACCCAGAGTCCCTTTCACTTCTCTTCCCTGCTCTTTGAATAGTGGGGTTCCATTTGGAATATGGGATGAAAAGCTTCCAGTATCATGGTTGGGGGAGCAACTGTCCCCCATTCTCAGTGAGACTACATGGGTTGGGAGAAGCCCAGGTTCAAGTCCTGGCTCCACTGCTCTCTCGCACAGCTATGTGCCTTGGACAAGTGCCTTCACCTCTCTGAACCTTGGTTTCATCACCTCTAAAATTGGGAGAATAGGATTTGCTATTTGTCGCCCAAGCTGATGTTTTGCAACTGAAATTGGAAACCAAGCTCTGGCCACCAGCACTGAGATTGGAGATTAACGGGGGCAAAGGGTTGATGAGGTGGAGGAACCAAGGCCAGAGGAATTTATGGCAGTGCAGGGTTTATGGTTTTGATATGGACTTATGAAGCACACTCTAGGGCTGCAATCGTCTCTTCTCCCCCGCCCCCATGTCCATGTTGGCAGCAGCATGGATGGGGCTTCTGTTGCAACATTAAGGAAAACATTTCCTGGTACTCATGAGTGGGCAGGGACAGGGGAAGGCAGGAGTGGCCCCGGGATAAGGCAGGCAGCTAATGGTGCTCTTGAGGCTGGAGAACTTAATGGCCAGCCTCTCACTGGCTGAAGAATTCACATTCACGGAGTCCCTGGTGGTGGACACTTTGGGGACCTCGTACATACACAGCTCTTATCGTTACTGAAATCTCATTCCATTTAATGCTGACAACACCCCTGCAGCGAGGGATCATTCCCATTTTACAGGTGCAGCTCAGAGGGAAGGAGTGACCAGACCACAGTTACAATGAATCACCCAGATGGTGACTCCCGGACTGGAGCTGCTAATCCCTCTGCTGGGAAAGAACTAAAAGGCTCACTATGCTCCACCCTCATCCTCGAGTGACACCACACCTAGGCACTCCATCAGCAATCGCCCATTCACCCATCACTGAATGCCATATGAGCTGGTAAACGTTTAACAACCCGTTCTCCAGGGGAAAGCCTTGATTTAGTGTTTGCCAGTTCCTGTGGTGTAAATGCTTCCACCGCTGCTATCATTGCGACATCGCCCAACAGAGAGTTGGGAAGAGAAGTTAACAATGGGCTCTCACAAGCCAGCTCCAGCACACCTCTGAGTGAACGTGAGGCTGTGTTCCTTGGTGGCTAGTTTATCAGGGGACAAGACCAAGGTGGCTATGAACCTGGCTGGAATACTCTTTGCTTTATATATATAATTTCAAAGAGGATGGGAGAGGGAGAGGGAGATAGAAACATCAATGATGAGAGAGAATCATTGATCGGCTGCCTCCTGCACACACCCTACCTGGGATCAAGCCTGCAATCCTTGACTGGAATCGAACCCAGCATTCTCCAGTCTGCAGGCCAACACTCTATCCACTAAGCCAAACTGGCTAGGGCTTCCTTGCTTTTATTCTTTTTCAAAACAACACTTGCTTTGATGAAATTTCCCCATGCCTACTTGTCCCTTATTGCTGGCAGGCTGACCCAGGACCCAGAACAGGGCTCCATCTTGGACCCTGATGGTAGATGACAGACCCTTGGACCCTCTTGCCATCCTTTCAGGTCTTTCCATCACACACTCCCTTAGCGACTTTCATGTCTCCACGTATTGAGTACTCACAATCAAGGGACCAGAGTGAGATTCCCACTTCTGCCTCTTTAAGGAAAAGCACTTTCCCTGAGCCTCAGTTTCCCCAATTATAACGTGGGGAGTGGTGGTAGCAATGCCTAACCTGCTTACCTCTTGATGTGAAGATTAAACAATAATGGCTTTGAGAGCACTTTGCACACTGTAGGAGACTATTTTCATTCTTATTTCTAACACCTGAAAGGAAGAAAAGACACCCATCCAAGGACTTAAAAAACATACATGCCATTTATTTAGCTTTATAAACTTTTGTTAAAACACACAATAAATGCTGCTTGTTTGTTTGCCCCACTGGGTGGCAGTGACAGGGGCTCAGGGATCAGCACGGGACCTAATGACGTTCACACCCCCTGGGAGAAGCTGGTGGATCCGCCAGAACCCAACCCACTTTCAGAACTGCTGCATGTGAATTTCACACTTCATCCCAATCAGGGCAAATCCCAGAGCAATCTGGCAAAAGTAATTGGCTTGATCGTCACAAGAAATCTAGGAGCATCCATGTACAACCCTTTCCTGTCCTCCCTGTCTCCTCTGCAGAGCCCACCGGGACTCCGGAAGCTTCTGAGAGCTGCCTAGAGAAGGAATTGTCTCAGTGGAGGAATTATAGGGTCCATGGATGCCCTCCCTTTTTTTTTTTTTTTTTTTTTTCAGTCCATCAGTTTTTGTTTTAGGACTAAAACTCAGGTAGACAATTCCAATGTGGTGTCCTCAGTTTAGAATCAGGAAAGTAAACTTGTTTTTACTTTGTTTCCTATAATTGCAATAAAATTATTAAAGTGGAATGGGTTTTCCTCCAGCAAGAGCTGACTTGGGCAGAAGACTGATCCCTGCCCCAGAAAATTGCTGCCATTAAAAGCCACTGTTGCCCCACTCCATCTCATGGGAAATTCTTACCTCAGCTTTGCTCCCATGACATTGGGGAGTGGAAGAGAAAACAGTAGGAATGACCAGGATTAGCAGACTGATGCCAGCTTCCCTACCTCACCCCACGCCAGCCTGAGCCCTCTGGCTGGGATTTCTGGGGAACTGAACTGAGATGTGGCTAAGGGAGGCTGGAGAGCTCAGAGCAGGGGACCCTCTCTCCTGGGATTGGGGATTTGGCTCGCTGGAGGGGGGGAAAGGACAATCATCACAGCCTTGGAGACGCAGAGATTTCTCTTGGACATACTGTTCAAATACCCTTCATGTCTCTTTTGCCAAAAGAAATGATCACTAATGATGGAATGGGGGGGCGCACTGAGGTACTGCTCCATCTACTCAGAAGGGTCAGCCTTGGCTGGGTTAGATAACCCATCTAACCATTCATCCTCCTACAAAGCACAGCTCTGGTCCCGGGTCTGGTCCCAGCTTTCATTGCCATGGATAAGTGACATTTTTCAAAATTCCCCAAAGCCACCAAGATTCTGCATGAATGAGGCACTGGCTGTTTCATCCTGGGGTTTAATGGCTCCAGAATGTACCCTGAGTGATGCTCCATATAGCAAGTCTCAAACCCAGACCTTCCCACCTCCATCACCCAAACTGGCCCACTCCTGGAATGGCAGAATTCCGACACTCATCCCTCAGAGCTGGGGAGCAAAGAGAGAAAAAGGGCCCAGACACCATGACAGCACTCGGGGAGAAGTACCAGCCTGAGAGGAAGAGAGCTGTGCTTGAGCCAGGTCCCACGTCATCTCTAGATGGCAGGTGAAGCAGCTGAAGGTAGAGGTGAATGAAGGGAAAGGCAGTGGCTTCGGCAAGAGAAACGTTGTCCAAGGCAGCAGAGGATTCTCCAGCTGGGATCTCCCCAAGTCAAGGCCCCATCATCATCCAGAGCAGGGGTGGGTGGCAATGTGACGCAGCCCACAGCTCGAGTTTTTGGGCTCTTTGCTCTTTTCACTACTGCTCTGGGACTGGCCCTATTGTCACAGCTTCCAGCCCTGTGACCAAGTGACCACCAGAGGCTCTTTGAGGGGACTGAAGGGCCAGCAGAGCCCCGACCCCTGGCAACTTGCTAGATGACTTCTTGCTTGGTGATAGTCAGCTGGGGGATGGCAGAGGGGGGCTTTACAATGGTGGTGATGGCTCCTGGCAGGAGTTTGTAGGGCTCAGACCCTGAGCCACCTGGTGGTGAGGGCTGTGGAGTCTCAGGGGTGGCTGAAGGGACAGAGAGACAGATAGAATGTTCAGAATACTAGACCTTTGGGGAGTAAAAGCAGAGCCCTAGAAAGGCCCCCCACCCCCCTCTGGGGCTCAGTTTCCTCTTCTATCAAATGAGAGAAAGAAACTAGATAATCTCTAAAGTCTCTTATGGCTCAAATCTTTGGATCCCAGATCACAGTCATATGTTCTGTGAGGTCTGGAAGGCTATGGCTGAGCCAGGTCACACCCAGTTCCTATGAACCTCCATCTCCTCCACTGTTTGATATGGAGACACGAGCTACTTCTCCCAAATCAGGATGCAAGTCTGACTCTCCCCAAGGACAGTGGGACATATGACAGGAATACCCATTCTTGGAGAGAAAGAGCAACAATTGATGAAACCCTAACTGGCTTTTAAAAATTCTCTGATATTTAGGTAGATGAGTAACAGAAACTAATTGGTGTCACCCCCACAGCAGGTTCAGAAAGTAACTTTGAGTCCAGCCGGTGTGGCTCAATGGTTGAGCATCAACCTATGAACCTGGAGGTCATGGTTCGATTCTCTGTCAGGGCACATAACCAGGTTGTGGGCTTGATCCCCAGTAAGGGCCATGCATAATTCTCTCTCATCATTGATGTTTCTATCACTCCCTCTCCCTTCCTCTTCTTGAAATCAACAAAAACATAAAGAAATGGGAATTAACTTTGATCATGACCCACTGGGCTAATTTTAATCAATGGACAACTTTCCCAAAGAACACTCTCAATGAAATGAAATCTCATTTTAGTGGACTGCCTCATCCCAGTGATAACCTTACTCTTTGAAGAATGCTGCCAATGACAAACTCACTCTTGTGAGATTTTACCTCAGAGAAGAACCTAGTTCAATGGACATCCCAATGTAATAAATAGTCTCATCAATTGTCTAAGGATAGCCTTACCCAATTGAGAAGCCTTATTTAAAGAACAATTTTACCTAATGCACAACACCTAATGGAATTTTCACCCTAATGAATATCCTCACCCACTGGGCAACCTCATCTAACGGTTCATTCAGTAGAGATTATCAATCACCTTACTGAATAGCAGCCTTAACAAATACACAATCTCATCCCTTATCCCTACCCTGGCTCCCTCTTAGGCTCCAACCTCACCCCTTCCTGAACAGAACCAAAGTTGCCCACCTGCCTGCCCCCTGGGTCGGGGCCACTCACACATCTGTCCGTTGCTGAGGTGAGTAGGCATCGTGTTGGCAACAATGACGTTGGTACCCATGTGTTCCTGCATCAGGTGAGGGTGCAGGGGATGATGGGCATGAGTTGCATCACTGGAGGAGCCTGCAGGTAGAGGGAAGACTCAATGAAGATGAAGAGTTTGGGATAAGGACCATAGGCCTTGAGACACCATCTTCCTCAGGTGTGGCCAATCAACCTACCCATCCATTATGGATGATGCCTATTCAGTTCCTATTCCTGGGCTAGTAAACTGGGGTTTAACATTCCTATTCGTGGACTTTATGATGGTATTAAGAGGACCCAGATAACCAAGAGGAGAAAAGTGATTAAAAAAAAACAAAAACAGAAGCATGTAAGGAAGCATTGAGATAATTTAAATATTATCATGATTATTGATTGCATATTAATATAATGGATTTAATCAATGGCTTTTGAAATTCTTTGGCATGGAAGTTCTTCAACCATTTGGTCCCAACTCACTTTTCAGCCAAGCTGACCTATTTACAGCATCTATGTGTTTCTTTGTACTTTCCTGTCATCTCCAATCTCTCTGCTTTTTCTCATGTACTGGCTCCACTAGAGATGTCCTCTCCACCACTCCATGTTCACACGTCCAAATTCCAGTTCAGATATTTCCTCCTAAGGGAAGCCTCTCCTGGTTCTCTCCACCCCAGTAGGAAGTAAACTTCTCCTTCCTTGCAATGCCCAAAGTAACTAATTTATCTGTAACCCATCCTTAGGTATAACCACTTCTCCTGTTTGTGAGCATTACAATTAGTCCAAGCTTCCTTGCTTAGATCCTGCCTCCTATCCTTCCAGCTCACTTCATCTAGTACCACCACTGCAAAAACTCTTCAACCCTATCGAGGCTGTCAACTCACTGATCCCCATTTTTCACTATCACCCCATCTTTATTTTTCTTTTATCACAGCCAAGATTCCATAGCCTAGTATTATAATCCCTCCCTCCCTTGCATTCATCATCAACTCCCTCATAGCTCCCCTACAGAGAAAAACATTCTCAAAGGGTTGTCTACTCTTGGTATCTCCACTTCCTTTTCCCACTCACTCTGTAACACTTCCCAGTCTGGTTTCCTTTCCCATGGTCCTCTGACACTACTGCTCTTTTCACAATCGCCAAGAGCCTCCATTGTGCCAATCCAATGAACACCTCCATCCCTTTCATGTGAACTTTAACCATTAAATGCCCCATCCTCCTTAAAACATGCTATTCCCTTGGATTCTGGAACTTCCCTGGTTTTGCTCTTACCCATCCTGGCTCTTCTTCCTCCAACCTCCTCCCATGGCATCTAATTGCTGGAATACGAGTTGTCTTTCACTCTGAGCTTTGGGATTGTATTTTAGCAACAGACTAAGACATCCAACTGCCTCCATGATAATTCAACTTGGATGTCTAACAGTCATCTCAAGCGTAACTCAAGTCTAAAATGGATCCCTCACCATCACCACCACACCCAGCCTCCAACTGTTCTTTCTCTCTCAGTCTTCCCATTTTAGTTAATGGACCCACCAGCATTCCTGTTACTCAGAGCAAAAACATAGGTTTTATCCTGGACTCTCCTCCTCTCTCTCTTTCCCCACATTTGATCAATCAGCAAGTCCTGCAGGTTCTTCCTCCAAATAGATGCTCAAGTTTTTCTCTGCTGCTAAATTCCCAGTCATGCTTTAGTCCAAACCTCTATTGTCAGTTCCCTGATTGGAGACAATAACATTCTCGGGGTCTCCTGTCTCCATTTTGCACCTCCCTCTCCCTAAATTCACTTTCTACCCAACAGTCAGAGTAGTTTGTTTAAAACACTAGTCTGATGTTCAATCTTCTTATAATAGTTGCATGAGAATAAAATAAAAATTTCTGATCATGGCCTATAAAACCATATACTGATCATTTGGTTTCTGCCGGCTCTCCTTCTTCATCTCATACAATTTCCCCAGCTCACCATCTTATCCTCCTTCTCGAACACACTGCCTTCTCCTGCTTCAGGACTTCTGTATTAGTTACTTCTGTCTAGAATGTTTTTCTCTTGACTTTTAAATACTCAATTTTTTTTTTATTCATCTGGTCTAAGCACAAAAGTCACCATTTCAGAGAAGTCTCCCTTGGCCAACCTGTCAAAAGAGTCCCCTTCTCTTGGAGAGACCCCTGCCCCGCCCACCTCTCTGCCCCTCAGGGGCGGGGCACGGACCTCCCAGCAGCATCTCTTGCAGCAGGTTGTCGATCTTGGCCATGCCAAAGAGCTTGATGAACTGGATCTGCTCAATCATCTGCCAGGTGATGCTCTGCAGGGTGGGCAGCAGCAGCAGCAGCTCGCCGAAGCGGCCACGTGAGTCATACTGGCGGTCGTTGATATAGTCCTCCAGGCTCACCTGCACCTGGGACCGCAGCCTCTTGATCTTACCCGGGTCACTCAAACCTTTGGCATCTGCAACAGGAGGAGATGGGCAAGGGAGGGCTGTTAGAGAACCTGGGGAGTCAGGACCCAGACTTCCCCTACTCATGAAGCCCTCATAGGGGGCCTAGTGGCTCAAGGTCACACAGGGAATCCTCAGAAGTGCTGGGATGAGGATTCAGAGTCCGCAAGAAGCAGAGTGCACTAATGCAAATTGTAGCTTCCTGGACTTAGGCAGAAAAGTGTTTCTGTCACATTTCCTAAGATGTAGACCTGGGAGAGAGGAGTGAGGGATGGAGGATGGGACTTCAGGAACATACCCAAGAGGGCACTTAGCAACTTCCTTGTTACACGTGGAGAAACTGAGGCAGAGCAGGGGAAGGACTTGGCCCAGGTCACACATCCAATGTTGGCAATCCATGATGTGGACTTGGGGCTCCTGACTCCCAGTTGAGTTCCCACTGTCCAGATCTCAGCACACACTGCTTCTGCTGCCTTAGCGCTGTATCCCCACTTCTCTGCTCCCTTGCCTGTGGCATCTTAGGGTGTTAGCTTAGGTTTCACCTCCACCAAGAAGCCTTCTCCATTCTACCCTCCCCAAGTCTGCATTATGTGTCCATCATGTTCCCAAATTTCTGAAGCTCTTCTGTTACTACCGACTGCACAGGAGACATCCATCTCTCCCACTAGATGTGCGCTCTGGGCAGGAAGGCATATATATCATTTGTCATTTTAAACCCACCACCTAGTACCAAGCACAGTCAGTACTTGTTGAATAGATTAAAGGAGAGGTAGATGGATAGAGGGATAGCTGAATGAAAAAAAATCAATAGATAAATTCTAGACCCTCAATATCAAGAAGGGGACTCAAATAGTCCTCCAATGGATAATTTCAAACTTCATGGAGATAATGCATTTATTTCCTAATGTAAGTGGCAGAAAGAGAATTTCACCCACACACTCAGTCTAGGATGCTCTCCACTAACCATGTTTGTGCATTCTTTTACTCAGTCAACAAACTTTATTGAACACCACCTACATGCCAGGCCCTATTATAGGTCACCTACCCCTCCAAGCCAGGTTACTGACCCTGACTCATTGTCAGTAAACCTGCACATTTTACTGAGCTATTTACTCTAGCCCTGTGCTGAGTGCTTCAGGGGATATAACCTGAACCAGACTCTCAAGGAAACTAGAACTAGCACTCTTACCCTTTAGGAAATGGGGAACAGCATGTGGTAGGTAAGAACATGGGCTTGAGATCTGAATAGTCTGAAGTTCAAATCTGAGCTCTACCATTTCCTGGTTGTGTGACCTTGGTCACATTGATTTCCCTGTGCTCAGTTTTCTAATCTGTAAAATGGAGATAGTAATCCCCACCCCACAGGTACCATGTTGCAAATACTAAATGAGATGATCCACATGGAATGTTTATAATGGTGTCTTAAAGAGTATTCCATAAATAGTGGTCATCTCCTTCTTATTACTAGAGGTGATCTTCATGCAGTTGGGACCTAAGACAGTGTCTGGCACACAGTAGGTGTTCTCTAACATGTAAGGAGGAAAGGAAGCAAGCAAGCCTTTGGGGGGTCAGGAATCTTGACATTGTAAAATAAAATCAGGCTTTTCACAAACATAACTACAAACTACCCATGCAGCTGGAAAGTCAGTAGATGGGATGGGGCTAGGAGAGTCAGAACTGAAGGACAGGGGGGGGATGCGGAACAGTAGTCCCCACTTATCTGCAGGAGATACAGTCCAAGGTCCCCAGTGGATGCCTAAAACCACAAACAGAACTGAATCCTTTATATACCATGTTAGAGACACATACATACCTATCATGAAGTTTAATTGACAAATTAGGAGGAAGAAGAGCCAGGGGGGTAAAAGATTAATACCAATAACTAATAAATACTAAAATTGAACAATTATAACAATGCTTTGTAATAAAAGTTATGTGAATATGGTCTCTCTCTATCTATCTATCTATCTCAAGATATCTTATTAAACTGTAGTCAGCTTTTCACTTAAAGGAAGTACTTTTACGGCTTCTTTTTGGATTGTCCAAATTGCCAGCATCGCCACTCTTGCACTTTAGGGCCATTATTTAAAATAGAGTGACCTGACCACAAGGACTGCAGTACTGGGACAGTCGATCTGATAACTGCGTTGGTTATCAAGTGACTAACAGGCAAATAGCATATGCAGAGTGAATACGCTGGAAAAGGGGATGGTTCCCATTCCAGGTGGGACAGAGTAGGAGAGTGCAAGATTTCATCACACTACTCAGAACACCCTGCAATTGTAAACTTATGAACTGTTTATTCCTGGAATTTGACCACAGGTAACTGAAACCACAAAAAACAAAACTATGGATAAGGGGGACTACATGCTACATGAAAGGTTGGAAAATACTCTCCACAGTTGATAGGACAAGAAATAAAGGCATAAGCACATAACAAACATTATAAAGGTGATAAATAGAGACACTAAAATAGCCAGAAAAATATATTAAGAGAATGGAGGAGAATAGGAATGGTGATAAAAGAAGTGAAACCCTCCACTAGCCTAGGAGGAAAAATACGACCTAAAAAAGATAAAGCAAGAGAGAGCAGGCTTAGCATTTTAGTTTGAGTTCGAGGTGAAGGCCAGAAGAAATGATAAAGAATCAGAAATGGCTCCTTCCGGGGAGTAGGCTTCAGCAGGAAAAGTGGAGTAGGGAGGAATATTTGCATTTTAAGTATGTGCAGATATTATTTTGCTAGGGGTAAAGGTACACCCAAGGTAGCTTTCACATCCCCTCTTGAGGAAAAGAAGATAAAAGGAAAGATGGGAGATGAAAGAGAAGGAAGGAGGGAGGAAGGGAAAGGAAAGAGAAAACCCCAGCCTCTGGATTCAGTGTGCCCTGACAAGTCATATCATCCCTTTGAACTTTGATTTTTCCTTATCTCTGAAATGGAGCTAAGAAAAAACACCCTCTCCTGGTTGTTGTACTAAAGAGATGAGGTTGTGAACTTAGGGTCTATAACCCAGTAGGAGAAGTCTGACAGAGGGTCTGGAGCATGGGGAGTGGGTGGGAGGTTTGGACTATACCTGGGTCAAAGAAGATGATGGCTTTGAGGCAGGCATACTCATTGTCATCGATCTGCAGCTCCTGGAAAGGCAGCACCAGCTCATCCAGGATGCGCATGGACACCCGGCTCATCTCTGCCAGCTCCGGGCAGTGCCGGGGGATGATGTAGTCATTTCCTGGATGAGTTGGGAAGGAGAGGGGATGGAGAAGCTACCGTGGATGTACCCTGAAACCCTAGCTTTGGACAGACCCTGTCCTTTGCAGTGGCAATGCAGTTGGTGTCCATGGGAGGAGTGTCCACATTACGGATGAGAAAGTTAAGACCCAGATTAAAGGAATGAGTTGCTTGAAACCATCGGACTGGGCCTGGAATCTCTGGCTTTTAGTGTGTTTGAGCTTTAATTCCTTGGGTCCATATTTCCTTGCATCCAAGGGGAGAGGGCTATTTCTGATTGGTCTCCCTTGCCCCAGCATGCCGCCATGGACATCTCCTGTGCCCAGGAGGGTTCCACACTGGACATGCCCTCCACAGAGCCCTGGCTGAGCAGGCCACCTCCTCACCTAGTAATAGAACGTCCTTGAACACCATAGAGCGCTTGGTGGCTCCGAGAAGCAGGTGCTCGCCGGCATGGGCTCTGAGCAGGGCCACCTGGAAGAGAGAAGGGACAGCTTCTGGTGCCTGCACACCTGTGAGGGCTGCTCCTAGCCAATTCACCGACACTGGGCAAGTCAGCCTCATGCTTCCCTCACCTTTACCTGCCTGAATTATAAAACAGGCACCGGAAAACTGCTGCTTTCTTCCCATAACTGATCAACTGGGGATCTGGGGAAGATTCAGCAGGAATCCAGGAGAGGAAAAAACACACACTAGGAGCAGGGCGACCAAACACTGACTTTGACCTTGAATTTCTGTGTCCTTGGGCAAGTTGCTGCTCCCCGCCATGGGCCTGGTTTATGTGCCTGGTGAAACTATGACAATGTTCTGGGTCTATTTTTTTTCATTAGAGGTGCAAAGGCTTTCATCAGACTCTAGGGAGGGTCTACCACCCTGAAAGTTCTAAAACTGTGGGTCCCCAATTCCTACTCATGGGCTAGCTATGAAAGATTATAAAGAGCGCTTTATAAGGATGCAGATTCTTAGGCCCTACTTCCAGAGATTCTGATTCTGTATGTATGGGGATGGGCCCAAGGATCTGTGTTAAACAAGTTCCCAAGTGGATTCTGATGTGCAGTTGTGTTTAGGAAATCACTGCTCCAGATTTCCAGGCATTTGCCCACTTGACATTGTAGGATTCTAGTGGATGAGCTTGATAGACACCTTCCCTACAGAGAAGACAAGTCTGAAGTTGAAGGTAGGAGCCCAGCCAACTCACAGGAAGACATTGCCTGCCCTTTCAGAACCATCTGCTTCAGTACTAGCATGAGAATCAAAGATGGGCTGGGAGCCTCAAGGGTCTTATCTGCAAGGTTGGGTTCGGGAGTTCAGAGGGTTTTAGCAGGCTAAATTATTAAGTAAAATGCTTTTGTTCATGAATTAATTTGATTGTTCATTCTTCCAGTCAGCAAATGTTAAGTGTTTACTAAGTGACAAACACGTTTTAGGCAATGGGGACACAATGGGGGAAGGGAAGGAAGGAGAGGGGAGGGGAGGAGAAGGAAGGGGAGGGGAGGGAAGGAAAAGAGGCTGCTGGAAGAGAAAGTGAGAAGAAGAGAGAAATAAGAGAAGAGTTGAGCAAGGAAGGAAGAAAGGGAGGGAGGAAGAGAAGAAGGAAGGCGAAGGTATGAAATAAGAGCATAGGGCAAGAATAACTACTTAAATGGGAGGTCAGAAAAGACCCATCTAAAGAGGTGGAATTGTTCTAAGGCACATAGTAAACATTCAATAAATATTTGTTTGAATGAAGAAAGGAAGAAATGGATGAATGAACAAATGAGCAAACTAGTTAACTTCCTCTCCAGATGCAGCCCTTCCTGGGCAGCCACCTGTCCTTACCTAGTCTATTCCTGGTTAAGCCTGGTGAGGATGCCAGGAAAATAGGAGAAATGGCAAACAGGAGGTGAGAGTACACTTTCCATGACCAGGACAAGGATGCTTACTATTGAGCACTTCCTACACTGTACACAGGGCAGGGCCTTGTCACTTACCCAGTGGTTCTGATTGACAGGGAGAAGACCTGGCATCAAGTCCCAGCTCTGTGGCAAATCACCTTCCCTCTCTAGGCCTTATTCCCCTTACCCAATGCTGCCCTATCCTTCCAGGTTTCAATGGATTGATATTACAGATAAAAAAAAGAAGCAAACAACTTGGAAAGTGGTTCCTGAGCAATGTCTATAGATTTGAGGTGTTCTTTGAAAGACAATGACCCCCATCTCCCAGGTGTGTCTCCTCCTCCCCACCCCCATCTAGAGCAAATGGGCTCCTTGTACACTGTGAATGGGGAGCTGGGAACCCTCATGATCTGGGTCCAGCCCCCTGACATGGCAACTGTTCTGGGGGTGAGCAGGCAGGGGGGTGTTAATGATTGTCCCGTGTTATTGGCCACCCATCACTGCTCTCTGAGAATGCTCTGAGCCCTAGCCAGGGAGGTTTGAGTGGGAAATCGAGGTTAACAATTGTTCAGCTTGGGGGTATCTCGTTGCCCTACTGAGCCCCTGGGAAGGAACAGGAGGGATTAAACATTAATGTAGACTCTCCAGCAGAGGGGACCAGGGCCAGAACACGAGGAGCAGGGGAGAAGGCAGGGGCTCTGCCAAGATCCCTGCTCTGTCATCCCTCCCAAAGTGGGAGGAATCCGTATGAGGGCATCTGATCCAGCCCCTGGTGCCAAGCCCAGGACCAGCCAAACCTGTGTTTGCACAGCGTGTCCCATTGTGGGACACTAATAGGTGTTCCAGGAGAGGGTGGGTGTGAAAGGAGTTCCAGGAGCCCCGGGTAGTCCACAAAATTCAATAGGTGCCTTGCCTGCGGGGTTTCTCTGAAACTTGAACAGACTGGCATGAGTTGCCATTCTTTCATGCAAATGTGCAAAAGGGAGAAGTAAATGCACCGATGGGCATCTAGACCCTGTCCACTGGGACTCCGAGCTTCCCTCAGAGCTGAGAAGGTGACCCAGTCAGGAACAATGTCTGCAGAGGCCTAAGGGGTGCAGGAGCTGTCACTTGTGGTATTTCAGAAACTCATCTGTCCTCAGACACCATCCTCCTTTCCCCCCTCCCGCCACCCCCTTGCCATCTACATATGCACACGGTCCCCTGTTCCCCTGGGACATTTTTGGTATGTCAAAGAATGTACTTTGGGAAATAAAATGCTGAGCTATACCATGCTGGTGGGATACAGGAAGAAACGGACATTTAGGGCTGTGGATCCCGGCACTGTGTAGTGCTCATTACATGGTTTACACTTTTCAAATGGTAATGTCCTCAATCCTTCCAACAACTTTCTGAAGCAGGTATTACAATTTCCACTTCATAGATAAGAAAACAGACTCAGAGGCAGGAAGAAATCTGTCTTAGATCACACAGAGAGCCAGTCTTAAAACCAGGGCTCAAGCCCAAATCTCCTGATCCTTGGCCTTGGGCCCCTGTCAATATCTCCTTAGGATAGGGCCCTGGTGCAGGGGGTACAGTGGATAGAAGCCTGGACTTTGGAGCTTGCCTGCCTGGTTCTAATCCCACCTCTGCTGGATACTAGCTGTGTGACTGTGAGCAAGTGACTTAACCTCTCTGTGCCCCAGTTTCCTCCCCTGTAAGATGGAACTAATAATAGCACTACCTCATAAGGCTGTTGGAAGGATTAAATGAGTTAACATTTGCAAAGTGATTTGAACAACTCCAGGACACATGAGCACTATGTGTGTTTTGTTAAATAAATTCAGACCAGTCCAAGGCTATATCCCAGGTGGGCCAGCAGGTGCCTCCTGCCCAGTGCCCCCCCCCACCCACCCACAGTCCACGTCCACCCGCACCTGGTCGTCCAGGGGGAGTTCGCAGAAAGCTGGGATGTACTTGGCCCACTCAACGAGCACCAGCAGCTGCTCCTTCATGGACTCGCACACGTCGGCAATGCTGGCGATCTTCTTTGCCCGGATGTCTCCGTTGATCCCAGAGACAGGGGAGGTGATCTGGGGGGGGGGGGGGGGTAGATGAAGGAAAATGCTGGGCATGGGTAGGTTTCCCTACACGCTCTGAATCCTGCAGAGGCCCCTCCTCATATAGGGTCCCTGTCTGGAAAAGGGGAGATGGACTATGAGTGCCGTCTTGGCTCGGAGGAAGTTTAAGGGAAAATGGATAGAAGGGAGGATGCTGGAGAAGCCCTGCTGCCTGTCCCTGCCTCCTCTTCCTCCAACTCCTCAGGATCCCAAGGAACCCCTCAGCCCTAGGGAAGAAGCAGGGCAAAAATCCTCATCCTCATCTGGTAGGTGAAGAAATGACAGCCCAAGGAGGTGCTCTGATTGGCCCACGGTCAACAGCAAGAGGCTGACTAATCCCAGTCTGCTACTCTGTCCACTTGTTCGCTGCTCTGTTGTCTTGGGGCTAAGCTGATCTCAGGCCCGCAGAGAAGGCAGAGATCTGCTTGGCTTGCACCATGTGGGCAGTGGGATGAACTGGAAAGTGCCCCAGAGTGCCAGGCCTGTGTTCCAGTTTTGTCTTTGCTACTAAACAGGCTGTTTGACGCTGGACTCAGCTTCCCTTCTGTGATAGGGCTTGGCTGGGGAGGGCGAGGTGGAGGTGAGACTCCTCTTCAGTGTGTGGGGTCCCAGGTGGGTGGAGCGGTCACCCCAGTACCTGCTGGGACAGGACCTCCGCCTGCAGGAGCGCATTGATGGAGGGCAGACTGCTGTCCTCATAGCTTGACCTGCGAGTGCTGATCCGGTCCCGCTCATTTTGGACGGCTGTGAGGACAGCAGAGAAAAGTGAGGAAGGAGGTCAGGGATCTGGAGGAGGGGAGGGCTGTCACATGACTGATGAAAAATGGTGAGGTGCAAGGAGAGAGAGCTCAACCCTGACAGAGTTTTCTGCAGGGCTATCCTGCAGGGAAGGAGGCACAGGTGGAGGTGGGAGTAGGAGGGGTACATCCAGGGGACAAATCCCAGATCAACTTGTGGGAAGGAAGGGAGACAGATTCTAACCCCGCTTGTTAGAACTTTCTAAATGCCAAAACTGCCCCCACACGGTGCAGTGACTGCAGGAGTGACCCACCCATCCCTGGAGGCATCAAGACAATGATGACTTGGCAGAGGGCTTAAGGTGAGTCTTGAGCATTGAAGAGGGGATCTGTCTAGATAATGGATTTTCAAGCTCTGTTTTGAAAAAGGGTCCCTTTCTTTCCAGATGAAAGTGTGTAAAACAAGCAAAATGAATTCCTCTGGGTGACAGGAGATGGCCCAGGGATTCCGGAACACTGAGGCAGGAGGCCTGGACAAGGGGATCTGGAGGCCCCGCCTGCCCTGGCGGTCTCACCCGTCAGCAGGAGCTGCAAGGGATCCAGGCTAACCTTCTCAGAGACAGCAAAGGTACACTGTCCTCCCCCTGCCCATTGCTGGGCTCTCTCCCAGGAACTCAGAGATCTAGGGCCTGTGTCCACCAGGGCCCCTCACCCCACTGTGTGTCCCCTTCTGGGCCAGTCCTGGCCGGAGATATAAGATGGACCTGCTGCCTTGGCCCTGTCCCTTGGACTCTAAGAAGGCTTCCTGTGCAATGAAGCTTGGCTGAAGGTGGGAGGAGGGAGGACACGGTGGGAGGAATCACCACTCGCTCTCTGTGTGCCCGTAGAAATCACTTATTCTCTCTGGGCCTCAGTTGCCCCATCTATCAGCTTTTGCTTCCAAAATTGTCTCTCCCATTTCAGAAACAGGCAGTTTATTCTCCCACTTCCAGTCTGGGAGTCTTTCTCTCACACACCAGCTCTACTCATGCCCTACATGTGTGAGTGATCCTTACAGAATCCATCCTGGCTCCCATTCTGCCTGGACCCTGACTTCTCAGTCCCTACAGTCCATGCACCTTCCAGGTCATACCCCTCCACTACTCATTTTGGACCATGCCTCCCCATCTCCCTCAGAGTGAAGGCTCAACTCTTCCCTGTGGCCCTTTCTCTCTGGTCCTCTTCACTTACTCTGTCCCCCAAACTTGCCTCACTGCTCCTCTGACACACTCTGGCGCTGCTCTTCCCACTGCCTGGAACTCTCTACCCTATCTGTATGTCAAGTACACAACATTATAATTTGACATTTGTGTACTCTGCAAAAGGAGCATCCTCCAAAGTCTAGTGACTATCCATTACCATACAATTCACCCTTCAGGGCTACTTTTGGGGTTAAATGGCTGAATTAGCTGCATCTTCATGTCACTCCTGTCCCCGTGCAAATGCCACCTTCTCAGAGGTACCCTCTCCTACCTCCTGTTGAATGGCATCCCCTCCTCACACTCTGCCCTGCATCCTGCTTCCTTCTTCCTCTTGGCACTTACTGTAGAATCATATGTTCATTTCTTGACTCTCTGTCTCTCTCTGAGAAGGAAAGCTCCAGAAAGAACTCCCTCTTGTTCACTTCTGTGGCACCAGGAACTAGAACAGAGCCCGGCACACAGTAGGTGCTCAATCAGTATGTGTCGAGTGAATGATAGAAGGCGCTGGAGGAGATAAGCTCTGTTTCTTGGGAGCACCCCAGGCCCTGGGCCTCAGTGGAATGTCGACATCCCACCTATTCAACTGTCTCTGGATTTCACACATTGCTGAAATCAGAGAATGGAAGTCAGACGGTCTAAACGAAGCCAGGAGTCGGGGATAAAACAGAAGTCCCAAGATAAGAAATCTCTCTGGAGACCCACCACCCCACATGGGGCCAGCTCCCAGAACCACTCCCCAGCCTTGGTCCTGCCCCACCTGCCCTGCCCACACCCTCCCACAGAGGCTGCCCTCGCCCTCAGGGCGCCAGGAGGAGGCAGGCTGAATAAAAGGGCTGCTGTCAGCAGCTGCGGACGGGCTCCTCAAGGTTAGGCCGGCCTTATCAGTGCCCGGCGCGAGCTCAGTCACGGAATGATGTTTCCCAAATGTTTGCTCAGTATTAGCAGGGTCGGGGACCTAATGTAACTCCTATTGAATATTAACCAACCTGGGCAGAGGCAGAGAGGAAGATGAGCTTGTCTTCTCAGAGAACCCCTGGATGGGGGCCTACTAGGGGCTGAGCTGAGGTTCCCAGAAAGGGCCTACCCTCAACCCACAACTCCGGCACCCTTGGCCCTGCTTCCTGGTTCTAGATGTCCAATTCCAGGAGCCTGCATCTGTCCTAGGACCACCAAGTAAGTGTCAGGTTATGGGGAAGAATTCTCGACCTACTGTTAGGCCCACTGATCCCCAGGTTTCTCCCCAGAAAAACTCATCACTCACTTTTGGCCACCATGGAATAAATAACCTCTGGTCAAGACTTACAGGTCTATGAGATTTAGAGCCCTTCCCTGGGGTCAAGAGGAACTTTCAGGAATCTAGACCCAAGATGATTCCCACGCTGGTCCCTCCCAGTTTCAATCCTGGGAGATTGGTACCTGCCCAGCTCTGGGAGCCTGAGTTCTAGCCCTGGCCCCACCCTTGAGTCAATCGTGTCACTTCTCCTTCCTCAGTTTCCCCATCTGTAAAGTGTATGAAGAAGTAGATTTGATAGCCTCAAATACACCTGTCTTGTATATAGATTTTGTTTGTAGCCCATGCCTTCCTGTCTTGTCTATAAATTTTGTTTGCAGCCCATTTTTAAAAATATATGTCAAGTACACAACATTATAATTTGACATCTGCATACTATGTCAAGTACACAACATTTTAATTTGACATCTGTGTACTTTGCAAAGTGAGCGGCCTCAAAAGCCTACTGACTATCCATCGCCATACAATTCTCCCTTCAGGGCTACTTTAGGGTTTAAATGACTGAATGCTGCTAAGACCATCAAGATAGAAAAATGAAAACTTGTCCCAGCTCTTCTGATCCCTGTGGCTTCCAAGAATTTCTCTTGGCTATAAAACTTAGACAGAACTAGTAATATCCTTACTTCCACAGCGTGACCACAGTGGTGACTGCATTTTGCTACCCTGGCCTATTCTCAAAGCAACCAAGGGACACGAGCACATGCCACCATCTTAACCCAGGTGTGTAAATAAGCACCAACATTTACTCGCCTACACTGATTTGCCATCAGCCAGTTCTCCTACCCTCCTGACATGATGCCACCTTCCCTGAGCCAAGAAGAAATTTTCAGGGCTAAGCAAGGGCAGAATTGCCTGGTGCTCCCTTTCCCCTTCTAGGAGCCAGTATGTGGGCCTGTGCCTTCTTGGCAGCTTAGGGGGGAGGCCAGGAAACAAACACACAAGTCCCAGCGCCTGTGGTGAGGCTCACAGAGCTGGGAGGGACCACTCGCAACCCCCTCATGTTATAGCATCCAGAAGGGGCAGAAACTTCCCTGAAGTGACACATGGGAAAATGACTCTGAATGCTTTAAAAGGGACACATACAATAGCAGATCCAAGCTGGACCAGGCCACATACAGCCCAGGAAGGCTGCTGACCCTTCTCCTACCTGCCTGTCATAAGACGTGCAATTTTAACACGAGAGATTCATTCTTTTGATCCTAAAATCGTGACTGTGGGGTAATAGAATCACTGACTATTCATTAGAACCATAGACTCTTAGGCCCTTAGACTGCAGTTCTCAATCTTCCTCTTGTCACCAGCTGTTCATACATACAGGGTTGGGCAAAAGTAGGTTTACAGTTGTAAGTACCCAAAACAGTTTATTCTTGTATTGTTATCTATTATTGTATTATTATTATTATTATTATTACTATTAACCTACTTTTGCCCACCTCTGTATATCACATCCCCATCTTCAGCATTTCTCATTCCACAGAGTGGTTCTCAGCTTGGAGGTGAGAGTGGGTGAGAGAGGCTCCACACCACTGAACACCAGGCAGGGAGAGGTGGGGGTATTCGCCCTCTGCAAAAGCCCCTTCCCCACTTTGAGAACCACTGAGGTCTGGATGCTAGAATTATGTTGAGAGCAGGAGGGGGCTACTCCTTCATCAGGGTGAGCAGGCCCAGGTTTGCCACCAGACTCATAAGCTCTCGCCAAGGCCCTGTTTGCATGAGGCACAGAAATAATTCCTAGGACGGGAACAGAGAAAACAGGGTCTCAGAGGCAAAGATGTGGAGGGGAGGTGACCACAGCGGAGCTTCTCTCCTCATCAGGCTCAGCAGGCTGGGTCCCAGGTTCCCACTGTGAGGTGGGCTGGGGGTAAGGGAAATGCAGGACTAGACCAGAGGTTTGGCTTGGGTACCACAGCTGTGGGCTAGAAGTGAAGACCTGGGGGCTAGTCCTAGAGCTGGGAAGTGTGAGTTGAGAGGAGAAAAAGATGAAGAGATTTGATAATGAGAAGTTATTTTTAGAAGCAGTTAAAAGATTGGTGCTTCCTGAGCTTGGACTGAATGTTCCTGAGACATGGAGGACATAAAGCAAGCAACATGGAGGTGTCATCCAAACAGCACTGGACTTAAGTTCAAAGCTCTGGATTCAAACCCCAGATTTTGCATTGACCAGCTGTGGGGCCTTCAGCAAGTTGCTGAGCCATTCTGGTCTCCATTCCCTCATCCATAATCATAGCGCCACCACACACAGTTGTCATAAGAACAAATGGCACTATCCATCATGGAAAGCCCAGCCCAAAGACTGGTGTCTGCTGGTATCGGGAGGCCTGGAGAGACTTTAATCAATGCACTGCATCTTCCCCTTCTCTACTCCCCAGGACAAGTCCAGTGTCCTGCTCCCATTCCCTAGAATGGGAGCACTTTGACTCACCTGATACTCGAGCATGCTGACTAAGGAACTGGGGCACTTGTCCCTGGGACAGGAAGCTCAGGAACAGAGCACTCTCCCCTCATCTTTGCTGAATCTGGGTAGTACATGGACATTTGTAATATCATTCTCTACACCTTTCTTAATGTTTGAAATAGCGCATGAAGAAAAAACACCGGACTTGGCTGCCTTGTGGTGGAGAAGGCAGGCAGGGGTGGTGATGGCTGGGAACCCGCAGAACCACAGTGGAAACTTATCTCTGAATTGTTCTCCAGACCAAGCCCAGCCCCTCCCTGTGGTCACATTTCTAGCTCCTTCCTTCTCTCAGCCATTAGTCAGTCACCCTGGGGCCTGTCACTGAGTCATAAAGTTGTGTCCCCAGTTGTAAATGACTGTGGGGAGCTATGGCGCACGGGTGGGGCAGTGGTGGCAGGGGGAGGGCCGCAGCTCACCTTCCTTCTTCATGCCAGCCCGGAAGCACTTCTTGAGCCTGCAGTAGCGGCACTGGTTCCTCTTGTCTTTGTCCACCACGCACTGCCGACTAAATCTGGGGAGGGCTTTGGATGGTTGGATGGAAAAGGGACAGTCCTCCCACCCCCAAGATTGAACTAGAATCCTGGCCATCTGGTTGATCCCCAGCCTCTTTGCTGTAACTAACCCTTCATCCCAGAAGTTCTATATTAGCCATGAGAAAAGCTCAATGGAGTCCAACCCTGTCTTATTAAATGTAGGGAAACTGAGGCTCAGAGAGGCAACTCGTAGACCTGGATCACTCAGCCTGGGGTAGAACCAGGTTGGGAACTCTAGCCTCTTGAGTATCAAAGCACCACTATTTCCACCACATCCTACTAGTCCGGAGCAGGCTCCTGGTTATAGCTAACAGTCAATATGTGGGCCACATAGGCCCCTCTCTGGATGGGATATAAGTAGAGGCAGTGCCCCACAGTGGCTATGGGTGGGGCCCTGAGTATCAACCTGGGCTCTGCCATTGATTCGAGTTGGGTGGCTTTGAACAAATTCCAAGCCCGCTCCATGCCACAGCCTCCTCCTCTATCAAATAGGAATAATAATAGCAACCACCTCAGAGGGGCGTTGACAGGGGAAAGTAATACATGGATGGAGCCTGGCACAGTATCCACACATGGCAAAGGATCCTAACTGATGGCTGTTATTTTATTGTTGCTGTCACTCAGAATGGCAGATGCTTTTAAAGGAGGGATCTCCAAGGCTTTAGGAAGCCCTTGGGGCAGGTGGAAAGGCCTAGGGCCAATCTCCTGTCTGCCCTAGAAAAACCACCAGCTTGGGGGTTGGGCCCCATCCTCAGAAGCTTGATCCTAAGCCCTATGGGTCCTTATTTGCTAAGTGGGGAAAAGAACAGTGGGTGTGTGGACTTAGTATGGCGCCTGCGTATATAGTAAGGGCTCAATAAAGGGCAGCCGATCGCTTTCTGATCCGTGAATGAGTTTCCTAGAATGGCTGTTCCCATCTGAAGCCACAAGGCTGAGGAAACCAGAGGAGGCTTGAAAACCTTGGAGGGCAGATGCCTCTGGGAACCAGAAGGAGATGACAGACCCTGGGGAACCTTAGCCCAAGCTTCCCGAGCCCTCCGTCTGTCCGCACCTGCAGGAGTACATGTGGTTCTTTCTCACGCTCCTCCGAAAGAAGCCCTTGCAGCCATCACAGCTTGAGGCGCCGTAGTGTTTGCCTGTGGCCCGGTCTCCACAGATGGCGCACAGGGCACTGACACCCAGGTTGTTGGTCGCATTGAGGTTAGCACCTTCTGATGGGGATGTATCTGCGCGAGGAGAAAAAAGAGTGAGGACTCAAGAGGGCAGAAAGTTACCTTCTGGAGGCCTGCTTTCCTGGTGGTTTAAGTTTACAAACCAATATGAATGTTGTGCAGAGCTCCCCAGCGCTCCAGCCTCAGCCAGAATGCCATGCTGTTCCCACTCCCTCAGTGACCTTGGGCAAGCCCCCTTGGCCTTCTGGAGCCCCTGTTTGGCATCTCTAACTTAGGGATCATGTGACAGTGGCGTCACAGAGTTGTCTGTGAGAGTCTGTTCCTCTGTGATTGCGACTGCTAGCCCAGCTTTCTCTGGGAAGGAATGAAGACTTGGCCACACTCTAGGATGCTTCCAACCTATAGACCCTGATTGACTGTGGAAGGGACAAATACCGCAGCATCTGCCCAGAACCAGGCCTTGCCATTTATTTCTTATGGAATGGCCCCTGGGTGGATGGGTCTCAGCTTAGTGCCCAGGGACCCTGACAACTCTCCTGGGAAATGAGCAGACATGCACCAAGGACTGTGGCTCATTTGCCCTCCTGGGAGGGTCATGACAAGGAAATGTGCACTCCTCAAATACCTCTTTTCCCAGAGGCAAACGCTACTGCATCTACATAAATGTGAAGAGGGGTAAGAGAGGCAGGTGACAAAGATCCTGCATTGGATTCTGGGGTCTCAGGTGCGAGTACTGATGCTGCCACTATTTTTCCTATGACTTTGGGCAAGTTTGTTTCATTGCTTCCCCTGGGCCTCAGTTTCCTAAATATAAACCGGGCAGTTCTACTGTTCTAGTGGTTTTCAATTTTTTTTTTAAAATTCAGTAGCCGACCCCTGTTTTTATAAGCAAATCTCCCACCGAGGGTAGACCTCTTGGAGAAGATGGTAAACACCAGGTCCCCTCTCCCCTGAAGAACGCACGCACGTGCACAGCACACAGTCATAACACGCCGCTCTCACAGAACCCGGAGGCCGGCCTTGGGTTCCTAGGGAACAGCCGGTTAAGCCCTGGAGAGAGGCCGGCGCTGTATCAAGACCACAACGTCTGGAGCCCTTTTGCTCGGTTAGAATCCCAGTTGTCCACCTCTTACTCCCGTGACCGTGGCTGAGTTAATTTCCTTCTCGCCTTCCTTTCCTCACTCGTAAAATAGGAGGAAAATGCCCTAGGATGTTGTGGTGTTTCAGCGAAGTGTTTGTCACAGAATAAGTCTTATCTTGGCATTTGTGAAATAACCTTTCTGCAGGAGAAAACTCTCTGTGCAAGCAGACCGCGCTGCATTCATCCTGCCGGCCCCCGGCTGAACATCTCCTAGTCTCCCGAGGGTGCCCAGGAGTGCGGCCCCCTCCACTTGGTGAATTATTCCTGGAGATGGGGATAATTGTTAAGCCGTGCTGGTGCCCTTTCTCCCTCAGCCTCACCTCCTCAGACCCCTGGGAAGAGCTGACCCCACAATTCCTGGCCATTCAGGATGAGGCTGGGGGAAGGGGTGTCCGCATTCAGGATGGGCTGGGTGCTGCCAAGTATATAATCTCATCCCTGGGGTCAGCTGCTCAGCCCCATTCTCCAGGTGAGAACACCAAGGCCCAGAGAGGACAAGTGGCTTGCCGAGGGTCACCACACTGCTGGGAAGTAGAGGAGCCAGACACATGGCGCAGGGGTGCTGGGTGACTATGGCTATTGCCACCCTTGTTGGGGTGTCTACTGGGGTCTCTGAAGCAAGGAAACCCTGTTGCTTTTGGTTCTGAGTCCCAGATGGGGAACAGATGGGGAGTTATCTTTGGAGCCTTTCAGCTATCAGCCCAGGATATATGCCAAACATAACCCCAATTCTCAGACCACTTCAACCTCCAGTAAAGAATGTAAACCCGTCTTCAGGCATTCAGAGTTCTTACAGGTGGGGCAAGGACCAGTTACCAGTGCTAAGATATTAAGCACTTTATCTTATTTCATCCTCTCGTAAGCCCTGGGGTGGGTGCTATTATTTATTCCCATTTTATAGATGAAGAAACTGAAGTTGCCACAGGAAAGAATCTATGCCAGAGTTTTTCTGGCTCCAGCGCAGGAGGTTGTCCTGTCTTCAGGTCACCCAATCAAGGGGCCTGGCTCTGCCTCGGGAGCACAGGGTTCCTGGCAGCTGCAGGCATGCGCTCTGCAGGGTAGATGGCACCAGCCCCAGGGAGCAGCCTGGGCTGGGTGGTGGCCAGGAGGGTGGCAGCACACATTGTCCTTGTGGGGTCACATGGCACCCCACCTAGGGCAGCAGCTCCTTGTTTATCATTTCCTGCATGTTTGTCCCTCAGTTCCTCACATGACCCTTGGATACTCCTAAAAGCTGGCCAGCAAGCAGACTTGGGGTGATGAAGCCCATTTTATAGAAGAGACCAGGAGGAGAGGTGACATGCAGGTCACACAAGTGAGTGGATGGCAGAGATAGGTGAGCAGTTGGTGAGACTGACTATGGACGGTGCCCACTGACCACAGGCAGGCAGTCACCTTTTTCCAGCTGAGCCACACTGACCACAAGCCTTGGAGGCCTGGGCTGAAGCCACAGAGCCAGGGCAGGAAGGCAGGTGGCAGGCTGGCCTCGGCTGGCTACCACCCACTTCTCCACTGGGGCTGACTGGCACCAGTTAGGGACCTTTCTCTCCAGAAACTTCCTGGCTTTCAAGTCCCTTTCCTCCCAAACTTTCTGTGGAGGAGAACACCTCCCCTCACGCCCGCCCCCTCCAGATGGGCTCCCGGTGATTATAAACCTGGAGGGACACATACAAGCAACAAAATCTGCTTAAAGACAAATGGACATGTTGCTGATGAGAATCTCATTTGGTGAAGAGCAATGTCAAAATCCTGCACATCATGTCTGCATAATCGTGGCCCCCCAAACAGTACTGGCCCCTAGTGCAAGGACGTGCATATATACATGAGCAGGTACATACAGGGCACGAGTCAGAATGCCCATGCAGGAAACACAGGGCACACAAACAAATCAACATCCATGGTACATGTGTGCAAACATCCACAGACACATGTACACACTCACTGTCACTTATGTACATAAGACAAACACAGGCACCTCTAGAAACACCAATCAACACAAACCCACTCAATGAACAAACACAAAGGAAAACGGGCACAGAACAGGTGCCCACAGACAAATGGGCACAAAGATGCAAATGGCTGTATACAGTTGCCAACCCAGTATATCACCACCCACCCACTTACAAGGGAACTCATGCATGCACACCACACCAAAAAGAGGCCATGATCACACCACACACACACACACACACACGCGCGCGCACACACACACGCACACACTCACACTACGGACTGGTGTCTCATTTAGCAAAACTTCCCCGAGAACTCCATTTTCTCTAAGTGGGGCATTCACCCCAGAAAATGCTCAAAGACACCCTGAAACACAGGGTGCCTCCGTCTCCCATCTCCAGGGATCAGACGTGCCTTCCCATCTCCCTGGACCTGGGCCCAAGGGATTCAGGAAGGGGCCATGTTGGTCACAATTACTGGAGCCGGATAGGAAGAAGGAGCTCACCCGCACGTCCCCGCTCCCAGTGACAGACTGAGCAGGATGGCTTTGAGGTATGAAGGACTGCTAGGGCCTGACAGGGATCCCTGGGCCTACTTTTGCTGGAGATATGCTCTTGCAGGCCTCCTCTGACCCAGAATGCCTCTGGTCTCTGTACCTGGGCACATTTCCTTTACCTGGCAACACCTGCACTGGCCTATCAGCCCAACCCGGCCATCATCTATCCTTCTCCTGCCAACCCCACACTGAACGCCGGAGACCTGCTCCCACACCAGGGCATACCTACCCCACTGGCATTCCTAGGCACACGAGCCTCCACCTACCATTGCCCATCGTCAACACCTGCACGTTCTCAAACTCTAGGGTGGTGTAGGCTGGGTCCAGCGCAGCACTGTAGTCGGCCATGTCCATGTCGACCAGGGTTTTGGAGAGGCGCATCCTCCCCCTCCGCTCCTCAGTCACTTGCCCTGCCCAGGATGCCCACCCGGAAGGCTCCAGGCCGGCCCCCGCCCTTCGCCCTCCCCCTGCCTCCTCCCAGGTGCACTCTCTGCCTTCCTGCCTTTCAGACTGTCCTCTGGGAGGATCTCCCGGAGTCTGGGCCTAGCCTCCGAGAAGGGGTGGAGGCTCTGCCAGGGAGGGGTGGGGGTTAATGGTTAATCGGCTCCCCCACTGGTGGATAGTCTGGGCGGGGCTGCAGGGATTTGGCTGTTTGTTGGTTTCTGGCTGACACCAGGGGTGCTATTGCAACTGGTGGGGCCTTGCTCACCAATATTCAGTTATTGATTCTGCAAGATGGAGAGGCTACTCATCAGCACTCATCTGACTGCCTGACTCGGCCACCCTCCAAGCCACTGTCTCTCCAAGTCAGGCATTCTAGCTGATATGCTGGGACGCTGAGAGCCCACCATCAAGGTGCCCTAATTCAATGACTTCCCAAATCATTGACTTTTACCTTTAATGCTCTTACAGATAAAGCTGCCTCGTGGCTCATGAATTAAAAATCCAAATCCCAGTCTTCTGGATCCTCATCCTGGGAGCTCCCTTCAAATTTCCTACTTCCTTTAGGGGCAGAATGAATAGGCAGTTTGGTAGGGCCAGACTCACTGCTAGTTCCACTCCCCAGCTCGCCATGACCCCACTCTGGCCACCATAGCCCCACAGCGCCCAGCTGCTCAGGCCCAGACCCGCTCCATCTCCCATTTCCCCGTGACATCCTCCTGGTTCCCTTCCTCCCCACGGAACAGGCAGAGACAAGGCTTGCAGCCCACAGACCTGTATTTACAGTCAGACACCTACCACCTACTAATCATGACCTTGGATAAATGATTTTGGGTAAATGCATTTTATAGAGGAGGAAACTGAGGCTTAATCAGCCGCAAGGGTGGTCTGAGTGTTGAGATGGCATTAATAAAGCACCAAACGGTGCCTAGCAACTGTCCTTGCCTTCTGCTCCCCGACCCTCCCTTCTTGTCTTCCTCTTCCTCTCCACCCATCTCCTGCCTTTGGAGTGGGCATTGTGGGAATGCCACCTGAGCAGCTGCACACTTGGGTCTTGGGCTTGGTTTAATGCTCCGCTGTTGCTGACATTCTTAATGATTTCTGAACACAGGGCCCAGCCTTTTCCTTTTGGACTGGGCCCTGAGCATGGTGCAGCTGGTCCTGCCGCCTTCAGCTCATGGCTCATCCATTTCTCCTCATACCTCCAGTCCTCACTGCCCTCTCCACAGACACTTCCATGAGCTCCCAATCTAGCTGGGGAGGAAAGGTTGCAAAGAGGAAGGTAGAAATCACTGGGCAGAGGTAGAAGGACCAAGGCCTGGGAGCCTTCCCTCTTTCAACTGAAAGGGCTAAGGTGGCGGGATTGGTTAAAACTGTAAGCAAGAGTGGGTGCATTAGTGAGAGAGCCAATTAGTGAGAGTGGGTGAATTGGTGAGTGACTAATGAGTGGATGGGTGAATGAATGAGTGAGTGAATTTGCCCAGCCAGTGTGGCTCAGTGGTTGAGCATCTTCCCATGAACCAGGAGGTCAGGGTTCAATTCCAAGTCAGGACAAGTGCCTGGGTTTCGGGCTCACTCCCCAGTAGGGGGCATTCAGGAGGCAGCTATCAATGATTCTCTCTCATCATTGATACTTCTATGTCTCTCACCTTTCCTCTCTCAGAAATCAATAAAAAGGAAAAAAAAAAAGAGTGAGTAAATTACAGACAGGGTGAATTCATGTGTGAATGAGTGAATTAATGAGTGGGTGAATTAGTGAAAAAGGGAACTAATGAGTAAATGAATGGATGAATTAACGTGTAGGCAAAGCAGTGGGAGAGGCGATGCGTGTTTGAGGGGGTGTGGAGGTACCCTCCTCATATTCTTTCAATTATTAAAAGCCTTCTCTCTGCCCCGAGTAGCTTTGTTCTCTCAAGAGCTGAGATAACTGGGGGAAGGGGGGAGAGCAATTGTTCAGAAGGAGAAGAGAGGCAGGATTTGTGGTCGAGAGACCTGAGTTTAGGAATTAGCTCTGTCACCATTCAGATAACTTTGTTTGAATCACATCTCTCTCAGGCTCTCAATTTCTCTATCTGTAGAATGGGGAGCAGATCCTGGCCCATTTGTTATATTGGGATAAGAACCAAGGGAGGGAGAGTGCCCCCCCATCCCACACTTTGAGATTCCATAAGGGCCTGAATAAATTTCAACTACCTGTGGGTCCCTCCCATGTCCCACCCGGAGACATCAGATCCTGACTGCAGTGGCGTTGGGGGTGGTGCTGAGCCGGGCTGGAGACCTGACTAAGGGATAAGCACAAAGGGGAAGGAGGGGCAGCTCTGGGGGGTGCCTCCGAGGGCTGACTCCAGGTCCTGCCACCTGTCTGGCACCTGTGACAAGCCACACACAGCTACTCCTCTCATAACCTAGCAATACAGGCTACACATAAGAGGCACATTCCAGTCTTTCCAACTTGCCAGGCACAATGGCTCCTGCAAAAAAGGGTGGCGAGAAGAAGGGCTGCTCCGCCATCAGCGAGGTGGTGACCAGGGAGCCCACCACCAACACCCACCAGTCCACCCACCACATGGGGGTCAAGAGGCCTGCCCCTTGGGCACTCGCAGGCCCGGGCATTTGCCATGAGGGAGATGGGGACCCAGACGTGTGCATTGCCCCAGGCTGAACAAAGGAATAAGGAATGCCCATGTCATATCTGGGTACCTTTGTCCAGAAAACATAATGAGGATGAAGATTCACCAAACTAGCGGCATACCATGACCAGCCTGTGTACCTGTCACCACTTTCAAAAACCTACAGTGAATGTGCATGAGAACTAACTGCTGTTTGTTGAATAAAGTTATGAAGACTGTCACAAAAAAAAAAAAAGAGGCACATTCCACATTTCCAAAAGTGGACTGTGACTGTTGGCATGTCAGAGTTTAATTGGTAACAAATACAATAACCTTTCACTCTCTATAGATGACATCTTAGATCGAATTCAATAAGGTCTGTGATCAACTAGAGTGAACCATGTCATGCCACTTACATGATCAGTTGCATTCAAGAACTACCAGGTAGACAGCCTGCACATGACAGCAGCTAAGTATACAAACCATGACATGCACCCGCTATGACCTACTGTCTATGAGGTACATTCCTGAAACCTATTTCATACCCCAGACATATCCTACCCATCACAACGTACCCAAAAAGTAAATCTACCTACTTGTGAACCATATAACTTACATAATCTATTACATACAGGATTTACCCTACCCTTAGCTAATGCCAACCAGTGTATTGTACATACATGTTCCTCATCTGAACAACCCACCACCTATAAGATTTACTGGCTCTGGTCTCAGGCAAGCTATTATTTTGAAGCCTTCTGTAAAATGGGCCTAACTTGTAGTTTGCTATGACGATTAAATAAGATACTACCATAAGGTTGTTAGTCCCAGCTCCAGGCCCCACACAAACCCCAACGTAGGATCAGCCACAGATCATACAATCAGAAAGACCTCGGTCAAAATCCAGGCACTGCCAGCTTCCCAAACTTTGTGACCTCAGCTTCCACCTCACTCAGCCTTGGTTTTGGCATTAGGTAAGTAGGCTGATACATTCTTCACAGTGACAGTTGGGGTATAATGGCCAAGTGTAGGTATATAATGCAACAGTAGCAACTGCTGTCATTGGTGGTTGACTCTTGACCCACTGGTCACATGATCAGGGCCCCTGCACAGGAGAGCTCCTAGCGATGGCATGCCCAGCCCTAAACAAAACCTGGCCTCCACACTGTCAACTCAGCAGCCCTTCTTTCATTAAAAATTTTATAAGAGTTTATTTGAGCCAACCTACTGACATATGCCAGGGATCAAGATCTCAAATGCTCCTCAGCAGCTCTCTTTACCTCTGCTCCCCACCCCCTCGGGTCATCAGACCCCAGCTCAACATGCAACAGCCCCCAGGGAAGAGCAGAGGACCTCAGAGCTCACCCAGAGGTCCAACTCCCTGCTGCAATGGAGAAACTAAGGCCTCGGGAAGGAAAGGAGGGGTGGCTTTTGGTGTTGCCCTGGATGGCTGGGTGTTGGGGAAGGATTGCTGAGACCCAGCTGTGGGCAGGGTGCTCAGGCATCTGGTGTGGACAGTGGCTAAGGGAGCTGCCGCTGTGAGCCACGTATTTTTCTTTTAAATTATAATAATGGCTAATGTTTCTGGGGAGTCTGTGCTAGGCCCGGAGCTGAGAACTTTGCACCATTCTCCATTTCCAGATGACAAAACGGAGACTCTGAGAGGTGATGGGACCTGCCTAAGGCCATACAGGTCATGACAAGAAGGGCTGTGATGTGAGCTCTAGTATGACTCCAGAACTGAGGGTTTCAACCCCTACCTGCCGCCTCTGTCCTGGGGCCCCACAAAATAACCTCAGAATTCTGGAGCGCTGGGCTGGCGGGTCCACTGTCTGGTTCCTGTCGGGAGCCGAGACCTGAGAAGTGAAGGAACCTGTCCTCGGCACGTGCAAGTTCAGGGGCGTCCTCCAGACCCCGCTACCCGGGCCGCCTGGCACCTTTGCGTCCTCTGGTGCTCACCACCTGCTATCTCCTGTTTCTCCTCCCCACCCAGCGCTTGTGGCACGGGAACCAGGGACTTATCAAGACAAAGAACAAAAGTCGTGGGAGAAAGAAGCCAAGAGCCATCTCCACTCTGGGGTAGGGCCCTTCAGTTTTGCCCCTTTGAAATTTCAAATTCCAGTTTGTGGACAAAGTCCTAAGTTTCTCACAATATAGGTCCCCAACCACTGACCAAACTCCAGTCCAGGCAGCCAGCAGGCCCAGGGCTGCTTCCTCTTCCTTTGGCAGCTCCCAAGGTCTGGGGGGAAGAGGCCCCGTCAGGCCATTCCTGCAGCTCCACCAGCCCCACAGGGACCCCTGCCTCGCATCCGAGAGGAGCCCTTTGCCTGGAGCTGGGATCTGATGCCTGTTGGCACCGACAGCAGATACCAGGTAGGCACCTTCCCTCTCTGGGCATCTTTTCTGTCCCCTGGCATTCTAAAACACTGCTCATACTACCGTCCTCACCCCCGGGGACAGGCCAAATGGACTTAATCTTATGACTTTCCAGAACTTTGAGACATTTGGTGGAGGGGGACACGGAGCCCCAGGGGAGTGGCAGGTTGAGCCACAGACCCGGCCCCTCACTAAGCCCCACAGGGTGGAAGAAACATTCTCAAGGCCACGCAGTGGTAGTCGGGGAGCTTTGGCTTAGCAAGAAGCCCACAAGCTCTGGGAGGACCCCTTTTATCCTTCACAGCCCTGAGGGTCTGCGTCCCGCAGACCGGGGATGGCGGTGTGAGCACTCAGTGACTGATGGCCCCTGGGTCTCCATGAGAAGAAGATGAGGGCACTGGGGGCTGAAGGCCAGTGGGTTTGGAAGGAAACCATGTTCATGTGGTTAACTGATAACTGGGCCCCATCCTTGGGCCTCCGGGAGCCTCCTTCCGCCCTGTCCTCAGCACAATTAAGACGAACTTACCTGCCTGCTAATCATTGCCGGGCCTGTTGATTTTGCCTTAAAAAATTAACTGGGCATGAGTTTGCGGTTTGCTTCACCCCTAACCCTGACAAGATCGGGGTGGGCAGGAGGCCGCCCAGGTTATGCAAGAGGCCGCTGGCCTCCCCACGCACATCCTCTGCCTGCCCTCCAAAGGGGAGGTTTTGCTTAAGAGTCAACAGTTTGCTTGTTCCCCTGTTCTGGGTCCTGAGCAAATTTGCTCTGTTTCCAAAGAGAGATAAAGGCAGCTGGGGGGCAGCTTTCCATGCGAAGCGGCAGCTTTTGAGCTTGGGGTTCGCGAATTCTGCAGTGTCAGAGCCAGGAGAGCCCGGGGGCGGAGGTGGCCTGGGCCTTTCGAAGTGGGTTCTGAGGTTCTCAGGAGCCAAGGGAGCGTGTGCACAGGCCCTGCTTCACCCAGGGCCTGCCTGTCGGGTGTGCGGGTCCTCAGTCATTCATCGGAAGGGTTGAGCTAGCTACGGATAATGAGAACTGGAAGATGCTGGTCCAGACTCATGCCCTCCGTCACTGTACCCTGTTTCCCCGAAAGTAAGACATCCCCCCAAAATAAGACCTACTCGCTGTAATATAAGGCATCCCCTCCGAAAATAAGATCTAGCACATCTTTGGGAGCAAAAATTAATATAAGACACTGTCTTAACTTCGGGGAAACAGGGTATAGATGGGGAGCTGGAGGCCAGAGGGGGGGAGCGACTCATGCAAGGACGGAAGGTCCCCCCAGGTATCCTGGGTCTCCAGCTAGGATAGGGGAGACAGGGGCTCCCTCTGGGATGCAGTGATGTAGTCTGGATGTTAGTGAACAAATGGTACTTAAACACCCTCCTCCACCATTCACCCTCCCTCCCAGGGCTGGCTGGGGTCAGAGCGGTGTCTGAGAGCAACCAGAAGGCCTAAGTCAGGGGAACTCACCAGGCTTTTGTCCTGTGGGTCCTCAAGGAGCAGCCAGGAGCTGAAACCAGGGGCTCCAAGTTATAACTCGTTTAGCCATGTTCTCTCTCTGCAGGCAACAGGCCATAGAGAAAGATGCAGAGTCCC
Source organism: Antrozous pallidus (assembly GCA_027563665.1). NCBI lineage: Eukaryota > Metazoa > Chordata > Mammalia > Chiroptera > Vespertilionidae > Antrozous > Antrozous pallidus. The sequence goes on from CM050518.1 coordinate 74,117,944, forward strand.
ACCCTCTGTGCCTCAGTTTCCTCACCTGTAAGTTGGGAATAACAATCCCTAACTCCTTGGATTATTGTGAGGATAAAATGGACTGAGATGTAGGCAATGATAATCATGCAGATGTTTTTTTGGGGGGCGGGGGGAGGGTTAAGGGGGAGCTTTCCACGTGTTAACAGTCTGGCTCCAGAGTCTGTGTCCCTAGCTCCAAGGCCCCCCTACCCTTTAAGGGCTGGTACACAGTAAGTGCTCAATGACAAGTGTCCAGTGTGAGGATAAGACAAGCTCCATCCCAAGACACATGTGGGCTTTAGGCATGGGCTTTGAGGGCTGGAGGGCGGGAGAAGGAAGACAAGTCTCTGGGCTGGAGTGGTTGGGGATGGATTCCTGGAGAAGGTGGCATCCCAGGCAGAGAAAATGGCTAAGAAGTGGAGAACACAGTGGGTGATGGTGGGAGGGCACGGAGGCTGCTGTGGGCGGAGGGCAGGGCATTGTGGGAGACACAGGGTAGAGAATGTGGTCTGGAAAACGATCAGGAAGGAAGCCAGGAGGACTTGGATCTGTGGGGGCGGGGCCTCCCCACAGGCGGTCTTCTGCCAGGTGGTTGTGACTTCTGAGCTGAGGCTGTTGCTCTCCTGTTCATGTTTCTCTCTCCTGGTTATGGTCCTGACTTTATCTGCAGAAGTGACCTTGGAGTTAGATGGGGCCTGCCCAGCCTCTGTGGGCCCTGAAGGATGATGGGGAGCCCCTGCCTGGCTCAGGCCCTCCTCTTGGGGTGAGGGATGAACCCACATCCCAGAAACCGTTGGTCTCCCTGCACCCTTGGGGCTCCAGGAGGTGGCTGGAGTGGAGTGTGTGGGAATCCTGAGACTCAGAGCAGGGCCACTGCATACAGGGTACAGGTTGCTCACTGCACAAAGGTTCTCTGGCTAAGGCAGCAAATAGAGGTGGAAATCCAGCCCTTGTGCCACTCTCTAAGCCAAGTGCCCATGGGGACTTGCCTGCCCAGAGAGTCAGGGAACGCCTTTTATTATTTTCACAAAGGTTCCATGCCAGCCCTGCCCTGGGCTCTGCTTCCAGCCACTATGTGACCTTGGGCAAGGTTATTTCCCTCCCTGGTCTTGGTCTCCCATTGGAAAAGTTGTCTAGCATAAAGCAGAGATTCAACCCTGATAGTGAATCAGAATTGCCTGGGGCCTTTAAAAAATACTGATGTCCAAGCTCCATTACCAAACAATGATTAAATCTTGGGATGGGGTGGGTGGGTTTGAGGTATCAGTATTTTTTTAAGCTTCCAGGTCATTCTGATGTGCAGCCAAGATTGAGACCCACTGTAGGAGGGCTTGAAATTTGGAGCGGAAAAGGCCTCGCTGTGCATTCACGTTCGACAATTTACTAGTTGCAACTTCAGTGAGTCTCAGTTTGCCCATCTGCAAAATGGGAATGACAACAGCTTCCTCACAGAGTCAGAATGCCAGTCGGTGAGAGGATATTCAGACAGAGCCTGGCACTGTGGCCAGCAAGTAGGAAGCTCCTGGTCCACAGTGTCTATGACCATTGTTTTGCTCCTGGCAACATGAGACTGACTGAAAATTAGGGGCACAAGAATTCAGAGACTTGGCGTTAGGCTTTCTTTAATCAACTCCTGGTGCATGGGTCTCCATCTTGGCCGCACACCTATCATCTTAACGAGGTATGTGTGATGATGATGATTTAATAGTTTACCTAATTTGTTGACATTCTAAAATTTATTTTTAATGGGTACAACCTTCAGATGGTTCAAAAATCAAAACAATATCAAAGATGCACTTTGAGAGGTCTTGCTTCCTCCCATGTGTCCTGTCTACCAGTCCTCTCCCCTCTTCACAGAGGTAACCACGTCTTTACTTTCCTGTGGTCCTCCAAGTTTCCTGGAAGCAGCTTAACGGCCATCTATCATCACCCATGCCCCTTGCACTGTTCTGTACCTTGCTTGCTCATTTAACAGGAGAGCTTACAGATTTTTCCATAGCCTTTGTGAGCAAGCTGTGAGGAAGGGTTCTTGCCCCCTTCCCAGATGAGAAAACTGAGGCTCAGACTGCTGAGTCAGTGGTGTCTGAGCTCTCTCTCCCGGCTATCTCCCGACTGTGGCCTTCCAGGAAGCCTGACAGCGAGCTTCGGAGTCCACATTTATCCAGGGCAGGCCTGGCAGGGAGTGGGTGGGGGTGAACTGTCAGGGCCTCCACTGCGTCTGGGCACCAAAGTCACAGAGGGGCTAACGCAGGAAGCAAAATGTTTATAAAGTCATCCAGATGGTAACCCAGGGAGGGTATGTCCCCGGGATGGGACAATTCGGGCTGGTGGTCTTGGTCTCCCATTTGAAAAGTTGTCTAGTTGGCTGGACTCTGCCAGCCTCAGGCTGTGCTGGTGGCAGCGGTGGGCAGCAGAGGGGAGGCAGGGAGGGAAGGGAAGCATGGCTGATGGGACAGTCCCAGGGCACAGAAGACTGAGGGGACCCTATTCCCACAAGTCAAGGAGGAGGATTTGGGATTCAAAGCAGAGGGGGCATTTTGAGCAAATGTTTTCTGCTCAGGCTACCTCAGGGCTCCCTCGGAATTCCTGAACTGCTTTGGTTTGCTGACTCACTAACCCTGGACAAGTCACTTTCTCGCTCTGTGCCTCAATCTCCCCAAAGCAAAAATGAAGAAGACTGGGTAGCTGGTCTTTAGTTTTGGAGCACTTTTAAAAGACAATGAGGCTCTCCTTACCTTGTTGAGGAAATCTGAATCCTGCCTTAATTAGAATGGGGTGAGCCCATCTGGGCCCTGGGCCTTCGTAGAGGGGGGGCTAAGGATATAAGATCTCTACCCTGTTCCAAATCTAGACTCCTCCCCGTGGTCCTGTGTCTCTCTCCCATCCTCCTCCTCCTCCCCAGTTAGATGTGGAGTTGGGACCATACCTGGTGGGTCCTGGGGGAAGCCCTGGCCCCAGTCTGACATCGTCCTCCTGGTGCTATGGGGTACCACACAGTGGGCAACCGCGTCATCCTTGAGGGAGCTGCCACCCTGGCACCCAGACCCTGTAAGGGCTGCTGGACAGAGTTAATCTCTTAATACTGGTCACAATGAGATTTCGGGGATGGTGGGAGGCGGTCCCATGGAAACGGGAGACCCGCCCAGAATTCTTGCATTCTCAGACCAATGCAAAGAATTAGCAAGGGGGTTCTAGAGGCCCAACCCAAACAGGAGTGGGAGACAGTGGCCTGGACTCCTGGGTCCGGCCCCAGCCCTCCTGCTGTCTCTCTGGAGCGCGTGTGAGACAAACCACACCTCTCACACTGCCTCGTTCTCCCGTTACTGGACAGAGCATACTCACAGGGAGGACCTGTCCCTTTCTGGCGGTGGCTTCCTCACTCTCCAACTGGGGTGATGATGCTCCACCCACAGGCTTTCCTAGAAGGGTGCAGGCTTCAGCGTCTGCCAGGCCTGAGCTGGAAGCTAAGTTTTTCCCACGCAGCCCGCAGCCCGAGGCCAGACACTCCACTGCTCCGAGTCCCGATTTCCTCACCGATTTCCTGGTGAGTACCGATGCTCAGCGAGTGTGAGTCTCCTCACCTCTTCCTGAGCCCCAGCCACACTGCACAGCTGCCCCCAGCCCAGCCACCTGCAGCTTTCAGAATCCCACAGCCCTGTCTCTGGCCTTTGCACATGCCAGGCCTTCTGCCCAGAGCTGCTGTCACACCTCTTTTTTCAAATTCTCATCCTCTAAGTCCCATCTTAGCCAGCTTCCTCCGTGCACTCCTGCTGGCTTGGGCGGGGTCCCAACTCCTCTGTGCTCCCACAGTCCCCAGTGCTTTACATCATCAAAGTGTAATCCAGCGGTGGTTACTGGTTATTTGTCTGCCTCTTCCTCTTTTACCCTTATATTCCCAGAACCTAGCTGGAACTTAATGGGTTGGATGAATTTGTCCATCCAGTCTTTCAACATTTATCCAGCCCCTTCCATGTGCAGTTGTGAATGTTTGAGCAAATAAAGATACAGGATGCCCAATTAAACTTCAATTTCAAATAAACAATGAGTAATTATTTTAGTATAAGTAGGTACCAAATAACACCTGGGGCACTCTTATACTTAAAACTCTGGTTGTTTATCCTCAAGGTCAAATGTAACTAGGTGTTCTGTATTGGATCTGGCCATCCTACTCCCTCCTCCACAGAGCTTATGTTTCAGTGGGGAGGCACAGTGGAAATGGTATGCAAGCCATTAAAAAAGAGACGCATTTCAAATGCTGGATGTTAAAGCGCCTGGGGTAGGGAGTATCTCTGCATAGGGTGGTCTCTGAGCCAGTGGCATTTATCCTCAAGGGACAGTTCTAAGCTCCAGTGTGGTGCTACTGTGTAAAAGTCCCTTCAGGGTCTTGAAGGGCGCTGTGGAGGCTGTTGCACTTGAGAGAAGGGCTCAGAAGCAAGCTGAAGGGGCAGCAGAGGGGAGCTGCTGAGTCTCACCGGAGAAGACGCCACAATTTTGTAATTTGGATCTGAACCTTCACAAACCTTCGCGAACTCGCGACCCCACCCCTCGGTCAGTCAATGTCCTCTGCGGGGCTGAGAGCCAGAGGAAGGGGCCATAGGGGCTGTGCAAAGAAGCGTGCCCACCTGTCTCACAGTTGCTCTGGGACGCCGCGCAAAGCCCAAGGGCGTCCATCAGAAAGCAGCCCAGAGGCACCGAAGCGCCGCACTTTGAGCGTCTTGGGCTCCTCCTAGTGGCCAACACAGGAACTGGCTCTCAGAAACTTAACCACAGGAGCTTCACCCTTCGCAGTGAAAGTTGCATTACCATCCCACCAATCACAGGCCCAGACGGACAACTCTCTCTCCAGACTCAGCGGAAGACAGCTCAACACAACTCGCTGGGTTTAGTTAGGGACAAGCTAATTTCCCTCCTGTCACACACCAACATCTGGCCGCTGCACCTGTAAGAAGGCAAGAGTTTAAAACCGGTCCCCTACGGCGGTACCGCGCTGCAGCTCCACCATCTACGAAATGTATATTCCCTACACCCGTCCGTAACGCGCAGGTGCCTTGAAAGAGGGTCCCAGGGTTTGTGCTGGCTCCCTGTGGAATCCCTGGTTTGCATTCAGGGATATTTATATATCTTAAAATTTCATATTACTATTATAAAAATTAACGTGTGTGTCTGGGAGACTGGGAAAAGTATACTTTTTGGAGTTAGGTACAACTGAATTTGAGCCCACTTATTAGTTTTGTAAAGTAGGACAATTCACTTCTCTCCCTTAGTCTTCAAAAGAGACTATTAAGACGGGCCAGTGTGGCTCAATGGTTGAGCATCGACCTATGAACCAGGACGTCACGGTTCCACTCCTGGTCATGGCATATGCCTGGGTTTGGGGCCCGAACGCCAGCGTGGGGCATGCAGGAAGCAGCTGATTGATGATGATTCTCTTTCATCATCGATGTTTCTATCTCTCTCTCCCTCTCTGAAATAAATATATTTTTAAAAAGAGAATAATAGTAATATCTACATCAACTGTCATAGTCCATCACCCACCCCCATCCCAGTTATTCAAGCCCAAGTCCTGGAGTCACTACTTTTGTGCCTTTCCTCCTATCCCTCCCAACACATCAGAAATCCAGTTCTTGCCACTGCTAACAGTATCTCACATTTGCATCGTCTTTTCATCTCTACCACAGCCAGCCTTGCCCACAACACCATCATCTCTCCAGGTCTGCAAAAGTCTGTCCACTTCTCTTTTTCTTTCACTCTGGGTCCTGTATCCATTCTTTACCTAGAGTCCAGGCATAATTTTATAGAACAGATTAGATCAGATCCCTCTCTTAAACTACTACAGCTTCCTATGCGCTTGTAACAAAACTCATAACATTCAAATCTTCCATGGACTGAGGCCTACCTAACCTTGTTTCTGTGTCTCTACATCTCCAGCCTAATGTCACTTCACCACCACCCCCCAACACACACACACACTAGCAGCCACGCTGGTTTTTGTTTTTTTCTTTCCTGTCTCAGGGCCTTTGTACATCTCTTCCGCACCCATTAAGGAGATGATTCTTGTCTACTGTATTCCCCAGGGTGCACCCTGCATCTTGAACGGTTTAAAATTAAATGGATAATAGGTGCTTAATAGATATTTGTTGGATGAATGACTAAAAAGATTTTTTAGGAAAAACTGATATAATGTAAATGAAATGCTTGGTGCATACCATGTTTTCAATGAAAAGGATTCTATGCTTACAGTAGAAATTTTGGAAAGTAAAATTAAGAGAGATTAAAAATCATCTGTGCCTTTTCATGTGGAAGGCTTGTTAAGCAGGGTTTCTTGACCTTGGCACTATGGACATTTAGGGCTAAATAATATTTTGTTGTAGGGACTGGAGTGTCCTGTGCACTGTAGGATGCTTGGCAGCATTTCTGGCCTCTACCCACTAGATGCCTGAGGCACTCGCTCCCCCAAAGTATGCCAACCAAAATTATCTCCGGACATTGCCATATGTCCTTTGGAGTTCAAAATCACCCCTGATTGAGAACCACTGTGTTAGACCTCTAGATGATGGATGATGGGAAATTTTCTCCCCAAAATTCAATCTGTCTTAATTTTCAGTGTCCATTGGAATAATTTGTGGTCAATAATTAAAAATTCAAGCCCTAGCCGATTTGGTTCAGTGGATAGAATGTTGGTCTGCAGACTAAGGGGTCCCAGGTTCAAGTCTGGTCAAGTGCACAGCCCCAGTAGGGGGTGTGCAGGAGGCAGCCGATCAATGATTCTCTTTCATCACTGATGTTTCTATCTCTCTCCAAAATCAATAAAAATATATTTAGGATATCTTAAAAAAAATTCAGGTGCCTCAGGTCCCACCTCAAGGCTCCAGGGTCAACAGTGGGCCCAGGCATCACATGAGTATGAGCTTCCAGGTGCTCCCGATGCAGGGAGCCCCCAGAACCCATTTTGCAAACACCTCCAGGAAGCCTCCCGAGAATCAGATAACCGAGCACTGGGTGAGGCTCCCTTCTCTCTTGACACCCCCTCCCCATCCTTGAATTTCTCTCCTTTCTAATTACCCATCCTTGGCCATTTCTTCAAAATAGTGACAGAACCAAATCCCAGCTCAGCCAAAGCCCAAACTGCCTCATTTACCTTCAGGGAAGAAACGAAAACTGACCACAGAGCTCAGCTGAACCCATTCAGGAAATCAAAAGGAATCCTGAGGGGCTGCCTGGTGGTGTCAGACCGTCCTCTCCTGGTCGCCTCCTCTGGGACCAGGTGCTGGGACAGACCAATCCGATGGGTCATGACGTGGCCCACCTTTCTAGACCCATCTTTCAGGCTCTCTGTGAGCTGTTCTCAATTCCACTTCTCTCCTGTCAGGCACATGGCAGGATTACACTTTCTTGCCTCCTTCGAAGTTGGCTGTGACCATGTGACTTGTCTTGGCCAATGAAATGTGAACAGAAACCATCTGTGTCACACCTGAGCAGAAGGTTTAAGAGCCAGTGCTCAGGTTGCTGTGGAAGCACATAGAGATATGGAGTCACCAGGAAGAGAAGAGCCCCCTGCCAGCCCATGCCAGACATGTGCCATACGTGAGCAATAAATATCTGCTGTGTGAGCCACGGAGGCGTGTGCTTATTTTGGTCACTGTGGCATAGCCTCACCCGTCTTTACTGAACGCTTTCTTTCCAAAGCCTCACTGATATTCCTATGACCATTACAATTTGTCATATCTGAAAACCACTCATGCTATTAGCACTTTCCTCAACATCAACTCACTTATTTTAACTTAGATCTATTTTAGAAGGGAATATTTACTACCAAATGAAACACCGGTATCATAAGTAGAAACTAAAGGGAAAATAAACAGAGTGAAATAAACTGTTATATTATATCCTGACTTACTACTGTTATCTTTCAAAGCCTCTGGGCCCTGGATTTGTTCTTTCTTTGTTAAAAAAAAAAAAAAAAAAAAGGAGGTTCCTAAGTGTGCATGAATCTTTTGAGCTCCAGAAAAGTGGCTGAGATTGTCAGATGTTCGGAGGCAACACGGTATAGCGGTGAGAGCACAAATTCTGGCACCTGACTTTCTGGGTTTGAATTCTGGTTCTGCCATGGACTAGCAGTGTGACCTTGGGTGGGTTACTTAACTGCTCTGTTACTTTGCAAAATAGGGATGATGGTGTGGATGTCATTGGGTTGTGAGGGTTATTCATGTTAATATACAGAAAGATCTGTGCTGGCGCATAGTGAATATTATACAGATGTTGTTAGCTATAAAATAATGGCAGGATCAAGATCCAGATGGATTTGGAGAGATGTTTGAACTTACTGAAGAGGAAAGAAAAGTCCTTCACATTGATTAGAAATAAATCACTTGGACAGTGTGGATGGGGAGAGTTGCTTTAGCAGCAGGAGACATGACAAACTTTGAGAAGTTGTCTTTGGTGGCAGCTGCCCAAACTGCTAACCTGATCACTTGTGCCGCCGGTGGGACGTATGCTCAGGTCAAAGGAGCGAAGGAGTCCTTTGTTCTCTACCCTTAAAGCACCAAACAAGGACAACTGAGCTTGATAGCAACTTTAGTTGGAATATTTAAAATCTTTCTAAGATAGGACAGGGTGAGAATAATTGAAGATCCAGGGAAAGTGAAGGTCAGAGAGGTGGAGGGTAGGTGAACACCGGGTCCTGTACACCTGGGGAGAACTTCCTGTTTTACAATATGGTCCTTGGGCTCCTAGAGCAGAGACACGTGTGACTTGGGTTGTAAAGAATAGCTCTGGCTGTTTTGTTGAAAATAACTCAAGGTGGAAAGTGTGGAGGTTATTGACATAAGATCAATCAGATTCTTGATAATTACCCCTGAAGAATAAAAGAATATCTTTGCAGCCAGGAATTACTTGACTGTGAAGCATCGGAATAAGAAAATCGGTTTGAAAACGTTGTTGTGGTTGTCTGTCAAGGTTTGGTGGAAGAACCAAGTAAATAATGTGAAACCAAGGGTCTGTTCGACCACTGTCATGCAAAAGGATGGAAATGGAAAGAAGTGTCAAGTTTTCAGAGACTGTTAATGAACTACATTCTGCACCTATAACTTTGATCCATTTAAAAATTTAACACTTTCAGAGAATGCAAGATGGCGGCATAGGAAAACACCTAAACTGCTGCCTGACACAACAATTTTAAAACTGCAACTAAAATACAAAACGTCTATCACCCAGAACCACAGGAAAGCTGGCTGAGTGGAAGTTCTATAACTAGATGGAGCACAAGCGCTGAAAAGCTAAGGTATGGAGATGTGTGAATTGGGCTGGCAGCGGGGGACAGGGTGCTGCTGTTTTCAACCCAAAGGGAAACAAGCTCCTGATTACTCTGAATTCATTTCTGGGGAGACGCTGGTGATCCAGACTCCTACAGGGAGAAGCTGGATTGTCTGCCATTGGGTCGGAAAGTGAGGGTGGCTCCCTTGAAGAGGTGCCTGCAACAATTACTGTTCACAGCATGGGATGCGGGGTACTTGGAAACGCCCAAACACAGAAATGGCTGAGTGTCAGCCATCACTGTTTGCCATGCCCTAGTGACTCCCTGAGACCCCGCCCTGCACAATCTACAAACCTGCTCTAGCTGTGCGCAGAGGCATTTGCATATAAATGGCCTGCCATATCGCAGCTTAATCTAACAAACTGCAGCTCTGGTCAGCCCAGGAGAAATCTGCAGACCTCGCTGTAGCTCCTGCTGGGTCACCTCAGACAGTAGCTAACCTGCACCCCATTGAAGATCCAGATGCTAGTGTACCTAGAAGACAACACCAGAATTCAACTACTTCACATCCATAAGTGACACATTTAAGAGGCAGACTTGGTGAGCACCAAAGCCCCACTGAAGCAAGTCCAGCCACATAGGTGTGTCTCCAGTACAGCAGTTCTTCCACTCCATCAGCACAGGGAAGCAGCAAAATGTGGAGACAAAGAAACATGTCACAAATGAAAGACATGGAGAACATAGAATTCAGGACCACATTTATAAGATTACTCAAGAATCTTCTAAAAACCGCTGAGAAACTTGATGAGACCTTCAAGGACCTTAATGAGAATGTCAAGAAAATGGAAAAGGACCAGTCAGAAATTAAGCATACAATGACTAAAATAAAGAATATATAGAAATTCAATGGTAGATCAAAGGACTCCAAGAATCAAACCAAAGATCTGAAATATGAGGAGGCAAAAAATACCCAACCAGAAAAACAAAAAGAAAAAAGAATCCAAAAATATGAAGATAGTGTAAGGAGCCTCTGGGACAACTTTAACCATACCAACATCCAAATTATTGGGCTGCCAGAAGAAGAGAGAGAGAACAAAATATTGAAACCTATTAGAAGAAATAGTGACAGAAAACTTTCCTTACTTGGTGAAAGAAAAAGACTTACAAGTCCAAGAAGCACACAGAACCCCAAACAAGAGGAATCCAAAGAGGACCACACCCAGACACATCATAATTAAATGCCAAGAGCAAAAGACAAAGAGAGAATCTTGAAAGTAGCAAGAGAAGAACAGTTGGTTACCTACAACGGGGTACCCATATGACTGTCAGCTGATTTCTCAACAGAAACTATGCAGGTCAGATGGGAGTGGCAAGAAATATTCAAAGTGATGAACAGCAAGAACCTACAACCAAGATTACTCTATCCAGCAAGGCTATCATTCAGAATTGAAGGTCAGATAAAGAGTTTCAGAGACAAAAAAAGTTAAAGGAGTTCATCACCACCAAACCAGGATTATATGAAATGCTGAAGGATATTCTTTAAGAAGAGGAGGAAGAAGAAAAAGGTAAAGATAAAAACTATGAACAACAAAATGACAACAAATACATACCTACCAACAAGTGAATATAAAAATCAAGTGAATGAAAAATCTGATGAACAGAATAGACTGATGAATATAATAGAATAAGGAACATAGAAAGGGAGTGGACTGACAATTCTCAGGGGGAAGAGGGTGTGAGGGGTGGGGGAAGTGATAGGACAAAAATCTTATACCTATGGATGAAGACAGGGTAAGGGCATGGGATGGATTTGGGGATTGGGTGGAGGAAAGCTATTGGGGAAAAAAAAGAGGAACACCTGTAATAATCTGAATAATAAAGATTTATTTAAATAAAAAAATTCAACACTTAAAAAAAAGTAATTGAAGATCCAGAAGAGTTCTGAGCTGTCTATTGGGGAAGAGGAGAGGGGCAGTGTGTAGAGTGGTCAAGGCCACTGCCTTCGAAACTTCAGTGGTACCATTCACATAGCTGACCTTGTGAAAATTATAACCCTTCAAGGCTTATTTGCTTCATCTGCAAAACAGAAATTAATAATAGGACCTCTTTATAATTGCTTTGTAGAGTAAATGTGATGAACCTTAGAAACCCAGCATGCAGTTGCTCACCATGTAGTGGTGTTATTTACTGAATTCAAAGTACTTTCCTTTAAGAGTGCTGACCTGTTCTGACAGCCCCAGAAGACAATCCAGGACCAACAAATGGATGCTACAAGGTTTGTGCTCAAAATGGAGACAACTTTTCTACCAGATACAATGGTTCTTACCAGGGGAAAAGCTGCTTTATTAAGTAGTGAGCATCCTGTCATTGGGAGTATCAAGCCCAAGCTAACTGTCAGAAAGGATGGTAACAAGATTTCAGCAAAGGACCAGAGGTGGAATCAAAGGAGTATCTCCCAGGTGCAAAAGTCTTAAATAAAATACGATCAAAATTCATGTTGGAAAAACTGGCTTATTCACAGGCAAAAGAATGAAGTTGGATTCTTAGTTTATACCATATACAAACATTAATGCAAAATGGAATAAAGACCTAAACATAAGAGCTAAAACTATAGAATTCTTAAAAGAAAACATAGGGGAAAATATTCATGACATTGGATTTGTCAATAATTTCCTGGATATGACACCAAAAGCACGGGCAACAAAAGAAAAAAAATAGATACACTGAAGTACATATAAATTTAAAACTTTTGTGCACCAAAGTATATTATCAACAGAGTGAAAGGGCAACCATGGAATGGGAGAAAATATTTGCAAATCATATATGTGATAATAGGTTAATATCCAGAATATATAAAAGCTCCTATAACTCAAAAACAACAAAAAATGAACAACCCAATCTTAAACTCAGCAAAGGACTCGAATAGAGATTTCTTCAAGGAAAATATACAAATGACTAGAACGAACATAAAAAGATGCTCAATGGAAAAAAAAAGATGCTCAATGTCACTAATCATTAAGAAATGCAAGTCAAGACTACAATGAGATACCACATCACACTCATTAAGATGAGTATTTTTTAAAAAAGAAAAAAACAAGTGTTGGCAAGGATGTTGAGAAATTGAAACTGATTTGCACTGTGGTGAGAATTAAAATGGAAAATAGTCTGTCAGTTCCTTAAAAATATAATTAACATATTTACTATATATATAACTAGTATACCCAAAAGAATTGAAAGCAGAGTCTGGGATACATATTTTTTTTTATACATTTCTTTCATAGCAACATTATTCGCAAGGACCAAAAGTTAGAAGTAAGCCAAGTGTCAATTGACAGATGATCAGAAAAACAAAATGAGGTATAAATATACAATGGAATACTATTCAGCTTTAAAAAAGAAAGTAAGTTCTTGCCCTAGTTGGTTTGGCTCAGTGGATAGAATGTCGGCCTGCGGACTGGAAGGTCCCAGGTTTGATTCCCGTTAAGGGCATGTACCTTGGTTGTGGGCACATCTCTACTGGGAGGTGTGCAGGAGGCAGCTGATCAGTATTTCTCTCTCATCGATGTTTCTGACTCTCTATCCCTCTCCCTTCCTCTCTGTAACAAATCAATAAAATATATTTTAAAAATAAAATAAAAATAAAAAAGAAAGGAAGTTCTGATAATTGCTACAACATGGATGAACCTTGAGAACTTTCTGCTAAGTGAACTTTCTAGACTAGTCACAAAAGGGCAAATATTTTGTGATTCTACTCACAGGAATGTACTCTAATTCATAGAGACAGAAAGTAGAATGGTGGTAGTTAGGGGTTGGATGTAGGGAGGAATGGAGAGGGAATTTCTACTGAAGACAGAGATTCAGTATGGGAAGATTTTAAAAATTCAAGAGAAGGATGATAGCGATGGTTGTATAACAATGAATGTACTTAAAGCCTCTGAATTATACCCTTGAAATGGCTAACCATATCTTATTTTTAAAAAATTTAAAATTTCAGTAATGCATAAAATATTTATACTGCATCATGGTCAAGTTTGGTTTAATCCAGGAATGCAAAAAGTGGTTTAATATTAGAGAATATATTAGTAGATGAAGAAACTGAAGGAGAAAAAGGGATTATCTCACTAGATACAGGAAAAAAAGCAGTTACAACCGCTCAGCATTAATTATGATTTTAAAACAAACAAAAATTCTAGCTTACTTAGGAGAAACTTTTAAAAAACCCAATAATATTACCTACCAAAAACCTAAAGCTTAAAGTATCCTTTTAGATTTAATAAGGTTGCTCACTGTGATAGAAGCCATCAATTGTTCTATATTATCTAGCTTCCTGTCTTCCTTGTAATAAAATCTGTTTCTCTACATGGATGCCTCTGAGACTTATCTGAAGCCTTCCTTTGAAGTTAGGTGAGACCAGGCATGAGAATATGTTCTGGTCAATCCTATATAATTAAAGAGAAGCATGCAAATTTGACCGTACCTTCGCTCCTGATTGGCTATGCTACCAGCCAATCAGGAGTGGGGGCAGGGCCAAGTGGCATGAGCACTGGGCCCAGGGGTGGAGATGAAACGGCAGTGGCGGTTAGTCCCCAGTCCCCGGATGCTGTAAGGGGAAGCAGCAGCAGAAGCAGCGGTGGCAGCGGCAGGGAGCGCATGGCCCCCAGCCGCTGTGAGCAGAAGTGGTGGTGAGTGCCCAGCCCCTGGGGCCGGATGGTCGCAGGCAGCCAGGGCTGAGCTGAGCAGGGTGATGGCTGGGTGCCCAAGGCCATGTTAGGCCTTGGGCAGGCTGGGGGTGAGATATCAGTTGGACATCCCCTGAGGGCTCCCAGTATGTGAGAGGGGGCAGGTTGGGTTGAGGGACCACCCACCCCCAGTGCACGAATTTCATGCACTGGGCCCCTAGTCTATATATATAAAAAGCTAAGTGACTGACCATTGCAACCAGATTACTGGTCAGTAGCTAAGACACACACCGACTATGACGGGGCAGGCGCTCAATGCAGGAGCTGCCCCCTGGTGGTCAGTGCGCTCCCACAGCCAACCTCCCACGATCCCTCCCCTGCACTGGCTGGCCAACCCCAATCTGTCCCCATTGCCGGCCAGGCTGAGAGACCCCACCCATGCACAAATTCGTGCACCGGGCCTCTAGTAAAATATAATCAGAAATATAGTTTGGCAGTTTCCAGGAATTTTTATTAAAAGACAGCTAGAACATGCTCCCTTTTGTTCCCTTTTCTTCTTTGTCTCTTGCTCATCTTTCTGCCTGTAACATGGGTGGATGGCTAGAGCTCTGGCAGCTATATTAGACCACAAGGATGAAAACCTCCTGGGTTGAAAAAGCAGTAGCTGGAAGGAGCCTGGGTTCCTGAGGACTGCTATGAGGAAGAGCAGCCACACTAACCTTAGTCTGGCCACGCTGGACCTTTACATAACTGAGGAATAATCTTCTGTCTTCAGCTCTTGCTATTGTTGTGTCTCAGCTATTCACAGACAAACTAAACCCATTATTACTGCTTCTATTTGACATTCCACTGGAGGCCCTCTCAATGCAATAAGACAAGAAAATAAAAACAGATCTAATAAGGTAATTTAGCCAGGTGGCTGAGTACATTTTCAATATATTAACATGTTAAGCACCATGTCATCACCGGTGACTGACGCTATACTTTCCATCCAGACTGGTCAGTCACTGGTCCCACTAGCATATCGGTGAAATTGGATATCACGGGCTAAACGGAAAGGAAGACAAAACAGGCTTGACGCTTAACGTGTTTAAAAGCATTTGGTTTGTATCCACTAACATTAACAAATGAGAAGATGCAATTAAAAAACCATGCCAGCAATAAGAGTTATAACTTACCTGGGAATTAACCTAACAAAAGACCTTTATGTATTAAGATTACCAAACCTCATAGAAAAACATAAAAGCAGACCTATATAAATGTATTATTTTCATAGCAGAAGGATTCACTATGTAGAGATGTCAATTCTTCCCAAATTGATCAATAAATTCAATGATATTCCAGTTAAAAAGCCAAGCAGACAAAGCCAGCTGGCAAACGACAAGGGTAGAAGACTTTATTGAAATACAATGGAGGAGGAGGAACTAAGATGGCGGCAGAGGCAAAACACCTATCTTGCCGTCATAATCAGCAATTTTAATACTACAACTTAACGAAAGAACAAACACCTTCCAGAATCACCAGAAAGCTCGCCGAGTGAAAATTCCACAAATAAAAGTGAAGATAAGACACTGTGACCCGGAGGAGCGGCAGCGGACGGCGTTGAAAGATTCGCCCGGAGAGAGGTTTGGAGCGCACGCCGCGGAGAGGGCGGGCGGCTGGAAACCGGCCAGTTTTCTCGAACAGGGAGACAAAGGCGTCCTACTGGGCTGATTCTCCAGCTCTGGGCGAAGTCCAGAGAACCCACTATCACACGGGGTGAAAACTGGACAGTGGGAGGGCACGCCGAAGCTCGGGGGCTGCCGGGTCTCCCAGCTTGTAGAAAGGCAGCTCGCGCGAACAGCTCGGCTGCGTGACGGTGCAGAGAACACACCTCGACTTGTCTCTCATTCGGAAAACCGTCAGACTGCTTTGTTTTACGATCCTGGGTGAGACATTGCGCATGCAGACTCATTTTGGGAAAGTCTGAATTCCCCGGCAACCGGCAACCAGTGGAGCTCCGCAGCGGCTCTCTCTCAGAGGTGCTGGCGGCCATTGCCCCCGGCACAGAGTCCCTGGGGCTGCATAGGGCGGAGCTGACGCTGTCTGCTTGGCCCGGAGACTCCGCCCACCCAACCTGAGCACAGCTGAGCTTCACAGACAATTGGCCTGGAGGTCAACCCTCCAAGTGCTAACAACGATTAACTGAACTTAACTTCAGCAAGACTGTGCAGCCCATATCCACCTCAGGTAACTGGGGAGGCTGAGCCACTGTCCCTTGTAGCACGTCTACCACACAAAGCTAATTGACCAACTCAGGGAAGCAGCCACCATGCAGCAACATGGAAAGAAATCAGATCTGAAAGAAATGGAGGAAAAAAAACGACTGGACATGGAATTCAGAACCACGGTTATAGGGTTTTTTAAGAGGTTCCAACAAAAGATCGAGGCCTATAAGGAAATAAGCAAGACCACAAAGGAAATGAGTGAGTCCTACAAGAAAATGAACAACACCCTCCAGGATATAAACGAGAGCTTCAAAGAAATTATTAATACCAACGTGGAAATGAATGAAACCCTCAAGGATATAAAGCAGACTCTCAAGGATATGAAAAAGGACCAACCAGAAATTAAGCATACACTGACTGAAACAAAAAATATTATACAAAGACCTGAAAGTGCCCTGGAGCACCCCAAGAACCAAGTTAAAGATTTGAAATACAAAGAGGTAAAATCCACTCAGCTGAAAAAGCAAGAAATCAAAAGAATCCAAAAAATTGAAGATAGTGTAAGGGGCCTATGGGACAACCTCAAGCATACCAACATCCGAATTATAGGGGTGCCAGAAAAAGCGAGAGGCCAAGACAATGAAAACCTATTTGAAGAAATAGTGACTGAAAACTTCCCACACCTGGTGAAAGAAATTGACTTAGGAATCCAAGAAGTGCACCGAACCCCAATATATAGGAACCCTAAGAGGACCACGCCGAGGCACATCATAATTAAAATGCCAAGAGCAAAAGACAAAGAGAGAATATTAAAAGCAGCAAGAGAGAAACAGTTGGTTACCTATAAGGGAGCACCCATACGACTGTCAGCGGATTTCTCAACAGAAACGATGCAGGCCAGACGGGAGTGGCAAGAAATATTCAAAGTGATGAACAGCAAGAATCTACAACCAAGATTACTCTATCCAGCAAAGCTATCATTCAGAATTGAAGGTCAGATGAAGTGTTTCGCAGATAAGAAAAAGCTAAAGGAGTTCATCACCACCAAACCAACATTATATGAAATGCTGAAAGATATTCTTTAAGAAGAGGAAGAAGAAAACTAGCAACAACAAATACACATCTATCAACAAATGAACATAAAAATCAAGTGAATTGATAGGCTGTTGAACAGGATAGACTGGTGAATATAACAGAGACATGGACATAGAGAGGGAATGGACTGACAATTCTTGGGGAGAAAAGGGTTGTGGGAAGTGCAGCAAGAGACTGGACAAAAATCTAGCAACAATGGGAGAGGACAGTGGGGAGGGGGAGGTGAGGGTGGAGGGTGGGATAGGTACAGGGTGGAGGGAAGCTATAGGGGGACAAAAAGGGGAAACAATGTAATTAATAAACTGAACAATAAAGATAAAAAAAGGGGGAAACAATGTAATTAATAAACTGAACAATAAAGATTAAAAAAAGAAAAAAATTAAAGATATGAGTAAAAAAAAAAAGAAAAAAAAAAAAAAAGAAATACAGTGGAGGAGACAAATATGCCATTGGTCTCCAACCCTGGTCGTCCTCTGTTCAACCTCATCCTAAAATGTGTATGAATAAGCAGAGAGAGTGGCCATGATGATGTGTAAGAACACCTGCGAGGAGGACATGCCCTACAATATATGAAGCTATAACTGCAATAGGGTAACTACTGGACAGTGCAGTGGCCATTGAAGATTTGATTTGTGTCTACTTCAAATTGAGATGTGCTAACAGTGCAAAACACATATCCTATTATAAAGGCCTAGTATGAAAAAAGAATGAAAAATATCTCTAATTATTTTTATTGAGCAGATGTTAAAATGATAATATTTTGGATATAGTAGGTTAAATACAATCTCTATATAAAAAGCCCTAATATGCAAATAGATTGAACAGCAGAATAACTGAACAACCGGTTGCTATGATGTGTACTGACCACCAGGGGTGCACACGGAACATGGAGGGCATTGGCAGCAGGCGGCAGAGTGCAGAACATAGTGGGTGTTGACCATGGCGGGATGGTGGAGCAGGTGAGCGGGGGCACCAGACTGAGGCAGGGCGCCAGTCACTGTCATTGGGGCAAGCCTCTGGTGATTGCTGAAAATTCTTTGCTCCTGTGAGCCACACTCCCACCTGGTGCTCATACCTGCTGCTGGCACCAGCCCCACTCACATCTGCTGCCTGTGCCCAGTGCCAGCCATGATCACTTGGCACTGTCAGCAGGTGCAAGTGGTGGCTGCCAGACCTGATTGCTCCTGAGGGCTTATCCACCTTCTCCTGCTCCTGAGAGGCAATCAGGGCAGCAACTGCTGCTCACACCTCACACCACTGCTGGTGCTGGCCCCAATCATGCTGTGCCATCAGTGGATGAGAGAGGGACTGGCATCATCAACACCAGCAGATAGGGGACCGGGTACTGCAGAGGGAGGGGCCAGGCTGGGGTGCGAAGGATGGGCCAAGACCCACCCCTCACTGTACACAGTTCCTTTCAAGGTGCACGAATTCATGCACTGGGCCCTTAGTATATTAATAATTTTAACATTTTCTTTTTGGGTATTTTAAAAAATTAAGCCTTTGCCGAGACCGGTTTGGCTCAGTGAATAGAGCGTCGGACTGCGGACTGGAGGGTCCCGGGTTCGATTCTGGTCGGGGGCATGCACCTTGGCTGCGGGCACATCCCCAGTGGAGGGTGTGCAAGAGGCAGCTGATCGATGTTTCTCTCTCATCGATGTTTCTGACTTTCTATCCCTCTCTCTTCCACTCTGTAAAAAATCAATAAAATATATTTTTAAAAAAATTAAGCCTTTTATTTTGGTACTAGAGGCCCAGTGCACAAAATTCATGCACGAGGGGTGGAAGTGTCTCCCTCAGCCTATCCTGAACCCTCTCCAATCTGGGACCCTATAAGGTATGTCCGACTGCCTGTTTAGGCCCGATCCCTGGGGACCTGCCCTCCCTTGAAGGCCTGGTCCCTCCCAACTGCCCTCCCCTGCTGGTCATCTTGTGTCCACATGGGGGCAGCCATCTTTGACCACATGGGGGCAGCCATCTTGTGTGTTGTAGTGATGGTCAATTTGCATATTACTCTTTTTTTTAATCTTTATTGTTCAGTGTAATTACATTGTTCCCCCTTTTTCCCCCTATAGTTCCCCTCCACCTGGTACTCATCCCACCCTCTGCCCTTACCTGCCCCCCACTGTCCTCTTCCATAGGTGTATGATTTTTGTCCAATCTCTTGCTGCACCTCCCACACCCCTTTTCTCCCCAAGAATTGTCAGTCCATTACCTCTCTATGCCCATACTTCTGCTATATTCACCAGTTTATCCTATTCATCAGATTTTTAAATTCACTTGACTTTTAGATTCATTTGTTGATAGATGTGTATTTGTTGTTCATAATTTTTATTTTTACCTTTTTCTTCTTCTTCTTAAAAAATATCTTTCAGCATTTCATATAATATTGGTTTGGTGGTGGTGAACTCCTTTAGCTTTTTCTTAGCTGCAAAGCGCTTTATCTGACCTTCAATTCTGAATGATAGCTTTGTTGGGTAGAGTAATCTTGGTTGTAGGTTCCTGCTATTCATCACTTTGAATATTTCTTGCCACTCCCGTCTGGCCTGCATAATTTCTGTTGAGAAATCCACTGACAATCATATGGGTGCTCCCTTGTACGTAACTAACTGTTTTTCTCTTGCTGCTTTTAATATTCTCTCTTTGTCTTTTGCTCTTGGCATTTTAATTATGATGTGCCTTGCTGTGGTCCTCTTTGCATTCCTATAGTTTGGGGTTCTGTGCGCTTCTTGAACTTTTAAGTCAATTTCTTTCACCAGATGGGGGAAGTTTTAGGTCACTATTTCTTCAAATAGGTTTTCAGAATCTTGCTCTCTCTCTCTTTTTCTGGCACCCCTATAATTCAGATGTTGGTATGCTTGAGGTTGTTCCAGAGGCTCCTTACACTATCTTCAATTATTTGGATTCTTTTTGCTTCTTGCTTTTCTGACTGAGTGGATTTTGCTTCTTTGTATTTCAAATCTTTGACTTGATTCTTACAGTCCTCTAGACTGCTTTTAGGTCTTTGTATAATATTTTTTATTTCAGTCAGTGTATGCTTAATTTCTAGTTGGTCCTTTTCATATCCTCATAGGTCTCGTTCATTTCCTCGTAGGTCTTGTTCATTTCCTCGAAGGTCTCATTAAGTTCATTGGCCTTTTCTGGGAGCCTCCTGAAAAACCTTATAACCGTGGTTTTGAACTCTATGTCCAGTCGTTTTTTCCCCTCCATTTCTTTCACATGTGATTTATTTCCATGTCTCTGCATTATGGCTGCTTCCCTGAGTTGGTTGATTAGCTTTGTGTGGTAGATGTCCTATAAGGGACAGTGGCTCAGCCTCCCCAGTTACCTGAGGTGGATATTCTTACTGCAGCCCTTTATGGGTTGCACAGTCTTGTTGAAGTTAAGCCTAGATTATTGTTGTTAGCACTAGGAGGGTTTGACCTCCAGGCCAGTTGGCTGTGAGGATCAGCTATACTCAGGTTGGATGGGTGGAGTCTCCAGGCTGAGCAGGCAGCCTTGATTTCCCCATCAGCTCCGCCCTATGTGGCACCTGGGTCTCTGTGCCTGATGGTAATGGCTGCACGCATCTCTGAAAGAAAGCTACTACCGAGCTCTACCTGCTGCCGGAGAATTCAGTCTCTCCCCAAATGAGTCCGCACACCCAAAGTCTCACCCAGGGTTGTAAAACAATGCAATCCAGTGGTTTCCCTTCTATCTTTTTTTTCCTCCCGAATGAGAGAGCAAGTAACGAGTCCTCTCTGCACGCTCGCACGCTTCTGTAGTCCCCAAGTTTATGCACCCTCTCCGCAAGCTCATGGACTCCTGCAGCACCCGAGTTTCAACGTGCTTCCTCCTTACCTTCCAGTTTCACCAGGTGTGAGTGTGGGTTCCCCGAACCTCGCCTGGAACTGGGGAATCAGTGCAGTGGGATGCCTTTGTCTCCCTCCGCATTCGAGAAAACCAGTCGGGTTTGCAGCTGCCTGCCCTATCCGCTCATGCATGCACGGCTCCAATCCTCTGACCCTGTGCGTATCCTCAACGCTGCCCTCCACCGCTCCTCTGAGTCACAGTGTCCTATCTTTACTTTTATTTGTGGAATTTCCACTCAGCCAGCTTTCCGGTGATTCTGGATGATGTTCGTTCTGTTGTTAAGTTGTAGTTTTGAAATTGTTGTGTGGGGCAGCAAGTATGCCACCATCTTGGTTCCTCCTCTTGCATATTACTCTTTTATTAGATAGGATAGAGACCTGGTGCATGGGTGGGGGCCAGCTGGTTTGCCCTGAAGTGTGTCCTGGATCAGGATGGGGGTCCCCTTGGGGCATAGGGTGGCCTGGGCGAGGGGCCTGTGATGATTTGCAGGCTGGCCAAGCTCCCCGGCAACCCAGGCAGAGGCCCTGGTATCTGGGATTTATTTATCTTTTATAATTGAGACTTTGTAGCCTTGAGCAGAGGCCAGGACATGCAGAAAGTATGGCTTCCTCCATCACCGGGAGCAACCCAAGCCTCCTGCTCTCTCCAGCTCTGTGGCCATTGCCATATTTATTGGGTTATTATGCATACTCATTCCTGATTGGCTGGTGGGCGTGGCTTGTGGGTATAATGGAGGGATGGTCAATTGCATGTTTCTCTTTTAATAAGATAAAATGCCAACAAAATTTTTTTTAATTCTTTCTAAATGTGGCTACTAGAAATAGATAAATGGGACAATATAGAGAATCTAGAAACAGACCTACATATATTTGAAAATGTACAAAGGCAATGGCATTGCATATCAGTCAAGAAAGGATGTCAAGAAAAAAAAAAGAACAAAACAAAACAAAAAAAGAAAGGTTGTCATACTTAATAAATGGTACTGGGCTAACTGTTTATCCATATGAAAAAAGTATAATGGCATCTTTATTTCATACCATACATAAAAATTAATTCCTATAGAATAAAGATCTAAATATGAAAAATAAAAATAAAATTTATAGAAAATATTGAGCATAATATCTTTATTATCTTAGGTCCTACAAAATTTTATAGGCAAGATACAAAAAGTACAAACCATAATGGAAATGATTATTAATTGTAATGATCTTATTTGTCATGTAGCCCAAATAACTACATTACAGTTGTAAACTTCTGTACAACAAAATATTCTCTAAAAAGCATGGAAAAGGCAAGCTACAGACTGATCTAAAATATTTTCCACAAGTATAAGTGAAAAAGGATTTGTATCAAGAATAAATAACTCTTTCAAACTGATCTTAAAAAAAAAAAAAAGGTAAACAATGCAGTAGGAAAATGGGCAAGGGATCTGAGCAAGCAGACTCACAGAGGAAACACAAACACCCACCAGCCTCTCCCACTGCAGTGTCAGTAGTGAGCAATTTACCAATTTCTCATCCAAGTGAAGAAGCTCAGTGCCTGAGGTCCAGAAATTCACCGCCTGCACCTTATCCTGGAGAAACTCTCAAGTATGAGAACATTCTTCGTAGCACTGTTTAAATTGGCAACAAGCTCCATTGTTAAAAACCACAATAAAGATACTTGGGTACTTGTACATTGGATCAATATGGGAAGATCCAAAAATCTATTATATGAATGAATAAAAGGAAGTTGCTGAAGGACATGTACAACATACCATTTGAATACATTTTCCAGATATGCAAAATAATATGACATATTGCTTATGCAGCCATGTATAGTAAAAGTATGGAAACATGTCTAGAAGTGATAAACACCAAATATTGACAGTGGTCACCTCAGAAGGAGAGCAGGGTGATGGGATGAGGGAGGGCACAGGGCCTTCAACCCTAAATGTAATGTTTCATTTCTCATTAAAACACAATATGAACGCAATGAAAATATGGTCATGCAGTAGCATTTGACAAAACTGAGAGATGGGTAGGTCAATGTTAGTAAGATTATTCTCTATACTTTTCTGTATGTTTGTTAATATTTTTCACTTTGGGAAAAAAAAAGAAAATTCACTGTCTATATACCAGTAACAGACATTTGATACTATAATTTATAAAATCATACTATTTAACAGATAAAGGTTGTTTTTTTAATATCTAGCTCTGGCTGGTATGCTAAATGGTTAGAGCATCACCTCACATACCAAAGTGTTGTGGGTTCGATTCCTGGTCCTGATGGGGTGTATGCAGGAGAAAACCAATTAATGTATCTCTCACCTCTCACCTCTCTCTCTCTCTCTCTCTCTCTCTCTCTCTCTCTCTCTCTCTCTTTCTCTCTCTCTCCATCCTTTTCTCCCTTCCACTCTAAAAACTCAATGGGAAAAAAATATCCTCAGGTGAGGATTAACAAAAAATAAAAATAAATAAAAAATTGAACATTGTACCTAAGTCTAGCATTTCTCTGTTTGGGGCAGGGAGAGCTTAAATGGGCGTTAAAGTTTCTCAAAGGTCTCTGGGGTGAAATAATTCGGGCACACTGGAGGCCTCTCTTGAAGTACCCAGGTAAGTGCCCTGTGCTAAGGCTCTGAGAAGTTCTCTGGGAATGAAATTTGTACAGCTTTCTGTAATCCAGCATTTTCCAAATGTCTAACAGTAGAATTCTTGTGTGAGTGGCCTCACCTTGGGAAAGGCTGCCCTAGTGACCTCCAAGTTCCCTTCCAATTCTCAGTCACCATTCTAGTTTAGCCTCTGCCAGGAACTTGCTGCACGACTTTGGCCAAATCCCCTTCCCCCTTGGGGCCTTAATTTATTAAGATATTTGATGGGTGTGTGAAGTTTAGAGTCTATGATCTCTTTCTTACCTGTTTCCAGCTCTAAAAGCCCTCGTTGGAGCCCAGAATTAGGATGAATAAGTTCCACTTATTCTTCCTCTCTCAACTCTATTAGTTAACTGAAAGTAGGTTCATGGTAGAAGAATTGCAAAAAAAAAAAAAAAATGCACAGAAGCTAAATAAAAAAGAATTAAATTTATACGCCACCGCGGCCCTTTCTCCAAAGGTATGCTGAGAGCAGCATTTACGGAGGATTATGTACAAAGCACTGTGCTAGGATCGGTCTGTTCTTACCCTTATTTCACAGAAGCGGAGACTGAGGCTCAGAGTTAAGTGTCCTGAACAGGGCCAACAGCTTGCATGACTAACCCAAGTCTTCCTGACTCTACAGCACATGTGCTCAGCCACGGCCAAATGCAGCCTCCCCATTTGAAGGGGGCCTTCATCACCGGAGCCATTCCTTTTCCTCCCGGTTCCCTAAGTCCTGCAGGATGTTCTCCTCTCCCCAGAGAAGCTGTGCCCATGACTTCCTCCAAAAACAGGCAGCACCATTACTATGGAAGGATCTGTGTCCCTCCCCCAAACTCAGTCCACCTTATCTCTAGAAAAACTATGACTTGCCCTGGAGAGGGGGGAAAATAAGCCTCTCCCCACCCCAACTCCACCCCTCAAATCACTGGATTTGGGGTAAATTCAGCAGGCTTCGGACAGAAGAATGGTATGTATCTAAATTTCACATAGACTATTGTCTTACGTGAATGTCTGATAAAGGAAACACAATGGCTGCAAGATGGGGGCTGGGTGGTGAGATTTCCTCAGTGGAGATTCTAGAAGACAGGCCTGGAGTTCTGAAGCCTGGGTCCTCCTGACAGACAGGCAGGCAGCCGGGGTGGGGACATAAGAGATAAATGTGCGGTGGGGAAAAACCTAGCCAGGGACACCAGCCCAAGACGTTTGGCTAGCACTGGTCTGTCGAGAATGGGAAATGGAGGCAGAATGCATTAGCAATGAACGTGGTTGCTGCTATAGAATCTGAGGGGCTAGGGCAGCACTGTCTAACAGAAATATAATATGAGCCACATATGTAATTTTAAACGTTCTAGTAGTCACATTAAAAAATCGTAAATCTGCCGAGACCGGTTTGGCTCAGTGGATAGAGCGTTGGATTGCGGACTGAAGGGTCCCGGGTTCGATTCCGGCAAGGGCATGTACCTTGGCTGCGGGCACATCCCCAGTAGGGGGTGTGCAAGAGGCAGCTGATCGATGTCTCTCTCTCATCGATGTTTCTGACTTTCTATCCCTCTCCCTTCTGCTCTGTAAAAAAAATCAATAAAATATATTTTAAAAAATCGTAAATCTATGAAATAGATTGCTCTCACAAATAATGAGCTTCCCTTGGTCTTAGCAATCAGGGATTCCTCACACTCAAGTGCCCCCAGAGCCCAGGTAGGTAGCAGAAATAAGTGGATGGCATATAAGCACATTTCATACCTTCCTATAAAAATAAGCAGCACAGCAAACACAATGTTCTGTTCATTAATGTAACTTCAGTGCAAGAATGCTAGGAAGGGTGGTGCCTATGGCAAATGAGAGAAGGTGCGCCGGGTCTAAGTCAGCTCCGATGGGCTTCTGTCTCCCCCATAGGTATGGGGAATCAGTGTGGCTAGAACTTCCGATTTTTGGAAAGAAGCTGGCAGTTGGGATTTCTGAAAGTTATCAGTCAATTCACATTTTATTAAAAAACAACTGGGTGGGCCAGATCTCAACCTCTGGTCTTCTTCAAAACCTTCCCAGCCCTGGCCAGTGTGACTCAGTCGGTTGAGTCCCCCGCACAGGAGGTTACAGTTCAGTTCCCGGTCAAAGGGACCAGCCAGGGTTGCGGGCTTGAACTACCAGGGATCATGCAGGAAACAGCTGATTGATGTTTCTCTGCGTCTCTCCCTCTCCCTTCCCCCTCTCCAAAAACCAACAAACTATTCTTTAAAAAACAAAACACACACAAAAACAAACAAGCAAACAAGAAAAATCTTGACCAGGTTTTACAGAGGAGGAAACTGAGATTCAGAGTTGTTAAATATTTTCCCAACTTCACGGCGAAGACAAAGAACTAGCTCTTGAGGTGATTTCTGCTATGTCTGCTAACAACCAACATCGATCTTTCTCTGTTCTTGTTGAGCATTTACTAGGTGCCAGGTTCTGTACTGAATATATGACGCCGTGGAGGATATGCTGTTTATGATGATGCCAGATTGAGGCAGGGGATGCCCAGACTCAGAAAGGCGGAGTAGACTGCCTAAGATGACACTGTGGGGCTTGAACCCAGGTCTGTGTTTGATTACAGGATTCTAGATGGCCCCTTCTGGCTCTGTTCCCTACCACCTCACCACACGGAAGAACCAGCCCGGAGGGCAAGGCGTCTGGTGGTTTTCAAGGTGAGGCTCCTTCAAAGGGCCTGGGGCTATGGGGTGGACAGCATCCGGTACCTCCACCCTTCCTTTATTCCTCCCTCCCCTCGCCCCCACCCCCCACACTACCACCTCCATTGTTTCATTCCTGTGAACTGGCTTCCGGTGAGATTTTGTTTGGAGAAAGAATGCCATTAGTTTTTTTTTACTTTTAACACAATGCGGACAGATCCTGAAAATTCTCGCTTCATATTACATAGTGCTTTACAAAGTATCATACTTTAAAAAGATACTAGCTTGTAAGAACGTGTAATAAATGACTTCAAAATGCAATGGGTATTTAATTTTAAAGTGTGCGTCTTATTGTACTCGTTCAATAGAAACTTATCTGGCCACTGGGGAAAGCTAGCAATAAAACGACTGGTCTGTAATGTGTTAAGTTTGAAAACTACTGACTGCCCAGGGTACCGTGGTTTACAGGGGAAGAAACTGAGGCCAGGAGGTGGTAAGTGCCCAATATCCCTCTGAAGGCAGGACCGGAGCCAGGACCAGACTGGATCCTGGAGGTCCAGCCTGGCCGCCCGGCCCTGCCTGGGAAGCTGCCCACTGGGTGTGTCAGGGCCTCCCTCCAGCTCCTCTGGCCTCTCTCCAGGAAGGGCCAGCTGCTCTCTGTCTCACCATTTCCCGGGCCCTTCCTCATGCCTGTTTGGATAACTTCTTCACCCCTGTCTTCGCCAGCTCTCCCTGAGGTATGGCTGCCTCTGCTGCCTGTCTCAGGGAATCCTGGGGCCTTGGCGGTGTGGCAGCCCAGGCTTAGTCAGTCCGGCGGCAGACAGTTCTCAAACAGTGGCTGTCTGGGCAGAGGGAGGCCTGTTTACCCTGGGCAGGGCCCGGGCAGAGGCTGTGGCTTCCTCCCCATGCCACTCAGCATACTGACTTGGCTCTCCCCATCTGTATTCGCTCGTGTCACAAATATTTATGGAGTGCCTACTGTGTGCCAAGCACTGTTCAGCATGATGAAGATATAGCAAGACAGCCAGATACCCTGCTGTAATGGAACTTACCCTGTAGTAGAGGAGACAAATGATAAACAGACCAAGGAATGCGGCAGAGACTCCAGCGTTTAGAGGATAACAGGGTTGATGCTGATGGTTGGAGGTGGGTCAGCCTTAGATTTAGGAAGGCCACTCTCAGTGAGGAACATTGGAGCTAAGACTCAAACTATGGGAAGACATCAGTTATGGGAAGGTCTGGAGAAAGGGAATAGCGAGTGCAAAGGCCCTGACGTCATTGAAGGATAGTATAAAGATCAGTGTGGCTGAAGCAGAGTGAGCGAAAAGGAGAAAGACAGGAGAGGCCGACAGACAGACAGACCCACTTAGTTCCCCAGGGGCCTTTTAGGTCAGGAGAAGATCTCCAGGTTTCTGTTCAGTGTGACACAAGCTTCTGGAAGACGTTCGGTGGGAATTTTATACATGACTGTCTCCTGAACTTCTCCAGCTTTAACTCTGCTTTTTCCCCTGTGGCTTTCTGTCCACGACTCATTTCCAGATACACTTGAGAGTGTTTGAAAGAGCATTTAATTACTCCCTTTACCTTTGTAATTTGATTTCTTTATCAAAGCTATATAGGTACACAATTGAAACCAATCAAATAGTTCCACAGGGGGAAGGCTGGGGTGGATGGGAGGCGGATGCTGGGGGAGATCAACCGAAGGACTTGTATGCATGCATATGAGTATAACCAATGAATGAAAGACACTGGGGTGGGGAGGGGGCCAGGTGGGGACATGTGCTAGGAGGGTAAGGGAGGCTGGGGGGAGGAAATTGGGGGGGGGAGGAAAACATATGTACTAGTATTAAATATAAGTTATATTGTAAATAAAAAATAAAAATAAAAAGGGAAAAAAAATAGTTCCATAAAGCTGAAACTATATAGCAGTGGTTGCTGGCCACTCTTTCCTAAACCTGATCCTCACCACCTAGAAGCATCCACTTGCAACTATGTTAGCTAGTTCCCCCACCCGCAACCCCTTGGTGTTTTCTCTGTATTTCTATCCTCACCCTCTGGTGTTTTCCTCTGTATTTCTATCCTCACCCCCTGGTGTTTTCCTCTGTATTTCTATCCTTACCCCCTGGTGTTTTCCTCTGTATTTCTAGATATGATGGTTATGCTGCTACTTGATTTTTCAGTCTTAGCTGCAATATTTTTGTTTGCTGATAGGAAAGATCCTACAAACTATTCCCAATTTGGAGCTAAGTCAATATAGGGGCATAATTATGCCACTATCATTGCTATAGTTCACAGCTGATGTCATCTGTACTAAGGTCTTTCCATGTGTTATCTTGGTTTATCTTCACAAAAATGCTATAAGGTAGGTGTTGGTCAACATAAAAATAATACTGACACTTAACACTCAATGAAACCATTTGCAGTTTGCAAAAGTCTCTTGCAACCATCCGTTGATTTGCAGAGCTATCCTGAGAGGTAAGAAGAACTGGCATTATTAACCCCATTTTTAGAGAAGGACATGGTGCCCAGAATGATAAAGAAAACTCCACTTATCACAGTGGGGTGTGGTGGTTAAAATAAAACCCAGTTTCCAGCCAAGATGAAAGGAACTGGGGTTCCTGTGGAAAAGAGATAACTCTTCTATCTTATATGGGGGGTGTCTTGTTGCATTTGCTAATATAATACGGGGTTTATTTTTTTATTTTTTTTTTTTTCGAGTTGTTTTATTTATTAGAGAAAAAGAGAATTTGTAGCCTTGAAAAATAAGATTCTTTTTTTTAATTCCTACTAATTTACTAGGAGTGGAAAGTACAAATTTTTTTTTATTGTTCAGTTTATTAATTACATTGTTTCCCCTTTTTTATCCCCCTATATCTTCCCTCCACCCTGTTCCTATCCCACCCTCCGCCCTCATCTCCCCCTCCCCAATGTCCTCTCCCATTGTTGCAAGATTTTTGTCCAATCTCTTGCTGTACTTCCAACAACACTTTTCTCCCCAAGAATTGTCAGTCCATTTCCTCTCTATGTCCATGTTTCTGTTATAGTCACCAGTTTATCTTGTTCATCAGCCTATCAGTTCACTTGATTTTTATGTTCATTTGTTGATAGATGTGTATTTGTTGTTCATAATTTATATTTTTACCTTTTTCTTCTTCCTCTTCTTAAAGAATATCTTTCAGCATTTCATATAATACTGGTTTGGTGGTGATGAACTCCTTTAGCTTTTTCTTATCTGCGAAGCACTTTATCTGATCCTCAATTCTGAATGATAGCTTTGCTGGATAGAGTAATCTTGGTTGTAGATTCTTGCTATTCATTATTTTGAATATTTCTTGCCACTCCCGTCTGGCCTGCATCGTTTCTGTTGAGAAATCCGCTGACAATCGTATGGGTGTTCCCCTGTAGGTAACCAACTGTTTTTCTCTTGCTGCTTTTAATATTCTCTCTTTATCTTTTGCTCTTGGCATTTTAATTATGATATGTCTTGGTGTGGTCCTCTTTAGATTCCTATATTTTGGGGTTCTGTGTACTTCTTGGGCTTTTAAGTCAGTTTCTTTCACCAGGTGGGGAAAGTTTTCAGTCACTATTTCTTCAAGTAGGTTTTCATTAACTTGCTCTCTCTCTTTTTCTGGCACCCCAATAATTCGGATGTTGGCTTGCTTGAGGTTGTCCCAGAGGCCCCTTACACTATCTTCAATTATCTGAATTCTTTTTGTTTCTTGCTTTTCCAGCTGAGTGGATTTTGCTTCTTTGTATTTCAAATCTTTGACTTGGTTCTTGTGGCCCTCTGGACTGCTTTTAGGACTTTGTGTAATATTTTTTATTTCAGCCTGTGTATGCTTGATTTCTAGTTGGTCCTTTTTTTTATCTGTGAGGGTCTGGTTTGTATCCTCAGAGGTCTTGCACATTTCCCTGAGGGTCTCATTCATTTCTTTGTAAGTATCATTCATCTCCTTGTAAATCTCATTCATTTGCTGGTTGGTCTTGTTTATTTCCTGGTTGGTCTTGTTTATTTCCTGGTAATTCTCATTAAGTTGATCGGCCTTTTGTAGGAGCCTCTTGAAAAGCCTTATAACCGTGGTTTTGAACTCTATGTCTTGTCGTCTTTTCTCCTCCATTTCTTTCACACCTGATTTCTTTCCATGTCTCTGCATGGTGGCTGCTTTATGTGGTGGCTATCCTCAAAGGGACAGTGGCTCAGTCTCCCCAGTTACCTGAGGTGGGTACTCTTACTGCAATCCTTTATGGGTTGTATTCAGTGTTTTTTTAATTTAAACGCACCTTTTTGTTGTTAGCCCTAGGAGGGTTTGACCTCCAGGCCAATTGTCTGTGAAGCTCAGCTGTGCTCAGGTTGGGTGGGCGGAGTCTCCGGGCCAAGCAGACAGCGTTAGCTCCGCCCTATGCGGCCCCAGGGGCTCTGAGCCAGGGGCAATGGCTGCCAGCACCTCTGAGAGAGAGCCGCTGTGGAGCTCCACCGGCTGCCGGGGAATTTAGACTGTCCCCAAATGACTTTGCATGCGCAATGTCTCACCCAGGGTCGTAAAACAAAGCAGACTGACGGTTTTCCGAATGAGAGACAAGTCGCGGTGCGCTCTCTGCGCCGTCACGCAGCCGAGCTGTTCGCGCGAGAGCTGCCTTCTCCACAAGCCGGCAGACCCGGCAGCACCCGAGCTTCGGCGTGCCCTCCCACTGTCCAGTTTTCACCCCGTGTGATAGTGGGTTCCCTGGACTTCGCCCAGAGCTGGAGAATCTGTCCAGTGGGACGCCCCTGCCTCCCCGTTCGAGAAAACTGGCCGGTTTTCAGCCGCCCGCCCTCTCCGCGGCGCGCACTCCAAACCTCTCTCAGGGCGAATCTTTCAATGCCGACTGCCGCCGCTCCTCCGAGTCACAGTGTCTTATCTTCACTTTTATTTGTGGAATTTTCACTCGGCGAGCGTTCTGGTGATTCTGGAAGGTGTTTGTTCCTTCGTTAAGTTGTAGTATTAAAATTGCTGATTATGACGGCAAGATAGGTGTTTTGCCTTTGCCGCCATCTTAGTTCTCCCTGGGGGCTGCCATCTTCAAATCACCTATAATACGGGGTTTAAATCCCAGCTCTGCCTCTCATAGGCCGTGTGGTTTGGGGTAGGTTATTTAATCTCTCTGAGCCTTTGTTACTTCTGAGAAATGGGTATGATGACAGTACCTACCTCAATGGGCAGTTGTGAGGTTAGAAGAGGTAATTTTTATAAAGTATTTAGAACAGTGCCTGGCCCATAATTGGAAGTGATAAGTGATCAAACAAACCCAAGGTAGGAAGTTAATGAGCCAGGACCCATATCTGGGCCTTCTGATGCCAACTTCAGTGTCTGACTCCAAAGCCCAGATCCTATGTTCCACTTTATGATTTTTACTATATCTGCCTATTTTACCTGAACATTATTTACCTGTAATTATTTACTTGATATTTTTCTTTCTTTTGAAGAATTTAGTTTTTAAGAGCATATCTTATATTAATGCTTTAATATGCTAATGCTAGTTATACATCTTTCTAATACACAATAAAATAAATCCAGTGTGATTTAAAAGGGTAAAATTGGCCCCTATACCCTGGTGGATACACCTCAGGACAAGTACGCTATTTGTAGGCCTATAAAGAACCTTTGGAAACATTCTGTCCAGTGGCTTTTAAATCATTTTGATCATGACCCTCAGTAAGTAACACAATTTACATCATATACTCTATATTCAGTAGCAACGAAAGTGGTAATCAAAATAATACAGACTCGCCCTGGTTGGGTGGCTCAGTTGGTTGGAGCAACATCTGTACACCAAAATGTCGAGGGTTCGATTCCCAGTCAGGGCACATATCTAGATTCGGGTTCAATCCCAGTCAGGGCACGTACAGGAGGCAACCGATAGATGTTTCTCTCCGCGCCCTCCCCACCCCCTGACTCCTCTCTTGTCTCTCTAAAAATCAATAAACATATCCTCAGGTGGAGATTAAAAAAAACCCCACAAATACAGACTCTGGAGTCCAATGGCTTGGCTTGGCATCCCAGCATCATCTCTTAATAGCTATGTCGTTTTCACTGAGTGACTCAACCTCTCTGCCTCCATTTTCTCATCTATAAAATGGGAGTGACAATAACAGTACCTACCTCATAGATCATTGTGAAGATAAAGAAGTAACATGTGTAAAGTCCTAGTAAGTGTTCTATAAATGTCTACTCTTGTCACCACCGCCAGTATACATCCATAAATGTACAGAAATGAAACAAAAGTTTACATATGCAAAATTTACTTGCATTATATGATATGCACTATATTTTCTATCCTATTTTACTTCATTTAAAAATAATATGGTAATCTTTAAAAAATGAATCTGTTTTTGAAAATACATTTTTATTGATTTCATAAAGAAAGGGAGAAGGAGAGAGAGATAAAAACATCAATGATGAGAGATAATCATTGATTAGCTGCCTCCTGCACGCCCCACACTGGGGATCAAGCCCGCATCCCAGGCATGTGCCCTGACCGGGAATCGATCCGTGACCTCCTGGTTCATAGGTTGACACCCAATCACTGAGCCACACCAACCAGGCTCATGAACCCATTTTTTATTAATAACTCATGCTTTTTTTCTGATGAACATTATACTTCAATAGAAATATTTTTAAATAGTATATTTTTATTCAAAAGAAAAGGCAAAGAATGAAAATAAAAGAAACTGGTTTATTATGTAAATAGCAAATGTGCTAAAATTATTTTGTCCAGCACAGTGAGGGCACATTAACAGATTTGAGACTCTAAAAGCTTGAATGCTGCTGATTTGGAATTTCTTATGAATACTGTTGAACTGCACTATAGGAATAATATATCTGCCTAAAATCAAATGTATGTGCTTCAAAGGCCATTTAAAAATATATTTGATATTTAAAACAAAAGTCAGCAAACTATAATCCCTGGCCAAATCTGGCCCACTGTCTGTTTTTATAAATAAAGTTTTATTAGGGCCTGGATAGTGTGGCTCTTTAATAAATAAATAAAAATAAAGTTTTATTAGAACACAGCCACACTCATTTATTTATTTATTGCCCATGGCTGCATTTGTGCTACAAGAGCAGAGCTGAGTAGCTGCCACAAATCCCATCCGACCTGCAGAGCCTAAAATATTTACTATTTGGTCTTCTATAGAAAAATTTATCAGCCCCTATATTAAAGTTACATTTCAAAACTCTTAAGCTTAAATTAAATCTTGTTCTAGTTATTTCTTATTTTATACTATTTATTGGTCTAGCAAATTTGAATAATTACTTTTCCCCCAACATTTTACTTTGAAGAATTTCAAACCTACTAAAGGATGAATGAATAGTACAGTGAACACTCGTGTATTCACACCAAGATTCACCAATTGGTAGCATTCTGTCACAATTGTTTTAACACTATATATCTCTCTATGCACTTTTTAATTAAAATATTTGTTGTAAAATTGTATATTCACATACATATTTGACTCTGTGTATGTGTGTGTATGTGTGTGCATGTATACAAACATGACCTCATGGCAGAAGTGGTCAACTGTATACCAACAAATTCATACTCCCCCACCCCCATAGTTTAGAGTTATTCCTGGAAAAACAACTGCCTGCTAGGGACCACATATCCCAGAATTCTCTTCACTTGCCAAGGCCATGTGACTAGTTCTTACCAATAGAATGTGAGTAGAAGTGATAAAAGTTACTCTGGGACAGGGATCCCTGGGTCACTTCTGTGACAAAGGTAAATAAACTTCTAACTTACATTTTTGGTGTTTTTTCATTAGCTAGTATAGTTCTAACTAATGCAACCCAATAAATTGTGTGACCCATTAATGGATCAAGATGGCAATTTGAGAAAACCATGAAGAGGAGAACCAAGATGGCGGCATAGGTAAAACACCTATCTTGCCGTCATACACAGCAATTTTAAAACTACAACTTAACGAAAGAACAAACACCTTCCAGAATCACCAGAAAGCTGGCCGAGTGAAAATTCCACAAATAAAAGTGAAGATAAGACACTGTGACTCGGAGGAGCGGCTGAGGACAGCGTTGAAGATATGCGCGGGAGAGAGGTTTGGAGCGCGCACCGCGGAGAGGGCAGGCAGCTGAAAACCGGCCAGTTTTCTCGAACAGGGAGACAAAGACGTCCCACTGGACTGATTCTCCAGCTCTGGGCGAAGTCCAGGGAACCCACTATCATACGGGGTAAAAACTGGACAGTGGGAGGGCACGCCGAAGCTCGGGTATTGCAGGGGTCTCCCGGCTTGTGGAGAAGGGAGCTTGCAAGTGAACTTGGGAACAGCTCAGCTGTGTGACCACGTAGAGAGCGCTCTGCGACCTGCTCTCTCATTCGGGAAACCGTCAGACTGCTTTGTTTTAGGACCCTGGGTGAGACACTGGGTGTGCAGACTCATTTGGGGAGAGTCTGAATTCCCCGGCAGCCAGTGGAGCTTGGCAGCAGCTCTCTCTCAGAGGTGCTGGCAGCCATTGCCACCGACACAGACTCCCTGGGACCACATAGGGCGGAGCTAACGCTGTCTGCTTGGCCCGGGACTCTGCCCATCCAACCTGAGCACAGCTGAACTTCACAGACAATTGGCCTGGAGGTCAACCCCTCCAAGTGCTAATAACGATTAACCTGAGCTTAACTTCAGCAAGACTGTACAACCCATATCCACCTCAGGTAACTGGGGAGGCTGACCCACTGTCCCTTGTAGGAAGTCTACCACACAAAGCTAATTGACCAACTCAGGGAAGCAGCCACCATGCAGAGACATGGAAAGAAATCAGATGTGAAAGAAATGGAGGAAAAAAAACGACTGGACATGGAATTCAAAACCACAGTTATAGGGCTTCTCAAGAGGCTCCTAGAAAAGGTCGAGACCTATAAGGAAATAAGCAAGACCGAAAAGGAAATGAATGAGACCCTCAAGGATATGAATGAGACCTGCAAGGAAATAATCAAGACCAACGTGGAAATGAATAAGTCCTACAAGGAAATGAAGGAGACCCTCAAGGATATAAAGGAGACTCTCAAGGATATGAAAAAGAACCAACCAGAAATTAAGCATACACTGACTGAAATAAAAAATATTATACAAAGACCTAAAAGTGCTCTGGAGCACCCCAAGAACCAAGTTAAAGATTTGAAATACAAAGAGGGAAAATCCATTCAGCTGAAAAAGCAAGAAACCAAAAAAATCCAAAAAATTGGAGATAATGTAAGGGGCCTCTGTGACAACCTCAAGCATACCAACATCTGAATTATAGGGGTGCCAGAAAAAGAGAGAGAGCAAGACAATGAAAACCTATTTGAAGAAATAGTGACCGAAAACTTCCCATACCTGGTGAAAGAAATAGACTTAGGAGTCCAAGAAGCGTACCGAACCCCAATATATAGGAACCCTAAGAGGACCACACCAAGGCACATCATAATTAAAATGCCAAGAGCAAAAGACAAATAGAAAATATTAAAAGCAGCAAGAGAAAAACAGATGGTTACCTAAAGGGAGCACCCATACAATTGTCAGCAGATTTCTCAACAGAAATGATGCAGGCCAGATGGGAGTGGCAAGAAATATTCAAAGTGATGAACAGCAAGAATCTACAACCAAGATTACTCTATCCAGCAAAGCTATCATGCAGAATTGAATGTCAGATAAAGTGCTTCGCAGATAAGAAAAAGCTAACGGAGTTCATCACCACCAAACCAATACTTTATGAAATGCTGAAAGATATTCTTTAAGAAGAGGAAGAAGAAAAAGATAAAAGTGTAAATTATGAACAACAAATACACATCTATCAACAAATGAATCTAAAAATCAAGTGAATTAAAAAGCTGATGAACAGGGTAAACTGGTGAATGTAACAGAATCATGGACATAGAGAGGGAATGGACCGACAACTCTTGGGGAAAAAGGGGTGTAGGAAGTGCAGCAAGAGACTGGACAAAAATCATGCAACTATGGGAGAAGACAGTGGAGGGGGGTGAGGGCAGAGGGTGGGATGGGTACCAGTGGAGGGGAACTATAGCGTGAAAAAAAAAAAGGGAACAATGTAATTAATAAACTGAATAATAAAGATAAAAAAAAGATGGCAATTTGAAACATCCTGGTCTGGTCCTCTGGTTTTCTGAACATGTTTGAACCATAGTTCCTTTCATTAATTGTTTCATTGAAAAGTCAAAATGGAGCTTCTATGGTTGAAGTGTCTTTACTGACTCTTCCAATGAATATTGTATGATGGTCACTGAGTAAGGCACATGCTCCTCCATTTATCAAAAGAAGAGAGGAGAGCCAGCAGGAGGACGAGAGGGAGGTCACAAACAATTGCCTGGGGCCAGAGCCATTTCCCAGATCTGTGGCCAGTGTGGGCCTGTTCCCTCCATCTCCATGCCTCCCATTTGCTCCCCACAGTCCCACATCATGGAAAGACATCTGAGAGCATCTGAAGACTTAGAACTAAGCTTTGTCCTGACTCTCCAGCTAGACAGTTGCATCCTGGAACCAGTAGCATATCCCTCATTCTGTTTGCTCCATAACAGCTAAATAATGCCTCGTACACAATAAGCATTCAGTCCTTTTTGCACAGTAGGTATAATAACAATAATAACAATAGTTAGAATTTACACAACACTTTCTATGTGCCAGACACGTAGCACTTTACAGATATCAATCTCATTTGATTCTCACAACCTTATGAAGTGGATGTTATTATCATCAGCCCATAGACAGACGAAGAAAGTGAGGCGCAGAAATTAAATAATTTACGTTAGCCAGTTTGCTCAGTAGTTAGAGCATCCACCTGCAGACTGAAGTGTCACGGGTTTGATTCCAGTCAAGAGCATGTGCCTCAGTTGCAGGTTTGGGCTTTGATCCCCATCCCCAGTCAGGGCACATAAGGGAGGCAACCAGTGGATCTGTCTCTCTTACATCGATGTTTCTCTTTGTGTCTCTCATCCCTCCCTGTCATTCTGTCTAAAAAACACACACACACACACACACACGTGCAAAAACAAACAAACAAACAAAAACCACAAAAAAAAACCCAAAAAACAAACAAACAAAAAAATATATATCCTTGGATGAGAATGAACAACAACAAACAAACAAACAAACAAAAAAGAAATTAAGTAATTTACCCAATGCCACACAGCTAGTAGATGGCAATTTGATCCTAGGTGGTCCGACTCTAAATCTGAGCTGCTATTATATAGCCCTTTAGATGCTACTATAAGAGGTAAGAGTATAGGTAAAAGAATGGAGATTTAGTATGAATAGATTTTAATCACTCATTTGCTGTGTGATGCAGGGAAACTTGTTTAACAACTCTGAATCTCAATTTACCTGGTTATGAAATGGGGATAATACTCCCCACATTGATTGGTTATTGCAAAGATCATATGGAGAAAACATATAAAGTAACCAGCATCCTGCTTGTTACATAAAAGGGGGCTAAATAGAAACAAACTATTACTTCTTCTAGGACCTACCCTTATGCTGGAGGCATGTGAGTCAGAAAAAAAAATGGAAGGCATAGTTCCTGCACTTAAGCACCTCATAATCTTTATATTTATTATTGATTTAGAGAGAAAAACATCATTTCTCTGTTCCACCCATTTACACATTCATTGGTTGATTCTTGTACAGGCATGTACTCGGCTGGGGATGAAACCTGTAACCTTAGCCTAGTGGAATGATGCTCTAACCGGCCACGAGGCATCTCATAATCTTTTCAGGGACAAGATAAATCATTCATGAAAGAATCAGAAAAGTCCTAAGAAACTTGAATAAGGATTTGATTAGTTGCTGTCAAATGTAAGTAAAATCAGTGCAGTTTCTGGCCAGGCTCTGGGCATCTGTATTTGCTATTCCTCCTCTTTCTCTTCTTCTCAGCTTAGATATCAATCCACCACCTCAGGGTCAGAAGTCTCTGACCTTTCCTTTCTCCTTTCCCCTTTCCCTAAGTCCTTTTGTGTTCCCATAGTGTCCTATTTGGCATATCACGGCACTGTCTTTGATTGCTGCTCGTCTGTCTGCCCCACTACATTGGGCACTCTGCAAGATCTGAAGCCATGTTATATTCTACATTCCCCAGTGCCTAGCAGAATGCCTCGCATACCATAAGCCCCCAGTAGTTGTTCATTGAAGAAATGAACAAGTGAACAATGAATAGATGCAAAAAGCCTTGCAAGTAGAGACAAGAGGCACTCTGGGCATCCATAGCTTCCCTTCATAAAATGAGGCAAAGTAAGGCAATGGTTTCCGAACTCCAGCTGAACCGATAGCCAAAATCATAAAAGGAACTTAACGAAAAATTAACGATTCTTGGAAGTCGTTCCACGAAACTGTTTCAGCAAGTCTGAAGTGGAGCCCCCAAATAGGCCAGTTTTAGAAGTTTCCCACATGCAGCCAGGTTTGTGACCCACTGAACCATAGGGGATCAAATTGAAATTGAGGTAGGATGGCAAGATGATGTGGACAGGGAAGAAAGGGGAAAAGGGTGGGGAGACTATATTTTGGGAATGAGGGGAGGGAACAGCATCCCTGAAACAATCCCATAGCCCACTAGTATCTGGGGTCCTGTCCTACTTTGGGCCCATCAACCCTTTAGGGAGACAAAACACTTTATAGTTTACCTTTTATCTTTCATTAGCTCATGGAATCCTCACAACAAGGCAAGGTTCATTTGACAGATGATGAATTGAGGATCAGATTGCTTAATTGTCCACCATTGTACAGCTTGGTGGACAGTCAACCAAACTCCTCTGACAACAGCCTCTGATCTGGCTTGAGGCTGATGCCATTGATCAAAGTAACTAAGCCTATATACCCAGGCTCATCTAGCACTTAGAAACAGATACAGTGCCCTGATGGAGGATTGTTGACCAGTGGCTAAATCACCCTGTCTCCTTACTTGTCCTGTTGTGTACTTACAAGTAATGCTATCCCAGCCCAGCCTAACCCATATCATCCATCTATGCATCTTTTCATCTGCTCACCTATCCATTATCTCATCTATCCATCCACCCATCTATCCAGTTACTTATTCATCCACTTATCATATCCAGACATTATATCCATCCATCCTATCCATCCATCCATCCATCATCCCCACCATACTCACCCATCCACACATCACATCTATTCATTAATCCATCTACCCATCTACCCATCCAGTTATTCATTAATCCATTGGTCCCATCCATCCATCTAGCAATCTATCCCTCCATTCCATTTCATTCTGTTCAATTCCATCTATCCACCAACACGTCATATCCATTTATCAAGCCATCTACCTATCCACTCATCCATATATGCATCCATCCATCTTCCCATTCACTCATTCATTCACTAGTTGAGTAATATAGACTCCATCAAAATTTACATGGGACCAGAACCCGTGGCTGCCAGGAGTATAACAAGAAGAGATAGACAAATACAGACCTTTCCCTCAAGGAGATTTGAAATACTTACAAAAATGACAAACTCCCGAAGGGTCAAAATATATAGTTCAGGGAAGCTTATTGAAAGGAAAACAAGGGTAGGATATAACAAAGCCAGGAGTCAGGTTGGCACACAGATGCACAGCATAGCATGTTATCCTTACATAGCTAAGATTGGTCCTGAACTTGGTGCAGGGCTATATCTTGGCATCCAAAGCAAATACTACAACATAAGAGTCACAGTATGCTAAATCATGGCAGACACTGCCCAGCTATTCCTGCTTCCTGACAACACAGTGGTGTAATATGTATCCAGGACACATTTGGAAATGTCTGGAGACATTTTTGTTTGGCACAACTGAATGGGAGGTATGTGACAAGCACCTAGTAAGTTGAAGCAGAGATGTTGCTAGACAACTATTATGAGAATAAATAAAGTAACAGACACAGAACATCCATCCGTCTATCCGATCATCCAGCCATGTTTTTGGAATAGCATTATGTCATTAGCGCTGCACAGAGGCTAGGATGAAGGGACGGGAGCGGACGTACTACGAAGTGGACAGACCTCAGATATGGTGAGAGGCAGTAGGTATAGTAACATTATTACACTGTCCTTTGGGAGGAACTCTGTGGGCCTTCTGTTCACCCCCAGCCTGGGCTTGTAGCCTGGAGCTCTCCTCCTCCAGAATCTGACAGGCCACAAAGAGTCTTCCTCTGGCCACAGGGTTAACCAAGACTCGCAACTGTGTTTTAAATGAGCACAAAGCACCTAAGGCAAGCCCTGCCCTTTCACTATGCAATCTCCTCTAATCCACCACCTTTTGTGAGATAGGTCCTGTTGTTCTTCACTTTTCAGATGAGGAAATAGATTCAGAGAGGGGAAGTGACTAAGATCCCCAGGCTCATTTTGATTTTTCAGCCTCTGCTAGTGCCAGTGCTTCACAGACTTCTGCTTGGTGGTGGATCAAAGATCTCCTGAACCAGTCAGGAGATCAGTCCCTGCTTCTTTGAGGCAATCTGTCCTCCGCTAATGACAACATTAAATACTATTTATTGAGTCCTTACCGTGTGTGTGGCACCCTTGCTTTCTTTTAGTTATCCTAAGTCACTCCATCTCAGCTTTGGAGATAAGATGACCAAGGCACAGAAATGTTGAATAATTCATCTCAAGTCACAGAATTACAATTGAGACCTACAGGGTTCCAGAGGCCAAGCTCTGTGCATATATGTGATTTAAATTGGTTTATAAAAGGCACCTAACATTGTCTTGAACCTCCCTCGTGAGAACTGTTACCAGTCTCTTTGTGCACTAATTTTCTGTGCAAATATAAACGTCCGTACATATATATACGCATATCATTTTATTATCAGAAATGTAACATGCTATACACAATTCTTCAGCTTATTTTTTCACTTAATGTAACTTGGAGGTCCTTTTCTATCTGCACACAGACCTGCATTTATTTTGCAACAATGGGGGAGCATTCCATCTTAAAGATGCATCATGCTTTATTTATCCAGCCTCTACTGTCCAACATTTGGGTTATTTCCAGTCCTGGAGCCACCCCCCTGCACATCTCCCTAACCTTGCATCTAAATTGCACACCAGCACGAGATCCTTCTCATTTGCCCACACCCCACACTGTGCATTGCTTTATAACACTAACCCTTGCTGAATTATCCAGAGCTAATGGCCCTCATCAGAGGGGCTGGCCACCGTCACACTTGGGCCCCCTCCCACATAGACCATGACCCAGCCTGGCAAGGCTCTCCATGGGCTTTAATTTGTCCTCCAGGCAAAGCGGGGATGATGCTTCCAGCCCATCCCCTGTGAAATTTTGGAAGCGCCCATGGTATGCATCCCCAGGAAAGCAGTTTCTCTGGGCGGAAATGAGCCAAGACACTGGCTAGGGCTCCTGCAGGCTCTCCCAGCACTCCCCATACCAAATCCGCCATGCCCCTGTTTGGCAGCTTAGTGAAGCAAGTCACATGCTCTCTCCCCAACCACCCTCCCCCCGCCGCCGGGCTTCCAGCCCTTCTGAAGGAGCCCTTAGAGGGTCTTAGGTCCTCTCAGAAACATAGGGGGGCATCCCATGGTTTCCCAAACTTAACCATGATCCTGCCCGATTCAATCCTCCCCCCGTTCCAACTGCTGGCCCCACTCACCATAAGGACTCTCCACTGGAGCCCCAAGGGGCGTGTTCACGCTGACCATGGCGGAGCCCACCCAGCCGGAGACCTGAGCGCATGGAGGAGCTGGGGCCCCACACACAGCAGCAGTGAGAGCCAGTCCACCAGGAAGGCAGGAGTGCAGCCAACTGCCACCGCCCGGTTATCTTATTGATTCTTCTAATCACCCAATGTGGGTGGATATGTTAAAGAGTAACCAGTCACTTAGGGAACCTGTGGCTGGGGACTGTCACTGTTGCCATGGCAATGACAACCTGGGGAAATCCGGGGTCCACTTGGGCCCCAGTCCTGCATTCTGGGGTTGGGGACACCTGATGCCAGAAGTAGGGGATACCAGCTCCCCCACTCCCAATTTGAGAGAAAGGACTGGCCAGGAGAGAACGGAGAGGTGAGAGTCCAATCTGGGTTGGGTTTTATGACTCCACAGAATGGGTGTGGCAGGAGGTAGGAGGGAGGAGTAGAGGAGGAAAAGGGGGTGGAGGACTGAAATGTGTTATTAAGCGCCCACTGGATGCTAGGAGATACATATAGGCATTACCACATTTAAAATATGTTTTATTTTTTATGAATTTAGAGAGAGGAAGGGAGAAGGAGAGAGGAATAGAAACGTAAATGGTGAAAGAGAATAACTGATTGGGGCTGCCTCATGTACATCCCCTACTAGGGATTGATCCTGGGCATGTGCCCTAACTGTGGGAATCGAACCCGGACCTCCTGGTTCATGAGTCAGTGCTCAACCACTGAGCCACACAGGCCAGGCTGCATTGCCACATTAAAAAAAAACCTTGATGAAAGAAGTTGCTGCTTAAAGTCTCACAGTGGGTACATAGATGGGTTGGAATTACAGCTCCTCTTCATCTAACATATATTTATCGAACACCTACTGTATACTAAGCTCTGTGTTAGGTTCCAGTGGTATAGAAATGAGCAAAGTAGACACCATCCCTGCAACCATGGGACTTGTAATGAAGAAAATGGCACTACTCAGATAACATTAAAAATGTTATCGCAAACTGATGCATGCTTTCAAGGATGGAGAAACACAGGTCTGATTCCAAGCCCACGGACCAAAGACATTCTGCCCACTCCCTCCACTGGTCCATTGGTCTCCTTCCCCAGTTAAAAGGTAGCCTGCTGTCCTGACTGGTTTGGCTCAGTAGGTAGAGCGTTGGCCTGTGGACTAAAGGGTCCCAGGCTTGATTTCAGTCAATAGCATGTACCTTGGTTGCAGGCACATCCCCAGTAAGGGGCGTGCAGGAGGCAGCTGATCGATGTTTCTAACTCTCTATCCCTCTC
The DNA here is from genome assembly GCA_027563665.1 of Antrozous pallidus. Taxonomy (NCBI): domain Eukaryota; kingdom Metazoa; phylum Chordata; class Mammalia; order Chiroptera; family Vespertilionidae; genus Antrozous; species Antrozous pallidus. The sequence continues at coordinate 74,161,266 of CM050518.1, forward strand.
CTTTCATCTCTGTAAAAAAATCAACAAAATATATTTTAAAAATAAATAAATAAATAAAAGGTAGCCTGCTGCTGAATGCAGAGCTATCCTGTGTTTTAGCTCGCTTGCATACTAGACACCTGCTACCTGGCTTTTGGGGAATAGTCCCATTTCTATTATCCCAATGTTGGGTCTCAAACCCTGATCTGGATTCAGGTCTTCTTCATGTTAGAGAGAGGTCCAAAGAGAGGTAGTAAACCTTTGGACTCAAAAGAATCAGAATACACAGCCCTACCACGGTCTTGCTGTATGGTTTTTGGTAAATGATGTCATTCCCCTATAGAAATACCCTCCTCAGGCACTGCTCCACTTCTAAGCTAGCTAATTGATATAGTCCTGTCTGTCCACACTCTCTTTTTTCCAGTGTGCTTGCTCAGTCATCTCAAAGGGACCTCCTGAACACTGGGGCTGTATCCAGTTCTTCATTCCTTCTATTTTATCCCTACCTGTCTCACCTTCCTGTCTTTTTTCCCTTTTGCTACCTTTAAAGCCACAGTTTCTGCCCTGGCCAGTGTAGCTGAGTTGGTTGAGCATTGTCCTGCGCACCAAAAGGTCGTTGGTTCAATTCCTAATCTGGGTACATACCCAGATTGTGAGTTTGATCCCTAGTTGGGATACATGGTTGGGGTATATGCAGGAGGCAACCAACCAATGTTTCTCTCTCTCCCCCTCCCTTCCTCTCTCAAATCAATAAAAATATATTAAAAATAGTGAAAATAAACCCTGTTTCTATCTCGCTTCTCTCTGATCCTTTCCAACCACATGACAAAAACCCAAGCCTGAATGAACCTAACTGACTTGCTTTAATCATGCTTGCGTACCAGAAGCCAGTAAATGCTAAGAAAAAAAATACTCAAAGGACAGATGGGAGCCACCATAGTGTCACGATCACCAACTTCTACATGGTACAGAGCTTCTGCTGTCTCTTCTCCTTGATCTCCTATTCTCTAAATCTGTATCAAATCTCTCCTCTCCTCAAACCTTTCCCATTCTTATCCTCAGCAGGATGAGACCTTACCTTCCTCACATAGAAAACAGAAGCCTGAAACCTGGACCTGCCTCAACTCCCCACAAAAATTCACCTACATTTGCACTTTGCTCACCTCCTTTTTCCAGATCCACATGGGTTTGCACCCTACCCTTTCCACTGCTCAGGTGCCCCATGTGACTATGTGTGATTCCTCCTATATATTCAACCTCTCTCTCTTTAGACTTTCAAAATCAACTTTATTGAGGTATAATTTCACATAGTAAAAATGTACCCTTTGTAAGTGCAGTGTTATAAACTTTGGGAAATGTATACTCTCTTTATTCCTCTACAATCAATCCCCCAGGCACCTCCTACTCCAAGCAACTATTGACCTGCTTGCTGTCACTCTAGATTAGATTAGTATTTTCTAGAATGTCATAGAAATAGAATCAGAAATTTACTCTTTTGTGTCTGGTATGTTTGTGAGATTCATTCCTCTGTGCTCATGTCCTTTTTTCTTGCTAAGTAGTATTCCATTGAATGGATATAACTTGTTCACCCATTCACCTATTAATAGACATTGAGGTTGTTTACAGTTAATGAATTAAGCAGCCATGTATATTCAGAAACAAGTCTTTGTATAGACATGTGTTTCATTTCTCTTGGTTAAATTTCTTTAGAGAAATTGCTGGTTGATATGGTATGTTTGTATTTAACTTACAAGATACTTCCAAACCATTGTCCAAAGTGGCTGCACTATCTTACATTCCTGCCAGCAGAGCAAGAGCGCTCCTATTTGCTCCATAACCTGATCACCACTTCTTGTTGTCAGTTTTTTAACTTTAACCATGTGCTGTGATCTTTCCTTGTGATTTTGTTTGTTTTAAACTAGTTTTAAATGAAGAAAGTAATAAATTCACATGTTAACAAAACTGTACAAACAGCAAATAATGAAAAATAAACCTTTTTTCATGCCTTAGTTTCCACATCTCACTCTATTAAATGTTTAAACAAATTCTTGTATGTCTTTCCAGAGATAATACACACACACTGCTGGGGACTGAATTGTGTCATCCCAAAGTTCATATGTTAAGACCCTGATGCCCAATCTGTATTTGAAACTATGATCTTTTGGGAAGTAATTAAGTTTAAATGAACCTAGCCCGAGTGGCTCAGTGATTGAGCGTTGACCTATGAACCAGAAAGTCACAGTTCAATTCCCCATCAGGACACATGCCGGGAGTATGGGCTCCATCCCCAGTCGGGGGGCACACAGGAAGCAGCCAATCCATGATTCTCTCTCATCACTGAAGTTTCTATTTCTCTCTTTCTCCTTCTCCCTTCTCCTCTAAAATCAATAATAATAATAATAATAATAATAATAATAATAATAATAATAATAAAAAGATTAAATTTGGTCATAAAGATGGAGTTCTGATCCCATAGTGTCCTAACAAGAAGAGATTTGAGAGAGTTCTCTCTCTTTCTGCCATACAGAACACAGTGAGAAGGCTCCTGTCTGCAAACCAAGAAAAGAGCTCTCCAACTACACGGGCACCCTGAGCTCAAATTTCCAGCCTCCAGAACCATGAAAAAATAATTACCATTGGTTAAACCATGTATTTTGTTATGGCAGCTTGAGCTAAAACACGCACACAAATATAAATGCATATAAGTTCATGGGAACATATTAGACACACTGTTCTGCCACTTGCCCCCTCCGCCTTTAGTATCTAAGGGCTGGCTATCTCCATACCAGCACCCCTACCTCACTCTTTTGAGTGGCTGTGTAGTACTCTAGTGTGTGAACATCCGGTAAGTGATGTGGCCCGTGTCCTGTTGCTGGATATTTAGGTTGTTTCCAGGCTTCTGCCACTACAAACAGCAACTGTCTTCAGACCTGTGTCTTGACTCACATGGTAGGAAATATATCTAGAGGGCAAATTTTTAGAAGCAGAATACTATCAATATTTAAATATGTGATTATATCTATTTTATTTTTTAAAAATCCCTCACCCTACCTGATTTGGCTCAGTGGATAGAGTGTTGGTCTGCAGACTGAAGGGTCCCAGGTTTGATTCTGTTCAAGGGCACATACCTGGGTTATAGGCTCGATCCTCAGTAGGGGGTGTGCAGGGGGCAGCCAATCAATGATTCTCTCTCCTCATTGATGCTTCTATCTTTCCCTCTCTCTTCCTCTCTGAAATCAATAAAAATATTTTTTTTTAAATTTCCTCAATAACTTCTTTTCCCAACTCAGCTACTACATTTTCTCTCTCCTCCCTTTGCTACTAAACGTTTAAAATAGTGGTGGTCTATTCTAGCTCTACCTATAGCATTGCCCTATCTATAGCATTGCCTCCCACTCCTCTCCACAGACACCACTCAGTCTTCACTGGCAAGTTAGAATGACCCCATGTCTAAATATTCAATGGATACTTTGCTAGACCCCCAGCAAGATTTGACAGTTAACTTCTCCTCCTCCTAATAACCTCTTCCCTTAGCATCCATTCTACAATAGTCTTTTGTTTTCCTCTTTATCTCTTGACAGGTCGTGCTTCTCTACCTGTCCTTAAATACTGGAATTACTCAGAGCTTAGTTCTAGATTTACTGGGTTTTTTTCTCTCCATACTCTATTATCTCTCTTCCCATAATCTCATTCATTCCTATGACTTTATAGTCACCCATATACCTTATACCCATGCCTCCCAATTGTGTATCTTCAACCTAAATTTCTCCTCTGGAGTCCAGATTCCTACCATTACCTCCTAGATACTGCTACTTATAGACATCTACACTAATAAAAGAGAAAGATGCAAATTAATCATACCTTTGTGACACCCACCAGCCAATCAGGAGTGAGTATGCAAATTAACTCAACAAATATGGTGGGCTAATTTGCATATACAAGCACTGAGTTGCTGGAGGTGGGATGCTTACATCGTTGCCATGGCATTGCTCCAGCTGCTTCGGGCCTCTGGGCAGCATGGGAAGACAGAAAGGCGGCTTCTGGTGCCAGCAGCCAGGGGAAGGAAGGTCCATTCTTGCTCGAATCTTTGTACATTGGGCTTCTAGTCTCAAATATAATATGACCCTAATTGCACTCTTGCTCTTTGCTGCCATCAAAATTCCTTCCCCTATACTTTTCATGTTGATAAAATGGTGTGCTCATCCACTCTCATTCCTTTATACCCAACCATTACAAAGTCCCCTTGAATTCAACTTCTTTGTTTTTAAAATATAGTTTATTGATTTTTTACAGAGAGGAAGGGAGAGGGATAGAAAGTCAGAAACATTGATGAGAGAGAAACATTGATCAGCTGCCTCTTGCACACCTCCCACTGGGGATGTGCCCGCAGCCAAGGTACATGGCCTTGACTGGAATCGAAACTGAGACCGTCCAGTCTGCAGGCCAGCATTCTATCCACTGAGTCAAACTGGTTTCAGCAAATTCCACTTCTTAAACATCTCAAAAACATATCCACTTCTCTTTGTTTCTAATGCCATTGCCTTGGTTCAAACCATCTTCATTTCTCACCTGGATTACCAAAATGCCCCTACTTCCCACCTCAGCTCCCAGTCTTACACTCATCAAATCTTTTCCCCATTAATATAGCCAGAATTATCTTTTCAAATGCAAATCTGACATGTTGTTCCACTGATAGAATCTTGCTATGCTTCCCCATTTTCCTCAAGTGAAGCCCCAAGATTGTTCATGATTTGGCCCCTGCCTCCCTCACCAGGATCATCTCACTCCCTTTCCTCCAAGACCCAGCAGGTCTTCTTTAATCCCTGATATTGTCATGTGCTCTCTTCCCCAGCTTTCCAACCACATTGTCATCACTGCCTCAGAACCTGACCAGCTTCTCTTCCTCATGAAAAGACATCCTTCTGCAGGAAGACTCCCATGACCCATTCTAGTTTAGAACACACTCTTGCAATTCCCTGTTCTTCTTCCAGGTAGCACTTCCTGCCATTATAATAGTATTAGAGGCCTGATGCATGAAATGCATGCAAGGGGCTTGGCCCTCAAAGCCTCGACTTTGTCCAGAAGGTCATCCTGACAGTCGTTCTGCTGTTTGGTCTAATTATCTCTTTATTATATAGGATATTTGTATACATCTTCTGTTTAATGCCTTACTGTCCCTCTAGAATTATAAGCTCCAAGAATATAGGAACACTATAGATCTCAGGGGTTGATAGTGTTTCTGTAAAGGGCTAATTAGCAAATATTTTAGGCTTTGTGAGACATGTAGTCTTTTGTAACTACTCCTGTTTGCTGTGGAAACATGAAAGCTGCTATAAAACATATATAAACAAATGAGCATGGCTGTGTTTCAATAAAACTTTATTGAGAAAAACAGGCAGAGAGTTGGATTTGGCTTATGGGCCATATTTTACCCAGCCTTGATCTACATTAATGGCCACTGTGCTCAGAACTAATAGTTTTATAGCACTAACCATTTATAGCACTGTTTTAAGTGGTTTCCATGTAAATAGTTCATCCATGTAATGGTTTGAATGACCGCATGAGGCAGATTCTATTCTATTCCATTCCATCCCATTCCATTCCATTTTATTCTCTCAGTCTCATTTTCAGATGAAATTGAGAGTTCACAGTAACTTACCCAAGCACACCCAGCCACTAAGTTCAACTTGTACCTAGGCAGTCTGGCTCCAGAGTCTATGCTCTTAACCTTCTTGGTTGGTGAATGTATGAACAAATGAGTAATCAAATGAGACTGGAGTGTGGAAATCTTCAAAAAGTATAACATACTGCAGAGGTTTGCAAGTTGGAACAGAGCTTAATAAGCCAGAATCCTGAAGTCAAGGGAGTTAACAAGAACAGATGAATCCCACGTCTGCTCTTTACTAGCTATGTGACCTCACATATACTACTTGATTCAGTTTGCCACTTACATTTCCAGAACATTTGGGAAACTGACATAGGGTTGGCAAGCCTTTCTCTCCTCCCAATATAAGGACATTAATAATTTCATTAGAAACTTAACATTTATTGTCACAATTATATTATAAATGAAGGAACATTTTAACACCCCCACCCCAAATAAAGTAGTAACACTATAATCTAAGAATAATGAACTCACAACAGTGCCCTTGTTTCTCTTATTTCACTCATTTCCAGCATTTGGAAAGGGGCACTCAGTCTAAGCCTCAGTTTTCCTATCTGTAAAATGGAGTAATGCTATATAAACATTGCATACATGCACTGATCCAGCTGATGTGCTTGTAGGGGCTGAGTGGCTGTTAGCCCCCTCCCCTAGTCTTTCTCCTGAGCTGACTTTCTCCACTCAATTCCTTTCTCTCCTCTTTGACTCTTCCGGGAGCTGAGAAAAAGAGGAACCCAAAAGAGCCAGGACATCTAATTTCAAAGGACTTTATTGCAGATGGAGACGTGACATGCACAGGTTGTGGCCTGGGTGGGAATGGCCAAAAGAGAAGAAAATTCACTCCTGGAAAATGCAAGGATCCTAGGAAAAGGAGCCGGTTTCCATCCAGGTCTTTGAAGCTCTCTCCAGCCAGTTGGGTGTGGGCCCCACCTGGAGGGCAAGGTCTGAGGAAGAAATTTTACTATCTCTGAAGACAAAAGAACTTTTGTATGTTAGCAGTATCTGGGTGGGGAAAGGTCGGGAAAGGGGAAGTGGTTAATGGGAATGAGAAAGAGATTCTACAGGAGAAATACAGAGTAAAACAGATAGGGACTGAACTGACAAGTATTTGAAAGGGAGAGACTAAAGCAGAGACTGAAAGGGAGAAGGGTAGGCTAGATCCAGAGAGGGTTACCTCTGGCTGACTTTGGAGGCCAGGGTCTGAGCTCCAACCTGAGTGCTTTGGCAGATTAGCTGTGCAGCTCTAAGTCACATCTCTTCACTGAGCCTCAATGTGCCCATGTGTGAAAGGGGAGCCTGACCCTAGGCTGGCTCTACTAATATGAAATAGGAGTGGGTGTTCACAAGCTAATTTCAATTAATTTTTAAAAATTCAGATATAAAATGTTCCCAACTCAAGGAAGGGATCACAGGTCTTCAAAGGCTGCCCAGAAGCTAGTTTGGCTATTAAGCAATGGATAAAGGTGGGTTTCAGGATTAAGGTTATTTAATAGATACCTTTTAATGGATGGACAAAGACTTGTGAGTTTGAGTCCTGAGAGTCACAAAACTGCTGCCACTGTTCCTTCCAACCCGGCTCTCTGAGAAGCGAGTCGATTAAAAACGTAGGCCTCCTTCCTGGAGGCCAGAGAAAAGAAAGATGCAACTGACTAAAGAAGGAAGGCAAGGCAGCCTTTTTCTTCTGGCACATGCTGGACATTTAGAAAATGGAATCAGGAGAAAATTTCACATCAGTAGAGGGAGTCCAATTCATGTCTTTAAAAAATTTTTTTTCCTTGACCCATCTTCAGGGAGGGACCCTTAGAGGGTCAAGCCCACTGAAGGCCCACCAGAGCACAGGGAAAATTTAGAACCACAGGAGCCGGTTGGATTTGAGGCCAGAGAAGCACATATTGCTACTGCAGCTGCCTTGGTAACTGGGGGGGCAGGCAGAACATGGCTTCCCCATCTTGTATGGAGCCTCGCCGATCCAGTTGCCCCTGGAAGAGAAAAGGTCCCAGGGAGATGGAGTCAAGAGACACAAGAGAGCTATGTGAACAACCTTCACACAGGTTTCCAAATCTCAGCACCACCCTTGGCTGGCTGTGTGACCCTGGGCAAGTCACATCTGCAAGCCTCACTTCCTTCCTCTGAACAACTGAGAAGAGATGTCCCACTGTCTGGCACAGGAATGCTGCAAAGACGAGATAATGCAGCCACATGTGCATGCACCTAGCACCATGCCTGGCAAACTGGTGACTCCCCAGTAAGTGTTGGTTTTCTCATTCCACCACCCCTTACCCCAACTCAGGCAGATCTAAGTTCTGGGCCTGGGCCTGGATTCTGCCACCTGTCAACTGGTGACAGAATAAACCATCTCATTTCTTGAGATGTATTTTGTCTTTTGAATAAAATAAATAAATAAATGGAATGTATCTGTAAAAATTATGTGAAGACACTTTGTAACTTGTAAGAGTTCTGTGCAGCCCAGCCAGTGTGTCTTAGTAGTTGAGCATGGACCTATGAACTAAGAGGTCACACACAGTTCAATTCCTGGCAGGGCACATGCCTGGGTTGCTGGCTCCATCCCCAGTAGGGGCCAGGGGAGGCAGTCAATCAATGATTCTTTCTCATCATTGAGGTTTCTATCTCTCTCTTTCCCTTTCCTTTCTCTCGCTGAAATCACTAAAAACATTAAAAAAAAAAAACCCTCCTTTGTTCAAATAATGAATGTAATTCAGTCATGGGGGCGGGGGAATGAGTGTAATTCAGTCATGGAGGATGAGTGTAATTCAGTCATGAGAAATGGGCCCATGGCCACTGCTGGACATTTATTTCTTCCATGGCTTTATCCCAAATCTATCCTACCTGCACCTGAGTTAATCCTTTCAACTGACCATGGCCTTTAGGAGGAAGGGGAATAAGGAGCCATTGATTAATGGTTACAGACTTTCTCTTTGGGGTAACTAAAGTTTTAGAAATAGTGGTTGTACAACATTGGGAATGTAATTAATGTCACTGAACTATACACTTAAAATAGCAAGTTTTATTATATATATATATATATTTATATATATATATATTTACCACAGTTTTTAAAAATTAATAATGTAATCTCCTGGCCAGTGTGACTCAGTTGGTTGGCTGTCAGTCATGCACCAAAAGGTCACCAGTTTGATTCCAAGTCAGAGCACATGCCCAGATTTCCAGTTTGATACCCCAGAGTGCGTATAGAAAACAACTGATTGATGGTTCTCTCTCACACTGATGTTTCACTCTCCCTCTCCCTTCCTCTCGAACATCAATTAAAAAAATTAAATTTAAAAATTAATAATGTAATATACCAACATTCACTGAATTTTACACTTCAAATGGGTGAGTTGTATCCTATGTGAATCATACATATACATATACATACATATATGTTTTTTAGAAAGGAACATTGTATACAACCATTGCCTGTTTAAGAACTCTCAGTGGTTTCCCATTGCCTATGCAGTGATTGGCAATTTTTTTTTGAAAAGGCCAGCGAGTAAATGTTTTAGACTTTGTGGACCAGATGTGTCTATGTATCTATAAAAGCAGCCATTGATAATATTTAAATAAATGCCTTCTCTGTGTTTCAATAAAACTTTATTTACAAAAACAGGCAGCATGCCCTGGCCAGTGTTGCTCAGTTGATTGAGCATCCTCCCATGTACCATAAAGGTCAGCGGATTTGATTCCTAATCAGGGCACATGCCCCAGTTGGGCTTGATACACAGTAGGGGGCATGCAGGAGGCAGCTGATTGGTGTTTCTCTCTCTCTCTAAAATCAATAAAAACATGTTTTAAAAATAGGCAGCAGGCCAGATTTTGGTCATAGCCCGTAGTTGGCCAACTCCTGGCATACAGAATCACATCACCTGTTTTGGTCAGGCATTCTAGACTGCTCTAGCAGTACCTGGTCCAGCTTACACACCTCATCTTTCCACAACTCCCTTCTCCATCCAAGCCCACGGATTTATCTTTTTCTCTCTCTTTCTCCTCTCAAAGCCTAAAATCATTTCCCCAGCTCTTTCTTGCTTGTGGCTAATAAAGTCACTACTGGTCTATAGTGTTAATTACTTTTGCAAATCTCAGTGCCTTATTTTCTTACACTTCATATGAACACTCTGGGCAGAAATAAAATCTTTTTTTTCTCAAAAAGTGATTACTGAATGACTATGAGTAAAGTCGGCCAAAGTGCTTAGAAAAGTAGACACTTCTGGTTTCACATGGAACTTTCATTCATTCATTCATTCACTCACACTTCCAGAGCATCTATTAGACATCAGGATTTGTATCAGATGCATAGTATACAATTTTCAGGGGCAGGGAGAGTGGGTGATGGAGACACCAAGGGTGATGGAATCAGAATAGTTCTTTTTTTTTTTAAATTTAACCACTTGTGAAAAAAGTCCTACTGCTTAAAACACACACACACACACACACACACACACACACACACACACACACGGTTGACATCACTGTAGTGGAGGAATATTGAAATGAGTAAGATCTATTTCCTACCCTTAAAGAGTTTATAACCTAGTCATAATCATGAGCATCATTCATTTACCATGTACTATGGGCAACAATGTGCTATGATTCTGAGAGTCAGATACTATTTGCTCTGTTTTAAAAAAGAGACTGTGGAGATCAAATGCCTTAGCCAAAGTCCTCACTGTGTATATGATAGAGCTGGGAATCAAGCACAGGTCTGGTAATGACAATAAGAACCAACGTGTATTCTGAATTTCTTAGGAGCCTGGGGGTGATTTCTGGGCCCCCTTACCTATGAGTAGAATATCCATCCATTTTACAAATGAAGAAACAGTCATAGAGAAGTTAAGTTAAACTACAATTGGAACGTTGACAGTTTTAATTCCAGAGTCTAAAAATCTTAACAACGGTGTTATTAATACTCAATGCTGCAAAAATCTGACATATCAGCAAGCAAATTGAGTTTCATAAGCTGTATGTTTTGGAATTTGGTTGTGTTTTTCCTTATCTAACAAAGCTGGGTTACCATATGACATACTGTCAACAGCAAACAAATAGCTAGAGAATTTATGTTCAGGCTACCAATGGCTTCCAGAACATCAGGATAGTAGAATGGAGCCAACGTGAGATTTGAAATCAACAGGCTTGTGCTTCAAATAGCTCTGCTACTTATTGGCTTTGCAACTTCCGGTAACCTCTCTAACCCTCAATTTCTTAACCTGTAAGGGAAAATATTTTCCCAGTGTCCTCTCCCCTTTCCTTCCTTCCTTCCTTCTCTTTCATCTCTTCAATGAGATAATAAGGTGAAAGTATTTTGTAAATGATCAAAGGCTATGTGAGAGTAAACGTTTGTTATCATATAATTTTGTAGTTCCAAATATCGTGTTTACTTAGAAATTGTTCTTGTTTCTGTCTCTATAAGAGTCTGTAATGTTTGCAAGTTTGTGTATGATATGTTGGAAAGAAACTTCCATTTCCTTCTCCATATTCCATGATATGAAGAACACTTGTGTCTTCTCTCCCACCATGCTGATTGGAGAGTCTGATTAGCTGAACATGCTCATTCCAATTCTCCTTCCTTTCCTTTGGGGCCTGCCTGCCTGCAGGGTGCATGTATTTTGTTTGCTGTGTTTCATGTGTAAGCTTAGAGGGGCTGGAACTGCCCTTGTAGGAAGAGGCCTGTGGTTGCCCAGTGTTGTCTGTCAATGGGTGTGCAGGTCTAATTCAACAGTGAGATGTTTGCAAACCTACTTAGCTGGCAGATCTAGACCATGTTCTCCACTATTGACTCCATCAGTGTCACTGACTGTCCAACTGCCTCAGTCCTCTATCTTCCAATAAATTCTGAAACTTGGGTAAAGCAAAAGGATTATTAACGGACTCTAAACCTACCCAAATGTATGGCATTGAGGTTACTTAGAATGGAGGAAGGCAGGTGTGTGTTCATTTTCTTTGATTTCTGCCTATGCCACCTCAGGATCCACCTTCCTGCCCCAGAGCCCCCTCTGTCCCAACACTGCACTTACTTAATAGCGTAATTGCAGACCAAGTACACTGCCTGGTGCCAAGTGCTGCCCCAGACGCTGATGCTGCCACAGGTGTGGATGGCACAGCCCAGCCGGTTGGAGGATGCCCACACCATCTGAAGAAGGACACAGACAAGAGCTGCTGAGAAGGATACGGGGGGGCCCAGGTTCCTTGGGGGTGGGAGGCTCCTGGACTTGCTTCAGGGTGGGTGCATTGTGAGGTCTGCCTATTCCAAGGTGAGAGGGGTGGAAGAATATTGTACTATAATGTTTCTCAACTTTTTTTTTTTTTTTACTACAGCCAACAGTAAGAAGTAAATTTTATATTCTTACCATTTGTCCCCACACACATAATTGAAAAAAATGTATGAATCAATATTTAATCTTGTATGTGAAATATGCTAATATTTTCTGTACTGTTTTATTAGGTTTTTTCTTTTCTTTTTTCCTAATGACCTCTGTTTGAAAGTTATTGTGCTGGAGTTTAAAATACAAACTTTGGAGTTAAATAGCCTTGGATCAGAACCTCACTATCACTATCTGAGTGACTGGCCTAGTCACTTAACCGCTCTGTGCCTCAGTTTCTAAGATGAAGGCAATAATATTTCATGGTATGTCAGGAAGGGCATTTGGCTTTGGCCTTACATTTCCAAGAGGGTCTCAAATTTAGAATTTTGACATTAACTCCACATGAGTCATAGAGACCAAGAGGACTGAAAGAAGATATTTGACATGCAATTAGAAGTTCCTGTTTTATTTCCTGCAATATCATATTGTATTGTATTTTTATGTGTGATAAGTGTTAACATATTCAATATTAGTACTCAAAATATACCATGATTTTTATAATCTTATTTAGGCCTTCCTTCCTTCCTTCCTTCCTTCCTTCCTTCCTTCCTTCCTTCCTTCCTTCCTTTCATTCTTTCTTTCTTCCTATCTTTCCTTTTTAAGATAGTGGAAGCCTTAGAAAACAGAAAATACTAGAAAATATTTGGAACTATTGAATTCAAAAGCACTCTTGATCTTTCAGACCATACATCTTCATTTTGAGGTCAATCTGGTCAGCACACCTAAGACGCACAAAACCAGATCCAGTTCATCTCATTTCAACTTTCCAGGAACATGCTTATGATGTAAGAGGAAGTCCACAGGGGGCTCTGTTTTATTTGTAGTTTCTGTTCCACCACATGCTTTTTCTTGTAAGGGACCAGGATTTGTTTCCCCATCAGCCCTTAGTCCCAACAAAGGGGCACCTGAGTGTAGTGGGAGCACACAGGGCCACTGCAGCGCCAGGGGCAGTGTGGGTTGCAGTCCTTTGGGGCTGGAAACAAGTAATGCCGCTTCTCCTCAGACCAAGACTTCACGAGATCCACCACCGAGCGGTACCTGGGGAGGCAGAGAAGATGGAAGACACGGGAGAGGAGGAGTCACTCTGCCACCAACCTGCTCAGTCACCTTGTTGAATGACTGAATGAAGGAAGGGCAGAGGATCACTTACCGGCCAGAATGGATGGCAAGGTTCTGGCCCACGTGTCTCATGAGCTGTGAGGGCCCGTGGGCCCAGACGCACTGGGTGGCCCAGGCCTCAGCAGACCTGGCCAGCCGCTCGTCCCAGACCTGGGGAAAGAAAGGCCATGCAGTTCCCCAGGGAACCACCACCATCATCACAACAGTGTCCAGACTTCACATTTTCCTGGTACCATGACTCCCCCGGCCTGTGGAGCCCTGCAATAACCCACCTGACAGATTAGGAAACTGAGCTCAGAGAAGGCCCATGACTTCAAAGTCAACAGCAAATCCACATAGGAGCTGACATGCACACCCAGGTTAGCCTGGCGCCCTTTCTCCTCACTGGACTTCAAGATCGGGGCTTTCTGTTGTGAGTGGGCTCCAGGGTATTGGTCCAGGTGTTCTCAGCAGTTAGAAGAGGCTGAGCCCAGGGTAGTGGGAAGAGAACTAATTTTTATTTCATTTATTATGTTTTTTAAATGTATTTATTTTAACTTAAAAAAATACTCAATTCAAAAGATTTTTTGGAATAATAAAAACATGCACAAGTTTAATACTGTAGATGTGCAAATGAGGAAAAATGGAAAGTCTCTCCCCTCTCGTCTACACTTATTCCTCCAGCTCTGTGCCCACTAGAGACAAATGTCGCTGTGAATTCCGTGTCTCCTTCCAGAAGTATTCTAGATCTGTACAAGCATATACGATTGCATATATATTTATACCAGCCACACACACACACACACACACACACACACGCACACACACACACACATAATGTCTTTCTTGACAATGGCAGCATGCTACACAGTATATTCAGCACCTTATTCTTTTCACTTAATAACTTGATTATTCTACATTCGTATGTAGAGAACACCCTCTCATCCATCATAACAGCTTGATCATTTTGCAATGTATGAATGTTCCAAGTTTTATAACCTGAAAAGTCATCACTTAAAAAAAATACTAGTTCCCTTCCAGCTCTGACTTCCTGGGGTTCTCTGAGAAGTCATTTGTTCCTTCAGCAGATATTGCGCAGTATTTCTAGGCACGGGGGACTCACAGTCTAGCAGAGAAATGAGATGTGAAACAATCATCACAATCCTGGGGAATGTAAGAATGTGAAACGGGCTGAAACTTGCTTGGGGCTTTTGGAGAGAAAAGGCTCCTTAAGCAGGGATATCTGTCCTGTGGGAAGAAGCCAGCTAGTGGAGAAGAAATGGGGCGCCAGCTCATAGTCTTCTGGGAAAGCAGAGGAATATTTCCTTCATTCTACAAAGAGGTAAATGGAGGAAAGGCAGAGAAGATGGAAGACATGAGGTGGGGGAAGGAAAACCGCTCTGCTTCCGACCTGCTCGGTGACTTTGTTGACTGACTGAGTGAAGGAAGGGCAGAGAGTCAGTCATTCAATCCCACACTCACCAACCCTCCCTGAGTTCCTGGTGAGACATCTCTCTCTGCTCCTTGCACACACAACTGGTGCTCAATAAATGTGTCATTTGTTTGAAAATGGAGGACCTTTCATGTGCCAGTTGATGTGTTAATAAATGAATCAGTCCATGAACAAATAAATGTTCTCCCCTTCTAGCTGCCTGTCGTTTCTGCTTCTGTCCCCACCCCTCCCCACACCTTATCACTACCTGTCATTATATTCTCTACATATTTTGTTGTTTTCTATCATCCTCACTAAAATGTAAGTTCCAAGAGGGAAGGGCATTTGTCCCTTCTGTTCTGGGTAGTGCCCATGAGGCTTAGCGTGGTGCCTGGCTCCAAACAGGCACTAGTTAAGTACTAGTAAGTGCATGGATGGTTGTGAAAGAATTTGCAGGCTGCTGTGCAGCAAGTCGGGGGATGAGACTGGTAATCTCTTTCCCTAAAGAAATCTGAGTTATGGGCTGGACGCTTATGTCTCCAGCCTGGTTTGGGACAATGGTCTCAGAGGAGGGGCTGTGATAAAAAGAACCGTTTCCTCCTTCACTCTGGAAAGCTGGGATAAGAGCCACCAGCCCTGTCTCTTGAAGACCAGACATCCCTGCTTCCTCTCACGGTGAGCTGCTGGTTTTTCTCAGCTGGAAAACCCCTGGGACCAGTCCCCACAGCTCCAAACTCTGCCTTCACAGGCTTGTTGAGGATGGTCTGGGGATGTCCATTGCACCTCTGGGGCAGAGACAATAGCATGGAAAGCTCCAGCCACCACCCTCCGCAATGGAAAGTCTCTCCCCTCTCGTCTACACTTATTCCTCCAGCTCCGCAGGTCCCCAGTGGGGAGACAAAATTCTGGGCAGGTCAATTGTGTTGGCTAGGACAATGGCCTTTTGCAGCAAGCACATTGGGTTGAAATCTCAGCTGGGTGACCTTGGGCAAATTAATTCTCTGCATCTCAGTTTATTTGGAAAATGAAGATGACAGTTCCTACCTTTAAGGAAGAGCATCCTTAGGGTTAGGCTCCTGGCGCACAGTAGGTGCTCCATAAGTAACAGTCCTCTGCTCCTGACTCCCCAGAGGCCCTGTGTAATCACCTTTGTGCCCTAATCCATAAAATGGGCAGACTAAATCCTCTTTCCACCTGGTCCAGACACCCAGATATTGGCTGATGGGGCCAGGTTGGTGAATGGTCCAGCCCTTCCATGGCAGGTTGAGATGAGTAGTGTTTGCTGGAAGGGGGACTGGGGAGAGCACAGGGACTCACCATATACTCCATGTTGGCAGCTGGTGGGTGCACGCTGGCCCTGATGTGGTTGTGATAATCCAGTAAGGCACTCATGTCCCGGGCAGAGATGTGGCGCTTCCGCCGGTGGTGGGGCACCCCCAGGCCACTCAGGGAGTGCACTGCTGTGCCCTTGGTCCAAGCCAGGACTAGGGTGGCATTGGGCATTAAGGTGTCCACTGTCTGGCCTGCCCAGAAGAACAGGACTGCCAGACTCACAGTGCTGGGCAGCAGGGGCATAGCTGGCTGAAGGGGTCACACGTCTGCCTTGTGCAGTCAGAGCTGGCTGCCTGGAGGGGGTGGGTATAAGGGCACCAAACCCTGAGTGTTCTCCAGCATTGCCATCCTAGAGGATGCTAACCCTGGTGACTTGGAGAAGACCTGCTGACTCAGCTCTGGCCCAACACCCTGTCCTTCCCACCCAGCAGACTGAAAGGATTGGGTGGGCAACAGGAAGAAATGCCCAGACAGTAACTAAACTGGATCAGGACTTGGGGTGAGATGGTGCCACCACTTCAAAGCCAGGGCTCCATCCCACCAGCTCAGAAGAAAGATCTGTCCTCCCATCCTAGCCACCCTCTTCACCCATCCTGCTTAAAGTGGGCTTCTTCAAAGCCCTCAGAGGGGTAGGGCCAACCTTCCCCAAGGCTTAGTGAGAGCTCTCTTGTCTCTGAGCTGCTGCACTCTCAGCAGTGAGGGCAAGACAAAGAAAGAAGCAGAAGTGGAGAATGAGAGAGGCAGAGCGAAAGAAAAACAAGACACAGAAAAGAAATGAGCAAGACCAAAAAAGATACAAAGAAACTGAATGAAAGATATGGAAAGGTGGAAAGGTACAAGACAGAATAAGAGATAATGATAGGAGGAAAAACAAAGAACCTGAGGGTGGGGTGGGGAGTCGGGGAGAAAGAAAGGTATAGAGAGAGAAAGGAAAAAAAGAACAGAGAAGAGGGCCAGAGAGAGGCATGCAAGAGACCATGCAGCAGGAGCTCATACCAGGACAGGCAGCTCAGGTGAGTGGCAGGAGGCGTCCAAAGAAGAGGCAGGGGACTTCTGCAGACACCCTGGCCGGCCTGGCAGCACCACCCCTTTAAAGGTCCTCTGGGAGCTGATGGCATCTGACGCGCCCTGTCCCACAGCCCCCTCCCCTTCCAGCCAGGCCAGACTTGAATAGGAGGCTCCGCCCACTGCCCATTTGCTGGCTTTCCTCTCCAGCCTCTGCTGTTCCCACTTCCATCTGGAGTGTGCAAGGCTGGGGCTAGGCTGCTGGTCGGGGTAGGAATGTGGCAATGGCAGGGATTCCAGGAGGAAACAACCCCCTTGTGAGACCCAGAGGTTTCTCTCTGCCTTCCAGACCCCAACATATTAAGGCCACCTTGCATCCAAGCGTATTTTCTGACTGTTTTCCCTACAGAGCCCACTGGCCTCCGAGCAGGCTGTTAACATGGCCTGTCTCATGAGCACCTACTATGCACCAGGCCTGGACTGAGTGCTTCATACACAAGCTCAGCCAACTCTCAGAAGCATACATGACAGCTCTCCATTTTACAGACAGAGAAGCCAAGTCCCACAGAGGCGAAGGAACAAAAGTCAAGTCAGCCTATCTGCAACAACGCAAGGATTCACATCCAGGTCTGACAGCAGGGCCCGGGTGTGTGTGAAAAGGACGCCATCTTTTGTACAGATGCGTAGGAATAAAGCCTAGGGGCATATTCAGATGCGTAGGAATAAAGCCTAGGGGCATATTCGTTGAGATGCTGCTCATAGCACCCCTGAGCCTCATTAGTTAAACATTCAAATCCCTAACTCGGTGTCCTTGGGCTGGTTACTCAACCGTTTTGTGTCTCAGCTGTCTAATGGGACCTACCTAGAGCATTGCTGCGAGGACTAGACAAGTTAACATCTGTGGAGCACCCGGACAGGTCCTGGCACACGGTGTGTGTGCGTGTGTGTGTGCGTGTGTGTGTGTGTGTGTGTGTGGTCAGAGCCCCTTTGCTGTTGTCCTTCTGAGTTAAGAAAGTTTAATTTCCTCCTCTCTGATTAATTGTATTCTCCATGAATAATACACAATACTTTTGTTATGAGAAGGGGGATAGATTTACAAGAAAGATGTTATATAAAAAAAAATTTGAAGTATTTGTGAGTTTTCAGCCTCCTCCTCCTGTGACCTCTGAGAATCCCCAGGCAGAACCAGGTGGTGATGCAGGGCTAGAAGCTGGGACTGGACTACCCAAGCGGGGTCCGCCCCAGACACACGGGATTCTCACTCTAGGCAGCCACCCGGCTCCAGCCTCCATGGCCCAGACGGTGCCTGCTGCCACACTCCTTTCTTCTGGAGCAGCTTCCCCCAGCCCAGGCTGAATGCTGGGGAAGGTGGGGCAGGCAGAGGAGTGAGCAATGGGAGCTGCCAACATTGACCTCTGCAGAGAGAGAGAAAAACAAGAAACAGAGAAGAAATGAGCAAGACCACCCCAGAAGGAGAAGAGAGACTGGCTCCAATCTAGCCCCGTCTCTGGGGATATTCAGTATGCTGGGTACCCCAGGGCAAGTCCCTATCCTTCTCTGGGCCTCAGATGCCCCACTGGAGAAACTGGACTAGGGCCCTTCTGCCTACAGCAGCTGGGATCTGTGGTACACCAGGGGGAGCTCTGCAGCCAAAGGGAGGAGGACACAGCCTGGGCACTTAGACCCCAAGAATGTCAACAATTGTGCCCACTCTCTTAGAATGCTTAACATGAACTTTGCCCATGTAACCGGCACCTTCATTTGTTCAGAGCTTCACGTCCATCTCTCACAGCTAAATTTGAGGTAGTAACCCCACCCATTGTACAGATGAGGATACTGAGGCACACAGAGCCTCAGTGACTTGCCATAGGGCTTAGAGCTTGTTTGTGTGGTAACTGGGGTTCTGACAGTGAATATGCTCACACATTTATAGATGCACACGCATTCACTGTGCACATATCACACAAGCACATCCTCTTCCCACACATCAGACAGTCCATTCCACCAGCCCCTGAGATCCCTTCTTTGTGCACACCTTCCACTGTGCACCCACCCTTTTCACATTTAATCATATCTGACACATAAGCTGTGTGTATTTGCCCCTATCTCAGTGCCCAGCACTATTTTAATCACTTTTGTGGATAAGCTTATTTAATCTTCAGAGCACCCCTATCCAGTCAGTACCACTGTCATTATATCCATTTGTATGTACATGAGGAAACTGAGGCACAGAGAGGTGAGTCATTTATCTGGGGTCACACATCCAATAGGTGGCTGAGGTGGGATAGGCACCTGGGCAGGCCGGTTATACTGTCTCTTCACAGAGAGACATGGAAAAA
The DNA here is from genome assembly GCA_027563665.1 of Antrozous pallidus. NCBI lineage: Eukaryota > Metazoa > Chordata > Mammalia > Chiroptera > Vespertilionidae > Antrozous > Antrozous pallidus. Next base: position 74,180,490 of record CM050518.1, read on the forward strand.
GGTACAACCCTGCAGTTCCGTCATGCATACAAAGTCGCCATCTCTTGTCCTGCATGTTCACACATCCACAGAAACCCGGAAGTCACACTGGTGGCAAACACTCAGAGACACCCCTGGCTGCTCCCCTAGGTGGAACCTTCTCTGTGTCCTTGTTGACGAAGGCAGGTTTCCAGGGGATAAAAATGTTAGAAGGTGGAGGCAGGAAATAATCAGGGGCAACCCAGAAGAATGTCCTGGCTGGTCACTACCTTTAGGGTAGGAATACTTTCTCACCCTGGGAATTCTATCACCCTGGATTCAGCTATTGCTCCATCCTCACCCATCCTAGAATTCTCTCTGGGTTTGGGTGAACAGAGGGGAAATTATTCTAGACAGCAGTAATATTCAAGGCAGTATAAGTCAGTAGCTGACAGAAAGCCTAGGTCTATGACCCATGTCTATGGCTTACTAGTTATGTAACTGTGAGCAAGTTACTTAACCTTTCTGTGCCTCAGTTTACTCATCATAAAACAGGGCTGCCTCGTGACACTTTTAAGAGGATTAAACTAGTTAGTACATCTGAGGACCCTTGACACAATGCTTGGCACAGAGAAAGCAGCCAATAAATGTTACCTATAATAATAACAATAACAGTCAATATTTACTTAGCACATACTAGATGCCAGGCATTAAATGCTTTAGAACGGTGGTCGGCAAACTCATTAGTCAATAGAGCTAAATATCAACAGGACAACGACTGAAATTTCTTTTGAGAGCCAAATTTTTTAAACTTAAACTTCTTCTAACGCCACTTCTTCGAAATAGACTCGTCCCAGGCCATGGTATTTGTGGAAGAGCCACACTCAAGGAGCCAAAGAGCCACATGTGGCTCATGAGCCGCAGTTTGCCGACCACGGCTTTAGAGGCATGATCTTATTTAAGCTCATTTCGTGGGTTAAGTGTCAAGATCTTCTTTCTACAGAGGATAAAGTAGAAACTCATAGAGATTAAGGAACTCACCCAAGTTCACACAGCTAGTCCCAGTGGAAACTGGGTCCCAACATTGGGTTTCTCTCATCCTTACCCTGCAACAGTTGCTTCTGAGAAGACTGTGGGACAGGAGCCTCGTGCTGGAGAGAGGAGACTGAGAAAGCTGGAAGAGCCTTAGGAATCTTCTCAGTCACTCCCTCATTTGCCAGTTGAGGAAGGCGGTTCAGAGAGGTTACGTGACTTGACCAAGATCACACCGCAATTGGCAGACTCAATACTGCAATTCAGATTTACTTTATTCCAAATTGAAGTGGAGGAGGGAGGGAACTTGAGGGAGGAGAGCACCTGTAGAAAAACAAAACAAAACAAAACAAAACACAGTGATGATCCAGACCCTTCAAAACTCTCCAGGTCAGCCCAACTGGTGTTGCTCAGTGGTTGAGCATTGGCCATGAACCAAAAGGTCACCAGGTCAGTTTCCAGTCCAGGCCCATGCCCGGGTTGTAGGCTCAGTCCCGAGTAGGGGCGTGCAGGAGGCAGCTGATCAATGATTCTCTCTCATCACTGATGTTTCTATCTCTCTCTTCCTCTCCCTTCCTCTCTCTCTAAAATCAATAAAAACATTTAAAAAACAATAACAAACCACCACTGCAGGTTCTTCCAAAAGATAAACTTTAAGAAAACAAAAGGGATGAAAGGAGAGAGTCAGTGGACACTTAAAAAACACAAAATTTTTCAATGGTGTAAGAATAAATTCTACTATTTAGAGATGAGTACTTGGGCAATAAAACTATAAAGAAACACAAAGAAATACTATACTAAATGTACCGGTTAATAATGGGGATTTTTTTTCAATAGATGGAGTTACACATATGTTGATATATATGCGATTTGATATGTATGCTAGTTTGTTGTATTGACAACAAGCTTCAAAACTTCACATGTTGAACTACTTTTCCCACAGTCGCTCCTCAGGAAGTTTGGGCCTGAGGATCCCAGCGGCTGGGGCGCCTGGAGGAAGGAGTCTGGGGCCCTGCGGAGGCAGCCCTGAGGTGGGGACCCCCCAGGATCCCCGGAAAGTTTCTTATTGAAAGGGCAGCTGCTTCAGGAAACAATTTGGCGGTTCCTTCTGATATTAGACAGAGTTACCACATGGCCGGCAATTCCCCGAGAAATGGGAACACATGTCCACGTGAAACTTGCACACGATGGTTCTGTCCTAGAAACTTTATTCATAATAGTCAGAAAGTGGAAGCAAATCAAGTATCCTTCTTTGGATGAATGAATATGGCCAATTGTAGTATATTGTTAGGAACATTGCCAGACCATAAAGAGGAAGGAAGTACTGATACATGCTACAATGTGGATAAGCCTGGAAAACACGCAAAATGAAAGGAGCCAGACAAGAAAGCGACACATTGTCGATGTTATTTATAAAGAATTGTCCATAATAGGTGATTTTAAAGAAACAGAAAGTTGAGTGGTTGGCGGAGGCAAGGGTTGGGAAACAAAAGGGAGGGAGGGGACCTGGGATGGGGGAGTGATTGTTAATGGAGGCTGGGTTTCTGTTATTTCTTTCGTTCTTTTTTTTTTTTTAACTGGGTTTCTTTTTGAGGTTATGAAATGTCCTCAGATTGATTTGGTCATCAAATCAATATATGCACAGCCCTGTGAATATATTAAAACCCACGTATTATTTTAAATGAGTAAATTTTATGGTGCGTGAATTACATCTCAATAAAGCAATTTAAAAAATGAAAAAAAAACTTCACATGTCAAATTTTCTGAAGGTGTGAACAACACAGATTTTTTATGCTTAAAAATAATAAAATAAATAAAGAGCAAAACCAGGTGAAACCATTAATACTGATTGCTACCGACAACAAATAATCAATTTGAGCCACGCTTTGATCGTAAAACCACCAGAATGGGCCAGAAGACATGGCAAAGTAATTTTGCTTCATGATAATACATCATCACGCACTTTAAAACCAGTTAAAGACACGTTAAAAGATCTTGCCTGGGAAGTATTAACCACCCGCCATATTCACCAGACCTTGCTCCCTCAGATTACCACTTGTTCCAATCGATGGCACATGCACTTTCAGAGCAGTGCTTCAAAATAGACGAAGAAGTGGAAAATTGGGTCTCTGAATGGTCTGCCTCAAAACAAGAAAAGTTCTATGGGATGGTATCCACAAATTACCTGAAAGATGGGGCGAATGTGTAGTTAGTGATGGACATTACTTTGAATAAAGCACTTTTGATGTTTCTCTTGAAATTACCATGTTTTCTTTGACTACAAAATCTGCATTATTGCTGAAACCGGTTTGGCTCAGTGGATAGACCGTCGGCCTGCGGACTGAAAGGTCCCAGGTTCAATTCTGGTCAAGGGCATGTACCTTGGCTGCGGGCACATCTCCAGTGGAGGGTGTGCAAGAGGCAGCTGATCGATGTTTCTCTCTCATCGATGTTTCTGACTTTCTATCCCTCTCTCTTCCTCTCCGTAAAAAAATCAATAAACTATATATATATTTTTTAAAAAATCTGCATTATTAACCGGGAAGTGATCAATCCACATTATTAACCAGTATCCACATTATTAACTGGTAAATGGTTTTAGAAGCTCATAATAACACACCTTCCTGATTCCACCAAATGCAGAGCAGTGTCTTCTTTCTGAAGCGGTTTGGTTTTGCAGTTGATGTTAATGGTTGACCTGGATCAACCCAGGATTTTGTGCATTTGGAATTCTCAGAATAAATCCACTTTTCATCGCCAGTCACAATTTGATGCAAAAAAGAATTTCTTTCATGTTGTGTTAGCAACATTTTACTGATGACTTTTCGGTTTTCCATTTGTCTTTCGTTCAGTTGATGTGACACCCATTTCCCTTCCTTTAAAATCTTTCCCATTGCTTATAAATGGTAGGAAATTGTTTGCTGAGCAATGTTTAATCTTTCTGCAAGTTGTTTTTGAGTTTGACATGCATCTTTATCCAATAATGCTTGTAATGTGTTGGTTTTCAAACTTTTCGGTTGACCTGGACATTCTTTGTCTTTCACATCAAAATCATCACTTTTAAAGCATTTAAACCAGCATTCACAATTATCTTGAAATGGAGCATGTTCACCATAAGCTTCCCCAAATATACAATAACTTTCAGCAGCACTTTTCTTCAAAATAAAGTAATGAATTAAAACTTCCTGTAAATGCTCTTTTTTTTTTTTGGCATGAAATTCGACATTTTTAGGCGTAAAAATATCTATGATGTTAACACCTTCAACAAATTTGACATATGAAGTTTGAAGCTTGCAGTCAATACAACAAAATAGCATATGTATCAAATCCCATATATATCAACATATGTATAACTCCATCTATTGAAAAAAACCTGCATTATTAACTGGTACATCTAGTAAAAGTCTAGCTATAATGGGACGGGACATTTGAAAGGCTTCTATTTCGTATCTGACTGGTGGTTTCAAGTGGTTCACCTTATTAGCTTCTACATATATTTTATGTGACTTTCTGTATTTGTGTTTTATTTTACCATAAAAAGGGTTTAAAAAATAACAGCTGCAGTAATTTATATGGTAACAGTAATTTATATGGTAACACCTTCCATCTGTTTACTGCCTGAACCACGTACCTTCTTTTTAAAGGTTGAGGACATGGAGGTTCAAAGAGGGAGGCAACTTGCCCACAGTCACACAGCAAATAAGTCTGGGAGCCAGAACTCGACCCCGTGGCTTGGTGTGTCTCCGCAGCACAGCGGTGTCTGGGCTGCTGGTGCTAGTTCCTGACCCAGCAAACAGGACTGGAGAGGTCCCACAACAGGTTCAGAGAAACCAGCTCCTCAGAAGACAAAATACAGCCAGAAGCACCTCTGGGTGCCCAGGTCTGCCTGCTGCTCTCTCTGCCCAATTAACAGCCACTTCTTTGGCAGGGTACCTAGTGGAGGGATGGTCTAGTGGACAAGAACCAGAGCTGTGGAGTCAGAGAGGATCCTGGCTCTCAGTGAACCAGGGCAAGTCATAAGCGCTCTCTAAGCCTCTGTTTCCTCAACTATAAATTGGGAACAATAAATAGGTGCTACCTTTTTGGCCGTTATGAGAAATTCAGTGAGATGTTGAAACTGTTAGCACACAAAGCAGTTTGTCCAATGTAAGCTATTAACCTGCCCAAACAGAAACGGTATGATTCCATTGAGAAGATGCTCAATTACAGGCAAAACTAAGAGTGATAGAAGTCAGAACAAGGGCTAATTTTGGGGGGCACTGATTGAGAGGTGAATGATGGAGCGCCTCCTGAGGCTGCTGATTCTGTTTCATATTTTGATCTGGGTGATGTACATAAATAAAAATTCATCTACTTGTATACTTTAGATTTTGGCACTTAAAATTAATTTATACCTCAATGGAAAAGTTAAGAGTTATATATAGTTTTAAAAACCTTTAAAAGAGTTCTTCCAGCATATATAAAATTAAAATCCTATATAAAAGAGAAAACACACACACCAACAGAAATATCCCATTCCTGTCTCCCTAACACATACTTCCTACCCAAATACAAAATTACCCTTCTCCAACACACCCACTGAAACCCCTTACACTGTACACACACATCCAAAGACCCCAATACTAACGCAAATAGAAGTCATCGTCCAGTAAAACAGACACACCTGCACTCTCACTCAACCCCACAGCACATCCCTCTTCAAATATAAATGCTTTCCCACTCTGGGTACATGGGGACACACCCTACATGTAAACACACAAATGGAGACACAGGCAAACCAAACCCATAGACTGAACTGACTCCATGGGCAGGTGTGTGAGTCAGACAGATGTGGGTCTTGGCCTCACCACTTCCTCACTGTAGGACCTTGGGGCAAGTCATGTAATTTCTCTGAACCTCAGTTTCCTCATCGGTAAAATAGGCTTAATAAGATCTCTCATGCAATGAAATAAAATTAAAAAGGAAGATCGTGAGCAAAACAGCTCTCGGCAGCTGAAGGAGTTTTGCCTAATTTGTTTCTGAATCATGTCAATATAAGTAAACTTGTGTGTGCTGTCAGTCAGTGCTCACCAGCTCAATCTACAGACACAGTATGATCCCAATAAAATCCCAACAAGGTCTCTGGAAGAAGTTGGCAAGTTGATTATAACCTGCATGTAGAAGAGCTATGGCTCAAGAATTTTCAAGGTACTCCATTAGTCATATTAGTAATATATGATGATCAAGCAACCCCCCTAAAACTGAGCAGTTACCTGGGTGAAAAGAAGCTGAAAGACAGCAGTACAAGGGGTGACCCAGAGATAGCAGTAAAGGAGAAGGGAACAGCACAGGCAAAGGCTCTGAGGCTACAGGGAATTTGGTTCTTTGAAGTCAAAACTGAAAAAAGGCAGATTAGGGGAGATTTAGAGGGTACAGAGCGTGTAAGAGGTGGATTGAGAGATCGGGTCAGAGGTAAGCACAGGCAATTGCTTGCAGGTTGGAGGCCTTGAATGCCTCACCAACTGCAGGGCTGATAAAGACCTGAGATTCCCCTTCAGTGCTTTGCCCTAGTGGGGCACAGGAACTGGGGGCTCCGAGAGTGGTGGGCAGACCAGGGCTTAGTTCTTTTGGAAAAGAGAGCACCTCACCCCAGTTCAACCTAGGAGCTGATATCCCATGGACCCCAGAACCCTGAAACCTGAGGGGTGGAGGGGGGATCTGTGTCTATCCTCCTCTCTGTAACCATTCCAAGCTGGGTGTTTGCAGGGCTGTGCCAGGGAGTCCCTCAACACCCTGGGAGGATTAGCCCCCTCCCTCCTCCAAAAAAGTGGGGGTGGGAGCTGGAAGGTGTGGATGGCCATGCAAGGTTAACCTTGAAGGGGCACCCCATGCTCCTGAGCCCTGGCCCAGCAGTCTGGGGCGTGAAGCACCGGAGCCAGCAGCCGTGCCCTGGCAGCTGGAGGACTGGAGAAACCTTGTCTCGGGCCCGTCGGACAGCTGAACCGCCAGGTGTGGCTGTGGAATTTGCTGTATTGCCGGCCTGTGCAGCTGGAGCGGAAAAGCCTCCGCGTCAGCGCCCCCAGCCTGACCACCGAATTCCTGCGCGGGGTGTGGAGCGCTGGCCCTGCGGCCACATGCCAGTGCAGGACCCTAAGAATTCAATAGGGCGGGGGCAGGGAGGGGCCTGTGGGACCCTCTGAGCCTCCTTGCAGTTCAGGGGCAGGAGAACTGAGCCACACTTCCCATCTGTTACAGGGGGGCGGTGCCGCTCTGCCTGGCTCCTCTCTCCGGCTACAGTGAGCAGGCAAGATGAACCTCTAGAGGTGACCACCGGCTGGGCACTCACTGTACACCTGACACCTCGTAAAATCGGGTTCCGTTGACTTACCTGGGCAGCAGAGTTAGCACAATACCAATCTCATTTTTAGGTGCGGAAACAGAGAGATAAGGACTTATGCTACGTCACGAGAGTAAATTCTGACTCTAGGCTTGAACCCGAGTCTGTCTGACTGTGTTCTAAAACACGGCCGCTAAACCCTATCAACTGCTACTTGGTGAATCTGCAGAGTGCTGTGAGCAGGGGAGCCATTATTTTGGGTCGGAGGGGCACTCCCCAAATGGAGGAGGCAGTGTGGGTCAGTGGCTAAGCACTCTGACGGCGGGGCAGACCGGCCTGGTTTGAATCCTCACTCTGCTGGCTTTCTCGCTGTGTGACTCTGACTAGGTCATTTTCTCAGCCTCTGTGTGCCTCTGTTTCCATGTGTGGACTGGAGTAATAACAGTCCTACCTGTGGGGTTGTTGTGAGAAGGAAGAGAATCAAATACAGTTGGCCCTTAATCAATATGGGTTTGACCTGAATGGGTCCACTTACACTCAGATTTTTTTTCAATACATACATACAGTTCTGTAAACGTATTTTCTCTTACGATTTTCTTGAAAATATTTTTTCTCTGCCTTACTTTACTGTAAGAATGCAGTATGTAATATACTAAATAACATACAAAATATGTGTTAATTGACTATGTTATCAGTAAGGCATCCAGTCAATAGTACTTCAGTTTTAGGGGAGCCAAAAGTAATACACAAATTTTCCCCTGCAGGGGAACTGGTGCTCCTAATCTCTGCATTGTTCAAGATCAACTGCACAGTAGAGCACTTAGCACAGGGCCACTGGACTCTTTAGTTGAGGCTCAATAAAACAGTGATTCTTTTTAGAACCTAGGCATTTTATTCTCAGTTTGGTGTTATATATATACTAGAGGCCCAGTGCACAAAATTCATGCATGGAGGTCTGTGTCCCTTAGCCCTGCCTGCACCCTCTCCAATCTGGGACCCCTCGAGGGATGTCCGACTGCCTGTTTGTTTAGGCCCGATCCCTATTGGACCTAAACAGGCAGTTGGACATCCCTCTCACAATCCAGGACTGCTGGCTCCCAACTGCTTGCCTGCCTGCTTTCCTGATTGCCCTTAACTGCTTCTGCCTGCCAGCCTGATTCACCCCCTAACTACTCTCCTGCCAGTCTGATTGATGCTTAACTGCCTCCCTGCCAGCCTGTTTTCCCCTAACTGCCCTCCCCTGCAGGCCTGGTCCCCCCCACCCTAACTGTTCTCCCTTGCAGGCCTAGGTCTCCCCCAGCTGCCCTTCTCTGCCCCCAAACTTCCCTCCCTGCCAGCCTGGTCCTCCCCAACTGCCCTCTCCTGCAGGCTTGATCACCCTCAACTGCCCTCCCTTGCAGGCCTGTTACCTCTCAACTGCCCTCCCCTGCTGGCCATCTTGTGCTGGCCATCTTGTGTCCACATGAGGGCAGCCATCTTTGACCACATGGAGGCAGCCAGCTTGTGTGCTGGAGTGATGGTTAATTTGCATATTACTCTTTTATTAGATGGGCTATGTCATTTCATAAATTATGAATTATAGCCCTAGCTGCTCTGGCTCAGTGGATAAAGCACTGCCTGCGGGCTGAGGGACCCTGGATTCCATGCTGGTCAAGGGCACATACCTAGGTTGCAGGCTCCATTCCCAGTAGGGGGTGTGCAGAAGGCAGCCAATCAATGATTTTCTATATCACTGATGTTTCTATCTCTCTCTCCCTCTCCCTTTCTCTCTTAAATCAATAATATATATATATATATTTAAAAATAAAATATGAATTATAAGTAAGACTTATAAATATGTAGTTTAATTAATATTTTTAAAACAAATATCTATGTGATGACCCACAGGTAAAGAACTAGGACATTGCCTACACCCTTAAAGCCTCTGATCCCAATGTCCTCCCTCCATCCTATAGGTATGCTAAACTGGGATACTCAGTTCCCTGCTTTCCCCCTCCCTCTCCCCACCTAATTTTACCAACCACTCTTTCGGGCAACAACTGCTTCCTCCTCCCAGGCCTCAACCTTGTGACTGCCTGAGATAGGGCAGTTTGGGGTCTGCAAGAGGATCCTCAAGGCTGCTGGGGATGGTGTAGGGTCCCTGGCAGCCCTTCCTACTGTTCTCCCTCATTCCTGCCCCCCCCCCCCACACCAGCCCTTTTGACCTTGTGCCCAAAAGGGTCAGATAATGGGCAGCGGGAGGTTGTGTACTGGGAGGCACAGCCAGTAGATACAATCCCCTCCCAGTTAAACAGTCAGGCAGGCTGGCCTCTGGAGACAAAGGTTTTGCTCAACTGCCTCACCCCAAGGGTGGCTAGTCATTCCATCCAGCCAGAAAAAGAGGTGGCCAGAGGTTAAGAATGGGGGAGACACTGCAGGGGAGAGCTCAGAAGGAAGGAATTGGTACAGGGACGAAGACTCTGCTGGCTGGCCAGGAGCTGTAGACAGAGGGCCGCCCGCTCCCTGGGAGAATTACTGGCTGCCTATCTGCCCTGCCAACCCAGAGTGAATTATTTCACACACACTCGCCAACAAAAGGACACCTGCTGGTTGCTTTTTCTGGAATGATCTCTTCCCACTGGTCCACTGACCAGCTCCAGCCAATCCTTCAGAAATCAACTCTTCCAACAACTCTTCCCTGAGCCTCCGTGTCCCTATTGTAGGGTCCTCTCCTCATGGCCGCAAGCATCCTCTACATAACCTATTATCATGCTGCCTCAGTATCCTTCAAACCTGATGGACCAGAAAACTCCATCCCAGTGATTTAGAATCAATTTCACAATCATTATTTTCCATTGTTTCTCTTCTGTTTATAAAGAAGCAATTTAAATTTTTAAATAATTTCCTTTACATCACATATTAATAAGGAATCTTTTTTTAAAAAAATCCTCACCTGAGGATATTTTTCCATTGATTTTTAGAGAGAGTGAAGAGAGAGAGAAAGACAGAAATACTGATGAGAGAGACACACGTTGACTAGTGGCCTCGTGCGTGCTCGAGCCCTGACCTGGGAGGAATATGCAACCCAGGTTCATGCCCTTGACAGAAATGGAACCTGGGAACCTTCGGTCTGCAGGCCAACACTCTATCCACTGAGCCAAATCAGCTAAGGCTTAATAATGATTCTTTAACATATTTTACAAAAAAAAATTTTTTTTTGCATGTTTAGTAGCTGCCAGACATAGTTCTGGAAGCTTGAGATGCATTATTGAATAAAACAGGCAATGTTCCCTACCCTCTGGGGCTGACATTCAAGTGGGAGAGACAGAAAATAAATCATAAAGTATGTTTAAAAAAGAAACGTTGATGGCATTCCTAATCCACAAAGACCTCTTAGTTTTGCCACTTAATCAAGTAATACAGGCCAATTAACTTTAAAATATATATATATATTTATTGATTTCAGAGAGGAAGAGAGAGAGAGAAATAGAAACCTCCATGATGAGAATAGAATCATTCATTGATCGGCTGACTCCGGCACACCTCCTACTGGGGATCAAGCCCACAACCGAGGCATGTGCCTGGACTGGGATATGAACTGTGAACACTTGGTTCATAAGGAGATGCTCAGCCTTTGAGCAACACTGGTTGGGCCAGGCCAAATTACTTTAAAACACACCAAGATTACTGTCAGAATAGAGGCCTCTTTTCTAATGGAAACACTCTTTTTTGATATTCTACCCCAGCAGACTTTAATCTTATGAATCAGTGATATTTGAATGCAATATGGTCATAAAAAAGAAAAATTCTTTATAGAAAGCAGTAAAAACTTACACTTCTTTTTACTTAATCTCTAGTTTACATACATCCATACCTGACCAAAGCACAATCATAATCTCAGATGATTTCCATGCAACCATTCCACAAATTCAGTGATTTTATATTTTTTAAAAACACTGCCATCAAAATAAAAAGACAAGTACAAGTGATTTTCAAAAAAATAAAAAGGCAGGTTAATTTGTCCAAGAGAAACTCAGACTTCAAGATAAATTCTATAATCTTGAAACTCTTGTAATAAAAGTGACATAAATATAGAGTTTGCTTATGAAATTACATTTAGCATTCAATAAGAAAATATTAATTTGTAGCAGACATATTTTTCATTCTAGTTCTCATTTCTATAAACCTGAAGCCACGTGCTTCTGTAAAACCTGAAATATAAAATTCTGAACAAAGGTCAAAGTTATGATAACCTGATATAAAAATTATGACATAAAATTATGATAATCTGATATAAAATTTTTCAACCTTATGTAATGGATTTTTAAAGCTTTAATCGAAAGTGCTGCTCAGCTGAAACCGGTTTAGTTCAGTGGATAGAGCATCAGCCTATGGACTGAAGGGTCCTGGGTTCCATTCCTGTCAAGGGCATGTACCTTAGCTGTGGGTACATCCCCAGTGGGAGTGTGTAAGAGGCAGCTGATCAATGTTTCTGACTTTCTATCCCTTTCCTTTCCTCTCTGTAAAAAATCAATAAAATATATTTTTTTAAAAAGAAAGTGCTGCTCAGTATTTAAGCTTTTCTCTTTATGAACATCTTTATTAGTTAAGATATTTCTTTAACAAGAAACTCATCTACCTTTTCATTTTTCAGTGGTTCAGTTCTCATAGGAGCAGCAGAAAAAATGTTTGATTCTTTACCTTATTTACTAGTTTTCAAAATAATGAGTTGATTCCTCCAAAAGTGGTCGTTATGTTTTTTAAATGCCATTATGAACCCATGGATTTAAACAGATGTGTGTTTCCAGCCATTGAAGTTATTATTCTAATTTATGCTCAAATTGTTCCATCTTTGGCCTGTGGGAGTCTTTTTGTTGGTGCCTGTGCCCTCCTGAAATGACCTTGCCAGTCTTTTATTGCTAACGGCTTCCTTGCTTTCTGGTTTGACCTGATGGTCCAGCCTCAACTTGTACATTCTGGGCAATTGTACCCTGGTCAGTGTGGCTCAGGTGGTTGAGCATCTTCCCCTGAACCTGCACTAAAAGTGTTGCTGGTTCAATTCCTGGTCAGGGTGTATGCACAGATTGAGTGTTTGATCAGCCCTTGGGATGTGTGGAGGAGGCAACAGATCGATGTTTCTCTCTCTCTCCCATCCTCTCTCTCTAAAATCAATTAAAACATTTTTTTTAAAAAATGTGGGAAATTGTATTTTTAAATTGTCTTACATCTGACATTATTAAACATGGGAGATACTAACATCTAGGCCCATGCTCGGTAAATGGTTAATAAATGCTGGTTGGCTGAATAAATTAATGATTATCACCCTCCTTAGATTTTAAGTTCCTTAGGCCAGAACCATATACTTCTAGCAAGTATTTGTTAAGTAGATAAATGGAATGAAAACCAATTAGGTGATACCAATGAAGTCTCAAGCAGGGCAGAACCCTGATATCTGTGGTCCTCCATCGCCCTCTGGTGGGGAAGGGCAGAGCATCACCCTCCAATGCTTTGAAATCTAATGTAGTGTTTCTCAAACTGTAGCGCCCCACCCATTAGTGAGTTGTAAAATCAATTCTGTGGGTCATAACCAGCATTTTTAATTGAATTTATAATTGAATAGAAAATATCAGAGCACCTTACACAGATAGAGGCAAATTCTGTTACAAACTGTCATAAAGCTGTATTTATAGCTGTATCTATGTATCTATTAGCATATATATATGCTACTGTGTGGACTGGACCACAACCAGTGATCTGTTGGCAAATGATTAACAACTCGCTGCCTAGGGGGGAAAGTGTAAGTAAACAGGTATATAAGTTTGTTATAGATTTTTCTTAACATAAAAAATATGTAGAACATAGTTTAAAAACAATGAAATGAGCAAATATCCTTTGTTGTAAATCCCATATAGCTAACTAATTTTCACAGAATGCTCTCACTGATTTTTTCTGGACTCTTGTATCCATAGCCAACCTGTAGTTTCAAGTCAGCCATGTTTGACCAATGGAGTTGCATTTGATTTGTAGCACCTGCCGATTTCTTTAGTGTAAATACTCCCAACATGGCTATTGTCACTGAACACGGAGCTGGGAGGAACTGCACCTGGGAATGTAACCTAATTTGGGAATAGGGTCTTTGCAGGTCTAATTAAGGACCTCAAGATGAGATTATCCTGGACTTATGATGGCCCTCCAAATCTAATGGCCAGTGTCCTGTTAGGAAACAGGAGAGGACACACAGAGGAAAGAGGGCCTCGTGAAGACAGAGCAGAGCCTGGAGTTATTCATCGACAAGGGATGCCAAGGGCTGACAGGGAGTCACCAGAAGCTAGGAAGGACCAAGCCTGCCCAGAGCTTCATTTCAGACTGCTGGCCTCCACACATGGCAGATGACACATTTCTGTTATCTTAGCCATCCAGTTTGCGGTGATTTGTTATGGCAGCCCCAGGAAACTGACACAGGAGCAAAGGTATGACCCCAGGTCGGGAAACGCCGACTTAGATGCCAGCCATGCCTGGGAGTCAGAGGACTTAGTTCTGTCATAAACTGGGGACTGAGCTTCCAATATCCTCATCTGATCTCCTTAACAGGCCCCTAATCAGTATTTTCACCCAATACAAATTGTTTTAAACGTGAAAATAAATTTAATAATTTAAATTCAGTAGTTGCTTTGCACATTTTTTCCCCAAATATATTTGTATTGCTTTTTTTTACAGAGAGGAAGGGAGAGGGATAGAGAGTTAGAAACATCGATCAGCTGGCTCCTGCACATCTCCTACTGGGGAGGTGCCCGTAACCAAGGTACATGCCCTTGACCGGAATCGAACCTGGGACCTTCCAGTCCGCAGGCCGACGCTCTATCCACTGAGCCAAACCGTTTATAGGGGTACACACTTACTTTCTAATGTGCTTTCATCACATGTGCCTGTCACTGGATCACCACCACGGACCTCGAGTTCATAAGCTGCCTTTTGGGAAGGATTCGTCTCCTCTGGTCTCACCATATGACAGAAGGCTCCGATGGAGGTGTCTCCGGGAGAGACTCAGTGATGCCGTTCCGCTGCCTACAGCGCTATATTTATTCTCCCCACATCCAGCAAATACCCCCACGGGCGCTTTTCCCCAGACCAGAGCAAGACGCTGAGGTTCGAACCTGCTACAGTCGGAGCGTGTCGCCTGTAGCAGGACCGAGGGAAGCGAGAGGCGTGGCACCGGGAGCTCCGAGACCAGCGCGCTGCGGAGGCCGCCGACGGCCGACAGGGGGAGCAGCGCGTGCGCGAGCGCTCCTCGGGGGCGGGGCCGCGGGCTGTGCGCATGCACCCGAGGGAGGAGGCGTTCTGGCCTCGGCTAAAGCCGTGACGGTGGCCGAGAGCGCACCGGGCGGCGGACGGTGGCCGACGAGGTCCGGCATGGAGCACGTAGAGCGCTGCGCGTGGGTCCTCAGGGGGACGCTGGTGCGGGAGGCCGTGCGGCGCTACCTGCCCTGGGCACTGGCGGCCTCCATGCTGGCGGGCTCGCTTCTCAAGGAGCTCTCCCCGCTGCCCGAGAGCTACCTCAGCAACAAGCGCAACGTCCTCAACGTGTGAGTGCGCCCCGGGTCCTCTCCCGCCCCCGCCGTAGCCGGCCAGCTGCAGCCGCGTCCAGAGCTGGGGGCTAGCTGCTCGGACGGACGAGTCAGTGGAAGGGGCAGTCCTCTCACCCCCGAGAGCGTCTGCACGCGTGTCGCGGCCGGGGGGACCTCGGCATAGCTAGTGTCTCCAGCAGTTCGGTGTGCACTCCCGAACGGGACAGCCTGGGCAGGTGACGAGCGGGGCGCTGTGCGACTGTGTGTGCAGGAGCGCAGGGCGGGGAGCGGGGAACCAGCTCGCTGCTCCCCCCACCTCCCCTTGGAGTGAGAGTTGGCCCTCCCCTGGGGGAGATGCCCCTCCCTGCTGCCTGCCGCTGTCAGTCCCATGCCTCCACCCTAAGCCCGATCCCCGGGCTTCTGACAGTTCCATCGCCGCCTGTGAAAGACTTGTCCCCGCTCCGCTTTGAGAGCCGGGACCCAGCCAGGGACGGAGCCCGCGCTGCAGGATAATCTCGGAGGAGCGGAGCCCTCCAGGCTGTGCCCTTTCCCCTGGATCTCCTTGAACTTTCCCAGCCACTCCGAGTTCGTGGCGGTGACCCAGGAAAGCAATCCAGCTGAGCTCTGCGATTCCGCCTTAACTGCACCCACTCCTTTCTCTCTCTCTCTCTCTCTCGCTCGGTCGCTCTTTCTTTCTCTTTCTTCTTCCTTCCTTCCTTCCTTCCTTCTTTCCTTCCTTCCTTCCTTTCCTTCTTCTTTTTTTTCTTCTCTCTCTCTCTTTCTCGTTCTCTCTGTCTTTCTCTTCTCTTTCTTTCTCCTTCCTTCCTTCCTTCCTTCCTTCCTTCCTTCCTTCCTTCCTTCCTTCCTTCCGTCCTTCCTTCCTTCCCTTCCTCCCTCCTTCCCTCCCTCCTGCCCCCCCCCCCCGGACTATTGCACAAAAACACTACTGCAGTAGGTAAACTCTGAACGATAACATTCTTCCTTGATGTGGCCCTAGATTCTTTAGAATTACAGTGTCGGCAGCATCTCTCCAAATCAACCCAACTTCAGTTATCCACTTAAAACCCTGGCCTCTGTCGCAAGCAGTTTCGCCAGATGCCTGACAGGTGTTGGCTCTGCCAAGATCTGTATTAGTCTCGGGGAAAACATTCAGGGTGGGCCCTGGGTGGTGTCCTAGAAACCTTTGGAACCCAGGAAAGGGTTGTCCTGTCCTTGGCCACCTTCCTTTCTCGGCCATGTGGAGGCTGGACCAAGAATAGATTATGAGAGTGGTCGTCGCCCCAAGCCTCCTGTCTCTTGCCACTGGTCCCAGGTCAGCCACCTTTGACAGCACAGGCGAGGCAGACGAGGCAACTGCTGCTGGGTGAGTGGGGAGCCAAGCAGCCTGGCAGACAAGTCCCTGTTGTTTGCCAGTAGCCATGGATTCTGGCATTTTGTACCAAGCTTCTGTGCTGGTTCATGGAAAGGAACCAGTGAATCACTGGCTCAGAAAGGGATCTAAGAAAATCACTGGGTCCCCCCAGTTGTATTTGACAGCTGAAGAAACAGGCCCAGAGAAGTGTGGCAATAAGATAAGTCAGAGTCAGGATTTAAGTCTGGGTCTTCTGGTGTGAAGTCAGGCTCTTTTCCGAGATCATTTTCTGTCATGCGGGAAGGAACCCTGGTGTAGAAAAAGCATGGGCTTTGGGACTGGCCAACCCTTGGCTTCATCTGTGCTTGTGGGCTGTGTGTGACCCTGGGCGAGTTTTGCAACTTTTCTGAGTCTCAGATTCTTTATCTGTAAACTGGGGAAAATGATACTCCCAGGGAGTGTGAGTGTTCTGTGGGAAAGTGAAGGTAGGTGAACGCTCTTGGCATATGGTAGATGCTCAATTATTATTACTTTCCTGAACAAATAGGATAGTGCTTAAGACCACAGACCCTGGATTTGAATCCCAGCTCCACGATTTGTGATCTCCACTTTAGGCATTGAGCCTCAGTTTTCTTGTCTGTAAATGGGGATAATAACAGTCCCTTAACATGTACAGTTGTTAAGGGCTAAATAGTTAACACATTTAAAGTACTTAGTAAGTTGTCAATTGTAACTTTTATCCACTTTCCTAGTTTTCCCTCCCTTGAGAGTCTAGGGACCTGGGTTGTGACATTGTTTCCTCTCTGCCACAGTGCCTTCTCTTCACTTCCGCTCTCCTCCTCTGCCAGGTATTTTGTCAAAGTGGCCTGGGGCTGGACCTTCTCCCTCCTCCTGCCTTTCATTGCCCTCACCAACTATCACCTGACAGGCAAGGCCGGCCTGGTCCTGCGGCGGCTGAGCACCCTGCTGGTGGGCACGGCCATCTGGTACACCTGCACCGTCATCTTCTCCAGTGTTGAACACTACACGGGCAGCTGCTACCAGTCGCCGGCCCTGGAAGGGGTCAGAAAGGAGCACCAGACTAAGCAGCAGTGCCACCGGGAAGGAGGCTTTTGGTACGGCTTTGACATCTCAGGCCACTCCTTCCTGCTGACCTTCTGTGCCCTCATGATTGTGGAGGAGATGGCTGTGCTGCACGAGGTGAAGACGGACCGCAGCCACTCGCTCCACACCGCCATCACCACCCTGGTCGTCGCCCTGGGCTTCCTGACCCTCATTTGGGTGTGGATGTTTCTGTGCACTGCCGTTTATTTCCACAACCTGTCCCAGAAAGTGTTCGGCACCCTGTTCGGTTTGCTGGGCTGGTATGGGACATACGGGTGTTGGTATCTGAAATCTTTTTCCCCAGGACTTCCTCCCCAGACCTGTAGATCGAATTTGAAGCAAGACAGTTATAAGAAATAAAAGAGAAACAAAAGGAGTGACAGCAGGACAATGGGTAATCTATTTTTCATTTATTTTTCTTAGTTATTTGACTAAATTATTGATCCTACATCAGAGAGGAAGCTTACCAGGCAGTTTTGGTGGGTGATGGTGGAGTCTGGGGAGAGAGTTCCCTCCCCAGACTGTTCTTGGCGACGTCACTGTGTGTCCCAAGCACCAGCATTTCCAGTTAGGCACTTTGTGTCCCTGGCAAGACTTGACCTTAATCTGGACTGTCCCTTTTGTCCCTCGAGGGCACTTGGGCTCAGTGAGAGTGCAGAATCGGGAAAGCCTCCTTTGTGTGGCTAAAGGGGAGGCCAGGGCCTCGGGACTCCTCTGCTGCCATTGTTCTCTCCCTGACTCTAGTTTCCTTTTGTTTTAGTGGCTGTTGTGCTGTTACTTAACAGTGTTTCTCTCTGGACAAAATAACCAACTGTTGCCTGAAAGACAGTGGTTTTAATATTTGTTTCATCTGTGGAATGTTAAATATTACAATTGGCTTGTGATTAGCTTTCAAAACACTTAAACTGGAGTGCCTCTCCAAGTGACTATTGGATGATTTTCATGTCATGAACAGTGATAATTTTCCATCATGTTGTCTACTATATATATATCGGTGTTTGGAGCAATAAGGCTAATGTTGCTTTCTTATATTTTGAGTGAATGCTTTATAGTTTTTAATAACAACTATGCATTTGTTCTTTGTTGACAAAACTCCTGAAAACAACCCCATTGCTGCACTTTGGCACATGTGTGTAGATTGCTTTGAGGGTGTTTTTTTTTTTTTTTAGAACACTAGCTTTTTATAAACCAAACTCTTGGCTTATGGTATTAAATTCCACCTTGTGTGGCAGTTTTCTCTGTTAAGAATAAAATCAGGAAGTAGACATTTTAATAACAACTTGATCAATTTTAAGTCGTCAGAGTAATTTTACAAAAGGTGCAATTGCACTGAGACTTTCCTGAGCACAGATCATTGGTATAGACTGACCTGTGCTTCAGAGTCATGTACGTTGATGATTGGCTGTGGCCTAAGCCGTTTTCGCCTTTTGGATATGATTATGCTAAGTCAGAAGTGAAGGAGAATGTCTTCCATTGCCTTTGATGGCAAGAAACTCAGCTGTTTGCACAGATATCCTTATCGAATGGTGGCATGACTTTGGTTCCACCCTCCTCTCAAAGGCAAACCAAACCTGGGCCTATTCTATTGGTCTTGAAACTACCTTTTCAGTCCCCTTTGCAGCCCTTCTCAATTTCCCGCCTTGTGATTCTGTGGTCTTGACTGTGAGAATGCTGGGAAGGATTAGAAGTCCTGTCACCTCCACCTCACAAAGGCACAGTTACATGCTCTGTGATAAGACACCCCGTCCCCTCCCCCCAGCTGTCTCCTTAAGCCTTTCAAATTGAACCCCTTGCATGTTGGATAATCCTTTGAAGTTTCTTTGATGCTCCCATCACCTCCCAGTTAAGAGCATACAGATAAGCACTGGCTTACTCAAGTTCAGGTCTTTAGGAGCTTGAGCTCAGGAAAACCTTCAGGGTAAATTGTATTTCATATAATGATATATTTAAAATATGAAGTTCGTATCCCTTTGTATCCAGTTGAGCTGCAAGTTACGTTGTATCAATCAAAATGTGAGGTGGCCTTCTTACAGTAGGCTGCCAAGGAGAGCCTCGTCAGCACCTGAGCTGCACCGGCTGGCCACTCCCCGGAGCTGGTGTGGCTCAGTGGTTGAGCATCAACCTATGATCCAGGAGGCGAGGGTTTGATTCCCCATCAGGGCACATGCCCACGTTGCCGTCTTGATCCTCAATGTGGGATTTGCAAGAGGCAGCTGATCGATGATTCTCTCTCACCATTGATGTTTCTACCTCTCCCTCTCCTTTCCTCTCTGAAACCAATTTTAAAAAATTATTTAAAAAAATAAGTGAAGTGTGTTACCTTGTACCTGAGGAAGGTAACAGAAACACTGGCAATGAAGTTTTGGAGGTGCCACCCTGGTGCTTTGGGAGCATTGGCAAAGGGCAGTGGCCCCAGGAGATTATTTTTGCTGTGTGGAGTGGGAGTGGGGTGGAAGTGTGTGTGTGTTTGGGGGGGGGGGGGGGTAGGTAGCAAGAGCTTGTGGAAGGGATTGAAATCTCTCCAAAGTTTCATGTTCAGCACCAAAAGGCAACAGGCACAAGGTGACTCCAGAAGGTCATTTGTCACTTAAATCGCTAGATATTTTTCTCGTCTGGGTCTGATTCAAGCTCAGCATTCAATGATTCTGCAGGGGGGGGGGGGGGGGGCAACAACAAAAACCTCTGCAGAAAGTATCCATGACAGAGCCTTGTATTTTGATTAGTCTTCCACTGCTTCCTGGTCGTGCTGAGCGCCCTTGCCTTTTCTTGGGAGCATGTCCTCTGTCCCTCTGTGAGACACTTCGGCGCAGCCGAGTTTGGGCTTAAGCCAGCGAGATGAGGGTTCAACTCTTGACACCATTGGTGAGAGCCATCTGGCCACGGGCAAGCCTCATGTTCCTCACGTAATACAGAGGTGACGCTGTTAGGGTTCAGGGACACCGTGCGTGTAAAATGCCCAGCATTAAGCCTTTGAAGCTTCTTTGATGCTCCCGTCACCCCCCAGTTAAGAGCATACAGATAAGCACTGCACTCACTGGCTTAACTCAAGCTCAGGTCGTTAGGAGCTTGAGCTCTGGAAAATCTATGCAAGGGGTTCAATTTGAAAGGCTTAAGTCTCCTACCCCTGTTTCTTGATTAAGCCCTTTAAAACTTTTTGGCTCCTCCAGAGAAGGCAGGGAAACTAACATCTTTTGAGTGCCATTTGGGATCTGTGTCTCCTGTTGAAAGAGGCTTGCATTGTCTTTTGAAAAGTGTGTTGTCCCCAGGCGCTGAACAAGAGGCTTCTGAGGGCATCTGTGACCACAGAATACTGCCATGCTGGTCTTGCCTTTCCACATGGAGGTTCATTCACTGGCGCCTCGTTTTCCACATGCATCTGTCTTAGTCTGCGTACCAGATTGTATTTAGAGAATGGCTCTTGCCACTGTTACATACACACAGATCCTATGTGTAAACAAGCAAATTAAGTAAACTGGAGATAATGAAATACCACATTCCGGCTTCTGTGTGTTCCTTTCTAATGCCTTTAAGGAAGTCTGCAACCAGTACAGCTCAGCTCATTTTATGAAAGTAGCATTCTTTGTTAAGCTACTCATTGTATATAGAGTATTTCGTGGCTGTAGTTAATTTTATTGTTTTTCCCAAAGTCCTGTAAACTAAATATGTGTTCAGTCATATATTTAGCTTGATTTTACTCCCTCCCTCCACCATATCCGTGTCTTGGAGTCCTGGCCTCTGGATCAGCCAGATGCAGGAGCGATTTTCTTGGCAGGAGAAGAGGTAAGCCTCATGGAAATAACACCAAAGAGCATTTACAAAGTTCACTCAAATGAGGTCATCTTTGAACGTGCCTTAGAGCCCTGGAGACCTAGTTGCAGGTGAAGGCTAGTTGTGCCTTTTCGTGCCCACTCACTTGCCAGCCTGACCTACTTGGGCAACCCCAGGTAGTGTCTGTCAAAAGCTCAATGACTCCAGGATTAGAATCTCCTCACACAGCAACTTTCCTGTTCAGATTCTTTCAGTAGCAATGAACCCTTCTTGAGTTCATACTGAGCCAGGAGCTGGGAAGGGTGATAGATTACACCCTTCTTGGACTTTGTGGTCCAAAGACAGTCCCTTTGGAGCCTAAGGTGTGTTCTGGGATTGCAAAGGTAAATTTGACACACCTATACCTTCTAGGAATTTTCACCATAAAGTGTCTGAATGCTGGTTAAGGTCAGGGCATGGGAACAGAAAGCAATGGACAAACAGCTGCGCTAGGAAATGAGGGAATGTTTTCACAGAACCTAACAATTCTTTTGGGCCTTGAAGAATGAGGAGCAGTTCAAGCAGTTAGGCAGAGAAGGGCATCCAAGGAAATAAGAATAGCATGCCTAAGGACATATAGCTGTGCTGCCATAATTTTTATTCAGATGTCCCTTCTCACGAAACCTAACTCTCCCATCATTTTCAAAAGCAACGGGGGTGGAAGAAAGGCAGACTGACAGGACTGTTTGTCCTGGGTCCCACCACTGCTTTTTCTGATTTTCTGTGTGACCTAGAATCAATGACTCAACATCTCTGGGTCTCAATTTCCATAACTGATAAATGATGGTAGTGGATTGAATAACTTCACCAACTCTCCTACTCTATTCTGTTTCTCTGAGCTTTTTGATAAGTTCTTCCAAGCTGGTTATGACTTTTATTTTAGGAAGCAACATGAAAAGAAACTCCCACTCAGAGCTGAGGTGGCAGCTGGTTTCCTGGGCGAGTGACGGAGGAGCGGCCCTCGGGATGCATTTATCACAGTCCCCCCTTTCCCTGTTTCTATATGGTGGCAGCCTGTCGTGGTTCAGACCTTTGCATAGGTTCATATGGGGTTTCTGGATGTGGGAAGCTGAACCTAGTTCCCAGAGGGGTGAACTACAGAAGTCTTTTTTAAAAAGTCTCAAAATAAAACCATTTTTGATAGCTATTAAGAAGAAGGTAGTTTCTGTTTAGAGAAACCCTATGCAGTATAGTCATCTTCAGAAATTGTCCTCTGGCAAGTTTTAAAGTTGAACACCAGCACAGAATACAGGTACTTTCATACCGAGGGGTGTGGTGGTAAATTGGTACAACCTGTTTAAATGGTACCCTAGTAGTATCGAAACTTGAGCCGTGTAGACCCAATAATGTCAATCTAGGATTTGGGCTATGGAAATGCTGGTAGAAGTGGACAAAGATAAGCACAAGGATTTTAATGCAGCTCTGTTACAGAGAAAAATTGTCAGCTCAAATGCCAATCAATTAAATAAATTATGCTAACTCTGTATTAGCAATGTAATGCAGTCATCACAAAGAATAAAGGTGATATTTAGTGTGGAATTTGGTGGCAGGAAGACTTGGTTTTGTGCTGACTGTAACTTACAGCTGTGTGCCCTCAAACAAGTTAGTCTCTTTGAGCCTCCGTAAATGGGGTGATAGTGCCTCACCTCTTTCAACATTCACTGCCCCAGTAATTGAGGAGCTTCAAGTAAGCCAGGCACTGTGCTAGGCATCGCATTCATTCGAAGAGCCATGGTACTTTCAGGGGGTTTACACTCTAGTTGGGCACAGACAGGGTAATGGGCTCAAAAGCAGAGTGCCCCCCCCCCCAAAAAAAAACTGCCCTAACATTGTCACAGCTCAGGCAGAGATGATTTACACAAAGCTCTTAGACAAGCAATGGAGTGGGGGAGGTTGGCATTGACTCAAGCCAGACTGCCGAGTTCTAACTTTGGCTCTGCCATACACACTGGCTGTGTCACCTTCAACAGTTCCTTAACATCTAGGCCTTGGTTTCCTCATCTGTAAAATGGGCGTAATATAAGTACCTACCTCATAGAGCTATTGTGAGGACTAATTGAGTTGATACTTGTAAAGTGCTTAGAACAGGGCCTAGTATATATGTGATGCTATATAAATGTCTGTCAAGTGCACAGTAAGTGCCTAATGTGCCCTCATTACTGTAACCACTTTAAAATCAGGACAGAGAAACCCCATACCTGTAGGTGTTCCCATTTTGATCCACTCAGAGCTAGTTAATGAGTGGGGAAGGCCATGCCCCAGTGATCTAGCATGGGAACCAGAGTCCCTAAGGCAGCATTCTGGCTTCCAGATTAACTAGAGGGTGAGGGAGAGCAAGAGACAAGTTTTCCAGGAGAGGATAGTCATATCTATGGGGTTCTTTTGGCCAAAGGAAAGCATTCCCCCCTCTTGTCACCCCCCTCCTGTTTGAGGTGCTATCCATTCCCAGGCAACCCAAGGGCTGCCTGGTCTTGGTTTCCAGGCCGCATGCTTTGGGGGAACTGAGCTGGAAGCCTTATCATGGAGCCTGGTTACTTCCCATCTTCTCTGCTTTGGCTGCCTGGGGAACATGTGTCTGAGTGCTCAGGAGGTAAGTAGGTGGGGGTGCCTGGGAGCCACCTTGATTAGCATCTTAATTACTGGAGCAAAGTTACTCAGGCCTTGCCCTACCAGGCTGCTGTGGCCCATTTCCCAACCACTCCCTTCATCCCTTCTTGCCTCTACTTGCTTTGACTGAGCATGCTGTGTTTGCCAGGTATCCCTGTGCAGCTGGGGACTGAGGCAGGGGTGAGTTGGTGGGGGTATAAACGGACTCTAATCTGGAGTTTTAGAGGCATTGGACTTGAGCAAGTAGACTGCAACCAAATCCTGCTTACCAATTCCTCAGCTATGTGATCTTAGGCAAGTCATTTAGCTTCTCTGGGCTTGTTACTCATCTATGAAAGGGGGATAATTCTATTTCACTAGTCTTTGACTGGCTTAATGAAATCATAGATGGGAAATATTTTATAAGCTTTATAATATCGTGCATCTATGAGGGCTGCTTATTATTGAGGAGATTTATCTTTACCTAATGAATGTCTCGCTTAGAAGTCTGGGCATTGTAACTCCATCAGGTGATACAGTTTTTTCATATATGATTTCCATATGAAAGCAAATCAGCATAGTCTTTCACACTTTGCATTCAGCTCTTGGCTGGAAAATGTTATTCTATCAGTGGGGACCACCAAAAGCCCTGAGCTCTACTGGGCAGGGCAGCAGTAAGCAGTACATCTTCATTTTCTTACAGTACATGTCAGCTTTTCTGTACTCTGGCATCATCTAGTCCAGTGGTCGCTAACCGGTGTCTGCGGACCATGGCGGTCTGTGAGGTCCGAAAGATTGGTAACTGCTGATCTAGTCTATGGAGACCTGGATTATTCTAATGTCCCCTAAGAAAACACGGATCCACCACACTGACGACATCTTGCTGTACTGGTGAGCAGGAAATAACAGGTACACCAGATGCTTTAGGAAGACTCAGGCATGTCAGAGGGTGGTATATAAACCCCAGGGACATTCAGAAGCCTGGCACCTTGGTGAAGTTTCTAGGAACCTAGAAGTTAGGAAATGCCAGGTTATCCCTTCCAAGTAAAAGGCAAGTTGCTGCTTCTGTCCCTAAGAAAACAGCACAACTGGTAGCCCTCTTTGGGTTTGGGAGGGAATGTACATGCAATTGTGTGCTGCTCCAAACCATTCCTTGAGTGACCCATACAAAGGACAGCCAATTTTGAATGGATCCTAAAGCAGATTTAGGCCACAGTGCAGGATGCTCTGCCAGTTGAGCCACATGACCCAGTCAATCCAATGGTGTTTAAGTTGTCTATGATATTTAAAATTTACATTTCCTTTTAGCCTCCAGCAAGCCCTAATAGGAAAATCTCTGCCCATCCCTAGGACTTGGAACAAAGTCAAGTCCTCTTCTACAAATAACAATTATCCCTTTAAAATACACTGAGTGGCCAGACTATTGTGATCTCTGAATGCATAATAATCTGGCCACTCAGTGCATATCCTATATAATAAAAGGCTAATATGCAAATTGTCCCCTCGACCAGGAGGTAGGCTGGCCAACTGCCCATGTCCCATCCCCCTGACCAGGCTGGCTGGATCCCACCCATGCATGAATTCATGCACCGGGTCTCATATATATATATACTTGAGTGTCCAGATTATTGTGTGTTGCGATCATAATAATCTGGCCACTAGTCACTTGCTACTGGGCTGTGGTAGAGACCTAACACCTGACCAGGAGACACCAAGTGACTATGCAACCTGAGTTGCCCATCATGGACTGGGTGTCATCTGATCCATCAAGTTATAAAGATAGACATGGACTACAACATTCTATCATCAAGTGAAACTGTCACCTATTCCTGCCACATTGCCACTTCTTCCTCAGTCAATACCTAAGGCCCCATAACAAATACCCTGTGACCAACTGATGGAAGAAGAAAAAGCTCAGCCTTGGAACCAACTGGAAGTGGATGGTTGCAGCACTATAGGAAGGCCCTGAAAGACATTGGCCCTGAAAGGGAGATCCTTTCAGTGAACAGAACTTCAAGCAATACAGTCGGCCCTCCCTATCTGCAGGTTTTGCATCTGCAGATTCAATGAACTAGGGATCAAAATATTTGGGGAGAAGTATTACTTTAAAAAAAATTATTGAGGAGAGGAACCAAGATGGTGGCATAGGTAAACACCTATCTTGCTGCTCCACACAGCAATTTCAGAACTACAACTTAACGACAGAACAAACATCATCAGAATCACCAGAAAGCTGGCTGAGTGAAAATTCCACAAATAAAAGTAAAGATAGGACACTGTGACTCAGAGGAGCGGTGGAGGGCAGCATTGAAGATACGCGCGGAGTCAGAAGTTTGGAGCTGTGCGTGCGCCGCGAGTGGAGGGGGCAGGGGGCTGGGTTTCTCAAACAGGGGCAGGGGTGGGAGGAGAGACTAAGGAGCCCCACTGCACTGATTCCAGAGTTCCAGGCAAAGTCTGGGGAACCCACACTCACATGGGGTGAAACTGGACAGTAGGGAAGCATGCTGAAACTCACTCAGGTGCTCCAAAGGTCTGCAAGCTTGTGGAAAGGGCGAGCTTGTGGAGAGTGTGTATAAACTTGGGAACAGCAAAGGTGCGCGAGAGTGCAGAGAGGACTCGTGACTTGCTCTCTCATTCGGGAAACCACCGGACTACATTGTTTTACAACCCTGGGTGAGACTTTGGGTGTGCAGACTCATTTGGGGAGAGGCTGAATTGTCCGGCAGCGGGTAGAGTTTGGCGTCAGCTTTCTCTCAGAGGTGCATGCAGCCATTACCACCAGGCACAGAGACCCAGGTACCTCATAGGATAGAGCTGATAGAGCCTGGATACTCCGCCCATCCAACCTGAGCACAGCTGACCCTCACAGCCAATTGCCTGGAGGTCAAACCCTCCTAGTGCGAACAACAATAATCTAAGCTTAACTTCAACAAAACTGTGCAACCCATAAAGGGCTGCAGCAAGAGTATCCACCTCAGGTAACTGGGGAGGCTGAGCCAATGTCCCTTAGAGGACATATACCATACAAAGCTAATCGACCAACTCAGGAAAGCAGCCACCATGCAGAGACATGGAAAGAAATGGAAGGGAAAAATAACGACTGGACATAGAGTTCAAAACCACAGTTATAGGTTTTTCAAGAAGCTCCTAGAAAAGGCCAATGAACTTAATGAGACCTACAAGGAAATGAACAAGAGCTATGAGGAAATGAACGAGACCTACAAGGAAATGAACAAGACCCTCAAGGATATGAATGAGACCCTCAAGGATATGGAAAAAGGACCAACTAGAAATTAAGCATACACTGACTGAAATAAAAAATATTATACAAAGACCTAAAAGCAGTCTAGAGGACTGCAAGAACCAAGTCAAAGATTTGAAATACAAAGAGGCAAAATCCACTCAGCTGGAAAAGCAAGAAGCCAAAAGAATCCAAAAAATTGGAGATAGTATAAGGGGCCTCTGGGACAACCTCAAGCATACCAACATCCGAATTATAGGGGTGCCAGAAAAAGAGAGAGAACAAGATAATGAAAACCTATTTGAAGAAATAGTGACTGAAAACTTTCCCCACCTGGTGAAAGAAATTGACTTAGGCATCCAAGAAGCTCACAGAACCCCAAACTATAGGAATCCAAAGAGGACCACACCAAGACACATCATAATTTAAATGCCAAGAGCAAAAGACAAAGAGAGAATATTAAAAGCAGCAAGAGAAAAACAGTTAGTTACTTATAAGGGAGCACCCATATGATTGTCAGCGGATTTCTCAACAGAAACTATGCAGGCCAGATGGGAGTGGCAAGAAATATTCAAAGTGATGAACAGCAAGAATCTACAACCAAGATTACTCTATCCAGCAAAGCTATCATTCAGAATTGAAGGTCAGATAAAGTGCTTCACAGATAAGAAAAAACTAAAGGAATTCATCACCACAAAACCAATATTATATGAAATGCTAAAGATATTCTTTAGGAAGAGGAAGAAGAAAAAGGTAAAAATAAAAATTATGAACAACAAATACACATCTATCAACAAATGAAGCTAAAAATCAAATGAATTAAAAATCTGATGAACAGTATAAACTGGTGAATATAACAGAATCATGGGCATAGAGAGGGAATGGACTGCCAATTCTTGGGGAGAAAAGGAATGTGGGAGGTGCAGCAAGAGACTGGACAAAAATCATGCACCTATGGGAGAAGACAGTGGAGGGGAGGTGAGGCGGAGGGTGGGATGGGTACCGAGTGGAGGGGAGCTATAGGGGGAAAAAAAAGGGAACAATGTAATTAACAAACTGAACAATAAAGATTAAAATATTAAAAAATATATTGATTTTAGAGAAGGAGACTTGGTTTCAGTCGTGATATTCCATACAATACTGCTTCTGACCAAAGAGGTGCCATTTTAGAAAAATAAATGTAGCAGTGTGATTATACCTGTGGAATTTTCTGATCTTATCTAGAAGCAACAGACTTATAGAAAACTGAGATGGCCAGCTGGGAGACACTGCAATATTGGAATGCTGTCTACAAGATACATCATATACTTTGTACCAACCACAGTGCTGTTTCTCCACATGCAGAAAACGTGGATCCAAAAATTCTGAGGGGGAAATGGGAGGGATTGCTTTCACTATTGCACAAAATAACCCATTCACAAAAATGTTGCTTTCCGTCCTTAAAACTTTTTACCTTGATGGCTAGATATTATAGTTCTCAAGGAAGGAATGCTTCTATTAAGGAAAACATTGATTGCCACTCAGCCATTTTTGAGCTCCTCATACCACTGCAACCAAAGGCAAAGAAATAGGTTACTCTATTAGCTGGCATGATTTGTCTGATCACCAAGGGTAAATTGGAATGCTGCTACAGGAATGGCATGGAAGACTGTATGGGAACTAGAGGATTCTCTGGGTGCCCTGTTATACTTCCACATCCAACAGTAAAAGATTGATAGAAGACTACAACAGCCCAAGACTGAATCATTTCACCAGTAAAATACCCCAAATATGAGGTCCTGGCTTGGGGCAAAACAAACAAACAAACAAACAAACATAGAATAACTAGCGGAAAAAAAGAGAAATTATAAATATCAACAATGGCCTTAAGATTAATTACAGAAATGAGGGCTGGAGCAACTATGAGTGTTGTCTTTCCTGCTTGTCATCTATGTGCATATATTGCATATAAGGATTACTGGTGATGGCTAAATTGATGTTTTAATCTATATATTACAGTATATTGATGTGATCTCTAGGACTAGAGGTGGACCAAAAAGAGACTCTGACATTATCCAGAGTGACATTACTGACTGGTGGGGCTTGGTGGGTCTCATTTTCAGAGAGAAGTTGTATCCTCATTTCAGGAGAGCATTGGTTCTGTTAGGATTAAGCATGATGTTATTGCCCATGAGTGGAGTTCAGTTATGAGTGGGAGGGTCTTTGTGAATGTTTAAGTAGCCAAGGGGTGGACAGTGTTAGATAATGCCTCTAGTATCTAAGTGCTTGCCCTGTCTTGGCCCTGGCTATTCTTTTCTTTTCATCTTGATGGAAAATAATTCTTATATATTTTAATAAAATAAATAAAACTATACCTATTTTCCACAAATTAAACTTTTGGTTTAATGTTCTTGGGGCATTTGAACACACTTTTCTCTGGGAAATTGTGGGGACATGTGCCTTGTGAGCCCCATGAAAGGCCATTACATAAGCAAACAGCGGTGAGCATGCTCTGTAAACTGTGAAGCACTATCCACAGTTTATGTCAAGAGGTGGGTTTATGTCAAGAGCAGAACTTTGCCAAGTCTATCCGGGAGCCATCCCTACACTCATCAACTTGAAACCTGAACTCACTGATGCTGAATCTTGTCTCTCCACCCCTCTGATCCCAGCCTTTGGAAATGAGAGCTAGGTGGACAACACAGGTTTACAAATGAAAAGCAACTGCTTCTCCTGGATGCTTTATTGGGGGCTTTCGGTGGTTTCTAAGCATGAAAGGCAGTGACACTCAGACCTTCTCCCAACATGCAAAAGGCACAGGAAAGTGAGACAGGACCAGGGTGGGCAGCATAGGTGAGGAGATCCCCCTGTGTGGCGTGGTGGGGCATGTGAGGCACCCCACAAGTGATGGGACAGCATTAAAGGAGATGGCTTTGGCAGAGGCTAGGAGAGGGACTTGAGGTTCATCCAACTCCAGACCCACCCCTGCACTCGGGCCAGACTGACCTTCTAAGATAGTGAACATGGCTTTTGCTGAAAGTCCACCTCACATGGTGGGAAAAATCAACTCCAGGTGGGAAAAGGATGATGGATGCTGCCTTCAGGGATTACTGGTAGAGTACCAAATCAAACTCACTGGCCACAGCAGGAGGGGAATGAGGGTGTGCTCATGGTGTCTGTCCCAGTCCTGGTTTGGTGGTTGGGTGCCACTGTCTTGGCTTGAGCCACTGCTGTCTCAGTCCATGTCCAGGAGAAGAATGAAGTCCCTTCTGATCTTCAAGGGCCTCCCATGGAGTCTCCGGGTCTCTAGCCCCACCCAGAGGTACCACTTAGAAGAGTTGAGTCTTGATGTTGGCTTTGTCCTGTGGAAAGTTCCCTGGGCAAGAGGGAAGGGGAGGCGAGGGGTCAGGCCCTCTGAGCCCCCAGCACCTCCCAGAATCTGGGCCCGGATGGGTGAAATGGCCTGGGACTCACCTCAGATCCTAACCTGTCCCCACAGTTCCATCTTGAGACCTTGAATCAAAAGAAAAGGCATTCGTGCTTTGTTTCTGTTCTCTCTCTCACTCTT
Source organism: Antrozous pallidus (assembly GCA_027563665.1). Lineage (NCBI taxonomy): Eukaryota > Metazoa > Chordata > Mammalia > Chiroptera > Vespertilionidae > Antrozous > Antrozous pallidus. The sequence goes on from CM050518.1 coordinate 74,210,976, forward strand.
TCTCTCCTTCAGCAGAGCCGTGGCTTCAACTCACGGCATTGGCAACGGCTACTTCTAAACTATGGAATGTTTTCACATTGACAATAGAATTACTCCGAACAAGGGATGGGGAAGGGGCTGTCCACGTGTTCATGAGACAGTGCATTACTGAGAGCTCACTGGGGATCAACAGCACAGAGACACTGACAGTCAGACACCAAGCCCAGGCCTGGCTCAGCTCTAGATGTATTTTTTCTTGAGGTACCAGTAGGCAAAATAGCCCATCCCGCCCAGGGAGCCCATGAGGAAGGAGGCCCCAAAGAAAGATGGCGGTTTCCGCTTGACCAGCCGGAATGCATTGGGGATGACGGCCGAGAGCAGAGTGGTATGAATGTCGCCGAGAACTTTCCGGAAGGCAAAGCGCTTCTGGACCCGCTCAAAGAAGGACTGCAGGTTGGGTCGGCTGCCGTCCTCCCAGTATTTCTTGGACAGTCCCAGGAACTTGAGGCGGTGCAGGGTGGCTCCCAGGAGGACGTCAGCGAGAGTGAAGGCACAGCCGCAGAGCCACAGCTCACATTTCTGTCCTAGAGTGGAAGAGTGAGGAGATGGGGGCAGAGGGATCAGCTTTTCAACCCCCATGCACTCGCTTCTCTCTCCTTCACTCCTTCAATGTTTGTCTGGCTGCCATGCTGTTTCCCCAGGGTCATTCACTCCTATACAACTTTAATGATTTTGCCACATCCTTTTTGTTACCCCTATCAGTTTTTTCTCTAAATCAACTGAATTTTTAAGTGCAAGGACTGAGCTTTGGGGCTTCAAGGTTTAGATACTGAGAAGCAGGAGAAACCATTGAAGAAGCACGAGAAGGAGTGGCCTGGGAGGTGGAAGCCAAGAAAAGAAAGTGTCCCAAGGAGAAGTGGATACTCAGCTGGGTTCAGAAGCTGTAGAGAGGTCAAGTAAGAGGAGGCCTGAGAATGGAGATGATATTTGGCAGCTGGTGACCTTGACAAGAGCAGCTAGAGTAGATGCTGACAATGAAAGCCTGGTTGGAAGGAGTTCAAGTGAGAAAGGGAGGAGAAGAAGTGGCGACGGTAAGCAAAGATCACTCATTCAAGGAATTTTGCTGTAATGGAAAGGACACGCTAATAATTTGACACAGGTCAAGAGTGTTTTTGTTAGCTGGGAGGAAAAGCTAACATGTAGATCTACTCTCCTTCCTTCTCCATGCTGCTCCGTGCCCCAGAAGAATGACTGGTTCCAGGGGGTTCTGCCAATGGGGAGCAGTGGCAGGAGGGAGGATGACAGTGAGAGGGGTCAGAGTCTCACATCCCTTGGTTTGCTCTCTGCGGGTCACTGCAGACTGGCTGTGCCAGAATGAAAGCCATAGCTTCCATCAGGTGGCCCTCTCTATGCAGTCTGTCTGTCCAGTTCCTGAAGCTGCTCCCACCTCTCACGACCTCAGGCCCAGGATACCACGCTTTTCCTTGTGGTTTCCCCAAATCCTATCCACATATTTATAAGCAGACCCTATAATAAGTTGCCTCAATTGCCAATGTGAGGTTGCCCTGTGTCCTGGGTCCTGCCTGGACCACACCCCTTCGGTCCTTTCATGGACTTTGCATCGTTGGTCCTGCATCCTTCTCCTTTCACTGGGTCATTCCCACCAGCCTGAAAGCACACCTTGTATCTGCTATTAAAAAAAAATTCCTCCCTTTATTCTGCACATTTCTTCAGCCCCCATCCCATTTCTCTATTCTCTTCTACAAATAAACTTCTCAAAAGAGTTGTCTCCACTTAACCACACTTCCTCCCATTCACCAAGTCTTTTGTCCCGAGTTCAGTGAAACTGCTCTTGGTAGGGTCACCACCAAAGCCATGGGACAAAATCCAGGGGTGCTTTCCTTAGTTTACTCAGCTTCTCCTTTATGGGAGCCTATGACACAGGCTCCTCCTACCTCACTGGCCACTCCATCTCAGCCGACTTTGCCTGCTCCTCTGCCCCATGCCTCTCCGAATGCAAGGGAACCTCAGGGCAGGCGTGGCGTTTTAAATGTGTCCACAGATTGACTCTCCTCCCCAGGACTACGGGCTGTATTTCATGACCTGTACTAAGGAATGGAATGTGGCAGAAGTGACAGTGACTCCCAATGGTAGGTCATGAAGGAACTGTGGCTTCTGCTGCTTCTCCCTCCCACGGATCACTTGTTCAGGAGAAAGCCAGCTGCCATGTTGCAAAAAAACTCGAGCAGTCCTATCGAGATGCCGACGTGGTCAAGAGCTGAGGCCTGCTGCCAGTAGCCAGTGGGGAACTGAGACATCTAGTTAGGAACCCTGAGAACGAGCCATCTTGGAAGCCAGTTCTACAGCTCAAATGACCAGAGCCCCAACACACAACCCTAATTAGACCACCCAGCTAAGCTGCTCCAAAATTCCTGATCCATGTGTGATATAAGAAGGGCTTTCTGTTTAAGGTGATAAGTTCGGGGGCAACTTGTTATGCAGCAGTAGATAACTAATAGAGCAGTTCCTGATCCCTCTTTTTGTCTCCACTCTCTCCTAAATGAAATCATTCAATTCTGTGGCTTTAAGCACCACAGATATGTTTAAGACTTATAAATCTTTATCTTTAAATTCTGACTTCTCCTTTTAAAATGATACTAGAATATCTAATGGCTTATGTGATATCCCCTTGTGTGTCTAAAACTTACTGTGTCTCAAAGTGAACACCTGGTCCCCCTTGCCCATATCAGGACTCAGTAGCTGGCTCCATCTAGGGGTCTTAACTTTGACATTATAATATTTTTGCCCCATACAGAGAGAAGTGGAGGTTTGGAGGTGCCCTGGTGGGAGACTGAGCACCAGAGACCATGTGGGCCCAACCAGTCTGACCTTTAAAACTGACAGCTATCCCCCTGGGCCTCTGCTGCCTCCGTCAGCCTGGAGGGACACAAGGACTGCACACACCTCTCCATCTCAAACGACCCCATTCATCTGGGCTATCAGGCAGTGCAATGCTGCTCCTCTTGGAAGACCTCAGGACAAAAACAGAAAGTGAGGACAAGAGACTCACAGGCTAGGATGACCTGAGGAATGTGTCTACAGCTATTCTCCAGGACCGTCAACTCCAGCCTCCATCTCTCCATGTCTCCTTTGATCATAATGGCAGCTAATATTTGCAGACACTTTTAATACCATGTGCCACATACTGTACTGAGCCCCTTACATGCTTTTTCTCACTGATCTTCACAACAGCCCCATGAAGTAGGTGCTCATTTAACCCCCTTTTACAGGAGCCAGAACTAGAGCTTAAGAATGACTCAGGAGCCAGTGTTTGAATCCAGCTCCATCACTTCTATCTGCGTAACCTTGGAAGATTATTGAACCTCTCTGTGCCTTAATTTTATCCTTTGAATGGGGTTACTCATATTATCTACCTTCCAGTGTTATTATGTGATTAAATAAGTTGAAATATGTGAAACACTGAAAACAGTGCCTGGCACACAGTAAGTGTTGTTAAATACATAAATCGTTATGGGCTGAATCGTGTCCCTCCAGAATTCATATGTTGAAGTTTTAACCCCCAATATCTCAGACAGTGAATGTATTTGGAGAAAGCGTCTTTAAAGAAGCAATTTTTTCCCTAGCTGGATAGCTCCCCAACCCTAACCTGGTTAGAGTGTCATCCCAATATGTGCCAAGGTTGCGAGTTCAATCTTGGGTCAAGGCACATACAAGTATCAAGCAATGAATCCATAAATAAGTGGAAAAACAAATAGATGTTTCTCTCTTTCTTCCTCTTTCCCCCCTTCCTCTCGCTCCCTAAAATCAATCAATAAAAATAAAATAAAGAAGTACGTTAAAATGAGGCTGTTAGGGTGGATCCTAGTCCAATCTGACTGGGGTCCTCATAAGAGGAGAAAATTTGGCTGTGCAGACACCAGGGGCACGCCCACGGAGGAAAGTCCATGTGAAGACACAGCAAGAATGCAGCTGTGTAAGCCTAAAAGAGCCCTTTTTCAAAAGAAACCAAACCTCAGAAGAAGCCAACACCTTGCTTGCTCTTAGACTTCTAGCCTCCGGAACTGTGAGAAAATAAGTATGTCTGTTGTGTAAGCCATCCAGTCTGTCGTATTTTGTTATGGGAGTCCTAGCAAATTAATGGATAAATATACGAAATACACCTGAGAATTAAGGTCACTCAGTGAGAGAATGGCAGAGCCGGGGCTTTGGCCCCTAAGCACACTTCTGTACTGGCTCCCTCAGCACCCTCTCTGACGGAACTGAAAAAGTTCCTCCTGAAGGATGTATTATTTTCCTCACTTAACCATACCATCCTTTTTTTTCTAGAGGGGATTTTTTTTCTACAGCTGGCTTCAGTACACATGACAATATCCTGTTGAAGACTTCAGGGACCTACTGTGTGTATTTTGTGCTCAAGGCCTCAGTTGTGAGATGCTGGAAGAACACTGGACCCATTAAGAGGGAACCCATGCTTGCCCTAACTATGCTGTTTAAAAACTGTGTGCAGGTTACTCTGAACAAGTCACTTCATTTCTCTGAGCCTTAGTTTTCTCATCTGGAGAATGTACAGGTCTTTAGCTGTCATATGTTCTTAAACTACTATGCTCCGGGCACTTCAATTGTGTGCTCCTGGCACTTTACTGTGTGCTTTTAATTTTTACAAGAGTCCAACTAGGTGGGGTTAATATAAGCTGCGTTTTTATCACCCCATTTTACAGATGAGGAGACTGAGGCTCCAATAGGAAAAATAACCTGTCCAAGTCACACAGTACAGGCAGCAAAACTGGAACTCTAACTCAAACCTGTCTGACTCTAAACTTATCTTCTAGGTCACTGTGCTCCAAGTAGACGTGTGTGTGTGTGTGTGTGTGTGTGTGTGTGTGTGTGTGTGTGTAGCTGTAACTGTAGCAGCACTTATTGCATAGGCTCCATAAATTGCATAGTTGAATTGATAAGACTAAGTCTGTCTAAAAGAGAGCAAAGGGAAGGTCCAGAATAAAATCTGAAGAAGAGCTGTGGCAAAGATGTTATGTAAGAGGAAATAGGAGAGGGTGGATAGGGTCCTTCAGGCTGGAAGTACTGCAGGAGCAAAGGTATGGAGGTGAGAATGAAGCTGGTGTGCTTAGGGTCTTGAGAAGAGAGCCACTTAAGAACAGAAAAAGTCAAGATCAGAGAGTCTGGGTGAGCCTGGATGTCTGGCTGCAGCACAAAGAAGCCATAATATTCATCTCTGATCATGGGAAAAGTCACTATCACCATCAAAATCTTCACCAACCTTTATTAAATACCTACTGTGTGCTAAGGGATCTAAGCACTCTACATGTATTATTTTATGTAATTTCTCATCATCTCTTTTAGGTTGGTCTTATTATTATCCTCATTTTACAAATGGAAACTGAGATCCAAGGAGGTGAAGTGTCTGAACCATAGTCATTCAACTAGTAAGTAGCCAAACTAAGACTTAAACCTAGGTCTGCCTGACTCCATGGCCCATGATCCTAACCCTGGGAGGGGTCCTCTGAGATCTTTGGGAAAAAAGAAGCTGGACTGGTCAAGGTCAGGATGGGGAAGGGTGGATGGGCAGCAGCACCTACCTACCCCAGGGCTGGTACCCACCCTCATTCTCAAGCTTCCTCTTCTCCAGCTCGGCTTCTATCTGGTCCAGCACCATGGCCAGCTCCCCAAGGATCTTCTTCAGGTAACTCACATCATCATGCTCCAGGATCTTGGCCTAGGGGCAGGGTAGGCAGGAGCCAGAGGAGCTGACTTGGCCTCAATAGAGCTGGGATGACCAGCTCTGTAAATCCAATCTCCAAATATCCCCTCAAGAGTATAGGATCCCCACTGTTATCAAAGCACCCTCAGCTGGTGCTCACAATATTTCTGTAAGCTTGGCTGTCCTGCCCACATCCCTTTCATGGGCTGGTACTCTCATACACCAGCTGCTATGAGGGTTGGTTGATAGTGACTCATAGTTGACCCTTCTCCAGAGAACTGCTCTTGGCCAATGGGGAGGTGCCCAGAAATACTTGTAAGGTTATTCCATACCCTTCAACCCTTCAACCCCCTGCCAGGCAATCTGTAGCCAATGGCTGATTTGTATAAGGATACAAAAGGTTGGCCCCTGGCCTCAAGGGCGAGTGAATTTGTGGTGCCAGTTGTGCTCCAGAGCTCCCTATGGAAATAGTTGAACTTGGTCCTTTTCTTTTTTCTATTTCTCCCATCCTTATGGGTTCTCCTCAGAACACTCCCTCAATACCCAAGCACCTCTGTCCAATACAGGCTCTGCTATTAAGGACATACCCAACACATGAGAAAACTGAGGCTCCAGGAGGAGAGTGGCTTGCCCAAGGTCAAATAGCCACTAAATGACAGAGGAGACAGGACTGGAAAAGCAAACAATGGATTTCCCGCTTCATGTCACCAACTGATCCTCTACCTAGAACCAGCTCCTCCCAGTCATTCTTTTCCATGGAAAGGCTGGTGGGAAAGAGGAACAAGCAGGGCTGGAGGCACTCACCATGAGCTTCTTCTGTTTAGAAAGATAGGGCTCAGAGAGCTGGGGCTCCTCTTCATGGTCCAACTTCATGAGGTCTGTGGTGGCATTGGCTAAATGTCCTTGGGAAAGAATAGGAAAGGTCCTGTCCTTCTGTTACTCAGTGTACACTATTCCTTCCCCCGCAGACTTGGAATAGGTCCCATGTAAACATTGGTCTGGGAAGTAACAATATCAATAGCCGACACTTGGTGGGCACCACAGGCTGCAACATAGGGATGGGTGAGATGCCATCCTGCCATAGGCTCAGGATAGTGGGAGACACAGACATCCAAAGAAACCCCTAAGAAACAGCAGGGTCAATCTGTAATGAAGAGTGGGCAGAATGTTGTGAGACCCAGAGAGCCACCCGCCTGGGGGACAGGCATCAAGAAACCTTACCGAGGAGGCCACTCTATTCTTGGGGATGAGGAGTTTGTCAGGAATGAATATAATGCTAAACTTGGAAAAACGCCTACTTCAGTGTCTCCCCCAAAACCCTTCTGCAGGGAGGAAACAGATTCTGAGGGGCTAATGTTCCACACACATGAATAACAAGCATGTTTTAAACATGAATATTCCTGACTCTCTCTCTCTTTTTTTTTGTCTGCCTGATTCTTGGTGTAGTGTTCATTCATTGCACCTCCACAAGGAAAAACTTGTTTATTGCAAGAAAAACTATAAGAGACTTTTGGTGTCTTGAAACTTCCACTTGTGGTGAGGCAACTTCCCTGAAGATTTAGGGACTTGATGACCCATCTTTCCTTAGAAAACTGACCTTGATGCCAAAAAGGCAAGGGTGAAAGAAAGTGAGTCAATAATGGGAATTCAAGTCAGCATCTTGAGAATTATCCTCAATGGGAGAAAGGTAGTGTCTTATAATCTAACTGAAATTTTAACTTCGAACGTGTAAACTATAAACTATGGGTTTTACAAGAGGAGGTGGAAGAAGTGGGATAAGATCTTGGGTTCTGTTCCCTTGTTGGGGCAGGATTCTCTGGAATTCTTGGTCAGTAAGTCTTGGACATGGTAGATCAAGCACATGGTGGCACCCCAATCCTGCTCTGCCCTCTCCTCTGGGCCCCAACTCAATTTGTACATCCTTAGGCTTCTTAAAGACATCCTGGCCTGACCAATCTCATCATCTTCCCTGTATTCTCCCCAGATTGCAGATCCCCAATATACACACTAAGCAAAGCCAGATGCCTAAGGGTTGTCCTCAACCCCTCCTTCTCCCTCCTTCCCACACCAAATCAGTCCCAGGTCCTGTTGATTCTTCACCTTAATATTTTTCATTCTTACCTTCTCCATTTCAACCCTTTCACTATCCCTGTTAATCTTTTGCTTGGATGATTATGATTTACCCCTGTCACCTGCACTTTCTCCACTCTAAGCCCTTTCCTATCCCGCCAGAGACATCTTCCTCAAAACACACTTGATCATACTACTCCCTACTTAAAACCCATCCCAGGCTCCTCACTGCCCTCAGATAATGTCCAAGCTCCTCAGCTGGTATTAAAAGACCCAGCAGGATCCACTTCCTCTCCCCTCATTGACTCCATCTTTCACTGGGCTCCCCCAACTGCCCTATCTCCATATGGTAACATTTTAGCCACTCTAAATGCTTGACATTCCCTGATTGTGCCTGACCATTTCAAACCTCCAGGTCATCACTCAACTCCTTTTCCTCCTAGAATAGCCTTCTGTATTACTGAAAATCCCCTTCCAGATACAACTCAAGACCACCTCTTCCATGAAGCCTTTCCTGATCTTCTAGGAAAACTGACCACTCAGTGCCTTAGTCCTCCAGTGTACCTGGTGCAGATTTCTGCCAGAGAATGCAGACACAGTACTCAGAGCTGCCACGCACAATTCCATTCACACTGTGGTCTATGTGAAAAATGCCCCCTGGATTGTTCAGTGCACAACCTGTTCTGTTGTACGTGGAGATTTGATGCTAATGTACTTATCTCTGGGTGTTTGTGTCTCCCACTAGAATCTGAGCTTCTGGAAACAAGTGGCTATGCCAGATTTATCTCTGTTCTCTTAAAACCCGGTACAGACCTGGCACAGAAAGAGCTCAGTGAGTGTTGAATGAATAAAGGAATGAATGAATAAATGAATGAACTGATTAAGTAAATGGGCACAAAAGTTGTTAAATTTCTGACTTCTGAGATTTCTCCATTCACCACCCTATCTCCTGGCCTAATAAAAACCCAATAAACATTCTCCCAATAAACATTCTTTCCACTTTGGGGCTATATTAAGCCTGATTGATGGTTTTCTAATGTGAAGGTCAAGTACAACATCTTCTCTCTTGCTGGTCACTGGGACTACCCATATGGCTCTCTTTAGACACCAGGGGGACAGACCAGGCCAAGGGAAGACCTTGGACTTCTGTATCCTGTGAGGTCTCTCCACTTCTCTCCAGCTGGGGCCCTAGGATCCTTTCAGCATCTTCAAAGGAGGAAGCAGGCGTGGCCTACTCTGGACACCCCACTGCCTTCAGGCACCTCCAAATGGCCCAGAGTAGAAAGGGGGAGCACTTCTAGCCTCCAGAAATACACAGGGACTACCTCTATCTAGTCCAGGCCACCATCATTGCTCACCTAAATGACAGTCAGGACCTCCTGACTGCTCTGCCCATTCTCAGTTGGATGATCTTTGTAAAATGCAGATCCAATCATGTCACTTCCCATCACTGTTTCTCCACCCACTGCTCTTTTGGTAAAATTCCAGTTCTGCCAGACCTGATCCCCAGACTCACACTATCACCCTTGGTCTATTCTTTAACCACATTGAACTCCCTTCGGTCCCCAGAACACACCATGCCCTCTCCTACCCTCGAATCTGAAAGGATCTTCCTTTTCCTTTTAACTTATCCTTGGATGTTTGTCATCCCTGGATATTGCTGCATTTCAGAATCCTCCATGACCCCAGAGGTTGGGATGGGCATACTCTATGTTCCCATGGCCTCCTTATCAAGCTGTTTAGTTTTAAATAGATTATGCATACATGCTTGTTTAAAAATTCAAACAACATTAAAGAATGTTGAGTGAAGAGTAAATCTCTCATTCTGTAGTCCCTCATTTCCACTCCCCCAAAGCAAGCACTACTGGCAGCTTCTCATGCATCCTTCCAGAAATACTCCTTGCTTTGCAAGCACTTATGCATCTATTTTACCTCTTTCTAAATATGCTAAATAGCACACTGATGGTTTTTTTCCTTCACTTTTCCCCCTACTCTCTAATACATATTAGTATTCCATAAGCTTTAAAAAAAAAAAAAAACAGCTGCACAGTATCCTATTGTGTGAGGGGTCTAGAATTTATTTACCCACTTCCCAACTCATGGACAGCTAAGTTACTTCCATCCTCTTGCTAGCACTTCCTATACTGCAATGAATACCTTGGTATGTGCTTCTTGGTGCACACACCCAAATGTAACTGCAAGATAATCTCCAAGGTCTGGTCCTTTCTATGTTTGATATAAAGGACCAGACTGTCCTGGAGAAGTTGTTCCGATTTACTTATCCCACACTAAGGAGTCTAGGAAAGGGTGTAATTACCTGGTCATTTGTCTTTCTGCTTCCGTGGAACTGTGACCCTGGGATGATAGAAGCTATGTCTGTCCTCATCTGTCCCAAGTCCCCGGCCCAGGGTTGGGGTAATAAAAAAAACACCTCATAAATACTTTTGATTGAATGGGGATGGGACAATATAGATAAATCTTGAGTCTTGTTCAAAGATGAGATTGAGTTCCACAGTCTGTCCCCATGCCACCTTCAAACATTAAACTTATTCCTTTCAGTGGGGGTGGGGGGAGTTTGACCATTTACTGGGCACCTCTCGTCTACTTCCAATTATCATGCTTCGTCTGTCTGTAGGACCCCGTGGTTTCTGCAGAGCCTGGACAAAAGTCTGTAAATACTTGCTGATGGATATTCTGATTTAATCTAACCTCCATTTACTGGATGCTGGAAACAAAAGGATGAACTAGGCCATGGGCACATCCAGGCTACCAGTATGTGGGTGATGCTTGAATTAGAAATCAGAGACCCCATAGGGGGTCTTGTCATATATGGGCAGCCTTCCTTGGTGGTGCCAACACTGATATCACTCAATGCAGGGCCACTAACCATAGCCCTGACCTCCCTGGGCCCCAACCCTAGGTGTCTGGGGCTGGGACTCCTGTGGGGAGGTGCCCAATTCCCATAAACAAGACAAGATTCTAGGGGGATAAACAGCCTTGTAGCCTCTGTATGGGATGGCAGGACAAGAGTAGGGGGCAGGAGATGGGAATGAGAGGCAGAGACTGCAAAAGAGGGAGAGACATACAGTGTAATACAGAGTGAATGAGATGGAAGGTCAGAGAGATGGTGTAGAGAAAGCAAGTAAGAGAGAGAGAGATCCAAAGTGAGAGCCAGAGAAATTAACTGAGACAGAAAGGGACAGACAGAGGAGAGGAGGAGGAAAAAGGAGAGTAAGATACACCAGTGAGAGCAAAAGGAGGAGGACTCCCATTGAAAGGGAGCAGGTGGTCAAGGAGGGGGGTCAGCAAGGGGCTGGTGCACCTGCCCCGGGCACTCACTGCGGATCTCAGCCGTAGCGTACTTGGGGATCATGGAGTCGGTGGTGAGCTCAGGGTGCAGGATGCAGCCATGTGTGTAGGCATCCATGGGCAGTGAGTCCAGCAGCTCGCGGTATTGCAGCACCCGTGCATGCTGTGGGCTACCCGCCTCGGGTATCAGGGCTACCACGTGCTCTGCGAGACACAGATGAGGCTGGAGCAGGGGCATGAGGCCCGACTCGGCCACCTGCCCCTGATTCAGAGAGGCCAACCTCTGCCACCCCAACTTCCAACCCCAGCATCCTGGAAATACAAAACATTGTGGGCCAGAGATCCCTGGCCCACACCCTTTCCCGGACTCCTTGAGATACAGTGCTCATCCAGGTGGCAGGGGGTCCTAATGGTCCAGCCCACCTGCCCCTCCTCACTGCAGACCTCCAAGCTGTCCTCTGAGGGGCAGGCGGGAGCCTGGGATCCTCACTGCCAGCCTTCAACAGAAGCTGGAAACCTGGATGTTTAAAATGCAACTCTTTGATTTTTATTTTCAATGCTCTCTCAAGGATATTTTTCCATTGACTTTTAGAGCGAGTAGAAGAGAGAGGGAAAGACAGAGAAATATCAGTGTGAGAGAAAACACATCGATTGGATCTCCTTGATTTTTAAATGTTGGCAACTAATTCATATTTTTTAAAATATATTTTTATTGATTTTTTTGCAGTGTAACTTATATTTAATAGTAGTACATATGTTTTCCTCCCCCCGCCCCCCATATTCTTTTTAAACTGTGCATTTCTGGGCCCTGATCCCCTCTCAGCTGCTGTTTGCAGCCTCCACTGTGGGCTGTGAGCTCCTGAACCAAAGCAAGGTCAGAGGGAGGGAGGGACATAGGATTCTATGGGGTTCTGGGGTGTTGGTCTTATTCTTGTCTGCAAGGTTCTGGGATATCTGGGCCCATGTCTGTGGGCTTCCTGAGAGTCCACGGCCCTAACTATGCATATAGGTTTCAGGGTGCTGGGCCTGCTGGTGCCCTGGCATCCTTGGAAGATATCTACCCTAACTGTGGGGACTGTTCATGCCTGAGGGGATCTCAAGGGTCTGTGGTTATGCCTTTGACTCTAGAGTTCTTGAGAAGGAAGCTATAGCTCTAGAGCTTCAAGGGGGAGGGTGTCTGGCCCATGCCCTTTCTCTGTAGTACTAGAGTGGGGGTGTTGTGGCGATCTGTGGTTATGTAGTTCCTAGGGGGTATTTGAGCCTGTGATTCATCTTGGGGGAGACTGAGCCTTGCCTATGGCTCCAAGTGGGTTTTTGAAGGCTTCCCAAGGCTCTGGGACCCCATCTGAACCTGTAGGGCCCCTGGTGGAGGCAGCAGCCATACCTCCCGTGAAGGTGCGCTCCACGTAGTCGATGATCTGATCATAGTCACTGATGATGTTGTCACGGTGGATGATGACGGGCACCTCCTCACCCAGGTTGAGCCGCATGAACCAGGGCTCCTTGTGCTCGCTCTGTGGCAGGCTCACGTCCCGCTCCTCACATGCCAGGCCCTTCTCTGCAATCACCAGCCGCACCTGCAGGGGCCAGGGTCAGAGCGGGGAAGGCAGGTGGACACACAGGGACACTCTGTCCAGGTGGGATTGGGCACGTGGGGAGGGAGGTCAGAGGTCACACAAAGGAGGGGACACTGTTTCTTCCAGCCCATTCTTGGGCCCCTGGGTAGGGGGGCTATCTCCCAGAGGCCTAGGGCCTGGTAGTTCCAGGGCTGGGTTTCACACCTGGGCATACCTGGGGATAAAATTTTTGGTTCTGCTGTGTTTGAGCGGATTCCTTAAACTTCCTGAGCTCCAGTCTCCGTATTTGCGAAATGGAAGTATTAATAGTACCAATCCAGTGTCTGATGTATAGATGGAACTCAATTTCCAATTATCATTATCATGATTGGACCCCCAGCCTGGTCTCCAGGGGTGGAGTCGGCCAGGAAATTTTCAGATATTCTTATTGTCAGCAGCTAAAATTTTCAAATTATTTGAGAAAAAAAAATGAGGAAAAAAAGAACTCGCCAACACCTATCGAGTCCTTTACTGTCCCCAAATATCTTCCCATCTGGCTGCTAGATGCTCAGAGTAAGCCTCCCAAAGAGGAACTATCTCCCTATTTTTACTGATAAAAAACCAGAGAGATTAAGTAACTTACCCAAAGTCACACAGCAATTTAGTGGCAGACCTAAACCTGCAAGCAATGGTTCTTGACCCCCCCTCCACCAGTGCTCTCTGCCCTGGGGGTTTCTCCCAAGGAATCTTGGGTCTGCCCGCTCCTTAGCCTTTCCCCTGTCTCTAGAGGGTTCCAGACAAACATGTGAGTTGGAAGAAGCTAATACAGAGCCTTGAGGTGGAGGCATGTCCTAACCCAGCTCAAAATTTCTGAGCTGGAAAACAGTGATCACCTAGTCCAACTACCTCCTTCCTGTGGACGGAGGCTCAGAAAGAAGGCTGGACTTATCCGAGGCCCCCCAGCAAAAAGATGGCAAGTGACTCCACCCCTTCTGAGCATCAGTGTCCCCACACACCCAATAGGAAGCTCTGGGAACTAGGCATCCCCAGCTCCCTCAGGAGTTAAGACCCAGAAAGTACAGCATAGGGTCATGTTCAGAATGTTGGACTAGGTACCAGACTGTGTCAATTCAAATCCCTATAGCACTTACTTGCTGAACTTGGCTTTACAAATAGCTTTACATCTGTGTGCTTCAGTTTCCTCACCTGACCCATGGGAGTCCTAATGGCAATTCCCTCAGAACAGTGCCTGGCATACAGTAGAGGTAATGTATCTTAGCTACTTGCATTGGACTAGGTTTTGAAGGCAGACAGACATGGACTTAAAGACTGGTTCTGTTGTTTATTTGCTGTGTGACCTTGGGCAAGTCACTGTACCTCTCTGATCAGTTTCTGTGAAATGAAGAATGTAATCCACTTCAAGGCTGGCTTAAGATGGGATGATGTGGGTAAAGTCCCAGACAGAAGGTTAATACATGGTTTTTAACATCACTCTTATCACACACATACACACACAGACACACACACACACACACACACACACACACACAGCCCATAGCCCACAAACCCTGGTTGGTGTCTTAAGAGTGCTTCATGCCCCATGCTCACAGCTGACATGAACACCCCCTTCTGTTTAGTGAACTGTGGAGAGGGAGAGGTAATTGGCACTCAAACTCTCCACACTCATTCACAAATTCATTTGCTGTATTAGCCAGAGCAGGTCCTGCAGATGGCACTGGGAGGCAGGCACTCAAATCCTCACCCTGGCTCTGCCATGTCAATGCTGTGTGACCGTAGAGTCATCGCTGCCCCTTCCTGAGCCTCTTCTTTCTCATTAGTGAAACAATGGGCTGCAGCCCTGTAGGGAGCTGACACTACATTCTGACGCAGGAGACAGGCCGTGGGAGGGAACCGCTGAGTCTGTCTGAGAGGGGGAGGAACTGTGGCAGAGAGTGAGCACCCTGGGGTGGCATCTGTTGGGTCTGGGTGTGTTAGTGTATGTGCCTGTGCGTGAGTAGCAATTGTGTGAATGAGCAAATGTGTGTGTGCATATGCATGCATAAGTGTATATGGATGAGTGCACCAGTAAGTGTGAGTATTCAAGTATTATATGATCATGTGTGCATTAGTGAGGACATGAGTGAGTGTGCATGAGTGAGAATGCCTGTGTATGTGTATATTTGAGCTCATGGGCAATGACTGCCCTGGAAAAGCCCCAGAGCGGTTGAGGATGGAGTTTTGCTGAAGCCAAACTGATCAGTTCCCTTCCTGCCTATCCTGGCATCCTCCTGCCTTGGAGATCAGGCTCTGCCCAGTCATCCAGCCTCAGAGCCAGGCTGGGGCCTCTGAATGGATGGAAACAGAACCCAAACCAAGCCCTTGCCCTTGGCAAGTCCAGACATTTGGCCTCTGTCCTGGCAGGGCATCTGCCCCGCCCTGAAATTCCAGTGGAGGTGCCAGGTGGGGCTGCTGCCTGGGGAGGGGACTATCTTTAGAGGCATAACAGTCCTGCTTGGAGCTGCCTCAGGTCACATGGGCAAGCGGCCAAGGAGACTTTCTCCTTTAGCTGAGTTGAAGGCCAGAGCCCATGCGCCATCCTGCAGGGGAGGGGATGCAGGAGGAAACCAAGCCCAGGGGAAGGGCATGCAGTCACCAAGGCCATCTGCCATCTCTGCCTCCTGGGGGCTGGAGCAGACTTAGGTGGTCACCACTCAATGTGACCAGACATGAGGCATCTCTTGGCAAATTCTCTTCATTGTCATGGTCAGGCACTGTCCCTCCTCCCCAAGCTCTTGTTTCTGAGGCAATTGTGATGGGCTGAGTTGGTGTTTCTTCCCAGGCATTTAGTTGCTGTGTGACTTTGCAAAAGACACTTAGAGTCTCTGAGCCTTAGTTCATTTATCTCAAATACATTGGTTTTAAATGAATAAACTTCATATTTTAGAGCAGTTTTAGGTTTACAGAATCAAATACATTTTTTTAAAAAAAGTAACACCTATGGCTTATAAATTCATCACTTTCCAACCCTTATTTATCAAGTGCCTACTCTGTGCCAGGTCTTAGTATGGGAGACTCAGCAGTGAACAAGGATCCCTGCCCTCAGGAAGCTGACGTTCTAGTGGGCAAAGACAGATAAGCAGTTAATATGATAGGATATATTAAAAGATGGTTAGTGCAACAGAAAAAAGAAAAAATACATCAGGGTAAGAATTGGGGATGTCAGGGTATAAGGGTAATCCCTTGGGGACATGCTCTTTGAGTAGGTGACCTTTGAGCAAATGTTTGAATGAAGTGAGGCAGTGATCCACAAGGGATCTGGGGAAGACTGTTCCAGGCAGAGGGACAGCCAGTGCAAAGGCCCTGGGGTGGGAGCGGTCTGAAGTGTTAGAAAAGGCCATGTGTGAGGAGGCCAGTGTGGCTGAAGCAGGGTGGATGGGGAAAAGGGCAGAAAGGATCATGCAAGGGGCTTATAATGGAGACTCCCAGACCCAGGGGTCTATGAATAAACTTAGAGAGACCTTGAACTAGGATGGAAATATTACATGTTTATTTTCAGTAATCTCAAAGTGACATTTAGCCTTTTCTTACGTGATGAGTGTAGGCGACAAAGCATGGTAGTGTTAGCATGCCTGGAATATTGTCAGCACTAGGAGTCAGATATCTTCATAACTTCACAGTTGTGCCAGTTACACTCATCACGACTTCAGTATCACAGCTGCTATCAGTCCTGCCACTAGATTGTGTTATATAATGGGTTAATATAGAAACATGCCATTACATAACAAATTTGTCTTAAAAATATGTCAATAGCTGCACTTCAATAAGTTGGTTTCCCTTCTAACCCAATAATCCTGTGTATTTAATTTTATTCAATTAAACGCATTATTTTGAGAAAGGTTCAAGGGCTTCCCCTGATTGATGAGGGGACCCAAGCAAGGTTAGGATTTTACAGTAGGACCTGAGGCCATGATGAGGACTCAGGCTTTTTCCCCGGAGGGACCTGGGGAGCCACTACAAGCTAATGAGCAGAATGGTGAGCTTGCAGTTTTCACATGTCGGCCTCCTGGGGATGGGATAAATGGTCAAGTGCAGCAATATGGACATAGCTGGGGGCAAAGGTAGAGGTCATTTACTTCTCTGCTGCCACATATGGGAGGGGGCTTCTGGGAGACCTGCTCCATCTTGGGTGTCAGGACTGGCCCATGGTAGGACCCAGACCTGGGCCTATTACTCCCAGCCAAAGGCTGGGCCTGGGGCAAACTCTGAGAGGATGAGGACAACCTTGAACCAGGCTCTCATACCATCCCTGTCTCCCATCCAGTTCCCACCACTAGGGTCTGGCTCTTGAGGTTCTGGATGGGAGGAGATTCTAACATCTGGAGATCAGGCTGATTCCTCTCCAAACCTCCAACAACCTACACAGAGTCTGGCATACAGTAGGTGTTCACCATGCATGTGTAAAACTTATGGATGAGTCCCAGTGGGACCTTGGTTAATGTGACTTCTCCTGTACCTAGTACTTTATCGACATCATAACACCTATTAGCAACAGAGCCTGACTCCACCGCAGGCACTGCTATCAGCACTTTTTGTGCATCATCTCATTTCACCATCAAAATAGCCCTCTGATGAAGGTACTGCTATTAGCTCCAATTTACAGATTATAAAACAGAGGCTTTGGAGAGGCAAAGCAACCTGTCCAAAGTCCCATAGCAAGTTACTGGGGAAGATGGTAATCCCACTAGAGATTATCTGGCCTCAGAGTCTATACCCTAAACTGGAATCACTCAAAGGGAGACTGTGGACCAGCTTCATCAGCATCATCTGGTAGCTTGTTAGACATGCAGTGTGTTGGGTCCCATGCCAGAACTACTGAGTCAGAATCCCTAGGGTGGGACCCAGCAGTCTGTGCTTTAACCAGGATCATGCAGTGATTCCAATGCACGACCAAGTTTGAGCAGAGCCAGTCCAGAACAATAGTCGAAACTGCCTCTTCAACAACCTTCTCAGCAACCCCAAAAGGGGTTAGAATTAAAGTAGCTATTATTATTATTATTCCATTTTCCAGAATATAAGACTGAGCCTTGATCAACACTCAAACCCAAATCTTTTGGTTCCTAGGCCTCTTTATGGAATCCTTTTCTCCATCTGGGTAATGAGTGAATGGAACAAAAGGATCTTCCAGAGACAGGCAAGGGGGCCTAATCCTGGGCCCTGACCATGGTGCTGAATCCATGCCCCACAAACAGGACAGTCACTCTGAGTGAGAGATTACGCCCCTAGAGGTACTCCTGTCTTACCGACTCAGTGCTGGGCCCTCACACCCCCTTGCCACGGAAGCGGGAACCCCAATAACTCAGCACCAGGCTGTATTACCAACTGCCCCCTAAGTCCCCTGAGTCTGAGAAGTGGTCGAGAGGCTATCTGTGCCTTTAAGAGCACCACACAGCTCTGTATCTGGGCTGGTCTAAGAAGATGAGTTAACTCTTTCCTTCTCAAGCAAAGGGCTGGGGCTGGAGGACTACAGACAGACCCTCCAACCCCCTAGCCAGAGGAAGGCCCCAAGCCGTGCAGAGGGGCAGAGGCACTGGGACTTGAAAAGCCTGTAGTGTCTAGGACAGCAGCTGGGAGGCCTGGCCTGCAATGGGACTACCCGGCAGAAGGCTGGACCCCAGGAAGTGCTCCTCCTCCCTCCCGCAGCCGCCCCTCCAGCAGGCGGCCTTCCCAGCAGTGCCCATTCCCTTTCCCTTGCCTTTGTCTCTCTTTTCCACCCTCAAACGAACCTGGTCTTTCGGGGAGGGGAATAGGATGGACATTCCTAGAATTGGGGTCGGTGCTCGTGGGGCCCAAGACAGGGCTGTTCACCTCCAGGGGAAGCAGCCCAGTGCCTCTGTCCTCTGGCCTGGAAACCCCAGATTCCACCTCCAGTCTTACACCAGGTCCCCAGGCCCCTTAACCCCTCCCCGCAAGCACCCGAGCCACCGAGCGCATCCAGTTCCTCTGCTTTCTCTGGCTGTACCTTCTGGGAGCTGAAGGACTGGGTCCAGTGGTACAGTACCAGGCTCTCCTTGGGCCAATGGGCGGGGCTGGCCGCTTGGGGAGCGTCGGGGGCCTCCGCAGGCTTGGCCGCATCGCTCTCAAGTGCTGAGATGGGCCACCAGCTGCAGTTGGTGGGGGTCAGGTTGTTGGGGGTCGCCATGACAGCCGGGATCAGAGGGAGGAAGGAAGGAGGCTCCGGCAGCGCGGCTCTCTCGCTCAGCATCACATGGGCTCGTGGAGCCGGCCCCTCTCCTTAGCTTCCTCCCTCCCTCTCTGTGCATGTCATCACTCACTAGGCAGGCGGTGGGGGAGGCGCGAAGGGGATCCCGGGAGCTCCTTTCCTCCTCCTCCCCAGGGCCCGCCCTTGGACCAAGCCAGACAAGCTTCCAGCCCTCTCCAGCAGGCTCTGTGGAAGGGTGCGTACCCCCGCCCGGGGAAATAGGCCATGCCCCCAGGTAGCTCCTATCTGGTCAGTCCCCTGCTGATAATTTCACCATTGTAAATGCATTCTGCCTCGATCCTCTAAGAAGCAAATATTTCTTCAGGAGAACGGGTGTTATAGAGATTCCTTTTATAAATTAGTGTCTGGAAATAGTTTGTCTCTCTTTGAAGCGTTATTTTCTAACTTTTCTCCTGAAGGACCTCTAAGAGCAGAAGAAGAGAACAAAATAGGGTTTATTGTGTACCCCTGCACTGTTCTAAAGGCTATACAACCATCTACTCATTTAGCCCTCACAATAATCTCATTAGCCTCATTTTACAGAGGAGGAAACTGAGGTACAAAGAAGCTAAATGACCTTGCTCAAGGTCACATAAGCCAGTAAGTGGTGGAGTTGAACTTTCTAATTCAGGCTACCTGGTTCCAAAGTCTTAGCCAATATGTTCTTAGCCATAAGATCATGACAACATATGCAGCACAGCAAGCATTTATCAACCCACATACTTTATATGCATCATCTCCTCTCATTTCATGTGCACAACAATTATTTTTCCCAGATAAGGTGAAGCTCAGAGATGTAAATCATGGTTCAAGATCACAACTTCACCCCAGGAGACTGAGGCATGACCAGAGGATCCCAAAGAAACACAGGTTATCCTAAACATGCATGAGAACTTTACATAAAGTTCCATAATATCCCCTTCTTCCCTTACTATAAATATTGTGTTGTAATTTATTTATCATTGAGCAAACAGATGCACCAGGAAAATAAGCTTCTTACTTTCCAATCCCTCCCCCAAGGACCCCTGGCCACATCCCCCTCCAGGCAGACAAGCATGGCTCTTGAGGAATCAATGGCCAAAAGTGAAAAGTTCTGTGGTTCATGGGTTTCTCTTCTTTCTTTGGCTGCCAAGGAAACTTAGGGCTACTTTTTCTGCTAAGTCCCAGTCATATTAAGCCAACCTCGTTTAGAAAATTCTCCTTTTCAAAGTGTCTTCAGTTTTATTGTGCAAGAATAAACTGTGTCTTGAGGGAAAATTCAGAGAAATAAAAGCTTTAGAATTTGATCAAGGTGGAAAATCTGGCCCGTCTGTGTATTCCACCTGATGTATCCAGGGAGCCAGACTCAGCATCACACTGTGTGTGTTCATCCTCTCAACAAATATTAATTGTGCACCCACCATGTACTAATAAGCACTTCAATGGCACAAGAGATATAGTGTTAAATAGATATGGTCTGCTCATTGTATTTTTTCCTTAGCAACAAATTTTGAAGAGTTTATTATCTACACAAGTCTACCCCATACATATAAGATCCAACCCTGTAGATGCACCATAATAAATTGAACAACTTCTAATGATGGACATATATAGCTGTTTCTAATTAAAAACAATGCTGCAGTGAACGTCTTTATTCATATGTATTTGTGGATGTGTTTGAGAATAATCCGTATGATAATTCTTAGAAATGGAATTGCTGGGTCAAAGAATATGCCTTTGCCAAAGTTTCTTCAGAAGAGGCTGTCCTAGTTTATACTCCCCATTAACAGTCTATAAAAGTGCCCATTTCCCTACACTCTTGCCAACACAGCATATTTTAAACATTTTTAAAATATGGGTGAAGAATGGTATCTCAGTTTTTATTTGCCTTTTGCATTAAAAAACATTTTCAGCTCTGGCCAGTTTTCTCAGTGGTTATAGCATAGACCCGTGGACCGAAGGGTCATGGGTTTGATTTCTGGTCAAGGGCACGTACCTTAGTTACAGGTTCCCCAACCCCAGTAGGGTTCTGTGCAGGAGGCAACCAATTGATGTGTCTCTCTCATGTCAATGTTTCTCTCACAGCAACACCCCCATAACTCCCCTCACCCCGCTCCTTTCTCCCTTTCAATCTCTAAAAATCAATGGGGAAAATATCCTCAAGGAAGGCTAAAATTTTTAAAAAATATTTTCAAACACATGAAACTGCCAACAAATATAGCTCAATGAACCCCCATCATCTAGATATTATTCTTAAAAACTTGCCAAATGTTTAATTTGGGGGAGAGGGCTTGAAGTATTTTGAAACAAAGTATATGCATCATGGTATTTCACTCACTAACAACTTCAGTATTACTTTATATCTAACATAGGCCATTTTCTTACATAAACCAATACGTTTCACATTAAAAAATAATAAGGCCCTAATATCTAGTTCAAATTAAATTTATCCAGTTGTATCAAAAATAAATGATACACAGCAGCTCATTTTTCAATCACATAAAGTCCAATTAGCAGCATGTGTGTGAGTGTGGGGGGGGGGGGGAGCAGGGAGTTGTCAATCTTCCCATGTGGCATCCAAGATCACCCAGGCACTGATATCCAATGGTCACTGAAATTCAAAGGGCAGATAGTCAAGAAAAAGAGCAGAGGACCATGGAAGCACTCCTCAATCTGCCCACATTCCCTCAGCCAGAATTCAGCCCTGTTGCTGGCCTCCTAGAGGCCAATAGGAGTTGGGAAACATAGTCCCTGGCCTGTGCAGTCCCTTTCTGACAACTCTATTCTATGAACTGGGCACACAGATATCTAGCGGATGGTTACCCATCTCTTCCTCATGTAGTTATCATCATCTCCATTTTGCAGATGAAGAAACCAATCTCAGAGAGGCTGAGTGAGCTATAAAAAGTTTTGCAGTCAGGAGCGCTGAGACTAATCCAGGGACATTTCCTCTATCTCAGTGTTTCCCAGACTTGTCATCTCTCTCTCTCTTTAAAATATATTTTATTGATTTTTTACAGAGAGGAAGGGAGAGGGATATAAAGTCAGAAACATAAATCAGCTGCCTCTTGCACACCCCCTACTGGGGATGTGCCCGCAGCCAAGGTACATGTCCTTGACTGGAATCGAATCCGGGACCTTTCAGTCCCCAGGCCAACGCTCTATCCACTGAGCCAAACCAGTTTCGGCCCAAACTTGTCATCTCTTAAGAATCAGCTACAACACTTGTTTCACATACAGGTTCCTGGACCTTGCCCCAAACCTTGAATCTGAGTCAAGGAAGTCTGTAGTAACCTGTATTTCCATCAAGAATTCCAGATGATTCTTACAGCAAGCTCTACACCAGGGGCTACAGCTTAGACTCGTTTTGGGAGCTTTGTGAATGCTAATCTCTTGGTTCCAACCCTAGAAATGATGACAGTAACATTTTGTAATGTTAAAAATTCCAGGTGACAGGTGACTGTGATGTGCAGCCTGGACTCAGAACCACTGCCTTTGCTCCCACACCACACTGGATGGTTGTCAGAGCAACCTGAAAAAGCTTTTTAAACTAAAGCAGTAAGAGAGAAAGAGCAAGACAGAGAGGAAGAGGGGGAGGAAGGAGGACCAAGGGGAATGAGAGAAATAGAGATCCATGACTGGGAATTAGCATTAAAAAAAAAAACTCTTCAAAGGATTTTAATGTACAGTCTGGGTGGAGACCTACTAAATAAATGGACCAGAAGATTTTTTTAAATTTCTTTATTGATTAAGGTATTACATATATGTCCTTATCCCTCTATTAACTCCCCCAACCCTCCCCTCGACTCATGCCCTCACCCCCCTGGTGTTCATGTCCATTGGTTAGGCTTGTATTTATGCATACAAGTCCTTTGGTTGATCTCTCCTCCTTCCCCCCACCCTCTCCTACCTTCCCTCTGAGGCCCGCCAGTCTGGTCGATGCTTCTCTGCCTCTGGATCTGTCCCTGTTCATCAGTTTATGTTGTTCTTTATATTCCACAAATGAGTGGTGTGGTGATCCCACTTCTAGGAATATATCCCAAGAAACTAGAAACACGAATCAGAAAGGATTTATGCATCCCTATGTTCATAGCAGCACAATTCATGATAGCTAAGATTTGGAAACAGCCTAAGTGCCCATCAGCAGATGATGAGATTAAAAAACTGTGGTATATCTACACAATGGAATACTACGCTGCAGTAAAAAAGGAGTTATTACTATTTGCAACAGAATGGATGGAACTGGAAAGCATTATGCTAAGTGAAATAAGCCCATCACGGAAGATTCTTAATCAGTATGTTTGGATGAACCAAACTTTCTGTATTTTTAAAGCACCCCAAGGGACTGTGATACCAATCCCTAAGCCTCTGCCACTCCAAGTGTGGTCTAAAGTATCAGCACATTGCCCTGGCCAGTTTTTCTCAATGGTTAGTGTTGGCCCTCGGACCAAAGGGTCAATGGGTTCAATTCCTGGTCAAGGGCACAAACCTCAGTTGCGGGTTTGTGCCCCAGGGGCACATGTAGAAGGCAACCAATAGATGTATCTGTCATATCAATGTTTTTCTCCCTCCTCCTCCTCTCCCTCCCTTCCACTCTGAAAAATCAATGGAAAGAATATCCTAGGGCTGTGATGGTGAACCTATGACACGCGTGTCAGCACTGACACGAGTAGCCATTTTCGATGACACACAGCCGCATGTGGTTGCATACAGAGAAAGCATGTTTTTTCTCTCGAAGTGACACACCACCCGAGTTATGCTTGGTTTTTTGACAAATTTTGATACATCAAGCTAAAAAGGTTGCCCATCACTGTCCTAGGGTGAGAAATAAATAAATCAAGTGTTAGCATATCACTGGGAACTGGTAAGAAATGCAGAATATCAGTCCCTACCCTAGACCTACTGCATCAGAATCCACAGTCTAATAAGACCTCTGAAGATTAGCACACAGCTTAGTATGAGGTGTTGATCTAAGGCACACAGGCTCTTTCTGGGAGGACAGCAGACCAGGTACTCCAACCAGGGCTGGCTCATCTATTCTCCCTCCCTACCCACTTCTTGAAGCTGTAGAACCCTTTCAAGTGCTACAGGCATAGTCTGTACTCAAAGGTCTGGGCCTCACTGAACCCCACGCTGTGACCATCTGTTCACAGATACTTTGTTGGAAGGTCTGGGCACGTGTAGTGTGAGCCTGCAGGCCCTTCCTGCCAGCAAAGGACAGCGCAGACGACTGGGTGCTTCACCTGAAGATGTAAAGATGTGCAGATTGAACAGAGAGACAGACTTGCTTTATGAATTTCTGGGGCCGGAGAAAATTAGGGGGAGATTAGTTTACTGTGCCAACCAGTCATGCACAATTTCTGTGTTGGTCTCTACTAGTTTAAAAGCTCAGTGAGGTCAGTGGCTGAGCTACCTGTGGAGTTCATATTATATGGTCTAGCACTTGGCCGGCAAACTGCGGCTTGCGAGCCACATGCGGATCTTTGGCCCCTTGAGTGTGGCTCTTCCACAAAATACCACGGCCTGGGTGAGTCTATTTTGAAGAAGTGGCATTAGAAGTTTAAAAAATTTGGCTCTCAAAATAAACTTCAATCGTTGTACTGTTGATATTTGGTTCTGTTGACTAATGAGTTTGCCGAACACTGGTCTAGCATACTATAGCATCTGCCCAGTAAATATGTTTACTTAAATATAAACAGTGACATGCCCATTAAGCCCTTGTCTATCACTGGTAATTTTTGTGCACTGTAGATTAGGCATCTTTTTGAGCTCTTTAAAGGATTTGTCAGGTGTTCACACTATCCATTTTTGTTTTCTCAAGTTCTAATTCCTTTTCATCCAGTTTATATTTGCATAGCAAAACAACTAAAATATCTCAAATGGCCAATGAAAATGGGTTTGTTAAATAAACCAGGAGCTCTCTCTCCCACCAAAGTCCACCCATCCACCAATTAAGAACTGCTCATCTTAACAGATTCCAGTAAGATATCAACAGCATGGTTTCTGAGTGGGTGGAATTATGGGTGTTCTCTATGAATTACTTTTCATTTGGCTGTATCTTGTTTTTTTTTCTGTTCTGAGTACCTATTACTTTTGAGTAGGAAAAACTAACCAATAGGAAGTGGACTGTTTCTAAACACTATTTTACATCTCTATACTATTATAGCTAGCTTTATATAATGGGTAATGTTTTTGAGAAACACGCAAATTGAAAAACAGAGGAATGTTCCCAATTAACAGTTAGCAAGGAAGCTGAGGTCCAAAGCAGTAAAGTGATTTATGTCCCAGGGTACACAGCCAGGCAGGAGCAGAACTCAGGCTGTGACTTGCAGAGTGGAGTTCTTTCCTTTTATCATTCTCTTCCCTTTCCACTGTGAACCCCTTACTGCGTTCTCTTTCACTAAGTCAGCAGTGCAGGGGTTATCACAGGCATTCATGGCCTCACAAATTGTATACTCCATTCCATTGGTGTGATTTGTGTGCATTCTAGAGTGGAGAGCCACTAGACCAGGCAGGCATCCTCCACATACGCCTTTACTTATTGGAAAACCATAGCACAGATCCAACACAGAAGTCCTGTTCCTGGGACCAAGACAGGAGCTGTATGCCCACTTGAGAATCTACCGGGTGATCTGCAAAGGCTGCAGGCAAGCCCATGCCACTTTGGCCACATGGGACATTTTCTTGGAAATACCCAGTTATTACTGATAAGTCCTCCATGGACACTTCCTCCAGGCTGGCTCCGGCTTGCTCTGAGCCAAATGAAAGGAGGGGGTCACTTCTCCAGGAGTCTTGGCCATGTTGGGCAGGGTTCAGGACCGGGCTCCACCTTTTTTGCACCTGACAGGAGATACTGGAGGGAATTCGAACATATTCATGCTACACCTGAGCCAATGCCAGCAGCTCTGGGCTCTGCAGAAGTCTCAGGGGCTTGGCTCAGCTGTGCCAGCCTGGGAAATTCACAGGGTAAATAGGCCATAAGTTTCACAGCGAGAAATGAGAATGAGGATTTCTTACTGGTGTTTGGGAGATGAGTCCAAGGTGGGTATTGTGGGCCAGTGCAAGAAACATTTTTTTGGAGCTGTGGTCTGTGGTCAGGACTATCTCTGGGCTGTGATGATGATTCTTGGAGGTAGTTCCTGGGTCAGAGTGTCCACTGGGAGAACGTGCTTTGTAAGGGCAACAGAGCAACTCTGAAGGCCGGAGGATGGAGACTTAAATCTGATGATTTCTTAGGGCCTATATTGAGGATTATTTTCTATACCTTATCAGGGAAAAAACAGCAGGCATATAATTAAATCTTAAGAACAGACTGCATAGTGATAATTAAAGACATAGATTTAAAAAAATTTTTAATGGTTTTTCAAAAACGAAACAAAAATAATACATGTTCATTGTAACAAATGTAAATAATACATAAAGTAAGAAGTAAGTCTATTCTCCAGAAGAGGTACAAAGTAAAATAAGGTATCATTTTTCAAATGACCAGATTGGTAAGTTTAAAAAGAATGGCAATATCCAGCACTGGCCAGGGTGTGGGCAGGGTTTGCCAACTCCAGCATTACTAACACAATTCTTTGTTGTGGGAGGACTGTCTTATTTATTTTAAGATGTTTAGTGACAAGTAAATATATCCCCAGACACTGTCCAATGTCTATCCCAAACACCACTGGTGTGAGTGGAATCTGGCATTTGATATACCTATCAAATATTAAAATTTGTGTTACCTGCAATTTTACTTCAAAATACATTTATAAAAGTAGAAACTTGTTTGACAAGCATTTTCATGCAGCATCATAGATAACATTTTAAAAAATTAGTAATGATCCAAATGACATCTGTTCCTAGACTATATACATGCCCATATACAGAAAAAAATTAAATAACTCTATGGGAAAGGGGAACCAAGATGGCGGCATAGGTGGAACACCTATCTTGCCGTCATACTCAGCAATTTTAATACTACAGCTTAACGAAGGAACAAACACCTTCCAGAATCACCAGAAAGCTCACGGAGTGAGGATTCCACAAATAAAAGTGAAGATAGGACACTGTGACTCGGAGGAGCGGCGGCGAACAGCGTTGAAAGATTCGCACGGAGAGAGGTTTGGAGTAAGCGCAGCGGAGAGGTCGGGCGGCTGAAAACCGGCCAGTTTTCTCGAACGGGGAGACAAAGACGTCCCAGTGGACTGATTCTCCAGCTCTGGGCGAAGTCCAGAGAACCCAATATCATACGGGGTGAAGACTGGACGGTGGGAGGGCACGCCAAAGCTCGGGTGCTGCCGGGTCTGCCGGCTTGTGGAGAAGGCAGCTTGCGCGAACAGCTCGGCTGCGTGACGGCGCAGAGAGTGCTCTGCGACTTGTCTCTCATTCGGAAAACTGTCAGACTGCTTTGTTTTACGACCCTGGGTGAGACATTGCGCATGCAGACTCATTTTGGGAGAGTATGAATTCCCCGGCAGCCGGTGGAGCTCGGCAGCGGCTCTCTCTCAGAGGTGCTGGCGGGCATTGCCCCAACACAGAGTCCCCGGGGCCGCATAGGGCGGAGCTAATGCTGTCTGCTTGGCCCGGAGACTCTGCCCATCAAACCTGAGCACAGCTGAGCTTCACAGAAAATTGGCCTGGAGGTCAACCCCTCCAAGTGCTAACAACAATAAACTGAGCTTAACTTCAGCAAGACTGTGCAGCCCATATCCACCTCAGGTAACTGGGGAGGCTGAGCCACTGTCCCTAGTAGGAAGTCTACCACACAAAGCTAATTGACCAACTCAGGGAAGCAGCCACCATGCAGCGACATGGAAAGAAATCAGATGTGAAAGAAATGGAGGAAAAAAACCGACTGGACATGGAATTCAAAACCACGGTTATAGGGTTTTTCAAGAGGCTCCAACAAAAGGTCGAGGCCTATAAGGAAATAAGCGAGACCACAAAGGAAATGATCAAGACCAACGTGCAAATGAATGAGTCATACAAGGAAATGAACAAGACCCTCAAGGGTATAAACGAGACTTGCGAGGAAATGATCAAGACCAACGTGGAAATGAATGAGTCCTACAAGGAAATGAAGGAGACCCTCAAGGATATAAAGGAGACTCTCAAGGATATGAAAAAGGACCAACCAGAAATTAAGCATACACTGACTGAAATAAAAAATAGTATACAAAGACCTAAAAGTGCTCTGGAGCACCGCAAGAACCAAGTTAAAGATTTGAAATACAAAGAGGGAAAATCCACTCAGCTGGAAAAGCAAGAATCCAAAAGAATCCAAAAAATTGAAGATAGTGTAAGGGGCCTATGGGACAACCTCAAGCATACCAACATCCGAATTATAGGGTTGCCGGAAAAAGAGAGAGACCAAGACAATGAAAACCTATCTGAAGAAATAGTGACTGAAAACTTCCCACACCTGGTGAAAGAAACTGACTTAGGAGTCCAAGAAGTGCACCGAACCCCAATATATAGGAACCCTAAGAGGACCACACCAAGGCACATCATAATTAAAATGCCAAGAGCAAAAGACAAAGAGAGAATAATAAAAGCAGGAAGAGAGAAACAGTTGGTTACCTATAAGGGAGCACCCATACGATTGTCAGCAGATTTCTCAACAAAAACGATGCAGGCCAGACGGGAGTGGCAAGAAATATTCAAAGTGATGAACAGCAAGAATCTACAACCAAGATTACTCTATCCAGCAAAGCTATCATTCAGAATTGAAGGTCAGATGAAGTGCTTCGCAGATAAGAAAAAGCTGAAGGAGTTCATCACCACCAAACCAACATTATATGAAATGCTGAAGGATATTCTGTAAGAGGAGGAAGAAGAAAAAGGTAAAAATATAAATTATGAACAACAAATACACATCTATCAACAAATGAACATAAAAATCAAGTGAATTGATAGGCTGATGAACAGGATAAACTGGTGAATATAACAGAGACATGGACATAGGGAAGGGACTGACAATTCTTGGGGAGAAAAGGGTTGTGGGAAGTGCAGCAAGAGACTGGACAAAAATCTTGCAACAATGGGAGAGGACAGTGGGGAGGGGGAGATGAAGGTGGAGGGGAGCTGAACAATAAATATTAAAAAAAATTAAATAGCTCTGATGTAGACAGTTCTTCAAAATAAAACTGTTAAGGGGGGAGTGGGAGGGGAGGAATGGTGCTGAACAATGTAGAGGACATTTTTGTGAAATCTAATGAATAAAGTTCTATGTGCATGTGTATTGAAAAAATACACATATAGATACTAATATATATATATACACACACATATATCTTTTAAATCCTCACTTGAAGATGTTTTAATTGATTTTTTATTTTGAGAGAGAGACATCAATGTGAGAAACATCAATCAGTTACCTCCTGCATGTGCCCTGACTTGGGATCAAATCTTCAATCTAGGTATGTGCCCTGATCGGGAATCGAACCCACAACCTTTTTAGTGTATGGGACGACCCTCCAACCGAGGCATCCAGCCAGGGCAGTGTTTGTGTGTGTGTAATTTTTTTAAAGCCTGGCAGGAGGTGTATTAATCCACAAATACTGGTGATCTATCTGTGCAGCAGGCAGGTAGCATATGGAATTTTCCATTTCTACATTAAATATTTCAGCATCAGCTGTATCATTTGACAACAAGGATATTGTAAAATAATAAAGATAAAAATATGAAGTAGAAAAGAAAAGAAGCCCTCATTGGAGTCCTGCCTTCCTTCTCCTGGGATAAGTAAACTTGACTTTAGGGGTTCCTCAGGTGCACACTTTTAAAGTTCTCAAGGCAGCTTCATATGCACCACCTCATCAGATCCTCAAAGCAATCTTCCTAAGTTGGTAGAGAGGGATAGTTATTTCCCTCTTGCAAATGGGGAAACTGAGACTTAGAGAGTGCAGGACTTGTCCAAGAGCCAACCAGTAGAGTGAGTGGCCCAGGAGAAAGTGAGTGGGAGCCCAGCCACACAGTAACAGGAGCACCCCAAAGTAACAGGAGCAGGCCCAGACACACAGGCTCTTATAACCATGGGCCTAACATGCTTGCCCTGCTGAAGCACTCCTACCTGTGGTTTCAACTCCTTTAACTTCTCTCCGGTTCTTATTCCTTCAACCAAAGCTGGTATTCATCTCCCAAAATAATTTTCATCCTTCTGGCTCTCCTTTGCTGAAGGCATCATGCTTTGGGAAGAGCAGGGATTTGAGACCTGAATCTGTCACTCCTCAGTTCAAGAAGTGGCTTTACCTCTCCGGGCTTTAGCTGTAAAATGGAGATAAACATAATAAACACTTAATTGTTTTAAGGGTCAAAGCAATCATGTGAATGCATTTTATAAATTATAAAAGACTTATAAACATTAGTTAATTTTGCCCAGCTAGAGTGGCTCATGGTTCTTAACCTGGAGTTTAGGTCAAGAACTAAGGGGGTAAAAGGAACAGCTCACCCTAATCTAATACACATCTGTGGCATACACGCAAAGATTTGTTTTAAGCTTTTCACTTTCAATTGAAATTTAACATACACACAGAAAAGGTGCATATTCGATGTGTACAGCTTGTGAACTGAACACACTATGAGCAACATCAGATCAAGAAAGAGAATGTTATCAGCACCCCTGAAGCCCTGCTCAATACTCCCTTCCAGTCCTCAACATTTACACATTTTCCTCTGGAGCTTTACTTCTAGAGTCTATATTTTGGCTTTAACACCTTCCTGATGTCATCATACAGATTAAAATTCAAATGAATGAAAATTTGAGAGAAGCCAAGACCCTGGGTCTTTAAATTTTGAAAACTCACTGTAAAGGGCCTTATCACAAAGAAGGAAAGAGAATCTATAACCCTTGGGCTATCACTGTAGGTGATCAGTAACTACCAAGAAAAGCCTCCCATTCCTCCTGGAGCTCTGAGACTAGGACTGAAGTTGCTGCAGACTTAATCCAAACCACTGAAGAGGGATATGGCCAAGTCATTTATCAAGGCATTCCAAAGTCCTCATTCATTCCCCACTCTGTGACCCAACATTTCAGAAAGGCAACTATCAAACAGCAGATAGCTTTGGGGCTATGTCACTGTCAGAGGAGTCAAGAGATCTCAGTTATGGTTCTAAAAAGCCAATAGGCAGCTGTATTATTTGCTGAGATGATGGACTCACTAACTCATTCAATACTATGGTGGCAGACCCTGCGCCTGGTACCAGGGACACAAGATGCAGGCCCTGATATGATGGAGAAAGTGTTAAGTGCTATAGATGCACAGTGTGGGGGCATTTAACCTACACTGAGAGAACAGAAGCTGAGGGAGGGGAAGTTGAGAAAAATGTAACAAATAATTCTTGCCCTCCAGAAGCTTAGAATACAACTGGAGACACAAGAAATGTATGGGCATCTGGCCATATGTATAGCTCAGTGGTTGAGCATCTATCTACCCATGCATTAAGAGGTCACCAGTTCAATTCCCAGTCAGGTCACATGCCTGGGTTGCGGGCTCATTCCTGCAATGAGCCATGCAGGACTGCCTTGGTTCCAGTTCCAGCTCCACAACTTACTAGCTGTGTAATCTCAGGCAAGTTACTCTACTTCAGTCTCCTCATCTGGAAGATAACTGTACTAGTAATGTCATAGGATTGTTGTGAGGATTAGAATGACACACAGTAAGAGCTATAAAAGTACTATCTTTTACTATTATTTTACATTTTAATGTTGTTCTGTCCGGCCGGTGTGGCTCAATGGCTAAGCATCATCCTATGAACCAGGAGGTCATGGTTTGATTTTGGGTCAAGGCCCATGCCTGGGTTTCTGATCAGATCCCCGGTAGGGGGCAAGCAGGAAGCAGCTGATTAATGATTCTCCCTCATCAATGATTTCTCTCTCATCATTGATGTTTCTCTCTCTTTCTCCCTCTCCCTTCCTTTCTCTGAAATCAATGAAAAATTATATATATAAATTTATATATAAAAATTGTATATAAAATTATATGTTGTTTTTCATCTGTTCCCTGTCAGCTAAGTTCAGTAGTTACATGAGAAATAGGCCCCAATACCCATTCAGTTGCTCAAACAAAAAGCAAATTGTCAGCCCACTTTCTCCCTCTGCTCCTTCTGTACACAATATCTCACCGAAGCCTGATCTATACCAGTTTCAATCTGTTAACTTGTTCGCCATTCCTACCGTCATCTGCTCTTGGGAGCACTGCCATCTCAGGCCTGGATCACTGTGCCATCCAGGCGGAAACCAGAGTGATCTTTCTAAAATAACGTTCCTTTCTCTTCTCATCCACAGCCTCCATGGTTCTCAAATAAATTCCTTGACATGGCCTTTAAGACCCTTCCTAACCTGATTCCCACTTTCATTTGCACTTCAAATTCCTCGTGTCCAAAACTAAACTCTGCCCAAACCTGCTGGCTTCCTGGATTTCCCTCTTTGGTGAATGGTGCCACCTACTGATCTCCCAAGGGAATTCTGCCTTCCAAATACTCCCTGAGTAATAAACCACATTCTCAAAAAAACAGCTAACTTCATGATGGAGATACGCTTACACGAGGCACTTAAAAATATTTTGGGCTTTAGTGTTTGATGCCATACTGGGTAGAAGTAAGGTAAACTGAAGAATTCACCAAAATTATATTTAGCACTTACTAACCTACAGGAATTCGCTAATCTAGATAGTCTTCGCTCCCAAGGATGTGTTTTATCTGAAGAAATATTTTGAAATGATAGTTTAAAACACATATCTGGTCTTGATGCAGGTCACTTGGCAACTTCTGAGGGAAAAAATGTATCATATTTTCACTTTCTAGTCTTTTCTAAGAGATGTTGAGAGACAGACAGGTGTTAGATTAAATTCCAGTCACTTGCTAGCACTGTGTGACACAGGACAAGAGGAGCCAGAACAAGTTTCTAATCTCTCGGGAGTCCCAGTCATCCTCATCTGTAATGTGTAAAACCACAGGATATTAAATGCAAGAACATGCACACGGCTGCTGCACAGCAGAGGGCAGCCATTATTATTTTATGTTGGAGCTTTACCATGAACAGTTAGTTTTCTTTCATGTCCTATCAGTTGAGCCTCTGGTACGAACAGGAGACTTTTTAACGTTTTATCCAGGCCGCATTACATGCTTTATGCCAGACGTGGGTCAGGCATTCCAAGGTCTGGCTGTACTTAAGTTGGAAACTATTTTCAGCAGCCTGTCTAGTTAGGTGACTGCATCTAAGTATTGGGGAATGGAGGTAGAAGGGTCCAATTTGGGTTCAGGCAACGGCTCCCACCCTAGAGTGAGCCAGAACCAACTCTACCCAATTCTATTGAGGAAAGCCATGCTTTCCCACAAAGCTCAGAGAAGCGGAGTCATGGTGCTCGGGCATGCTGAGTGAGGAGAGGCATAACTAAACTACATCAGCACCATCAGTCCCAGTGATGGAGGGGCTTCCAGCTGTTGCCCAGCTCAACTCTTCCCCACCTGCCATCGGAGCAACCATCAGAATCATAAAAATGGAAAAACCCCTAAAAATCACCTACTTAGGTGAACTGTCTGAAGTTTTTCTAAACATTTAGTTCATTTCTCTTCGAAAGGGCCTATTATTTCTCACCAGGTTCTTAAAGGAGTCCATGCCTGAGAAAAATGAAAATGGCTAAGATTCTCCACTTAAACAGATGGAGAAACTGAGGCAGAGAGCGGTAATAGCAGTTGCTCAAGTCAAACAACAGGAGCACTAAAGCGAAGGCCTTTTCAATGTCAATTCCGGTCTCAACTGATGGCGTTGGCCCTGTTTGACACCGCCCCGCTTCTCCGCAGGCCCCGAAAGACCCCCAGGAGGCGAAGGCTGGTGTCCGAGCCCTGGAGATGTTGCAGGCGGTCCAGATTCTAACAACGAGGAGACGGGCAAGGCGCTCACAGGGGCTCCGTAGCCGTGAAGACTCCCACCCCGGCCTCACCCCAAGAAATCCCGCTGCCTTGGAGTACTGTGAGCCCCGCGAAGTGGAGGAGCTTCGCGGCGGCTGTGAACATCAGCTGCTACTCACACGCCCGAGGGAGGAGGAAGTAGACGCGCCCCACAAGCCGGTCCGGAGCGAACCCGCGGCGCAAGGAGGAGGGAGCAAAGAGAATAACAGGAAATGACGCAAGCGCACGTGCTTCCAAGAGGGCGGTGGCGCGGCTCCGGGGAGGCGCGGCAGCCGCCCCGCGCCTGCACAGTCGCTGCCCGCCGCGCTGCCGAGTCACGGGGGCGGGAGGAACATAAACAGAGGGCGGGGCGCGTGCCAAGTGACGCAGGCGCAGTGCGACTCGGAGGCGCGGGCCGCCCCCTCCGCGGGTTTGGATCCGGGTCAGTCAGGCTCCGCGGTCCGGGACGGACTTTCTGAACGCCGCGGACTGGGTAACCAGAGTGCGAGAAGGTGAGAGTCCTGACAGGGAGGGGTCGCGCGGCACCGCCCCTCGGCCCCCTGGCCCAACCTGGCCGCGGGCGATTTCCTTGGGCCCGTCCGCCTCCCGTCGCGTCGCGCCCGGGCGTTGACTGCGGGGCCGGGCCGGGCTTGGGCCTCCTCAGCTGCTGCGGCCTGGCCCTGCCGAGCGCCGCTCTCTCGCCCCTCCCCGCCTTCCTGTCCTCTTGTTGCCCCTGCCCCGACTTGCTCCTCCGCCTTCTCCCACTGGGCCGTAGCTTCCCCTTTTCACCCTCCTCGGCCGCCCTTTGCCCCTTCCCGCCCTTTCCCGCTCGTTTCTAAGCTCCCGTCTCGTTGGCTGCCTCTTTGCCTCCTCCTGCATCCCTGGCGCCTTCGCCTAACTGAAATCTCTCATTCTTACGGGGGAGTGCCCTGGAGGGGCAGCCTCCCAGCCGGAGACCCCAGGCGGCCAGACCTGGGGGTTCCCGGAAACTCCCCACCCTCCGAGCCCCGCTGGGCTCTGGCCTTTAACCCCGGTCCTTTTTAACTGCGAGGACTCCAGGATCAGGGTGAAAAGAACAACATTGTGCTTTGGCTCTGGCAAGAAGAGTGTGTTTATGGGGTTTAAGTGGGTGTGTTAGAGAGGGGTGTGAATGTGTTTCATCTCGGGGGGGGGGGGGGCGGGGGGCGATTGTTTCAACCTGGTCTTGGCGATTTAGAGACTCGCTGGACCAGGCTTTCTTTCCCGGACTCCTCGCTTCCGGGGGGAGGGGGGGCGGCTGGGAAAGCTCCTAAATCTTCAACATTGTGATGATGCGCTGACGCGCGGGTCGTTTATTCTTCCCCAGGTCTCTCCTAGGCTCGAGGTTGAGAGAGGTCTTGGTTAAAACTGCAAGATATAAATAAGATTGTGATACATGCTATTATTCGTTGACAGAGAAAACCAGGAATTTTGATGAAGGAACATAGGAGGATTTTGTTTGTCGTTTTTGAAAGGTTGGGAGAAATCGCAGGCATAAATTGCCCTGTGTGATTTGACTTAAAACAATACATAAAGTTTGATCTTTGGGGAGATTGTTCAAGAAATCAGCGCTGTGAAAACGGCAGAAAAATCACCCATGAGTTGAATGTTAACGAAGAGGGTCAG
This sequence comes from Antrozous pallidus, assembly GCA_027563665.1. Taxonomy (NCBI): domain Eukaryota; kingdom Metazoa; phylum Chordata; class Mammalia; order Chiroptera; family Vespertilionidae; genus Antrozous; species Antrozous pallidus. The sequence continues at coordinate 74,246,380 of CM050518.1, forward strand.
ACCAATTGTGTTTCCCGAAGTCTGATTTGAGTGCATAGGAAGGTGGGAATACGGAGCATAAGAAGCCTTTTGTAAATTACACACTGGCTCTGATTTAGCTCTTAAGATCGTGCCGAACACTTATCTTTGCTCAGGGTTAATATAAATGAGAGAAAAGATAAGTAATAAGAAAATGCCGAAGTCTGAAAATCATTGAGGTGGAACTTGGTTCCTAAACTTTTAGTCTGTAGCCAGTTTTTATTTTGGTCTGTTTTGGTTTTTAGCTTTTAGTGTGTCAACAAGAATGTTAACTAAGTTTGTATTGAGGTCCAGATTTTAGAGGTTACCTGCAGTGCTATTAAATTAGCACTGTATAACTAAAAGTTATCATATTTAGGTATAGAGCTAACAGTCTTAGGGCCCTTACAGCCCCTTCTGTGTCAAGTCCCGCCCGTACAGCATCCAGCCTAGTGCTGGTGCCCATGGTAAGAAGTCTGTATTTGTGAAAGGAGAGAGTTTCTGCCTATAGAATTCAGCAGTGTATATTTCGATGTGATGCACTGATTTCCAGAGAGGCGGAAGAGGGTTATTGTGGGTCTGCAGGATTGGGGAGACTCGGCTTAGATGACTTAATTCTATAAAGGCCGCTAATCTGAGCATTTGGCTGGTTATAAAGTAATTGAGGAAAACTATAAGTCAAACTTTATTTCTGCCTGCAGGATGAATTTGTTTACAACCTAAAGTAGCACTCTTTAAGATGGGATGGGCTTTAAAACTGTTAGAATGTGATCTTTCCTCACCCCTCTCCTTAGGTGTGCAGAACATTATTGTGTGTGTGTGTGGGGGGGGGGGGGGGGGGAAGGGGGGAGACCTCCTCTACATCCAGAAGTTTAGAAAACAGTGAAGTATAGAATTGCTAATATTCATACACTGGTTAAATAAACCAGCAAAATATATGTGGGAACATGTAAATTTTTTGTCTTAAGTTGAGATGAAAGCTAGCTGAGTTCTTTTGAGACTATTTTCAGTGTTCAGTGTTTTATACCCTAGAGAAAGCTGACTAAAATATCTTCCTCTAAGTGTAAATAAAGGAAACAAGTATTTTGTTAAAATCTTTATCTATTACTGTTTGTGAACAGATTTCTATTTCTAAAAAGTTTCAATATAGATAATTTCTTGCATTTATTAAGATAGAATTTAAAATGCCCAAATACTTGATTCCTTGCTTCATTGATACTACATGGTCACATTATATCTAACATATTACAACACACTCTGACCTTTAGAATATTAGGGATCTCACAATGCCTCAAGCCCACCCTGAGAAATGAGCAGAGAGGGAATCAGAATCCAGGGCTCTACAGAGGCACTGCTCTCTGGGAGTCCCTGCTGGGATGGGGGGAGGGTAAGGGGTAGCAAGCAGGTTAGGAATAAAGAAAGAAGAGGTAGAGTGAATCCTTTGCTTCAGAAATTCCCTATCTTCCTTCTGTTTAGTTTGTTTTAATGTTTTTCAGATTCTCTATGATAGTATAGATACTAGTTGAAAAAATAACTAATATCTTTTACCAAGTGAAAGAATAATTGGGAAACTAGATTCAAAGCATTTATTAATATCAGTTATGTTTCTTGTTGCTTTGGTTGGTCCCCCATTCCCTTTATTTTAAATGTAATAATCAAGGTGGGGGGGGGGAACTTGGTTATTTATTTTTCATTTTTTTGGCTTTAAAAAAATTGAACATCACTTAAATGTTCATCTATGGAACAGTAATTTCTCTTTTTTCTTTACTTTGTACCACTTTTTTGGGAGTGGCAAAGTTTCTTTATATTTTTTTGAATTGTAAGTATAGATTGTGGAATAATCAGTAATCATTAGACATGTTTGTAATTCTGCTTTGATATTCATATCCAGTTTGATATCTGGATATGCATATTGATATGAATAATGATATTCAGGTCAGGATTGCTTTGGAGAAATGTTGCCATGTATCATGAAGTTAAACTTAACTAAAATTTTTAGGGTTAGACTAGATAAATAGTAGCATTTTAAAGAATCAGAATGCTATTTGTTGGGCTTTTCCCTTTTATTTCTGATGCAAAAGTCATTTTGTCTATAGGTTTCTAGACCTCTTCAAATGGAGAGATTTTCCCCCCTTTAAAAAGGTGATACTGTTTCCAAAACTGTGTAATAGGATATTGACATCAAGTTTTTTGAGCATTTTAAATTCTATCTTAATAAATGTAAGAAATTATCTATATTGAAACTTCTTTTTAGAAATAGAAATTTGTTCCCCTCTCCTCTAACAAACAGTAATAGTATCAAGAATGATGATTTTAACAAAATATATACTTTTGAACCCACCTGTTGTCACTGTGCTCATTTTATTTTGATTTTCTTTTTCAGTATTAGCGGGAACATCATAGTAGTATAAAAAGTTTCACAATGAAATCCGAAGCCAAGGATGGAGAGGAGGAGAGTCTACAAACTGCTTTCAAGAAATTAAGAGTGGATGCATCCGGGTAATTAAATATATAACACTAGAGGTCTGGTGCACAAATTCGTGCACGGTTGGGGTCCAGCCGGCCTGCCCCAATCAAGGCCCATCAGGCGGGGCCAGCCAGTGGAAGGGGCTGTGGCATGTTGGTGGGCCAGCTCCACCCTTATGGAGGAGGGGGGACTAATGGGGTCAGGGCAGGTGCTGTGGGCTGTTGGCCAGCAGGCCCCGCCCCCTGGTTGAATTCCTGGCCAAACTCCCATTTGAGGAAACAATTTGCATATTAGCCTTTTATTATATAGGATATTATTTGGGAATTATTTACTAGATTAAATAGCCTTTTTCTCTACTAAAATTTCTCATTATTTGTAGAAGATATAAATGTTAATAATATGACACTCTACCAAATATGCACAGATTGTATTTTTTGTAAAAGAAACTCTTCTGTTTAAATTTTGAAAAGTTGTACTTCATTTGTACTCCAAGGTTTCGTGGTTTGATTTTCCTTAACTTTTGAGGAGGGCTTTCCCACTCTCTTTTTAACCAAACATTATCAAACTGTGTCCCATTAAGGATTTTCTCGTATATCTCTAGGGAATCACAGTATTTTTCACTAAAAGTGAATTACCTCAATAGAAATCTCTGCAGACATTGTCAAATTTATGGGCTCTATTGCTGAGACTATTACTATGGAAACCTATTCATTAGGGTTTTGTCATAGAGATCAATAATCTTGGACCCTTTGGCCAAACTAATTAGAGCACTTACAGACCAGCTGCTGTCTGAATGTTAAAATTTTACCCTTTGCAAAATGTTCTGTGCAGATTTCTTCTCATTCCCATTCTTTGCCCCAGGCCGGAAGAAATCTCAGATTTTTAATGGATATAAGAATATTTTTTTCATGAATGGAAACCAAATATTGGAAACTCAAAGTAGAAAACTCCATAACAACAAATCATAATAATCACTAAAAATTTTACTCACTGTGTTCTGGACACTAGTCTAAGTACTTTATATACATTATTTATTCCTCACTACCAACTTAGAAGATAGTTACTACTGTTACTCTAGTTGACAAGCTACAGATAAATTAACTACTTGTTAAAGGTCACCTTGGTAAGAAATCCAGACAGTTTGTCTCCAGAAACTGTGCTCTTAAACCATTCCTTTACATGAAGGAATGTACCTTGAAGACAACTTGAAGAAATGCATGCAGTACCTGGTAGATAGTAGAAATTAAATAGATGTTGTTATAGATGTCTGCTTATTGCTAACACTATTTTGGCCTACTAATTGAGATTTATACTAATAGACTGATTTATGCTAAATATACTAATTGTGTAATAGCTGTTATAGGTGCTCACATTTGCTTCCATGATACTTTAAATAAAGTATTTCTTCCCAGTCCCCCCCCCCCCCCCCCCAATATTGTGGTCATTTTGCCATGAAAGTTGATTGGCACTTTATAAGCCATTTTGGGAAGTGGAAACAGCAGAGAAATAGTTCCAGATTGTGGTCATAGTATATGCCTTCATGATTTGGGGCACAGGAAAAAAAAAGTTTAAACAGGAAAATACTAGAAATGTTGCATATATACATGTACACATATAAATATCTTAGTATATTCATTTTATAAATAACTTGATAGATTCTTTTCTTGTTATTTTAAGAACTTGGGTTCTAGCTGATTTGGCTCAGTTGATAGAACACTGGCTTACAGACTGAAGGGTCCCAGATTCGATTCCCGTCAAGGGCACATGCCCAGATTTCAGCTTCATCCCCAGTAGGGGATTTGGCTTCATCCCCAGTAGAGGTAGCTGATCAGTGATTTTTCTCTCATCATTGATGTTTCTCTCTCTCCCTCTCTCTTCCTCTCTGAAATCAGTAACAATACATTAAAAAAAAAAGTTGGAACATAAAATTAAACTGTTTCAGTACTCTTAAAAATTACTTGGAACATTAAAAAACTTTTCAAAGTATCTGTACAATACATGACCAAATGTTATTATATATTTGTAGCATGTGATCTGCTTTGAGTACAATTATAGAAAGAGAAGTAGCAGTGAAGAGCATTTGAGAAAACTGAACGAATAAGAGTAGAAGGGGGGGTCAGCCATTACCATGAATAAGCGAATAAAACTTGTATAATGTATTCTATATCTCTAGTTGTTTCATATTATTGCTGACCTACAAATGGGACATCTGAGGTACTGACTCATAAACAAACCAAGCCTTGCCTGGAATTTAGCATGATCCTGTTAAGCAGGTTTTGATTTCTAATGGTATTTGTCTTATCAAGACAAATCTCTATATACTTATTATAAAACATAATCCTTTTTATCTGACTATAAAATAACACATGCTTATTATAGACAAGTTCACAAAAATAAAAAGTAAACATCACATTTCACCATAATCACTGTTAATATATAGACTATATATAACACCATATATTTTTTGTACACAGTTGAGATCATTAAGTGTAAGTGCTTATCCATGCTGTTTCCTCTTAAATATAAGATTTCTCTTATGTTATTAAGAGGTCTTTATACACTTAATTTTTAATACATTTCTAATATCCCGTTGCATAGATCTGCCATAATTCATATAATGGAGTATTTTCTGTTTATTAGACATTTAAATTATTCCCAGTTACTTTTTATTTTTAATTATATTTCACTGGACATCTATTTATTTTACTTTAGTAGGTTTTATATTTCTAAAGAGTTTTTTATCAGTACCACAGCATGTGAAGTAGGAGCCGTGTGTGTGTGTGTGTGTGTGTGTGTGTGTGTGTGTGTGTGTGTGGAAAAGGTCTGAAAGGATTCATACTAAAATGTTGATGTTGATAATCTTCAGGTGGTGAGAATATAGGTAATTATTTATTCCTCTCTTTTAAATTTTTTCATCTTTGCTGGAAACCCATATTACTTGTGTAATTTCAAACTGCCAAGATTTGACTCAGTAAATATTTCAAGTTAATTAGTGGTAAAAATTAGAATATGTTTCTAAAAGTTGTATAATATTTGAAAATGTGTTCATTTTCAAGTTAGATTGAGTCTCCTAAAGCTTTTGTTCCTAAACTTAGTTTCCAGCTCTGGTTGCACACATAAAATAAGTGGTCAGTGTCATTAGCATTCTCCCTGGACATAAGGCCTGATCTGCCCTAGATAAACAGCCTAAAGTCTATTTTTACCCTGTTGCTGGCTATACTTAAGAATCATTCTTTGGCCTGTGATTTTGCAACAGTGGGCTTTTTAGGGATCCTCTAAATTTGGTTCCAAAGGAAAATTTGCACTAAAAGCTGAATAATTTTTGAGAAACTCAAACTAGAAAGAAAATGAGTTTTGTTTGGGTTGGTGAAAGCAGTAAGTTCTGTAGCTGTAAATTTTGTTCTTTTTCTTCAGGTTCATAGCATCTTTGTCTGTTGGAGAAGGCCCAAGTGTCAGAGCATCAGTCAGAACAGCAGCAGATGATACCAAACTTAAATCCACATGTGCATCTAAAGACAGTTGGCATGGGTAAGAGCTGCTCTTACAGATGATTCTTTTTTTTTTTTTAGTTCATGTCTTTTATTAACTCAAATACAATTACTTGTCTTCTGATTTGTTGAAGCAATAGGTCAGACAACATTTACCACAATAATGTCTGTCAAAGTGGCTGGCCATAAAAACGCCATCACCACATTCATCTGAAGGGCACTCTCGACGAAGGCGACTGATTTTGCCATTCTCATCGACTTTGTAGTATTTCAGGACAGCCAGCTTAACCTTCTTTCTCTTATGCTTGTTCTTCTTGGGAGTAGTGTAAGACGACTTCTTCCTTTTCTTGGCACCACCTCGGAGTCTCAACACAAGATGAAGCGTGGACTTCGTTTGAATGTTGTAGTCAGACAAAGTACACCCATCTTCCAGTTGCTTGTCAGCAAAGATCCTCCTGTTTGCTGATCAGGAGGAATTCCTTCCTTATCCTGGATCTTGGCCTTGACATTTTCTATTGTATCCGAGGGTTCAACCTCGAGAGTGATGGTCTTCCCTGTAAAGGTTTTCATGAAAATCTGCATCTTGGCGGCGACTCCACCACAGATGGCGGATCAGAAAGCTCTTGCAGATGATTTTTAACTCAATACCTTAAAATATTACTGGATTTTCTTTCCCATGTATCCAGAAATGGGTATGTATGATATGGAACCCAAGACTCAATGTTTAGAGAAGACCCATTCTTCCCAATTATGGATGTGCTGAGATTTGCTGTATATTCTGGTGCATAGTCAATTTCTATAACTTAGTTTCCAGCTCTATGTTTGTTTGAGAAGAATGAGTTTTCTCTAATCATTCTTGAGTTCCATATATGTCCATTAAACTAAGCTTTTAATTACTATTTAATATAGTGTTATTTGAATTTTTAAAATAATTTTTTGTCAGCTTGACCTATCAATTATTGAGAAGTCTGTTGAAATCTCCTCTGGGAATCCATTTGTCTGGTTTCCCCTTAAGTTCTGTATTTTTGCTTTATGTATTCTGAGGCTATTTTGTACGTTCATACGGCCTACATTCATTACAGTTTAGAATGTTTTCTTTGTGATGAATTGAGACATCATATAGTGACATTCTTAATCCCTCATAATGGCTTTTGTCTTAAAGTCTATTTTGTCTGGGGTTAATATAGATAATATAGTTGTCTTTTAGTTAGTGTTTGCCTGGTATATCTATTTCTAGTATTTTCAATCATTCTGTGTTTTAAAATTTTAGGTGTGTCTCATAAATACATATGACTTGTTTTATTTAATCTGATAATTTTTAACTGCTTAGACTCATTTACATAGATTTTACTTTATGTCTTTATGCTATCGTTGTCTTCTCTCTCCACCCTCTTCTCTCATCTTTAAAAAAATTGTTTGAAATGTGTTTGTTTTTCCCCTACTATTTTTCCTTTTATTGGTTTGGAGATGGTATACTTTGTTTCTATTATTCTAGTAGTTAGCCTTTAAATTTTATCATACATGCTTAACAAAGACAAAAGTTAGTATTTTAGCCATTTTTGTTAAAAACCATTTACTCTGATCTGACTCCCATGGTCTAGTTGTCCAATATTTTAGTTCTATCACTTTTTAGACTTACAAATTAGGTTTTATTTAACTTCATTATTATTTAAATACAGTATTTATTTAGACTTATCTCATTTACACTTTGTTTGCTCGCATCTATCACCTTCCATAAGATCACCTTTTTTCTTCCTAAAGTACTTTCTTCTGAGGTTTCTTTAGTGAAGGTCTTATTGGCAAATGGAGCCTCTGTGGTATAGAACTCCATATAGAATAAATTTAATGTGCCTCTGGAGTTGTATACAGCATGTTCTATTGGTAAATATATTTTGCTTTGATTTATCTGAAAGTGGCTTTATTTAATTCTTGTTTTTTGAAGATATACCTGAGTTGATATATACCTAAAATCATAGTTCTAGATTGATAGTTATTTTCTCTTAGTATTTCTGGCTTCCATGTTGACATTGAAAAGCCTTCTTTTCATCTAATTGTTCTTTTGGAACTAATCTGTCTTGTCACAGGCAGTTCTTTAGCAGTTCCTGTTGGGTTTGATATTCTATAGTTTGCTCTAGTGTATCTATTATTTGCTTCAGTGTGCTTTCTATATCTGTAGATTCTATTTCATCAATTTAAAAAATTTACCAGCTGTTACCTCTTTAAACATCATTCTCTTTCCTTCTCTATAGTCTTTCAGAGACTCCAGATTTCTTAGTCTTACATCTCTTAACTGTTACTTTTTTCCAACTCTCCACATCTTTGTGCCACCTTCTTGGTCAGGGTCAGCAAACTTTTTTTTTTTTGTAAAAGGCCAAATAGTAAATATTTTAAGTTTTGGCAGGTGAAAGTTGAGATCTGAGCATGTTATGTAGGTACTTACGTAAGTGAGAAAACTGCCCTACCTGCCTCATGTGGGCTGTCTTGGCTGGTGGACACACCCGGTGTTCTGAGAATCTCTGGACAAAACAACTAGACTTGTGGGATGGCTGGGCTGGGGCAACGCCAGGGTCAGTTTTACTTTCTGCCCTCGTGGTCACAGATTCCAGTCTGTCTTTCTCTCCCATAGAGAGCCTGGCACAGGCCAGATCTCAAACCGAGATGCTGCTCTCAGTGCCCAGTGATTGCCGACAGCAGAGCCCCAACATGTAAACAGTAGCAGCATGGACCCTAAGCAGAGGTGTGACATGTCTGATGTCTTTTGGCCAGGAAGACAGGCGCGGGGAGTGATGGGAGAATGGGCAAAAGGGGCACACCTGAGCTTGGTCTCTGTAGCTCACGGTGCTGGCACACGGCCTGTAATTTGCTGATCCCTATTATAAATAATTTAGATACATCTTCTAATTTAGTATTTCTTTTCCTAACTCTCTATTCTGCTTAGCCCATCTGTTTAGTTTATTTTCAAATATAAAGTTTATTTTTTAAAATTCTATGGTTCTGTTTCAAACTTGCTTGGCATTTTTGTCTCCTTTTTGCTTTGCTTGGTTCTTTTGTTTATTAAACATATTTTTTAAAAGTTACGTAGTTTATCTGATATGTCCCAGTATCTGAAAACTTAGGAAGGAGTCTAAATCTGTCAGCTGTTAATCAGTGTTAGAAATGAACCCCTAACCCTGCTGCTCTGTTTAGAGATCATGGCATAATGGCCATTTGTAGCATTAGCCACATTGATACTGAAGCTGCTGAATTCAGGGCATAGAAACATTTAGTTTTTACACCCTACAGTTGTCTGAGGATGCTTCTCTAAACACGTTGGGTCACAGGTTCCTGAGCCAAAGGTTGGGACAGGGTGGGTGTTCTGCACTAAATGTTTGGCTCAAGAAATGCAGGTAAAAACTATCCTTTACCTCTCCTGTTTTTATAGCTGGCTAATATGGAGATGTTGACGTTTTTGAGACAGACATAGGCAGCTTAAATAAAGGGAGGTGGGCACATCCCTTTGAGAGAAACTTATGACCACTTAGATTCATAAGTCTGAGAGGGGGCAGATTTCCAACTGTCCTAAATAATATGTTTGGGAGAGCTCTGAATCACAACATCTTGTACATTTTTTTCCTCTTAGTTCTACACGGAAATCTTCACGAGGAGCAATGAGAACTCAACGTCGTCGACGGTCTAAGTCTCCCGTCCTTCATCCCCCAAAGTTTATACATTGCAGTACAATAGCATCTCCTTCCAGCAGCCAGCTCAAGCACAAAGGCCAGACTGACTCTCCTGATGGCAGCAGTGGGCTGAGAATTTCAACCCCTAAAGACTTCAATACAGGAGAATGCTCTACTTCTCTCGATACTAATCACACAGGGCCAGTTGTTGAGCCTTTGAGAACTTCGGTTCCAAGGCTGCCGTCAGAGAATAAGAAGGAAGACTCCTCTGATGCTACTCAAGTCTCTCAAGCAAGTCTCCAGGCCAATGATCTTTCTGACTTTCAATCTGTTTCCAAGCTAAACCAGGGCCAGCCATGTGCATGCCTAGGCAAGGAGTGCCAGTGTAAGAGGTGGCATGATATGGAGGTGTATTCCTTTTCAGGCTTGCAGAATGTCCCTCCCTTGACCCCAGAACGAAGATCCACGCTTGAGGACTACTCTCAGTCGCTTCACACCAGAACTCTGTCTGGCTCCCCGCGCTCCTGTTCTGAGCAAGCTCGAGTCTATGTGGATGATGTGACCATTGAGGACCTGTCAGGCTACATGGAATATTACTTGTATATTCCCAAGAAAATGTCCCACATGGCAGAAATGATGTACACCTGATAACAAGAACCAACTAATATGCTTTAAACCAATGAAGGGCTGTCAGAGAGATGTAGTTAATGGCAGACCTGGCAGCCACTTTGTGTGAGAAGACACCTCCTGCTCACTGTGCTTGCAATAAAAACTTTACTTGGCATCTCAGTTCATCTTCATTCTTTAAACTTACTCTCTGAGTTCTCACATATCTACAAACTGATCAAAGAAAAAGCCCTTTCACTTATGTTCCTGGGGCATGAAGAAACTACAATTACGTGACTGGTAGCAGTGGGTATCTGGTAAAAGCATTTTTCAAATCTGAAAGATTTTGTGGCCAAGGAAATGGAATGTGATTTTATAATTGGACTGAACATTTGTTATGCTGTAGTTGCCAGCTCAGAATATTAGAACTTCTATGACTGATTTAAGCCATCTCTGATTTAATGCAAAATTTATTGTCTTCACAGGTTTCTTATGTTATTACTAAGCCAGAAATCCAGAGTTTAGATTTAATATGAATAAACTAGCTGGCCTGCCTTGTGTTGTTTGAGAGAATCATTAGCCATCACTAAGCAAACCCTGCTGGCGGTGGTCATCCTGGGCATGTTACATGACGTCTCTGATGGAAGAAGCAGCTTGGAGTGGGCTGCTTTACTTGGAGCGAGGGGATGTGATATTTGAAACTAGTATGTGTCTTCTCCATCTCACATTTTAATGTATATGGCATGTTTCAGTCACTTGTAGATCTCACACTTCAGTTTCAAATGCTTTGGATGGATGTTATCTCTTTGCTCTGCCTTCCTACCCCAGGAACCTCTAAGAGAATTTTATACATGCGTATCCTGTGTTTCTGGTCTATCATCCCGAAATGCCTTCTAAAGTTTGTTTAAAAAAAAAAAAAAATCCTCAGTTCAGCTGGAGGATGAACCCCTATCTTTTTCATGTAGTTCCAAAGTGAATTTTGCATCGCCACCTAACTTTTAATTCAGACCATCCTAAGCATGCCCATTGAATATAGTGAAAATGTGTCTAGCCATTTTAACACCATGTTAAAAAGTTTGTTTTATGTAGATTACAACGTAAGGTTTACTCTTGACTAAAACATCCCATTGCGGGGTTGATTCATGACAGTGGAGTCTGGGCTTACAAATAGATGGACTTCTACCAGTGGAAGTCCATCTAATTGGGAGCTGCCAAATGTGTCCTGGGAGGGTATTTACTGGAAAAGTCCTGAACTTCAGTAGTGAGAGAGCCTAGGGAGCAGTTCTGGAACTTCCAGGTCTCAAGATGCTTACAAATTGAGGATCACAAAGAGCTTTTGCTTATGTGGGTTATATTTATCACTGTTTACCATATTAGAAACTAAAACAAGAAATTTTAAATATATTACTTTAAAGATAGTCCATAAATCCATTTATGTTCATATAAATAACATTTGAAGCCTAGTAGTGCATGAAATTCATGCACGGGTAGAGTCCCTAGCTGCTGGCGGCCACCTCGTCAGCTACTAGCTGCTGGCCCGGGCTTTCCTTTGTTATGTGCTGCCCCTTGGTGGTCAGCACACATAGCAAGCAATTCAACTCCCAGTCGGTCAAACTGCCAAGGAGACACTTTGTATATTAGGTTTTTGTATATATAGATAATAAATTGGAAAATAACTTTTCCAAAACAAAAAGTATTTAGTGAGAATTGCAATGTTTTACATTTTTGCGAATCTCTGTAATGTTTGCCTTAATTGAAGACAGCTAGATTCTCTTGTCTGCTTCTTCATTTAGTCTCTTGTGACATGACCTGGAAAACTATACCTGTGAGACAAAGAGTTTGAAAAAATAGTTAATTTTACATATGTCACCTAACTTTTAATGAAAATAACTTTGGCCTTGCAGATCCTCTGAAAGAGTAGATTCCCAGACCATACTTTTGAGAACCAGTAATCTAGGCCATTAGACCTGACTGGACCCACCACCCACCCTCAGCTCTATAACTCTTCACCTTCCTTACTGGAGAGTAATGGAGAAAATGGACTTAACGTGTTACTTGAATTCAGATGGTTCCCAAGTCCCTAAATTCTTGGGTTTGTTTTTCAAACCAGTTGTCTGGTTATTTGCTTAGTTGTGTATATCAACAGAACAATCACCAGAGAATGAAGAATGGTGCATATTCCTTTCAGACAAAGTTATGAGGAGGAGGTGTCAGGATGAAAAAAAAAGTTGCGATGTTTGAGTAACCTGTTGAAGAAATCCAAATGTGGATGGAAGCTTAGGCTTTCCAGATTTGCAGGAATGAAATTTAAGTGTTTACATCTCAGTATCTTCCTCAAAACATGAATCTTAAAAATTACTCTGTTCAGACCTATTAGGGCCAACATTAATGCATCCCTCATTGGGACATTTGACCTTTGGTGAGTGCCACTTTCAGAACTCATCCTTCTTTGATGTGTCCTGGGAAATGGATTCAGATTGTGGATTGAGGAATTAATACTCTGATGTTGAGAAGAGGAGCATCCTGATGTGTGCATTAATAATTTCTCATTGAATATTCATTCACTTTAACACATTTACCAAGAGTCTACAAAACACCAGAAACACTACTCGGAACAATTAGCAGAACATAGCCTTGTCCTTAGAAAAGTGCTGTGGGGAGAGAAGGATTCGGGGACAATCAGGGCTGGGGTGGGGAGGGCTGATATTTTATTGAGCTGCCACCTGAAGAAAATGGGGGAGTGAGCCATGTGGGTGTTTAGGGCAAGAGCATTCCTGGCAGCAGGAACAGCGGAATGTCTATCTTGAAGCAGGTGAGGTCACAGAGGCAGAGGGCAGGGGCAGTTCATGGAGGATCTTAGCCATTTTAAAGGCTTGGACTCAAGAGGAGATAAGGAACCATTTGAGTTTGGAGAAGAGACATGAGACATGGCCTTTAAAATATATATATATATATGTTTTTTTTTATTTCAGAGAGGGAGGGAGAAAAAAACATCAATGATGCACACCCTGCACTTGGGATCAAACCCACAACCCCGGCGTATGTCCGGACCGGCACCGAACTGCGACCTGGTTCATAGGCTGATGCTCAGCTGCTCAGCCACACTGGCTGGAGTTATTTTTATTTTTATTATTGATTTCAGAGAGGAAGGGAAAGGGAGAAAGAAATAGAAACAAAGTTATTTGTGGGCTGCCTCCTGCACACCCCACACTAGGGATTGAGCCGAAAAGACCTGGGGAAAAGAGGAATGAGATAGATACTTTTTAAAACAGTTCAAATTCACCAAGTTTTAGTACATTCCATTTGGTGGACAGAACTTGGTTTTCCTAAGGAAAATGTTTTAATGCACCTCTGGCCACAAGAGGTCTCCCTTTCCCTGAACCGCACTGGCTTAAGGGCAGGGCCAAAAAGTGATGGTGAGATCGAGGAAGCTCAACCTGGTCCCGTAAGGCCAGCAGCAAATTTGGCAAAGAATTTACTCAAACTTTTAAGAAGTCAAGGTGTCCCTTTAACAGTAACACAGTTTATCAGTTTAAAAAATGAAAAACCGCAGGGCAATGTTGAATAAACACATATTGGGAAGAATAAGGAGTACTTCAATGTCCAAGTAAGTAATATTTAGGGAGCGATCGCTTCCCACTTTGGTGACAATTAAGCATACTAGTTTGAAAAGTAACATCAGGTGAAGAAAATATTAATAATAGCTAACATTTATTAGTTGTGTAGTGTCCTTCTAGGCCTTTTTAAAAACAGTATTAAGTCATATAATCTTCACCCAGCCATATAAGGTAGATACTGTTAGCCTTACTATTAATAACCCTTTGAGAAAGGTACTTTTACAGATGAAGAATTGGTGGCTTAGAGAAATTAACAGTTGGATCAAGGTCACACAGCTTGGTATTTGAACAAACATCTAACTCCACAATTATTTACCCTATGTGTTAGATAAGACAAGGGTCTCAAGGTCTAAACCATTTCCTTTAAATGCCAGGTGGCAGAATTTCATGGTTTTACTAACACAAACGCAGTGTGTACACGTCTGTCTGTTCGTTTTCTCCGCTGCGCAGCCTGGCACTGGTGGTGGTGACTCTGGGGCCAGCTGGGCTGCTCTTCCCACAGGGGGTTTGCGGTTCTTTGAGGAGACGCTGTGAGCGTTCTCAGCACAGTACGATTTGTTGCACATCAGCTGCACTTCAAGCTCCTTGACGTTATGGACCAGAAACTTCCGAAAGCCACTGGGCAGCATGTGCTTTGATTTCTGGCTGCTCCCATAACCAATGCTGGGCATCGCGGTCTGGCCCTTGAACCTTCTACGCGCCCAGTGCCTCTGGGTCTCCGCCAGTTCCGCTTAATTCTGACATATCGGTCTGACTGGTGCCGGGTGAACTTCTGGGTCCTCTTTCTGACAATCTTGGGCTTCACGAGGAGTCTGAGGGCAGCCATGGTGCCGAGTAGGAGATGGCTGCCCCCTCCGGAGGCAGCGCCGAGGAAGAGAGCTGGGCCACTCTCAATGAACGTTACTCCTTGCTTAATGTTAAAATGTAGCACAGTGTTTTGCAGATGTAACAGTAAACAAGATGAGCTGACAAGAACTCAAAGGGATGAAAATAGCCAACTGCAAAAATAATACAAAAACAACATGAAAGTAACCAAACAGTGTGTCTAAGCAATGACTAACCCTCCCTTCCAGGAGACAGAGCTTTGGTTATAAATCCTCCGTCTTCTTTACTTGCTGCAAGTAACTAGAACTACCTTGGGACAACCATGTCTCATTTTTTTAATAAAGTACCCCAAGTGGTGAATCCCTTGATTTGGGTAACATACATAGCCTATGTTAACTCAGTAAATTCATGAATACTGGTATGTAAATGAAGAGACAGTTTCTTAATTTGACAACATTACAGCGGTAACCAGAAATGAGAATCAGATTTGCCTGACCTTTTAAAAAAAAATTTAACTTCCTGGCCTCCCCCCAGGACAACTGAATTCAGTAGGTTGGGGGTGGCGGGGAGGGCCTCTGGAATCTGTGTTTTTAGGTTTTACTGGTGACTGTTATGTGTACAGGCCCGTAGTAGGGAGCCACTGTAGGGTGAACAGTGGCTAAATTTATGTAGGTGAACCGTCCCCTAGGACACAGCAGCCAGGCAGCCTTAGAACAGGATTACGGTGATTTGCTCAGCATTTAACTGCGAAGGGCTTCCAGTTTGAGATGTCCTTTCCCCTCCCCTTGAGAGCAGAACTAGAAAGAAACGGGATTCTCCAGGGACTTAGGTGAGAAGTGGCCAAAGCAGAGCTCTCTGTGGACAGCATGGAGGTGTTGTTCTCAGGGAAGTGTGCACGCAGGCTGTCAGTCAGCCGGGCGGGTGGTGAGACAAGACCCAGAGGATACGTGCAGTCTTTATCTGCTGCTATTTGCTGTCAGCTCGGCACACAGCCAGAGATAGTGCGCGCAGAGGCTGGATGTTCTCCTTGGGGGTGAAATGTGGACACAGAAGGGGCCCTTCAAGGCTGGGGGCTGTGAATGATGAAGGAGCCAAGTCTTAAGAACTAGGAATCAGCTGGGAGGAAGGGAGAAAACATTTTCTCTCCGTTTCTGAAATGAACAAAACTTCTGCAGTGATTTTAAGTGGCCTAAGTCATCCTGCAATTTGGGTATGATAAGTTTGAAATCAGATAATCGTGTAATGTTCTTAGGGACCTCTTGTGCTTGCTTTCTTAATGGTTTCTATCCTCCCCTCCCCCATCTCTCTCTTACTCCTCTCTCTCTCTCTCTCTCTCTCTCTCCCCCCCACCTCCTCCACCTCCCCCCGCACCCCCTCACACACACAGAGCTTCCTGTTCTTGGAGGTTCCCACCTTCCTCGGAGTTACTCTGTGCTCCTGTTAACCCTGGGCTCAGTTGGGATTTCCAGTCATGAGCCCCGGCCACAGCTTCATGTCATGGAGATTTATGCGTCCCTTTCACTGGGGCTTGGGAACCTGACCTGCCCCAGGAACTTTATGAAGTCTGGCTTCACCGGCTCTTAGGACACCAGAGCAGAAGAGCTTGGAAAGAGAATTAAAAAAAAAAAAAAAAGAAGATCCTTGAGTGTTTCTGAGATGAACTCCTTCCAACCCAACTAACTGGCAACTCTGTGTCTCAGAGATGGAGGACAGACAGACTCCTCGCCCTTCAGAGGAGGTATTTACCCTGCAGGAGGGAGAAAGGGAGTGAGCCAAGCCTTTGCACACGGTTCCTCCCGGGTGGTCTCCGAGTTCCCCGGTGGAGGGAATTCGGGGTTGTGCATGAGCTCTGGACTCAGGTCTGCTGCATCTCCAGACCCTGCTTCTAGCCCCTCATTCCTCTGCTTTCAAAAGCATCTGCGAAACCAGGCCCCATTCCTTTCTCTGTAGTCACCAGATTCCTTTTTGGGGGCTGGCAGTGGTGCCTTCGCCCCAGGACCTGTGAGGGCATGTGAGTTGCGGTGGGGCTGAGATTTGCTGGGGAGGGGGGGGGGGCGGGGTTCTAAGTGTGCCAGCACAGGGTGTTCTGCTCCTCTCTCTCCCCTCCCTTCCCAGTTCCTCCGACTGCTCCCTCCCACAGTCTCCGGGAACCCTGGGGTGGAAGAGCGCTCTTACCCAGGGGGAAGAAGAGCCATCAGAGCCCCCAGCTGCCTACACTTTGTTCTCAGCTTCCCTTCCCCGTCCCTCCAGCCACTCCCAGGGTCTGGAGCCCCAGCCCAGTCTGAAACACCCCTCCCGCTTTGCAGGAGGCTGGGCTGGCCAGGGGGTTATTTTGGGAGCAGCTTCTGAGATCCAATGGCCTTGTTAGGGCAACACTGACCTTTCTGTCCCGGGAGGAGGGGCGGGGCAGCCTCCGGGAGATCGACAGCCCCGCACACCCACGCGTGGAGGAGAAGGGGCCAGCGGGCTGCAGGAATTCAGCCTGGGGGCTGGGACTATCACCGAGGGGAATTTCCCCTCTTTGAGACGGACTGGGGACCCCGCCACCCCACCCTTTCGCTGTGCTTCTTAAAGGGATCACCGCGTTTTTCTTTGACTCGATGGAGGCCAGACTCGGGATGCTCTGTGCAGGGTTTGAATCTCTCCTTCCTGCTTCCTTCCCAGCTGGCAGCCCTCCCCTGGCTGACTGAGAGGGGCCTCCCAGGCATGGCACTGACCAGCCGACCCGGTGCTGACCTGGCTCCTGGGCTCACTCAGCCTCTGGTGGCATCTTGCTTTCCCCCTGCCGGGGTGCGGCGGTGGTGAGTGGGGGGCCCGGCCCTGAGCAAGCTTGGAGCGTGCCGCTGGCACCCCCTCGCCCTCGACCCCCAAGCTGGAGGACAGTCAGGTTGTCGGGGGCTACGATGAGATGAGCGGGGGCCGCTTTGACTTTGACGATGGTGGGGCGTACTGTGGGGGCTGGGAGAATGGGAAGGCCCACGGGCACGGGCTGTGCACCGGCCCCAAGGGCCAGGGCGAGTACTCCGGCTCCTGGAACTTTGGCTTCGAAGTGGCGGGCGTCTACACCTGGCCCAGCGGCAACACCTTCGAGGGATACTGGAGCCAGGGCAAACGGCACGGGCTGGGCATAGAGACCAAGGGGCGCTGGCTCTACAAGGGCGAGTGGACGCACGGCTTCAAGGGGCGCTATGGAACGCGGCAGAGCAGCAGCAGCGGAGCCAAGTACGAGGGCACTTGGAACAACGGCCTGCAGGACGGCTACGGCACCGAGACCTATGCGGACGGAGGTGAGCCAGCGGGGCCGCGGGTGGTGCAGGGGCTGGGGTAGGCCCAGGCCGTGAGGAGCAGCACAGGTGGCTATGGCGCCGAGACCTATGCGGACAGAGGTGAGCCCAGTGGGTTGGGCCCAGGCAGTGAGGAGCACTGGGGGAGGTGGAGGAGCACAGGGGGACGGGGAGGAGCACAGGGGGAGGGGGAGGAGCACTAGGGGAGGTGGAGGCGCACAGGTGGAGGGGGAGGAGCACAGGTGGAGGTGGAGGAGCACTGGGGGAGGTGGAGGAGCACTGGGGAAGGCGGAGGAGCACTGGAGGAGGGGGAGGAGCACTGGAGGAGGCGGAGGAGCACTGGGGGAAGTGGAGGAGCACTGGGGAAGGCGGAGGTGCACAGGTGGAGGGGGGAGGAGCACTGGGGGAGGGGGAGGAGCACAGGTGGAGGCGGAGGAGCACTGGAGGAGGCGGAGGAGCACTGGGGGAGGTGGAGGAGCACTGGGGAAGGCGGAGGCGCACAGATGGAGGGAGAGGAGCACTGGGGGAGGTGGAGGAGCACTGGGGAAGGCGGAGGAGCACTGGAGGAGGGGGAGGAGCACTGGGGGAGGAGGAGGAGCACTGGAGGAGGCGGAGGAGCACTGGGGGAAGTGGAGGAGCACTGGGGAAGGCGGAGGTGCACAGGTGGAGGGGGGAGGAGCACTGGGGGAGGGGGAGGAGCACAGGTGGAGGCGGAGGAGCACTGGAGGAGGCGGAGGAGCACTGGGGGAAGTGGAGGAGCACTGGGGAAGGCGGAGGCGCACAGGTGGAGGGGGGAGGAGCACTGGGGGAGGGGGAGGAGCACAGGTGGAGGCGGAGGAGCACTGGAGGAGGCGGAGGAGCACTGGGGGAGGTGGAGGAGCACTGGGGAAGGCGGAGGCGCACAGATGGAGGGAGAGGAGCACTGGGGGAGGTGGAGGAGCACTGGGGAAGGCGGAGGCGCACAGATGGAGGGAGAGGAGCACTGGGGGAGGTGGAGGAGCACAGGTGGAGGGGAGGAGCACAGGTGGAGGGGGAGGAGCACTGGGGGAGGAGGAGGAGCACTGGTGGAGGCGGAGGAGCACAGGGGGAGGGGGAGGAGCACAGGGGGAGGCGGAGGAGCACTGGGGGAGGTGGAGGAGCATTAGGGAAGGCGGAGGAGCACAGGTGGAGGGAGAGGAGCACTGGGGGAGGCGGAGGAGCACTGGGGGAGGTGGAGGAGCACAGGGGGAGGGGGAGGAGCACAGGGGGAGGCGGAGGAGCACTGGGGGAGGTGGAGGAGCATTAGGGAAGGCGGAGGCGCACAGGTGGAGGGAGAGGAGCACTGGGGGAGGCGGAGGAGCACTGGGGGAGGCGGAGGAGCACAGGGGGAGGGGGAGGAGCACAGGGGGAGGCGGAGGAGCACTGGGGAAGGCGGAGGAGCACAGGGGGAGGGGGAGGAGCACAGGGGGAGGCGGAGGAGCACTGGGGGAGGCGGAGGAGCACTGGTGGAGGGGGAGGAGCACAGGGGGAGGCAATGAGGAGCACTGGAGGAGAGGGAGGAGCACTGGAGGAGGGGGAGGAGCACTAGGGGAGGTGAGGAGCACAGGAGGAGGCAGTGAGGAACCCTGGGGGAGGGGGAGGAGCACTAGGGGAGGGGAGGAGCACTAGGGGATGTGGGGGAGCCCTGTTGGAGGTGGAGGAGCACTGGGGGAGGGGGAGGAGCACTGGGGGAGGTGGTCAGGAGCACTAGCACCGGTGGAGGCAGAGGAGCGAGGGGCACCATTGACAGAAGCATAGGGGCCAGGACGTTATTTACCATGTGACTCCAGGCAAACCACTCTGCCTCTCCAGGACCATTTTCTTGTTAGGAAAGGTGGGGCCAATAAAGGGCTACCCAGCGGCCGGGCAGCAGTGCTTAGTGAAGGCCTGCCATGTAGACACACACCCAACACACATGCATTACTATGTAAATGACACTATTCACTTGCCCAGTTTTCCATTGACTGTGGGACAGACTCCAGCTTGCGCTCTAGGAGAGTTGGGGTCTGGGCTCAACTTTGCCAAGGAAATGATTTTCAAGGAATAGATCATGAAGTATCCATTCCTTCATTCATCCACCCACCCATCCATGCACGCATTCTTTTGGTCAATGCATATTTCTGTGGTACCTCCTATTTGCAAGCATTATAATTATAATGGGATATAAAGAGAAATAAGACACAGCCCAGGGCTTCAAAGATAGCCTTGTAGACAAACCATTATGTACAAGAATGTACAGAGTGCAGTAAGAGAAGGATGCTTTAGAAGAGGGAACATTTGAATTGGATCTTGATGGGGAAATTGCATTTGTTAGAGCAGGAGTGTGAGAGAGAAAAATAAGTATAAAGCTCAGAAGCAGGGGAGAACTCAGTGGATTCAGGAAATGGAGAGGAATTTTCTGTGGCAAAACAGCCCTGGGAATTGGCAGAATAGATACCATCACCTCCTCCACTGGGGGTAACTTTGAACATATCACTTATCTGGGCCTTAGTTTCCTCATTCATAAAATGGAGTATTTTCAAATAAGTACTCAAAATGTAGCCAGTGGATAGGTGACATCAGAAATAAATGCAAATTCAGGGGGTCCCCCTATACCTGCTAAGTCAGAATCTGAGGGTCAACCCAGACATCTATTTTAAGCTCATCCAGCAATTATTGTGCATGCTAAAGTATAAGGAGTCGTGCTTTAAAACGGGGGCTTGCAAACTTCAGATAACAGGCCAAACTGGCCTGCTGCCTGCTTCACTGCAGCTTGGGAGCTGACAGTAATTTTACATTTTGAAAAATGTTTGGGGAAAAAAAGTCAGAAGAACAACACTATTTGTGAAAATGATACGAAAGTCCCTACATGACATCCTCAATTTTGTCTCTCGGCTCAAAAGCCAGAAAGATTTACTACTCAACGACAGGAAAAGTTTGCTGGCTCCTGCTTTAAGTGTTCATTCAGGGTCCTTCCAGCCCAGGGTCATTCTATGCCTCCCTCACGTGCCCTGTTGGGAGGAGGCGCTGACACAGATAACTCAAAGCTATGGCTCATTGAAAAAAATACATATTTGGCGCCAGAGGACACTGGAGCAGAGGCAGGAAGGACACAGTCAGCCCAGGGTTTGCTCAAGCAGAGGCCCTTGGGCATGTAGAGAGTGGCCCCTGGTGCAGGATGGGCTGAATGGGCTGCCAGTGGGTGGGGATCTGGCGAGGGTCCACCCTCGAAAGAGTCTGGATGTTAACGAGGTTTATCCCTGGAGTTTCTATGTGTGCCGTGGCGGTGGCACAGCACTGGCTGGAACTGGACAGCGCTGAGGACAAATTCTGGTACCACACTTCCTAATTCTGTGTACCACACTTCCTAATAATTCGGTGACCTTGAGCTGCTGCTGAACTTCTGCAATGCAGTGCAATGCAATTTACTGGATGTCTGTGCCCAATACTATGCTAAGCACCTGGGACAAGCAGAGAGCAGGCCTCAGGCTCTCTGGCTGTAAGATGGAGGTAACCCTTGAGTGCTTGCCAGGTACCAATTACTGCTGCAAAGTGGTGCAGAGTGCCTGGGGCCGAATGTTTCCTCTCTTTTCACTCTCAAACCAAGGTGTGTGTGACTGGGGCCTGGGTGTGAGTCCCAGGGACACATATTTTGGGGAAGCTTTAAGTTGATCTGATATATCTAAAGGGAGCCAGCGGGGGGGCTCATTTATTTATGAAACCAATATTATAGAGCATCATCTATATGTCAGGCATCATCCGACACCTGTTCCAGGGGCCGGGGCAGTAAACAAGCACAGTTCTCAGGAAGTTTCCTGTCTCATGAAGACAGAAATAATCTGGAAAACGAACATATGTAATTTCCAGAAGTTGCAAGAGTTATGAGAAAAAAAGCAAAGAAGGAGGAGGGTGATGTTTTTGGATAGGGTAGTCTGAGAAGCAGGATGGAGAGTTCTAGAGTGAAGACTTCCCCGCAGCGGGAATGGCCCTGAGGCAGGACTGGGCTTGGGATGCTTGAGGAACAGGGTGTCAGGAACAGAGTGACTGAGGGGAGCAGGCAGGAGTGGCCCTGGAGATGTGGGCATGGCCAGATCAAGGCAGCTTTGCAGGGGCCTGAGTATTAACCGAGGTGTATTCAGGTGACCAGAAGACCTGGTCCAGCCTCTTTTCCCAAATGAGAGAACCCCACTTTCAAGCAGCCTGGAAACCTCACAGATCCTCTCTCCCAAGCCACACACGAGGTGCAACTCTCCAAAATTAGATATGGCCGCTGCTTTGGAAAATCTCTTTAATCAACCTGTCATCGGTTCCCCGAGGGTTTGTTAAGGACCTGCCCTTTGCCCCATTCTGGGTAGCGCTGGGCGGAATGTGGGCAATTAAGACCCTGTGATTAGGAAGGTTGGGAGTCGGATAGCCCTGGGTTATTACATGTCCTGGCTCCATCACACTCTTTAATCTCGTAGAGCCTTAGTTTCCTCATCCATAAAGTGAGTTTATCCTGATCTCCACTAAGACTTCTCATGGGATAAATGGGCACTCAATAAATGGTAGCTGTTGCCCTGACTGGTTTTCTCAGTGGTCAGAGTATCAGCCTGCAGACTGACAGGCCTGCAGGTTTGATTCCTGGTTAAAGGCACATACCTTGATTGCAAGCTCAATTCCCAGCCCAGATGGATGTGTGTGGGGGAGGTAACCAATCAATGTGTCTCTTTCACATAGATTTTCTCTCTCTCTCCCCTTCCTCACTCCCCTCCACTCTCTCTAAAAACAAATCAATGGAAAATATACCTTTGGGTGAGGAATAAAAAATAAACAAATAAATGGTAGTTGCCATTATTACTATTAACTATCATTAATTCATTCCATCAATGTGTATTGAGTGCTTTTTATTTAGCTAGCACTACACTACACGGAGAGTGGGGATAGTGTGTTGAC
Source organism: Antrozous pallidus (assembly GCA_027563665.1). Taxonomy (NCBI): domain Eukaryota; kingdom Metazoa; phylum Chordata; class Mammalia; order Chiroptera; family Vespertilionidae; genus Antrozous; species Antrozous pallidus. The sequence goes on from CM050518.1 coordinate 74,269,255, forward strand.
TACTAGGCAGGGGAGTACCCACCGGGGACTTAGGGAGCCAGAGGCAGGCAGCTGACCAGACAGGCATTCAGGGAGTTAAGTGGCAAGCCAGGCTCCTGTGTATGGAGTCAGTCAGGTGACAAGGTGGAGGATGAGTGCTCCAGGTGGAGAGAAAGGGTACAAAGCCAGGAGGTCCAAAACTTGCTGTCCAGCCAGAGACTGAGCTGAAACTTGCATCTTATCTGAAGTTTTGAGATGTAGTGATCAAAGGGGCCATGGTCCCATTTCCTCCACTCCCCACCTTACCTGGCAGTCAAATGTTATAGGTGCCTACTGTCAACCCAAATCACACACACACACACACACACACACACACACACACAACAAACGGCACTCTTCCAAACTGGAGGTGTCAGCCCACGAATAGGTGGCAGCGTGGGTCATGACCTGCATTTTTAAAATGAAAGACTAGAACGGAATAGAAAATATCACAGTGTTTCACAGAGAATAAGATAAAGTACTGTTTCCTAAAATACTTGTTCAGTTGGAGATATACGTGTGTATGTGTGTGTATAAAAACGTCTACGTTTATGTGTGTATTATAATATCAACTTTATTTCTTATTGTTTATTACTTTGTATCCTGGTCAGAAAGTTTGAAAATCATGATTTGAAAGTGTCTCTCTGGCTGGAGGGCGAGCCTCCAGGTCTCTGGTGGGAAGGGGAAGGTGGTACAGCCACAGGGGCTCTGGCCTCCTAAACCTGCTGTAAGCTTCTTGGCACCCTTCCCCTGCTCCTAGCCCTTTCCTCCCGTGGCCATATATAGCCAAACTAAAAATAACTGCTGCTTACAACTCCAAAGGAAGCATACCCCGGGCCCTCCAGTAGTACACTGCGGGGTGCCTGGCTGCTCCCAGAGACCCACAGATGTCAGGACTAGAGGGTCTTCCGTGAGCGATGCTTTCTGAGGTTGTGGACCTGGACCCCGAGCCTCGGCCTCAGAGGCCACAACTGCCCTAAAGCTGAGGCGAGATGTATGCGCCGCGAGATGTGTGCATCCGCGCACGGACCATCTGCATTCCTCTGGGAGGTGTTCCTCAGAAAGCCTCAGATTCTCAAAATAATCCGGTGCTCAAACAGGTTATTAAACAAAGTTCCCAACCATTTATCTAACTCAATAATCCCCTCCCCAAACGTGCAGTGGAAAAACCAGCTTTTCCATAAGGCTAACGGTGATGATGATGATGATGATGATTAACATTTGGGAAGTGTGTACAAGGTGCAGGGCACTGTTCTTGGCATGTGGTACTTAAACTCTAACAGAAACCTTATGGGGAAGTGCTACTATCACTTCTATTTTATGAGGAAAAGTTAAAATAATTGGTTTAACTGACCAGGAAAAGAAATGATTAAGGGATGAGTTAATCTTCCATATTAGATTAAAGGTTTTGTTTATTTTGTTTTATTTTTAGGTAATACCATTTGTTGAAAAAACTATATTTTCTCTGTTTCTTGTATTAATTTTTTTTTTAATTTCCATCCCCCTACCCCCCTTTTTTTGGCTACCATCAGCTTGTTCTCAGTATCTATGGGCCTACTTCTCTTTTGTTTTGTTTAGTCATTTATTTATTTATTTATTTATTTATTTATTTATTTATTTAAAATATATGTTATTGATTTTTTTACAGAGCGGAAGATCGATGAGAGAGAGACATGGATCAGCTGCCTCTTGCACACCCCCTACTGGGGATGTGCCCGCAGCCAAGGTACATGCCCTTGCCGGAATCAAACCCGGGACCCTTCAGTCCGCAGTCCCATGCTCTATCCACTGAGCCAAACCGGTCTCGGCTGTTTAGTCATTTTTTTAAATGTTCCACATATAAGTGCGGTCATACAGTATTTGTCTTTCTCTGACTTATTTCACTTAATACAATGTTCTTAGGATCTAGCCATGTTGTTGAAAATGGAAAGATTTCATTCTTTTGGTGGCTGAATAATATCCCATGTACATACACACCAATCTTCTTTATCCATCCATTTATTTGTGGACATCTAGGTTGCTTCCATACCTTAACTGTAACTAATAATGCTGCAATGAATTAGGGGTGCATATTAGTATTCTTTTCAAATTAGTATTTCTGTTTTCTTCATATAAATACCCAGACGTGGAATTGCTGGAGTATGGCAGCTCTATTTCTAATTTTTTGAGGAATCTCCATACCATTTTCTACAGTGACTGCATTACCCCTATTTTATAGCTGAGGAAACTTAGACACAGATTATTTTAAGTATTCTCACTCACAGTTCTCTAGCTAATGAGAGACAGAGGTAAAATTTGATAATATTTCATAATGTATTTTAATGAATGATAAATGATTACAGAAAAGAATCAGGACTACCAGTGCAAAATGGAAGTGTGGGGCCCCTTCTACCAAATCAGTAAGAACTCCAGGTGGTGACAGCAGAGCATTAAACCCCGTGCAGGGCCTTCTAAGCTCAGGGCCCCATGCAGCTGCCCAGGAAACATGAGCGGAGCTCAGGCTCTGTGCTAAGAACCTCCCATGTATCATATTATTTGGGCTTCTTAACAACTCTCTCATTGACTACACTAGCAGCTTTGAAATGTTCATGATTGCAACCCACTGAGGGGCATGTACTTCATATTTTGATTCTATGCACACACACACAAATGTAAAATGTTCATCATAAGATCATCCCTTTCTTGATGCAGTTTAGTATTTGCTATTTTCCCTTTTACTCAATCCTGTTGATAGAGAACTATTATTCTATCTTGTTGAGGGAATTAAATGATGCCCTGATATGTGTAAAAGCACTTAGAACAGAGTTTGGCATCTGTGTAGCATTTTTATTATTATTACATGCTGGAAAAATTATATCTATGTGTTAAACTATGACAACTGGGTCAAAAGCCCAAGCTTCTGTGTTCTAAATATGCTCAATTTTTTTCTCCTCCCCAAAGTGGATAACTTCAACTAAGTTTAGCCCAACTGACTCTGAACATGGAAGCCAAATGGATTTGCCAGTATGAAGTCCTAAGTAGTGATGCCTGGTGTCACATTATCTGGGCCTGTGATATGTGTTCCTAGAATCAGCATCCATATTTATTTATTTAATTGCTCCCCAAAGGAATATTTTTTTTCCTTTTGATCTATTTGTCCATCTTTATGCCAATATCATGATGACTTGGTTACTAAAGCCTTATAGTAAACTTTAAATTATAGTAAATCCTCCAACTTTGCTCTCCTTGTTTAAGACTATTTGGTTTATTCTAGGTTATTTCCATTTCTATTTACATTCTAAAACCAGTTTGTAGAGTTCTATTACAAAGTTTGCTGGAAACTTGATTAAAATGCATTTGATATATGCATCAGTTTGGAGAGCATGGATATCTTAACAGCAATGAGTCTTCCAGTCCATGGACATAGTATATATCCCTATTCAGATTTTTAATTCACTCAGCAATGTTTTGTATTTTCAGTGTCTTGCACATCTTTTGTTAAATAAAATTAAACATTTTTGTGATATAGTAAAAGGCACTTTAAGTTTCATTTGTCTAATTGTTCATTGCTAGATTATAAAAACAATTATTTTTATATATTGGCTTTGGATCCTTTTACCTTGCTAAATTAATTTCTTCATTCTAGTTGGATTTTTGTTTGTTTTTTGACTTTCAGATTTAAGAAAAACGTCTTTTAATAGAAAATTTCTTATTGCCATTAAACACCATGTGTAGAAGTCCTAAGGGAATCTAATAGTGCGAAAGGGAGCCACAAGTACTTACTAGTAAGCCCTTGGGCCTTAGAGTAGCCAGATTTGAGTTCAAATCCCAGCTGTGGCACTTCTTAATTCTATGAACCTGGGACACTGTGTAACCTTTATGAGCTTCCATTTCCTTTTTCCCGTTAAGGATGCCAAAATCCTTCTCAACATATGATTGAAACAATGGAATGAGATGATACATAAAGAGAACTTAGCATAATGCATATCACGTAAGAATGCTGAGACATATATTCTCCTTTCCGTATTTCTGTGTACAATCCAAAGGGCTAACTGATTCAGGATGGCCTGTACCTCAGCTGTCCTTGCTTTGAAGAGAATATTTCAACACAAAAATTATCTTTGACTTTGGAGCAGTTAATAAGCCAAGACTTTGATTCACTTAGTTCTGCCTTGAGTCCTGCCAGTGTAGATGAAATCCATGCCAGGCATGGTTCCATTCCGAATGTAGAATCAGCATAATTTAACCTCATCTTGAAAATCTCATGCCTCAGTTCACAGCCAGGGGTCAGCGTGACAGCCGGTTGAGTTGAGGTCACGCCAGCTCCCTGGCATTATCTGGGACCACAGGGAGGAGCGGGGGAAGGGAGAGAGCAGAGTGGACCCTCAGCAAGACAGGGAACTGGACGTAATTACTCTTTCTTCTCTTCTGTGGCCTTGTTTTCTGTGATGCATGTGTCCAACTGGCCAAGTCCCTCATCCAAGGCTGGTCTCCTGGGATTTGCTGAGTTTCCAGGGCCTGCTAATTTCGTGTCCCCACAGCTGTTTCCTGGACCAGCCCTTGCTGAAACACCCTTGCAAAGAATGTGGAGTCTTATTTTCTGACAGAGGGTGGGGTGCGAGGTGTGGGGCTTGCTTCCTGCCATAGACCAGAGCGTTGTCCAGTTGTCTCCTAGCCTTCCTAAACAGGTGAGCATTTAGGCCTGGTCTCGAGTGCAGCATCCAGGGCCCCTACTCGCTCCTGTGTAACTGAGAGTTGACGGATCTAGACCGAGCTGACAAAATCCATAGAGCGATCTAGGGACAGTGAGAACTCCAGCATCCCCTCCTCCTGCCACTCGGGTAGTGAGCACCTTGAGTCTGAAAGTATTCAGGCACATGCTGCTGATGGTGTAGAGTCAGGGCACTCACCATGGCCTGCAGGAAATGCTGTTTGGCATGCACAATAGTTTCTATTCCTTTTATTTTTAACAGCATTAGAATTTTTACTATATAAAATCCTTTATGGATACCATCTTCACAAAATGATCAAATCTCACAGCATCGATGATAAGACAACCTGAAGACATGTATAGCGAAGAAATGTATAGGGAAGGATGGAACATCACCCATATCACATCTCTGCCAGGAAGAGTGGAGTGGGGACAGTTCATGCAGGGACCTGCAGGCCCCCTCTAAGAATCTGGCTTCTACTCTGAAAAAGGTGGGGGTTCTAAAAGCGATAGGATCTGACTTGGTTTAAAGGGATTTCTTTGGCTACTGATTTTCTTTGTTGTAGTTTGTTTGTTTTTAATATTTTGATTGATTTCAGGGAGGAAGGGAGAGGGAGAGAGAAACATCAATGATGAGAGAGAATCATTGATCGGCTGCCTCCTGCACACCCCACACTGGGGTGTGAGCTTACAACCTGGGCATCTGCCCTGACTGGGAATTGAACCGTGACCTCCTGGTTCATAGGTCGATGCTTAACCACTGAGCCATGCTGGCTGGGCTTGGCTACTGTTTTGAAAGACTGTTTGGGGGAGAGGAGGTGGTGCAGCAAGGGACCCTATTAGTGAGTTTATGCAATAACACAGATGAGAAGCAACAGTGGCTTGGACCCCCATCCCACACAGCAAAGGCAGAGAGAGTGGTTGAACTCTGGATCTATTTTGGAGCTAGAGCCCATAGGTTTTGCTGATCGATTAGATGGGAAGCAAGAGGAAGAGAAATCAAGGATGGCTCCATTGCTTTGGCCTGAGCCACAGAAGGACTGTGTTGCCCTGAACTGAGATGGAATGAGGATCTGAAGAGAGAATGTCAGGAGCTCAGTGTTGAACACTGTGGATGGCAGATGTCTGTTAGACAAGCCACAGGGATGTGCGTGTTGTGGGGATGACTGAACACAGGGGCCTGAGTGACCGCTGGGTGGCCTCCTTCTGAACCAAGACACTCTCCCCTCGATCCCGTTTGCTCCTCCCCTTCACAGACACCATTATTTCTGGTTTCCAAGGCCCACAGGGTCGCTGAGCTGACCCAGTGCCTGGCAAAGGGCCTTCACCCAGGTCACGGACTTCCAGGTTGTCAGCCTCGGCGATGTCACCTGGTTAATCTCCTGCTTCTTGTGAAAACTGTGGGGCGTCATCCGGGGCAGCAGCCTCTGGATGGAGTGAGGGTGAGTCTGAAAGGGGGCAGGGGGTAGGAGCCCTGCAGGCTATAGGGACTTGTCATACATCCCTGCAACCTGACCCTGCTCCTGGAGCTGGTGACATTTGTCATCAGCCCCTCCACATTAGGTCTTCTAGTGGTGACCCTGGGAAACCGGAGACAGAGGCGCTGTGATGGGCGGCAGCATTTGGGAGCCCTGGGAAGGAACTTGGTGCCACCCTGCAAGCCAGCTAAAGAGCTCTTGTGGAGGTAGTCGATAGGTTTTGCTGATTGATTGGATGGGGAGCAAGAGGAAGAGGAGTCAAGGATGGCTTCATGGCTTTGGCCTGAGCCACGGAAGGACAAGTGTTGCCATGAACTGAGATAGAATGAGGGTTCGAATAGGGAAGGTCAGGAGCTCAGTGTTGGACACAGATGCCTGCTGGACATGCTAGGCTCATGGACTGTTACGGGAAAAACAGCTCAGTCTAAATGGTCACCCACAGGGACCATTCAGCTCACTCACAAACCATGCCGTGAAGTACAATCCAGTAAGAAGACCAAGGTGGACCCACCTTCACCCTGGAGAGGAATCTGAGACATTTAAAGTGAACAAGAACCACTCAACAAGTGTTTACTGAGTGCCTAGTATGTGCTAGGTAGAGTTCTCAGTGGTGGGGATAGTGGTAGAGTGGGGAACAGCTAACCTTTTAGTCAATTTGTCATTTGTATAGACTTGTAAATGAGAGGGGGAAAAGCCCAGAAGGACCTAAATTCTTAACAGCGATTATCCCTGGAGAAATGATGTTATTTTTATTATTCCTCTATTGTTAGAATTTTATGCAAAAAGCATATATGACTTTCATAATTTTAAAAAGTGCCTTTCCTCCCAACATATAAATGACATTTATATACAGACCTTCAGGGTATAAAAAGCATTTGGGGGCTCTAAGCAGAATTCTGTTAGAATCTAGACTCAGACCCCATTAGATTGTCCTTAGTTCTTCTCTCCACTGTGGGACTCAGCTCTTTAAAGCAAGAAAGATGGAAGAGCAATCAAGGCAGGAGATCTGTTCTTTAGTCCCAGTTGAGCCTGGCTGTGTGGTCTTGGAAAAGTCCCTCTACTTCTCTGTGCCCTAGCTTTATCCTCTGTATAATGTATAATGAGAGGCTGAACTCCACTTACTTCTAAGGGTAAGTGGATTTCCTTTCATATGCAACACCAGCTAACTGACTGTGTTTGCCTGGAGGTGTGGTGAGAGGAGACAGCATGACCACATTAGGAAGGTCCAGCATTGAGATCAAGGAGCAACGTCTGTTGTGGACAGAGCATGGGAAAGAGGTGGCCCATATGGCAGATCACTAGTTGCCTTGGACTAGATGGTCTCCAAGGTCCACTTCAGCAGTGACCTTGGGATGGAGACACCCTCACTTACTGCCAAGCTGAGGTTGTGTATGGACATGTTGCCTATTTGCAGATATCAGGAACATGACAGTCTATTAGACATGGGTGCTGGCACCAGCTCCTACCAGCTCATGAGAGCCCACTGTCAAATTTTCAAGACTCGTGCAAGTTGGCTGTTCAGCTGTTGGTAGCTTGACCGGCAATGATGGGAATACTTCTGTGATGGGAATTGGCTAAGATTACAAATCAGGGTTATTTATTTTTCCCAAAGAGTTGTCTTACCAGTGTACCACTGAACCTTGTGCTAATGTGAAATGCCCTTTTTTCCTTCCCACCCAGATTTAGGGTGTCCAGCCATCCCCAAATCAGTTGCCTTGGAACTGACCTGCTTTTATATTGAAAGTCTCACATTGGGGGAAACAGCTCAGTCTCAGGCAAGCTCGGATGACTCGTCACTCTGCAATTCTTTCCCGTGAAGTGAAGATAGCCAACATTTTAAGAGCCTGAGCTATTGCTAGATATACTACTCACGGCCACCCGCAGAGTGGGCTTGCTAAGCCTCCTTTGCCAAGCAGAGAAATGAACAGGGTTAACTGGGTGCCAGGAGAGCCACACTGTGCCAGGCAAAAGGCACATCACGGGCAAAGCTTTGGCGGTAGGATGGAGTCTGTTGTGTTTAAGAAAAAGCTGGAGCACAGAGACTAAGGAGGAAAGTGGGATAGGTAAGGGTGGAAAGGTGGCAGGGCCCAGGCCATGTGGGATTCATGGGTCATAGTGAGGAGTGACTTCATCCTTACGGTAGATGTGGCAGGACACCCTCAGAGCCTCGTCAGGACCAGGGTCCTCATTCCCTCAGCTGCTGATGGCTCATAGCTGGACGTTGCCCTCTGTCAAAGAGCTGTGCCTCACTCTGGGGAAACCCATAGCTAGACTGGTTGATACCAGAATACAAAGGCCCAGTCTTCCTGCTTTGATTTTGGACAACTCTGAAGGGCCAGCTCCAGAAATCCTCATGGGATCAGCTGACGCCTTGGTACTCATTGTTCAAGTTCTCCTGCTTCTTCCTTACAGCTGTTTGACCTCAGAGCACTCACCACAGAATCGCCCCCATTCAATCTTAGTCTCAGAATGTGTTTTCTAGGACGCACGGCAATCCTCTTCAAGGCACTGGGCAGCCACTGCAGGGTTTTAAGTGGGGTAACCAGATTAGATCTGCATCTTATAAAGGCGATGAGGCTGGTGGAGTGAAGGGTGGGTTGAATTAGGCACCAGGAAAGGCAGGAGACCAGGGAAGATGCTATTGTAATCAACCAGGGCGGGGGGGGGGGGGGGGGGGCTGGTGAGGCCTGGACTAGATGGATGCATGGGAATAAAGAGAAGTGGAGGGATTAAAGGGATATTCACAATCGGGTCTATCTGTTTCCAAAGCCCAGGCCATTGCCATTATTCTTTGCCTCCCCCAAATATGTTCCAGGCTTGACTTGCTTTCTCTGGGATGCTGAGTCCATGGTTTTTATCAAGGTGGATTGGAGCCAAGCTCCGATAGGCCCTCTAAACTCAGGAGGATCTGTTTGGGTGACTATGGCCTGAGCAGGTGTGTTCACCACAATGTACATTCCTGGTTTACCTGATCTGATTTTGTTGTATCTGGACAGGAGCCACTGACCCTTGAACTCTCTGGTGCTCACCTGCCATTGTAAACCCAGGTGAAATCTGTAGATGCTCCATGGTCCTGCCCAGTGATCTTGTGCTCACATCTAAGACAGTGTGAGAGGACATGCAGAAGGACCAGGGATGGGTATTGGATGAAATAGGCAAGATGTAGACAAGATGGTTGCCACAGGAAGTAAGAAGTGATGAATGTCTGATGCACTGAGACCTTGGTGGGAGAAGGTGGCCTGGGAGGTATCCTAAGGGAGGAGGCTTTGAAATTGGGCTTTGGTAGGTTTGGGAAGACAAAGCTGAAAAGGGAAATGGGGTCGAGGTCAGGAAGACACTGGACTGTTCAGCTGTTGGTATATACAATTGACACGTCCATAGGCAGTGGAGACCCCTGGAGAAGCGCTAGTCCCAATTCCTTTCTCTCCATCTCTGTGCAGCCCTCCAGGGACACTGACCTTTGGCCCTCAGACAGTTTTCTAGAAATAGGCAGGTGTCTCTGGCCAGAAGGGGCGGTATTCTGTGTCCATTCTCTCTTTGGAGGCAGAGTCCCTGGTCTGGCCAGTCACCTCTCCTCTGCCTCAAAGTGAACCTGGATTTCCTAGACTTCCTTTGGGCTTCTGAAGCGGCCATGCTTTCTTCAGAGCTGAGGTTTGACTTGCAAGGGATGTTCTCACTTTGCAGCGGTGCAGAGGCGAAAGCACTGACCAAATCCCTTGTCTGTGACCACCACCCACTGCCACACTTACGTGATCAGGAGCAAGTCACTGAAATTCTTAATTTCAATGTTTCTAACTCTAAAATCCTAACCTATATCTGTTAGGGTATACAGGGGTGGGCAAAGGTAGGTTTATTCTTGTATTATTGATTAATTATTGCATTATTTTCCACACAAACTATAAACCTACTTTTGCCCACCCCAGTATATATTTTTTGGCCTCCAGGCAAAAAAAAAAAAAACAAAAAAAAAACTAACTCAAAAAGACTTAAACCAGCACTTTCCATAGAAATATAATGTATGTAAGCTATGTATGTAATTTTAAGTTTCCTATTAGCCAGATTTAAAAAAGGTAAAATTAATTTTGAGAATGTATTTTATTTAATGATATCCAAAATATCATCATTGCCAAATATTATCATTATAATATGTAATTGTTAATGAGATTTTTTACATTCTTTTTTGTACTGATTCTTTGAAATTCAGGGCTCAGTAAACACATGTGTCTAGTGACTCCCATATTGGACAACACAAGTTAAACAACAAGGATATTTATAATCTCACGTAAACAAGAATTCAGAAGTAGAGGTTAATGGAAGCTCAACAGCATAAACAAGGACCCAGGTTCCTGCCACCTTTTGCTCTGCCCTCTGTAGTGTCACCATTGTTCTCAGCTACCTCCCCTCATGGCCCCAAATGGCTGCCACTGCTCCGGGGTCACCTTCACACACAACAACACCCATCAGCAGAAAAGGGCATGTTTCCCTATATGTTTGTCTTTGTAAGACCTCTTTCCTGTCTCCCTCTCCCCACCCATCCAGCCGACTTTCCCTCAGGTCTCAATGCCAGATTTCTTCGCATGGTCATATCTGATCCAATCATTGTCAAGGTGGCTAGGCCTAAATGTCTGGATCAGAGCAACTGGGATTTACCCCTGGATTGGGGACCTTTATCTGAGTCCCATGGAGGAGGACTGGAGCCTGGCACAGAGTGAAGGTTCTTTCAGCAAAGAAGAGGAGAGTTGCAGGTGGGTCATCACAGTATTGGCACAATCCCTGCTCCTCTGTCCTCGCCAGGTTGAGCTGATGGACTTTCTCAAACTACCTGGCATTCGTATGTCATCTACAATGTCCAGTTTCTGTCCATTTCTTTAGAGTGTAGTGAGAAGTTAAAGGCACATGCTGAACAATCTCAGTGTGGAAAATGTCTAGATTTTTATAATTCCATTCCCAATCTTTTATAATTATTAATACTGAATTTGAGGGCAATTTTTTAGGGATTGTCCTTCATGGACACCCAAAAGCATTTAGTTTGTTTTCAAAGAAATAAAACGCTCTTTTTCTTTAAAACCCTTTTAAAAAATTCTAAATTTGTTGGCTTAGCTGTAACTATTAGTAAATCACATAACTTCCATAATGAGCACAGCTGACTTGGGAACAGTCTTAAATAGACATGCATGTGGTTACAGAAGTGTGCGGACTATCAGAACTCGGCCTGCCCGCCAGCACTTCGGGGGCCAAGGGCATCAGCTGGCAGGTTTCACAGAGGGAACGGAGCATGTTGGTTAATTGGAGGTGAGTGGAGAGGTTTCACAGCCCTACTCCAAGCGGCATATTAGAATCACTTACGGTGCTTTTAAAAACTCTGGTGTCCACATCAATAAACCATCGTCTCTGGCTTGGCGAGTGGGTCTTGTACTACAGACACTACAAGAAACTACTCTGTAACGTGTGTTTAGGGGATGTGGAGGCAGGTCTCACTGATAAACTCCCACATTTTCTTCTTCCCAAGGACGGAGGCACGTTGGTCTCCCTGAGTCCGGGGTGTGCCCACATCAGCGAAAGCTGGGCCTTTCAAGACCCAAAGCTGCTTTCTCACAAACAAGCAGACCAAGGCAGAAAATGGGGGCTGGTCTCATTCCCTCCCTCTGATTTCTCTCTGTCCTCCCATGGGCCCTTTTCATCTTTCCAGTTAATCCTTCCTGGGCCAGTATTTCTGAGCAAGTACTGTGACCTGTCAAAAAGCTAGCCTTTAGTCTGGGCCAGTGTGACTCAGTTGATTGGGCATCAGCCCATGCACGGAAAGGTCACTGGTTCAGTTCCCAGCTGGGGCACATGCCCAGGTTGCGAGCTGGTAGGGAACATGCAGGAGGCAGCCTATCGATGCTTCACTCCCACATTGTTTCTCTCTCTCCCTCTCCCTTCCCCTCTCTGAAATCAATTAAAAAATCAATAAAAGTATTTCTTTAAAAGCTAGCTTTTATTGAGCACCTCCTTTGTCCTAGCTGCCTCCCATATAGTTCAATTAATCTTTGATAAACCAACCCACTGCCGAGTCCTCACCCGTCATCTCTCTGGACCACTGCTGAGGCTGCCTGACGTTGATTTCTGTGCTGGTTGATTAAGTGTAGTCTACCCCTGGCACTAGATTCCAAGCCCCTGAAGGATTATTTATTGCTGTAACCCCAGCACCTAGCACCAAGATTGCAGTATCCACAGCAAACAGTTGTTGAATTCAAAGGAATAAATGAAATAGGTCTCATTACCTCCAATTTAGGGGAAAACAAGGCTCAGCGGGTTTAAATAAATGATGCCTATTTAAAAACTATTCTGTGTCAGAGTTAAGGTTAAAACTTGGGTCATTCTCCACTAAACCAGAAGGGCATTTGCAGAGAGAAGGCGATACGCAGGTTTTATTAAATTTAGGAGCCTGGTCTGAGCGACTGGCCAGCAGGTACCATAGTTAAGGCCCTCACTAGCCTTTTTTAAGTATCCCTGTAACTCCCAGAGTTTGAGCTGCTGAGCCTCAAGCCCTGAACAAGGGTGGCAGTCCCTGCCCATCACACTGAGCACTTACCACGTACGGAGTCACGAGGAAAGGCAGATGTGGTCCCTGCCCCTGAGAGAACATAGGGTGGCAATCAGGAGAGACACAGATTCATCAGGTGTAGACTGAGGGCTTCCTGGGGCCTGAGAACTGTGCTAGATGCTGGGATCATGGCAGGACCACCTACACAAGTCTCCCTCTCTCTTGGAAGCCGAAGTGCGGTATGAAAGGCTTAAGGTGAACAAATGATCAAAGTAAGTATCTCATTGCCACTGGGGAAAGTGCCACGAAGTACTGAGTGACACGACACCGCGTGGCAGGACTCAGGGAATAGAGTTCAAGAAATCTTCCTGGGTGGAGTCACATGGAAGCCAAGGCTTGAAATATCAACAGAGTTGGCAGGGGTGGGAGGTGGGGGAGTGGGGGGTGGTGGGAAAGAGCATGCCAAGAGGAAAGGAAGCATGTGCAAAGGCCCTGAAGCAGGAAGGCGAGTGTGACTAGAGAGCCATTGGAGATGAGTCAGGACATGTGGGCAGTTGCAGCCCCTGCCAGGCCTTGCAGGCTGCTGGGAATTTTGCTCCTTGCCCTTTGGGCAGTGGGAAACCCTGCCTACAAGGCCAAGTGAGGGGCCAGCCCTAATGGACTCAGGAGGCACGTCCTTCCACAGAGGGCCTCGGGCAGCCAGAAAACTATGTAGGGTCCCCTCCCCTTCCCTCCCTCTTCCAATGCATTCTTCCTGTCCCCTAGAGAGCACTGTCCTGTCTTAGAGAGAGTCAGGCTGCGGATGGCCCCAGCACTTGGCTTTTCCAATCCTTCCCAGAGAGCCGTCACTCCCAGCCTCCCCTGGGTGTCTGTGCCTCTGGACACTTGCTTATAAGTTTCCTAATATAGCCGGTCTGTTTCCTCAACTGGTGACCAAGAGCTGCTCTTCTGTTGCAATCTGAGTTTTTCCTGGGCTTAAAGGGGCCATGAAAGTCCATCTCATGCCAAATTTAAGCTAAAGGTAGTAGGGTTGATTTAATTTTGAATCTCCAACCCAGAGATTCGATGTCTTCTCTCTTTCCCCAGTTTACCACCTTCTCTGCTCTCTTCTTGTTTACTTTTCCTTCTCCCCACCCCCTCACCCCTTTTCTTCTGAGACAACTCAAAGGCACATGGCTAGACATGGATGTGAGTTTTGGTTCAGATGCTTTTATTAGCTGTGTCATCTTGGGGGAGTCTTATAGGAATCATTAAATACCTCTGCAGTCATTTTCACAGTACTCTTTTCTGATGGATAGAACAGAAAGGAGAGAATAAACAGTTACAGAATGCATGTTGTTCATTATTCATTCACTCATTCAACAAATATTCATTGAGTACCCATTTGGTACTGCCCCAGACACTGAAGACAAAATAGAACGAATCCATGTCTCCATGGAACTTACATCCCCGTGTGACTGGTCATTGAAGGCAGGGGAGCCCTGATGTTTCTCTTACCTCAGCTGTCCTGCCCACTGGACAGAGGGGCTGCAAGCACCAGGGTCCCTGTCCAACAAATTAGAGCTGAGTTTCTGATGGTGTGGCTTAGGGGATCTGTATTTTATTTTCAGAACTTCTAGGGTGGGAGTCAGGATTGAGAACCATGGGCTTAGAGCATGAGCTCTGGGTGTCAGAAGACTTGGGTTTGAATCTGCCTTCTTAGCTCTCAAGCTACCAACCTCCTCTCCTATAAATCAGCATCATCATGGGACCCACCTCACAGGACCCTGAGGGGTTTAAGTGAGCTCTTGACATTGTGCATGGTCCTGATGGGGTTCTTCATGGCGAAAGGCTGGGGTGGGGAGGAGAGGGCACTTGAGCTAGAGCTGTCTGTGCTGGGGGGGGGGGGGGGCGGGAACCAGGCAGCCTGGAGTCATGTGGACCTGCTGTCCTCCTCCTCCACAGTCACAGTGCCCCAATTTCTAGAAGCCCTACAAGTCAACCTTAGGCCAAACCTCAGTGAGCAGAAGGGCAATGGAGGCCTTAAGAAGAGAAACGAGTTGCTCAATGTCACACAATGAGATGGAGTTTCTGTACGGGTTCAAACAATGAGTCTGCAAATATTTGTGGAGCACCTTTCTGTGCCAGGCATTGTTCCAGATGCTGGGGATACATCGGAGAACAAAACAGGAGAGATCCCCGCCCTCATGGAGCTTCCATTCTAGCAGGAAGAGAAAGACAATAAATATAGTAAACCCATCATATGGCATGTTAAAAGGTAATACATGCAATAGAAAAGAAGCAAAAAGAGATTGGGGATGTCTGGGTGCTTGGTGGGGGGTGCAGGCAGATTGCAATCAGGATAGGGCTCATGAAGCAAAAGACTTGACAGTTATCTGGAAGAGGAGAGATACAGACAGAGGGAACAACCCTGCAAAGGCCCCACCGGGAGCATGCCTGTTCGGCTGACCCAGGGTTCCCCTACCTGGCTGGCTGTTCAGTTACGCAGCCACCGGGGCAGACGGATTTATTTAATGAGACGAAGGCCACTTGGGATTGTTTGGTGAACCAGGGGAAAGTATTGGCATGTGTTTAAAACAAAAGCCCTGGATTCCCTGCCCCCAATTTAGTGAACTTTGTGTCAGGTACAGTTCTATGTGCTGGAGGCATGAAGATGAAGGCAGAGAACTGGCTTTCGGTGGTGCTGTTGAGGGGAGACAGGTGGAGGGTGTGTGGGGAGGGAGAGGTGATGAGTTGGTAGTAGTTTTGTCACATCTGGGGGGCTCCCATCTCCAGGCTGACATGTGGAGCTATAGAGGGAAGAAGGGGTTGAAGATATATTTGGGGCAGGGGCAGTCAGCCGGACATAGGTGACAGTTATAAAAACCTGATGGTTCAGTCACCCAGTGAGGATGGGGAGAAGGTTTTGAGACCCCTGAGAACCACAGCACACAAGGATAGTGGTGGAGTAGGAAGATATTTTGTCACCTTTGTATTGACCTGTTCATCCAATTCAGGTGACCTCACACACTAGCACAACTTCTGTCGAATCACATTATTACACACATATCTTTTCTTTCTGAAAATTTCAGAGATCTTAGCTCATTTAAACCTCAAAAAACCCTGTGAATTAAGAGACAATTATCTCTGTTTGACAGATGAGGAGGTTGAGGCACAGAGAGGGTAGGTCACTTGCTAAAGGTTGCACTGCTAGTAATGGTGGGGGCAGGATCTGGACCCAGCAGCCTGGCTTCTGCTGTCTGTGCTCCCAGACTTCTACTCTGTGCTGCCTCTTTGCACGTGGTGGCCCACTCACAGTCTTATTCCCAGGAGCTCACATTCTGACTCATGGACACGCAAGGTCTCCTTGACACACCACAATCCTGCATCCACATGGTCTTACACGGTTTCAGTTTCACAACCTCACATACTCATTTATCCTAGAATATCTCCTCATATTGTGCTTTGGCTTGAACATCCAGACCCTCTCACATACCCATAATGACTCCTCTATGGAACCTTGGGTACTCACCCACTGTAGATACTCTGTATTACACACTTATGATCTTATACAGTTACACTAGAGGCCTGATGCACAAAATTCATGCGGGGGGGGGGGGGGAGGAGGAGAGGAAGGTCCCTCAGCCCAGGCTATACCCTCTCCAATCTGAGGCCCCTTGGGGGATGTCTGACTGCCAGTTTAGGCCCAATCCCGGGATCAGGCCTAAACCGGCAGTCAGACATCCCTCTCACAATCCTGGACTTACTGGCTCCTAACCGCTCACTTGCCTGCCTGCCTGGTCACCCCCAACCAGCCTAGTCGCCCGACGCAGCCTGCTGTTAAGTCATTTGGTTGTCCCTCACTAACCCCCCTGCTGACCTGGTCATAAGCAGCCATCTTGTGAGGGTGTGAGGGTCAATTTGCATATTACCTCTTTATTATACAGGATGGCCTTGCACAAATACACACTCTCCCATTCTCTCCAACAGTCACATGCTTTCTGACATTCACACGACTGCAAACTCACTGTCGTAGTCATTCATGAACTTGGACATGAATGACCATGCACACACATTTAACCTCACACACTGACAGAGCCTTGCGTGTTGCACAGCTTTGCACTCTAACAGTCTTGCACCCTCACTCAACTTTGCCTTTCCTTGCACTCAAGACTTTGAATGCTCTCATTGGCTTATGGTACATTATTATGACAGACGCACATGATCTTGGCACCTTCTGTGCACTCACAGCCTTGCACATTCATGATTGTTCATGTTCCCACTACCTTGCGCCCGCAGGTGTAAATATTCACGTTACTGCACAAACCCAATGTCTTGCCTACTCACTCTTGCACCATCACTCTCTTGTGCGTAATTTTAAATCTGTGCACACATTTAAATTCACACACACAGTCTCACCTGCTCATACAACTTCACCCTTAAAATTAACTGCTAACCTCCACCTGGCTCTATTTTGCACACTAAAGACTCTGGGGTATTCCCACCAACAGAAATATCCACGCCATGCAAACCCCTCTGGCTTGTCCGTTCGCATTCTCCCACATTTGTTTAACCTCACTCCGGGGCCTCACCTGCTCACACAACGTTGCACATTGACGCTCTTATTCTCCCAACCTCACTATCTCGCACACTTGTGACCGGCCATGTCCCGACCAACGCAAATATTCACACCATTGCACACATTTCTTGTGGCTTGTCCGCTCATGTTCTTGCACACACGGGTAATCTCACACCCTCAGAGCCTGGCCTGTTTTCATGACTTCCAACTCCTTGCCCCTCCGATGGCCTTGCCCCTCCTGCCCTGGCACACCCAGGCCCCTGCGCACTCGCCGGGGCCCCATCCTGCGGCTCCACTGACTCGCCCTCTCGCCCTTTCCTCGCCCGCAGGGACTTACCAAGGCCAGTTCACCAATGGCATGCGCCACGGCTACGGTGTGCGCCAGAGCGTGCCTTACGGGATGGCCGTGGTGGTGCGCTCGCCGCTGCGCACGTCGCTGTCGTCCCTGCGCAGCGAGCACAGCAATGGCACGGTGGCCCCGGACTCGCCCGCCTCGCCGGCCTCGGACGGCCCGCCCCTGGCCTCGCCCGCCATCCCGCGCGGCGGCTTCGCGCTCAGCCTGCTGGCCAACGCCGAGGCGGCGGCGCGGGCGCCCCGGGGCGGCCTGTTCCAGCGGGGCGCGCTGCTGGGCAAGCTGCGGCGGGCAGAGTCGCGCGCGTCCCTGGGCAGCCAGCGCAGCCGCGTCAGCTTCCTCAAGAGCGACCTCAGCTCCGGCGCCAGCGACAACGCCTCCACCGCCAGCCTGGGCGAGGGCGGCGAGGTGGCCGACGAGGCCGCGCCCTTCGAGGCCGACATCGACGCCACCACCACGGAGACCTACATGGGCGAGTGGAAGAACGACAAGCGCTCGGGCTTCGGCGTCAGCGAGCGCTCCAGCGGCCTCCGCTACGAGGGCGAGTGGCTGGACAACCTGCGCCACGGCTACGGCTGCACCACGCTGCCCGACGGCCACCGCGAGGAGGGCAAGTACCGCCACAACGTGCTGGTCAAAGGCACCAAGCGCCGCGTGCTGCCGCTCAAGAGCAACAAGGTTCGCCAGAAGGTGGAGCACAGCATGGAGGGCGCCCAGCGCGCCGCCGCCATAGCGCGTCAGAAGGCCGAGATCGCCGCCTCCAGGTAGGACCCTGCGTGGGCGCACAGGGAATGGGCCCACTTGAGGAAAGGGGTCCTGGGACCGGGCCACCTAGGAGGCCATGTCTCCACACCTGTTTCTGACCATTAAAAAACACACCGTCAGAACATCCTCCAGGACTTTCAGAGAGTTCATTGGGGGTGCTTCAGATCTGGTGTTCTCCTTCAATTACTCCCATTCACCCATTTACCAACCCCACCATACACGGAATCCTGCCACTCACCCAACCTGTCTAATATTCACCTGGACAACCAACTCTTCACCAAACGATCCACCCTACCCACCCACCCACTCCACTTTCTGTTTATCAATACTTGAATTGAGTCACCCAGCCTCACACCCAACCACCCAGATACCCATCCAACCACCCAGTCACCCATCTGTTCACCCAACCCACCATGCACCTAACTTCCTTACTAAACACTTGAACAACCCCTTCATTCACTCACTCTCTCCATCCATCCTACTCACCCTCTCCAATATCCATCTGAACAATTACCCACTCACTCAACCGGTTCTTCATCCACCCATCCAACTTACCATCTCTTTACCTACCCAACCATCCAGCCACCCAACCATCCAGTCACCCAACCATCCAGTCACCCATCCAAATATCCAGACACCCTTCAACCACCCATCCATCCCTTCATCTACAATGACTCACATTCACTCAACTGCTTCTATCTACAAGGCACCCATCCTAATATCCAACCATGTTTCCATCCACTTAAACAACATTCACTACCACTCACCCAGTCATCCGTCCGTCCGTCCGTCCATCCGTCCATCCAACCAACCACCTCCATCACCCAACCATTCTTCCATCCAACAATCCATCCACACTTCCATTACTCATCCACTCTCACCTATCCATATGCCAGCCCTGCCTTCATCCATCCTCCTTGCATCCATATTCTAACATCTTTATGTCTTCTCATTGTACTTCAGGAAAAGTTCTAATGTTGTCTTCAAACATTTATAGCATCTACAGTGTGCATGGCACTATTTTAAGTGGTTTACAAATATTGACTCATTCTGTTTCCTTAAGGACCTTGTAAGATCGATACTATTTTTATTTCCATTTTACAGATAAGCCAAATGAAAGATAAGGTGGCTTGTCCCAAATCATCCATGTAGTAAGTGGCCCTTCCTAATTTAGTTCCTACTTTCCTATTCAGCCTCCTTTTCTACCATTCTTGACCTGGACCTGGATTTTTTCTCTGTGCTAGTCATGCTGGCCTTTTATCAGTTTTCTTTAGTTCTCTGGCCAGAGGACTTTAGTTCTAGTCCCTCTGTCTGGATGGCTCATCTTTCCTCTTGCCCCTTAATTCCTACTTCTTCAGAGCTCAGCTCAAGCCCGAACCACTTAGAGAGCTGATGATGCTCAGTCCACTGCCACAGATGGACTATTACTCAGCCACATGGACACCTTCTTAGAATGTCTTACAGCAACGTTATGCTGCTTAGGTGTCTTGTTTTCAACCTATTATTTAATAGAGGGATCCCTATGTACAAGGGGTTCTTTATGGAATAAATTCATTCTATCTTTAAAAGCTATTCATGAGGTAGGTACTGTTGTTATTCCCTTTTTGCAAACGTGAGTGAGTTGCAGGGAAGCAGTGGGTGTGGCAAGACAATCGTAAGGTACTTGCCTTTCCAGTGCCTGTAGCAATCCTGCCTGTGGCTCTAAATGGACTGGGCTGGAGGCTGGGGCACTGTGGTCTTCAGAGTAAAGCAAACCTAGGGTCAAATCTTGGCATTACATTTTTTTAGCTCAGAGACTTGGCAAATCGGTTTGCCTGTCTGAGCTTCAGTTTCCCCATCCGTGGCACCACTGCTTTTCAGTTGTGTGTTCTTGGAAAAATCAGTTTTCTTCTTCAATCTCAATTGTGTCATCTATTAAAATGGGGTTGGTCTAAGGGTTGAGAAAGATGGGTGCAGGTCCAGTGGCTGGTTCACAGCCCTTTAGTGGGATGAGTTCCTTGGTAAGCTGACTTCAAGATGGAGATTAGTGTGTTGGAAGTTTCTGGGGAGTGCTCTGAGGATCAACACTTGTGGGAAAGAGAAGGAAGCAGGATTGGGCAGAGGGAGATGGGGCAGTCCCCACAAAGGCCTATGCCAACCACAGGGCCGTGCTACAGTGGAGATGACCTTCATAGTCAAGTTGAGGTGAGGGAGCTGGATCTTTACATCCTCTCAGCTGGATGCAGGGGAACCCCTGGAAAGGGGTGTGACCTGGGGCTGGATGGTTCTCTTCAGCCAAGGGCAATCCCTAGATAGGGCTGACAGCTGGCAGCACTCTGAGCAGCTGGGAGTGGAGTGTAGAAATAATGTCTTCAGTCCTGAAGGGGTAATGGGGTGGCACTTGACAGTATCCATTACAGTCTAGACACCCTGCAAAGACTCAATAAGCCTTATTTGTCATGGTGTCATTCAGTGTATTCATTTTACAGATGTGGGAACTGAGACCCCGAGAAGGAACATAATATGCTCAAGACCACCTGGCAAGCAAGTGGGAGAACCAGGGCTTCAGCCCTTACCTTTCTGATTCCAAGCTCTGCCCAGCACATCTTAGTATCGTTAAACTTTGTAAACTTTTAATTGTTGTGAATGTGTAAGCAGTTAGTATCATTAAGATGGAAAGCAGGGCCCTGGCCGGTTTGGCTCAGTGGATAGAGTGTCCACCTTCGGACCAAAGGGTCCCAGGTTCGATTCTGGTCAAGGGCACATGCCTGGGTTCCAGGCTCCATCCACAGTATGGGGTGTGTAGGAGGCAGCTGATCAATGATACTCTAATCATTGATGTTTCTGTCGCTCTCTCCCTCTCTGAAATCAATAAAAAAATATTTTTAAAAAAGGTATGGGTAATTTTCATAAGACTTCTTGGTTAGGGGGAGGGCCAGGCTTATGACAGGGTGATCATACAATTTGTTGTTTAAAATTGGGCACTTTTATGAGTTAAAGGGAGCACTTTAAAAAATGAAATGTACATAGTAGAATAATTTTAGATTAAATAATTTTAGAAAAGTTGCAAAGGTAGTATAGGAAGTTCCCACATACCCTCTGCCCGGTTTCCTCTAATGTTAACTTCTTACATGACCATAATACATTTGTCAAAGCCAGTTTGTTCATTTCTATTAACTAAATTCCAGACTTTGAATTTTACTAGTTTCCCACCAGTGCCCTTTTTCTGACCCCGGACCCCATGTTGCAATAGCTGTCAAGTCTTCTGAGTGGTCTGTGACAGGTTCTCCGTCTTTCCTGTTTTTCTTGATCTTGATGGTTTCAAGGAATATTGGTCAGGTATTTTGAGAATGTCCCTCAATGCTGTTCTCATAACTAGACTGAGGTTATAGATTTGGGGGAAGAAGACCACAGAAACAAAGTGCCCTTCTTGTCACGTCCTATCAGGAGCACAGGATCTCGTCATGACTTACCACGGAAGATGTTGACCTTGATCACTTGGTGAAGGTGGTGTCTGCCAGGTTTCTCAGCCTCCTGGCCCGGCAGGTCCGGGGCTTCTCATTTCCCCCTTGCCGTTCTCTGTTCTTTGGAAGACATTAAGTCCAGCCCATACTCGAGAAGGAGAAGGTTCTGGAATTAAGCTCCAGACAGAGGAGTATCAATATATATTATTTGGAATTCGTCTGTAGGGAAGACTTGTCCCTTCTTTCAAATGGAACATTTTATTTATTTATTTATTATTTATCTTTATTGTTGAAAGTATTACATATGTCCCCCCTTCTTCCCCATTGACCCCTTCTGGACAGCACTGTCCCCCACCCCAGATCTTCACCTGCATTGTCTGTGTTCATGGGTTATGCATATGTACATGTAAGTTCTTTGTTCATCTCTTCCCACCCTCACCTTCCCTTTGAGATGTGACAGTCTGTTCCATGCTTCTGTGTTTCTGGCTCTATTTTGTTCATCAGTTTATTTTATTCTTTAGATTCCATCTATGAGTGAGATCATGTGATATTTGTCTTTCTCTGACTGGCTTATTTCGCTTAGCATAACACTCTCCAGGTCCAAATGGGACATTTTAAAGTATTATGCTAAGTGTATATCGTGATGACAGGCATAAGCAAGAACTGTCCTGGGACACAGCAGAGCTTAGAGTAGATAAGCGTGTAGGTTCTTGATTCGAAAGGCCATGAGTTAGAATTCTGGTCCTTGTACTGAAGAGCTGTGTGACCTTGCCGAGTTGCCTCCCCACTCTGAGCCCTGGATTCTCGTTCCTCCTGGTGCCGTTGTGAGGAGTAGATGAGCGAATGCCTGTAAAATGCCTGGCACAGAGCAGCCAGCGCTGAAAGCAGTCATTGTCATCATCTAACATGTTTGATTTAAAGGTGAGGAAAAGGAGCTTGGTGGCAAGGAAGGGTTTCCCCAAGCTCTCACCTACTGGGGTAAATTCTAGCCCCTCCCTGCCCCTCTGCTTTCCCTGCCCTCCTGCCTTTGGCCGTGAAGGTGTTGAGCCCCTTGTGAGAAGCTGCCAGGCCCAAGAATGAGAAGGTGGCATCTGGCTCTCTGCTCAGTAGGAGAGTGCAGGCGAGATTTGGATTCTTCTTGTGTCTGAGGAACATGTCCCATGTGCCCACGGGGCTGGTGCCATGTGGGCGGGGGGGAGGGGGCCGGCTGCCTGGCTCAGTTTAAGCTCGGAGGGAATTTCCAGTTAAGGACATCTTTGGGATAGGAGGAAAAGCAGGGTTGTCTCCCTCCTGGGGGCGCTGGTGAGGAATCGGGCCACAGAGGAACAGAAAGCTTACCCTGCAGCCGCCAGCCTCCTGGCCCGGCAGGTCCGGGGCTTCTCATTGTGACATTAGGCTCCTTGTCCCCGGCCAACCTGGAACTTGTCAGCTCAGAGTTTAGGATCAAGACAGCTTTCCCAGAGGGAAGGGAGAAAGCTGGGATGTCTCTCCCCACTAAAACGGCTCTGGCCTGAAAAAGATTCTAGATCTGCACTGTCCAATATGGCAGCCACTGGCCACATGCGCCTGTTGAGCTCTTGAAATGTGGCCGCTCTGGACGGAGAGGCACTTTAAGTGTGAAACAGGCACTGGGTTCCACAGACTTGGGAAGAAAAGAATGTAAAGTAACCCATGAGTCATTTTTTAATATTGATAACATGTTGAAATGGTTATATGTTAGATATATTGGGGTTCGATAAACTGTATTATTATAATTAATTGCACCTGTCTCTTTTTTACTTTTGAATGTAGCTACTAGAAACTCTTAAGGTGACATGTGTGACTTACATATATATGTAATGTGATTTTTTTTTCAGAGAGGAAAGGAGAGGTATAGAAAGTCAGGAACATCAATGAGAGAGAAACATTTATCAGCTGCCTCTTGCACACTCCCTACTGGGGATGTGCCTGCAACCAAGGCACAAGTCCTTGACTGGAATCGAACCTGGGACCCTTCAGTCCACAGGCCGACACCCTGTCCACTGAGCCAAACCTGCTAGGGCTCACATTATATTTTCACTGGGCAGTGTTTCTGCTCTGGTCAGGGGTGGGGGACATCCAGCCTGTGGGCCATATAAGGTCTGAGAAATCATTGGGTCTGGCTCTGTTGAGGCATTTGTGGTGAGTAAATTAAATGTGTGACCAAATATAGCAGGTTAATTTTAAGCTGATACTTTCGTATGGCCTGCAAATGATGTTATAAATATCCACATGGCCCCGGGCAGAAAAAGATTCCCCACCCCTGCTCTAGACCCACTCAGGCCCCTAGGAGCTAGGCTAACCCTTTCACTGGCCAGATGGGGAAACTGAGGTCTGGAAAGGGATGAAAGGAACCCTAGCCACTAGGTGGTCGTAGGGACTAAGCCTCCTGTCTTCTGATTTTGTGGTGAAGCACTCTTTCTGTAATACCTTTTAAGGTCATAAATACTGAGCCTGGGAGGGAAGCTGGGATGTTTGGGAAGGTGTCTAAACTCTTCTGGTTGTCATGCCAACGCTCTGATGAATGGCTCCCATCTGGAAGGAGCACAGTGAGTGGTTAACAGTGAGGCTTTGGGTCTGCCTTGCGCTTACCATATCTTGCCTTCTCTCCAGACTTCCATTCTCTCATCTCTGGAGAGAAAATAATGAAGTGTGCTCACGGGAGTGAAATCAGGGACGGCGTGTGAAGCCCTCCGCACAGGGCTGGAAGCAGGAAGTGCTCAGTACGTGTGAGCTGGTATTGTCTTTGCCGTCTCGTGTCCCGGCAGCAGAGGCAGGGCTGGCCTGCAGGGGTTCTCAGCTGTCCCAGGGAGTGAGGCTTGGAACATCAGGTTTTGTACCAGGGGGGTGTCAGTGTTGCCCTGAAGACAGGGCACCCTGAACTGGTCTGCCTTCTGCTTCCCCACCTCCACACCTCCATCTCCTGCCCAGCCCAGCCCTGGGAATTCCCAAGTTTAGTGCAGGGATAGATAGAGCTGGCTTTGTGAGTTACTGAGACATGAGTTTCTCAGGTGAACAGGAAGCCCGGGTGATACGGTAGCTAAGAGCTTGGACTGTGGAGTTGAACAGACCCAGGTCTGAATCTGGTTTCAACTTCTTGTAAGCTGAAACCTCACCTCTCTGGGTCCCATTTTCTTCTTTATTCCTCAAATAGGAATTACGTTAATTCTTCCTTCAAAGTATGGCTACAGAGTAAAAGAAATAGCCCATGGAAGGGCCTGTGCTTTGAGGGCGTGCAGGGAGGTAGACGCTGTTCCTGTGAATCATGTAGCGTGCTGTGCTCATCCCAAGTGTCGCCCCTGAGAATGAACCCCTCCGAGGGGAGGCCCTGTCCCCTCTCATAGTCCCTGCAACTGTTTCCACACTGGCGTCTTCTGCACCATTCCAGGTTTTGTTAAACCATTTTCCCTTACTTGCCGTTTCATCTCTGTCTTTAATTCAACCTGCTTAAAACACATGCATTTATTGAAAAGGAAGACGTTTGAGTCACTGGTCAAAGTGGGAGACCCATACTCGGGGAATTCGGAAAAGAGAACGCTATGATTCAAGCCTGAGGTCACACTCTTAGTGCCAGAGGTGCTGAGCCCAAAATCTGCTCTCTTTTTGCTCAAAAGCAACATTGGCAAGAGATGGGCAGGTATAAAATACTGTGGGCACCTGACCGAGGTTTGTCCTTGACTCACAAGAAGAATGGACCTGGTGCCGTTTCAGGCTCAGACTTTGCTCTCCAGCATCCATTTCCCTCACCACCAGGGTACGCAGACCACCCAGGGAGAAGAGGGCCTGACCCTGGGCCAGGTCTGAGGGAGAGTCTTGGTAATTGCCTGTGTTTGAGCCTGTTTATTTAATTTTATTTAATAAATACCCATCTGGTCTTTATTTCTGGGTTCCAGGCGGGATTCTAATTACCTTACATATAATAACTTACAAACAACAACCCTGAGGAAGGTACTCTTTTTCCCATTTTACAGATGCGGAAACTGAGGCAGAGACAGGTTAAGTCTCTCAAACAAGGGCATTCAGCCAAGTAATGGGCAGAACTGGGAGTTGAGACCCCAGAACCAGGAGACCTGGTTCTAGAATGTTCTTGACCAGTCTGACCTTTGGCCAGTTTTCTTTCACAGACATTCCTGAGTGCTTACTCTGTGCCAGGCTTGTGCTGGAGCACTGGACACCCAGTGGTCAGTATCTTTGGGGACTCCCAGCTTAGTGGCAAAGACAGACAGGGAGGGGACAGCATCTTGGTGGGTGCAAGGGATGCATGAGCAGAGTGACTAACTGCTCCAGGGTGGTCTGGCAAGGCAGATGGATGACGCTGGTTGAGAACTTGCCAACTGGAGAAGAGGAAGAGAAAGGTCACACCAGGTAGAGGCATGGCGGTAGGAATGCGTGTGGTGTATTTTGGGAGCAGCGAGTCATTGGGGTCCTGGCGTGTATGGGGAGAGAGATTAGAGATGAGGCTGGGATGGCAGCCTGGGGCCAGGTTAGGACGGGCTTTGAGAGCCGGGTTAAGGAGCTTCAGAGTCACTATGTGGCGGGCACGATTTGAGTGCTTAGCAGCTCAGTGGCCGGCAAACTCATTAGTCAGCAGGGCCAAATATCAACCGCACAACGACTGAAATTTCTTTTGAGAGCCAAACTTTTTAAACTTAAACTTCTTCTAATGCCACTTCTTCAAAATAGACTCGCCCAGGCCGTGGTATTTTGTGGAAGAGCCACACTCAAGGGGCCAAAGAGCCGCATATGGCACGCAAGCCACAGTTTGCCGACCATGGGCTTAGCTGAATACACTTATCTGGTTCAAACTGTAGCACATAGAGATTTTGCTTTTAATGTGGCCCAAATCACACAGCTAGTAAATGCTAGACCTGAGATTCTGGCCCCAGACTTGATGTTCTTAGCCACTACACTATTCTGCCACGCAGATTTAGTGAGCTTCTCTTTCTCTTTGTTTTCTTTTTCCTTTTTACATTGTTCAGAACAGCATTCTTTTTATATATATATATGTGTGTGTGTGTGTGTATGTGTGTGTATACACACATACACACACACACACACATACACACACATATATATTAATTGATTTCGGAGAGGAAGGGAGAGGGAGAGAGAGCTGGAAACATCAATGATGAGAGAGAATCATTGATCAGCTGCCTCCTGCATGCCCTCCAGTGGGGATTGAGCCCGAAATCCAGGCATGTGCCCTTGACTGGAATCGAATCCGGGACCCTTGAATGCAATGAGCCAAACTAGCTAGAGCCAGAACAGCATTCTTGCTCAACTTTAAGGAAATTCAAAATAATAAGAGATAGAAAGTAGTAAAACCCCTCTCCTATTTCCACCCGAGTTGAACCTCTGAAGTGCTGTTATTAACAGTTCACTTATGGCATTCTTCCACGTACTTATTCTGTCCACCCCCCCTCCCCAACTGGTACCACCTACATCATGTTCTTCAACTCGCTTTTTTTTTTTTACTTCCTATGTTTTGAGATCTTTTCATCTTATGCACACAGATCTGCCTTATTCTTTTAACTAGCTGGATGTATTTTGATTTACTTAACTGGATCCCCCTTCCATAACAATCAAAACCATTTCTAGAATGCTCTTAACCAGTCTGACCTTTGGCCGGTTTTCATGGTTACAGATGAGGCTTAGGTGAACATGTTGCTCATATTCTTGCTCACGGAGCTGGTTAAAGGGATGGCTCAGCCAGGCACCTTCTCCGGTCAGACACCTTCGTGCATTATTGGAACACATTGGAAATAGAATGGCATAACCCAGGCCTTTGCAAGGGACTGACTCCTGACTCACAGTAGATATTCAGTGGGTACTGAAGAATGATTGTTCCAAGGGGTGCAAATGATTTGCCTGCTGGGGGGTCCCCATGTCTTTGCCTATCCCTGCTCGGACAGATCTACATGTAATGGGTTACATTTCTAGAAATGGAATTGCCGAGTCAAACAGAACGTGCACTTTAATTTTTATCAGAACTCCAGTTAATATCCAGAGGTAGCACCCTATTTATACTCTACCCCCCACCATCAATAGTCCAAAGAGGGCTGCTTTTCTCACACCCTCAGCAACACCATGTATTATCAGTCGTTTTCATTTTTGCCAAATTGTTTGAAGACAGTGAGGCGTCCCATGAGCCCAGTGGCCATCGTTCACTGCCCTTGCTCTCTCTTTTTCTGGCTCTTGTCCCAAGATTCCTGGATATGGAGCTCCATTGATAGGGTGATCCTTGAAATGTTGGACGGACAACCCACCCCAAACTCCTGCCATCCATCGCATCCCTCCTTCTGAATTACTAGATGGACAGAATCCCTTTGCTCCCAGAAACTGGGGACCCGGGTGAATGGAATGTCCCGAGTTGTCAGAGCCAGACCCTCCTGCCATACACGAGGCAGCTGTGACTCCATGGCCGGCCTCTGAGTTGAGTGTCTGGGGAGAGAGAGAAGAGCTTGCCTGAGTCTCTGGCAAAATACAGGGACGACGTGTTTAAGGGTGCCAGCCCTTCCAAGCTAGGGGAGTGGATAACCAGAGGAAAGACGGTGAGAGCTCCCATCAGCCCTCAGACAAAGTTGGTCAGAGTGGAGATGCACCTTTGGGAAGATGCAGCCCAATGTGCTCATTTCACAGGTGGAGAAACTGAGGCCTAGAAAGGAACAGTGACTCAGGGTCAAGGCAGAGAGAGGAGCATGGCCAGCGGGCTCTTGGGAGACCTCGGTTGGCTTCTGGGTCACATTGAAAAAATCAGCGAGGCAGGGGACAGGGTTCTGGGAGCGGGAAGGAATGTTTTTATCTCTCTTGGCCCCAGCACTCTACGAAACGTACTTACGATCCAGCTTCAGAACCTTTCCAGCTTGTTTTTTTCAGCCTAAACAGCAGAGTTGGAAAACAGACAGGCCAATACCCTCCAATAGGGGAGAAAAACGCCCTTTCCCCCAATGCAAGGGTTTCCCTATGTCTCAGTGAAAGGTCCAACTGCATGAAGCCAGAGGTTGGCCCAGAGCAGTGTCAGAAACTCGGGGGTCAACGCCAGGTGGGCCCAGACAGAGGAGTTAGACCAATGGGCAGCAAACTCATTAGTCAACAGAGCCAATATCAACAGTACAACGATTGAAATTTCTTTTGAGAGCCAAATTTTTTAAACTTAAACTTCTTCTAATGCCACTTCTTCAAAATAGACTCGCCCGGGCCATGGAAGAGCCACACTAAAGGGGCCAAAGAGCCGCATGTGGCTCGCGAGCACGGTTTGCCAACCACTGTGTTAGACTAACAGTTACAATGAGAATGGTAGTGGCTGCCGCAGAGTATGGGTTCGAGGGCTCGGACTCAGGGTCGGCTGCCTGGGTTCTTTCTAGTCCTAGACACTCGCTGGAAGTGACTTTCCCTGGAACCTTCTGTACCTCCATGTCTTCATCTCAAAGATGGCGGTCGCACAAGAACCTGCGTTGTTGGGCATAGGAGAGGATCAGGTATTTCGGACAATGCCTGGCACAGCTCAGTGCCCCGTTCTCACTACCAAGTGCCAGGCTCTGTGCCTCTTCCCTGTATGGCGTCATCTTGTGTAAGCCTCATGAGGGAGGCGCCATGCATTATATCAACCCATTTCACAGACGAGGAAACTAGCCCCAAATCCCACAATAACTGGCACAACAAAGCTTCAAATTCTCTGTTGAATGGGAAAGTCTTTGAGCTCTAACATTTCATGTGACTATTCTGCCTTGACCTTGGGGTGGGGCCATACTTTTTTATATCCCAGAACTGTTGAGATCATAGGCTGGGGAAGTGGAGAAATTGAGGTACAGACTCCGCTCTGTTGCTCGCTGGCTGTGTGTCCTCGATCCACGCAGACCTCACTTTCCTCGTCTATAGAACGGGCAGTAACAGCTCGCCTCCCAGATCGTGTAGGGTTTGGGTACAAGTAAGTTGAGTGGGAGGTGATGCCAGGAAGGAGGAGTAGAGAGGAAGTGAGTGGTTAGAGTGATGCAGGGAAGAAGGAAAAGCTGATATAAATGAGATGATATGTGTAGAGGACTTTGCATGGTCTTGACGCTCAGTGGGTGCTGGATCCGGAGAGGCTGTGGCCAGTTTTATCATTCTTCTACCCCGAGACTCAGTGGCTCAGAGAGGCCAGCAGGCCTCCACGCTTCATCTTCCCCCAGTGCCGTCCGTTTTGTACCCCTGGGTTTCCAAAGCCCAGACTAACTTCCACCTGACTTCCTACGTTCATGCCAGTGAGTCTGTGCCATTGAGAGAGGAGTTAAAAATAAAGGCCTTCAGCTCCTTCAAGTAAACACCCGGCTCTCTAAAAATAGCTCCTCTGCCACAGGTCTCTCTGGAGCCAGGCTGGCCTGAGGGATGGGACCTGGCGAGGCTGTTGTCACAGCCAGGCAGGCCCCTGGCCAAGCGTCCATGTCACCCCACCTGGCCTCCTGGCCTCCGAGCCTGTGGCCTGGAGGGGAACCAAACGCCCCTCATTTGTCTCCAGCCTTTTTTCCGTCTCTCCGGCCACCAGCCCCTCTCACCACACTGCTGTCAGGGCCCCTCCTCCTGCCCTGTACTCTTCTCCTCCCAGCAGCTGGAGTGAGCTTTTCAGAATGTCAGCCTGGCCGTGCCACTCCAGTGAGCAGAACTTTCATGGGGTCTTTAGTTTGGATTTCTCTAAAAGCAGAGCCTGAGACAAGGATTTGGGTGAAGTTGAGTGGGAAGTGATGCCAGGAAGGAGGAGTGGAGAGGAAGTGATTGGGTAGAGTGACGCAGGGAAGAAGGAAAAGCTGATATAAATGTCTCTTATTGAGTCGCCACTGAAGGCCAGAGGCTGGGACCTCACACGGAATACCTCGTGCACCTGTGGGGTGTGGGGTGGGTGGGGGGTGGGGGGATGAGGGGTGGGTGGTGGGTGGGCAAAGCATTGCCCATTGGCTCCAGTCCCCCATTCACTGGAGATTTCTCCTGGGGGCATAACCCCCAGGACTTAGAGATGTGCTTGTTCTCCGGGTCTCACACAGCATCCGAGCAGGGAATTTCCTGGGACAGGAAGTGCCCGGGAAGAAACTCCAGCCATAGTCCCGTCAAAGGGCCATTTTCTTTTCTGCCCATGGTCCTTTGCACACGCTGTTCCATTTGCCTGAAATGCTCTTTCCTGACTCTTTATCTTGCTAATACCATCTTGCTCATCAGGCCTTAGCCAGCTCAAATGTTTCTTCAGGGAAGCTCTGAGCTCCCATCTAGCCTGGCTTCCCCGTTTTACATGTCCCTGGCACTCCTGCCTCAATTGCCACCTCCCCCACAGTCTGTGCTGTGCCAGGCATTGTCGCAAATTAAACCTTTGGGAATGAAAACCCACATCCCTTGGGGCCACAAATACTCTGTTTTCCTGTTTGGTTGTACACTACATGAGGATAGGGACCCTGTTTGCCATGCTCACGACTGGGCACCAGCACCCAACACACACGTGAGGCTCAGGAAGCACGGGAGTGACTAGCATTGGGTCTCGGCCATCGCATGATGGGAGGCACCTTCCATTGGACTCATTTAAGCCTTCAAACACGTTCAGCAAATATTTGTGGAGCACCGACTATATGCTAAGTCATGTTCTAGGCTCGTAGGGAAGAAAACCTGAAGATCCTGACCTATGTGGAGTTTACATTCTGTTTGGAGAGATGGCATAGTAGACATCATAAATTACAGAGCAAATTGCCTTTTTTTTTTTTTAATTTATTGATGAGAGAGAGAGAGAGAGAGAGAGAGAGAGAGAGAGAGAGAGAGAGACTTTGATTTGTTGTTCCATTTGTTTATGCATTCATTAGTTGATTCTTGTATGTGCCTTGACCGGGGCTTGAACCCGCAACCTTGGTGTATCAGGATGACACTCTAACCAACTGAGATACCCGATGAGGGCTGCAAGTTGCCTCTTGGAATAGATGGCCTCCTTTTTAAATTTTTAAAAACTTTTTAATTAATGTATTATATGTGTACATATCTTCCCATTGCTCCTGTCTCCCCCCCCTACCCCCCCCCCCCCACACACACCTAAATGGCCTCCTTGAGAAAGTGACATGAAGGAGTTGGAAGAGTTAGCTGAGGGCATATCTGGAGGAAGAGCAGCCCAACAGAGGGCAGAGCAAGGAGAAAGCTCCAAGGTGGCCACGGGCCGGGCATGTTCTAGGGACAGCAAGGAGACCGGCATGGTTGATGTGGGCTGAGAGAGGAGGGCAAGGCTAGAAGAGGCCAGAGAGAGAGAGAGAGAGTATGTGTGGAGGGGGTGGTGGGGGAGAGACAGATCACTAGTTCAGTATGAGAGCCATCAGCCACATGTTTCAATTTAAATAGAAATTACTTGAAATGAAAGAAATTAAAAGTTCCGTTCTGGAGTTGCAGTAGCCACAGGTCAAGTGCCTGGCAGCCGCCGTGTTAGACGGCACAGAGATATTAGTAGACCATTTCCCTCATTGCTCCAAGTCTGAGGGGACATGCCTTCGCAGGTCCTGCAGGTCATTCATTGTAGGGCAACAACCTTGCGCACGCATAACTGGGCACACATCCTGGGGTCCTTTCCTCACCTCCCAAAGTGGGTATGATTAAAGCATGCAAGGCCATTTGGTCCAGCCCCAGACAATGTCTGAATGCCTTTCCCAGCATCCGTGCCAACTCAGCCCTGCAATCACTGCTTCTGTATCTCCAGGCACGGGAAACTCACCCCCTCCTGAGACAGTCCGGGCCGACTTCGGACAGCTTTGCTCTTGGATTTGCTAAAACCAGAACAATGTTCTGCCTCTTTGTAGCTTCTAAACATTGGTCCCAGTTCCACCCCCAGAACTGTGTCATTAGAACTGGTCAGTAGCAGGGAACAGAACCTGCCCGCAATGTCTTAGCCACTGGGATTATCTTCTCATCAGAAGATCAGAGAGGCAGCTCCAGGATGCCCTCAGGGACCCACCTCCACCCCCTGCTCTCCTTAGAGTGTGGCTTCCGGTCTTTTACCCAAAGATGACCTCTGTATCCCTAGCTTCACCTCTGCATTCCAGGGCAGAAGTTGAAATGCAAAACTCTTCAGGGGAAGTAAAGCCACCGGGTTTGTACCTCATTCTCCAGAATGAATCGCATGGCCTTTCTTTGATGCAAGGAGTCTGGGAGGTGAATGATTTTAGCTGGATACATGGCTTTCCTGAACACGATGAAGGGGACAGTGGGTGTTCGGTGAGCAGCTAGCGATGTCTGCAAGGACAACCCTGCAGAGATTTGAAGATTGTGACCCTAACAGCCCCAAGAGTTTTCTCTGCTCTCCACCTCTCCAGCCCCTTCCCTCAGCTTCCCTTTTCACATCTCCCCACTTCCTCCGTTTTCCAATTGGAGAAACAGAGGCACAGGTTTGGTGATCAAGAGCAGAGGTTTGCGGGTGGGACAACAATGGTTCCTTCTGCAAGTTGCTCTCCTGAGCCTCAGTTTCCCAACAGGTGGAATGTGGTTGAAATTAGCGCAGTGCCTCCTGCTGAGGGTGTGAGGGCAAGATGAGATAACCCAGGTAAGGGACTAAGCACATTGCCTCATGTACAGTAATTAACTCCTCAGTGGCGGTCATCATTTTTATTATTATAACTGCTTCATCGGTTCCTTCTTGTGTTGAATGCAGAACCAGAGAGCCCAGATCAGTTGAAAACTGCTGGGATCGCTGCGGATTCTCCATAATCCCAGCAGTCCCCCCAGAGAGCCCCTCTCCTTCCGTGGAGAGGGGTGTGGAGCGGGAGTGCAGATGGGAGGGAGGGGCTGCCGTGAGGATCCATCTCCAAAGCCACATCCTATCACATTACTGCTGAAGTGCCGTTCCCATCAGTCAGGCTTGTGAAACCCTAACTGGGAAGGGGTATTACCGCAAGGTCACAGCTGCTGGCTGCCAAAAACCGTAACCCCACAGGGGGTTGCTGTGGCTTTGCCAGGAGCCTGGCCACGGCTGGGGGTCCCTGAGCTCTGACCCACCAGGTAGAGGGTCAGAAACGCGCACAGTGGGCCTTCTAGAAGGGAATGTGTCAGAGGCTCACACGGGGCAGTCCCTGGGCTACAGACCTGCAGAATTCTTCCCTGGCCACCCCCTGGGGTGGAAGCAGAGACAAGTGTTGTGTGGCAGAGAAGCCGCCCTGGAGCCCTAATGGTTTCTTCCTTTATTTGTTAACTAGAGGCCCAGTGCACAAAATTCATGTCCTTAAGCCCAGCCTGCACCCTCTCCAATCTGGGACCCCTCAAGGGATGTCCGACTGCCCATTTAGGCCCGATCCAGGCAGTTGGACATCCCTCTCACAATCCAGGACTGCTGGCTTCCAACTGCCTGCCTGCCTGCCTTCCTGATTGCCCCTAACTGCTTCTGCCTGCCAGCCTGATCACCCCCTAACCACTCCCTTGCCAGTCTGATTGATGCCTAACTGCTCCCCTGCCAGCCTGATTGCCCCCAGCTGCCCTCCTCTGCAGGCCTACTCCCCCCAACTGCCCTCTCCTGCAGGCCTAGTCCCTCCCAACTGCTCTCCCCTATAGGTCTATGTCCCCTCCAACTGCCCTTGCCCTTCCCTGCAGGTCTAGTCACCCCCAACTTGCCTCCTCTGCCAGCCTGGTCACCCTTAACTGCCCTCCCCTGCAGGCTTGATTGCCCTCAACTGCCCTCCCTTTCAGGCCTGGTCCCTCCCAAGTGCCCTTCCTTGCAGGCCTGGAACCTCCCACTGTCCTTCTCTGCTGGCCATCTTGTGGCAGCCATCTTTGACCACATGGGGGCAGAATCTTTGACCACATGGGGCAGCCATTTTGTGTGTTGGAGTGATGGTCCATTTGCATATCGCTCTTTTATTAGATAGGATAGGTTACAGGTCCACATGATTCCAAACCCCAGTTATACAAATGTAAAGTCTGTCTCCTTGCCCTGCCCTCCCCTTGTGCCACCACCTCACTACATGGGCAACTATTGCTTGTAGTTTCTTCCCTGTGAAGGTACTTGTTGCCTATATTATGGTGCAACTTAGGAAACTGTTCATATCTGACCAGGTTTGACTTCCAAAATGTAGACTTCATACAGTTCTACCTACAATGAGCAAATGCGCATTGAGATGCCAATTTTCCTCTTTCTTAAGTAAAAGGTAACACGTTAAGCATACAGTTCTACACTTTGCCTTTTTCTCTTCACTGTGTATACATCAGAGATCTTTCCATATCTTTCCAAATGTAGAACTTTACCAGTTTTTAACACTTGCGTCATATTCCGATACATTATTTATTCGGACCCCTGTTGTTGAACAGGATTGCTTGAGTCGTTTCCTGAATTTAGCTGTTAGAAAAAGCTGTAGACTCATCATTTCACCCATGGACTAGTACAATGGTCGGCAAACTGTGACTCACGAGTCACATGCGGCTCTTTGGTCATTTGAGTGTGGCTCTTCCACAAAATACCACAGCCTGGGCGAGTCTATTTTGAAGAAGTGGCGTTAGAAGAAGTTTAAGTTTAAAAAGTTTGGCTCTCAAAAGAAATTTTAATCATTGTACGGTTGATATTTGGCTCTGTTGACTAAGGAGTTTGCCAACCACCGGACTAGTATATTTCTAGGATAAATTCGCTGAAGTACAGTTACTGATCAAGGCCTTCTGTAGTAGTTGTCCTTCTTTATCTTCCTTTCCACCGAGTGTGAGGGTGAGAAGGCCTGCAGCTGACTGCTCAATGACCTTGGACAAGCCCTTGCCCTCTCAGGGTCTCTGTTTCCTGGGGCACTGAGCTCTCTTTGCCTTGTCCTTGGGAAAAATAGCCTTCCCAGATTCGCCTCCTTGCCTGGCCTTTCCCAGGCCCCAAACCATGCGCAGCTGCTGTTGCCATGGCTTCTTTGGGAGATAACTTCAGCCCCAACGGAGGCCGAGGCAGCCATGGAGGAGCAGGCAGAGGGGACCAGCATGGGCAGTGTGGGCTAAGGTAGAACTCCACATGCCAGTCACTGATACACTTTCCTGAGCCATACCATCTCCATGTGCCATCTGGGTTATTATTTCCTTACTAATTTAAAATACTTAACTTTACTAAACCTACATTTATAGCAATAAACTTTATTTAGTTCATTGCTATAAATAAAGTCAGTGCTATATAAAGAGAAGTTAGAAAAAAAAACACACACACACAACAACAGCAACAACCAGAAAATACATACACACAGGAAAAGATAATACAAGAAGTAAACATCGTAAACCATCCCTCAGACTGGCTGGTGTAGGAGGTCACCGTTTGATTCCCAGTCAGGGCACATGCCCTGGTTTTGGGCTTGATCCCCAGTGTGGGGCGTTCAGGAGGCAGCTGATCAATGATTCTCTGTCATCATTGATGTTTCTAGTTCTCTCTCCCTTTCCCTTCCTCTCTGAAATCAATAAAAATATCCTATCTAATAAAAGAGTAATATGCAAATTTGATCATATCTTTGCCACACCCACAAGCCACATCCACCAGCCATGCCCACCAGCCAATCAGGAGCTGATTATGCAAATAAACCCCAACCAAGATGGCTGCTGCCACTGAGAGCAGGAGGGAGGCTTGGGTTTCCCTGGCAACAGAGGAAGCCAAGCTTTCCATCTGCCATTGTGGGCCTAGGCCTCCACTCAATGTTACAATGTTTCAATTATAAAAGATATAGAAATGGTGGCAGCCACTGAGCTGGAGAGAACAGAGGCTTGGGTTTCCCTGGCAACAGAAGAAGCCAAGCTTTCAGCCTGTGGTTGCCTCCACTCTAGGTTACAAAGTTTCAAACAGAAATGGCTGCCGCCCCAGAGCGAGCAGAAGGCTTGACTACACTCCAGGCTACAAAGTTTCAATTGTAGACATAAATTAATCCCAGATTGTTGGGGGGCGTGGCCAGCCTGCAAACCTCCACAGGCCCCTCGCCCAGGCCACCCCTGACCCCAAGGGAACCACCACCCTGATCTGGGACACTCTTCAGGGCAAACCAGCTGCCCCCCACCCATGCACCAGGCCTCTATCCTATCTAATAAAAGAGTAATTTGCAGATTGACCGTCACTCCAACACACAAGAGGGCTGCCTTCATGTGGTCAAAGATCCTACCCTCATGTGGACACAAGATGGCCACCACAAGATGGCCAGCAGGGGAGGACCGTTGGGAGGTTCCAGGCCCTGCAAGGGAGGGCAGTTGTGGGTGATCATGCCAGCAGGGGAGGGCAGTTGGGAGGAACCAGGCCTGCAAAGGAGGGCAGTTGGGGGCGATCAAGCC
Source organism: Antrozous pallidus (assembly GCA_027563665.1). Classification (NCBI taxonomy): domain Eukaryota; kingdom Metazoa; phylum Chordata; class Mammalia; order Chiroptera; family Vespertilionidae; genus Antrozous; species Antrozous pallidus. The sequence continues at coordinate 74,306,349 of CM050518.1, forward strand.
TTCAGAAGGGCAGTTAGGGGTGACCAGGCTGGCAGGGGAGCAGTTAGACATCAATTAGGCTGGCAGGGTAGTGGTTAGCAGGTGATCAGGCTGGCAGACAGAAGCACTTAGGGGCAATCAGGGAGGCAGGCAGGTGAGCGGTTTGGAGCCAGCAGTCCTGGATTGTGAGAAGGATGTCCAATTGCCAGGATCGGGCCTAAACGGGCAGTCAGACATCCCTCGAGGGATCCCAGATTGGAGAGGGTGCAGGCTGGACTAAGGGATATCTCCCACCCCCCATGCACAAATTTCGTGCACCAGGCCTCTAGTATTTAATAAAATAAAGTAAGACTTCTAAGAACTACCCACAGAGAGAAGAGAGGACACCTGTACACAGCTTAGGGTGGAGTGTGGTGGGGTGTCTTTAGCTACCCCAGCTCCTTCATGAGCAAATTGCAAGGTTGTTGTTGTTTTTTGTTGTTGTTGTTGTTTTACTCTCAGATGCTGCCTGAGACCCACTCGGAGAATTGTCCTGTGATAAATAGGGGAGAGGATACCTTGTGGTCAGAGACAGCAAACCACTCTAGGCAAGCAGGGCTTTAATGAGCAGCTCCAGCACACCCTCAGCTCCTGGCTTGATTTCTGGATGTCTGTCTGCTTCAAGCTCTAGCTCAGAGGCCTTTTCTGTAGCGAAGCTTGCCAGCTTCTTTTTCCCACTGGACTCCCTATTCTAGAAGCTGCACATTCTGAACAGGATTGTTTTATTATAGATCCTCTCTACTAGACTATAAGCTCCTATGGCCAGAATTCTGATCCTGAGTTTCTTTATAGCCCTATTGCATTGTCACATGCTTATCCTTGGCAGGTAGGCACCTAGGAAATGCTTATAGAAGGCAGGCAGGAAAAAGGACGGAAGGTGATGGATGGGGTTGGAGATCCTGGCCAGGTTGCCAGTTCCTGATCTGTGACTTGATGGCAGTATGACCTGTTTCCTCATCTATTAAAGAGTCTCCTTTACTTCCTCTGTTCCAACCAAGTCAGGCCTATTACTGCATAATAATTATGGTAATAATAGTAGTGGCTGCTGTTTATTCATTCAGCACATTTTTATTAAGCACCTACTATGGTCCAGATCCTGTTCTAAGTGCTGGGGATTCATCAATGAACAAAACAGGCAAAAATCCATTCCGTGTGGCCCTCCCATTTCACATTTGCAACATGTCACAAACTGAGAGGAATTTCACAGGCACCGTTTCACTTGCTGTCGGGGCAACCCTGAAGGGCGAAGGTATTGTTAGCTCCATTGTACTGCTGTGGGGAGTGAGGACTAGAGTCACATGATTACCACAGGTCAGCTGGTGCATGAAGGGTGACGATGGGACTGGGACCCTGGCATCTGATTCTTAGCCATTGTGACATGCCCTGCTCTGCTCACAGGCCCCCATCTGCCTGCTTCTCTGGCTTTGCTCAGGCTGTTCCCTATGCCCTTCCCCACAGTGCCCACTACTCATTTGATCTGTTCCCACTGATGTATCCCTCAGGCCCACTCATGACCTGACCCCTCCCTGATGGTGTCTTTTCTCTGTCTCTGGCCCTGCCTCCAAATCCTTCCTCTTTGTCCAGCCAGCCATGGCTGGTCACCAACAATGGAACCCTCTACTTCTTTATTTTGTTCCCTTGGACACCTCTTTCCCTTCTCCACCAGTCTGCCATCCCAGGGCTCTGACAGACCCACATGAAGAGCTCAATAGATATCTCTTCATTAATGCATTAACATCTGTGATTTTTCCTTAGCCTTTAGCTCAAGTCTCAGTTTGAAATTCTTCATTGTAAACATTATTTATTTTTCTTGGGAAATACGAAGGTAATATCTGTTAAAATAAACAAAACCTCAACAATAGCCCTTGTATACCTACTACGAGTATGTGGAGGGTAGAGTGCTCATTGCTACGGGGGCCACAGGAGTGACAGACAGAGTCACTGATCTTCAGCCTCAGCTGGCACCGTGGAGTGGTCGAGGCTGGATGACCACAAACCCAGTGCCCTGGTTCCTGCTGGATATTATTAACAGCTGCCTTTTACCCTCAGGCGCCCGGGTTTGAATGACCAGCTCTCCCGTCACTGCAAACAGAGCCTGAGGACATAAGTACTCTTACTGCGCCAAGCACTTTGCAAATACCAATTCATTTAATTCACTAATCCTACGAGGTTGGGGCTGTTATTCTCCCATTTCACAGATAGGAAATGGAGGCACGGGACAGTGAAATAACTAACTTAAGGTCACACAGCCAGGAAGAAACCAGGGCTAGGATTTGAACCCAGGTCATCTGGTGTCAGAGTTCTCTCACTCAGCCACAGTCTCAGCGAGAATGTCTCTCCCAGGCCTTCCCTTCCCAGGGCTTGAGCTAGATGTGTGGCCCCGCCTCGCCTCACCAGGAGCCATGAGCTTATCCCAGTCGTGACTGCTGTAACTTGGTTTTCTGACAGGAAGATAGCAGTGGGGGTCAGGATCTCCTCTGGAGACCTCAAGCTTGGCATAGCTCCTGGGGCCCAATTAAACCTTTGGGAATGCTTTTTCAACCAAGGGATGTGGGTTTTCCAGGGCCAGGCTGGCTCCTCCCTGTGGCAGCCAGATGCCAGCCCCCAGGAGTAGATGGAGCTGCCTGGAATTCCTTCCCAAGGCTCCTATCAGTTTTCAGAGCAGCCCAGAGTGGGATGAGAGGGGTCAGGGACACTGGGGGTGCTCTGGGAAAAGCTGGAATGCCACAGCGGAGTCCCACTTGGGAGGGGCCGGAGGCGGGGGAGGCGGCTGGGCAGGGAGGGCTCAGCTGTCACATTCCTCAGGCTCACAGAAAGTTCTCCTGGGCGCCTTGTCCTTATTTAGGCAGGAGATGTCTGCTGACTCTGGGCCTGTGGGATGCCATTGCAGGCTGGATCCCTGAGCAGGGTGGGGTGAGGTGGGGGTGCAAGCCCTGAGCCAACTCTGTGAGCCAACTCTGCAGGCTCTCTGGGGCTCTTGTCATGGCTCTCCAGGGTGGGAAGTTCAACCCCTGGGGAGAAAAATTACTTTCTAAGTAATAATGATAAAAATAGCAGCTACCATTTATGAGGTGTACCTACTATATGCAGTGCACCACACTAGGCTAATCTATAAACTCCATGAGATGAATTTCTCCTGTCACTGCTGCACCCCCAGATCTAGCCCAGGATCTTGCACACAGTAGGTGCTCAGTAAATACTGGTCATGATCCAATAACTATATACTTCCCATATACACTCACAATAATTCTAGCAGAAACTAAGCGCTATTATTATCCCATTTTACTCATAAGGAAACAGATTTGCGGAAGTTCCATGACTTGTCAAAGGTCATGCAACTTGGAAGTGGGGGAGCTGGGGTTTGAAACCAGGTTGTTTGACTCCAACACTAAACAATGCTTCCATCTTCTTACTTGTTTTTAGTTTCACTGGAAGGCCTGGCTTTCTCTCTTTATGTGAGTTGGATGGGTCACACACCCTTTCACTCAGGTCCCTCATCTGTGAATTGGGAATTGATAGTGATGTCTCCCTTAGAGAATAGCATGGGGACTAGCCGAGATCAAACAGGCAGATGTCTTAGCATCGTACCTGGTACACTGGACAGCTCTTGCCTATTGATGATGACGAGGAGGAGGAGGATGGGCCTCAGGGAATTCAGGATCCTCCTGGGAGGATTAGACCCCAGGTGCAGAGTGGACACAAGGTAGGCTCTGTCCCCAGGGTGCACGGTAACAATCATGGCCATCTGGGGAGGGCTCTCCTAGGCCACCTCAGGCCGCCTGGGTTTCCAAAGCAAGAGGCTGGAAGGGCCTGGGGTTTGACCCTCTGTTAATACTTGGTACACAACCATGTTCTCATGTCACCTTGATTGCTCAAGATTTTCATGAGCACCTACTATGTGCCCAGGCTGGGGCCAGTCTCCATAGAAGAGACAGAAGCAAGGCCTGCTGCCCTTTGGTAGTGCCTGCGGCCACATTGTGGAGTGGCAGCAGAGAGGATTGTGGGAGAAACACGGATTCTGGAGCCACTGTCTGGGACCCATTCCTTGCTGGTTGTGTACTCTCGAGCACGTGGTTGAAAAGCCCAGAGCCTCCGTTTCCTCATCTGTACTAGTACACGGAGGATGACAACAGCCGTTTTTCCCTTATGAAGTTGTTGTTGGGTTAAATGATGAAATATGTGTAAGCACTTGGTAAGTGACCCTTCCAACATGTCTGTGACAGAATAACCATCACAATGATTAATTTTCAGTTACTAGAAATGATCGCACAGGATTCTCCGGGCCTCAGTTTCTCCATCGTGTTGCTATGTTGTCATTAAATGAGAGGAGGTGCTTTCTGAGGTTCTTTCTAGCTCTGTGAGTCTCATAGCCAAGTCTATGTGACCGCTCCACACAACATTCACCTAACAAATATTTACCGAGCACCTGCTATGTGCCAGCTTCTCTTCTGGTGCCAGGGGCACAGCAGTGAGGCTTCTGCTTTTGGTGGGCCTTCCAGTGGGAGATAAGGTGACCTGGCAGCTAAGTGCAGGGAACTGCAAGAGCAGAGAGCTGGCTGTCAAGGTAAGCTTTCCTGGGTAAGGGTTTTGAAGGATGAATAGGAGTTCACCCAATGAAGAGGTAGAGGAGGAGGCTGGGGTCAAGAGTTCCCAGGAGAGGAAAGAGCGTGTGTAGAAGCTCTGGAGGTGGAAACAGGGGGGCTCATGTGAAGAACTATCTTCTGACTATCTGGAGGGCTGAGTTTGGCAAGAGCTAGGTCATGAAGTCGTATGCACATTTTCACGTTACCCTTCAGGCACTGGGAAGGACACTGTGGGGTCTTGAACAGAATATCAAGATCAGATTTCCTGGGGGTGGCCTCGGGAAAGGCTCCCTGGACCAGGTGGGGCACAAGAAGGAAAATTGTGCATCCAGTTAGAATTCAGCTGGACATTCCAGGACCGTCATGCCAATTGTTAAAAGCCTGAAACACTCCAGTTTGTATCGGTTTGTAATCAGCAGCTGCCCTGGGCCCCCTAAGTGCTCCAGCCACCCCATTACCGCCCTGTTCACCTGGCCTCTTGCCCAGGACTTTGACTTCCCCAGGACCCAGCATCTAGTTAACCACATGGCACAGTAGGGGGTCTCCACGCCATTCTCATTGGTTGGCTGTCCCCTAACCCCCAACACCATAGCAGTTGCTGGAGATTTTTAATATCACCCCAATGCCCACATTTCAGTCAAGTCCTCCACCTCCAAGAAAGCATTAGAGAACATCAGATAGAGCAGGACCAGCTCCGGAAACCCTAGTCTTAACCCAGGTCATGCCCTTTTCCTGCAGGGTGGCAGGGGTGAGACTGGAATGCCCCCTAAAGCCCGTTGGCACGCTGACTGAAGCAAGCTTGGACCTGGGGTCCAGCTCCAGCCCTAGCACTTCCTGATATGTGGCTGCCCTTAGGCCATGCTGCCTCTGGGAGCCTGGTTTTCCTGTCTGTTTAGTGTCATGATAGTACCCTCAGGGTGTGCCAAAGTGCAGCAGACCTCGGCTAGAGGTGGTCCTCCAGGTGATGGACTAGCCTTTCTTCAGGGGAGTAAGGGCCTCAGGGCTGGGAACCACCGGCCTGGCCCTCCCGCTCAGATGGCCAGGGTGAAGGCTGGGGATGTGGAACTCAGAGCCGCCCCGGGCCCCAGGCCGGGCTGCAGCAGTCCTGCCAGTCCCGGCTGCTGGCCCTTCTGGAAAGCGAACTGGAACTGAAGCAGCCTAGCAAATGTGTGAGTCAGCCAAGGCTTTGGGACCAGACAGACCTGGATTTGAGGTCCAGCTGGCTCTGGCACTTCCTAGCTGTGAGCCTTGAGAAAATTATTTTGAGCCTTTATTTCTTCTCCTGTAAAGTGGGTTGTCTTGAGGATGACATGAGATCGATTCTGTTGTTACCATAACAAATTGCCACAAATTTGGAGGCTTAAAATGTCACAATGTATTCTCTGCCGGTTCTGGAGGTCAGAGATCTGAAGTCGGTTTCACCAGGCTAAAGTCAAGGTGTTGGCAGGGCTGGTCTGCTGGAGGCTCTGACAGGGAATCCAATCCTTTCAGCCCCCATTCATTGGCTCGTGGCCCCTCCCTCCATCTTCCAAGCTTATCACCCCAGTATTTACTTCCATCCTTACATCGCCTTCCCTGATGTCGTCACATCTCCTTCCCCTTCCCTCTTAAAAGGACACTGCCATTACATTAGGGCCTGCCCATATAATCCAAGATAATCCCTGCACCTCATGATCCTTGACTAATCACATCTCCAAGGCCTCTTTGGCCGTATAAGGTCCCATTCACAGGTTCCAGGGGTTAGGACCTGGATATCTTTGGGGCTGGTATTCAGCTGGCCACATGGGTCAGGTGTCTGCCACACAGCGAACACTCAGTAAACAGCAACTTTGTTGTTCTGCATCCCCCTCTGTAGGCTGAGGCAGGGATCACGCACACAGTCATATGTGGAGGAGGCTTCCTAGCCAGACCGGCATTCTTTAAGAAAGGGAGAAGGGCCACCATAGAACATGATCTGGAAGAGGTCACCTCTATGGCCTGGGGATTTCAGGCTGGGCTTCCAACGTGGAGGTTCTCCATAGGGCCTGAGAGCAGAACAGACAGAGGTGCCACAGCCCCAACCCCGGACTCAGAACCCTGCCTCTCCCCAATCCCCCCTTCACCTAAAACATACCCACTTTCTAAATTTTTCAAACACTGGCAGAGGGCTTACTATGGGCCAGGCCCTGCTTTAAATACTTTGTGTACAATTTAGTTCGCTCTGTAATTCCCATAATCCTGTGATGTAGGGGCTACTCATGTCCCCATTTTACAGATGAAAACAATTACTGCACAGAGAATTCATGTATGTTACCCATAGGCACACAGCTGTGTTCCTAACCACCTTGAAATACCAGAATTAACAGCAAAATTTTTTTTTTAGTTTTCCAATTTTTTGACGATGAAGCCATATTATTTTAAACTATATATCTATACTAGAGGCCTGGTGCATGAAATTTGTGCACTGGGGGGCGGGGGATGTCCCTCAGCCCAGGCTGTACCCTCTGCAATCTGGGACCCCTCGAGGTATGTCCAACTGCCCGTCTAGGCCTTATCCTGTAGGATCAGGCCTAAATGGGCAGTTAGACATCCTTCTCACAATGCAGGACTGCTGGCTCCAAACTGCTCACCTGCCTGCCTCCCTGATTGACCCTAAGTGCTTCTGCCTGCCAGCCTGATCACCGTTAACCACTACCCTGCCAGCCTAATTGATGTTTAACTGCTCCCCTGCCAGCCTATTTGCCCCCAACTTCCTCCTGTGCCGACCTGGTCACCCCTAATTGCCCTCCCCTGCAGGCTTGATCCCTCACAACTGCCCTCCCTTGTAGAGCCTGGAACCTCCCAACGGTCCTCCCCTGCTGGCCATCTTGTGGTGGCCATCTTGTGTCCACATGGGGGCAGGATCTTTGACCACATGGAGGCAGCCCTCTTGTGTGTTGGAGTGATGTTCAATCTGCAAATTATTCTTTTATTAGATAGGATAGAGGCCTGGTGCATGGGTGAGGGCCAGCTGGTTTGCCCTGAAGAGTGTCCCAGATTAGGGTAAGGGTTCCCTTGGGGTGAGGGACAGCCTGGGTGAGGGGCTTGTGGAGGTTTGCAGGCCAGCCACGCCTCCCAGCAACCCAAGCGGAGGCCCTGGTATCTGAAATTAATCTATGTCTACAATTGAAAGTTTGTATCCTAGAGCGGAGCCAAGCCTTCTGCTCGCTCCAGGGAAGCAGCCATTTTTGTTAGAAACTTTGTAGCCTAGAGTGGAGGACTAGGCCAGCAATGGCAGACTGAAAGCTTGGCTTCCTCCATTGCCAGGAAAACCCAGGCCTCTGTTCTCTCCAGCTCAGTGGCTGTCGCCATTTCTGTATCTTTTATTACTGAAACTTTGTAACATTGAGTGGAGGCTTAGGCAGGCAGAAAGCTTGGCTTTCTCCGTTGCCGGGGAAACCCAAGCCTTCCTCCTGCTCTCACTGGCGGCAGCCATCTTGGCTGGAGTTTATTTGTATAATCAGCTCCTGATTGGCTGGTGGGCATGACAAAGGTACAGTCAAATTTGCATATTACTCTTTTATTAGGATATTGATGTCTATAATATATGAAAATAACAAAATACAAGTTAGGAATAGGTAGCTCACCAGGTGGGCTTTCTCCTGCCCTGTAGCCTTCTGTCTGTTCTGCTCTCAGAACTTCTCACCTTGTCTTACCTCTCCTACCAGATGGCGCCCTTCCGGGAAGGAGCCATGTCTGTCTGCCTCCGTGTTCACTGTGACAGTAACAGGCAAATGACTTAGCCTCTGTGACTCAGTTTCCTCATTTGTGAAATGGTTGTGGTGCCTACCTCATCTGGCAGTAGGGACCCTTAGGTTATTTTCCTTTTTTTTCTTATTAGAAAAAATGGTCATAGATCTAAATATAAGACTAATACGATAAAACTCTTAGGAGGAAATACAGAAGTAAATCGTATGACCTTGGATTAGGAAAAAAATCTTAGTTATGATGCCAAAAACAGAGGCAGGAAAGGAAAACAGATAAAGTGGACTTCATTAAACATAAAAACTTTAATGCTTTAAAGGACACTATGAAGAAAGTAAAAGGGCAACCCACAGAATGAGGAAAATATTTGCAAATGACGTATCTGAGAGTGGACTTGTATCTAGAATATATAAAGAACATGTACAACTCAATAATAAAAAGACAAAGATAAAACCAATTAAAATAAGCAAGGATCTGAACAGACATTTCTCCTGGATAAGTTCCAATTAAGCACATAAAAAGATGCTCAACATCATTACCTATCAAATGCAAATCAAAACCCCCTCATAAATCTCTAGTATGAGTAAAATAAAAAAAGATAGGCCATACAAGTGTTATTGCGAATGTGGAGAAAATGAAATACTCGTACATAACCGATGGGATTGTAAAATGGTACAATCCCTTTGGAACCAATTCGGCAGTTCTTCAAAAGGTTGGTCATACATACTAGCAGAGTTGCCATAGGACCCAGCAATTCCATTCCTGGGTGTATATCCGAGAACAGTGAAAACATACATCCGAACGAAGACTTGTGCATGAATGTCGACAGCAGCGTGATTCAGAGTAACCAAAACAAGCTCAGTGTTCAACTGAAGAACGAGTAAACCAAATACGGTTTATCACCCGGTGGACCATTGTGAGACTCAAGCCAGGGTTCGGGCTCTGGAAGAGGGGCCACGAGCAAATGACAGACGCAAGACAAAAAATAAATATTTGGAAATTGGGGGGCCAGGCGGGAGCCCAACACAAGAGGAAGGACTCTGGTTGTGCTCAGGCCTTGCCATCCTTTCCTTCATTTTGAGATACATCTATAGCCCTTAGGCAGGCAATTTCCAGTAACAGATAGACTATCTTATCAGTGAGGATTTACATGACTATCAGTTGTCATTATCTCGACTAAACAGTTGGTGCATAGCTCTGACCTTTGCCAGGGCTCAAGAGTCACCAGCATTCTGGCTCCTTGTCAACACCTCACTGCTAGTGAAGACAATGGGCAGCTCCCCACAAACCATATTTGACAATAGACAGGAGTGAAGTACTGGTATGTGACACAAGGTGGATGAACCGTGACAACGTTTACATCCTAGCTTGTTGGCAGTCCATAGGATTTTGGAAGGGAATTGCTGGTAAGCATTGTTATAATAACAAACACTGTAATAATAATATTGCTGAAACCGGTTTGACTCAATGGATAGAGCATTGGCCTGCGGACTCAAGGGTCCCGGGTTGGATTCCGGTCAAGGGCATGTACCTTGGTTTCGCACATCCCCAGTGGGGGGTGTGCAGGAGGCAGCTGATGGATGTTTCTCTCTCATTGATGTTTCTGACTTTCTATCCTTCTCCCTTCCTCTCTGTGAAAAATGAATAAAATATATTAAAAAAAATAATGATAACCAACATCTGTTAAGTTCTCAGTTTATGGTAAGTGCTTTTGTGTCATCTCATTTCAGGCTCCTGGTAATTTTGTGAAATGACTGTTATCCCCATTTCACAGTTGAGAAAACAGGCTGAGAAAGCAAAGGTCAGATGGTGCTACAATTTGAACTTGAGCTTAATCCTTTTGGGGAGGGCCTTCTGGGCAGGAACTTAGCCCACATTTGCCAAATGGAGCCCAGGTGTAGGGTGGGGAGGAAGGTCCTGTCAGTCAGGGCTCTCTAACTGGGCCCATGCCTGCATCCTTGGACAGGTAGGTGTTTTCTCCCAGGGAGCTCTGGGCGGGTGGCTAGACACCCCAGCTGTGGTTGCTCCTCAGGTTTACTCTGACCCCGATAGTTCTGGGGAAATGGCCACGGCCAGCCAGAGCCAGGGCGAGCGGCTATTTTGAGGGAGGGCGGGGCCGCGGCATCTGAAGCATCCCACCTCAGGAAGACACTTGGCAGCCCTGCCCCTGCCAAGCACCTCTGCAGCCTGCGGATTATCGCCTCCACACCGACCATGGACAACTTGTTCTGAAGGACTTTTTCTAATTTTAAAGTGAGCAAATCAGTGGCATTGAGTACATTCAGGATTTTCCTATAGTCTTCCTTCTCTAAAAACACTGTTATTATGTACTTCTTATTTATTTTATTTACATGTACCTTTGTAGCATTTCCTGTCCTGGCCACTGTTCTAAGGGCCATAGGACTGTTCATTCATTCAATTTTTTATTTTTTTTACAGCATTTTGCCCAGGTGGGTGCTGTTATTATCCCCACTTTACAGACGGGAAGACGGGGGCTCAGGGGACTCAGACGTGCCCTAGGATACAAGAAGCAGAATCAGGACCCGCACCCAGGCCACCTGGCCAGAGCTGCCCCTTCTTAGCCCCTCCACTGTGTGGTCTCAAGGCCGGGCTCCATGCCCTTGTTCATTCGTTGATTTTCAGAGATTGCATGTCTGGGTCCCAGCCCTCTCCACCCCTGGACCCAGCACAGGGAAGGCCTGGCCAGAGTTAGTAGCTGTGTGATCTGGAGGAAGTGACTTCACCTCTCTGAGGTCAAGCGGCCATAGCACAGAGCCGGGCAAAGTGCTCCAGGAATAACTGTTGTTGTTGTTGTTGTTGTTGTTGTTATTGACATCCACCAGGAAAGTTTATTTCTTAATGGTTACCTAAAGGACAATTCTTTTTTTCTTTAATGCAATGTCATGTCTATTTGCTGGCCCTGACCCTGTCTCGCCGGGGCTGGGCTTGACCCAGTTCGGTTGTGTGGCTTCGCTGCTCCAGCCCCTGTGCTGAGCTCCTCTGGTATAATGCATAGCTTCCAGGTGGATGAAAATGTGACCTTCAGAGGCTTTCAGGCCACGTCTCCTTCATTCCTGTCCGAAAGGCTCGGCCGCGGCCCCCAGTCAGCGGGCCGAGGGGTGGGGACCGCCCACCAGCCCCACTTCATCATGTTCGGGTATCATTCCGGGTGGGCTCCCAGGGCCGGGCGGCAGGGGGGCGGGGGCCGGGAAAGCCCGAAGGCGGCCCTGGGGAGAGGAGGGAGCAGGACTGAGGGGCGGGAAGGTGGGGAAGCGGGTGGAGGGGGCACGCCTTGCTCCAGGTTATTATTATTAGTAATAGCAGTAGAAGAGGCAGTTGTTGAGTAAATATATTAGAACAGGGGTTGACAAAAGTTTTCTGTAAGGGCCAAACTGTAATTTTTTTTAAACAGGATATTCCCTTCATATTTAAAATGTTTTTATTGATTTCAGAGAGAGGAAGGGAGAGAGAAACATCAATGATGAGAGAGAATCATTGATCGGCTGCCTCCTGGACACCCCCTACTGGGGATCAAACCCGAAACCTGGGCATGTGCCCTGACCAGGAATTGAATGGGGGTCTGGTTCATAGGCGGATGCTCTAACCACTAAGCACCACTGGCCGGGCCAGAGTGCAAATATTTTTGCCTTGGCAGGTCATACAATCTCCATGGCAACTATTTAACTCTAGACAACAGATAAACAAATGGGTGTGGCTGTGTTCCAGTGAAACTTTATTTATATGGACACTGCAATTTGAATGTCATGAATTTTTCATGTGTCAGAAAATATTACCCTCTTGGTTCCCCCCTACCCCAACTGTTTAAAAATATAAAAACTATTACTTGCTCATAGGCGGATAAAAGCAGGGAGCTGGCTGGATTTAGCCTGCCACTGTGATTTGCCAACCCCTCCTCTGCAAGAGAATGGGAGTTCTACAGGGACTTTTTGACGCCTGGTTTGTTCGTGTACTCACAGTGCCCAGGACAGTGCCTGCCGTGTAGCAGGTGCTCCATGAAGTTGTGTTAAATGAGTGAATCCATACATAGAAGGGTCTTGAGCCGTTCTTTAGGGCTGGGAGTTGGAAGAAGGGGAAAAAGCATTCTAGAAGCAAAGGTGGGGTGTCAGGGGTGAGTCCAAAGAAGCAAGCCATCAGTGCCTGGGGAGAAAACGGGGCAGCAAGACCGGCTATGGCCATGCGGTGAGGAGTCTGGGATGGGATAGGAGGCAGGTGATGGGGTGGATGTACCAGGAGTGGTTCCCTGGGGCTCAGACCCTGCTCCTACCCCTGAACCACCAGCCTTATTTTTAACCCTGCTGACGAAAGAGAAGAAAGATAATCCGAATGAAATCAAGAAGAGTGACTGATCCCTGCCCCTCCCTCTGCCCCAGTTACTGCTCCTTCCCTGCACCCTGCAGGCTCAGAGCCACCCCGTCCAGAGGACTCATCCTAGACACTGAGTGGTCACAGCAGAGATATAGTTCCTGCATTTGCCTGGGGGGATCCTGCTGCTTAAAGAGAGCCCCACCCCTCCTTCTCCAGGCTCCTAGGGGGTTGAGCCGGCTGGAACTGCCCTAGAGAGAGCTGGATTTCGCTCTGTCTGTCGAGCACGTGCTTCTCAGACGTTAGTGAGCAGCAGAAGCATCTGCAGGGAACACAGCTTCCCGGGCTTCTCCCCGGAAATTCTGAGTCAGTAGGTCTGGGGTGGAGCCCGAGAATCTGTATTTCCAACAAGCTCCCGAGGCTGGGAGGCCGGGGAGGGCGCATCACACTGCGAGGCACTGAACTAGAAGAGGGTCCTTGGGGTAACTGTCTCCACCTGTGAGCTGCCAGGTACACCCCACAAGACTGTCTCTGGCCCAGGGTGCGAGAGCCCGAAGGCCGCCATGCTAAGTGATTAGGGCTTGGGCCCCACGGGAAGCCTTGCAACAAATTTTAAGCAACAGGTGACGCCCTTGGCTGCCTGGGTTAAGCAAGCTCACCACGCGCCACCAGTGCCTCTGCACGCAGTCAAGCGGGCCTGGAGGCAGGGATGGGGGGGGGGGCTTTACAGGAGAAGTGAGAGAAGAATGGAGAGAGAGGAAAATTCAAGAGTCCTAGAGGGATCAGAAGAGACAAGAGGGGGTGATGGATGGCTGTGGATGTTGAAAGGAGAGGAGGAGGGAGGGTGCAGAGAATGCGGGGACTCCTGGCTTGAAGGCTGGAGCCCCGGAGCCACACCAGAAATCTCAGGCAATGAAGAGGGGGGCTGAGAAAGGAATCCGTTGGCCGGACTGCTGGGCATGGGGGCATGGGCAGAGGACTGTGTTGTGGTGCCACCCCGCTCTGGCTCCGTGGAGGGTCCACAGATAACCCCCCTCACTCCCCCCCTCACCCCCGCCCTGAGACTCATCCAGGATGCAGTGTGAAGGCTGCCATAGGCCTGAGGAGCCGGCAGCGAGCCCCAGAGCACCAGGAGCCGCTCACCCAGCTCACTTTACCAAAAAAGGACATTTTCTCTGTTGGAAGGTTTACCCAGCCCGTTCCCTGCTCCCCCCACCTGGGGTTTCAGGTTTCCAGGGACTTAGTTTCTCTGAAAAGTTTGGAACTTTGAGTCACACGTATCCACAGACCAGCAAATAGGAGCCTGGGATGTGCATGTAACACAGTGAGTTTTAATGTCACAAATGTCTCCTCCTCCTCCTCCTCCCCTGCACCACCACAACCACCACCGACAGCACCATCATCACCATCATCACCATCATCGTCACCACCACCATCACCACTCAGCCCCATCCTGGGCTGTCACACACTCCCACACGCTGCTTCTCAGTCTCACCGCACCTCCAGAAGGGAGAATTATTACCTTACAATTGAAGAAACTGAGGCACAGAGAAGCGAAGCCACGCACCCACGGTCCTAGCGTCCCAGTGGTGTTGGGACCGAGGTGAGGAGAGTGAGGGGGACTCGTGCAGGTGCTGGGTCTGACCTGATCTTTTTAAAATTTTGTTCACGGCTTATTCATGAAGGATTTTTCTTTGCATGAGTTTTGACTTTTAAAAATATCTTACTAAAATACTATGTAGCTCGATTACCAATTTTGGGGGGCCTTCCCCTAAATTTAGAGCCCGAGGTGGATAGCTTTTGGCGTTGACCTGGCCCCAGCCTTGGCAGAGCCAAAACTGGAATCCAGGGCTGCGTAACTGTTCCCTACGCTGCCCCCTTGCCTATACATACGTGCATGGTGTATTCACTTATGTATACATTCATTCGGGAAAATGTGCTCTCCTTCAGTAAACATTGTCATGGCGGAGTGGGGAGGCCGGAGGCTTGGAGATCAGGTAGTTCTGGGCTGGAACTCCACTACTCACTATTTTTTAAAAAATATATTTTTTATTGAATTAGATAGAGGAAGGGAGAGGGAGTGAAAGAGAAACATCAATGTGAGAGCAAAGCATTGATCAGCTGCCGGCTGCCTCTTACATGTCCCCTGCCAGGGATGGAGCTTAAAACTCGGGGCATGTGCCCTGACCAGGAATCAAACCTCAGTCCATGGGATGATGCTCAACCAACCGAGTCGCTCCAGCCGGGCTCCGCTACTCACTGTTGAGTGGAAGTGTCGCTGTGGTTAAGGACACAGACTCGAGCTCCCTCGGTCACTTGCTGGCTGTGGAAGTGTGGGCGGGAGCCTTAAAGCACGAGTGCCGGGTTTCTCCTCCGTAAAGGGGGGCGATGCTGACAACATCTGCCACATGTGGTTATTGGGGAAATTAAACGAGTGAATTTCTGCAAAGCCCTTGGCATATAGTAAATACTTTGTGTTAACTATTATTTTGCATCCTTGGGCAGTGTACCTATCTGAGATTCAGTTTCCCCACCTGTGAAGTAGTGACAGTAAAAACTACCTCCCAAGCAGTTTTGAGGATCAAAAGGGATAACATAAAGGACTTGGGACATGGTAGGAGCTTAGTAAAACTTACCTCCCTTATTGGGGGCCCAATTCTGTACTGGAGATTGAAATTCAGAGACCAGGTGCCTCCCCTGGTGGAGGGATGAACTCACCTGCACCTGTGAGTGCTGTTTGACCTTCCAGTCCCCCAAAGGCCCTGCACTCTTACCCCCCCTCAGGCCTTTGCACAGGCTCTTCCCTCTCCCTGGCTTGCTGTCCCCACCTCCCCTCTTAGGGGCCTAACTTAAGTATGTCTTCAGATCTCAACGTAAATGTCACATCCTCCAGGAATCTTCTCTGACACTCCCCCTCACCATCTCTAGCAACTGTTAATGAAAAAAACAACCATTGAAACCTGTAAAGAATTTTTGTGAGTTTATCTGAGCGAACTGTAGACATATACCGGGAAGCAGAACCTCAGTGAATTGAGATAATGCTCCGGAGAATGGAGGGTTACATCTGTATTTATACATTTCAATCAAAGGAAAGGGACATAGGTGAGTTATGTGAAATTCATTGGTGATAGATTAAGGAGGTGGGATAAAGCAAAGCGGGGAAACCTTGGGTGGGATAGGGTGAAAAGTGAAATGATAGACAGGTGCTTCTTTTACAGAGATGGATACCGGCTACTTTAACGTAATTAATAGTGGACAATTAACTTGATAACAATAACAATGAGGGAGTGTCCCGGTGCCATTAGTTGTGCCCTGAGGGGTCTGGGGTAAAAAGGAAGTTATAAGTGACCCAGACATCTCACAGATTTGTTGTCTTAGAGGCAGAAAGGCAAATGGCTCAGTGAAGATCTAAGTTGATCTTTGTCAGGGAAAATATCGGTCTACGCCAGGACTACCCACTATAACCTGTCTGTAGTTAGATATTTAACTTTTAAACCATCTTTTGTGGTTACTTTAGGTCTCCGAGTTTGCAAGACTGCCATGCAGGCCTCCCCTGAGCTTGTCAGGTGGGCATGTGGCTCCTTTCGTCCACACAGCTCTTTCTCCTCTACATTTTCATTGCTTTCTGTATTCCTTCATGGCACATCTCATGACCCGCAATGAAGTACTTTTAATCCAGTTCCAGTTTATGAAATAACTTTTGTTGTGTGTTTGACACGAGGGCAGGGTGCGGGCTTGTCTCGTCCATGGGGGTCTCTGTCCTCAGCTCCCGGCCGCGCGTGGCACATGCTCACGCACCCAGGTCTGGAGTCACCCGTCCCCAGTCCCAGTGCCTGCACTCATGGCTCTGTGGCCAAGGGCAAGTTTAACTTCTTCATGCCTCAGTTTCCTTTTCTGTACAGTAGGGGAAATAAACGACACAGCACCAGCTTTTAAAGGCATTTTGATGACTACGTGAGATATTCTTCGTAATTTCTTCAGAGCGGTGCCAGCCCATTCATAAATGGGGCTGTTATTATTTTAGTAGGTGCTTCTATTAATCAGGCTAGAGCCGTGGTCGGCAAACCTTGGCTCGCGAGGCACATGCAGCTCTCTGGCCCCTGGAGTGTGGCTCTTCCACAAAATACCACGGCCTGGGCGAGTCTATTTTGAAGAAGTGGCATTAGAAGAAGTTTAAGTTTAAAAAATTTGGCTCTCAAAAGAAATTTCAATCGTTGTCCTGTTGGTATTTGGCTCTGTTGATTAATGAGTTTGCAGACCACTGGGCTAGACTAACAGCTGAAACAAACATCCCTGGAATCTCAGGTGTTTAATGCGATAAACGTTTAAGAGTTGCTTACATGCTCTACATTTAATGTTTAAATTTAATGCTTAAGCATTCCAAGGTGGGACTGTGGGAGGGGACTTTGCTCTATGGTAATAGTCATTTATGGACCCAGGTTCCTTCCACAGTGTTTCTTAAGGTGGCGTCCACAGCTGTAATCCAGGAAGCCCACGGAGTTGGATGCCGTTTTAGGTTGGATTCCCTAGAGCTGAGTCTGAGATGGAGATTTTTGTGCACACGGTTTAATGAGGAAATAGTCTCAGGAGAGAGGGGAGTGAAAGAAGCAGGATTGGATAGGGAAGTAGTTAAGCACGGATGTGGTCTTACCTGGCATCCTGCTTTAACCTGATCCCACAGGCACTCATGAGCCTGGCTTATACATAGAGTTGGTACCTCTAGGTACAAGAGGGAACTGGGATGTCATCAGTCATTGGGTTTGAGCTGCCTGCCTGTTTGCAGGGTGGGGAGGTTGCTTTGACCTTGAAGTAAGGTGGCTTCTATTGGTTGCAATTCTATAGGACAGCAATGAGCCATTAGCAGGGAATTCAGCACCTAAAGGGGGGTACACCTGCCCAATAAAAGGATCGTGGAGGAACACCAAAAGGGTTTACGATGGATGGGAAAGCCACATCTTTATTTTTATCAGCCTCTAACTGAAAGTCAGCATTTTCTTCAATCCTGGAAATAAGCAATAAACTACAGTAATACCAGCATATCTGTGACTCTGTCACCAGGAGAAATCACATGTCACATTACTATTGTTGCAGGTACCCTTGAAATATCCTTTATGCTAATCTATACTTTAAAATTGCAGTAGGTAATAGACCTGCTAGCATTTTGTTTAATGTATTAATAAAGGGCATATTGTATTACAGATTTGGCCCTTTAAATATTTTGATCACAGTGTGTCAATATAATTGCATCTTTTTGTAATCATATGTCCTTTTTGCATTTTAAAACATTTTGAGAAAGGGTCCATAGGTGTCACCGGATGACAAAGGGGTCTGTGACACAGGAAAGATCAAGTATCCGGTTCCAGGGCCTTGGCTTCCTTTGGTGAAATCACCAGCAACAGGAGGAGAAGAGAGGAAGCACGGAATCATAGGAGATGTTTTTATGGGCCAGGACAGGAAAGAACATACATTACTCCTTCCCACAATGCATCAGCTAAGACTCAGTTACCTGACCATGCCTAGCTGCAAGGGAGGCTGGGAAATGTCTATATGTATGCCCAGAAAGTAGACGAAACGGCCTGGGGAATGCACAGTATTGGGCCACAGGGCTCAATAAATATTCATTACAGCCTGAGTGAATGAATGCTCTGTCCAAGGTGTCTCTGTGTGAGTTGGGGAGAAGGGATAGAGGGCTGGTTCTCCGAAAGGATGTTGAGTTTCCATCATGTTGTCTCCTAGGACAAGCCATGCCAAGGCCAAAGCTGAGGCCGCAGAACAGGCCGCCCTGGCTGCCAACCAAGAGTGCAACGTTGCCCGCAGTTTGGCCAGGGAGCTGGCTCCAGACTTCTACCAGCCAGGTAGGGCCAGCCCAGGAGGGGACAGTCAGGACAGGGTGGGGGGAGGTCCCCAAGGGCAGACACTGCTTTTTCTTTGCTGGAAAGCTGAGACGCCCAAGTGTGTTCATGACAACCTGGAGCTCTAGAAGCTGCAGGGCATGATGCAGGCATGGGATGGTCTGACAGGACTCGTGCTGAGATTGTGGTGGGGGTATCAGAGGCCCCGCTCCAGGCTGTGTCTTCCTCCTGCTAAATGAGGCTGCAGAGTGAGGAGGACCTCCTGGCTCTGAGACAGACCTTGTACTTAGTGTGAGGGGAGCCCCCCAGAGTGGGGTATTGTTGTTCTCTGCATGAAGGGTTGTAAGGTGAGTGGCCTGATTAGATTTGTTTTCTAAACCTTATTCTGGCTGCATCAAGGAGACCAAGGATAAACTAGATAGAAGAGCTGGGAACACGAAACTGTCTACGCGGCCAAATCGTTTCTGGTCCCAGAGCTCCCCCTGCTGGTCCCAGGAAGAGCGACACTGGCTGGCTGCCTCTGCCTTGGGGGGTCAGGCCAGAGCTGTAACTGTGGGACAGGCCCTGCATTTTTTCACCTAATTAATCCTTTTACTAGCATTTCTTTTTTTCCTTGATTTTTTACAAAGAGGAAGGGAGAGGAATAGAAAGCCAGAAACATCGATGAGAGAGAAACATCGATCAGCTGCCTCCTGCACACCTCCTACTGGGGATGTGCCCGAAACCAAGGTACATGTCCTTGACCAGAATCGAACCTGGGACCTTTCAGTCCACAGGCCAACGCTCTATCCACTGAGCCAAACCGGTTTCGGCCTTTTACTAGCATTTATGAAATAGGCATGATTAGGCCAATTGTTCAGATAAGGGGATGGAGAGAGACCAGTGTGACTGTAAAAGCATGAAGTCTGGAGCCAGACTCCCCCGGGGGCTCGTCCTGGCTCTGCCCTTTGTCCTCTGGTGCCTTCGGGCAAGTGATTCCACTTCTCCCAGCCCCCCTTTCTTCATCTGCAAAATAGAGGCGAATACCATCGATCCCCAGGGTTACTGAAACTATTAGGCGAGTTAGTATTTGGTAGATGGTGGGTAGGCGCTAGCCAGGTCAGGAAAGGAGGCGAGCTCGAGCAGCCTGCCCAGGGCACCGGGGGTGGGGCCGGGATTCGAACCCGTCTCTGCACGGTAGGCGGTGGGTAGGCCCTGGCCGGGTCAGTGAAGGCGGCTTGGTGAGGTTGAGCAACCTGCCCAGAGCACCGGGCGGGATGGGGTGGGGGTGGGGGTGGCGGGATTCGAACCCGTCCCCGTGTCGCCTCCCGCAGGCCCGGAGTACCAGAAGCGCCGGCTGCTGCAGGAGATCCTGGAGAACTCGGAGAGCCTGCTGGAGCCCCCCGGCCGGGGCACCGGCGCCGCGGGCCCACCGGGGCGGCCCCGCGAGAGCCCGCAGCTGCACGAGCGCGAAACCCCGCGGCCCGAGAGCGGCCCCCCGTCGCCGGCAGGGACGCCCCCGCAGCCCAAGCGGCCCCGCCCGGGGGCGGCCAAGGACGGGCTGCTGAGCCCGGGCGCCTGGAACGGCGAGTCCGGGCACCGAGGGCAGCCGGCCCTCCACGCCGGCCGGGGGCCGCCGCAGCCCCGCGCGCCCCGCCACCGAGCACATGGCCATCGAGGCGCTGCAGGTGCCGCCCGCGCCGCCGCGGGAGCCGGAGGTGGCGCTCTACCAGGGCTACCACAGCTACGCCGTGCGCACCGGGCCCGCCGCGCCGCCGCCCTGCGAGGACGAGCCGGCGTCCGAGGTCTCCGGCTCCGACTCCGGGCCGCCGTCCCCGGCCGCCGCCCCAGGGCAGGCCCCCGCGCTCCCGGCCCCTCCGGAGCCCGCGCCGGAGCCCCCCGCCAAGCTGGAGCCCAAGCCCATCGTCCCCAAAGCCGAGCCCAAGGCCAAGGCCCGCAAGACGGAGGCCCGAGGGCTGAGCAAGGCCGCGGGCAAGAAGAAGTCCAGGAAGGAGGCGGCGCTGGCCGCAGGGGCTGAAGTGGAGGTGGAGGAGGTGAGGCTGCGGCGGAGGGGCTGAGTGAGGTCCAGGTCCCTGCAGGGGGCCGAGGTCAGGCAGGGTCCCCCGGGAGGGTGGCTTGCTGGGGAGGGTGATGGCACAGGATTGGGCCGGGGAACCCCCCAGGGATGTGGGCTCAATCATGGACAGCCTGATCCCTGGTAGACTTGGGAGCGTGTTACACTGCAGAGTCCCCCGCGGTGGGAGTGGCCTGGCCTTTGGACCTTTATCTGGTCAGCAGGGGGCAGTTCTTGGGAGTCCGGGGCAGCTGGGAGCCTCAGCAGCTGGCAGGGGGGGAAGGGGTGCACTGCAGGGCCAGGGGATCCTCTTCTACAAGGTGTAGCAGGAGGGCTTAGGTTCTGGCCCTTCCCGCTTGTTAGAGGAGGCTGGGACGGAGGTAGGAAATGCAGTGACAGTGACGCTAGGCTCCCAGGGCCTGATGAACGCAGCCCCCGGGACTTCGAGGGAAGGCCACGTTCCAGGGTTCCAGGCCCAGCACTGCCCGCCGTGTACTTGGGACACGTCCTTGCCCGTCCTGGGACCCTGAGTGGTTCGGTTAATTGTTTTCAAGAATTCTTCCAGCTCCGATGGTCTGCTGTCCTGGTGCTGGACACAGCAGGGGGCAGGCCAGGGGTGTGCTCTCAGGATGGCCCTTCCTAGGGTTCCTGCTATTCTGTCCATCCTGTAGTGATGGGGAGGGGGAGGAAGGGGTGGTTCAGAGACCATGGGGTCTCAGGCAGCCTCTCTCCCTTGCTCCCAGGTCCCCAACACCGTCCTCATCTGCATGGTGATCCTGCTTAACATCGGCCTGGCTATCCTCTTCGTTCACCTCCTGACCTGACCCTCGTCTGCCAGGTGAGGCTGGGGGAGGGGGTGGGAGCTCATGGAAAGTTCTGGGCATCAGGGTGTTGGGATTGCTGGGAAAAACGGCCTGTTGCCTCCTGGCCCTTCACCCTGTGGTTAATTGAGGCCCATCCCCCATCAGAGGCAGGGCTCTAGAATGTGGATTTGATAGATCATGCCACACACACACACACACACACACACCTCTCATTAGCTCAACATTTGTGAGCACCTGGTTTCTATCAGGTGAGCACTGGGGGTGTTCTCACTTATCCATTCATTTGGCCAGCATTTACTGAACAACTGCTTTGCTGGGATCTAGGGATACAGTAGGGACTCACTCCTATCCTGAGAAATGGGGTGAGCACAGTGGGAGCAAACGCTTAATTTACAGCTCATTATGTAAAAGTCTCACAGCTCAAATGTCAAGCAAAACAGTTCTTGCCCCTGGCTCCCCAGACCCTCCCAGGTCTGTAGTGAGTTCAGCTGGGATGGCTGGGCCCTCTTCTCTCTCACCCCCAACCGCCCCCCCCCCCGCCCCCAGTCAGTCGGTTCTGTCCATTGTTTTTCTCCCTATGATGAAGCTGGGATGGTGGTCTGGATACAGTTCCTGTGAAAAGGAGGTGAAGTAGGCTGGGCTAAAGGATAAGTGTTCTCACTGGTCTCAGGCTGAAGTATCTAAAAGACAGACAAAATCGTTCTCCTGCTAGGACCAGTCATTAGAGGGTAGATCCGGTGCTTGGTGATGCTAACGGGGTGCCTGCCTCCTGCCTGCTCCCACCAAAGGGCCTCCCCCTCAGTCCTAGCTTAGTGTGAGCTGGGGGTCCACCTCAGTCCCAGAGAAGGAGAAGGAATCCCTGTCCTGGTGCTGTGTGAACAGCCAGTGACAACATTAGCCAGCAGTGCCACCTGGGGTAAATGTGTGTGTTTCACAGGGGGCAGGGGCCTGAAGGAGGGAGAGGGTGAGCCTGTTGGCAGCAGGGAGGAGAGGAAGGGAAGCGAGAACCAGGCAAAGGGAACAGCACCTGCAAGTGAGCAGAGGCAGCATCTGGAGGAAAATGAATTGTGTCTGATCCCACTGAGTCAGAGTCGTGGGGCAGGTATCTTGTCCCAGAGATCGAGCCTGAGGCTTGAACCCTGCCTTGAACCTGGCCCAGCCTCCGTGTACTCCCTCTCTCCCCCCTCACCTGACCTTGTTACTGTCTCTTTGCAGAGCCAGGAGTTCCTGCTGAGGACACAGAGACCCACCTTTCTGCAGTGCTGGGCAGGGGGGGCCAAGGAGGACTGGACTCTGGACCCGGAGCCCTGGGTCCCAGCTCACAGCCATGCTGCAAACATTTAAGGAGGCCTCCCATGGCGCCCGTGCTGGGTGATGGAGGTGCCCAGCGGGATAGAATGTGCCGGAAACCCTCCTAGAGCTTTGCCCAGGGGCAGGGAAAGGCCTGATGGCTCCTGTCCCTCATCCTCATCTACTCCCTCACCTTGTTCCTAGGTCACCCCCTCCCTGGGCTTTGTGTGTTTTGGGAGAAGTCACCCAACCAGAGTATGGATATGAAATCCCAGACCCTTCTTGCCACCCTCTCCCGCTTTAACTTAACCTCTGGCTGCTGGGCGGACAGCAGCCTGGTGGGCCAGCAGCGAGGGAGCTGCTCTCCGACGGTCTTGACCCAGCACACACTGTCCCCTGCTTACAGGTGTTCTGGATGACAGTAGAGGAAATGGACATGCTTGGTTTGAATATCCCAGAATGCAGTGCTCCTGTCTCCTCCCACCTGTCCAGCTAGCTCCCCTTCTGGACCAATGGAAGAGGAGGAGATGGGAGGGGCTAGAACCTTTGGCTAGGAAGCTACTGACCAGGTGGCCAGGGAGGGGGGCGGGGGGAAGAAGGCCCCTGTGTTTGGGTGTGTCTGAGCCTGAGGCGGGCATTGCACTTAGAGTTTCCAGTGTGCTCAGGTGCAGAGGTCACCGCGCTGGAGCCTGGGCCGGCAGGTGACGCTGCCCGGCTGCCCGGTGAGTTGGTTTGGCCGCTTCCCCCACCAGGGCCCACGGCAGGCTCAGGGGACGCTGTGCATGGAAGCTTTTGGGAGCCCAGACGGATCCCCCGGGGCAGATGTACAGGCAGGTGCTGAAGACCGGTGCTTGTCAGCAAGTGCTGCCCAGGGAGAGGAGCGGTCTGTGTGATGACCAGCCCCCGGCTGGCATGGCAGAGAGGTGTGCATGCAGCTCATCACCGATGTTTGGGGCCACCCGGGTCTCTGGGCCCTGTGCTGGCTGGGTGGGTAGAAGCTGAGGGCTGGCAGGAGCTGCCCCTGGGTGGATGGAGTGAACGTTCCAGGCCCCCAGGCAGGAAGGATGCAACCATGACGTCCAGGAGGAGCTGAGGGGCTGCTGCTCTCCTTCCTCTGCTCCTGTGGGCCTGGGGCCTCAGAGTGGTGGCCCGGCTTCCCCAGGCCAGCTCTGCCACCTGAAGTGCCTTCTGACGGGGTGTGCTTTCCCTTCCCCCTCAATACTTGGGACCTCTGTCCAGCTTCACACTTGCTGTTAAGCCCTGGGTCATGGACTGCCATTATGCGGAGAGCAGCCTGCGGATTCGCCATCCTCCACCGGCCAGGGCCTGTGGCTCTGCCTCTGCGTGGGCTTTTCTGGACTCCTAGGGAATGAGGGGCAGGCCGGGCACTGCTGAGGGCTGCCAGGCTCCAGCTGGCTTTGGGTCATTGTCCAGGTTTCTTGGTCTGGCCCAGGCTGGTTTGGGGGCTGGTGTTTGGGGCAAGGGTTCAGGATGCTGCAATCTGTGCGATAATAAATCTGCATCTGCTCACAGGCTCCGGGGGCTTCGGTGTCTGCTTGTGGGCCCGGGATGCGGGACTGGGAGAGGGAGTGTGAGAGGCTGGGGGCCCTGGGCCATGCTGGTCTGGGCTCCGTTTCTCTCGCAGAGTTCCCATAATACCTTGTGAGGGGCAGCTCGGAGACCACACACTTTGCAGGACAGACCCTAAGTCTCTAAAGGTGAGTTCTAGAAGCTTCCCTGAGCAGCATATGGTAGAAGAAAAAGGTCAGGTCTTCATGGGCTCCAGTCTCGCTCACCTACTTATTTTACTTCTCTGAGCCTCAGTTTCCTTATCTATACAATGGGGAAGGTGCCCAGCCGGAGTGGCTAAGGTGGTTGAGCATCATCCTGTGCACGGAAAGGTGACCTGTTTGATTCTCGGTCAGGGCATATACCTGGGTCACCCCCCCCCCCCATCTCTCTAAGCATGTCCTCAGGTAAATGGGGGAAGGTAATAGAACCAGGTAGCTCGTGGGGTGGCCGTAAGGATTGCATTAAGCACTGAAGCTTAGGGGAAGCCCCTGTAGAAAGCAGTTGAGAAATAGGACGTGTGTCATCACCGCTGTTGCACCACAGGGCCATCATTAGCCCCAGGTGTTCTGATAGGTGACCTTGGAAGCCCGAAGGGGTGGAGATGTCCAGGCCCCAATCAGATAGACACAGGACGTTCCAGAGGGGGGCCCAGAGGCCATCTTCAGAGGTGCAGAGAGACTTGCCCCAGGTGGCACAGCCAGCCAGTGGCAGGAGAGCAGTTGTCTTGACCTGTTTGTGAATCAACACTTTCCATTAATTTCTCCCAAAGACGCATCCCTGGTGATATGGGTGTCAGAGAGCATCTCTCGTCCAGCAATAGGCTGGAAACCGGGCAGGTCCGTGACCTGGTTCTCCCCCCAGTGCCACCAAGGACTTGATGTATGCCAGTCATTACATCTGACTGCACCTCTGTTTCTTCTGACAAGAAGGCCATAGTCTGTGCCATCGCTGTGTTCACAAGTACCACAGTTGTGAGCATCGAAGGAGGTGTATTATGGGTGATAAAGACGTTTTCAAAACCCCAGAGTGACCTAAAGATCACCAGAAAGAAGAATGGACTTGGAGGAGGGGTTGGGGGGAGAGGAATGAGGAGAAAGTTCTAAAGCTCTAATCCCCAAGACTTTGGTAATATATTCAACAAGGAAGGGGTGGGCAGCCTGCCCACTTGGCTGGTCTGTAGACTGGCTCTGTGTGTGTGTGTGTGTGTGTGTGTGTGTGTGTGTGTGTAATGGGAGAGAGGGGTTAGGGACAGCAGGATGGCTATATTAAAACTGCCTTGCATGGTTTAAAAAGAGGCTCATTCCTGAGCCCGTATCGGGACCTGGGAGTCAGGAAAGGTTGGTGGATCAGGTGGCCCAGGTGCAGCCTGGTTGGTGTCTTTTCAGTCCACGCCAATGGCAGCTCCAGGCAGTTTGGTCTGGGGTTCATTTAAGGCGTCTTGTGCTGTAGGGAAACCAAAAACCACCTTGTGGCAATGCCCAGGCCCACAATCACCGACCACTGGCTTGGGGTCTCAGCAGGACTCTTCCACGGAAGAGAAAGGGAGACAGCCCTGGAGCTGTGGGATTCAGATTTGGGAATTTTCGTAATCTCTGATAGAGCCACAGAGTATCTGGCTGTGCTGGAAGAGATGCTTTTGGCTGCATGTAACAGCAAACCAGCTAGATTACAGCCTTAAATAGAAAAAATTATATGGAGCACCCTCTAACATGCACTACAAACAATACAAAATGCAAACAATGCCTAAAATGTACAACACAAAACTGGCACGTATGCTGAAATTAAAATAGGCTCTTAATTTTTTTTCTTTGTGCAAAATTCTGACTGTGTCCATGGGGACTGAACTTCTCCCTCCCTCCCCCTCTCCCTGCCCGTCTTGCTGGCCCACCAAGAGAAGGGAAGCCCCACAATTGATGGAGTCGGTGGCTTTGGGTCAGACACCCTTACATAGTGGCAGAACAGCAGGGTGGTTGGGCGGTAGCTAGGAAATGACGCTGCTGGTGTAACATCTCAAAGTTTCTTGGTTTTCTTTTCAGAGATGATGAATACCATTGTCTGTTTGACCCTAAAGCCCAACTTGGCTCTGAAACCTCTGTTCCGCTTTCTACACTGCACTGCAGTTCTTACTGATGAGCACAAGGTGGCACCACTGCTCCAAATGTGAGGGATCTAATGAATTAGCTCAAGAGAAGGCTGCCTATATATATATGAGGCCTGATGCATGAAAACTTGTGCAAGAATAGCCCTTCCTTCCCCCGGCTGCCAGCACCGGCTTCCCTCTGGCACCCAGGACCTGGCTGGCTTCCCTCCGGCCCGGGCTTTGTCAGGAAGGACATCCAGAATGACATCCGGTCTAATTAGCATATTACCCTTTTAATATATATATAAATCCAACACCATTACTATTCTCTGATTCACCACAATAATAGCAGCTATTATAAATTAGTCCCTTACTACATGCCAGGTAAGCACTTTACTTGCATTATTTCTATATTCCTCACAACAGCTCTATGATTTGAAACTGACTGTATTTCACAGATAAGAAGCTAAGATTCAAAACCAGGTCTGTCTGCTTGTCAGTCTGTCCTCAAAGCCCTTACTTTTATTTTTAAATCCTCACCTGAGGATATTTTCCCATTGACTTTTAGAGTGGAGGGAGGGAGACACACAGAGAGAAGCATGGATATGAGAGAGACACAGTGATTGGTTGCCTCCTGCACTCGCCCCGACCAGGGCCAAGGTTGAGCCTGCAACCGAGGTACGTGCTCTTGTCCAGAATCGAACCTGGGACCCGTCAATCTGCAGGCCGACCTTCTGTCCACTGAGCCAAACTGGCCAGGGCAAAGCCCATATTCCTGACGACGTCTTCAATGGCTGGCACAGACTAGATGCTTGGAGCTGCATTTGGCTGGCAAACTTGTTTTGGCCAGCATGGTGCCTTAAAACGCATTGAACTTAAATGCTTTGGAACCGGGCATTCACTCTTCACTTAATGATAGCTCTTACCTCATTGGTCTAGGAATGAGACAGGGAGAGCCATTGGTCCCTCTTCAGATTGGAAGGGTCTACTGACAGCCCACATAATGAACAGACCCACCCAAATGCACATCACGATGACTTCAAGACTTAGTGACGAGAAAACTAAAAGCTGCCGAGAACGGGAGCATGCACGCAGCATGTCAGGAAGAGGGGGACGGGTCGCATTAGATCTTCCAGCAGCCGTTCCGGAAGCTAGAAGGCACTGAGGCCTCAGCATTTGCAGAGAAAGTGACTTTCAGCCCAGACATCTTAACCGGTCAAACCAGCAGCCAAGTGTGAGGGGCGAATACACGCGCTGGCAGGCCTGCGCATTTACTTCTCATCTCCCTTTTCATAGAAAGCTACTGGCGGACGTGCTCCAGCACAACAGAGGAGCAAAACCAGAAAGAGGAGTAGACGGGATCCAGAGAGAGACCCTTCGGTGGAGAGGACCCAGGGATTTGCTCAAGTGACATTGGAAGGAAGTTTCTGGTGATGGCGGTGAGGCTGTGAGAAAGAGGGAGAATTGAGGCATCGAGTGTCTGTCCATAGGCAGAGTGAGTGCCTAGTTCTGTGAGAGTTGGGGACAAAAGAGGGACACAGGAAAATAACACAGGAGAAGAACAAAAACAAAAAATTGACTCAAGAGAAAAATAGGAAAGAACTCAACTTGGCCCATCAGTCAACATTAGTTCACATAATAATGTCAACCTGGAGTGCTGACTTACCCACACCTACCAGGGAGCGTCACAGGGAGGACAGGGGAAGAGGAAGCAAAGAGGGTGTGTGTGAGCACTAAATCCTCTTTTTCCACAAAAAGAAGTGAATACATTTAAACTGATGTGTCAAAAATGAGCGACCTATACCCATACTCCTGCCAGTGACACCAGCACTGTGGGTCGGGAGCAGGCCGGCCTCATATTTACAGGGTGAGTCAAGGTGCAAAGGGGGGCCCTGCCCAGAGCCCACCACCTCCCTGCCCCTCTGACTAGCCTCCTGCAGCGGAGGGGCCTTGGGTGCGCCTGTCCAGACCACCTAGTGTGCACGCCCAGCTCCGCCCACCACCCTCTGCCCTGGGGCAGGAATGCACGCTCCAGCAGCCGGAGACTGGCCACAAGCCCACGTAGGCTCTGGAAAACGCAGTGCGACTCAGAAAAGGGGAGTGCTACAGGTGGCACGACTCCTCAGCTGAACAGACTCCTAACCCTGTAGGGAGGGCATCGGAGAGGCCGGGACCCCCAAAAGCCAGAGTCCTGTTTCCTGGCCTAAGGCAGCAACGGAAAGCCCAGCCAAAGCTTCTGATACATCGTGGTTCTCAGCTGGGGTGCTGTTTCCTTCAGGAGGCCAGCTGGCAACGTCCAGGAAGATATTTGGTGTCACACCTGGGGCACTGATGCCACTGACGTTTAGCACAGAGAGGCCAACGATGCCATTAAACTTCCTGCAATGCACAGGATAACGCCTCCCCGCACCCTCACTCCCCGCAAAGAATCACCTAGCCCCAGATGTCTGTAAGGCCAAGGCGGAGGAACCCGATTGTGTGTGTGTGTGAATCTGGAGGACAACAGACTTGGGGGGTCAGACTCTGGCTCTGCCACTGACTTCTTCTAGGACCAATTATTCCATCTCTCTGTTCCCCAGTTTCCTCATTTGTAAAATGGGGTGATTAGCAGCTATTTCACAGGGCTTTTATATATCAAATGAAATGGACATGATACATGAAATACCTATCACTTAGTACGCCCTCAGTAGTGTCATAGGTGTTCCCTTAGAGCAGTGGTTCTCAACCTTCCTAACGCCGCGACCCTTTCATACAGCTCCTCATGTGGTGGTGACCCCCAACCGTAAAATTATTTTTGTGCTACTTCATAACTGTCATTTTGCTACTGTTATGAATCGTAATGTAAGTATCTGTGTTTTCAGATGGTCTTAGGCAACCCTGCTAGCGGTTCTCAACCTGCCACAACCCACCTAAGACGATCGGAAAACACAGATATTTACATTGCGATTCATTAACAGTAGCAAAATGACAGTTATGAAGTAGCACAAAAATAATTTTATGGTTGGGAGTCACCACAACATGAGGAACTGTATTAAAGGGTCGGTGCATTAGAAAGGTTCTGGAGGATAAAATAGGTGCATAAACAATGTGAATTAAGAAATAGCAGATGGAAAGAGACTTGGGGTGGTGAACACACAATACAATATACAGATGATGTATTATAGAATTATATACCTGAAACCTATATAATTTTATTAACCAACATCACCCCAATAAATTCAATAAAGAACAAATGGTCTACGCATACTTATTGGTTAAGTCACCGAGGAACGAGCTTGAAGCGTTGAGTGTGTGGTGGGCAGGTGGAGCCGGGACCGGAGGACAGCTGTGTTGCTGTAAGCTGCGTGGCACGGCTGACTTTGAAGCAACGTACATGTAGTACTGAAGTTTGTAAATTGAAGTCAGGGACCTTGGACTTGACCATTCTTCCTCCCATGTAGATGCTAATTGCTGTTATAAAACAGCATGAAATTACTGTGTCGGAGTCCCTCGGGCACGATTTCACACTGCTGAGCCCGCCGGGGCCTGCCCCGCTCTCCTGGCCCCTCCAGAGCCCTTGCCAATTCGCAGAGGAATCATTCGGCTCACGCGCCATAAAGATGCCACAGACGGGGCTTCACCCACAGGGAACGCCTCAGCGTCCGGAGGCTGGACGTCCAAGATGAAGGTGCCAAGGGTTTCTGGTGAGAACTCAGGTGGCAGGTAGCTGTCTTCTCCATGTCTTCACATGGCAGAGAAGGAGAGAGACTGCCCGAGAGACAGAGAGACAGAGAGAGAGAAGCTCTCTGGTCTCTTACAAAAGCATCAATGCATCATGGGGATCCACTGTCATGACCTCATCTAAACCCAATCACCACCCAAGGCTCCATCTCCAAATCGGGAGATGACTTCAACATAGGAATGTTGAGGGGACACAGTTCGGTCCATAGTCAAGGGTAACAGACAAATCACAGCTGTCTCTTCTCTCTTGACTGGAACTCCCTCAAAGTGGTTCCTTTAGCTGCTTTGCAACTGCGGCCTCCTGTCCAGTATTTGCTGGACTCCGTCCTGTCTCTTGAAGGCAGCATTCAATTCATGGTACTATGGGGGCGCCCAGCCAGTGCGTGGTGGGGCAGAGAGAGCTGGGTGTAGACTTTGTGTAAAGTCACTGAGATGGCAGGGATTGTTACTGCAGCAGACCCTAGCACATCCCGACTAGTACATAACACAAGAAACTTTACCTTATGGGTAGAGGTTCAATAACAACAATCATAATTACCGTTCTAAAAACTCTGAGTGTTACTCATTGCTACAACAACCTTTTTTAAAAAATAAATCTTTATTGTTCAGATTATTACAATTGTTCCTCTTCCCCCCCCCCCATAGCTCCCCTCCACCCAGTTCCCACCCCACCCTCTGCCCTTACCCCCCCACACACTGTCCTCATCCATAGGTGTACGATTTTTGTCCCGTCTCTTCCAGCACCCCCTATATCTCTTTCCCCCCAAGAATTGTACAGTCCACTCCCTTTCTATGCCCCCGATTCTATTATATTCACCAGTTAATTCTGTTCATCAGATTTTTTCATTCATTTGACTTTTAGATTCACTTGTTGATAGATATGTATTTGTTGTTCATAATTTTTATCTTTACCTTTTTCTTCTTCTTCCTCTTCTTAAAGAATACCTTTCAGCATTTCATATAATGCTGGTTTGGCGGTGATGAATTCCTTTAGCTTTTTCTTATCTGTGAAGCTCTTTATCTGACCTTCAATTCTGAATGATAGCTTTGCTGGGTAGAGTAATCTTGGTTGTAGGTTCTTGCTATTCATCACTTTGAATATTTCTTGCCAATCCCATCTGACCTGCATAGTTTCTGTTGAAATAAGCTGACAGTGGTATAGGTCCTCCCTTGTAGGTAACTGTTTTCCTCTTGCTGCTTTCCAGATTCTCTCTTTGTCTTTTGCCCTTGGCATTTTAATTATGATGTGTCTTGATGTGGTCCTCTTTAAATTCCTTTTGTTTGGGGTTCTGTGCACTTCCTGGACTTCTTTCACCAGGTGGGGGAAGTTTTTGGTCATTATTTTTTCAAATAGGTTTTCAGTATCTTGCTCTCTCTTTTCTTCTGGCACTGCCATAATTCGGATGTGGGTACGTTTGAAGTTGTCCCAGAGGCTCCTTACACTATCTTCATATTTTTAAATTCTTTTTTCTTCCCATTTGGGTGTTTTTTGCTTCTTTTTATTTCAAATCTTTGACTTGATTCTTGGGATCCTCTAGTCTGCCATTGGATCTCTGTATATTATTTTTTTATTTCACCCAGTGTATGCTTAATTTCTAGTTGGTCCTTTTTCATATCCTCAAGGGTCTTGCTAAATTTATTGGCCTTTTCTAGAAAATTCTTGAAAAACCTTATAGCTGTGGTTTTGAACTCTATATCTAGTCATTTTCTTTCTCCCACTTCTTTCATTTGTGATCTGTTTGTCTCCACATTTTGGCTGCTTCCCTGAGTTTATAGAGTGGCTCTGTGAGCTAGGTGTCCTATAGGACCCAGTGGCTCAGCCTCTCATTACCTGAGGTGGACCTTCTTGGTGTACCCCTTTGTGGGCTGTGTGCACAGTCCTGTTGTAATTAAGCCTTGATTGTTGTTGGAATCACTGGGCGGAATTGACCTCCAGGCCAATTGGCTGTGAGGATCAGCTGTGTCTATGCTGGGAAAACTTCTGTGCAGAGCCACCCTTATTAGACAAGACTTGAAAAAGCCTCTATGCTCAGCTTGGATGGGGCAGAGACTCAGGGCAGAGCAGACAGCAATGGCTTCCCGTCAGCCCTGCCCTAAAAGGTCCCTGGGTAATCACTGCAAGCACCTCTGAGAGAAAGCCGCCCTCGAGTTTTGCCCACTGCCAGACAGTACAGTTTCTCCCTGAATGAGTCAAGGTCCCCAGAGTCTATCCTGGAACTGGAGTTCAGAGCAGTCAGGAGCTTTTGTCTCCCTCCTGATTGAGAAAGCCAGATTGAGAAAGCCAACTGCATACTTAGTTGCCAGCACTGTCCGTGTGCGCCTCAGTACCTCTGCCTCCTGCAGCTCCTCTGATTCTCCGTGTGCTTTTCTCTTTCCTTCTAGTTATAGAATTTCCACTGAGCCAGCCATCCTGTGGTTCTGGATGATGTCCATTTTGTCTTTTAGTTGTAGTTTTGAAATTGTTGTGTGAGGCAGCAGTTTAGGTATTTACCTATGCTGCCATCTTGGTTTCAACAACCTTTGAAAAGGAAACTGTTACCCTCCCCAAGTTATACTGAGGACACAGAGAGTAAGAAGCTTGCCCAAGGTTGATATTCTCTGGGGCAGGCTGCGCCCTAAGCCTCCCTCCCTCCCTGCCTCCTGACCACCCCCTTCCCCCATAGCTCCTTCTCAATGAAAGGTTGCTCTCCAGCACCTGGTGAGTTTGGGATTATTAGTTTCAGGCAATTCGGGGAGCAGAGCTAAGTAACAACTGATGTGTTGGGCATTTTTTTTAAAAAAAAATTTGAACCTGTAATAGCATGTCATATCTTTTTTGCATATGAGTTCTTTCAAACCTTCTAGTGGAATGTGGGAATTCATATGGGAGGGATTATGGCTGGATGATTTTAGGATTATCCACGCCTTCCTTCTGGGGTGGACGGCTCGGCCTTTAGCCAAGCTGTGCCTCCTGTGAGGGCTCCAATGCGTGTGTGGGGGGAGCTGTGAGATGGAGGAATCGAAGCAGGTGCCCTCAATGGGAGTGGCAAGTGGTTTTGGTCCCTGGACTAGCTCCATGGACAGTGGGCGGGCTGCAGACAGGACCTGAGGGGCCCCCAATATCAGGGGCACTGTCTAGGGTCCAGGCAGTAACATGTGGCCTGGAGGTGTCCACAGCCTGGCCTTGGCAGATCAGGGGTGCCAGTGGTACCCGGTCGTTTACGAGGCCGGAACTCAGGGTGGCAGCTGTGGGAGCACAGGAGCCGGGATGGGGGCAGCCCATTATCTGTGGCAGAGGCCTCAGTGCTTTCACGGTGGGTGTGGCACTGGCCCTCGGGGCTCCCCGGGTTGTGACCGTCACTGTCGCTGGATACCTAGAAAGGATGCTCAGGACCCTTTCCAGGGAGAGGACTGCTTTGTGAACACGCGGGAACCCCACCTCCCTCAGACCAGTGTGGGCTGGTTTCAGGGGCTGAAAGTCTTGTGTTTGCTAGTAGGGCCCGAGCCAGTGAGAGAGGAACATTGCCAACCGGCCCCACTGTGCTCGGCTGGTATCACAGGTTATTTCCCCAGGAACAGGCAGAGCCAGGTGAGGATGCTGGTCAAGTGGCTGATGTACGGGGAGGGGCGTGCA
This sequence comes from Antrozous pallidus, assembly GCA_027563665.1. Lineage (NCBI taxonomy): Eukaryota > Metazoa > Chordata > Mammalia > Chiroptera > Vespertilionidae > Antrozous > Antrozous pallidus. Next base: position 74,340,000 of record CM050518.1, read on the forward strand.
GAGGGGAGGGAGGAGGTGAGTGGCCGCAGCCTACCCCTGGGGGGCCCTGGGGCGGGACTGGCTGCTCCTTTGTTTGGTCACCAGCTGGGGACAGCTCTGGGGACATCAAGGACAAGGACCGGACACAGTGGGCGGCTGTGGGGGATGGGCACGCCAATAAAGAGATCTGGGTGGGGAGCGAAGTTTACTCCATGGCCCGGAAGTCAGCGCTCTCGGACTTTCCAATGACCCCTCGCTCTGATCCCATTTGCTCGGGCCACCGGACACACCCACTTGGCAATCCCCTGGCCTCTGTGGGCAGGGCATTCACACGCAGGGAGGGCATCTCTGAGCATCCCTGGCAGCTGAGAGGCCGCCTTGGCAGCTGGATGTTTCCAAAGGACTCCTGAGCTCCGGGGGGAGGTGCTGGGAGGCACGGGGTGCTCTGCCTGGATGGGGGTGGGGCAGGAACCCAGAGCCCGCATTGCATCGTATTGCTTCGAGCTGTTTTCTCCAATGCAGAGCAGGAGCCGAGCATTAAACTGTCTCAGGCGTCACCGGTTCCTGACTAGGTCCTCAGAGGAAGGGGACTGCAACCCCATGAAACATTTATCCTTCATGTTGCAATGTTACCACCATGACAGCATGCTGTTTTGTCTGTGGGTTAGGCTTCCTTTTTTATTTTTATTTTTAAAAATATATTTTATTGATTTTCCACAGAGAGGAAAGGAGAGGGAGAGAAAGTCAGAAACATCGATGAGAGAGAAACATCAATCAGTTGCCTCCTGCACACCCCCTACTGAGGATCTGCCCGCAGCCAAGGTACATGCCCTTAACCGGAATTGAACCTGGGACCTTTGAGTTCGCAGGCCAACACTCTATCCACTGGGCCAAACCGGTTTCGGCTAGGCTTTCTTTTTTAATTTTTAATTTTAGAGGCAGAGAGAGAGAAACATAAATTTATTAGCCACTTGTTTATGCATTCACTGGTTGATTCTTGTTTGCTGTTGTAAATCCTCACCAGGGATATTCTCCATTGGTTATTTTGGAGAGAGTGGAGTTGAGAGGGAGGGACAGAAACATCGACGTGAGACACACACACGGATTGGTTGCCGCCCACACGTGGCCCAATCAGGGCTGGGACTGAGCCTGCCGCCAAGGAACTTGCCCTTGACCCGAACTGAACCCTGGGCCCTTCAGTCCACAGGCCGACGCTCTGTCCACTGAGCCGAACCGGCTGGGCCACGGGTTGGTTCTGGTACGTGGCCCGATCGGGGACGGAACCCTAAGCCTTGGCGTGTCTGGACAACGATCTAAGCAGCTGAACTAGCCGGTCAGGGCTCATTTACCTTGTTCCAGCGCGGACTGCAGAGTGCCCTCCAGGGAGGAAAAGGCTCACAGAGAAACGCACCCCCATTGGGGCTGAAGGGGGGTTACATGATTGGAGGATGAGAGGCCCCGAGAGCTGCCAGAGAAGCGGGGGGGCTCCTCCGTCTAGGTCACCTCAAATAGCTGTGTCGGCCCAGTACCTCCGCCTCCTCACAGCTCCTCCATTCCAGGCGTTGCTCTTTGCTCCAGGTACAGCTAAGAGTGACAAAATTATCACTCTGTTCTTAAAAGTAGCACTACCTGTGTGGCCGGCACCCGGCCCACACCCATTGTAATCACCACAGGAACCCTGTGTCCCCACCCTACGATCCTCCTTCGCGGATGGCAACACCGGGCCAGAGAGGCCCCGCCCCCCAGACCCTGCGGCCGGGGAACAGCTGGTGGCCCTTCGCTGGAACCCGACGGCGTGGGGGCTCGGTCCCGGCAGAGCCGCCCTCCGGGAGGCCCGGCCCCAGCGAGCGAAGCGCAGGAAGAGACAGCCCGTGCCCCACGTTTCAGAAGTTTTATTATAAAGGATCTGGAGAAGCACGGGGCGCGGAGCCGGGCGGTCAGTCGCCAGGGCCAGGAAACAGCTGCAAACACGAGGAACCCCAACCCCAACGGAGCCCCAAGCCGCACACGCGTTCCGATCAGCGGCGTCTCCGTCCTCGGGCCTTCTTCACGAACGGACAGAACGGCAGGCGGGCGGCCGGGCGGCCGGGCGGCGGCGAGAAGAAAAAGCGCAAAGCCCCGCGCGCGGCCGGACGGCCGGACGGCCGGCTCTCGGCTGCACACGCGACCAGACGGTTTGGCGGCCGCTCTGTGCGCGTCTCCCTTAAGATAAAACTTAAAAAACATGTGCTAAGGGTCATAGAAAACGCTCTGACCTTAAAGGACACGACCGTCCTCCCCCCACAACATCACCTCACAGACGGGTTAGCACGGCTCTAAGACACGCGGTCAACTACTCACACGAAGCCAACAGTGTGCGGGCCAGTCTCCGGCCCGGGCTGGGACCCCGCGCACGTCTGGCCGGGCTGGCCCGCCCCGGCCGCTGGGGGGTTCTGCCGGCGAGCCCCGCAGGGCGGCCCGCGGGAGCTGGGCTGGGCCCAGGCGGCCGGGCAGAGGGTGCGCTGTGCAGGACGAGGAGCGGGGTCCGCAGGAGTCCTGGAGCGAGCGGTCAGGGGGCAGAAGGTTCCTGCAGGTTCTTTGGGCTGGCGGCGGGCGTGGGGCGGCCTCTGCAGAGTCTGGCAAGAGGTCGAGGGAGAGACTCAGCCGTGGGGCATTAGCGTGTCACTGTTCCCTCTTCGGGCCCCCTGCTTCCTGCCAGGCCTCTTTCCTGCTGCGGCCCCTCCAGCAGCCTCAGGGAGGAGAGGGAGGCGGGTTAGGTGAGGTAGAGAGGTTTATCCCTGGGGAGCAGGCTGTGGGAGAGAGGAGGGGCTGTCAGAGCTCACGTGACCCCGCCTGGTGCCACAGGCGGGGGGGGGGGGGGGGCCCTGGACACTGGGCCAGCTGCTCACCTGCCCTTCACCCCGACCCTGGATGAAGCTCTCCTGGGATCCCAGCAGCTGCCCCCCGCCCCCTACTGCCGGTGCTGGGGAGGTGGTGGCAGTGTGTCTGCCCTAACACCGCCATCGCTCCAGGTCGTTTTCCCAGTCAGAGTCTGTTATAAATTTCCAACAGAATTAGGGGTGCTTCCTGTGTGTTTAGGTCGGGCGCTCGGGCCCTGATGGGTGCTCAGCTGGCGAGGGCATCGAGCAGTTATGCCACAGTTTCAGGCTTGATCCCCCGTCAGGGCACATACAGGAATCGACCAATGCCTTAATACACAATGAAACAACAAATCAATGTCTCTCTTCTTGTCTCTCTCTCCCTTCCTCTCTTTCTTAAATAAAAAAAAATTTAGCCCTAACCGGTGTGGCTCAGTGGATAGAGCGTCGGCCTGCAGACTGAAGGGTCCCAGGTTCGATTCCGGTCAAGGGCATGTGCCTTGGTTGTGGGCACGTCCCCACATAGTTCTCTATCCCCTCTCCCTTCCTCTCTAAAAAAATCAATGAAATTTTAAAATTTTTAAAAAATATTTTACGTAGGGCATTCATTTATGACAACAGATTGCTCCTTGAAGCCATTGTCTTCGGTACAAGAAGTCAGACGGGGAAAGACAAGTGTCATAGGACCACACCTGCATGTGGAATCTAAAAACACCTCCCCCAAACAAAACACAACGAGCTCATGGCTACACAGCGCCGCCCGGTGGCCACAGAGGTTGGGTGCGTGGGCAAACGGGGGAGGGAGGCGACAGGCGCAAACCTGCAGTGACGCAAATGCGCTGGGATGGAGCGCGGGCCCGGGACCACGCCAACAGCGCCGTGCCGCGTGCGTGGCCGCCGCTAAGGAGCGGGTCTGAAAGCTCTCAGAGAGGAAAACACACCAGAGCTGTGTGGGGACGATGTGGGGACCCGGCTCTCGGCGGTGACCATTTCACAGCATACAAATCCCGAGTCATTACGCTGTACGCCCCAAACGAGCCATGTCTCTCAGCAACGACACCGCCATAAACACGCAGACACAAACCAGGACACGCCGGGTCTGCTCCCTGTGGGGGCAGCGCCCCCTCAGGACCCGCCCCCAGCGCTCTGGCTGAGTGAGAGGAGCTGCCAGCCCACCAGGCAGGGCGGGGGGGGGGGGGCTGAGTGAGAGGAGCTGCCAGCCCACCAGGCAGGGCGGGGGGGGGGGGGGCTGAGTGAGAGGAGCTGCCAGCCCACCAGGCAGGGCAGGGGGGGGGGGGCACACGCCACGTTTGCTCACCAGAGGGCAGGGCAGGGTGAGGACCGGGGAGGCGGACAGCTAGGGCTGGGGCAGGGGGCGCCGCAGCTGAGAGGGCCACCCGTCCACCTGTCCCTCCCGGCTCTTTCCCGTCACGTCACCCCGGGCCTAGGGCAGCACCCGCACGGCTGGGGCGAGGACCCACCTACAGGTGCTGATGCCACACTCCCCGCTGGGGTAGCTGCTGTCCCAGTCTCCGCTGCTCCTGGGGTTGGCTGGGCCCGGTGAGCGGGACCCGGAACCGCCGGGGAACTCGGAGAGGTGAGGAAAGTCCTGCCGAGGAAGGAGGAGGAGGCAGGTGAGCGAAGGAGAGAGAACGGGGAGCGTGTCTCAGGCGGTGGGGTGGGGGGCTGGGGCCGGGGACTGCCTGTGCCCCAGGTGTGCACACAGCGCTGCCCTGCCCAGCATGCTTTTCCTTTCCCCAGCGCAGCATGTCCGAGCTGCATGGGGGGTGGGGGAGGGGAGATTTTGCTCTCAGGACCTTTCTTTTTTGGGGACTCAGTTTCCCAATCTGTAAAATGGAGTTACTGGGCTGAGTGACCTCGTGAAAGTCTTGGAACCCTCAGTGGGGTCAGGCCTCGAAGGCTCTGGGGAGAGCCTGGGCCAGGGCTGACCTGGCAGGAGCCGCCATGGCTGCAGCCCCTCAGGCCAGACAGACAGCAATAGACAGAGGACGAGAGAAGGGGGGCCTGGGATATCTAAGGACCCGAGCGATCTAGCTGGCAGCTTGTCAACTCCCTGCCCCAGGGAGTCCATGTCAGGTGAGGTGCACCAGCCCCGTTTCATGGACATGGTGAACGAAGCGGGGAATCGGGGCGCGGAGAGGTAAGGTGCCCGGGCTGTGGTGACACGGCGGGGAGTGGTGGGGCTAGTCTCTAAAACCCCGAGTGCCCCCTCCACAGGGGTCCCCGAGGGCATGTTTCTACTCCCCCCGCTTACCTGTGGCCCTGGCGGTGAAGGGCTCATGGCCAGCTGCACCTGGAGTGCCATGGGAGCGGGCAGGACCGGAGGCTGGGGGGCTGGGGACATGCTGACAGGGGGGCTGAGGAGGGCGCCCTGGGCGTGAGGGGGCAGTGGCAGCTGCTGGTGCAGCGGGGGGCTGAGCGGGAAGGAGGGCGGCGGCGGGGACGCGCTGAGGCCCGGCAGCAGCGACTTGGAGCCCAGCGTCCGGGCGAGGCTGGCGGGGGTGGCCCCGCTGCGGAAGGCCTGCAGGTCGGAGGGCGTGAGGAAGGAGGCCAGGCCCGGCATGGCGTACATGGGCTGCTTGGGCGGCAGCATTTTGGCCGGCGGGTTCCCCTGGGCGCTCTTGGTCTCACCCTGGTCCGGGGAGCTCTGGAAGGGGACAGACACCGGTCACTCTGGAGGAGACGGAGACACCGGACTTGGGCCGAGAGCCCAGGAGGTTCTGCAGCCCTCGGACATGACCCCTGGCTGGCTCTCTGGCCCTCAGGGGATATCTGCGGGCTAACAGAGATCATTCCGGGTCCTCAGTGCCACTTAGCTCTAACCATCCAACCAGCCCTGCTTTAATTCTTGGGGCCCCCCTGCCGATGGGGGACCCACGCTCCCCAGCCCGGCCACTGAGGCCAGCGTCACCCAACAGGGCCGTCCTCCATCTTTGCTCCTGCCCGGCTCTCTGCACTCGCGTGTGCTGTCCCGTTGACTTGAAGCACCCTCGTTGCTTGGCCCTCTGGCGTAACCCAGTTGCCGTGTCCTCTGTGACAGCTTCCAGATACACCCCTGCCCCCGGGGCCACATATCCACCCTCATCCTGAGCCCCCTGCCCGCAGTGCTGGGGTTGGCCAGGAGGCCGACAGTGTGGCCAGGGGTGAAAGCCAAATAGGAAGAGTGCCCGACCTGGGTTTGACTCAGAGCAACAACCTGACACATCGTGTAATTCCAGGCAGGATGCCTCTCTGAGTCTGGGATTCTTGTTGGAAGAATTAAATGAAATGAGATACATGCCACGTGGCCAGCATGAGCCGGCACACAGTAGGTGCATCGGAGAAGTGACCTCGGTCTCCATCCTCTCCCGTGGGCCTCAGTGCCCCCTCCACCCCTCCGTGGTCCCGCACGTCTCAGGCTGCGCCCAGGATTCCGGGGTTACCTTGGAGACCAGGCTAGCCCGGTAGGCCGCCAGAGCCTTCAGATACTCCTTTTTCGCCGCCTCGGTCTTCCTCTTGTAGGCCTGAAAGACCCGAGACGTGAGCGGCCAGGGGAGAGGTCGGTGTTCCGCCTGCGGTCGCTGCTGCTAGCTCCCTTTGCCTCTCAGCTATTTCTGCTCCCAGTTTTCTCCGGAAGCCCCGAGAGAGGGCACACGGTCAGGGTACAGGGGAGCTCTGGTTGGACCCCAGACTCTGGGAGCTGGAGGACAAGGTGGACTGAGAGGCCCAGACCAGTGAAGTCGCTGGTGAGCACAGCTGGGAAACAGCAGAACTGGAAGGGACCTAGCTTCCCATCTCACAGATGGGCAAACCAAGCCCAGCAAAAGCCCCTAGTTCTAGGCTTCTCACATCTGTCCTTGGCTCTGGGACCCCAACGCCTCAGGGCCCGGAAAGAGACGGAGACTCACCTGCTTCTGCTCCTCTCCCAAGCTGTCCCACATGGAGGCCACGATTTTGGACACGTCCCCGAAGGTGGCGCTGGGGTTCTGTCCCTTTATGGCGGCCTGGGTGTCTCGGAAGAAGAGTGCGTAGGCGGACACTGGCTTCTGGGGCTCATTGGGGTCCTTTTTCTTCTTCTTCTTCGGGTTCTTGGCCTTTTTTCCTGGGTCAGCAGAGGGCCTCTTCTCTCCCGACATCTGCCCGGTGAGAGGAGTCAGACAACTCGAGATGCACAGGGACTCCTGCCCGCCGCCCCAGCCCAGCCTCTGGCTCAGCGGCCCCAGCCCAGCCTCTGGCTCAGCGGCCCCAGCCCAGCCTCTGGCTCAGCGGCCCCAGCCCAGCCTCTGGCTCAGCGGCCCCAGCCCAGCCTCTGGCTCAGCGGCCCCAGCCCAGCCTCTGGCTCAGCGGCCCCAGCCCAGCCTCTGGCTCAGAGGCCCCAGCCCAGCCTCTCGCTCAGCGGCCCCACTCACAGGGACTGACCATCCCAGGTCTGAACACGGGAGCTTGGGCCACACTGTCAGGCTAATCACCTCCCAGGTTGGGGAGGCAATGGCAGGCAGACAAGACAGACAGACAGACACACACACACATTCTGGACAGGAGCCCTGGATTTGTTTGTTTGCTTGTTTAACTCATTAATGACAATCAGCACGACGGGAAAGCTGACTCAGAGAGATGGAGAAACTGGCTAGTGCCCTATAGATGGAGTGATAAAACGACCACTTTCAGCCCTTAGTTTCAGCTGCTCTGAGGGACAAAAGTCATTTGCATCTGCACAGGGAAAAATGAACCTGCCTGTAATCAGACAGAACGCACTCACACCTCCATCCCCTTTTCCTCGAGTTAAGCTTTCAGAGGACAAACTATGCTAATCAGTAACGAAGAATAAATCGAAATAAAGCTACGTAAGCTCTCCATGCCTCAGTCTCCCCATCTGCCGAGATCACAGTGGCACCTGCCATAGACAGTTGTGAGGAGGATCACATGCGTCAATACTTATGTGCTTAGGACGCTGGCCCATGGGACCTGTGTTAGGAATGTTTCTCAATAAAAAGGAAAAGGACAGATGTGAGAAGTCTAGAGCTAGGGGCTTTTGCTGGGCTTGGTTTGCCCATCTGTGAGATGGGAAGCTAGGTCCCTTCCAGTTCTGCTGTTTCCCAGCTGTGCTCACCAGCGACTTCACTGGTCTGGGCCTCTGCCTCCTTATCTGTTAGATATGCGAGAACATCTCAGTCCATCTTGTCCTCCAGCTCTCAGAGTCTGGGGGTCAGACCAGAGCTTTCCTATACCCTGACCACGTGCCTGGCCTATGGCAGAGATCAAGTGATCACGGTGATGGAGCGGGACCAGGATCCAGAGGCACCCTCCCCCCAAACCCCCACCTCCACCCCCACCCAGGAGGTCAGGGTCTCTGCCAGATGGCGTGGGCACCATGGCTACTGCCCAGGCCCCTTCGGAGCTACCACGTGGACAGAAGAGGGAGGCAGGACGTGTGGGATCAAATCCTGATTCTGCCGCTGGCTCATTGGGAGACCCCCGGCCAGCACGTCCATCGCTGGCCCTGCTGGGCCTGTTTCCGGCCCCAGTTAAAGCAGGTGCTCTCCAGCAGGGAGGGAGCCCTGGTCAGTGTCAAAGCCTGGCCAGGGCCAGAGCCTGGGCAGCTGGTGGGCTCGCATCCTCACGTGTGCTGGAAGAGGCCCAGGGGCCACGTCCCCAATGGAGGGGTCATTTTTAGAGCCCCATCCCGAGGTCAGTGCTGCCCAGAGGCGCCCTCTGCTGGACCACACATTTTTGCCAGGATATGCCACTGAAACGGTCCGCTGGCCATTCAGGAATGGGACTTCATTTTCTCCCCAAATCCTCTACCTCCTTGTTTCCCAGCAAAGGGTACGGTTAGACTCTCCCATCCTTTCTGTGGGTAAGTGAAGCCTGTTTCCATGCAGGCCCGTCTTCCTGCTGACAGAGGGCATCCCAAGGCTTTGCACGGCCACCCTACCTACCTTGAAATGCGCTTCCGACTCCTCCTCCTGGGTTGAGCTGGAGGGAGAGGGGGTCGCTGACTTGCTCCTGGGGGCGACGGGGAGCTGTGGGCAATGCCACTCCGGATGCCCATCTGAGAAATGAGCTGGGACTGGCTGAGGGCGCTCATGTGGCTGGCCAGCATCGCTGGGCGACCCAGCAGGGGCCCCGGCCGGCCCGAGTCATAGGCAGCAACCTCGGAGTGGACCATCTCCTGGATCTGAGAGAGGAGGACAGGGCATTTTGAATTAGAAAGGACCCGTCCTGCCCCATCTTCATATCTGAACTGCGGGGGCCCTGGAGAGGGGCTTGTAGGTGGGAAGTGGAGGGTGGTTTCCCAATGGATGGCTCATAGGTGAGTGCCCTGTATGATTTGGTGCACCCAGGGGTGGTTGGGGTGGGGGGCCTGGCACCTTGACTATTTGCCATTCTGTTGACAGTCAGCCTGGACAGACGGTCAGCATTTCAGCTGGTGTGCTCGGTCCAGCGGAGACTGGATCATTTTTTGAGACTGAGTCTTCCCTCCTGGCACATGGACGTCTCTGCATTTACTCACTGTGCAGCATGATGGCAACGGACAGACACTGGAAGTGGGCCTGGTTTTGGACCCTGGTTCAGTCACTTATAAGCTGGGTGGCTTTGGCCAAGTTACTTAACCTCTCTGTGCCTCAATTCTTCATCTGACACATGTGGGTAATAATTAAACCTACCTTTTAGGGTTGTTAAGGACTAAATGAACCTTAGCACATAGTAAGCCCTACATTGTATGTAAAAAGGTTTGTTAAATACACAGAATAAAAAAAAATCCCTTAATAAGTTTTGCATTTTCCTGTAGCTCAGTAATATTTGTCTTAATTATTCCCTATGATATTTTCTAACTGGTTATTTTGGGGATATAAGTGAAAGAACCAAGCAGAACTGGCTGTCCTCCATCTTGCGGAGCTGGTCAGCCTGGCCCTCTCCTCCCCTGAAGGGAGTGACCACAGGAGCACCAGGAATGTCCTAACTCCCCCAACCACTGCCCCGAGTGGACTAATGAAGTTCCTAGAGCAGCTTAGGCCCTGATAAGGTCATATCACAAAGGTGCTGCCTCTGCGTCACTACTGACAATTCAGGGTACAGTAGGGGATGGCTCTGACCTCAGAATACGAAACCCTAACCAAAGTGACCAATCTCTGTAACCCACGCCACTCTCCTGGGCCCACCCCAATGACCAGTCCTTATAACCTCTGTCTCCCCAGGCTCTGGCTCTCTCTGGCCCCACCGCTGTGCCGGTAAGGGGGCTGTGGGAGCCGAGCCCGGGCTCGAATAAAGACTCTTTTGCTTTTGCATCGGACGGCTCCCTGGTGGTCTCTGGGGATCTTGAAATCTGGGCATAACATAAGAAAGCTACTGATTTTCACATATAGGCATTTCTCATACTAAGTCCATGTTGAGAATAGTGTATACTTTGTGCTTAAACATTATAGACACACATACTTTTCAGCGAGGCATGCCGATTTGCACATTCTTTCAATTATTTTTATTTTCTCTGCATCTGTGGTTATTTTCTTTCGACTTTCTCATCTCAAGTAGCTGTGTTTTCCTCTCACTTTTTTGTTACTAAGCAAGGTCATGAGCTTTCTTTTTTATGATGTAGGATCTTTATTTTCTCCTCAAAAGAAGCAAATCTCTATTTTTTAAAATCTCTCTAATCCTTCTCTGTTTTCTTTTTTTAAATATCATTTTAACCTTTATCGATTCCTCTCTAATTTTTAAAGCTTTGTTGCTGTTGCTTCCCTCTCATTTTAGTTGTATTTTTAATTCAGTTCTTTGCATGTGGCTCCCTCATCTTGTCAGGTCTAAATTACAATGTCGCCTCCTCAGAGAAGCCTTCCCTGACCACTTTGTCTGAAAATCCTAACCCCCTACCTTCATGTTCTGTCATCACACTGTTTCCTTCAAAATTTCAAGCTACATTTATTTTGCCCATTTATCTGTTTATCGTCTCTTCCCCTCTGGAAACGCGATGAGCAGAGGACTTGTTGACTATTGTGTCCCTCGTGTCTTTGGTAGTGCCTGGAACACAGCAGGTCAGTACTTTAAAAATATTTGTCTAAGGATGGAAACAGGAAGGAAGGGGAGGATGTGCTCCTGGTAGGTAAAACTCCCCAGCTGCCTCTTTTCTTGAGAGTATGATGGAATGAGAGTTGTTTATGCCGTAGCACGGGGCAGAATTGGTGAGAATTGGAGATGTGACATTAGTCGGCTATTTCCTCTTTGAATCAGACTTGGGCTAGGACATAGTTATTCCCTATCGAGTCCACAGTCTCCTAAGAGTTCATGAGCCAGATGAGATTCGATCTTCTCTGAATCTTTTTTTCCCTCAAGTTTCCTTTACCCTCTTAGCAAAGAAAGCATAAATAACATAAATGATCCAAATAAAACCCCCCTTGAAAGTACAGAATAAAATGGTAGAAGAATAAACAAGGATATGTAAGTAAAATAGTTTCCAATGTATAGACATATTGTTTAAAAATCAGAAAATTGAATCCATTCATATCTATATATACCAAAGGCTAATATGCAAAGTGTCCCCTCAAGAGTTCGACTGGGAGACCAGTTCAGTCACTGACTATGATGTGTGCTAACCACCAGGGGGCAGCGTGGAATAAAGGAAGGCCCCAGCCAGCAGCCAGAAGGCCCTGATTGGCCCTGATCTCCAGCCAGGCCTAGGGACCATACCCATGCACAGATTTTGTGCACTGGGCCTCTAGTTTGTTATAAAGATAGAATCATTTGTTCATAGATATTACAGTTTGTTTTTTGATTCTTTGAGTTTCCCCCATCTTTCCTGTGTTGATCAAATTTTATCTAGTGATATTTCTCTAATTCCTCATGTAGGAAGAAAAATTAAACTTTTTATTTTTCTCTCCATCAGTATTTTAGGTTCCAGATGAATTTTTTTTTGCTTTTCACTAAATAATTTATTTCAATCATTATTCTGACATTTGAATTATGTTTCATCCCATGATAACAGTACTTAGACATTAACTTTAGATTTTGCTATTTTCATTGCTCATACCTCTGCTTTTTTTTATAGCATATATTCCCCATATTTGATCTATTTTAATTCATTTCTCAATCAAAGGTAATTGCCTCTCTAAGTAATTTTTTTAACCCAAAGTTCCTTTGAAATAAGGAAAATTTGCATGAGGCTATTTTTGTATGTAGGCCGCATTTATTTAATTTTGTCTGATGCTTGGTAAGCTCTTTTGAGTTGAATAATTCCAATTTTCTTCAGAGAAGTGGTATTTTCTATTGTTATTTTTTGGATTATTGCCCCTTTTCCATTGGCCTTTTAAAAAGAATTTTCCTGTTAAAAATACATTTTGAATCATCAGTGTCTTTTATCTTTTCAGTCAGAATTTTGAGCTCTTTAATGTCTCCCTTGGATTTTGGGAGAAAATCTTGTTATTTGACTATCTGCAGCGGTTTTTCACTGCATTTTAAAGTCCAATAATCACATATTTTATCTAAAAACAATCTTTCCTGATTTCAAATGTTTCCATTTATTGGAGTAGGAGTTTCAGAATGGACCTCCTTTATAACTGTAATTTTTGTACATGTATCTATTTCTGTTTCCGATAACTGGATCAGCACCTTGCACACAGAAAATCAAATGCTTGTTGGTCCTGTTGAACAAAATGAAAGGTAGATGAGCAGAACTGGGTGTGATCTGGGAATGATGTCAGATCTAGCTCAATGAGTCCAGGGTCACCATGGAGGGTGGCTGGGACTCTGAGCCGCTTCACTCCTGGTTACAAAAATATTCCCAAGAAACAAGCATCAGGCCTTTCATGAATGTCTGCCCTGTGACGGACATAAGCAGACAAGAGAGCTCTGGGAATGAGAGAGTTGCACCCCCCCTCTCCTCCCACACACCTCCTCGTCCCCCCCCCCACCCGCCCCCTACACACACAACTGCTCTTCAGGGCCTCACAGTAAATTAGGGAGACAGACCCCTACAGAAAGAGAATATATGGCTGGTTATTAATAGACTAGTGGACCGGTGCATGAAATTTGTGCACAAAAGGGAGGTTCCCTCAGCCCAGCCTGCACCCTCTCCAATCAGGGACCTCTTCGGGGATGTCTGACTGTTGGCAGTCGGACATCCCTCTCGCAATCTAGGAACACTGGCTCCTGACTGCTCACTGGCCTACCTGACTGATCACCCCTAACCACCTCTGTCTGCCTGATCACCCATAACCACCTCTGCCTGCCTGATCACCCCTAAGTGCTCCCCTGATGGCCTGATTGCCCCTAACTGCCTCTGCCTTGCCCCACACCTGAGACCCAGGCTTCCCTCCCTCTGGCCAGCTATAGGCACACAGGACCTGGGCCAGCTTCACTCAGGCCGGCCCCAGCCACAGGCAGCCTCAGGCACCTACAGGCACCCAGGACCACAGGGCATGTAGCCTAACCCCAGGGCCGGAAAGGGCCCGCCCCTCCAGATGCTGCCCCGCCCCTTGTGCGCCACCGCCCCACCCCTTGCACTGCTGCCGCTTGCGCCACCACCTGTTCCTTGTGCTGCCCGTTCCATTGTGGAGCAGCCTGGGGAGTGGACGCCACACACCGGTGGTCCCAGCCAGACCACGGTGCCCTCTCCACCCCCCCTGCGGGGCCCCATGGAGCGGCCTGGGGAGTGGACGCTGTGCGCTGGTGATCCCAGCCGGCCCACAGCACCCCACAGAGTGGCGGTGGCAGAGGCATGAGGGGCGGGGCCGTGCGGCACGTGACCCTGCCCCCTGCTCCTGATTAGCCAGTAGTGTAGCGAAGGTACGGTCACATTAGCATATTACTCTTTTATTATATAGGCTCTATCCAATAAGACATTAAGCATCCTAGACTTTTAAGGGCATTAAAGATTTTTGTCCTAATCTCCCCAAAGTAAAAAATAAGCCTCTGATGTGAGGTCTGAGGATGGCCCCTGCGAGGCCGCTGGAGGGCCTGTCCCAGATCCTCTCACCGTCTGCTGTGCCCGCCCCCCGTGCTGGGAGTGTGGCCCTTCCCCTTCTCCAGACAAGTGTCATTGCCAAACAGGAGCTGCCTTCCTCGAGAGGCCATGACACCCACCCCCATCCACCCTGCAGCAGACCCCAACCCCTGCTTGACAGACACAGGGGCACAAAAGGCCAGACCCTTCCCTGCGATGCAGGCGAGCCCAGAGCTCCCCATGGCGCCCGAGTTCAGTCCTTGCTGGGCTCTTTCCTCTGCAGACCCTGATCCCAGCAGCCCCCTTCTCCCTAGAAAGCTCCCTCCATAAACGAGGTTCACATGAACCCTCAGCTCAGGTTCTGCTCGAGGGGCCTCACCTGTCACCCTCCACCAGGCCCACCAGTTCCCCCGCTTTGGGGACTGCATCCCATCAGCATCCAATCATGCTCACCCCCCTCCCGGCTTTAAGTGGAAATCTCCCTTACTTCCAGGTCTGAAAACTTCTGTCCCAACTCCCTTGTGTGCACAGCCAACCTTCTTCTGAGAACCGTCATCCTCACTGCCACCAGGACTTCCCCTCCCATCAGCCACTCACCCGGTCTGTGTCTTCTACACTGTCTATACCCCTAGAGCCATCATCATCGTCTTCCTGGAGGAATTTGTATTCAGTCCTTAGTACGTGCCAGAAACAGGGCTAACTTTCGCTATCACATTAATCACCCCAGCTACCCTAGGAGATAAGATAGTCACCCGCAGCCGAGGAATCAAGGCTCAGAGAGGCTCAGCGCTGGCCCGTGACCACGCGGCTTCCGCCGGGGAAGCTGGTTTCTCCAGGCCATCACACTTTCTCTCTCAGCGACGCTGTCTCCTCCAGACACTCCCGGGTCCTTGACTCCTGGGCTTGCTGCCTCCCCTCACAGCCCTCTTCCCTCTGGCCAGGGCCAGCTCATGGCTGTTGGCTACCTCTCTAGCCAGTCCTTCTTGGTCTCCTTCAGTCCACCATTAGGCATTGGCATTCCTCACTCTCCCTCCAACCGCCTTCTTTTCTACACCCCCTGCCCCAACTCACCACCACCTTGAGTCTGTGGCTGCTACATGGTAGGGGGGCGACGCCTGGTGATGCTTTTAAATTCTGATATCTCACCTAAGAAAGTGTTCCATTTAAAGCCAATGTCAGGCTTTAAAAGACAAAAAAAAGTGAGCTCACAGGATGGATACACAGAAGTGGCCAGACAATAGCCATCCCTTCACACATTCTAGAACCTATGAGCTCATATAAGCCCTCTCCCAATTGGAACCCACCCTGCTCTGTCCAACACGTCCAGCAGCCATTGACTTTTGTCCTAATGGGCAATCGCCGAGGCTGTGTAGGTCCTGACCTTTGACCTTGAGGAACCCCCATTCCCTGCAGAGGGTCACTGCACCTGTTGATGGCTTCCTGCATCTCACTGCTGGGAACCATGAGCAATTAAGGTCCCAGGAGCAACCCTCAACCTCCGCTTCCACTCCCCTCAACGGGACAGTTCTGAGTTGTGTCCCATATGCCTCTTGGAGGGTCTGCAGCAGGACTGCATCCCGGTTGCCACGCTGGTCACAACTCAGCAGTCCACCCTCTACTGGCCTTCTTCCCTTCCAACTGCACCTCCCTTCTTCCTTCACAGGGCTTCCTGCAGACTCCCCCCAAACAAAGCACTTGCACCAAACCCTTGTGTCAGGGTCTGATTTAGGGGGATCCCAAAGAGACACCAGCCCCCTCTCAGCCTCCTGCATGGCTTCCTTGAGTCCATGGGCCATGCTGGCCACTAGAGAGCCCCTCTGGAGTACGAAAGGTCTCTGTCCTGCTCAGAATCTTCCTGTCGCTCTCCAGGGCCACTAGCATTGTCCTCACCTTGTAAGACACCCGCAGAGACCCGTGCCATCTCGCTGGTCCCGGCCTCTCCAACCCTTCCTGGAGCTCCCCGGGGCATGCGGGCTTCTCTCTAGGACGGAGCCTTTTCCCTGCGGCTCACTGGTTCTCTCCTCGGTGTCACCCTTTGAGACTTAGCTGGAACGTTCCTTCCTCAGAGAAGCCTTCCCTGACCCCTCTCTCCTCCCTTCTCTCTGGCTACTGCCTCTGCCTGAGCCTTTCCCGGAGCTCAGCATGGTGCCAAGCATCTGCTATGTGCAGACACACACCGGGCTCCCCAGCCCTGGGCAGGCGGCCTGCTGCACAGCTGGCACTAACGAGATGTCTGGTAACCAGCTGAGCCACGCCTCCTGCTCCCTCCTGGAAGCACATGGACACGGCCAAGAGCCACGCGTGCTCCCTCTCCAGGGAGGTGAACAGGAGAACCGGTAACGAGGAGCCGCTGCGAGCATCATTAGGTTCGCCTGGCTTAATAGGTGCTCAGGGTTCAGGAACACAAAGCGGCTCTCCACAGAGCCCCCATTCGCAAGCTCTGTGGAGAGCAGCCCCAGGTGCTGAGGCCCCCCCCCCCCCCCCCCCCCAGGAGGGAGAGAAGGAGAAATAGCACCTTTCTCTCTCCCATCTTCTGGAGATCCACAAACTGATGCGCTGCCGACACGGGTTTGGCTCAGTGGATAGAGCGTCAGTCTGTGGACTGAAGGGTCCCAGGTTCGATTCTGGTCAAGGGCGTGTACCTTGGCTGCAGGCACATCCCCAGTGGGGGGTGTACAGGAGCAGCTGATCAATGTTTCTCTCATCGATGTTTCTACCTTTCTATCCCTCTCCCTTCCTCTCTGTAAAAAATCAATAAAATATATTAAGAAAACAAAACAAAAAAACTGACGCCCTGCCTGCTTCCTCCGCGGCAGGGACCGGTGTCGGCGAACACGGCCGCACACTCTGCCTAGGAATCAGCACACCTCTCTGAGGCCTCCGCAGTTCTGCTCACTGACCCCTCCCCGAAGCCCCAGCCTCATTCCAGAGGACCCAGGACTTCTCCCGAGCACAGTCAGATCCCAGAGGAAGAGGATCCAGCCCCTGAGAGCGTTTTACAGTCCCTTCCACTTCCTAACAGGTAATATCCCAGATTTGGTGACAGCAGTAAAAATGACGACAATACTTGCTATTATGTTCAGTGAGGCTCACCATGTGCCCGGCACTTCGTGAACAAGTCTTTGACATAACATTATCACCCCCATTTGACAATAAAGACACTAACACTCAGCGAGGTCAGCCACTTGCCCACGGTCACACAGCTAGGAAGTAGGAAAATCAGGATCCTGCTGTTTCTCACGTCTGGGATCTCTTCCTGCACCCAGCCAGATGCTAATGGCTCTAAAGTGGGGGGGAGGGGGGGGGGGGAGGTAAGGCACCTGCTCTCACAGGGCAGCTGTGAGGATGCGGCGAAAAGGTAACTTTGTACAGACCCTGACACATAGTAGGTGTCCAACATAAGAAGGTTTCCTTTCCTTCATTCAAACCTCAAATGGGTACGAAGAGGTGGCAAATGCTGGAAGTTTCGAAAATAGGAGAGGAGATAGAAACCAGGAGGAAAGCGCCATTGATGTTAAAATCACAGCACAAGGCCTGGCACAGGGCTGCTCCACAAGCCTTTGCTACATTTATTATGTCAGTAATTGGCAAGCTTCTACAAACGACCAGGTGTAAAATATTTTGGGCGTGAAGGGCCAGATGGTCTCCGTCATAACTACTCAACTCTGCTGTTGTAGGACAAAACCAGCCACAGGCAACGTGTAAACCAATGGATGTGACCGAGCGCCAATAAAGCTTTATTTACAGAAACAAGCAGAGGGCCAGATTTGGCCTATGGCTATGGGTTGGCAACTCCTGTGTCAGTCAAATGTTTTCAAATAAAAAGAAATACTGGTTGAAGCACTACCTTTATTTGGCAATTACCATCTGCCGGGCACTGACCTCACCCAGCCAAGGGAGGAAAGGTGTGTTTATCATCAGCATTTCACAGACTAGGAAGCTGAGGTTCAGAAAGGGAAGGGAAGGGAATGTGCCCCAGACCTTTAGAGCTGAGATCCAAATCAAGGTCTGTCTGGTTCCCACACCCATGTCCTCAGGCACTGCACCGCCAGGCGTGCAGTCCCCAGCTCAGCCCCGCCCTGGCCACCACGGCTCCAGCTCTGGCTCACGTTGCAGCTTCTCTTGAAAATCAGAAGGATCTTGACGGGTGACAGGGATCTGGTAGTTGGCCACTCAACTCCAAATCTGAGCTTCCATTGCTGTCTGGAGCCTCCTTCTTGTGCCCTTGACTCGGCCTCTGCCTTGAGCTGCCCTCATCAGAACGACCTCTGTGGTCATTTGACTTCTCTAATCCTCTCGGGTCCCCAAGACTGCTCCTGCTACTCATGCACTCATTCACTCATTCAAAAAACACTCCCCAAGAGCTCTTATGCCTGAGATCCTGGGCCAGATGCAGGAGACCAAGATTAGACCACAACCGCCCATCTGAGTGCAGTCTGATGGAGGAGGCAGGGATGCACCCACACTGTGTAACCAGCAGCAGCATGGTGTTCAGAGGGACTGGGCCGGGCAGAAAGGGTCCCTCCAAGGATTGGAGAGCCAGAAAGCCTTTCCCTAGGAGAGCACTCTGAGCTGACTCCTGAAGGGGAGGTTTGTGGGACAAGAAGGGTGAGGAGGGTGTTCCCTGGAGCAGGAGCATAAGCAGGGGCACAGAGGCAAGGAACTGTGAGAGGGTTCGTTTGATGAGTCAACTGGACTGGGCCATGGTTGCCAAGACATCCGGTCAAACTTTATTCCGGCGTGTCTGGGGGGGAATTACTGGATGAGGTTAGCATCTGACTGAATGGAGTGAATAAAGCAGGTTCCCCTCCCCGGTGTGGGTGAGCCTCATCCAATCAATTGAAGACTTGACTAGAACAAAAAGTCTAAGAGGCAGCTTCTGCCTCGGCTTCTCCTGCCTTCAAAACTGGCTCTCCTGGGTCTCTCAGTCTCCGTAATCAAGTGAGAAAATTCCTTTTAATAGCTATCTACCTACTTATCTACCTATCTAAACTAATGGTTCTGTTTCTCTGGAGAATGCTGACTAATACAAGTGGCGTGACCAGCTTTGCAAGCGGCCCGTCACAGCCAGGCATAGCTAGAGTGTCAGGAAGAGTGGGAGGAGGAGACAAATGGGTCCCCGAGGTTAGGACTTGGAGGGCCGGTGTGTTCAGCAGAGAGGGAGCGGGCCTGCAGGGGCTAAGGGGATGGCCACAGGCTTCAAGCAGAGGGCGTCAAACCCAGGGCTGTGCCCTGTGCGGACTGCTGCCGGGCAGTTCTGGGACCTGCAGCAGAACCTCCCTGGGGAAAGTGGTCTGGGAAGCAGCAGAGACACGGGGTTAGTTTCCTATGGCTGATGTAACACAATGGCACAAACCTAGTGGCTTCAAAGAACGTAAGCTCATTATCTCCCAGATCTGGAGGCCAGAAGCACAAAGGCAGTCTCAGTGGGCTCCAAGGGAGAATCTGTCTCGGTAATTTTTTTAATGGATGCGGTGCTTGTGCCTGTGTCATGGCCCCCCATCACCTGGCCTTTCCTCTCTCTGCTTCCATCATCACATCAGCTACTCCAGGTGTCGGACCTGTGGGCAGTTAGACAGATATGGGCAGGGCAAGGCCGATGGGCCAGGTCCAGAAGGTCCCCAGGATGGAAAGCCAGGATGTCCAGCAGAGAGCAATTGAAGGTGGGAATGTGCCCCCAGGATGACCTTTCCTCCTCGAGCACATCACCGGTCGGGCGGTTTGGACCCCTGACCTTTCCTCCCTAGAGATAACACGCAGGCCTCAGTTGTATTTCAGCTCCGGGCCCAGAAAAGCAGTAAAACCAGACAAGAGACACCAAGGCTGAGCTCAGCACCAGCTGCACTGGATAACGGCCCCTGCCCTGGTGCCGACAGTGGGGACCCTGACCCTGGGAAGAGCTGCTAAATATTCTATTGAGATCTTCCCCTGGGATCTCCCCTAAAATCTCCATCCTTAAACCTCTCCCGGGACACACCTGAGTCTTTCCCCCTCTCCACCCCCACCCCTGCCAGGTGCGTTACATTACCTTCCTCACTCCTAAGTTCCTATGGCCCTTCCTCTGTTTTTATAACTTGTTTCCTAAGCCCATATCATCTACGAATTAGTTCTCCCACCTCTGAGATTATATGTATAATTGGAGAGGAAAGGAGAAGGAGACAAACATCAATGATAAGAGAGAATCTTTGATTGGCTGCCTCCTATACACCTCCCTACTGGGGATCAAGCCCGCAGCCTGGGCATGTGCCCCAACTGGGAATCGAACCCTGACTTCCTGGCTCATAGGTTGATGCTGAGCCACACCTGCTGGGCACCTCTGTGATTTTATAAATAACAAGTGGCCTGGTGCACGAAATTTGTGCACGGAAGGGGGGTTCCCTGAGCCCAGCCTGCACCTGCTCCAATCAGGGACCCCTTCTGGGATGTGTGACCCCTAACCACCTCTGCCTACCTGCCTGATCATCTCTTAAGTGCTCCCCTGCTGGCCTGATTGCTCCTAACTGCCTCTGCCTTGCCCCACACCTGGGACCCAGGCTTCCCTCCCTCTGGCCAGCTATAGGCACCCAGGACCTGGGCCAACTTCACACAGGCCGGCTGCAGCCACAGGCACCCACAGGCACCCAGGACCATAGGGCATGCTGCCTAACCCCAGAGCCAGAAAGGGCCCCAGCCCTTCTATGTGCCTGCCTGGCCGAGTCCCATTACCCTGACTGCCGTGGCGTAAAAAACTTTACCATATATGTTCTCCCCAGCCTCCTGGAGAGAGGGCATGAGCTGAGAAACTGGAGATGCTGCAAGCCCCAGGGCCATTTTACCAATGGGTACATTGTCATTTTCAGATCTAGATTTGAGATAATCCATCAAACCGCTATATTTTTCAACTCTCAACTTAGATTGGTTTGCTTTAATAAAATTTATCTGATTGGCCTCCATTTTTTAATACGAATCCATAATAAGCTGTTGAGTTAACTTTCCTGCATTTAAAATAGGATTGAACGTGTCCCTCACAGAGAGATGAAATCCATAATACTACATTTGGGTGTCTCGTGTTCTTACATTTTGTCCAGTATTATTGTTGAGTACACTGTTGTCTCTGAGTCTTAATGCAATATCTGTTCCCCAACCTTTTTCACCATGTGGAAAAAGAATAGGATATGTCATTGCATCTAATGTGGGAAACAGGATACTGATTCGTTTCACTTTAGTAACATTTGGATTATTGGGATCTGGTTTACAATGAATGAGTAAGTCCCTTTCAAAAGGAGGTTCTCCAACTTCGTTTCTGAATATGACAGCAACCTCAGTTACACGGGGAGAATTATATCTACCTGGGTCACTATTATGATCATATTTAATTGCCATAGTTACTTCCGTGGGAGCTATACCTTTTGCTGCTGCTTCAGATTGGGCTTCCTTTTCTACCTCATGTAGCATCTTGTACAATTTTGTTAATTCCTTTATTTCATGCATGAGGTTGTTGATTATGAGTCTTTCTGAGTAGGCCTGGTTTGCTGGGATTGCTAATCTTTTACGTGTAGCTTCGGCTGTATCCAAAATATAGAGTTGAGCAAACTTCAACAGTTTTTCTTTGGACATAGTCCCACCTCTCTATTGCCAAGTTCTGAGATAGAGGAGAATGACAGGCCTTTCAGGACTGTGACCAAAGGCTAATTTGGACAGATTCTGTGGGGGTGGGACTTCCACCTCACTGTTGTCAGTTTCAGCTGGGATGCAGAAGCTGGGACTCGAGGGCCTTCCCCCTGGCAGTTGCCTTCCGTTTTTGCTGGCAAACAGCTGAAGCTACACGTAATATTAGCAATGCAGGGGCCTCATTAGACGCAGCTGCGGTGAGCTCTTGCAGCCGCCGCCACCGAGGTGAGTTTTCGCAGCCGCTCCCGCCGCCCCGGGGCCTCAGTTGACTCAGCTGTGGTGAGTTCTGGCCGCTGTAGCTGCCTCCTCTTGGTCTCCGCACCCGGGCCTGGCACATGATGCCTTCACCACTTTATCTCCGCTCCTGGGGCCTGGCGCTCACACCTCTCCACCCCAACCCTTGCTCCGACTGGCTGGTCGCATAGCCAGTCAGGAGCCAAGATACGGTCACATTTGCATGTTACTCTTTTATTAGCTAGGAAAGTTCTCATAGTTCTGAGTCTTGGCTCTGAATTCTTTCCCAGCCAGGACTCAAGTACCGAGTTGCTGAGCCCAGTCCGGTCTGAACCCACAGGTCTAACACCTGGGGCTCTTTGGGCCTGCAGCAGACTCTCTATCCCCTCTTAGGAGGGCTTGTGATTATATCACAGACCTACCTAAATAGTCCAGAAGAACCTCCCCATCCCAAGAATTCAACTCAGTCTCATCTGCAAAATCCCTTGCCCTCTGTAAGGTAACATATAGGCCCAAGGGATTAGGGTGTGTGGGACATCTTGGGGGGGATTATTCGGTCTTCTGCACCCCAGGTACCCCTCCACGCCAACCTTTCCAGGGGCACACTGCTCTCTGAGGTTTCCTCGGGCTTTCCGAGGCAACTATTTGAAAACGGTTTCCCTTTAGGAGGAAAAATCCCAGCACAAACGAGGAGAAAAGAAAGCCAATAGGAAGCCTTCCCTTCGCCCAAAGTCCTTGTCAGTAAGTATTTCTAATAAACTTTCACGCTTGGCAAAAGATTCTTTGCATGCTGACAAATTTCCCCTGAAATTTGAGATGTCTTGTTCAGAGTAATAGCTACAGTGCACAGGTGCCCAGCTGCTATTGTAAAATCAGCAAGCATTTAATTGAAACAAACGACTATAATAATAGTACATTATCCCTGCAGGCCAAGCGCCATCACAGTTTTAATTATTGAGTTAAGCGTCAGACTAATTTATCCTTTAACGCAACAGCCCCATTCCTGGTTACGCTGATCATCCTGTTATGAATATGTAGGCACCAGCAGGGAAGGACGTAAACGCAGAGCAATTTGTCCCCTTCTGGCTGGTGTTGTGTTGGAAAGAAGGTCTGCAAACACTGGGCTCTGAGACATTGGTCTGGGGTGAGTGATTTCTGCTCGGGTTGGGATGGGACTGTAGTCCCCTGGCACACAGGCCCACACCTCTGCTCAGAGCCTGCATCAGCTCCCTACTTCACTGGAGAAGAAGCCCAAGGCCTTACTAAACAACAGAACAACCCCCGCCCCCCAATCCCCCACCACCACCACCTTGTACCTCTCTGGCCTTCTCCCCTCTGCTCCTCCACCCCCTCCACTCTGCACCAGCACGCTCACCTCCTTCTACCCTTTAAACCAAGCATGCTGCCACCTCAGGACCCTTCTCCCGCTTGGTGTCATTTTGCCCTCTTGGGGACATTTGGCAATATTTGGAGACATATTTTGGCTGTTAAAATTTGGAGACGCTTCTGGCATCTAGTGGGTAGTAAACCAAGGTGGCCAAACACCGTACAACACAGACAGCCCCGCCATGGAGAAGAACCCGGCCCAAAATGTCAGCAGTGCCAAAGGGTCTGGTTCAGGGGGATCCCAGAGACCCCAGGCCTCTCTCAGCCTCCAGCACTGAACCACACCCTTCTCCCCAGTCTGTGTGCATCGGCCCTTTCCTCCGTGACCCACCAACGACAGGCCCTGCGGCCCCTTCCATCCAGCTACCTCCCCAGTTCCTGCTGAGGGTTTAGTAGGAACTTAAGACGTTGTGTTTTGTTTTGTTTTTAACTGCGCAGGTATATGCATTAGAGTCCTTACCGTTTTCTGTGAGTGCTCTGGTTACAAAATTGTACAGACCTTAAGAGGTTTGCCCAGCTCCCTTTTTTTCTGTAAGCTCTGTTATTTCTAGTACTTTGCAGGTTTTTTCAGGACGGCACCTATCTGCATTGTATTTATGAAGCTGCTGCCTTGCGGCAGGCGTTGCGCTGAGCACTGGATTCACGGTGAATAACGCAGGGAGTCCCCGCGGAGCTCAGTCTCGTGAGGGTGCAGATACCAACCAGTTCCACACCCAAATCAACACGTGGTCACAGTGGTGATGAGTGCTGGGGTGAGGGGGAAGCCACAGGCCACTGTGATGGTGTCGGGTGCAGACGGGGGACCCAGAAAGGACAGTGGATGGGGTGAGGAAAGGGGGACGGAGGAGCTCAGAGAACCAGGCACGAGCCAGGCGGGGCAGGGCCTGAGTGCCAGGTGAAGACCTCTGGGCTCTATCCTGGGCATCGCTGGGCACCCAGAGGGTTTAGGCGGAGCGGTGACTGTAGAAAGGCCAGCTTGGCGGGCGGCAGCTTCCCGGTGAGAAGTGACGCAGCCATCCCTGCAGACTCGGAGGGAGAGTGAGAGACGAGTGAGAGAGATGCCAGGGGAGAGGGCCAGGGTTTGGAACTGGTGGCATGGCAGGTGGACACCAGATCACCAACGACATCCACGAGCTGGTCCAGGGCAGGAGAGACACGGCCAGCCCAGTGGGGGAGTGGTCAGTGGTGAGCAGGCCGAGATGGGGCATTGCTTCCAAGTGGGATCGGCAGGTGGGGATGGTTGATTACATGACCTGGTGCCAGAGGGGGACCCAGCAGTGGAAACTGAGCCGGGTCCCCAGTGGTAGCAGCCACAACCGCGGAGAATCAGGCAGAGAGAGAGGCGGGAGGGGCCGGCAAGGCGGCCAAGCGGAGGCGGTCTGAGTGCAGAGGACACCCAGTCACATCAGGGAGCAGAGGAGGGGGCGTTTCGGGAAGAAGGGGGTGGCCAGCTGGTCCAATACAGCCCAATGTCAAGTGTGACAAAGGCAGCGTGTGCCCAATGCCTTTGGCAGTCAGGAGGCACCAGGGCCCTGCGTGGAGCTGTTTCAGTCAGGGGGCAGGCAGACGCCAGTGACGGGAGGGAGGAAATGCCGACAGCCCAGGTTGAGGACCTCCCTGGAAGCTCCCCTGGGACGGGCAGGGGCGAGATGGGACAGCAGGCAGGTGTCCAAGGACAACTTTCCACTCGGATGTGATTGTGGAGGGTGGGTGTTCGGTCACAGTCATGCCCCCAAGGGGACCCTCACTACAGAACGGAGGGCCACATTCTTAGCATTGGTCTCCTGGGGGCACTGTTCTTCCTGATGACAGACGAGCGGATGGAGCCTCAGGGAGGTGGCGTCCATGGGTCCCTGTCCGCAGCTCACCCGGAGCAGCGCCGGGCCCAGCTCGGGTCTGCCTGACCCCAGAGTCTGAGCGCTTTCACCACTGAGGGCGTGGGCGCGGGGTGGCTGGACTGGGGGCGGAGTGCCGAAGGGACAGCCATCACCACAGGGAGTGGGCACAGCGCATCTGTCCTGTTTTCACTGCTGCTGAACTCTCGCGGAACCGTTGGACAAAAACAAAGGAACTGGCTGTCAGGCGAGGCTTGGGGTCCTGAGTCAGCAAGATGTCCCTGAGTGTTGCGGGTTCTAGGCCTACAGGGTGCACTGAGGCCCAGGCAGGGACGAAGCTGGGGGAAGCACCAAGGGGCAGATCACAGGGGATGGATGAGGGTGGTCCTGCAGAAACTAGGGAGTCTGGTGGCCGTGAGTGGGGGTGGCCTGGCAGGTCAGCTGTGCTCCGGCTAAAGGGTCGGGAGAACTCGGCGGCTGTGATGGACCAGGGTGAGCTGAGGTGGCGCTCGCACCCTTGGTCTCAGGAGGCTGATAACCAAATGACCAGTCTGAGCGTGAACCTCTCCTCTTCCCCAATTCGACCTTCGGCTCCTATTTTGAAGGGGGTGGGTAAGGAGGGCTGATACCCTGGCCTGTAGGTTGGGGTCCTGGCGCTGCTCCCGCAGGGGCTCAGCCACATTCTGGGAGGATGCGTCTGCTTATCTGGCAGGAACCTTTGCCTCTCCATCTCAGAGGCAGGGAGGGTGTATTTTACTCCTTTATCTCGTTGTCTGTCTGTCTGTCTGTCTGTCCCACTGGAACGTAAGGCCCATGGATCAGGGACTGTCATCTGCACGGGACCTGGGAGAGCACGTGGTACAGAGCAGGGGCTCAATAAAAGTTTCTAAATGAGCCGAAACCGGTTTGGCTCAGTGGATAGAGCGTCGGACTGCGGACTGAAAGGTCCCGGATTCAATTCCGGTCAAGGGCATGTACCTTGGCTGCGGGCACATCCCCAGTACGGGGCGTGCAAGAGGCAGCTGATCGATGTTTCTCTCTCATCGATGTTTCTGACTTTCTATCCCTCTCCCTTCCGCTCTGTAAAAAAAATCAATAAAATATATATATATTTTTAAAAGTTTATAAATGAAAAAGCACATGAATGAATCTTGATGAAGTGAAACTGAGGAACTTCATGTCTTGCTCAAGGTCTTGTACCTTTAAGCACCAGAGCCAGGGTTTTGGGTTCAGAAAATGGGGGGGGGGGGGATATTTCCCCGCCACCTCCCCATACACAGGCATCTCTTTCCTATTACCAGTCCAGCCCCCACCCCTGTCCCCAACCCAGCCCCCCTCCATCCCCAGGCCACTGCCAGGGACTGTCCTAGACCTCCATCCTCAGCACCGCTCTCTGCGAAGGGCAGTTCTGATGCCAGCTGGCCCAGCTCCCTCCTCCTGGAACCCAGTTTGCCTCCCTAACCCCTACTCACTTTTCAGTCCTCAGCCCAAATGTCACCACCTCCAGGAAGCCTTCCCTGGTCTCCTACCTAAACCAGGGTCCCCGATTATTGCCTCTGATGACATCTTGTGTTTTTTTATTGACCTTGTCACCATTGCAATTATACATTCACCCTCGTGGGAATGACTCCGGTTGTGTGCTCCGTCTAGGAAGGAAGGGACCTGCTTTGCCCCAGGCCTGCACACAGCAGGCACTCAATAAAGTTAAAGGAATGAGCCCGGGAGGCCTCCCCAAGCTCCAAGTCAGGCCCCTGGATTCGAGCCCCTAGGTGGGACTTGTCTCCGCCATGCCCCTCCCTCTCCAGCCATGCCCCTCTCCAAGAGTCTGAAGCACAGCATGGCCAGACTCCTGCTTCCTCATGCCTCCTCGTCCTGCTCCTTACTGGCCGTCCACACTCTGCATCCTCCGCCTCTTTGCCTTTGCCTATGCTGTTCCTTCTGCCAGGGGCGCCTCTCCCGGTCCCACACATCTCCTGTTGTACCTCTGGAAACCTGAATGACTTTGACCAGCCACTTCATCTCCTGGGCTTTCTCCCTTGAGGGGCTCTACAAGGGGCAGGAGTGGAATCAGATTTGCATTCTGGATGCTACACTGGGAATGGAACCAGCTCATGAATGAACCAGCAGGGAAAGACAGAAGCAGGGAGAGCAAGTCAGACTTCTGCACCAGCAGGGCTGTGACAGGATGTCTGAGCTGGGAGGGGCAGGGGGCTGGATCGGGGCAGTGAGGCGGGAGGGATTCAGGAGGCAGGCTCAGCAGGGCTCAGAGATTCCTGGCAGGTGTTTGGCCCCCACTTGAGAGAGAAACACAAGGAAAGGGAGGGGTTACTCACCTCTTCCTCAACGCTTAACGTTCTCCATTGTGAATTAGCACACACGCTAATTAAAACCATCTTTCCAAATAATTTATTATAGGATATTCCAAGCTAATTATAAATTCTCTGTAGCTGATCCTGAGCAGTTGGCTAATGCGGTGCTGAAATCTCTTTGGCCACCCTCGTTTAAATTATTCATCAGGCCCTGCAACAGTTGTGAACTGTAATTTAAACAGTCAGCTCATGAATATTCAATTAGCACAACAAACACTGGTGTGTTTTACTGCCTGGCCGCTCAATAGCTCAGTATTTTGTATCCTCACCCGTGTTTACATGTGTTTATGAACTCCCGAGAAAAGCGTTGCCTATTGAAGTCCCTGGTTAAGCCACGATTGAAATGCCCAGGAGAGGGCTGGAGGCTGCAGGCAAATATTCAATATCCTTTCTTGGAAGAGCTGCGGGTGGTCAGGCTGGAAGGGTCCAGGGATGGGAGGCCCCAGAGAAGGCAAGGACTAGCCTGAGGTCACACAGTGGATCCAAGGCAGACAGGATTCAGAGTTCTGAGGTGGTTCCCGCTGCCTAATGTGCCACAAATTAATTGGTACAGAGGGCTGGGGACACCTGTCCCTGAGACAACGTTAGGAGCACAGAGGAGCCGAGGCATTCCATGCAGTCCAGCCACTTCCGGGCAATGGCCGGATGTTGCCAGAGCAGGTACAGCTGCTCTGGGCATCAGGCTGTTTTAGCATCCAGGCTGAGTCCAGCCTTAAAAACCCGAGTTCCCACCCCTCCATGGCCCTCGCGGAGGGACATGTGTCCCCTCTCCCGCTGTTGGCATTAGGACCCCCACAGGCTGTAAATTCAGAAGCTCCACAAATGGATCCTCACGGACCCTCATACCCCTCCTCTGAGGCGGACACTAGGCTGATTCCCCTGCTACAGATGAGAAGACTGAGGCTCAGAGGGCTGACACCTGGCCAGGGCAGAGCTCGCTCTCCTCACATCACCCCTGCAAGAAGTCATTTCCACAACTCTTAAGGAACCCAGCCCAAGAGAACTTTATAACAGAGGAAAATCAGAAGCAGCCTAAATGTCTGCTAACTGGACATTATTTACATTTACAATGAAACATCCGTTGTGACATCGGAATGTCATGCAGACCCTAAAAATAAGGGCATGACCTATAATTACAGACAGACTTGCAGAAAGTGGGCAGGTCTAGAACAGACTAGAGAGCAGAGGAAAAGGCACCAGAGCATGTCCCATTTGTGTCAGGTATATGTGTACGTGTATAACGCACAAAGGTATGATGACAAAGATACTTAGCAAATGGGGCGGGGGGCGGGGTTAATCCTGGTTATTACAGATGGTGCGGTTTTAATGATCTTTTATTTATTTGTGTTTGCTTATGTTTAATTTTTTATTACATGTGCTGTTTTTAGAAAAATCAATAAAGCTATGGTTTTGGAAGAATTTTGTATTCATTTCAAAATTTATAGGATAAAGCCAAAGCTATGCTCCGAAAAGACGTACAGCCATACATGTTTTATTATTAAACAGTCAACAATAAAAGTGAGCTAAAGAATCTAAAATAAAACATTTAAACATCTACAGAAAGAAAGATTAGTAAACATAAAAGGAGAAATGAGTAAGTTAAGAAAAATAGAAAAGTAACAGAATTGAAACATAACTCTGATGGTTGGTTCTCCGAATAAAATTAATTAAACAAAGCAGATAAGCAAGTAACATGGATAAAGCTCTGGTAAAAGTACACATGAAATAAGGGAGAAATTATAATACACAATTTTAGGGATATGAAAGGGGAATAAGCCTATAAAAATTATAAGATAATACTATATATAACTCAATGGTAATAACTATACTAGGTGTACCAGTTATTAATAGCAGATTTTGTAATTAAAACACGATATTTTCAAGAGAAACATCAAAAGTGCTTTATTCAAAGTAATGTCTACCGCTAGCTACACATTTCCCCATCTTTCAGGTAATTTGTGGACACCGTCCCAATAGAACTTTTCCTGTTTAGAGGCAAACCATTCAGAGACCCAATTTTCCACTTCTTCATCTATTTTGAAGCACTGCTCAGAAAGTGCATGTGCCATCGATTGGAACAAGTGGTAATCTGAAGGAGCAAGGTCTGATGAATACGGCGGGTGGTTAATACTTCCCAGGCAAGATCTTTTAACGTGTCTTTAACTGGTTTTGAAGTGTGTGATGGTGCGTCA
Organism: Antrozous pallidus; assembly: GCA_027563665.1. Lineage (NCBI taxonomy): Eukaryota > Metazoa > Chordata > Mammalia > Chiroptera > Vespertilionidae > Antrozous > Antrozous pallidus. The sequence continues at coordinate 74,369,436 of CM050518.1, forward strand.
TCATGAAGAAAAATTACTTTGCCACATCTTCTGGCACATTCTGGTAATTACACGATCAAAGCATGGTTCAAATTGATTATTTGTTGTTGGTAGCAATCAGTATTAATGGTTTCACCTGGTTTTAGAAGCTCATAATACACCACACCTTCGTGATCCCACCAAACGCAGAGCAGTGTCTTCTTTCCTAAGCCATTTGGCCTTGCAGTTGATGTTGATGGTTGACCTGGATCAACCCATGATTTTGTGCATTTGGGATTTTCAAAATAAATCCACTTTTCGTCGCCAGGCACAATTTGATGCAAAAAGACTTTCTTTCATGCTGGGGAAGCAACATTTTACTGATGCCTTTGTGGTTTTCCATTTGTTTTTCATTCAGTTGACGTGGCACCCATTTTCCTTCCTTTAAAATCTTTCCCATTGCTTATAAAAGATAGGAAATTGTTTGCTGAGCAACATTTAATCTTTCTGCAAGTTGTTTTTGAGTTTGACACACATATTCATCTAATAATACTTGCAATTGTTGGTCTTCAAACTTTTGGATATTCTTTGTCTTCTACATAGAAATCATCATTTTTATTTCTTAAAATATATTTTATTGATTTTTCACAGAGAGGAAGGAAGAGAGATAGAAAGTCAGAAACATCGATGAGAGAGAAACATCGATCAGCTGCCTCTTGCACACCCCTTGCTGGGGATGTGCCCACAGCCAAGGTACATGCTCTTGACCGGAATCGAACCTGGGACCCTCCAGTCCACAGGCCGACGGTCTATCCACTGAGCCAAACCGGTTTCGGCTAGAAATCATCACTTTTAAAGCATTTAAACCAGCGTTCACAAGTATCTTGAGATGGAGCATGTTCATCATAAGCTTCCCGAAGTATAACTTTTTCTTCAAAATAAAATAATGAATTAAAACTTTCTGTAAATGCTCTTTTTTTTGGCATAAAATTCTACATTTTTAAGCATAAAAATATCTATGATGTTAACACCTTCAGCAAATTTAACATAAGAAGTTTTGAAGCTTGCTGTCAATACAACAAAATAGCACACATATCAAATAGCATATGTATCAACCTATGTGTAACTCCACCTATTGAAAAAATCTGCATTATTAACTGGTACACCTAAATCTCAGTGTAATAAACTTCATTTTATGAAGATGGTATAACCTGTATAATGGTTATGTAGATTATAGTATAATCTGTATTTTTATACAGAATTATGAGAAAGCTATCTTATAAAATGAAAATTATAGATCTATTTCACTAGGAAAATATAAAAGAAAAATATTAAGTTAAGTAATAGGACATTAAATCCAGCTTCATATTAAGAAGTATGCATGTTTCAATATGTAGGTATACCTGCATCCCATAATCAAGTAGAATATATCGATATTGGGGAATCTATTAATAAAATTAATCACTTAAATATACTAAGGAAGAAAAACTTTATGATCAGCTCAATACATACTTACTAGGCATTTGCTAAAACTCAACAAAAAAATGATAGGTAAACTGAAAGATTAAGAATTTTTTTAAAGTATGCTTAAGAAACCGGCTTCAGCGGCCAGCATGGCTCAGTGGTTGAGCATCCACCAGAAGGTCACGATTGGATGCCTGGCCAGGGCACATGTCCGGGTTGCAGGCCGATCCCCAGTGTGGGGCACGCAAGAGGCAGCCAATAAATAATTCTCTCTCACCACTGATGTTTCTATCCCTCTGTCCCTCTCATTTCCTCTCTGAAATCAATAAAAATAATTTGTTTTTTAAAGAAACTGACTTCATGGTAAGGGTGAATTTCATTCCCATTAAACTGGGGGAGAGATCACTGGTCACTCAGCATCACTGTTAGTGAAATCTGAGCCAATGCAATGAAACAAAAAGCAACGAGTTACAACCACTGGAAAGCATCTATCTAGATGTGATAGAATTTCTAGAAGTGCCCCAAATGCCCAAGTTAGAATTTGAGACGGTCAGAATAAGTATAAGAATTACAATGATTTCTTATTTACCCATAAAAAGTTAGAAAACAGAGTTGAAACATTCTAACCACAAAGCAATGCAAGAATATAAAATTCTAAGGAAAAAATGTATAAGAAATATGTTGGACCCATGTAACTATAAAGAGTGGCAAATTTATTTAAATAAATGGAGATTCACATTGTGTTTCTGAATGGGACAACTCAATAGTATGATGACATAAAATCTCCCCATTTTCTTTGGTGGATACAATGAAATTCCAATATAAAAAAGGAATGGTTTTTGTCAAAGTGACTTAAAAATTCATCAGGAAGACAAAATAAATGAGATTTGTCAGAAAATAGTTGAAGAGCAAGAACTGTGGGAAAGTTGCATTGCAGACTTCGAACCCAGTGGAGTGTAGACAGTGGAGTAAGAATATGAAAAAATAAAATAGTGAAAAAGTGAAGAAAACTCATGTATTTTTTAGTATATTTTTGTAGCATATTTATTTAGTAACAAACCAAGTCAGGGGGAGAAAGGATGAAGTTTAAGTAAATGATATTGATAACCATTTAGCATTTGGAAAAAATTAGAACCAATGTGATATTTTATCAGAAAAGGGCCTCCTAAGTTCCCACTGAAGGCAGAAACCATAAAAAAGAACACAGATTTAGGTACATAGAAAATGTGGGAAAGATTAAAAAAAAAACCCAGCACCACCATTAAAATTGGATGGGAAGAAAATAAGCTGAGAATAAATATTTGCAATATATATGACAAAAGAGATCCTACCTAATAAAAGAGTAACATGCAAATTTGACCATACCTTTGCCACATCCACAAGCCACGCCTACAGCCATGCCCACAAGCCAATCAGGAGATTATGCAAATAAACCCCAACCAAGATGGCTGCCGCCACTGAGAGCAGGAGGAAGGCTTGGGTTTCTCTGGCAACAGAGGAAGCCAAGCTTTCTGCCTCCCTAGGCCTCCACTCAATGTTACAAAGTTTCAATTATAAAAGATACAGAAATGGTGACAGCCACTGAGCTGGAGAGAACAGAGGCTTGGGTTTCCCTAGCAACGGAGGAAGCCAAGCTTTCAGTCCACCGTTGCTGGCCTAGGCCTCCACTCTAGGCTACAATGTTTCAAACAGAAATGGTTGCCACCCAGGAGCAAGCAGAAGGCTTGACTCTGCTCCAGGCTACAAAGTTTCAATTGTAGACAGATTAATCCCAGATCCCAGAGCCTTCGCTTGGGTCACTGGGGGGCGTGGCTGGCCTGCAAACCTAAACAGGCCCCTTGCCCAGGCCTCCCCTCACCCCAAGGGAACCCCTACCCTGACCTGGGACACTCTTCAGGGCAAACCAGCTGCCCCCCACCCATGCACCAGGCCTCTATCCTATCTAATAAAAGAGTAATTTGCAGATTGATCATCACTCCAAAACACAAAAGGACTGCCTCCATGTGGTCAAAGATCCTGCCCCCATGTGGACACAAGATGGCCAGCAGGGGAGGGCTGATGGAGGTTCCAGGCCCTGCAAAGGAGGGCAGTTGTGGGCGATCAGGCCAGCAGGGGAGGGTAGTTGGGAGGGACCAGGCCTACAAGGGAGGGCAGTTGGGGGTGATCAAGCCTGCAGGGGAGGGCAGTTAGGGGTGACCAGGCCAGCACAGGAGGGAAGTTGGGGGCAAATAGGCTGGCAGGGGAACAGTTAAACATCAATTAGGCTGGCAGGGTAGTGGTTAGCAGGTGATCAGGCTGGCAGGCAGAAGTGGTTAGGGGCAATCAGGGAGGCAGGCAGGTGAGCAGTTTGGAGCCAGCAGTCCTGGGTTGTGAGAAGGATGTCCGACTGCCCGTCTAGGCCCGATCCTACCAGGATCGGGCCTAGACTGGCAGTCGGACATCCCTCGAGGGGTCCCAGATTGGAGAGGGTGCAGGCTGGGCTAAGGGACATTCCCCCCCCCCCCCCCCGGTGCACAAATTTCGTGCACCAGGCCTATAGTAATATTATAATATAGAAAGAGCAAGGCTAAATCAATAAAATTTCACAAATGCCCTAATGGAAGATTGAACAGTATGACAGAAAAGACCAACCACAAGAGAATAAATTAAAATGTCCAGCTACTGTGCCAGATGGATGTCATTGCTTCAGCAGATTAATAAGGCCTTGGGTACATGGTACATGACCACTGATTTGGAAAATGCATCAGAGTCAGTGTGGCCAAAAGGGGACTTGGGAGCATAGATCGTATGCCTGTGGGGGGTACTCCCTAAGGCCACTAGGGAATTGACTTTGTCCATCAATACTTTGGAGGATGAATATCTTGGGGGAAACTAGGAAAGATACAGAGTTTTCCATGTGGGTTGGCAGGGAAGAAAAACAAAGGCAGCTCATCCACAAAGTGCTTAGAGACAAATACTAGCATTGCTACAACTACCATGCTGAGCACTGTATAAGCATTATAGCATTTAATTTTCAAAACAGCCCCATAAGGATTTTTAACAGATCCACTTTACACATGAGAAAACTGAAGCTCAGAGTGGGTGGTTAATGTGCTCAACACGGCAAGTAGCTGGAGGAGCTCGTTTAGATTCAGGTCTCAAAGTCCAACGCCAGTGAGAGTAATTCTGGCAAAGTACTGACCCCTTCCAGCAGGACAGTGACACCATGTGAGTGTCCACATTAAGACCACAGTGGGAGTCAAGCCCAAAAGAGTATTGTCTCGTGTCATTGGCTGGACACAGGTCACCAGTGCTGCTGAGACCGGCTCAGTTGCAGCCTTCTGCCATGTGTTGGGGTACAGTGAACATGGTCCCTGCCATGCTTGGGAATCGCTTTGGAGGAAGTAAGGGGAAGATACAGTTCCAGCTTAGCATGACCAAGGTCCCAATGGTGGACAACTGCAGAAGGCTGTGGCCAACATGCTGGCTACCAAGTAAGACTAGGTCAAGTTCATAAGGCAGACGAGAGAGCAGGGAAGAGGAGTCTCAGGTGCAAGAACATGGGGGCCAAGGTATTGGTTCCCAAGAGAGAAGAGAAGTCCTCTGGGATGGGGAGTGACCATCGCAGGCTGACCCTTTGGGTCCAGATTCTCGGGTGGGAACCCCACATTCTGCTGGCACGGAGAGATCCCAGCAATCCCCCTGTCCTGGGTTTTCTTTTCTTCTGTTGCACTCCATTTCCAATTCTGCCTCGGCCCTTGGTGCACAGTGACCCGTGAAGCCTCATAAGGATGAGGCGTTCTACAGTCAAGGGAGATATGGCCTGGCCCCCTTCTCACCACAGGCTGGGGAGGGCCATGCCGGGCTGTCTGTTTCAAAGCCTGTGCCCATAGGAGGCATGAGGGGCTGGGAGGACTCAGGAACCACAGGCAGAGCTGCGGGTCCTGGTTTCTCTGGGGGAAAGGTTTGCAACTGCAACAGACGTGATGGAATCCTCAAGGCAAACAGAAACACAAGGGGCAGTTCCGTGTGTCCTGAAAATGTTGGAAAATTCAAGACTCAGCTGAGGGTGACAGTGTCCCTGGAGCCCCGGCTAAACATGGGGCTCAGGTCTAGGGTGGGGCATAAGAAGCTGTGTCAGTCACAGATCCCCAGGTGAGGCTGACCCTGCTGGCCTTAAGACCTCATTTTAGATGCAGATGCTGCCGGAGTCCCCTGACCCCTACCCAGATCAATTCCTGGAAGTGTTGGCTGTCAGTGGCTCACAGCTGTTCTTTAAGAACAGCCCCTGGTCAATGAGAGCCATCTTGCCTAGAGAGTCATGTAGGAGACACACTCCCATTCCAGCCTGTCACCCATGACTGACTCACACCTCACCCTGGGGACAAATGCCAGCAACTCTGTGGCCTAATTCACGCTGGAGAGCTCCCTGTGGGACCAATCTGACCTCCCCTCCTGCACGGACCTGAATACCATCTGGAATACCTCATTTACTCCTTGCAACAGCCCCAGGGGGACACTGTGGCACAGAGAGGTTAAGTGGCTTGGCTAAGGTCCCACAGCTGACTACACACACAGCTGTCTGGCCCCAGAGCACCCACTCCCGACCCACAAGCTCTCCTGACCCATGGCTCTGCTCTGCCACCCCAGTGACAACAATCCCCTGCAGGGCCCATCCATGAAATGCTTTAGAGATCTCTCTCCCTTGATCTCTACAACTCCCCGTGGTAATCGGGGCTTTGTCCAATTAACAGGTGAAAAGTTGAGGCTGGGAAGAAAGTGACCTGCCCTACACAGCTCTTAGTGTTGGCAGACAGGACGGGAACCCAGATTTCCTGACTCCAGTCTCTCCAGCAGTTTCTGGAAGAACTAGCTATGGCTTCGTCAGGACAGACTTCAGGACGCCAGCATCCCAGGCCCACGCTCCATTCAACAGACGAGGGACAGGGTCTAACTACTCACCCCAAATGCCTCCCCTTTTCCTTTGCTACCAAGACTTTGGGAAACAGCCATCAGGCTAACCTCCCACCTATCTCAGTGAGAGCTCTGACCACCTCACACTGGACAGACAGAGGGACAGAGGGACAGGGAGACATTCCCATCTCCCAGCTCAGAGGCCCGGGGGCAGGGGTGAGAGCTGCCTCTGCACCATGAGGGCATAAAATACTTGGGGTCAGGAGAACAAGGTCCTCATGTTGCCTCCACGACTTTCCAGCTGCGCGTCTCTGGACAAGCCCCTTGCCCTCTGAGTCTCAGAAACACATCTGGAACCAAGGTAATCCCATCTCCTCTGAAGTCAGCAGGGTTAGATGAGAGAAGGTGGATGCTACTATCCTATCTAATAAAAGAGTAATATGCAAATTGACGTACCTTCACTACACCAAATAAACCATGCCCACAAGCCACACCCACCAGCCAATCAGAAGTGATATGCAAATTAACACCCAACCCAGATTGCTGCTGCCCATGGCAGGCTGGGGCTGGGGTAGGGGCGGGGCCAGCCAGCGGATTGACCCCATGGCAGGGCGACCTGCTGGGTGCCCAAGGCTGAGGGAAAAAGCCTCTTCCAAGTGGCTTTTTCCCCCAGCCCTGGGGTGGGCTTGGGCCAGGGCTGGGGCTGGAGCTGGGGCTGGGGCAGGGGCGGGGCCAGCCAGCGGATTGGCCCCATGGCAGAGCTATCTGCTGGGTGCCCAAGGCCGAGGGAAAAAGCCTCTTGGAAGAGGCTTTTGGCCTTGGGCAGGCCGGGGGTGAGCCATCAGTAGGACATCCCCTGAGGGCTCCTAGTATGTGAGAGGGGGCAGATTGGGCTGAGGGAACTCCCACCCCAGTGCACAAATTTCGTGCACTGGGCCTCTAGTAAGACAGAAAAGGCTACCCGGTACAGCACTCTGCAGGTTGTGATGTGTTCACAGAGGCAGCGTTTATTCCTCATTCATGCATTCGTGTGTTCCTTCAGTCGGTCAGTCTGTCCACAAGCTCCTATCAGGCACCTGTTACATCCCAGACACAAAGCTAAGCAGGATTGCAATAGCACAAGCCACCCTGTGGGTTGGAAAGCATCTCACGTAAGGCTCAAAGAGAGACAGCAATGCCCACGACCAGCCAGCATGGCAGGATAGGAACCCTGGGAACCCAGGCTCCGGTTAAGGGCCATGGTGTGGACAGCAGGCTGCCACCCTCACAGCTGGGCCACGGCCCGACCCAGCGGCTGTACTAACGTCTCCCACAGGACACTCCTCTCCTCGAAATGCTCCCGGCCCAGGGCGCGGGGACACGCTCTTCGGAAGCGTTAACATGCAGATGAGCTTTATTTGTCTTGTTGGCGTTTATGAAGACACTGGGTTCTAAATGGACAAAGCCGCAGGATAAGAGAAAGAGAACCCGAGACTGACTTTTTATTATCCAGCCGGAGCAGAGGGAAATGACTCCCATAGATCTCAAGTTTATGTGCTCCAGACACTCCGCGGAGCCAGCGATGGTTTCTCAGCAATGCCGGCGGTACATTAAAAGCTCATTTTCCCCAACATGGCACTGAATATGCAGTCGGAGCAAAGAGCCATTAGACGGGGTAATATCGAAGCTGCAGCTGACGAATGTTGCCACGATTTTTCCTGAATTCTCCCTCATGACTCAGGAGCCGGTCTCAGAGCGGGAGGTTCTCTGCCAAGCTTGGCACCTCGCCCAGCATGAAAGTTAAATGTCTGGCCCGTGCAGCCTTCGCAGCCAGAGGGTCAGGACTCCCGTTAGGACCTGGCAGGGGGTTGAGAGGATGGGCACCAGAGGGCACCGAAGCTATCATCACACATCACAGGCTGTTCCGTGAATCCCAGCAGGGAGGGTGGCCATTGAGCCTGAACAAGAAAGTGTAGGCAGGTGTGGTGCTCCCTCCTCTCAGGCTTCTGCTGCTGTCCTCTGGCTTCGAAGGCACCACCGCCAGGAAGCCTTCCCTGCTACTATTCACCTCTGAGCTCCTCAGTACTCATCTGCTTTTCATTCCTAGCAAGCACCTTATGCTTCATGCTGTGGTTACTTATGAAGTTGAATGGCCTGACTCAGAGTCAGATAAAGCGAGTCTCAATCCTGGCCTAATCATTCCCTTGCTCATTCATGTTTTCATTCACTCATTCATTTGAAGCCTGTACAGGTGAGCTCTGGGGTACATAGGCTGGGGAGTCAGCATGCCTGGGTTCGAATTTTAGTGCCGCCATGATAGTTGTGTAATCAAGTGGTTTACCTCTCCATGTCTCTGATTTTTTTTCTTTTTTAAAAATATATTTTATTGATTTTTTACAGAGAGTAAGGGAGAAGGATAGAAAGTCAGAAACATCGATGTGAGAGAAACATCGATCAGCTGCCTCTTGCACATCCCCTCCTGGGGATTTCCCCCAACCAAGGTACATGCCCTTGACTGGAATCGAACCTGGGACCTTTCAGTCCACAGGCCGATGCTCTATCCACTGAACCAAACCGGTTTCGGCTCCATGTCTCTGATTTTTCCTCTGAAATGGCAACAACAATAATAGCTCCTCCTTCTCAGGATGAAGGTTTAAATGAGATACAAATAAAAGGGGCTTAGCTGGATGCCAAGCACATAGAATGTGCCAAATGAATGTTAGCAAATTACAGCTGCTGGTAATTCATCCATTCATTTAGGAAAAGTTCACCAAGAGGGGATGGGGTCACACAAGGTGTGGTCCTTCCCCTTCAAAGATCAAGATACGGTGCCACAGTGAACATGGGCAGTGTTCCCAGGCACCAACCTCACAGTTCTATTCTTGGAGACGCTCCACTCTTGGAGACATTCAGGGAGCTGCCAGCTCTCGCCTGGCATGAGAGTTGTGAGGCTGAAGTGAGCCAAGTGGACACTTGGCTGCCATTACCTGTCCCCCTCCCCCAGACTCTGAGTGGCCCAGGACATCTTTGAATCCCCTGCGGCTTACGCACCTCTCTGCAGGCAACCTCCATTCACACAGAACACAGCCTAAAGGTTGCAGAGAGCACTGGGCTTAGAGTCAGAAGCCCAGGTTCAAGTGCCAGCTCTACTCTTTTTCTCACTGCGTGACCTTGGACAAGTCATCTCCCTCCTCCCATTCACTCAGTCGATAAACAGCCATTGAGGGTTATCTGTTAGGCAGGCCTGTGCTAGATGCTGGTGCCAAAAAAGCGACATAAAGCACAGACCTGGCCCTCAGGCCGTCCCCGGAAGGCAGCACTGACAGGAATCTAAACGGACAAGTACCAGTGAAGTGTCATGAATTCAGGCTGATCCCACCTCTATTCAAATTGTCGTCATGGCTTTTTGTGGTAATTTTATTTATAAAAATAGTATATGAAAATACTACTTATCTTGATTACCGAGTGTTTCGGCACGCCCTTAAATTTTGTGATCAAGACCAGTGTCTCACTTTCCTCACCCTCCTCCCAGCCCAGAGCATCCAGACAGCCTCGGGGAGAAGATGACTTCTGAAGTGGGTTCTGACGCAGGAACAGGAGTTTTCCAGGTGGACAAGGGAGAAGAGCCCTTTACACAGAGGGAACGGCAGGCGGTGGTTCTCAACCAGGGGTAATTTCGTCCTCCAGGAGACATCTGACAATGACTGGAGATGTTCTAAATTTTTATTTCGACTGGGGGAGTGCTATCAGAGCCCATGAATAGTGGGCAGCGGCCTGGATAGCCTACAATGCACAGGACATCCTACGGTAGAGAATTATCCCACCCAAGCCAAGACCAGTTTGGCTCAATGGATAGAGTGTTGGACTGTGGACTGAAGGGTCCCGGGTTCGATTCCGGTCAAGGGCATGTACCTTGGCTGTGGGCACATCCCCAGTGGGGGGCGTGCAAGAGGCAGCTGATCGATGTTTCTCTCTCATCGATGTTTCTGACTTTCTATCCCTCTCCCTTCTGCTCTGTAAAAAAACAATAAAATATATTTTTAAAAAAGAGAGAATTATCCCACCCAATGTGGGTAATGCTAAGTTGAGACGCCTTATGCCAAAGCACAAAGATGTGAAATCATGGCATCAGACTACCACTGGATGATTCCTTGGCCTCTCGAAGCCTCAGTTTCTGCATCTGAAAAATGAGGATAATGACAGTTCCAACTTCAGAGGGTGGTTGAAAGGAGGCAACGTACCAAGTCTGTACACAGCAGGTGCTCAGTCAATGTCCATGCCCCATCCTGTCCCCCGTGAACACACACTTCAAACTTTCGACAGCTCTCCACACAGACAGCACCCCAGAATTCCAAAGGAAACTGGGACACGGAAAAGAACACACTTTGTTCTTTCCCAACCTTTCTCTTAGTGAAAACCATGAGTCTTATCTCTCCACAAATGCAAGCCTGTTCACAGGGAGCTCCTGTGTTGGCTTATCACTGGCCTGAGTTTTAACAGGGAGTGAATTTTTATGACCGAGTTCTAAACCTTTGCAAAAGCCATTTTTAAACTAAAAAACCGCTGACAGTTTCTTAACTACTTATAGCTGCTAAATTAAGCATGAGGGATGGGGTAAGAGGGAGGAGCATGTGAAAGAAAACGAAGTGCCCTAAAAGAGTCAGTGGAGGTAAAATAATGTTCATTAAAAATAGAAAAACAAACACACAAAAAAACCCTTTTGTGTTCAACTTCACACTCGTACATCATAATGTTCCAGTAAAAGGCCATTTCCCCCTGAGATAATAAAAGAATTGAATTTTTCCTTATCGGTCATCTATTTTTCTAGCTGAAGCTATTACTCCCGCTCTGGGGTTGCTAGGCAACAAGAAATATTAATAGCAGCTTTTATTAGCTTAGCTTTTGCAGCCGAGTACCAGAATGAGAAAATGGGAAACATAAATGTGTTACATAAATCTTTCAACCTTTCAGAGCCGGTGTTAGTCTCTGTTTTCATAATGATTTATTGAAGTGATGGTTCATTTATGAGAAAGAGGAGTGTAGGATAAGAAAACGGAGCGGTCTCCTGAAGGAGTGTTTGGAAATAAATAATTATAGCAGGGGAGCAAAAGCTGTTTAAAGTCATTTTTCTGAGTTTTATAAAATGTAAAAAGACATATTTCTTTGGCTTACTGCCTCTGGAAAACGGGAGGGGGAGGGCGTTTCATCTGGACTCTGCCGAATAGAAAGAAACCCCTGGGCCTCGGCTTACCCCCACGGGGTCCTCAGAGGCCCATTGGGAGGTGAGCACTCCCAGTCCCACTCCCAGAGGGAAAGGAGACAAAAGCATGGCACCCAGGAAAAGGCCAAGCAGGAAGTGCCTGGGACCCTGCCTTCGCCAAGGGGTCCTGCTCTTGGGTCACGCAGCAGGGAGAGCTGGGATTGGGACCTCCTCCTCATCTTCGCAAGCAGCGGGACCATCATTCTGCTGTTGCTCTCAAGCTCCGCGCCCCAACTGAGGTCCTGGTGTCTTCATATGCCCTCCCCCTAACCCCCAGATGGTGCCCTCTTCCCAACCCCAACCGCCTCAGTGTCTGGTCCACCCCTACACCCACCTCTTGGACCAGCCCCCCACTGGGAGCCAGCCTGACCACTGCCCCAGTAAAGCGGACCCCCCAGCAGGTCAGAATGGACAAACCAGACTGAAGCCACCCAAACCCCGTCAGTAAAATGAACCAATTAATAAACAGAGTAGTTTACATTTATGGAACGCCTACTGTGTGCCAGGCACTGGGCTACTTTTCCTACATCTGATGATTGAATCTTCCTAAGTTCCTAGGAGGCAATAATATTGCCTCCATTTTACAGATGAAGAAACTGAGCTCAGGAATAGAGGGTAACAAATGGTGGAGCTGGGTTGGATCCTGGGTTGGCCAGACCCCAAAGCCCATGTTCCTAACTACCAGGTGATGCTATACGTCAAACCAAAAACTCGCAACAAAGTAAAACTTTATCACAGTAGATTACAAAAAATGGCTACACATCCCTGCCTCCCTGCCATGCCCTTCTGCTCTGTGACGCTCCCATTTCTTCCTTTAAGAGGTGGGGTCCAGCCCTAGCTGGTTTGGCTCGGTGAATGGAGCTTCAGCCTGTGGACTGAGGGGTCCCGAGTTCGATTCCAGTAAAGGGGACATGTGCGGGTTGCGGGCTCCATCCCCAGTGGGGGTGTGCAGGAGGCAGCCGATTCATGGTTCTCTCTCATCATTGATGTTTCTCTTTCTTCTCTCTCTCTCTCTCTCTCTCTCTCTCTTACTCTCCTTTCCTCTCTGAAATCAATATATATATATATATATATATATATATATATATATATATATATTTAAAAAAGAGGTGGAGTTCATTTCTCTCTCCCTTGAATGTGGGCTAGACATGAGACTTGGCTAATGGGACAATAGCAAGTAAAGATTTGAAAAGTGCTTGCATATGGGGGGGCTACCCTTTCTTGATGCTCTGGGAAACCCTGTGATCACAGCCATGTGAACAAGCCCAGGCCACTACAGGGTGACAGACCTGCAGCCAAGTCATCTCCATTGGCCCCAGCTGACATTGGGCCAACTGTCGAGATGCCAACAAGGCCATCCTAGACCATGCAGCCCCAGCCGAGCTGGAAGCTGACTCCAGAGATCAGCCGAGCCAGTCCAATTCGAAAGAGCCACCTTGCCCTGGCCGGTTTGGATCAGTGGACGGAGCACCGGACCTTGGACTGAAGGGTCCCGGATTCTATTCCTGTCAAGGGCACATACCTCGGTTGTAGGCTCAACCTCTGGCCCTGGGTGGGGTGCATGCAGGAGGCAATCAATTGCTGTGTCTGTCTGTCTCACATCAATGTCTCTCTCTCTGTCTCATCCCCTCCCCACCACTCTGAAAAATAAATAAATAAATAAATAAATAAATAAATGGAAAAATACCCTAGTGTGAGGATTAACAAAACAAAAGAGCTACCTTGCTGACCCACAGAATCACAAGACACAGTCAAAGTTCATGGTTTGCTTTAAGCCACTAAGTGCTGAGGTGGTTTTGTTACACAGTAAAAAGGGATACAATCCTAAAACATAATAAAAAAATTATGCATTAAGGGCCATAAAATGGGTAGGTTTGATCGGGGGATCTCAACTACCTTCACGTGTGGAGGGTCTTTGGTCTCTTGTCCTCAGACTCAGGAGGGGATCCTCCTGTATCTCAACCCGTGAGAATCAGAGGCAGATCAGGTCTCCTGGGGGGAAGAGGGATGAGGAGGAGGAGAGGGGAAGAGGAGAGGGAGATGGGAGGGCAAACGTAGAGCACAGAAAGAGAGGAGGGTAGGTTTTAGGGGGAATTGCAAGGAGCTTCCAAAGTCAACACACAGGCTGTGTGGCTCTGAGCTCTGAGCTCTGAGCCCTGAGCCCTGAGCCCTGGCCCCAGGTGCCAAGCCCTAACCTAGGGAACCATCTCTAAAGCAAGGGGTGAAGTGGCAACTAAGGCACTACCCAGCCCTCTCTCCCACAGCCTCCCCCAGGAGACCAGCCTGGAGAGACCTCGTGCTTGGCATGGGGGTCCCTGGGCCACAGCCCCTGCCCTCTCCAAAGGACCCGTCCTGGCAAGATGCTTTGGGACAGGGGCCCAGAGCACAAAGGACCTGCCGAATGTGTAAGGTCCCAGGGAACGTGTCTGGGAGCAGCAGGCTTTGTCCCTTCCAGGGTAATTCCTCTAGCACGCAGGGTTTTCGTTCAAGTTAATACGACTTAAACTTCCTGGTCAGTGGCTGTGCGACAGTGCCAGCGGAAGGTTTATCTGACCTCACACTCAAACCCTTGTCCAGCGTGTCACAGCTGACAAAGCCACTCTTCCCATTTTCTACGTGTGAGTTTGCTGGAGTTGGAATCCCAATTCCCTTTCCATAGACAGCAGAACTCAGGCTGGGAGAGAAGTGATTTGTCTAAGATCCCAGAGGAAGCAGACAAAGCTGGGAGAGAAGATTTGAACGGCAGCTGTGACCGGCCCCTGTATTAATCGAGGTTGGAGACGGGGTGCACAGCTCCACTGCCCACAGGGCTCCGCCTTGGAAAACCCACACTTCCCGAATCACCAGAACCCACACTGGCGCAGGGAGAGCTGTGTCTGCACTCATTTCCCGTCAGGCCCCGTCTCCACCTGCCCCAGCCTCCCAGGGTTTCCCTGGTCCTGCCAGAGGTGCAAGGTCCCCGGGGAACTTGGCTGGGAGCAGCAGGCTTTGTCCCTTCCCAGGATAATTCCTCTCCCGGGTAAACCAGGACTATAAGCTTGAACATTTCCCAAGGACGACTCCAAAATAAATTATTTCAGACTTACCAGAGGCTCCTTAATAAATTCCACTCTCCTGGTTTCTTTGGGTATTTTAGAAGCTGATTTATACATACAATATCTCTCTCAAAATGAGACAATCAACACAGGATAAAATTATTGAGTTATGAAAATAGGGGTCAGAGGGAGGTGCAGTGCTTTAAATTAAACCGGCAAAATATATCTTTCATACTAAATTGACTCTTTTTGTCTTGGAAATGAATGTTTAATCAGTTAAGACGCAGAAGTCGAGGGAGAAGCCTTAGCAGATTTAATTCTGTCAAGGGGCCCAGCTCCACCACTGTACAGGATTCCCGCCCACAGCCATACCGTTAAAGCAGAAGGACCGACTCCCATGCACGTCAGAAGGCCACAAGGGCCAGGGCAGCCTCTGGGTCAGAGCCACAGGGACTCGGCATTCATGAGATGGATGTCAAACGCCTTAGCCCCACCCACTTCTCCAGGGACAACATGCATTGCAGTCTTGCGAACGGTGTCTGTGGTATCCTGCCCATTGGGGTACCTCGGTGCCACCTGTGGGCCCCCAGCCCAGCTGCTCCAGCTCTCAAGGTGCATGGTAGGGGACAGAGCTGGACTCGAATCCTGTTGGTTTTTTTTTTTTTTTAACTTAATAGTTGTGTGATATTCATTCATTTATTCATAGAGCCTACTATGTGTCAGGCCGTCACTTCCTAACAGTGCCCCTTCTGGGTGCACATAGCGCCATACACTGATCTCATCAGAGCATTTACTACATTTTCAGAAACGGAGTTTTCACCCATCGCTCCACCTGCAGGAGGAGTTCTTCAAGGGCATCTCATGGACCCGGGCTCAGAACAATGCTGGGTCCCTAGTAGGGGTTTAGTAAAGGCTGCCGCACAGCTGATCACTGGTAGGCTGAAAAAAATGGCCCCCCCTAAGCACATCAGGTCGTCATTCCTGGAACCTGTAAATGTTACTGTACTCGAGGGGGAAACCCAACAGTCTTTGTGGGTGTGATTAAGTGAAGGCTCCCAGAGCTAATGAGATGCTCCTGGATTATTCCGAATGCCATCACAAGCATCCTTCTAAGAAAGGCAGAGAGAGATTTCACTGACAAGAGAAGGTGACAGTGACGTGAAGACAGGTTAGATGGATGCGGCCACAAGCCAAGAATATTGGTCACCATTAGAAGCTAGAAGCAGCAAGGAATAGGTTTGCCTCAGAGCTTCCAAAAGAAGCTCACCCTTCTGGCCCAGTCAGACTGAGTTCAACTTCTAGCCGTCAGAGCTATGAGAAAGTCTAAACTGGTTGTTTTAGGCCATCAAGTTTGTGACTGTTTGTTAGAGTAGCCACAGGACACTGATACCTGCTCTGAGCCTCCATCTCTTCACTACAGTAATTCCTCACTCGGTTTGGGGAAGCATTATGTGAGAAAATGTTTGTAAAGCCCCCTGCATGGTGCTTGATTCCTAACAGGTGATGCCACGCATTCCAGCATCACCCACACGGAATGCACATCCATCCACACGCAGACACACACCTGCTTCCTGCAGCTCAGACAAATTTAAGAATTTGTCTTCATGGTGCTTGTCTCTCTCTGCCTGAGTCCCCATGGACCGCACGTTCCTACCTGGTTTCCTAATTGGTCCAGCAGCCCTTCCCTGGATGAAAGACTCTGGCTTATCTTTCATTACTTAACAAGGGAATATAAAACTCAATGGGCCCTTGAAAACTCTGCCTAATGGAAGAATTAAAGCAATCTGAATTTGTGAAGCCTCTTTAACATGAGCTTGTTTGAAAGAAATCTAGAAAATGAACTGCAAAGTGACTATTTGGACGGAGCCCAACAGAAGCATTTCCTGGGAGGAGCGATCAGGGGGTCATCTTTGACAAACAGATCACGTCTTTTGTAATTATCAGAGCTATAATAACCAGGTGACCCTACCAAGGTACCTGCGAGCCTGTTCCTTTAGCTAAATGCAACTGACAGGCACACACTGCCATTTGGTTACCGAGGGAATTCACTTTTACTGATACTACTACTAATAGCAAGCATCTCCCGATGGTTTACTCAGCCGCAGAGCCCGGCTAAGACTTTGACGACATTACCTCAGGTCCACTTCACGGCAAGCAGGAGACAGGCACTAGGATGATTCCAAGACCAGGGAACTGAAGTGTGAGAGTGGAGCTGAGCTCTAAGGCAAGTCTGCAGGATCCCGGAGCCCGCACACAGCTCCACATGGTCCCATTGATCACCAAAGGCCCGTGACACCATGGCCCCTCACCCCCCACCCCTGTACTCACAGCCCTCCCTCACCCCTGTACTCACAGCCCTCCCTCACCCCTGTACTCACAGCCCTCCCTCACCCCTGTACTCACAGCCCTCCCTCACCCCTGTACTCACAGCCCTCCCTCACCCCTGTACTCACAGCCCTCCCCATCCCTGTACTCACAGCCCTCCCTCACCCCTGTACTCACAGCCCTCCCCAACCCCTGTACTCACAGCCCTCCCCCACCTCTGTACTCACAGCCCTCCCCATCCCTGTACTCACAGCCCTCCCTCACCCCTGTACTCACAGCCCTCCCCAACCCCTGTACTCACAGCCCTCCCCCACCTCTGTACTCACAGCCCTCCCCACCCCTGTACTCACAGCCCTCCCCCACCCCTGTACTCGCAGCCCTCCCCCACCCCTGTACTCACAGCCCTCCCCCACCCCTGTACTCACAGCCCTCCCTCACCCTTGTACTCACAGCCCTCCCCTACCCCTGTACTCACAGTCCTCCCCCACCCCTGTACTCACAGCCCTCCCCCACCCCTGTACTCGCAGCCCTCCCCCACCCCTGTACTCACAGCCCTCCCCCACCCCTGTACTCACAGCCCTCCCCCACCCCTGTACTCACAGCCCTCCCTCACCCTTGTACTCACAGCCCTCCCCCATCCCTGTACTCGCAGCCCTCCCTCACCCCTGTACTCACAGCCCTCCCTCACCTCTGTAATCACAGCCCTCCCCCACCCCTGTACTCACAGCCCTCCCCCATCCCTGTACTCACAGCCCTCCCCCACCCCTGTACTCGCAGCCCTCCCCCATACCTGTACTCGCAGCCCTCCCTCACCCCTGTACTCACAGCCCTCCCTCACCTCTGTACTCACAGCCCTCCCCCACCCCTGTACTCACAGCCCTCCCCCATCCCTGTACTCACAGCCCTCCCTCACCTCTGTACTCACAGCCCTCCCTCACCCCTGTACTCACAGCCCTCCCTCACCCCTGTACTCACAGCCCTCCCTCACCCCTGTACTCACAGCCCTCCCTCACCTCTGTACTCGCAGCCCTCCCCCATCCCTGTACTCGCAGCCCTCCCTCACCCCTGTACTCGCAGCCCTCCCTCACCTCTGTACTCACAGCCCTCCCCCACCCCTGTACTCACAGCCCTCCCCCATCCCTGTACTCACAGCCCTCCCCCACCCCTGTACTCACAGCCCTCCCCCATCCCTGTACTCACAGCCCTCCCTCACCTCTGTACTCACAGCCCTCCCTCACCCCTGTACTCACAGCCCTCCCTCACCTCTGTACTCATGGCCCTCCCTCACCCCTGTACTCACAGCCCTCCCTCATCCCTGTACTCGCAGCCCTCCCCCATCCCTGTACTCACAGCCCTCCCTCACCCCTGTACTCACAGCCCTCCCTCACCCCTGTACTCACAGCCCTCCCCCACCCCTGTACTCACAGCCCTCCCTCACCTCTGTACTCACAGCCCTCCCTCACCCCTGTACTCACAGCCCTCCCTCACCCCTGTACTCACAGCCCTCCCTCACCCCTGTACTCACAGCCCTACCCTGGCTCGTGTTTGCATAAATCCCAAACTGGACTGGGACAGTCTAAAGGGGGGAAGCTTTTGTTAGGAAGTTGGCTCCAGGCCGCTCAGGTACAGCATTCTGACAAAGTGGAATGAAAACCACAGGGCTGTGGTATCGTTCATTCTCCTAGAGAGGGAAGAGGAAGCTCGGGCCCTGCATTATTGATGGGCCCACAGAACATTGTTCCTCAAGAAATGGAGCATCCATTTCCACTGAGCTCTTTAGCCAGACCTCCAACATTATAAAATGTGGGTCTTGAGTTGGCTTCTTCCTCCCCGCTTCTCTCCCTCCTCTTATTTCTCACCCAGATTTTTTAAAAAGTGGATTGTATTGATAGTTACACAACTTGAATGTACTAAAAGCTACTGAATTGTAGAATTATATGCATATGAATTAGATCTCAATAAAGCTGTTAAAATAAAAACTCAGGTGATTTATACTATTAAAAAGATTACTAAACAGAGAATTCTAAACAGAGTTCCAGAAGTGAGCAGTGTGAAGACTTACACTCCCCCCATGCCCATCGCCATAGTCTGCAGGTGCCCAGGCCAGCAACCCAGAGCCCAGACCCCGCACACGAGCACAGGGCCCCCATCGAGGCGCTGCCACTCTGCTCCCCTTCCCATCCGCTTCCCTGCTGGAACTACGGCGAAACAGCAACTCACCGTGGGCAGCTGGCCCGACAGCAGGGGGCTGTCCTGGGCCAGCATGTTGGACACCATGATGGCTGGGAGGTCCATGGCCTGGTAGGAGTAGGCCGGGAGCAGTCCGTTGGGCGCGAGGCCGTGGCACAGCGAGTGGTAGCCAGCTTCGTGGTCCCCCAGGTGCAGGAGGGACGGCTCGGGGAGGTTGGGCGGTGTTATCGGGGGGATCTCATAGTCTTCGTTGCTCTCGCTCTGGCTGTTGTAGGTCTAAAACATCAAAAGGGCACGCTGTCAAGCATCAGGGACTTACAACTGCACGACATGCTCGACGGCACCGACAACAATGGTGGTCACAAGTGTTTGGCAACAGAGAGAAGAGAAGATCCCTCTGCCAGGCAGACGGTCAAGATGGCCCCCTGACCTGGCCAGGCTCCTGCCCCATCCCCATGGGTGCATCCTCCCACTAGGTCTGCGTACAAACACCTGCCCTCCTGGTGGGGCCAGCTCCTGTTCTCCTGCTGTTTTCCCACCAGATCTGCCCACGACAGCCCACCATGAATCCACTGGCTCCCCCCCCCCGCCCCCCATTTTACAGATGGGAGAACTACTCAGCTCCAGGAGGGACAGGGTTGGAAATAGAGCTAAAGCATCCTGTGGTTTTCCAGGGCAGCAGGACGACTTTGTCTGATGTGCTCCCAGTACCCGGCCCAATGGGCTTCTCTCCTGGTCTTTCTCACCTTGGCGAACAGCACAACCTTTCTCCTAGGAGCACAAGTGAGGAGCCATACTAGAAACCTTCCTTCCTTATTTTTTTTTTTTAATGTTAAGAACTTTATTCCCCCTCTCTCTTAACTTCCCCCTCCCTCGTTTTTTTAAATTCTTTTATTCTTTAAAGTATTACAAATAGTAGAACATGTTTCCTTTTTTCCCTCCCATTGACCTCCCCCCAGCCTCTCCTGCCCCCCAGCACACGTCCTCACCTGTCCCCCCGCCCCAGTGTCTTGTATCCACTGGTTATTCTTATATGCGTGCCTACAAGTCCTTCGGTTGATCTCCTATAGCCCCGCCCCCCATCTTCCCCTGCCTTCCCACTGTAGTTTGATAGTCTGTTCAAAACTTCTTTGCCTCTGTATCAATCTTTCCCCCCTGAGAAACCTTCCTTTCTGATCCTGATTTGTTCATTTTTCCCCTCACTGCTGCTCAGACCAAGATGTCCCAATACAACGTTGGAAAGAAATGATGAGCATTGCCGCTACTGGAATTCTCTGCCCCACCCCTTGGTCCCCCTTCATCTGGCTCATTCTTTCTCAGCAGGTTTGGTGTAGATGTCTTCTCCTACACTCTCCAGAGTAGGTCAGATGCCACTGTACATCCCCAGGCTGCCCTGCATTGCTCCTGGGAAGCACTCATCGATCTTGTAGCTAACAACCTCTTGTGTATTTATTTGTTTAATGGTTAATGCGAGCTCTGCCAGGACAATCCTCGGTATGTCCTGTTTTCCAGGACCTGGCACAAAGCGAGAGCTCAAAACGAATTAGTTTATGGATGAATGAGCCAGGTCCCAGGGCAGATGCCATAAGCACGCATGCCAGCATCCCACTTCCCCTTCCTGGTGCCCGGCGGTGGGCGTCCCTGTCCCTGTCGTTCAGGAGGCAGCATGGCGCAAGTGGTTAAGAGCCAGGAGCCAGAGGTTTGAATTCTGGTTTTTCTGTGTCCTAGCGGTGTGACTTTGGGCAAGTCAGTTAACCTCTCTGTGCCTGTTTCTTCATATGTAAAAAGGGGGTAATAACAGAACATACCACAGACTTGCGATAAAGAGCAAATAAATCAATATGTGCAAATTGCTCAGGACACTGGAACACCCAGCTCTGTGTGGTGGTTGTTATTGCTGCCGTTGAGTTTGCCTGGAGTTTCAGAGATGTTAAGAAACTTCTCCAAGGACACACAGCAGTCCACGGCAGTCCACACACTCGGTACCCTCGCTTGTCTTCCTCGCTGTGAATGTTCCTAACTCCTCACAACACTGGTCTGTGCACCATGAGGTGGCCTGTCTTCAGCCTAATCACGGAGATGGGCTGGGCTGACTTTCTTCAGATGGGACTCAGCCACGAGCATCATATAACTCAGAAAACAAGGGCTTCAGGAAGCACTCCTCAGCCCCTACCCATTTTACAGTAAGATGCCCCTCCTTTCACCCCACCTTGCAGCCCGTTGTATGTACTCCCTATAGTGCCTCCTGAAGTTATTTCTGATTCCTGACTTACCCTCTGCTGCCCCCTGTCCCCCAGACCTCTGGCTCCATGGAGTCAGGAGCTAAGGCTGTCTTGTCACCAGTGTGCCTGGCACACAGTAGGTGCTCAATTAGAAGGCACTAAATGAGCACATGAAATGGGGGAGTACACCATCCACATGTTTTCAAATCTATCCCTCCTGACAGATCCTAAGTCCCTACATGACCTGTTGTTCATGTCTGTCAATGTCCACCTTCCGCTCTGCCCACCACACTCAGAACAGGTGCTGGCACATAGCACGTGTCCAGTGGATATTAAATGACAGCACAAATCCACTCCTTTCACTTCAAAACCAAAACCTCAGCAAACTGGAACCAGCCCAATCAACCAGAAGCCTTTTGCAAATGTAAGCATATGTTGTATCAAAATATTGGAATAACACAGTTATGATAATTCATTTAAAGAGGCAATTAGTACACTTAAAAATAATTAGACACGCAAACACGTACATGCCTCCTTCGAATGCAATCAAATCCAAAATGCGACACCAGAAGACCAACCCCTTCTGCTATGGATTCATACTGAGAACCTACTGTGTGCCAGGCACCAGACCTGGCTTTTCCACATGCACTGTCCTTGTAATCCATATGAGTTCTGCAAAGAAGTGGTGATTCTCTCCATTTTGCAGACAAAGATGAAGCTTAAAGAGTGGGGGTGTCACAGAGAGAGTGAGTCTTGGGACTCAATCCCAGGTCTGTGACTCTGAATCCAGCATTTTCCACTTCAAGATTCCCATCTCTCACTTCCCCTGAGTCAGAGATGGGCACTCAATGGTGCCTAATTTGCTCTCTGGCACCAGTTGTCCTCATAAAAATGGAGTAAGAGATCCAAGTTGTAGGAGTTCTAGAAGCTAAAATTCTTAGCAAAACCTTACAGGGAAACCATTAGAAAGAGCTGTTTCTCCCTCCCACCATTTTCTCACAAACCCACTCCAATCACATCTTCATCCCACCATCCACCAAAACTGCTTGGCAAGGTCGCCAATAGTCCCTGTGTTACTAAACCCAATGGTCAGATCTCCGTCCCCACCTGACGACCTTGATCTTCTTGGCAGCATTTGACATAGTTGTCCACCCCCCTCCTCCTGGGAACAAAATTCTTCACTGGCTTCTGGAGCACCACACATGTTGATCTTCCTAAATTGCAAGCCATCTCCTCTCCATGTCCTTTGCTGGTCCCCATTCTTTCCCCCAACCTGTGAGTGCTGATGTGTCACAGAGCTCAGATTCCAAGCCGCTCCTCTAAGCACACTCCATCCTTTGTGCTGTCATTCGGACTGGTGGCTTTAAACCCCATCGAGGTGCTGCTGACTCCCCAGCTCATATCTCCAGCACAAACCTCTCCACTGAGTTGCAAATGCACATAGCGCACTGTTACCGGACATCTCTGTTTGGCATTTAATAGACATCTTAATGTGTCCACAGAAGAACCTGTCCATCCATGCTCCTCCCTTCCTCAACTAATGGCAAGTCCAGCCTTCTGGTTGCTCAGGCCAAAGGCCTTGGGGCTATCTTGGACTCCTTTCTTCTTCTCACATCCCACACCAATTGTTTCAGGAAATCCTATTGGCTCCATCTTCAGAATAAATATTAAGGTGTGACCACTCTGATCCAAGCCATCATCCTCTTTACGGTAGTCTCCCACCTTATTTCCCTGCCTCACCTATGCTACGTTCCGTTTTCACCCAGGGGCCAGACTTATCCTGTTAAAATGTAAGATCACATCGCTCCCCTGCTCACCACCCACCAGTGGTCCCCTGCTCACTCACAGTGAAAACAGGGTCTTTAGAATAGCTACATGGTCTAGTCCCCCCACTCCCATCATGTGCCTTTCACCTCCTTCACATCACTTCCTCCTACTCTCCTTGTTCATGCCACTCTGGCAATCTAAGCACGCTTCTGACTCAGAGCCTTTGCACTGGCCGTTTCCTCTCCGTAGAGCATTTTCCTCGCAAATAGTCACCCAGGTCATTCCATCGCCCCATCAGGTCTTGACTCAAAACAGCTCCTTCTCAGTGAAGTCTATGCTTACTGTTCAATTTAAAATCACGAAACATTGACCATGCTCCAGTATTTCATTTTTATCAACGGTCATCTTGTAATATTCAATATATTTTGTCTATTTATTGTGTTTATTAATTATTATCTGCTTCCCTTACTAGAATGTCAGCACCAAGGAGGAGGTTTTCATATGGTTTGTCACTGCTTTATCTCCAGTTTCTTCAACAGAGCCTGCCATGTAGTAAGTGCTCAAAACTATTTGCTGAATGAATAAACGAATGAATGAATGAATAAACAAAAGATCTACTCACCAAATGCCAGAAAAAATGGTGGTAAGAAAATGAATGGATTGGCTAACCATGATCACCTGTCTAGGAGAAAGCTTATTCCTGACTCTGGCCCAAGGGTAGGACTCAGATTGTTTGAGTCAGTCCAGGATTCCTCCCTTCATGGAAGTTGTGCATGAAAAACCATAACTAACTGTTCTTTGTGGGAGTGAGTGAGGGGAGGAGGCGCTGAGGCAAATGTCAGGGCCAGGAGGTTACCAACATGCAAGGTGGCAGAGAGCTCCATACCAAGCAGATATGGGTTATGAGGCTACTACAATAACCTTATTCCTCAATTCCTCCATTTTTGTTTCTCTTTCCAAATCAACTATGAGATTCAAAGCAAAGTAACAGGGCTTGGCTAGAAGGGACTTGAGAAGGATGCTATTGGGTTTCTCCTGCACCAATCCAGGGAGGGAAGAATGCTACTGATTCAAATGGCCTGTGGCTTTCCCTCTTGGTCAGAGAAGGATAAGCCTTCTCCTTGAATTTCCTAGGAGGAAGTGTGTTAATAAAATATTGAAGGCAGCCTGCCAGTGTTGCTCAGTGGTTGTGTGTTGACCCAGGAACCAAGAGGTTACCAGTTCAATTCCCAATCAGGGAACATGCCCAAGTTGCAGGCTACATCCCCAGTAGAGGGTATGTAGGAGGCAGCTGATCGATGATGTTTCTCTCTCATAGATGTTTCTATCTCTCTATCCCTCTCTTTGCCTCTCTCTATAAAAATCAATAAAAATATATTTAAAAATATTGAAGGCAGGGTAGAAAATGGACAGAGGATAGGCCTTTCTCTGTTCCTGAGAAGGTGGTGTGGACAGGAAGAAATCTAAGAACATCCAATGGACCAGAAGCCTGTTGCAGAGATAAGTGTATGTTCTACAAAATTCTCAGAATAAATTCATTCACTTACCACAATAAAATAAAATGACAAAGGAATAGAAAAATCAATGATAGGAAGTAAAAAATACATAAATTCTTTTAAATAATTATTTCTGAAACAAATACTCAAAGCTTGAACTTTGAGGGAAAAAAGTAAACCCAAGAGATTTCTAGGAGTGGTGAGCTGAAAAAAGCTGCTGTTCATAAGGTAACTGCAGGATTTAATGTGACAATTTTATAAAGATTCCGAAAACAGAAGAGGTGTGGGTTTATAAATTTAATAATGATCACAAACTAAAAATCTAGAGGATTTCAGCTAGAAGTTGTGCTGTTCTTAAAGGAGAAAACTACAGATTATTTATATTGCAAGGAAAATATAAATTTAAATACATTTGTTACCATTTCTTATGGTGCATAATGCTTTCCAGGTCCATCCATGTTGTAGTATGCATCATTAATTCATTCCTTTATATGGCTAAATAATATTCCACTGTATGTATATACCACAATTTGTTTATCCATTCATGCATTTGTAGATCGTTAAGCTGTCTCCATCTTTTGCTATTATGAATAGTACTGGTTTGAGCAAGTATGTACATTTGAGTCCTTGTTTTCAATTCTTTTGGGTATATAACTAGGAGTGAATTTGCTGGGTCATATGGTAATTGTATGTTTAACTTTTTGAGAAACCATTAAACTTTTTATATTCAACCAGCATTTCAGAAAGGGTTGCAATTTCTCCACATCCTCACAGACAACACTTAGGGCTCACTGTTTTCGTTACAGGCATCCTAGTGAGTGTGAGGTGGTATCTTATTGTAGCTTTGACTTGTAGTTCCCTAATGACTAATGATATTGAGCATGTTTTCACGTGTGTCTTGTGCACTTCATCTTCTTTGGAGAAATATCTATTCAAGTCTTTTGTCCATTTTTAAGTTAGGCTGTTTGTCTTTCTGTTGTTGTAAGAGTGCTTCTTTATGTATTATAGATACTAGACCCTTATACTAGCAAGATATAGAATTTGCAAATATTTCTCTCTCATTCTGTAGGCTGTCTTTTTACTTTCTTTGTAATGTCCTTTAATGCATTAAAGTTTTTTAATTCTGATAAAGTCCAGTTCACCCATTTTTTCTTTCATTGTTCATGCTTTTGATGTCATCTCTAAGATCCACAGCCAAATCCAAGGTCATGATGAATTACTCCTATGATTTCTTCTAAGAAATTTATGATTGTAGCCCTGAGACTTAGGTCATGGGCCCATGTATATAGTATGAGGTAGAGTCCAACTTCATTATTTTGCATGTTGCTAACCAGTTGTTCTTTTCCTACCCAATGGTCTTGGCATCCTAGATGAAGTTCAATTGACCATAGATATTGGGGTTTACTATTTCTGGGCTCTTAATTCTATTTCATTGTTCTATATGTCTATCCGTCTGCCAGTACCACACTGTTTGGAATACTGTAGCTCTGCAGAAATTCTGAAGGGTGAGCCATCCAACTTTGTTTTTCTTTTTCAAGATTGCTGTGGCTATTCAGGTTCCCTTACAATTCATATGAATTTGAGGATCAGTTATTCCATTTCTGCCCCAAAGGCTGGTGGAAATCTGATAGGAAATGCATTGAATCTGTAGATCACTTGGGGAGCATCACCATCTTACCAATAGTAAGTCTTTCCATTAACAAACATGGGATGCCCTTCCATTTATTTAGGTCTTCTTTACTTTATTTCAGCAATGTTTTATGGTTTTCAGTGTTCAAGTTTCTCACTTTGTTGGTCAAATTTATTCCTACAGATTTTATTCTTTTGGATGCTATTATGTATGAAATTGTTTTCATAGTTTTCTTGTGGGATTATGCATTGCTGGTGTATAGTAGAACAGCTGATTTTTGTGTATTGATCTTACACTTCAAACTTTGCTGAATTTGTTTATTAGTGATTTATTGCAATTTTAAGGGAAAAAAGAAATTCCACACCATTGGAGAAACAAACAAGCAGAAAGGGGGAAAAATAGAACCTAATCAATCTAATAAAAATCTCAAAAGAAATAAAAATAGGAATGAACTATGAAACATGATAATAAAGAACCTTCATAAAATGACAGTATTAACACTAAATATTAGTAATGACAATGAATATTGATGTTTTAATTTCCTTATTAAAAGATAAAAATTATTGTTTTGATTAAAATAAATGAATCTATCATATGAAATTTATAATAGCCACATATAAAATAAAATGACACAAAAGGTTAAAAATTAGCTAATATATCAGGGAAATAAAAAGCAAAAATGGAAAATTTAATAACAAATTAAGTACAATTTAGGGCAAAAAGCATTACAGAGACCAAGAGGAATACTTAAGTTGACAAATGATATAATTCACTAAGAAGAATTAGTTGACTAATAAACCACAGGAATACAAAATGTAAAATACTTTTAGAAGTACAAAGAGGATTTAATAAAACCACTAACACATCTCTGCAAAAATGGACAAATTAATCAGATAAAAATGGGGAGGATAGAAGATTTGCATAACACAATTCCCCCTCTTGATTTGTTCCAATATTTAAAGAATACATATTATTTTCAAATATCCATGGAAGAGTTAAAACACATGATCATGTACTAGATACACAGATCATCTCGAACTTTTCAAAAGGCTGAAGACCACACTCTAGGATCTAAACGCACTAATCTAGTTTTTAACAAAAAAACAAAGAAGGTAGAGAACAAAGGAGCAGAACAAAAATGAAGTGAGGCAGATGCTCCTGAATACTTAGGTGCTTTAAGAGCAATCTTCTAAATAGCTTTGGGTTACAGAGGAAATCACAACTGATATTACAGATAATGGAAACACTGCCTGGCAGAACCTGTGAGATGAACAATGGAAAGTTTATAACTTTTTACCTAAATAAATTTACTAGACGATAAGAAATACAAAATAAATGAGCTCAGCACTCAACTGAAGAAGCTAGAAATAGAATAACAAAATAAACCAAATGTCAGTTGAAGAAAGAGTAGTAAAACAGAAAACAAATTTTAGATACTATAAGGAAGAGCTGTTTTTTTTTAAAAGGCTAACAAAATAGTAAACCACTAAGAAGAAAAAAAATAGCTCTTTCATTCCTCTTTAGATACCCTAAGAGGAATTAAAAATATACTGATTCTTTGAAAATCATTGAAAAATTATTTTATAATACAGTATAAGGCTAATTTGTATAAACGTTTATTATTTCCAGCTTAATTCTGTTGTTTAAATCTTCTAAATGACTATTCTTTTTTCTTTCTGCTTGATCCATTGGTTTCTGAGAGAGGTATGTTAAAAATGTCCACCATGACTGTAACTTTATCAATTGCTTCTTGTATTTCTGTCCAATTTTTTTTGCTTCATTTATTTCATATCTATGTTGTTAAGCATTTATAAATTAATGATCATCATATCTTCTTGGGGAAGTATAACTTTCATTCCATGGCTTCCTACTTTATCCCCATTAGTGGTTACTACAAGGCTCTCTGACTGCCACTTGGACTATCTCATTTCCATCACCCACCCCAACTCTGTATAAAATGACACAAAAGGTAGAAGATTCACAAAGGAACTGTAGGAGGGTGATTTGACTTTTCTCCCATTCTGGCCTCCCACTTTCAAGTCAAGTGAGAAAGGCCCCAGTAGCACAGCTTGTGGGGACCCTAAGGACAGCACAAAAGGGGAAGTGGCACCGCACTTCCTCACAGAGTCTGGCGAGAGAGAGCTCTCAGGAGAAGCCACCTTGTGTCCCCAGAGTTGAGAGGCTCAGGAGGACACCATCACAGGGAGGTTTTGGAAGATGGGAGGATAACAGAAGCTACCTGAAATGAACATATATATATATATATATATATATATATATATATATAGAGAGAGAGAGAGAGAGAGAGAGAGAGAGAGAGAGAGAGAGAGAGAGAGGAGGGAGGAGGGAGGGAGAGAAAGACCAATGCAAGAGCAAAACATCAATCAGCTACCACCTACACACCCCCTACTGGGGATTGAGCGCACAACCTGGGCATGTGCCCTGACAGGGACTCTAACTGGCAGCCTACCTCCCGGTCCATGGGATGAAGCCCAACCAACTGACCCACACTGGCTAGGGCCTAGGGTAATTTTTAATAGAATTTTTAATTCTTTCACTCCAAAATCGTCCTGGTTTGGACAACAACTAATATGGCCACCCTACCATCCTACCATTTGAACACGTAAAACCCACATCCTATATATGAACTTCCCAGCTAAAGGACTGTCCTTCAATTCAGTGTTTTCTGCCTCGGTTTCAAAACAAGGGAAAATGGTACCTTACCCAAACCTGAAGCCCAGCCCAGCGGAGCAGGGCACCCAGCACTGTAACTCATTGCGTGCACAGGGATTTTACAAAGTCAGTGGGGAATGAAATGCAATTTTGTCAGGCTCGTCTGTGTCCATAATAACCAAGGCGAATTAATCATCTTGGATAATACCCTGGTGTCACCCGTCCCGGAGATGCTTAATAGAATCTGATTCATGCCTCGCTGTGCATCAGATCTGCAGTATTGCCACACTTCTGAAAATCAGTATAGTTATATGCCTTCTTGTTGGGTTGTCATTTTCCTGGTCTAAAAAATGCTTATTTTTAAAAAAAAATAGAAGTCCTTGCCATACATAAATGAAACGGGAGTGAAGACGCCATGCTATTAGAATTAATGTGGGTTCTGGAAGAGGTGGGGGTAGAGAACGCAGTAGCTTTGTAAGCCTCTATTTCCAGGCAGGACTCCGAGCCGGGGCGATATGGGTGAAGGAGGCCGGATAATGCCCGCCCGCTGCCGAGAGGACCCTGACATGCTGCATCAGAGCAGACAGAGGCATCAGGCTGGGACAATGACAGTCCCATTAGACATGCGTGCTGTTTACTAAAACTGAATCTGGAACAAATGTGATAAGCCGCATGTGTTCTTGCTCAGAAACTAATCCGAGTCATGTTAAGTTTCCCGGATGACGCACCGTGGAGGGAGGAGGTCTAGGAAAAATGAGCGCCTGACAGAGGGTTTCCTTCTTTAGGAGAAAACCCCAGCAGAACTGAAGGAACAAGGCTGGGGATGACTTGGGGCACCACACAGAGTGCGGGTGTGGCCTGAGCACCAGGCAGTCGTACTGTTTTACAGAAAAAGAAGCTCACTTTTCCAACTGCCTCTTTGACACTTTCCCTAGATGTCCTAGAGGAGGGAACTTTTTCTACGAAGGTCCAAATGATGAATACTTTTTGGCTTTGTGGATGGGTCATACTGCTATTCAAAGTAGCCATAGTCAATTTTTTAAAAATATTTTTTATTGATTTCATAGAGGAAGAGAGAGCGAGAGAAACATCAATGATGAGAATTATTGATCAGCTGCCTCCTGCACACCCCACACTGGAGATTGAGCCCGCAACCCAGGCACGTGCCCTGGACTGGAATTGAACCTGGGACCTTTCAGTCCGCAGGCCGATGCTCTATCCATCAAACCAAACCAGCTAGGGCCATGGTCAATATTTAAACTAACAAGTCCCGCCGTGTTCCAATAAAGTTTTATTTACAAACCACAAGTAGAGGGCCAGATTTGGCCCATGGGCCATAGTTTGCTGATCCCTTCCTAGGGGTGCTTTTGCTTCCCCATATAACTTCTACCATCTAAAAGGAAACATACTTGATTTTAAAAATACACTTATTGCCTGTCCCCCTTACTAAAACATAAATTCACTGTTTGGTCAGTGATTATCCCAAGGGCCAAAGACAGTGCCTTACACATAATAGGCTCTTAATAAACATTTGCTAAATAAAATAATACATGAATGACTAATAGCAATTTGGACTACTGTGTTCACAGTTACATCCAAGCACCCTGAGCACTGCCCAGCACACAGTGAGTACTCAGCAAATATGTTTTGGATGGATGAATGAATGAATGAATGAATGCACAAATTAATTTATTGATGCTGCTGTGGCACAGGGCCGGGGAGGCTCTGTATCACTTTCCCTGTGAGCCCTAAAAGGTCAGAGAAGGTCTGAAGGGGCCTTCCCCTCAGAGATGCTGCTCAGTATGAAAATATTCTAAACTCGACTCCTGAGGGTCTCCTGGTTCCTCATAGAAATCATCTCCCCATGAAGGTCTGAGTCCCAGCTAGGCCCCTTACGGACTGTGACCATGGGAAAGTCACTGCCCCGTTCTGGGCATCAGAGACACAATCTGTGCAAGAGGGAGTGGACCAAGAGATTTTGGTTCATGTCTGAGCCACACTGGTTTGCAGGTAAACAGCCAGACATGAGGCAGCGCTGATGTTGAAAGCATTTTAAAATGATGAGTAGGCTCTCCAGTTGTTTCCACGCTAAAATAGCTTCTGGGGGAAAATTATGTCTATTTGCAGCTTTCTTTTTTTCTTTCCCATTTCCACCTTTTGAAAACGACAGAAGTAGCATTGCCTAAAAATATGCCAGCCCAGCTGCCTAGGGATGAAGGTGCTAAAGTTCTCAGAGACGGGTCTTCGTGAAGTCCTGTGAATCTGCACTGAGCAGGGAAGCCCCCCAGGCCACACTGCTCTGGGGACACTGCCTGCTGAGACCCTTCCAAGGCTCCCTGCCTTCGGAGCAGCGTTCCAATATCTGTCTGGCAACTGAGGCCTCCTGGACCAGATCCTGCAATGTCACCTGACATCGGGCACAGTGAGCCCACTGCAGCCCCCGAGACACTGCATGTTCTGGTATCGCCATGCCCTTGGGTGTGCTGGACCCTCTGAGTGAGCCATTGTTCTCCCAGGTGATACCACTCACCTTCAGGACCATCACAATACCCCGCTGCCTGCCCAGCTGGCAGCACCAAGGACTGGACCCAGGACTGTCCGCCTGCTCTGAGCAGAATTGGAGAAGGCCTCATCCTACAGCCTGAACCCCATGCTCCTATTAATATGCTCCAAGTTCCATCGGGAAACTGCAATCCAGATACCATCCATTCCTTAAGGTTTATTGATCTCCCTCTGTGAGCCAGGGTTGTGCTATCCTGTTTATGAGCAGCTTGGAGAGAGAAAAAAATAGCATAAAGAATTTATACAGCACTTAAAGAATTTATACAGGCACACCCCTGCTTTATGTACTTTCAACATAGGTCTTCACAACAACTCTCTAGGCCAGGTGGTATTATTATATCCATTTCATGGAGGAAGAAACGGGTACACCAGGATGTGGAACTTGCTGAAAGTCACACAGCTAGGAAGGGCTAGAGCCAGGATTCCCACTCAAGTCTAGCTCAGGGGATCTGAATCCTTCCAACAACCCCACATGAGCTTGGAGGCACATCCTCCCTCAGTCAAGCCTGCAGACGAGATGACAGCCCAGGAACTGCAGCCTCACGGGACATCTTGAGCCAGAGGCATCCAGCTAAGCCACATCTGGATTCCTGACCCACAAGAACTACAAGATAATTAATACATGTTGTTTTTAAAGTAAAAAGTCTACTCATGAATTGGTACTCTTGATGACGACGTGATTCTGCCACTTTATGACCAGGAGGTTCTGATTTAGGAGGTCAGGTGGGGACGAGATGCTGCAGGTCCAACAAGCCCCAGGGAATGCTGCTGGCCTATGGGTCACACTGGACAGCAAGTCCTCAGGCTTTCAAAGCACAGACTTTGACCCAGACATACCATGGTTCAAATCCCAGTCTGTCCCGTCCCAGCTGAAAATCCCTGACCTCAGAGAGGTGACAAGACCTACTTACAAAAAGCCACCTAATAACTTAGAGTGACCTGGAGCCGCAAACAGAACCTTGTACTATTCTGACTTCCAGTCCAGAGCCTCGAAACTGCAGCTAAATCCAGCCTCCTGAGTTTCTGGGCCTGCTGCGTGTTGGGTGTGTGTGCATGTATATCCCCATATATGTCTATACATGTGAGTGGATATGCCCACAAACAGGTACAAACACTTGTACCAATGTGTATGTGAATGTGTGTTAATGTCAGCATGAGTGCCAGTGGATTTGCAAGAGTTGTCCATTCATTCATTCACTCCTTTTCCCCTCACCAGGTATTAATTCCGCTCCTACAATATGCCAGTCCCTGCAACTGTGAAACCAACAGTCTAAGTGGGAGGCAGCCATTAAAAACTTAACACAAATAAAAACCTCATCTGTGTGTGTGTGTGTGTGTGTGTGTGTGTGTGTGTGTGTGTGTGTACACTGCTCACAATAGCCCCAGATCCAGGTGCCATCATTATCTCCATTTCGCTGAGGAAACTGAGACCCTAAGTAACTCACCCCGAGTCACAGAGTGATGTTTAACATGTGAAAAGGTGTACATCAGCAAGCATGTCTAATGGGACTGAGCATAACAGGGACATGTGCTCGTGTGTGCATGAACCTGTTTGCATACAAGCTTGTGTGTGTGGGTGTGTGTGCGCCTAGAGGCACTTTTCCAGAGACATCTTCAAATATTCCATAATCAAGATTTTTTGGCACCATGATATTTCGCCACAAACACGCACACCCAGGCACACACACTTTTTAATGTTAGGTGTTCATGTTTTCAAACCTTTATGAAAACTCAAAGCTGAGCAAACCTAGGGAATCCCATATCACCTCTTTCCCTGGGGCATGCCACGGCTGGAGAAATTCACAGCTCATCCCTCAGGAGGCTGAGACAATTCCTCCCCTCCCAGCAAGTTCAGTGAACTGCTCAGGCCGTCAAGGACTAGTCATCCACACCTGGAGTGGGAAGGCACTGACTGACACAAGATGCAAATGAGCTGATCTGTCTAGGCCCCCTTTCCCATCCCGCCATCTCTCAAAACACAGACATTTGTGCCAATACCTTGATAACGTTTTTTACTCTTTACTGAAGCAGACAATGCCAATAGAAAATGCACAAGTCATACGTGTACAGCTCCATGATGAGTCTCGCCCAGGCAAACAGACTTGTGTAACCAGCACCCAATGAAGAGAAAAACCCCTACCAGCATCTCCGAGGCTCCTCTGGCCCCTCAGTCCCCATCCCCACCGGCATAACCACAGTTAGAGTTCTGTCACAGCGGGTCAGCTTTGCCTCTTCATGTGACTTATGTGAATAGAACCATCCAGAATGTGCTGTATTGGTGCCTGGCTCCTTCCATTCAACCTGGTGTCTGTGAGATTTGTCCATATTATTGCATGTGCTACAATTCCCTCATTCTCATTGCTGTATAGTATTCCCCTGTGTCAGGATAGTTTGCAATAATTTATCCAATCTACTGCTGATGGACACTTGGATTTTTGCAGCTTTGTGCTTTATAAAAAATGCTGCTATGAACATTCTTATACTTTTTGGTGAGCAGATGACTGCATTTCTGTTGAGTGAACCCCTAAGGAGCTGAATTGCTGGGTCACAGAGCTTTAGGCAGTTTTTCAAACTGGCCATACAAATTTACCCAGCAGAGACGAGGGCATCAGCTACTCCATAGCCTCGCCAACTTGGTGTTTCTGCTCTGTCCCATTTCCTGCATTGTGGGGGGTTATTTCGGAAATCAAAATGCTCCCCATCCTTCTGCTGCTCGTCGCCTCCCAAGGCTATCTCTGGGAATTGTTGACCGAGTCAGGCGGCAGGAATAAAATTACAGCTGCTCCATGTTTACTTATCGCACAGATACACCACCTGCCATGAGGGCCATCCCAGCAGCGAACAGCCAACGACCCTGAGCTGTTACCCAGAGCTTTAAGGTTTTCTTGAGGGAACTTGGATGAGGACAAGCCCAACTCAGTGCAAAGCAAGACTTCTTGCAAGGCCCTCCTTCCCCTAGCTCCCTCCCACCAGGCATTCCCAGGGTCCCTCTCCCTGTCCTTCCCCAGCTGGCACAGCCTCCCCTCGCGGCCAGCCTGCACCCCAGCTCTCCCAGGACACCCAGCTCAGTGCCCCTGGGTGGTGGTTCAGACTCTGCCGCCAGGTGAGACCCCAGCACTGGAGGGCTCCTGGGCTGAATTTCTATTTCCCTGAAACGCACGCCTCATCTCGTTCGCTGCACCCCGGTGCTACAGGAACAATGGCCACAGAAAACAGGAGCTACCAGGCGTTTTCCTCGCTCCTCCAGGAATGTGGTTCTCTTCTCTAAAGTGCAAACTGTAACAACAGAAACCTTATCAAGGTCCTATCAAAAGCAGCACGGACTGAACTGGTCACTTAATATCCACTTAACCAGTCCTCTTAAGGAGCCTACACTCACCTAACTAGTCTAACTAAACTGCATTACTTAATTAAACTGCATCCACTTCTGTTTTTTTTGTGTTTTTTTTTAACTAAGCTGTAAGGGAGGTGGTAACACTCCCATTTCACAGAGGTGGAAAGCGAGGCCAAGGAGGTTAAGTAATTTGGCTGAGGTCACACAGTGAGAACGAAGCAAAAGCAAGAGTCCCCTGGAGCACGGATCAACCGAGTCCTCGCACCCCACACCCTCACAGGAGCTGGCAGGAGGCAGGGTGCCAGGTCTGGCAGGGCACCGACCTCACGCCTAGACCTTTGTTCCCATCAGCGCCACGGACTCTGAGTGTATGAGAGGCGAGAACGGCTGTCTGGACCCGGGAAGGCCTTGTGATGTTAATGAGAGTGAGATGTGCACCGAAGAGCTTGGCAAACCCTGAGGGCTGGGCTGGAGGGTGGCCAGACGGGCAGAGGCGGTGGGAGTGAGGGTGGCCTATCTCCAACAGGCTGAGAGTGATCAGGAGGGGAGGTGCATTTCTTGGCACATTTTAAAAGCAAGATAGTTCCAATATCATCTTTCTCATTTCAAGCCTTAACACAATTTGATTTTCATTAGATAAAATGGCTGCGGGCCCTCCCCTTTGCTGATGCTTCTGATGCTGCATTTGACTCCTGTGCCCTCCACGTCCCGGGTGGGTGACCTTGGCAAGTTGTTTTCCGATCCTGAAAATCAGCTTTTTCATTTATAAAGTGGATTCTTTCCTAGCACCTCATGCTAACTACCATTTGCCACGTCCCAAGCACTATAACTTCGGGCATAAATGTATCTTACTTCTCCCCACATCACTTTGAGGAGCTTCTAAAGACAACACGGAGGCTCAGAACAGTTGGTTCAAGGTCACCAAGCCATGAAAGGTCAAGATTAGGATTTGAGCCCAGGTCTGTCTGTCTTCTGTGTCCCTGTCCTTATAACCCATCTGACCACCAACGCCACTTTGAAACCTCCCTCAGAGCCTCCGGGCGGCCCCTCAGCATTGCGACGGCCCACCAGGCCGGGGAGGTCAGTCTCTGGTCTGTTGGACAGATCACTGTCCCTCCTGGGGACTCAGGTGGACGGAGGAAGCCAATCTCTTGGCCACAAGACATAACCTCGAAGGTCTAGTAGACACCCACCCAGCCCCCAATCAAAGATGCAAAAACCAGGGCTCAGAGAGGGCAAATGATCCACCCAAGGACACACAGCAAGAGAGGCTCAAGAGGGCCAGACCCGGGCTCTTGATCCTCCAGAACCTAAGGACCCAGCACGGTTCTGGACAGGTCCCAACTCTGGCCTCCTTTCTTATTCTTGATCACATGAGTGGTGATGAGTAAATGTGTCCAATCAGGGACTCTCCACCCTCCCCAGCAAAGACCCAGGCCCGGCAGAAGATGTTAAGTTCGAGATGGCTGGGAATGGGGGAGGCATGCTGTTTTAAAGAAAATCCTTGAAATCCCATTTCCACCTCACTGCTGCCCCCTCCCCCACCCCATAAACTTCCTGCACCATCTTCATTGTTTCCATTCCATTTAGAGAGAGTGAATGTTTCCAGGGATTCAATTTCTCTCATAATAGTTGGAAGGAAACAAAACTATATGCTGTAAACATTCACTGCATTGTATGAAAAATGTCTTTATTGCGGGGGAGGTGCAATAAATGCAGACAAAGGGCCCCCTCCTCCAAATCTGCTCCCTAATGCCTCCAAGCCTGTGCCCTCGAATATTTCAACATCTCACAGCCAGGAATCTAAAGCTTTGAAATAAATATATTTTCAGCCACTGGAATGCAAAATTAAGATTGGTGAGGTGTAAGTACCAACTCCTTCTCAGCAGCTGAAAACCAGAGAGGCGATTCCATTTTTCTGAGCCTGTGTATGAGGACTGATGTGAGGAAGCTCATTAGTTCAGTCTGACATCTACTCAATTCTTTCCATATACACAGGATGGGGTTTCCCCCTCCTTGCATTTTATTCTCCAGCTGCGCAATGATATTAAATTTCATCAGATTTGAACAAAATCTATGGTCTTGAAACCGTTTCCTTTAAGGCCCCTCATATTTATTCAGAATTCATGAATCATGTTCCGATAACACAACCGTAATTATTTTTAAAGTGTGATGTTTGCGGCTTTAATAGGAAATGCTTGCAAAAGGCCTTTTCTGTTTGATTGTTTGTAATCTTAGCAGTAATCGCTGCTGTTCCCTTCTCTGCACCACAGCAGGCGAAACACAATTTCATTTTAATATGAATCACAAGCCCTTCACCCAGGTTTTAATTAAAGCGACAAAAGCCATGTGGTCTTTGCCCTTTAGGAGGTACACAGGCTCAGAGGCCAGAGTTACCACGCCTGGAATCTTAGATTTCAACACTGCCAATGGCAGGAGAGCCTCCTGCCTCCCAGTGCATTTGATGGGAAATGTTTTTGTTTGTCTAAAAAAGATTCTATCACCAATCTTGTCTTTCTGTGTTGCGGTTTCCTCATCTGTTAAATGGGATAGCAACAGTATTTACCCAATAGAGTCCGCAGGATGAAATGAGACCAGCTATGGAAAACATGTAGCTCCAGTGCCTGAGCCCAAGGAATTTGTACTGTACATGTCGTTATGGCCAGCATCATTACTATCAAGGGTTGGAAAAAGCCAACAGTCCATCTACCCTCATTATTTACATGAGGAAACAAAGGCTCAGAGAGATACCAACACAGGAAGAGGGTGTAGAGTAGAGCTGAACCTGAATCCAGCATTCCCGGCTCTTTCCCCATTCTGGGTATCTTACACTGCCCCCTGCTGGAAGGAAGAGGCACCTTCAAGGCCATAAGGACAGTGCCCAGGATGGCAGCTCCAGCACATGTTCTGCTGGTACGTCTAGGAAGGGCCCATGCTGGGCACTGCTCACACCTGGCAATGCTCCTAATGGTGGTCTTCACCACTCTATAGGCCCATAGGCCCTAGGATTACCAAGGAGCTCCCTGAACCTTATACCATACTGTGTGATACCTCTCCCCTAGCACACAACCACTGGGGCCACTGGAACTCCCACTCTAAGAACAACAAAGTCCCCTATTTTTCCAGATGCTTCTTAGCGTACACCTTCCCCTCCATCTCCTGCCACAGCGGGAACCTGCCTCCTCCACATGTTCTGGAATGAACTGTCCATCCCCCGACTGCCACGTATCTCAGGTTGGAAGGCAGGACTGATATCCTCCTCCCTCTCCACTACCCCAACCAACTCACTATCACCTTCCCTACAAATCCACCCACCCCACTCAGCTCCCTCAGCATGAAGCCACTCACGTTGCCCGCCCACCTCCTGCTTGTCCCCTTTCTCCACCGTGCTTCCGGCCATCAGCTCTGGGGTCCCGCTTGTCTCCACCCCACATCAGCACCATCCTGGGTCCCTTCAGCAGCCACCATGCTGCTGCTGGGCTCTGGGCTCCTCAGCCCCCAGGAGCTTCGGCTCCACTCTGTCAGCTCCCTTCTCCCTGGACACACCCAGGACCCCATCAACACCCAGCTACAGCTGCTCATCTTTGAATCATCACCCCACTTCCTCTCTGTGACTAATGTGTCCTCACCATCCAGCTCTTCCTTCTCCTTCTCTCCTTACCGAGCCTAGATTCCCTGATCCTTCACTTCAGTCTCTCTTTGGGGCAATAAAAAGCTTGTGTCCTTTTGGCACCGTGCCTGGCAAGTTCCCTGCCCTGGATTCACCCACTGTCTGCACCCCTGGCCCTGCACCAACAGCTCAGTCTCTCATGTGCCACAACAAGCATCCCAAACCTTCTCCGCCTCTCAGACCTCCAGTGCCAGCCCACCAACCTCTCTCAGGAGACAGATGCTTTCAGGGGCGGCCGCCCTCTGCTCTGAGCCATCCCATCTACAGAGCTACTCTGTCCAGCTCTGAGCAGGACCCATCTACTCCACCTTCTTCCAGAACTTAAACCATCAATTAATCCTTCCCTCTCTTCCACCCTGAGCATTACCCTCTCTTCTGGACTCCTTCCACAATGATTAAGCATTCTGAAGACTTCCTTGTCCTTCAAAAAACAATCGCTTCTCAGGAGTCCTCATCTCATTGCGCTAAGGCCCTCGCCCATGTCCTGCACAGCCAGACTCCTCACAGGTTGTCCGTACAACCTGTAAACTTACAGTTTACATCCTTGTCTCACTCTCCTCCACCCACACACCATCCCTGGGCCCACACGACATCCCCTACCCATAAAAATTGCTTTTTCTCAGGGGGGGCTCTCTTTCTAGAGCATACCCATGCCTCCCCCTCTTAGGCATGTACCTCTGCTCTCCTAAACTCTAAGGGTCCCCACAAGACTTGCAACTA
Organism: Antrozous pallidus; assembly: GCA_027563665.1. Taxonomy (NCBI): domain Eukaryota; kingdom Metazoa; phylum Chordata; class Mammalia; order Chiroptera; family Vespertilionidae; genus Antrozous; species Antrozous pallidus. Next base: position 74,408,614 of record CM050518.1, read on the forward strand.
AGGGAGCAGTGGGCAGAGGCAGCTCGTCCCAGGCTCCCCCCCTGAGCCTGTCTCCCAGGGCCCTTTTTCTCTGACTGTGAAGTCAGCTAACAGCAGTCCCGTCTTGCTCACTTCTGTCACAGTGACTTCTCAGTGAGTTCCCCAGCTCAGGTGGCCTACACTTCTTTCTTACAAGGTTTCTAAAAAGCCAAAGCAGCCCACCTAGGCTCTCACCTGTTTATTTTTCTGCCCTAAACTCTTCCTTCATGTCACTGTTCCCAGATGTAATAAACATGCTCTCAAAGTCACCTGGACTTGTGCTGTGAAACCTTTCCTGCCTGAAGTCAAGAACCCACACACTGTCGCCCGGCCCACCGCAGACCCGCTCAAAGCCAGGGCCAGGGCCCCGGACTCCGTCCGGCAATATTTCTTTCTAGCTTTAGAAAATAATTTGAAAGTTTTAATTTTTTAAAATTGAAAATAAGTTTTAATTTTTTTTAAAAAAAAGAACAAACAAAACTAAACCTGCTTTTTCTGTGGTCCTGGGTAGCTTTCTTTTCCTAAAACTGTTAGACACATTTGGACTATTATCTCAGCCAACGCCTCAGAAGCATTTGAGCCTCTCCTTCTTGTTTGAAATTTTATATCACTTTTTGAAGTTATAGCAAATCCCTATGGTTTAAAACCCCTGAAATGTAAAAAGGTACAGTGAGAAAGTCTCTTTTCTACCCTGTCCACCTGCCCAGTTTCCATATCATGCACATACAACATGTACGCATACACAAATACAAACACACACACAATGTACAAAGCCAGTGTTACTAGTTTCCATGTGTCCTTCTGGAGTTGCTTTAACCACATATAAGCACATAAGAAACATACATTCTTACTGCCCTTTTTCTGGACAAGTGGTAACACACTATTTATTGTCCTCAGCCTTGCTTTTTTCAGTAAATAATGTATCTAAGGAACTTTCATTTCCTCATTCTTCCTGCCAGCCACACAGTATTCCACTTGACAGATGTACGTAATTTCTTTAATTAGTCCCATATTATTGCAAATTGGGTTGTTTCCAATCTTTTGCCATAATTAACAATACCAAAATGAATAATCTTGAATATGTCATTTCTCATGTGTGCAAAGGATATATTTCCAAGAAGGGAATCGCTGGGTTAAAGGTTAATGCATTTGCAATTTTGATAGATGTTGCGAATTTGCCCTGCACAGGGATCACACCAACTTACTTTCCTTGTGTTATGTATAAAGTGCCTGTTTTCCCACAAAAGGCTCCAGCAGAGTGAGTGTGTTATCAAACCTTTGGATTTTTGCCACTCTAATGGGGAAAAAAATTAATTTGTTTCTCTTATAAATTGTTTTTAGCATCTTTTCATATATTTAAGATCCATTTGTATATCTTTTTCTGTAAACGCTTGGTTCATATCTCCTGCCTGTTTTTCTATTGGGTTTTTGAATTGATTTCTAGGGACCTTTTACATATTAAGGAAATTAGTCCTTTGACTATATTGTGAGTTGAAAATATTCTTGCCCAATTTTTCATTTGTCTTTTGATTTGCCTATGCTGTTTAGGCCATGCAAAAATTGTTTTTCATTAATTAATGTCAAATTTTTAAGTCTCTTCTTCTAAGACGTTGAGGCATAAAAATGTCTTTCCCACCCCAAAGTTGTAAAGTATACTTCAAAGGCTTCGTTTCTGGTGCCTTTGTAGTTTCCTTGAGTAACTATCAGTTACTTTGAGTTGATTCTTTGATAGGGAAGTAGCTGTGGCTCCAACATAATTTCTCCCAGATCCTGTCCCTCCTCGCAACACTCTGCCTTTGGCTTCTGAGACTCCATGTTCTCCTGCTTCGCTGGCCACTGCTTCTCCATTGATTTCACGGTGTTCCCTTCCTCCTCTACTTTGTTTTTAAATGTGAGAGCTCACATGTAAGAGTCCTTGGTCCTCTGCTCTTCTCACTCTCCTCTTTCTGCAAGTTTCAGTCTGTCAAGGTTTTAATACTTCCCAGTTCACTTCCTGTAGGAGCTCCACAATCTGACAACTATCTACCTCCTTGGACAAGCCTCTCAAATTAACATGTCCAAGACTGACCTCATCAAACCTGCTCCTCCCAGACTGTCCTCAGCTAAACAAATGGCACCACTGTGCTGGGAAATGGGTTCATGCTAGAAGCCTGAGTGAGGGGCGCCCTTTTCCTCCATTTCTCTGTCCCTCCACATCCATTATCGTCCAGACCTACCAACTTGATTTCTAAAATGTATCTCAGATCCATCCACTTCTTTCCATTTCCTCTGCCAAGATCTAGGACACATCACCCTTTCACTTGGCCTGTCACACACCCTCTTGTGCGCTCTCCCTGAATCCACCTTTGCCACCGAGAGCTTTTAAAACTGCAAATCTGATCACGTCACTTGCTTTGACTAATTGAATGTGCTAGAAATAGTCATATTCCAGTCTTCTCTCTCTCTCTCTCTCTCTCTCTCTCTCTCTCTCTCTCTCTCTCTGTCACACACACACACATACACACACACACACACACACACACACACACACACACAGTGTTTTCAATAACTCCTAGGACAAAGTCAGAAATCCCTAGTAGTATTGAGAGCCATGAGAGCGGAAACTCTACCCACAGCCAGGAAGGCTGTACCGAGGAGGTGACACTTGCTGTCCCTGGAAGAACAAACAGGCATGTGTTGGGTGAATGGCTAGGGGGTGTCTGTCTAGCAGAGGAAAGAGTGCACACAAAGGCTCAGAGTTAGAAAGGAGCCCAAGAAGTGAGCAGAGATTTGTCTTGTGCAACCAAAGCATTGTTCATGGTAATAAAAACAGTAGAAGCAATAAAGTGCAGCATAGGAAATACAATCTATAATATCGTAATAACTATGCATGGTGCCAGGTGGGTACTGGAAATATCAGTGTTTTCTTTACAATATACTTTGTGAAGTATAGGAGTGTCCAACCACTAGGCTATACACCTGAAACTAATGCACAATGATAGGAAAATAAACTAATTTTAAAAATTTTATTTAAAAAAATTTAAAAATCACATCCTCAAATAATAAAAAATGATAGCAAATCAAGTTACAAAAAAACAATAGAAATAAGTCCTCACTAGTTTTATGGAACACAGGTAATTTATATACTGTCTTAGGTTAGATCAGTGGTCTATAAACCACAGCTCGAGAGCCACATGCGGCTCTTTGGCCCCTTGAGTGTGGCTCTTCCACAAAATACCTCAGCCTGGGCGAGTCTATTTTGAAGAAGTGGCGTTAGAAGAAGTTTAAGTTTAAAAAATGTGGCTCTCAAAAGAAATTTTAAATCATTGTACTGTTGATATTTGACTCTGTTGACTAATGAGTTTGCCGACCACTGGGTTAGATTCCCCGGATGCTGGACCTGAGATGGGAAGTGCTGTGACACTGACTTACTGAGAGTGACTCAGAAGAAAGGAAGGGAGAGAAGCAGTGTGGGGCAGGGAACAGCTGAACGAGGACTTTCTCGGGGGGAGTTCCAGAGAGTTACAGAGTTAGTCTCCCCTTGAGACAAGGGGCCAGGTTTCTAGACCATCCCCACAGCCCCTCTGGCTCATGGCTCCGGCTCCCGGCTCCCGTTCAGCAGAGGCCAATTCTCCAGAGAGCAGGCATCTAGGAAGAGCTGCCTGGCCTGGTGAACGGAAACTGGGAAGCACAACAGAATTCACAACACACCTCACCGACCCTCACATCAGCCTCGGGGCAGGCGTGACTGCCCATTGGACAGGAAGCTGGCATAACTTACGTGAGGGCTCCTGGCTGGGCTCTGGAAGAGCTGGGATTTGAACACAGGCCTGCTGAGATCCCAGGCCACTTCCTTTCCTCTTTATACACCTCCCAGGTCACGTAACCAGGAAATAAGAACCCCTGTAACGCCTGCCCGTCTGCTCCCAACTGGGGAAGAGCTGATCTCTACCAGGCCCCCCCCCCCCTGCCCCCAGAAGATGCCTGAGAACAGACTCAGGTCTCAGACCACCCAGGCAAGTCCGGGACAAAAGAAATGCAAGCTCCAGGGAGGAGGAAAGTGGTAATATGTAAACGCTAAAGCTGCTATGCAGGAATTATGTGGAGACTTGCAAAAACCAAACAATGGAGCATGAATTTGCAAAAGAAACTTCAAGGCCAAAAGAGCTGGTTTGAACGTTTTTAAAGGAGGATACGGTGGCTGATGTATATCCTGTCAGAACCTCTGTCTCAGCTGCAGTTTCTAAATAAAGAAGATGGGGTTTCAGGAAGAGCAGGTTTTCAACATGATGAAAATGGATGTTCTGACAGCAAACATCTCCCAGAAATGGCTTCCAGCGTATGTCCGGAGTTTGCACGATAGCTGCCCAATAAACATTTGCTAAGTGAGTAAACACAGTATTTAACTGTATTTATAAACTGCATTTTATGCTATTTAGAGTGTTTATCTTTTGGATCCTCTATTGGCTACAAGACCTTCATTTTGCCACATGTTTATGTCAATCCTTCAGTAGCTGGGAGAACATTTCCTGCAGTGGATGAGGCAACACACCATGATTGCATGTTTGTGTGCAAATGTGAGCTCAAGCAAGCACTGCAGGGAAAACACTGGAAAGAAATATTCAGGATTTTTGCCATTAAGAATTAGAGGCCAGTGGAGCCCGAGCAAGCCACTGGGAGCTGTAGGTCCCAGAAGAGCCCATTATTCTTCAGCAAAATGGCATGAATAACATGCCACGTGTTTCCCACATGGTAGTTCGTGAAAAGACCACAATACTTTGCAGCACCTCCCATTAACAGGTGGAGTCTATTTACCAATTCCTTGAACTTAGACTGGCCCTATGACTTGCTTTGACCAATCGAATGCACTGGAGGTAGTCATGTGCCCGTTCTATGTCTGGACTTCAAGAGATCCTGCAGCTTCTGCTCTTGCTGCTCTGGGAATCCTTCCCCCACTGCATGAACAACCTCAGGCTACCCTGCCGGAGGACAAGAAACTATCTGAGTAGCAGTGAGTCCCTTATACTAATCAGCTTATAGCTGACCTAGCAGCTTTCTGCTGTCACTTAAACGATCCCAGCCATGACCAGAAGAGCTACCTGGCTGAACCCAACTAAACTGCCAACCCATGAGATTATGAAGTAGGTAAATATTCATTGTTCTAAGAAACTAAATTTTGGGGTGCTTGTTATGCAGCAAAAGCTAACTGATACACTATAAAAGGTCTATATTATAATCACCAACTCTTCACAACAAGGTTGGCTCATGCCACCAGGTGGACTTAGTCAATCTCAGGGGGCCCTGATGTCTTCTTTGCAAAGTTCTAAGGTAAGAAGAATCTCTGCCCCTTGCTGGGTTGGCTCAGTGGATAGAGCATCGGCCTGCAGACTGAAAGGTCTCAGGTTCAATTCTGGTCAAGGGCACATGCCTGAGTTGTGGGCTCCACCTCCAAGTAGAGGGTGTGCAGGATGCAGCCTATCAATGATTCTCTCTAAAAATTGATGTTTCTATCTCTCTCCCCCTCTCCATTCCTCTTTGAAATAAAAATATATTTTAAAAATAAAGAAGAATCTCTGAATGATGGCTCAGGAAACTTGGAAAAATCCTTGTGAGTCCAGCCACCTCATTCCACTGTTAGGAAAACGGAAGTCAGATAAAAGAAGGAGCCACATTCACTCATTGTGCAAATCTTTTTAGAGTGCCTTCCATATGCCAGGCTTTGTGCTGCAATGGAGGACACAACAGTGAAAAAGAGAGACCAGATCCTGTCCTGCTGGAGGTCACAACCTCAAGTGGAAATCAGATGCTAACCAAGTCATTACACAAGTAAGCAGACAACACAAATGGTGGCAGATGTCGTAAGTTAAAGGACACGGTGCCATGAAAGAGAATCATGTGGAGGGGACCTAATTTGAACTTTGGGGTCACCAAGAACTCTCTAAAGAATGACATTTAGGCTGAAACAAATTGATGGCAGCCTTGAGCTGGGAATGGAGCTCTCCACATACACAGCAAGGTAATGTGTGCAGCTCTGAGCTCCAACTATGCAGGTTCAAATGCCAGCTGCACTGCTCCCAGGATGAGTCAGTGAACTTCCTTGAGCCTCAGTTGCCTGATCTATGAACAGGGTTAATAATAATGTCTACTACTCCTCAAGACAGCCTGCAGTGAGGACCCTACCCGGAGTCTCAGCCTGCGGTGAGGAAACTCCCTGGCATTAGAATGGATGAGGATACTCCCAGCTGAAAAAAAACCTTAATTTTCAGAGACCAGGCTCTCAGTGGAAAATCAGCTTCCAGCAGGAGAAACCCACGTGCCTTTGCATGAGGTGTATGCTTCCACACAAATGTATGCCCCCATGGGTGCTGTGTGGTGGCAAGGGACCGGCAGCACCAGGGAACGTGTGATATCTCTATTCACTGCTGCTGAAATTTTCCCCTCTTCATATGGGGAATATAGACAACACATTTAGAGTTTTATCCAATCTATACTAATAAAAGAGTGATATGCAAATTGGTCAGAACGCCCTCATAGTAATGACCGAATAGCAGTCTGGTTGGGGTGCCAAGGCCGGCAGGGGAATTAGTGAGGGACGACCAAACGACTGAACAGCAGGCTGCATGGGGCGACTCGGCTGGCAGTGGGGGCAGTGAAGGGCAACCTGGCCAGCGGGCGGGGAGGGAGGGGCCCGTGCGCGTGCACTTGGGGGCAACCAGGCCAGTTGGGGGGGATGGCAGTTAGGGGCAATCAGGCCAGCAGGCAGGTGAGCAGTTAGGAGCCAGCAGTCCTGAACTGTGAGAGGGATGTCCAATTGCTGGATCAGGCCTAAACTGGCAGTTAGACATCCCCCAAGGGTTCCTGGATTGAAAAGGGTGCAGGCTAGGCTAAGGAGACCCTCCACCCCATGCTTGAATTTCATGCACTGGACCTCTAGTTTTTAATAATGGTAGATGATTTACAGAAAACACTATAGTCTCCGTTTGATCATCCCTTTTAAGGGGATTCAACTAATATTCTTAATTATTCTGAAAGAGGACAGTGGTGGGCTATGGCCCCCACTCTGTACCCCTCCCATCCCAGAAGCAGCTTGGCTCCAGCCAACCCAAGGCTAGACACCCCCACCCAACTCAGAAAGGATGGGGCACCCACCTGGCTGGTTGATAGAAGCTCTGGGTTTCCGTCACTCATCCCCACGTAGGCACTGTCACCATCAAACTGGAACACAGAGAGAGAAGAAGCTCTGAATAAAATGTTTCAAGAAGGCCCAGAAGAAGAAGCCAGAGGAGATCAGGGAACTGAATGCACGGAAGGGAAAGGAGCAAAGACCGAGCCAGGCCTCCATGTCAGCGGAAATCCCTCCAGGGTGGAGGAGCAGCCCTAGCTCCTGAGGGTTAGCATCATTCATCACACGTGGGATGAAGTGGAGAGAACCTCTCTCTCTGCTCTTTATACCTTGTCCACAGATGTGGCAGTCTGCCTTGCCTGATACTGAGCTCCTCATCTCTGGAAGTATGCAAGTATCTCTCTTGGCCAAAATGAGCTCGGGCTGCCCCCGAGAGTTGGAACTCCATATGATGGAGGGGGGCTGAGGTCTCCAGAGCTTTGGTGTCATGACAGCCTGGCCCGGATGTGTCCTCCAAGTCTTATCGTTTTAAGTTGTTCTGCCCCCTCACATTTGCCCCTTAGGCCACTGCTGGTTGCAGGCAGTGAGGACTGTGGTAGGAACCATGTATAGGAACTATAGCCCTGTGTTCTGAACAGCTGCCAAGTCTGGATTCAGGAAGAGTTTTGAGCAAGAGGGAGCAGGTGCAGTGGGAGAAAAGTGGATTCTGATTCCACTGGCTGTCCTTTTCCCTGAAGTGTCACCTTGAGCTGGTGACAGAACTTCTGAGGTTCCCCATTCATTGAACAGGGATAACGAGAGGGCCCTCTTCATGGGATGTTGTGCTGACACCAGCAGAGCACTTGGCTCAATTCCAGGTAGTTCCCTTCCCTTAAGACAGATGGCTTGGACCCTGTTCCCTAGAAGCAGAGCCTGCATCAAAAATTGAAATGCATGTGGTTTGGGAGAAGTACCCTTAAGGAATAACCATACAGGGAAGGAGGGAGGTAGGGCAGGACAGTGCAAGGAGCTAAGCAAAGGATGTGGTCTCCGCTGGAGACTTGCTGCAGCCTGATCCCATGGGGAGCTCTATGCATGAAATGCACCATCGAGTGAGTCCCAGCATGAAACAAGGGGCCGGCCTTTTGTAGCTCCACTGGCTGTGGGCTGCCCTTAGCAGGCAGGTGGAGGCACAGCCTCCTGAGTAGGACGGCCCCTGTGTGACCAAGGACAGCTCTCCAGAGAACTGTGCCAGCTGTGAGCCATTTGCAGCCAGAGCTCACGACAGATGGGGGATGGCTGTGCTAGCTAGTAAAGTTTCCGGGTGGGGCATCAACAGCAGCTGGCCATTTTCAATGAAAATTTTATTTTATTTCTTAGGTGATAGGCACATGGCTCAAAATTCCCAAAGTACAAAAAAGCAACAGAGTGAAAAGTCTCTTCCCACCCCACCGCCCAGCCATCCATTGCTTCTCTCCAGGGGCAGTCACTACATCAACCAGCTTCCTTCATATCCTTCCAGAGATGGCCCGCATGTATACATTTCATAGTCATTTCTTTCACACACATAACAGCACATTATACACACTGTTTTGCACCTTACGTTTCTCCTAGCAACACATCTGGGAAGCCTTCTTTTTCTGTTGGAATATGTTTTTATTGACTTTTTTTTAGAGAGAGAGAGGAAGGGGGAGGATAGAGAGATAGAAACATCGGTGATGAAAGACTCACTGATTGGCTGCCTCCTGCATGCCCCCCACTGGGATCAAGCCCACATCCCAGGCATGTGCCCTGATCAGGAATCAAACCAGCGACCTCCTGGTTCATAAGTTGACAATCACTGAGCCAGGCGGCGAGGCTGGGAAGTTTTTTGTATCAGCACAGAATTCTGTCTTCTGGTACCTAGTATTCCACAGGACGGACATAAAATAGACTTGGAACTAATGGGGCACATGGCCATTGAGTTGCTCCTATGAATAGTGTTGTGCATCCATCGCTTCGCAGGGGTGTGAGTTTACGGTAGGTTTGGTCTGGGTAACCGCTGGGTCCAGCTGTGTGTGCATTTGTACCTTTGAGAGACATTGCCAAGCAGCTCTCGTGGAGGTTGTCAAGTCCACACTCCCACCCTCAGGCACAAGAGGTCAGTTCACCCAGACCCACCGCAGCCGAGAGGCTTTCCTCACAGCTGGCTCGAAGGCCAGCCTCCACCACCACCGCCACCCCGTGCCACCCTGCTCTTCCTTGTTCTTTGCTCTATAGCTCCCTTCATCTTCTAGCATCTGCATAATTTATCAAGTTCCCTGCTTATAGCTGGACCCCCACACACATACTAAAATGGAGGCTCCCAGATACCTAAAATAGTGCCTGGCACACAGGAGATACTCAATAAATGCTTGTGGATGGGTGGGTGGGTGGATGGATGGGGTGGGTGGATGGGTGAATGGATGGAACACATTATCTTTTTTAAAAATATATTTCATTGATTTTTTACAGAGAGGAAGGGAGAGGGATAGAAAGTCAGAAACATCAATGAGAGAGAACATCAATCAGCTGCCTCTTGCACACCTCCTACTGGGGATGTGCTTGCAACCAAGGTACATGCCCTTGACCAGAATCGAACCTGGGACCCTTCAGTCCGCAGGCCAAGGCTCTATCCACTGAGCCAAACCGGTTTTGGCGGAACACATTATCTTTACCAGGACAGCCTTCCCATAAAAGGCAGAGCAATTGGTGGTTACACCCAAACGCCTTCCCAGCAGAGAGACAGGTGGAGATCCTTCCGTGGCTGCTGAATTAGCTGAAGAAAAAGCCATGTCATGCCTAGGATCCGGGCACTGACTCCAAATGCACGGCTCCGTCTACACCCTGGACACAGTGTGCTCATGCTTCAAAGCCCTGCTCAGAGACCACCTCCTCCAGGAGGCCTGCCATGCTGTCACCTCCTCTGACTTACAACACAGATTATCAGCACGTCTGTCTTCTGCCCCCGTGGGGGAGCAACATCGAGGCTGGCACCGTGTTCTGGTCATCTCCAAGCCCCCCAGCACCCGCCACAGGCTGGCATCAGGAATGGGACTGTGAGATGGACAGGGCAGGCAGCTCTCAACCAAAGCTCCTGGGTGTCACCAGGGCCATCTATTACTTTGATAAAAGTGGAACTTCTTCAAAAACCACATATAATTCCTAAGTATGTTCTAAAAGAAAGAATGGAGGTGGAGGGGGATGAAGTTTAACCAGGTACTTGAAACATTTGATAAAGCAGTAGGCATCCAACAGAACTGGATGGGTTAAAGACATGGGCATATGTATTAAAGGAGGAGAGGAAAGGACGACCCCAAAGGCCGTGCTGTGGCCCATTTGTTAAACGCTGCCCGGGACGGAGCCACCATGAAAGGAGGGGCCCTTGTGCCTTCTCCCTCGATGCACACAGCAGGCACTCGACCAGTGCCGAGTGTCCCCACCACCGAAAATAATTCTCGTCAAAGGTCTCATTCGAACCTTGCAACAACCTAAAGCAGCAGACACTACTTTCCCTGTTGAAAACCAAGGAAGCGGTTGAGAAGATAAGCAGTTGCCCGCTGGCACAGGTGGGGAGAGGCTGCACTTCCGAGGCTGTTTGCCTCTCCGGCTTGGTCTCCCGGCTGGGAGCTCCCGGCAGCAGGGGCCCGCTTGGCCGCACCCGCACTGTATAACCGTGATCAGCTCGGCCCGGGCACACAGTAGATGCTTGAGGAGGACGTGCCAGTGGTTTGGGAGGGAGGACTAATCCACAGTGAGCAGAGGGGAACAGCACTGAGGACGTGAGCCACAGAGACCTGGCTTTTGATGTGTGTGGGCGTAGGAAGGCGCCAGGCAGCGGGTCCGGGGACATCACCAGAGCCTGCCTCCAGTGGGCTTATCCATTCGCTGGTCTCCTCCACATGTGGGAGTCGAGACTGCTTCCTGCTTTAAGGGGGACCCGAGGTGTTGGTGGCAGTTCTCAAAGCAGGGCCCGGGTCAGCCTCCGTGTGGTTAGCCCGGTGCCTGGCACAGGCACTGGGGGCACACTGGGCTCGGGACCGGCTACTGAGCAGCCATGAGCAGAGCCCTGAGATGGGGGGGACATCTTTTCTCTGTATACCTGTGCCTAGAGTGGAAGGGGTAAGGAAGGAGAGAGGGCGGGGGGACCCGAAGGGCTTCCAGGCTTTTTGAGCTTAGCCTCCAGAGCACTAAGGCCTGGCTTACCCCTCAGCCTTCCTCCCGAAGGGCCCGTTAGCTTACAGGCCACGGGGAGATGTCACTAAGCAGCCTCTGTGCTCACAGGCAAGATGGAAAGACCACATCCACTCCCACCACACAGTGAATGCTCAGTGTGTGTGTGACCACAAAGGTATGCCCGAATACAGTGTGCCCAAACATGGTGACCGCATACGCACCGCAAACCAGCGGGGATCCATGTCACACCGGCACAGTGTTCACCATAGCACTTAGTCACGCATGTACCACATCCAGGGGTTACACAAACCAACACAACCAGCGCAAGCATGAATGTGCACATATCAGAGAGCATTTATAGGCCTGAGTTCACAATACACAGCATGCACACATGGGAAGGAGGGGAGGCCCCGGTGTGTGTAAATGTACCATGTGCAGCCGTGTAAATATAACTCACATGGATGTGCACCCATGTACAGCTTGAGCGGGCAGAGGCATACAAAGCAGAGATGCACATGAACTTAAATTCTGTGCATAGCTCACAAATCATCAGTCCCTCAGTCAAAAACCTCTTTTCATACCACACAGCCTTCTGTATGCTTTAAAATGTGAAAAGAAAAATGTAGAGGGAAAGATCAGTCTAAGAATTTCCATGAAGCACCAGAACATCCTCTTAGCACTGACTGGAATAGATTAATTTTCCCCATTTCATATTCTAATTATAATTCCTGTTCCCATCGCCATCCTCAGTCCTCATTACAGCTGGAAGATTGTTCTGCAAGAGCCAGGCCTTCATCTTCTCTTCCCAAGAGTTTTGTCATGGAAATGAGGTTTGGAATCTGAAAGAACCCACATTTTTGCAAACATCGAATGTGTGGGCTAACCCTTTCATGACGGCCACCAGGGACCCAGTTCACACAGGCTTCTGAGGGTGTTTTCTCTCCCCACGCTGTGTAGTCCCCTTGGCCAGAGGGGCTCCTGGGCCCCTATTCCAACAGCCCCCACCCAATCTAGATCCTTTTTTTTAATCTTTAAGGAAACTGAGCAAATAAGCATCCAAGGTGAAAGGTGATTTTAGTCAAATGATGCTGGCTGTACCTGAGCCACCTCGGGCAAGCTCCTCAACTACTTAAAGCCTCAGCTTCCTCATTCTTATGGCCTACAGAGCCACTTATTCATAACAGGTATAAATTAAATATCTGTGGGATAAACAAATATGGTAAGTGGGTGGATGAATAGATGGAAAGAAGGGAGAATGGCTGGCTGGCTGGTGGATGGTATAAATCAGCAGTAGAAATACAACTTAAGCCACATGTGTAGTTTTAAATTTTCTAGTAGCCACAGTGCTCAAAAGTCACATGTGGCTGGTGGTTGCCATAAGGCAGGAAATAACAGGAATTGATAAAATGGGTGAATGCATGGTCAGTAGGTATATGGGTGGTTGGATGGATGAGTGGGCAGATGGGTGGGAGGGGAAGATGAATGGTTTGGGGAATGACTGGGAGAGATGGGCCAACAGGTGGATAAAGAGATGACACCAAGGCTGGGTAGAGGGAATCGGAAGATGAGCTGGGTAGGCGGAATAATGGATGGATAGGCATAAGGGTGGTTGGGATGTGGGGACTGGATAGTTAGGGTTAGAAAGATTAACGGATGGGTAGTGGATGAGATGGAATGGCTGGGTTAATATGAAGAAATAAGTGGATGGGAAAAAGATTGAGATGGTGGGTGGGATAAACAAGTAGAAGCTTGGGATGTGCAGGTGGGAGGGGGGCAGGAGGGAGATGCCTGGGTAGATGCCTGGGTGAATGAAATGAGTTGAATGGGTGGGAGGGATGGATCATGGGTGCATAAGTAGGTCTGATATTCCCTCCTCACTCTATTCATGCTTTCCCTGGACAATGTCATGATTCCTCATGGCTATGTCATGTCACTGACTCAAATGTTCATCTTCAGTGAAGTTCATTCCAGATTCCAAGACACAGTTTCCCCCTGGACATCTACCCCATTTGGTCATGAGCACCGAAATTCAACACACCCAACAATGAACTCATGACATATGTGTAGACCTGCTCATTCTCCAGTACTCTGCCATCATAAGAGACGATGTCACCTTCCACACAGTACCACAGGGTGACTTTAGACCCCTTCCACCCTACATCCTCCTGATCCAATCACCTGCAGAAGATTTCTGCGTAGCTTCTCCCCTCCCCCGCAACACCCAATCCATCTTCCACTCTGGCTATCATAGCGATCTTTTGGCAATCCACTGCTCAGAACAAAACCCTGCGGTGCTCCACACCATGAACCCTGGCATCCAGGAAGCTCCATGACAACTGGCCCAGAGCCTCAGCTCCTGCCGCATTCCCAGTGTTGCAGAGCCTCCAACCTCCCTGCCTTTACATTCCCATCATTTCTCTTTCTGGCAATGCACCCCAACTTTAACAGTCTTGCTTGCGAGAAGCCCATATTCTTGGGCCCACCCTTAAAGCTTCCATCCCAAATCAGCTTTGGACTTAATTCAACCTCCTGGTCTAGTGTGATATGCTGGGCAGCATCACTGATTGCTGAATCAGAGTATGGATGGGTTCCACTACTTATTAGCTGTGTGTGACCTTCTCTTTGCCTTAGTTTCCTCACCTACAGCATGGTAGTGATGGCAGTAATTAATCCCTGCCTCCTAAAGCCTTTTATATCTGTTATCAGATATTAGATATAAGTGACTATCTGTAACATAATGCTTAATAATGGTAATTACTTTTGACAGGCGCATAATAAAGGTTACCTATTATTGTTATTATATGCTAAACTCTCATCCCCTCGTCAGCCGCAATCCCTCAGTCTAGTAGAGGACCATGTCTCCTATGTCACTGGGCCCCTACAATCCTCTCCCCCACTCTCTGCCCTTCCCCACATTATATCCCACCCATCCTGACCTCTTTTCCTTTAGACTGAAAAGGTAGAATGTCTACCTCCTGTTCAAGGTCAGCTCTTTCACCTTGACCCCGTCCCTCCCAAGTCTTCCCCTCATTCATTCCCACCCTGGGTCCTGGTCTAAGACCTGAAAAATATGGAATCAGTTGGTGCCCTGGTTGTATCAGGTACTAAGTACCTACAATGCACTTAGTCACATGCTCCCAACCACTGGGGGTTTACAATAAATAAAGTTTGTCACAGGCACTGAAAAGCAATAAAGGAAAGGGAGTGTGAGGTTATAGAGGGGATGACTGCTATTGTTCATTGACTATATACAGTGACTGCCTACTATGTGCCAACACTGTACTGACCCCAGGCATACTGTAATGGTGATGATACAGCCCCTGCCCTTTGAAGCAGCTTCAGGGAGAATGAAATCTTCAAGTCGGAGACAGGAAGACAGGCCATTCTTTGCCCGTAGTCCCAGTACTAGAACAAGTGACTACAAAACTTGTGCGAAGCTCATTCCAAATGGCCAGTGATCCCCAACAGTCTCACTTCGATAGCTACGTGTCCACACCTGAGGGTCAGCCAGTCTCAGAACCTCCTGCTTCTGAAAGTCTCCCATCCCAGGACCCTTTGTTCCCCCAAATCCTGCAAAGATCATATCTTGCTTATTTGGAGAGAGACTAGCTTTGCAAAGTGCAGCAAGGAATTCAGCCTCTTGTTTCAGAGGCTGTATTCATGCCATTCACTGTATCAAGTGATGGCAAATCACTCTGACATCTTTGGCAAATGTGACTATGGCAGGATGAGATTATGGCAGGGGAGTGGAAGCAGGGAGAGGGTCTTTCAGGAGAGGCATCCAGCAAAGGTGGCTTGGAAGCTCCATGATGAAGCTGGGAGGACCCCTAGGAGTTGGCCAGGTGAAGAGGAGGGAACATGATATCCAAGGCCTCATGTTCATACATTTCTCAGGTACATATATTTCTATTGAATATATGTTGAAATGAAAAGATTTTGGATATATGGGGTTAACTAAAATATATTAAAATGAATTTCGCCTTATTTCTTTTTTGAATGTGGCTATTAGAGAGTTGTAAGGTGCATATGCCATTTGCATTATATTTCTATTAGGCAGATCTGATATCCAAGGCTGATGTGAGCACCTACTATATACCAGACCTTTTGCCAGAGCTGTGACTGGCTATCTCATTGGAGCCCTCCCAGATCCCAAGGCATACTGGGATGCCTCGACCAGCCCTTTGTAGAGACAAGCAAGGTGATGCTCAGGGTGGTTGGGGAACTTGCCCAAAGTCGCACAGTCTGTTATGAACCTGACCTTGACCCCACTATGAAAGCCACAGTTGTTCTGTAGAAGTTGCTGCCCCTCCCTTCTGCACAGACACACAGATCAAAGACCGAGGATGCACAGCCCCCAGCCCAGCCAGTCAGAGACATGGAGACGATCTAAAGAGGAAACAATCAAAGCCTCATACACTGCTCCCTCCAGCCCCCACATGGGGCCATGAGAGCACTCATTCTGCACAGATAAAACACGGTTCAAACGACAGAGGCAGCGAGCGTGCAGCTGCACGCCGGGCCTGCCGAGAGTGCGGTTTTAGGTGGAAATCTCACAGAGATACACATCAAGACCAGGAGGTGGGGGGGGGGGGGAGCGCGCAGAGACATGCAGCACAGATGGAATGGGACAGGGATAGAGCCCCAGGCTCAAACCCGGACCAGGCCCTGTGTGCTCACCTCCAGGCCCACCAGCCCCTGGAGAAGGATGACAGAACAGCGGTTACAAACATGGGCCATGTTGCCAGGCTGCCTGGGTTTAAATCCCTGGCTTACTTTTCAAGCTGTGAGACTTTTTAGCTAAGCTACTGTGTCTCAGTTTCTTCATCTAAAAAATGGGTATAACTACCCTTTAGCTTGAATACATTAATATACAGAAAGTGCTTAGAACATTGCCTGGTATAGAGAAGCACTTAATAATTACTAGCTGTTATTTATATCATTATTTAATCCTCATAGGCAGAATAAGAAACCTTATCAGGGTGCTATAATTGCCTCTCTCCAGTAGATGAATAAACGTTGTGGAGTTTCATGCAAACTTTTAAGGTTCTAAGCATGGAATAGACTTCTGATGCCTCTAGCCGCCATATATAATTTGAAATAAAATTCATAAAATAAAATCTTCATAAGTGAGTCCAACCGAGGCCTGATTTTTCCCATGATGATGACTTCATGTTTTCTTCCTGAAAAATCAGATATCAATTTCTTTCCGAAACAAAAGTTTTCTCTTTATTGGTGGCCCTGCTTTGTCAGACATAACACACTTTCTTCTTCCGCCTGTTGAGAACTACCATCCAGTGTGATGGCTGAGGCCCAGGGAGGTTAGGGATCTGCCCGAGCTGAGTCTGCAGTCAGGCTGCTGGCCCCTCAACAGCCCACACCGGCTTCTCACTCCCACCATTGGCAAGCTGGTGACCTCACCGCTCTGGCCCGGGTCTCTGTGTACCTGTGAGGGGGACAGCCTGCCAGAGGCGCTGGGAGCACGCCTCCTGAGCGAGCCCAGCATGTAGCCACTGCAGGACCCCCTGCCTTTGCTGAGAACAGTCTCCCTGAATGGTGCCACTTGTTTTAGTCAAGAAAAAACAGAGAGAGAGAGTGTAAACGCCACTGACCACTTCAGCTTCAGTGGCAGCTCCAGGATGTGGGAGCCCCTGTCCCCCAAATTACAGAGAAGCAAGCAGAGCCCTCCCACCTGGCTCCAACCACATCATGCTCCTCCTAGACCGGCGCTGTCCAGAATGGTGGCCGCCAGACACGTGTGGCTGCCCAGCACTCAGAACGTGGCTAGTCCAAACTGAGACGTGCGTACGTGTAACATAGACATCGGTCTCAAAGACTTACTACACCCAAAGTGTTAAAAAGAATGCAAAATACCTCATCAACATATTTCTATTGGAAATAGAAACTGTAAAAATAATTTATAAAAATTATTAAAATATTTCTATTGAAATGATAAGATTTTGGATATATGGGGTTAACTAAAATATATTATTAAAATTCACCTATTTTTCCTTTTTTTGAATGTGGCTAGTAGAGAGTTGTAAGGTACCTATGCCATTTGCATTCTATTTCTACTAGACAGAGCTGATCTAGATGTCATCCCAGCCACCCTCTGCTCCATACCCAGAACCTTGGAGATAGAAGAGTCCACATCACATGGAGAGAGACATGGGGAAACCGAGGCCCACAGACGGAGAGGGACTTGTTTAAGGCAAGAGTCTGGTACAAGGCATTCACTCATTCAACAGATGCTCACTGAGTTCTAAGTGCTAGGACACAGCAGAGAACAAAACAGGGAGCCACGACCCAGCACAGGGGTGACATGGTGATGATGCTGGCTTCCTCGTCTGGCCAAGTCCCCCCAGGACCAGAGCAGCCGGACTTGGCACCAACTTCTCCTCTCCCCAGAGCTCAGAGACTGCAGACCGGGGCTCCAGCCCCAGCCCAGAGCAGACACACCTCAAAGACCATTGTCCAGCTGCAGCCGCCAAGAGGGCCTGATAGGACTGCCCAGTGGGCACAGCATGGCCACCTGTGTCTCTATCTACTGTCCACATTACCGCAGATTTATGGCAAAAATTATCCTCTCTCTCCGTTCCATTTAAAGCCATTTGGAGCTCACTCCCATCCCCGATTAAAAATCTAATTGCACATTCCAAACAGACAAGTGCTCATTAAGCTTTAATTATGCACATGTTGTTTTCAACAAACATTTTCATTTGGTCGCTCTGAGGGGGAATGGTTCCAACGGGGCTGCCTGCGCTGGCAGGGGCTGGGCCGGCAAAGTGGGTCAGGGCGTGGTGATGAGCCATCGGAGGGCGGGCCAGGACCCCTTCAGATTTGGTTCATGACTTGAATGACCCTGCACCACCTGGCTTCTGCTGCAGGAGATGCCAATGTGTGTCTTCTCAGCTCACCGCCCCCCGCCCCCGTACCCCTAGTGTGTCAAGTCTCACCCAAGCTGGTGCCAATGGGCCTCTCCGGGGTGGGGAGGAGAGAGGATAGGGACCCACACTCCCAGCTCTGACCCATAAACCCATTCCCACTGGGAGCTGGCTTCTCCAAAGCCTTAGGGCAGTGGTCGACAAACCATGGCTCATTAGCCACATGCGGCTCTTTGGCCTCTTGAGTGTGGCTCTTCCACAAAACGTGTATAGTGCGACTGAAACTTCATGGCCCGTGCGCAGAATGCGCAGAATAGACTCGGCCTGGGCGAGTCTATTTTGAAGAAGTGGCGTTAGAAGAAGTTTAAGTTTAAAAAAATGTGGCTCTCAAAAGAAATTAAATCGTTGTACTGTTGATATTTGGCTCTGTTGAGTGATGAGTTTGCCGACCACTGACTCAGGGCTTTTCCCGGCTCCCACCTGCCCTCTCCTCCACTGCAGCTGAAGCCATCTTTCCTCAGAACACTCTCCCGTTCCCATTTATTCATTCACTCATTCCACAACGATTGGCTGAGCACAGACTTGACCAGGCAGCGAGGGGCCAGTGAGCATCACGACAGAGAAGGCCCCTTCTGGCTCTGCCACGTCCCTCTCCTTCAAGCCCCGGCCCCTCTTCCCCCAGGAACAGTCCCAATTCTTTATTGCAGCACTCATGCATTTGGGGGCCTGCCCCCTGCCAACCTGGCTGTCCGGGCTGGCCTCCACACCCCTCCCACCCTCCCCCGCTCTGAGATGTCTTGGGATCCCTGCATGGACCACAAGCCCCCACATGTCTAGGCCTCCACAGCTCTGCACTCCACCTGCACCTCCCTTCTCTCTCTTTTCCTTGCAGTTCCACTCACTCCCATGCTGCCCCCTTCCACGAAACCACTGCTGAAGCCCCTCTCAGGCCACAGGGCTGCCCCTCTGCTGGGGACCATCTACAAAATCACTGGCTGGACCAAAACACCGTAACCAGCTGCCCCACGGCCACTTCTAAGACCACCCCACCCCTCTATTTCCCCAAAGGACCATCCCCCCAAAGTTGGAGAAAGGCTCTCATTTGCTGTGTGGCCTTGAACAAGGCCTTCCTCTCTCTGGCCTCCGTTTCTTCATTTGTGTGTGAGCAGGTTGACCGGGCAAGGCTCTTGGCCCCTGGGCAGTTCGGTAAGTTTAGACGTTTGTGGGTTTTCCAGAGCCAGAACTTCCTCTTCCCATTTGCACAGTGAGTGCCTCACAACCTGCCTTCAGCCGTCCAGCCAGGTCCCTCCAGAGCACAGCAAGCTAGCCAGGGCACGTCTGCCGTGCGTAAACGGCACAATCCCAAAGATGGGCACAGGGATCCTGCAGAACTCTAAGGCTACTTCTGAGAGTACAAGCAAGTGAAAGGAATGTGTCTTCTAAATGGATATCAAGATCCATTCAGCCCTAGCTGGTTTGGCTCAGTGGATAGAGCATTGGCCTGCGGAATGAAGGGTCCCAGATTCAATTCCGGTCAAGGGCACATGCCTGGGTTACGGGCTTGATCCTAGTAGGGGATATACGGGAGGCAGCCGATCAATGATTCTCTTTCATCATTGAGGTTTCCATCTCTCTCTTCCTCTCCCTTCCTCTCTGAAATCAATAAAAACATATATTTTTTAAAAGATCCATTCAGCATCTATGGTCACCTGTGGTTGTGGGGCAGGGTCCCAGGAAACACTCTGAGATGAAGCAGGATGTTCACTGGGGAGCCTGCAGGACAGTGAGGAGGACTGGGCAGAGGGACAAGCTGCACTGTGAGAAGCACACATTAGAAGCCTCAGCCTTCACTGAGTCGGGAGCTGGGACGGCTCGGCAGAGAGGTCCCAAATTGAGGCAGAAAGCCGAGCCATTGCATTCATTCCCAAGAGAGCAGTCATTGGATCCGGGACGCCCTGGCAGAGGGTGACTGATAGCCTTGGGCAAGGCCCCCTCCTTCCACCAAAGGCAATACCCAGAGAGACTCCAATACTGTCACCGCCTGGCCAGATGAGTTCAGTCAGGTAGAGATCTGGGTGACTTGTGACATCGTCCCCTACAGCGACGATCATTTACTCTCCTTTGGACAGCATTTACATACCACTTACCAAAAGCCAGGCGCTTTCTTCATTGACTTGCAAAAATTAGCTCATGCAATCTTCCTAACAACCCTATCAGGTAAGGTACACTCCTAAGGCTCCCATTCTACAGATGAGGAAACTGAGGACACACAAGGTTAAGTGGCTTGCCCAAGGTCACACAGCTGGCAAGTGGATGGAGTCAGAATTCAAACCCAGGACCTGGAACTACAGAGCCCAGGCTCTGAGGACGAGGCTGTGCTCTCCGGCGGTTCTGCCCCGCCGCCTCACAAAGATACAGAGCTGTCCACTCGCAGCCTTTTCCCCAGAGGCTGAGCTGCGGTCAGCGGTCAGCGGTCCAAAACCTCAGGTCACCCGGCGCAGCCAGAATTTGTGCCTGACAATTATTTATCATCTGAGCCGTTGGGAATACATCCCAAAACAGTTCCTTGCCAAAGGCAATTAACTGACAGCCACCGGAGCGTATGTCGGGTGGGACTGTGGTGCGGGGTTGGGGGCGGACGGGGGGGGGGGGGGGGGGGGGAGGGGGGGGCGAGTGTGGCTGGGACAATGAGCAGCAGATGATCTGGAAGATATTTTCTCCCCGGCGCTACAACACAAGCCGCAATCATGCCACAAAGGGCTTGTATTGTTGGAAGGGAAATATGTCAACGACAGCGTTCAATCGTGGGGCGGTTAAAAAAAGAAGGGGAAGAAAAAAAAACCCTTTTGAAAGTGTAATTTGACCTAGAAAGGTTTTCTAGGTCATCTGAACTTGGCACTTTTGCATCTAACCCCAAAACCTAACACAGACAAAGTACCACGCTCACTTCCTCCTGTCAGCAGCAGATAACACAGGAAATGATATTTGTAAACACTGCGGCTGTGTTTCAGTGCGGTGTTAAGATATGCCCTGGCCTGGGGGCCTACAGGAGACTGGGGCAGCCCAGTTCTGGAAGCCCGAAGACCTGGGTTCACGCCCGGCTCCGCACCGACAGCCGCTGTGTGGTGTGGCAGGGGTCCCACCTGTCTGACGCTCAACCCCTCTCCTGTAAGAAGGGAATGGACCTGGTAGGGGTGTTCATACCGCCTGGCAGTGTGTGGGCACACCGAGGTGGCCTAGAAAGGCAGGGCCCTCCGATCACCCCAGCTGCCCTCTACTCTTGACTGTCGAACTCCCCTGCCCCAGGTCTGGGCTCTCCCTAGGAACCCTGCACCCCAGGAGCCAGGAGGGCAGTGGGGGCAGGGTGGGAGCCCGGTACTAACTGACCTTTTCTCTCCAGAAAACAGACAGAGAGCAGAGCTTGCTTCAAGGCACATCTGATGCCAATGATTTCTTCTACTTCCTCTTTACCACCAAGCCACCAAGTCTAAGATAAGTCACAGACACTCAGGCTAATAGGGCCTCCGAGACCTTCTCATGATCCCATTGGGGAAACGGAGGCAAGGGCTGGTAGATGGCCCGCAGTTACCGGCAATAGCACGCCAAGGGTGAGAGCTACCCCATGACCAGGTCCCCAGGCCGTGTGTCCAGAAGAAGCCAGATTTAGCTCAAGGCTGTGGGGCTCATCCCTGCCCACGTCAAGCCCTGGCTGACCACCTACGATGTACCCAGCCACCTGCAGTCTCTGAGGGGACCAGGGGCACAGAACAGATCTCCAGGGAAGCTTGGGGTCCACGGGAGCATAGGCATTAGCACTGCTGACCCCGGGGGCTCAGAAGGTAGGCCAGGGGAGAGTAGTTGATGTACCCCTCTCAGGTAGAGGGGCCAGAGTGAGCAAAGGCTAGGCAGCTAGGAGGAGGATGAAAGTGGGGTGTATGCTGGGGGCGTTGGTCTAGAAATCATTGAAGTGGGGCTACAGTGCAGAGTGAATGGGGAATCAACATTCATTGGAGGGGGGGAAGGTGAGAGTTTGAAGCAATGTTTCTAAAAGAAGACTCGTGCTGAGGTGCCCAGGGAGGACGGCGTTCTGTGAAGCAGCAACTGAGCCATTAAAGCTGTGTGGCCGGGACGTTGAAGGGGAACGTTAAGTCAGCGAAGCCGAGGAGAAAGTGCAGAACCAGACACGCTGTGTGGAAAGGAGGGCGCTGTGAGCCCATCGCCACGTGCAGGGCTTCCCGTGCCACACTGCACTCCGTCATGACGATCCGCTTAACGAAGAAGAGCTCAGTTGAAGGAACAGGCTCAAGGGCCCCAGCCAGAGAGGGGCAAAGCCACCACTGTCACCGGGCGAGCTCACACCGCTCACGCCACCACCCCATTTTGCCTCTCCTTTTGAAAACAAAGAGACAAAGACAGTTATTTAATAAACAGAACGGGGCTGACAGGGCGAGCCTGTTCCTGTGTCGGGACGCGGAACTGGATGCCCGCTGCAAGCCGCCCACCGGAACGTACCCGGCACAGATGAAAGGGTTAAACACGAAAAGCCGTGTTTTAGGGAAGTATCGGAAAACAGAGCAGAATGTTTATCAGATGTGCGACGGTGGGATAACTTCCTCAGCCCTCGAAGCAATCACGGAGGAAGGGAGATTGACAGATTCAAATACACACGCGTTAATATCTTCTGGAGGAGGAAGCATAATAAAGCCAAACAGAAAAGGACATCAGACTAAGAAAATAGCACCAACTCTGAGACAGTGAATATATACGATGCAGAAATGGCTCCGTCAAATTAAAGAGACAGCAAGATGCCGAAGGACACAAAGACACGACATAAGCAGGAAAGTCACACAGGAGGCACGCCACCCAGAAAAAAACACGCACTTGATTCAATGACAAAGGGGGAGGGGGCTGTACATAAAACACAGATATTGTGGTGAAACATACTTCCCACCTCCGCTACCAGGGAAAACACTTTCTAGTTTACTGGGAAGCAACATGGTGGCCACGCCCCCATCCCGTCCCCCAGTCCCCACCCCAGGCAGAGAGCAGGGTAGAGGAGGACCCAAGACCCCTGCCCACTGCCTCAGGAGGCACCCCCAGACCTCGATGCCCATTAAGCAGGACTGCTCACTCAATCTTGCTTAAAACAGCCTTCTGTTCTGAGTGCCGGGGAGGGTAGCAGTGATGGAAGGGACCCAGTCTTTGTCCTCCTGAGGCTGCGGTTGTAGTGAGAGGAACAGGACTGAAATACAGGTGATCCAAGGATACTGGGGACCCGAGGACATGGGGGTCCATAGCCTGGTCAGAGGAGGTGGGTGGCTTCTGGGCAAATCTACTTGCAGGCTGAACAGAATTAGCCAGGTGAGGGCAGAAAGCACCACATGGGAGGGGGAGGGCAGTGGGAACAGCTTCTGCCACGGCCGAGAGCTGGAGAGGAGGGCTCCGGCATGGGAGAGGAAGGCAGTGAGAGCTGAGATGCAAAGCAAACAGGACCTTATCCTGAGAGCGCTCAGGGCCACACTGGGGAGCTGCATTTTAGGAGCTGGCCTCTGGCGCCAGGGTGAAGGATGGACTGGGGAGGGCAGGGCTGGAGCGTGTCTAGGAAATCAAGCAGAAGTTGCTGCGATCATCTGGTCTGGGACCGGGAAGCAGGACCCTGAGCAGAGCCTGGGCAGGGAAGACACATTCGATAAAGCAATAAGAATTAAAGCAGTGTGGCAGTGGTTCAGAAGAGAAATCTACATCGGTGGTAGAAAGGGAGCCAGAACAAAACCATGACAGTCCCCAGTGTGTTTTCCAAAACGCAGTACCCAGAGTCTCAGATGAATGAAGAGTGCCAAGAGCAAGCGATCCCCAGGAGTCAGAACGGGGTGACTCATGCAGCTTGCAAACCCTGATTTCCTCTCCTTGGTCACACACTTCCTTCTGATTTCTTTTTCTGATGATTCATAAAAAAATTTTTTTTGCCTTTTAAATCAACTTAGAAATGCTTGCACACCTGGGCTCATTCCGCCCAAGCTTTAACCTCTGCTCCTGAACCAACAAAAGCCAGCTTAACCCCAGGTGACTAAGAAGACACTGATTGCCGAGAAACCGAGAGGAACCGAGGTTTTTGGCTCTGCCTTGTGCCCCTGCGAGGTCCTCAGTGGCAGCACAGATCCACAGACCATGAGTCAGGACCCAGACTTGGGATTTCAGATGAGGCTGTTTCGTGCTGAATCAAGCAGTGGGCACACATGTTGGGAGACCATCCTTCTATATCCCATTTTACAGACGAGGAAACCGAGGCTAAGAAAGGTAAAGGAAACTGCCCAAGATCTTCTGTCTATTAGGTGGCTGATCTGGGACTCGAACCCAGATCTGATGTCTTTCCACATGCACACGTCGACCCTTCAGGCTGCTAACACGTCAGGCAGAGTTTTCCCATGATGGTGACTATGGGCTGCACTAAGACTGGACCAAGGGCAGATGTAACAGAAATTAGGCTGCTCCTCTTCAGGTGCTTGTCTCCTCAGACAGATCCAGGAGCATCTGACCATCCTCACAGGCCCAGAGCCCCTTGCATCCTCCACAGACACAGCCCCAGCCCCCACAGGTCTCAGAGTCCACTGGGGGAGGCAGGCAACAAATAAGCAAAATATGACTCAGGCCTCCCCGGGAAGGCTGGATCTGTGGTCCTCCTCCATTCTGTCTCAGTTTTCTCACCTATGTAACGCGTTCATAAAAAACCTCGTGGCCCTGGCCAGTTTGGCTCAGTGGATAGAGTGGCGCCTTGTGTACTGAAGGGTCCTTGGTTTGATTCCAGGGACATTTACTGCCTGAGTTGTGAGCTGGACCCCCAATAGAGGGCGTACAGGAGGCAGCCAATCAATGATTCTCTCTCATCATTGATGTTTCTCTCTCTCTCTCCCCCTTCCTGTCTGAAATCAATAAAAATATATTAGAGGCTAGAAGAACAAGACCTGGGTTTTTGCACCTAATTACAAACCAGAAGAAGTCTATCCTAAATCATCTCTAAGTCTTAAAACCCTTCAGAGAGCCTGCTGGTGGGATGAAGGCCCACATTTTCCCCTTGGTGCCCAGGCCCTGCTGATGTCTCCCGCCCCATCCCCTGCCCACCTCCCATCGGAGCGCTCCTCTCCGGCCAGCTGAGCCATGCCTGGATGGGCCAAGGTGCTGGGCCTGGAACACAGGTCTCCTGTGCACTGGCACTGCTGTCAGCCTCCCCTTCCTTCCTCCAAACACTCGATGATCATCAGTCCCAGGGCAGCACGCTCTGAGCACTCAGAGGTTCCAAAAGTGGCTGAGGGCATGTATGTGTGTGCATGTGCCCATGTGTGTACATGCACATGAAAGAAGAATCCACACAAACCCAGCCTGACCCTCTTCTGCTGGCCTGGCTCTTCTCCCTTCACTCACACATCCACACCCGAAAGGAAGGTTTACTGAGCCTTCACTTGGTGCCAGGCACTGTTCCAGGCCCCTGGATACAGCAGTGACTACAGATCCCTGGAGCTTCCCTCTTGCATTGGAGACAGAAAACAAACAGAAAGCATGGTCAATAAAGCCACTTGCACAGCATGGCAGAAGGTTCTAACAACCTCAGAAAGCAGGTGAGTGCTGGGATGGAGGATCTGCAAGTGAAACAGGTGGTCAAGGCGGGTCTCATTAAGAAAGTGACGGTTGAGCAAAGACTAGGGAGTGAGAGAGTGGGCCAGGCAGGTATGTGGGGGAGAAGCAGCCCAAGCAAAGGCCCTAGGGTGGGAGTGTGCCCGTGGAGATCAGTAGGGTGGGCACAACAAGCAAGGAGCGAGGGGAGGAGAAGGCAGAGAGGCAAGAGAAGATGGAGTGTACCCCGCAGATGGCACCAGATTACCCCTCCCCAGCACTTTTTCCGAGGCCTTATCTGATGCTGTGGTCAGAGGAGCCAGCGAGGGCAGGGGTGAGGCTGCAAAGCTCGGCGCACACATTGGAGGAACCTCAGCGGGGCCTCCGAGAGCAGCTGACATCCGCTCGGCCTGCGGCTTCTTCCTGTGGCTTCTGCATCTCCGGTTGCCCCAAGGCTGCTATTTTTGCTCCTGTTGGGGGGTTCTATGCAGGGCTCTGCTGTGGACAGTATTGGGGGCCACTGGGCTTGGCTTCTCTTTGGGTTTGCTCTGCTCAGAGCAAATGTCCTAAGTGTCTTTGGGGACATTTACTGCCCGGCAGGTGGGAAAGGAGAAGGCACTGGTTGTCGGTGTCATCTTGTCACTCCTCGTGGCCCTCCAAGCTCAGAAAGGTTAGGCTGCTTGTCCGAGATCACACAGCCAAATCAGACCACAGGCTGAGGATTATAACCCAGTCTGCTAGGTCTGAAGACACTTCATTTGCAAGGCTCTCTACAGTTTCTGCCCAAATTGATGTTCCCAAGCAACTATTTTGTGCTATCCGGGCTTCCAGAGGCGGGAGGATAAAGATGCATCATCGCCGGCAGGGCACCTCAGTACTGCTGGGGAGGGCTTGGCGGGGTGGGCACAGGAAAGGGTCCCTGGCCCAGACTGGTGGAGGTGGGGCAGGGGCAATCAGAGAAGGCTTCGGGAAGCAGCAATGCCACACCGTCTACAAGAATAAGCAGGAGCTTGAGGGATGGAGGAAATCCTGCTTCCAGACAAAGGGGCTGCGTATACAAAATCAAGAAGCGTGACAGCTTGCTCAGTGGGAAGGGGGCTTTCGGAAGCAGCGGGGCAATGATTCTGCCTGGCAGGGAGCAAGCAGCTCGCCGACTTCAGATACTGAAATGAGACATGTGCCCCAGGTGGGCACAGAGAGGGCATCCAAACAGATCCCGCGGGCCACATGGTACATCCAACCAAAGGCTGTGAGCAGGGGCGTGGTTCACAAAGACGCCACTGGCTGCTGTGAGGAGAGGGGGCAGGTGGAGTCAGGGAGGCTCGGTGACCCAGGTGAAGGTGGAGAAAATGGTTGTGCCCTGAAGGTGGAGGCAGCAGGGAGTGGGACAGAGAGGGGAGTCAAGGATGCCTTAAGCCAAGGAGTGGACCGTCCCGGTGCTCACCAAATGGGCATGATGGTGGAGGCCATGTTTTGGGCAGGGGGTGTGAGTGAAGACAAGGACCACTTCAAGCCACTGTCTCCTTCAGACGAGCCCTTTTGGGTGAGGACGTGCAAATCAAAGCTGCCTTTCTATACACTCCCCGGCCTTACAGGGCTGCTGCTCCTGTGGCTCCATTGTTCTGCACAGGAGGTAAGACCCGGAGAAGGTGAGTGAGAACATTGCCTAACATCTCAGAGCCAGAAATCAAGAGAGCGAAGCCTGCCAACCCAGGCCCCACCTGATCCCACTCCAGGGCTCAGCCCAACACACACAGCGGGAGGGGTCATCTTGTCACTCCTCCCCATGCCTCCCTGGGAAACGGCCTCCAGGGTCTGGGAGAAGCTGGAATCCACTCCTGGTCCAGGAGGTGCCAGGGCTTCGTTGGTGACTGTCTACACACAGGGACATTTGTCAGACCGCCCAGAGAGAGATGGGGACTCCTGGGCTGCCCTGGGGTCCTGCTGAGGCCTTTGGGGCTGCCGGGTGGAGCTGCCTCCCGGGGCCCCAGTTTCACTCATTACTGGTTTGTGAATGCATGAGGCAGCAGGGAGAAGAGTCCTCAGGGATGCCTCTAACCGAGGAAGGAAATGAATGCCAAACATGACGCTCACCCACAGCCCTGAGTTCCAGCATGCAGTGGAGCAGGCGGGGTCGGGGGGGACAGCCTGAATTACTTTTCTGAGAGAATCAAAGATCAGGCGAAGAACTTGCCTGAGATCACAGAGCGGTTACATAGCAAGACACACGCATATCACCCCAGCCTCCCTCTCCCTGGGCACCTTCATTCTGCCCATAAATATTCAGTGGGTGCCTCCTGAGCACAAGACCTCGTGCCAGCAGACACCCTGGGCCCCTTTCAAAGGCTCCCCAGGGTCCCCTCACCAGGAGGGGAGCACATCTTTATTTACTAAGCACCAACAATGTGCTGTCTATATCTTATCCCATTTAACCCACCCAACAATCTGCCATTTTGTAGGCAAGGAAACCCCAGCTCAGAGAGGTAAGGTGACCTGCCAAGGTCACACAGCGAGCAAGGAGCAGAGCCAGGGCTCAAAGACAAGACTTAGACATGGGTTCGGCTTCTGCTCAGCATGTTTGGAGGTAGGAGGTTCTGTGCCTGGCTGTCCTCCCGAGACCCCAGCAAGGCAATGCTGGTGACCAGTATTCAGTAAGCGATTCAGAAAGTGTCCAAAATAAGAGTCAGTTCTGGTTCAAGACAGCCAGTTAGTCCCTGTTAATCCCTCTCCCAGTCAAGAGCCCCTGAAAGTAACCAGAGAAAGTCCTATCAGCCAGGGCCAGGAAGCGTGCTGTCGCCGTACAGTTGTGCTCCCTAAGAAAAGCCGAACACGGGGTTCTGGCTATAAGCACAGAGGAAAGCTCTTCAGGACACACACAGCGTGAGCCATGAAATCCTCTTCCCGAGCACAGCTGGATGCTCTGGGTCATTCATTCATTCATTTATTCATTCATTGACATTTATGGAGGTTCTACCAGTTAGTAGGCAAAGTGTTAGGCTGTGTGCACATACAAGCATCTACACACACCATCATCCTAACAGAGGGAAGCAGGCATCGATGTTCCCATTGTATGGAGGAGGAGAGTAAGTCTTGCAAAGCTCAAGAAGCTTGTGCCATGTCATTAACCGTATTTGGGGCCCAGCTGGGATTTGAAACCTAACCCAGACCCTGGGACACAGTGGGCACTCAACAGCTATTTCCTCAATGGCTGGCTGGCTCCCAAGCCTCCCAGCAGACCTGCAGGCCTGTGGTCTTCGCTCTTAGACCCAGTGTGGAGGAAGTGGAGATCACCCAGGAGGCACAGAGCCCATGTTCCAGTCTCCCTTGATTTGCCCGGGGTGTTCCAGGCGAGGAAGAGCAGGCCTGACTGGGCGGTTTCCATTCTGGAGCACATGTGCAAGACTCGGGTGTTCAACAAGGGCTGCGGGAAAGCAGCACCAGAAGAGGTCAGGCTCCTGCTGCGCTGGTGCAGCCCTGTCAACTGCACAAGCCCCGCCCCCAACTCAGACAACTCCCCTCACAAAGACAGTCTCTAGCTGGGAACAACTGGAGAAGACCATTAATGTTGGGTTCCTGCATTCAAACTCTGCCACCTATTAGGTGTGTGTTTGTCCTCAAATCTGTGATGAAGTCCTTCCTCGTTTCTTTGCTGTCCTTTCTCCCACAAAAAAAGACAACCGGTGACTTCAACTGGTTATTTTCCAATATCCTTAGTGGACAAAAGAAAAAGGTGGCACTCACCAAATTCGGGCAGTAAGTTTTACTGATTCCACAAATTCCAAAATCCAATGGAAGAGGCAGTGCGAACTTTATTCCTGGTGACGTCCCCAGCTACTCCTCACTCTGCCTTCCTGGAAGGGCCCTTCCTACTCCTCACCCCAGGAAGTTTCTGGGCTCCTAGTCACATGCTATCCCCATCACTGCTTCTGAGTGGGCTGCAGTTCCTACCCACTCTTGGCCAGGCCCACTGCAAGGTATGCTGAATGAGTGAGTGAATGAATGAATGAACAACCAAATGCTTTCTGAGCACCCCAGGTACCTATTATGCTCTGGCCACCCATGCCCTGCTGCCCAGGGGCAACTGCAGGCCTCCTGGACCTTTAAAACATCTTCATTCTACAGTGTGACAAGCACCAGTCCAGGTCCCTGCCTGTTTCTCCCCCCCCCCCCCGCCCCCCCCCGGCATTACCTATCTCTTTATCCCACAGCGACGATCTGCCCACCTCCACCCCAGGAGATGGCAGGCACCCCTGATTACCTTCTGCAGAAACACACCTGCAATGCACCAGTGTCTTGCAAGTAGAAGGAGCCCGAGTCTCATTCCACAGAAGCCCAGACAGCGAGAGAACGTGCCCACGACAGCCTCTGTGCAATTCTGCTGCATAATCAGCAGAGAAAGAGGGGAAAATGCCAGAAATAGCAAGCTTTGTAAGCCTCCTGACAACTCTTGGTCCTCTATTGGCTGAAGGCCCAGCACCCCCACCCCCATCCCATTTCTGTAAAGGTGAAATGGAAAAACCTGTTATTTAACCTCTCTTATCAAAATCCATCTTCTATCCCAATTTGGGCCATGTGTTCAGAGCTCCTGGCAGCAGAAAGGAGGCAGCCTGTATATGCAGCCCAACACAGCATCACTGGTGGCTTAAGAGCTGTCTCACGCACCCACCGCCTTGGGGGTAGGGCAGTGGGTGTTGAACGGGAAAGGCTGCCAGAAGGCCATTTGGTAGCACCTGTCCGTGTGTGGAAATTACGTACCTTTTCATTCAACAATTAGGCTTCTGAGCACCCTTCCTGCAGAAATACCTGTTCTCGTGTGTGCCCACAGACGTTTGCACAGAGAATTAGAGGCAAGGTAAACATCTAAAATCGGGTCAGGGGGGTGGACTGAAATACATCTGTGCTGTGGAATATGACGGAATGAGGAAGGTCTATAGCTGCTAACTTGGAATCAGTTGGGAGAAAGTCAAGGGCATGATCTGATTTGTATAAAAACAGTAACTGTGTGTGTGTTTGCAAATGCACTGTGAAAATTCCAAACTGTTAATAGTGGTTCCCGCAGGGAGTAGGAGAAGAAGGTATTTTCAGTTGCTTTTTCCTTTCTTGTTTCATTTTCTTTTTAATATTCCACAAGCGAGTGTTACATTTGTAACTTTAAATACAAACACAGAGCCTCCCCTGGTTCCTTCCCACTCCTCTGAAGGCAGTCAGTCGGCCAAGGGCCAAGGTCGCCTACCACAGACTGGACTGAGCGTGGGACAGTGCTGGTACCAGGGATCCCCCTGCACTGTCCTCAGCTCCCACACAAGAGCAGTTAAACTGGGACTCCAAAAAAGCAGGTATATTTTTAAATAAAAATAGAACTGGGTTCAATCCCACCTCTGCCTGCTGGACCTGTTAACTTCCCTGCATCTCAGTTTCTTCATCTGTAAAATGTGCATGATAGGACCTATGTCGTGTCATGTACTGTGCTGGGCACTGATGAACCCATTTTAATTTTTTTAAAAATATATTTCAGAAACACCAGAGGCTGCTGAGGAAGCATCGCAGACCAGAGAGCATCTGGGACTGAGTGAGAGGAGTTCTGGGGAATTGTCTCCTTACTGAGCACTTATCCTATCTAATAAAAGGGTAATATGCAAATTTGACCATACCTTTGCCACACCCATAAGCCACGCCCACAGCCACACCCACCATCCAATCAGGAGCAAATTATGCAAATAAACCCCAACCAAGGTGGCTGCTGCCACTGAGAGCAGGAGGAAGGCTTGGGTTTTCCCCGGCAACAGAGGAAGTCAAGCTTTCCACCTGCCGTTGCCTGCCTAAGCCTTCACTCAATGTTACAAAGTTTCAATTATAAAAGATACAGAAATGGCTGCAGCCACTGAGCTGGAGAGAACAGAGGCTTGGGTTTCCCTGGCAATGGAGAAAGCCAAGCTTTCCACCTGCCATTGCTGGCCTAGGCCTCCACTCTAAGCTACAAAGTTTCAAATAGAAATGGCTGCCGCCAGAGAGCAAGCAGAAGGCTTGGCTCCACTCTAGGCTACAAAGTTTCAATTGTAGACATAGATTAATCCCAGATACCAGGGCCTCCAGCTTGGGTCGCTGGGGGGTGTGGCCAGCCTGCAAACCTCCACAGGCCCCTCGCCCAGGCCGCCTCTCACCCCAAGGGAACCCCCACCCTGATCTGGGACACTCTTCAGGGCAAACCAGCTGGCCCCTACCCATGCACCAGGCCTCTATCCTATCTAATAAAAGAGTAATTTGCAGAATGACCATCACTCCAACACACAAGAGGGCTGCCCCCATGTGGTCAAAGATCCTGCCCCCATGTGGACACAAGATGGCTACCACAAGATGGCCAGCAGGGGAGAGCCGTTGGGAGGTTCCAGGCCCTGCAAGAGAGGGCAGTTGGGTGTGATCAAGCCTGCAGGGGAGGGTAGTTAGGGGTGACCAGGCTGGCAGAGGAGGGAAGTTGGGTGCAAACAGGCTGGCGGGGGAGCAGTTAGACATTAATTAGGCTGGCAGGGTAGTGGTTAGCAGGTGATCAAGCTGGCAGGCAGAAGTGGTTAGGAGCAATCAGGAAGGCAGGCAGGTGAGCAGTTTGGAGCCAGCAGTCCTGGATTATGAGAAGGATATCCGACTGCCCACTTAGGCCCGATCCTACCGGGATCGGGCCTAAACGGGTAGTCAGACATCCCTCAAGGCGTCCCAAATTTTCGTGCACCAGGCCTCTTAGTAACAATAATAAATAGGTGCAGAGGGAAGGACTTAGGACAGTGGTTGGCAAAGTCATTAGTCAACAGAGCTAAATATTAACAGTACAATAGAAATTTCTTTTAAGAGCCAAATTTTCTAAACTTAAACTTCTTCTAACGCCACTTTTTCAAAATAGACTTGCCCAGGCCGTAGTATTTTGTGGAAGAGCCTAAATCAATGGGCCAAAGAGCCGCATGTGGCTCGAGAGCCACAGTTTTCCGACCACGGGCCGAGGCGACAGTCAACACCATGTGATAAGAGCCTGACACCCCGGTGTCTGTGTGAGGCGGCAGTGGGAGGTTAGAAACAGTTCCAGGAAGGAAGAAGCAGATTTGCTTCCATGCCTCCGTACTTTTCTCATGCTGTTCCCTCTGCCTGGAATGCGCTTGCCTAGACCCTCACAAAATTGGCTCTTCATCCCTGGCTCCTGCTCATATATCTCCTCCCTCCCCAGAGAGGGCGCCTCTGATTTCACCCTCACGGGATTTATCTTCGTGGCACGCTTGTCCAGCTGATGGCTTCCGGTTGTTTGTTTTGATGGTTTTTATTTCTGTGTCAATTGTTCATCTTCCCCGCGAGCCTGTGAACTCTTTGATGGCCAGGACAACCTGCCTTGTTCATCTTCAGGTCCCACCTCCTTGCACAGAGCCTCACACACAACAGATGCACCACAAATAGACAGTACACATAGCCCATAAGTCCAAGGCTGAGAGCCAAGCACAAGGAGCTTATGTGACAGAAAGGGAGCTGCGGATTCTGCCCTGTGATAGAAACATGGATGGAAATTTCAGCAGACTGAAGATCTGGAAACACACACATGAAGCTGGAAGGATGAGAGAAGAAACCACCCAAGAGCACATATGTATGCTTAAGGTGGGAAAAAATGTAGGCCCAAATTCATATGAGCAAGAACATTTATTTCTTCATTGCAGCATCTATCAATAATAATAAAAGTGTAATATGATAATTAGACCAGACAGCTGAACAACCTTCCGACATCCTTCTGGATGAAGGCAGGGCTGCAAGGGCCAAGCCCCTTGCACAAATTTTGTGCATTGGGCCTCTAGTATATATATATATAAAACCCTAATATGCAAATAGACCAAACTGCAGAACAACCGAACAACTGGTTGCTATGACATGCACTGACCACCAGGGGGTGCACGCAGAACATGGCAGGCATTGGCAGCAGGCAGCAGAGCACAGAACATGGTGGGCATCGGCCACGGCAGGATGGTGAAGCAGGTGAGCTGGGGGGGGGGGGGCATGCTAGACCAAGGCAGGGCACCAGTCGCTGTCATCGGAGCGAGCCTCCGGTGGTTACTGAAAATCCTTTGCTCCCCTGTACCACAGTCCCACCCAGTGCTTGCACCTGTTGCTGGTGCTGGCCCTACTCGCACCTGCTGCCAGTGCCAGAGCCACTGCTCACACCCACTGCCGGCACCCGGCACACCCCCGATCACTCAGCACCATCAGCAGATGTGAGTGGCAGCTGCCAGCCCTGATCACCCCTGAGGGCTTCTCCACCTCCCCCTGCTCCTGAGGGGTGATTAGGGCAGTAACCACCGCTCACACCCGCTGATGGCACTGGCCCTGCTCACACCCACTGCTGGAGCCCCAATCACTTTGCACTGTGAGCGGGTGTGAGCGGGACTGGCTCTGCCAGCACTGGGAGGGGCAGCGGGAGTGGGGCTGTCAGCAGACAGGGGATTAGGGGCCACAGCAGAAGGGGCAGAGCAGGGGTGCAGAGGATGGGCCGAGACCCACCCTGTTCCCACCCTAACCTTGTGGCCCGCAGTTCCTTTCAAGGTGCACGAATTTGTGCACTGGGCCCCTAATTGTTTATAAGAAAATGGAAATGACAATTAAACCCATTGACGGGGATCCATTAAATAAATCATAGCTCTGCACGATGGAATACTGGGCAGCCATGAAAAATGACCAGCTTTTACTGACATAGAAAGAGGCCCACATTGCTTGTTGAATGATGAACTTGCTCATTATGAACCAGAAACTCTGGTAAGCGGAAGATAGAACTGACAGTTACAGAGACAGCATGAAGGTAAAATTCCTTTGATTATCTCTTATTCATTCACCCAGCAAACATTTTCTGTTCCCTCTGCCTACTCCCTATTCCATATAGGACAACATGACAACTGTCCTTGCCCTAAGAGGCATGTACGTAGATGAAAAATTATGATGTAAGGGAGGCAATGCTCACAGCTCCAGCTCCAGGGCCATCAGCTGACTGCGGACTTCACGCAAAAGGTGCCATTCAAGCTGGGATTTGCAGGAGGGGCAGAGTTTGGAAGACAGCAGGGAGGAAGCATGTTCAGAGGCAGAGGTGGGACAATAAGGGACAAGTCCCTGCACTCTCCGTCACTTACTAAATGCCAGCAAGTACAGGAAACAAGTCCGTGGAAGCTGAGCCTGGTGACGAGAGAGTCTGGAGGTGATTCCGCCAGAGGTGCTGGAAGGAGGTGTTCTGGGTCATGGCCACGCTGTCCCAGGTGGCCAGTGACAGAGCAGTGTGCTGACCATGAGGCACTCACTCTGGGAGGCCCCCCATGGGGCAGGCAGGGCTGGGGCAGGTGCGCCCACCTGGCAGGTTGAGGCAGCAGGGCAAACCCCAGTGTGTGGGTTTCTTCATTCTGCACCGTTTGGGCTGCGGTACCCAGCACTGGGTGGAGGGGGTCCCAGCTCCACAGACCCTCGGCTCGGCTCCTTCTGGGGAGAAGCCAGGGAGGGAGGGGCCCCGCACCTTGACGGAACTCAGCACTTTTTAGTTTTAGTTTTAGTTTTTGGATTCTGAGGCAGTTTGGCGGTTCAAAACAAAGAGAGATGACTCAGCTTCCTGTGGAGGAGCCACGGCCTTTTGGAGAAGATATTTCTGTTTTAATGCTTCTCTCTTCTGGGCCACAGAGGCAGCTCATCCAGGCTGCCTGTTTCCTCACCCAGGTCAGCTGTTCCCACAGGGAGGGGCAGGGACAGCAGCCAGGCTCGGGGCGTCAGACCCCGGGCGTTGGGATCCTGGCCCTAATCCTACTGGCGAAGAGGACCTGGACAAAGCGATACCTTCTCTGAGCCTGCGTCAATTTAAGACTTCCTTTCGGGCTCTGGGTGTGAAACAGCCATCAGCTTTGGAAAGGGTCTGGTACAGTGCCTGACACAAAGCAGACAGACAATAAATATCACTCTTCATAACAACAGCCACTTGTGCTAAGGTTCTACTGTGCCCAGACTATCCCATTTAATCCTCACTCTGCCCGGCACAAAGTTTTCCATTTTACAGATGAGGAGACCGAGGCTCAAAGCAATGAGCTGACTTGAGCTTCTGTCTTCCCGTTCACGATGGTCCATGCACATGCCCCAGGCCAACTTAGAATTGAATCTGCGCAAGCTTTACCTTTCTGTCTGACTCTCTCCACACCAGCAGCCAAGTGTCCCCCAGCCTCTCTCTCACTGTCTTTATATGCAAAATGGGCACCAGGTCCCAGGATGCTGAGACAATCTACTCAAGGCTTGATGAGAATAATCCCATGAAGGACACAGAGACCTCCATCAACATCTTATCATCGCTTCCCCGGGGACCAGAGAGGCCAGCCAACAGCTGCATTCCTCACGTGCAACATCCTAAGGCGGGGGAGGGGCAGGACGCTGTTTGGAAAACCGCTCACAAGTCCAGAGGAAACCCAAAAGCTGAGACAGAGGTGTGAGCTCACACGCAGAAAAAGAAAAGGACTTTTAACTGAGCCCGTCATTCAGATGCCCCCGCCCCCCCATCATGATAGTAACACAGAGTCTTTCAAGCCCTTATCTGGTAGCTGGTGTAATTTTTTAAAAACTTGGTGCAGGTGAAGAGAAGGGAACCCAAGACAGTCAGAACCCAAGTTTCTATCTCTCCCCCTGCCCCCCAAGCCTACGCTGACAGAGCAACCTTAATAGAAACTGACTAATTTTAAACCCTGTGATTACCAGGGTTGATTTCCATGGAACCTTCCTTTCACAGCACCGAGAACCGCTCACGGGCGGTAATTGCCAAGTTCAATTTTAGCTCTGTCATATCCAACCATCGGTGCTAACTAAGGTGGCTGCTTCCTTGCCAAGCACGCTGGAAATAAAGCCGGCGTTGCTGTCTGATTTCACAATATTGTGATGCCCCCGTCAGCACCTGTAAGTGCTGAGAAGCTACAAGCTTCTATTAAACAAATCTCGCCCAAGGGAAGTGACTGAAGCCACTTTGCGTCCCTAAGGTGCCCGCCGGGACCCGCATGCCCACTGGGACATGGCGGTTGCTGAGTCCCAGGTGCCCCCTCACTGAAAAAGCCGAGCACCGCAGGGCCACGCCGCACGCCTGCGGACTCACAGAGCTGGCCTCCCTTCATCCTCCATCATCACCCCCTCCCCACAGCCCTCCCAGAATCCGAATTCACATAGAGGGTCAAACCAAAGGGGCCCTCATTCATCCTCCCACCCCACTTCTCTGTGGGGCTTATGCACAATGCCGTGTGCCAGCTTCCTTTTGTCAAACTGCCCCACCGGCCTTGACATC
Source organism: Antrozous pallidus (assembly GCA_027563665.1). NCBI lineage: Eukaryota > Metazoa > Chordata > Mammalia > Chiroptera > Vespertilionidae > Antrozous > Antrozous pallidus. Next base: position 74,445,704 of record CM050518.1, read on the forward strand.
TATCCTATGATTAAGAAGCTTCTAACACCCCCATTCCCAATACACACCCCTACCCCAACACACACACACACACACACACACACACTCACACTCACACTCACACTCCCCCACACACACCCTCCCCTGCCTGGGTTCTGACCACAGAACTGTACTTTGGGCTGACCCTGTGCTGACTTCAGTTTTTCCCCAGAAACTGAGAGGAGCTAGCTGTGATGGGGCAGAGGGATGAGAACTCTGCCCTCAGGGGCCCACCACACAGCAGGCATGCTCCACGCACTGCATACCCACGCCATCCCCAGAGAGGCAAGGGACAGGGTCTCGGCCCCCGTTTTACATGTGGGAGACCGAGGTCTGAGAACCTCCACGAGGCTGGAGAGAGACATTTCTTTTAGCTTCAAATCCCAGTGAAGGCTGCACTTCCTGCGAGAAGCCGCCAAGCCTCTTCTCCCAGAGGAAGAGCTCATGGAGCAAATGCATGTCCCTTTTCACTTGTCTGCCAGGACGCCCGGAGCTGAGGAAGCCTGAGCCAACATAGCTGCATTCATTTTCCACCTGGAATGTGTTTGATTTTCTTTTCTTCGGCTCTAACTTTGTAAGGCATTACATATGCTTTTATATCTCAAATGCATTCTTATGAATAAGTGACCAAAAATAAACAAGCAAAGCCAAAAGCAAGACTGGGAGAAGTTGGGAAGGAGTCCCAAGGTCTCACAGCGGGCCCCGTGGGTCTGTCTACCTGGTGTTCTCCCATTTCCTTCCTCCCGCCTCAACCCCAAATGCCCTCTTTCCTGCCACAGTAGCCCTGAGCCCCGATTCAGCCAAAGGCAGTGTGAAAATGAGTTCTGTAGCATGAAGACCCGGTTCAGATCCCTGCTCTGCCACCCACACTAACTGTGCCCCTCGGCATGTCTGTGGAGACTGCAGAGCCCACTGGCCTCCTGCTCTCCCTCCCACAGATTTCCAACGTTTCACTGCCCGCCTCCAGCATCATCCTGGCAACTCCTTCCAGGGTCTCAACCAAGAGATGACGGGGGGGGGGGGGGTTGGGGAGGAGGTGTTGCACCAATTTATCTCATTCAAGATAGGCTTTCTGGAACAGGACTGAAAAATAAAATTTGAAGTTGACTAGAAACCCAAAGTAAGTATTTCATCTTCCCAGAACTTGTGTTTTATCTCAGGCAGGGTGGGAGGGTGGGAGGGCTGAAGGGGTCACCGTGGGCAGTGCCACTGCCAGTAGGCATCTGGTACAGGCCCTTCTCCTGGCCAGTGGGATGGGCTGCGGGCCCCACGTGATACATCCCGGTTGCCATGGTTTCTGCTTATTCTGAGGAAGACAGCTTCTGGAACATCAGGGGCTGGTACAGAGGAGTGTTGGCTGCACTCTGACTACCCAGTCACCGGGTCCCCACACCATCTCCACTGCACACAGGCTCTGCACCACTGGGACCTGGTTAGAAACACAGGATCTCTGGCCCCACCCCAGATCTACCGAGTCAGAATCCACACTTTAACAAGACCTCATGCCATTCATGGGGCATATTAAAGGTTTGACCATCTTTAGCGTGAGGTCGGTAGTTACCAGCCCACTATGGAGGTCATGTAACTCAGATGGTATTAACCTGTCCATCACAGCTCACGTGGGTGTCACCCAACCCAGACCACCGACTGTGGAGGTGAGCCAGCTAATACGGACATAACCACCCAACCACCAGTGGTCTCCACGGTCCCGCTCCGGGTGAGTGTGCGTTCCCACATCACCGAGGTGGAAGCTCCGTGTCCTTCTGGTTTGAGCTCCAAACCCACACGTTTTTCACTCAGTCAACAGAATTCTATTTCTCTTTGATGCCACAGAAACCAGTCCCAGTGTTTGCATTAGTTAATTAAAGCCTTTACCTCTGCCTCATTCTTTTTTCAAAATATTTTTTTATTGATTTCAGAGAGGAAGGGAGAAGGAGAGAGATACAAACACCGATGACAGAGACACACTGAGGGGCTGCTTCCCGCACGGCCTCTACTGGGGATCGAGCCCGCAACCGGGGCATGTGCCCTGACTGGGAACTGAACCATGACCTCTTGGTCCATGGACGACACTCAGTCCATTGAGCTGCACCAGCCAGGCCTCTCCCTGTTCTTAAAGGACTCCACCCCCAACACCAGAAGGCTGGGGAAGGTTCCCCAAAAGCACCCCTGGGGAAGGTGCTGCGAAGAGGGATGGATGGGTTCTCCAGGGCCCCGCAGGATGTAGGGAGGGGGAGCAAGGCCGCTGATGTACCTACCTGGAAGCAGCAGCTCCTGGCCTGCCCCGAGACAGACACCCGTCTTCAAGAGGCCCCACTCCTGCTAACCCCAGGGTGTGAGCCCCCTGGAGCCCCTCCAAGGGAATGTTCATGACCTTTGCAAAACTAAATGCAATAACCAAGTCCTATGTGCTGAGCAGACCCCAGGGCCACCTCAGAGTCTGTAATAATCCAGACATGTGTTTGGACAGGAGGCACCCTGCAAAGCTCGGTCAACTCTGCCTATCGCCCAAGGAGGGAAGCGGTTCACCTTTTGCTAATCGCCCTAATTCATTTTTTATTATGAACTTTCCTGTTTTCTATTTGCCATCTGATTGAAGATATTACCAAAGGCATTTAAACAGCATTGGACTGTACCACAATGGCAAACAGAACTCTTTTTATTGAAATCTGCATTAATGTACATGTAATTCCCTGTTCACAAAGACCTCCTGGTCCACAGGTTAGGCCTTAAATGAGGCAGGTTTGGCGAGAGGTCTATACACAACGGAAGGTTTTTCAAAAGATAATGAGCCATGCCGGGAGGGTGCAATAAATCAGGCACTTTCTCGTGCTATTGCTGAACATGCACGACCCTCTTGGAAAATGGCATGACATCCTTAACAAGAGCCATAAAAATGCTCATTCCTTTGACACAGGAGCTCTACTTTGGCACCTCACCAACAGCCTGATTCTTACCCTTGACATCCCATCTCTAGAACATCCCACATCCAACCCACCCCCAAAATCTCTTACATTCTCCCTTCTAATATCTCCCAAGCTTCTCCATGATCCTCCATTCCCACCCTCCACTCCATGCCAAGCTGGAAGGGGCCAACCGAGCTTTCCCTCAGTGGCGGGAGAGTTCTGTATCTCCACAGCCCATGAGGGGCTGGCTTAGAGACAAGCATGCCAAACCCAAAGGCTAACATGGGCCAAATAAACAAGGTTTAAGTTTATGTAGGCCGCAAAATTTTTTTAAAAGCTTCAATTTTCATAGAAACGTAGGCTTATTTCAATAGAGACATGCTGAATACAAAGGGCTGGAATAAATGAGTAATCGTTACCATAAAATCATAGAGCGTTTTAATAAAAATCAATATTTTTTCTTGAACATTAACTTACCAGACACTAAGTAACTGTATACATTAATAAGCACCATGCAAATAAACCTATTTTTCTTGTTCTCCGAAAGCAAAATATTTCCTCTTGTGCACACCAAACCAGCCAGTCCAAGACTAATGACGTGTAAATCGGCTGCTATAATATTCGCTGCTGGTATTAGTGGAGAGAAATGGTGCACCTGTGCGTAAGGTGTGTAAGGGAAATGAATGCAACACAATTATAGTAATCAGTCATTAATGAACATTGTAGCTCATTATTAATAATTATGTGTAACAGGATATTGTAAAAATTAAGTTATGAAAATTTTTACTGAAACGTTTCTTACATACCATTATATTGGCTGGGCCGCAAAAATATTTGTTGTAAGCTGAGAATTTGACATGCTTACTATAGAGCATGGGAAGATGCCTAGGGCGACTGAGGAATGAAATCTGATTGGATTGGATTTTAAATTTAAATCATCACATGTGGCTAGTGGCTACCCTATTGGGTAGGGCAACTCCAGCCACCATTGAGCCGCTCCCATGCCATAGTGATCACCACACAACTGTCTTCCCATATCCATTCTTGCCCCATCCAGTGTTTCCCTTAGGACAGCCACAAAGATTCTTCTGAAATATAACACAATGCAACTCCCACCATCCTTGAGGTAAGTCCAAGCTCCTGGTCACGGTGTTTGAGGCCCCATCTCCTGGGGACAGAGAGCAGCCCAGCTCCTAGGAGCCTCTGGTGTGCCAGGTGCTGGGGTGGGGCGAGGAGAGAGGCTGGGGGGAGCAGCGAAGGCCTCCTGAAGAGGGTAGCACTCGAGCAGAAATTTGAAAACATGTCTGTAGGAGTTTTCCAGGTAGGTGCAAATGCTGAAACCAGAGGCAGTTACACTTGCTCCCATAGATACATCCATGAGCAAATGGCAGAGCCCCATCCCTGTGAAGCTAGAGGCGGGGGTGGGACATAAACTAAATATAATAAATAGGTAAGTTACACATGTTGGAAGGGAGAAGAGAAAGATGGGTATGAGACTTCTGAGGGACCAGGCTGGGGTGGGGCAGTTGGCAGCATTAAATACTAAGAAAGGGAAGTGCCCAAGTCAACACTGTTCTTGAGCCTGCCTGGGGGAAGAGTAACAAGTCATTTCTCCCCATTTCCTAAACATAGTCTTCATCGTTTACAGTTTATTAAAAAGGAAATGTGATCATTTTAGGACAGAAGTCCCCCAAAAGTCCTGCTTGCTCAACAGAAACATCCTCACGGACTAGCAAGAGATTTGTTATCTCTGAAGGCCACTCTGGCTGTGCCCCAGACACCCCAACCCAAGCAACTGGGAGGAACGCCCTCCCCCTACAAAGGGCAAGGTCACCATCCTTAGGAGACAGGAAGTGGACAAACAGGGTGGCGGCACTGAGGTCCACCAGCCCTGACCCCGGGAGTCAAGCATTAAGAACCGCAACGATGAGGATTTCGAACATCAACCCTCTTGCCTCTCACTTCAGTTTTCTTCCTTGGGCTGGGCTGGAGGTGAGGTGTGGTGTTCCTGTGTTAATTCACAGCTCCCATACACCGTGCCTCTCACATAGATGTGTTTATGCCTCCTGGCAACGATGCCCAAATAGTAAGGCCCAGAGAGGGTGAGGGAATTATTCCTGAACACACAGCCTGGGATATGTTAGAGTGGCCATCTCTGGAAATTATAACCACCATGTGGATTCACTCATTCTATCAACAGCTTTTTATGGAGAACCTACTATAAACAGACACCATTCTAAGGTGCTGAGAGTCAGGGATGTAGCCAACAAACACGACTCCAGTGGTTTGAAAGCTTACTGTCCCCAAGGTGGAGCAGACACTCAAGTAATCTCACAGATATCTCACGCAATGGGAGGGGAATACACTAGACCAGTGGTCGGCAAACTCATTAGTCAACAGAGCCAATTATCAACAGTACAACGACTGAAATTTCTTTTTTTTTATTTTTTAAATATATTTTATTGATTTTTCACAGAGCAGAAGGCAGAGGGATAGAAAGTCAGAAACATCGATGAGAGAGAGACATCGATCAGCTGCCTCTTGCACGCCCCCCACTGGGGATGCGCCCGCAGCCAAGGCACATGCCCTTGCCAGAATCGAACCCGGAACCCTTCAGTCCGCAGTCCGACGCTCTATCCACTGAGCCAAACCGGTCTTGGCCTGAAATTTCTTTTGAGAGCCACATTTTTTAAACTTAAACTTCTTCTAACGCCACTTCTTCAAAATAGACTCACCCAGCCCGTGGCATTTGTGGAAGAGCCACACTCAAGGGGCCAAATTGCGAGCCACGGTTTGCCAAACACTGCACTAGACTATGATAGAGAATAATGGGGTAACTGCACAGGTTGGGGGGTCAGAGTCTTTGAGGAAGTGAGGAAAAGCTTAGACAGCCATGCCCACAAAGGGAAGAGCATGTGCAAGGCCCTCGGGCAATGAAGAGTACAGATGGGCATATCTGGGAACTATCCAGGCCTGAGGAGCTAGACTAGAATCAACACGGGGGAGGCTGGCTTTGCTCAGCATGGAATCCCCAGCACAGAGCCTGGTATGCTGGATGGGCTGGAAGAACAGGCAGGGGCTAGATCACACAAGAATCCAGAGGCCAAGAAAGGCATCTGATGTTCTCTACGCACCAGGGGAACCACTGGGAGGTTTTAAGCAGAGGTCTGACAGGTCGGTAAGAGTTCACGGAGCCACAGGGAGACCCACTGGGCGGGACTGCCCAGAGGAATGACAGGATCCAATTTACACATCAGAAGGACCTTGGGTCGTGGCCAGGATGGCTCCTCAGCTCATCCTGATGTGTCACTCGTGGTCACTGGATAGTGAATGCCCCCGAAGCTCAGCATCCCCAGCCGGTATGTGGGAGGTGGCTGGCCATCTTTGAGAAAAGCAAGACAAAGCAGCAAATGACAGGACGTGTTGACAGGGCATCAGACAGATGCGTGGCTGTCAGCAGATGGAAAATCGACCTGGAGAACGCCTCAGCAGGGTCACGGCTTATTGTTAATGTCGAGCCATTAGGAAAACACAATTATGTGCTTCACTGATACTGTAAGACATAATCCAAGAGAGCGTGCAAACATTTAGTGCTCCATGTGAGGGAGATGAGACAACTCTCAGGAGAGCCGCGGGAGGAAAGGCGTGCACGGCACAGGTGGGTGGCCAGGCCCTTCAGTGTTCAAATCAAAGCCACAGACACGTTTTCAAAGGAAATTAAAATGAACTCTCCCAGGTGCTTAAACATGTATTATGATCTCATTTAATTTCATAAACAGGAAAGCACTGCTAACTCCATTTTGTAGATGAGGAAACAGAGGTCCAGAGTTATAAAGTAGCTTTCTAAATGCCCCTGCTTCCCTCTCCAGCCTTATCTCTTGACACTGTCATCGCTTCCTGTGCCTTCGCACATGCCGTTCCTTCTACCTGGAATGCTTTTCCTTACCTTCTTCATGTGGCAAATTCACCTTTAAATACAGGCCTGGTGTCTCCTCCTCTGAGAAGACCTCCCTGACTACTCCCAGCCCAGTGTGATGGCCCCGTACCCAGTGGGAACTGTTTATTTTTGCCTGTCTCTCTGTTAAGACACTAACTCCTCCGGAGCTAGGACCAGGTGTTAGACACCTCCCCATGCCTGGCACCTCCCACACGGCCCTGCCGACAGCAGGCAGTGAATGTTCTCTGGGTAGCTGAACAAATGAATGAATAAAAGAAGCCGGGATTGGATCCGAGGCCAATGATCCCAAATCCTATCTCTTGGCCAAGAATGTGTGTGTATCGTCTATGGAACAACCAGAAACTGTACAGAAACATGGAATATATTACAAAACCCCCTGAGGGACTCGTTCCTCCACAATAGATGCCCCAAAGCACCACCCCTCGGGAGAAACAGAATGTGAATCTGAGTAAAAAGCTAACCAAGCCCTTTTCCCTTCGCACAAGAATTTCACCTTTGTTATTGCCTGGCATAATTCCCCTGGAAATCTGATGGAGCTGGGATGTTAACTGTGTTACTAGGCAACTCTGTTTATGTAAAAATGACCCCTGATTGGTAAGTTGCATCTAGACTGGGAGAAACTATAAATAAATTATAAATATCTGACAAAGAAGACATGCTGTAGGTTCTCCTGAGCACAGTGACTCTTGAAACTGGCACGTCCCTTGCAGGGACCCTTCAAGGACAGAGTAGGAAACTGCAACAAACAGTGTGAGTCCTTTGGGGAAGTGCCAGGGTGGCTTCCAAACTCACCCTCTGTGGGTCTCATTCCCTTGCCCCTGAACTAAAACCTGGGGTTGGGGTGGAGAGCCTGGCCTCTCTGTGGGCTACTGCAGAAACCGAGGATCGGATCGTGTGCTCTGCTGGCAGGTGGTGACTCCTTGGAGGAGACAGGTACCAAGTGTCACCTGTGTGAGTCTTGTGAGTCTTGTGAGTCTGAACACTTAACGGGACCTTAAAGAGTCCCTGTGGAAGCTGCAATAAGACAAAAGGGAATCGACACAGGAGAGAAAAGAAAGACCTTTCCAGCCAGAAGCACCACCTCTGTTCTGACCGGGAAAGCTCCTTGGACACTACTGTTTATTCAAAATCTAGGATGGACCCACGCTCACTGCCTATCAGGGGCCTCGATGACCTGAATAGCATCTGGCAGCAGGAATTGGAAGGGGCCTCACCACAATCCGAAATGCAAGTGAAGTTCATGAGAGGAAACAGGGGCTCCATGAACTTAAATGCCAGGTCCAAAGCCACACAGCCTGCAAGTGCCAGAATAGGAACCCGGGCGCTTCCACTGAACTCGAAAGGCACATTGGAATCCACTATCTGGTTTTGCATAAAAATTAACTTATAGCTCAGGAGGACTTATAGAACAGAGAAAGCAAGAGCGTGGCGGGTGGAGGGACCTTTATAAAGAATGTAGGTAGCACCCAATAGGCACTCAATAAATTTGCAGAATAAATAAGCAACGAAAGGCCCAGAGTCCATCTTCCACATTATCAAGTTCAGTTCAAACCAAGAAACAGTACAACGGAACAGCGAAGCACATGCATGAGATTGATCCTGGGCGACACTCCTGAGTGGGATTCACTTCCAACAAGTCTTTAAATCATCCCTGCAAATTAGGCCCTACTTGGAGATAAGCACGTATTAATTAGCTCTAATGTGGAGGCACTCTATTAGCAAATGATGTTTGTAGTTGAAAAACCAAGGCAGGAGGCCTAGCTGGAAACCCCCCGGGCTCCGGAACAGCCAATGCACCAACAGCAAAAACAAGGGCAAGCTGACCCCACGCCTCCAGGGCAGAGGGTGGCACTCCAGCACTGGGCTGAGTGGAGGCTGCGGGGCAGAGGGGCAGAGAGCGCACAGGCCAAGCCCAGTTCTGCTGACCACTCCTCTGCCGCCTTTTGTAACCTGATCCATTTGGAGCTCACCCACAAAATGAGGACATATGTGCCTATCATAGTTCTTATGAAGACTTAATGAGGTAATATGAGTGAATGTACCTGAGATGCGGTGAGAGCTCAGAGAATAATCTGTGCTTATTTCTATCCCACTTTTCTCCATAAAATGGAATACATTTTAAAAATTAAAATCCATTAGCGGGGACTTTTAGTTCAAGATGGCAGATACAGCACATACATTTTACCTCTCCTCTCTTCTAGACCCCACTTTTCCCCTTGTCTAATTTCTTATTTCTGTGTATCTTTTGGAGAACAAAACACAATTTGTGTTGTTAATCCTCACGCGAGGATATTTTTCCCACTGATACTTTTAAAGAGACTGGAGAGGGAGAGAGAAAGAAACACCATGTGAGAGAAACACATCAACTGGTTGCCTCCCACACGCACCCTGACCCGGTGCCTGCAACCCAGGTACGTGCCCTTGACCAGGAATCGAACCCACAACCCTTTGGTCAGCATGTGACACTCTAACCACTGAGAAAACTGGCCAGGGCCAAAAAAAACAATTTTTAAAATTGAATGGGGGGTATTCTGGATAAAAGGGGGAAATGATAGAAGAATGAAATGCGATCAGGAGTGAGTAATGAGCAAAAGATGTGCCATGATATCCTGTAATTATGGCTCCAATGGACCCATTCATTTGCCTCTGACCTTCCTGGGTGCTCAGAGATGGTGAAGGGCAAAGCCATGGACACTGACCTAGATTACAGCGGAGGCAGGACCAAGAGCCTCTTGTTGAAGAACGGGACAGGACTCCAGCCCCAAGAGAAAGCCATGGTCCCCTGCCCAGAGGTGATCCCCTGAGGCATGTCCCAGCAGCTCATCAGAAACCAGTCTGGAGTCCTCCGTACCCAACAGAAAAATGTGTGACATCACAGCCCAAGAATCTAGAATCCTACCACGGAATGTTAGGAGAACCTCAGTAGGCCCCAGAAAATTCCATTGTGATCTTTTTCACTCTACTCGGACCAAGAAGCAGTTAACCTGCAGCTCTCACTCACATCATGAAATAAAGAAGAACCTTCTGTGAGTGACTCATTGCTCTTGGGAACAAGAGGAAGGTGAATTTTCTCCCCAAGATGCCTCCCCTTGAAATGGTGGTGCTCCCCTTTCTAGGCATTCATCCCCCAACTGCTGGGAATGTTATTGCTGGGCTCAGAGCTACAGCTTCTACTGGGAACTGCTCCCTACCCCAGGGAACCACCACAGTCGCTGACAGGGGAGGGCAAGAATCTAAGGCCTGGGCAGGCCCCTGGCCTCCATTTGGGACCACTCTGAAGAGCCGGCCTCGCTCCAGAGCTCCCTGTGAGATGCCTTCATCAGTAACCACATTCTGGGCCAGCATCGCCCTCTGACCAGTTAAGCTTTCCTCACTCCCTTAGAGGTGCACCTCCTAAGAACACCCCCTCCCCTCCAAAACAAAAAACCTCCCACAGCAACTCTCCAATTGAGTCTATGTCCAGGGAACCCGATGTAAGAGTCTCTTCATGACCTGCAGGTGGCCTGAAGAAGATACCCGACCATGTCCCAGCCAGAGCTACCTGCCCGAACCAGCAGTACCCTCCCCATGGCCCTAGGGCAAGGAGGGACAGCCCTCCCACAATCTAGCCTAGAGCCATGCTCTCTCAGTGTGCCTCCCAGAGCAGCAGCACTGGCATCATCGACTTGTCAGCAGAGCGTATTTTCAGCCCCTCCTCAGCCCAACTGAGAATTCTGAGGTTGGTGCCCAGCAATCTGTGCTTTAACTGCCCTCCGGGTGCTTCTGTTGCACTAAGCAGAGCATCCCTGGCTAGTGGGGAAAGTGAAACACAAGTTACTAAACTTTCCCATCAGCAGAAGACCAAGGCAAGGTTGCTGACAACAATCTGAGTCCAGCAACAGCCAACACTCCATACCTGCACCACACTTTGGGCTCAGGGCACTCTGCTACTTAAAACCCACAGTCTGGCCTGAGACACTCCTCATGATGGTCTCTGCTGGTGGCCCAGCTCCCTGCAGGCAGGCCTCCCCATCCGAGGCTGACAGTAGCCCCAGACCTCCCTCCAAAGCCGCCTTGGAACGGCTGCTCCCTCTACCTAGAATGCCCTCCCACCACGTTACACCTGCCCCAATGTGACCTCCTGGCATTTCCTATAAGACTCTGCCCTGTGATGCCTTCCCACACCCCTGACACTGTCACTTCCCCAGACAAGTATATGTTTAATTATGAATTACATTGAGTTACATATAAAATAAAACACAAATTACAGATCCACACAGCCTTTCATCCAGGAAGAACAACTTTCCCCTTGGAGCCACTGAGCCTTCAGGACATGGCTGAAACCCCCAGCACACAGTAGGCACTCAATAAAAACCTGTTGAACACCTGTAAACCAGCAGCCAGCACCTAATTACATATTGAAAAATTGCAACATTGCTCACTCTAGCAGACACCAGAAATCACAATTGTACAGGAGCAAGTTTAAGCTTCGGGATAATTGATGAGAATTTATTATCCTGTGTTACACGCCATGTTTTCATAAGACAGAAAATTATAATTTACCACGACTCATTAAGTTAATAATTACTTACCATATGTTTTTACTGCTGCTCCTAACCATGCTGAAAAACCACCGTGTGGGTTTTGGGTCCATGTAAATAAGATGACTGTCAACCACATGGAGAATTTACTGACAGGGAGACACAGAACTAGAATACTGGGGAGAAAGCTCTGCCCCTCTCATCACCTCCACTGTCTACCTCACCGACACCACGCTGCCTAGATCTGTGGTTCTCAAATCGGGGAGGTCTTCTCCCCCCTGGGGAAACTTGGCAAAGTCTGGAGACATTTTTGGTTTTCCTGACTAGAGAGGGACTGCTACTGGCATCTAGTTGTTGGAGACCAGGGCTGCTACAAAACACCCTATAAAGCGCGGGGTGACCTCCACAACAAGGAACTATCAGGTCTAAAATGTCACTGTGCTGAGGCTGAGAAGCACTGTTCCAAATTAAAGGAGACTCCCATATCTGGTACTTCAACCTGAGCTTCCTAGCAATACTATGAAAAGGGCATTAGGTCCCCTGGTGGCAGGTGAGGAAACTGAGGCCTGGAGTGGCTCCATGGTGTGCACAGGTCACCCACCAGTCCACGCCAGTGAACGAGGCAGCTTCAAGGCAAACCAGTCTTCTCCGCCTCCCCTCCCACACAGATTCAAGAAGGAATCAGAAAGACGCAGAGGAAATGAGCAGCTCCCTGTCCATTCATAATCCTGAACAGCCCAACGGGAGACCTCTTAAATCAGAGGCTCGGGAAATCGAATCCATAGACCAAGACATGGAAACACCTGACCTACGGAGGACCCCCCCCATACACACACACTGCAGGGATGGCTCGGCCTCCAGCAGCCCTAACTGAAACTAAGCTCCCCTGGCATTTTAACTTTCAATTGTGCTGCTCTTTGTGAATAGAAATGAGCACATTCCCTGCTGGGCTACGTGCTGTACGTGCCTCTTAGCAGGCAACCCTACAGGGGGCAAGTGGTTGACGTGCCCATTCTGCAGAAGAGGAGACTGAAGCACGGGGAGCTTATTAACTTGTCTATGCCGAGCCTGATAAGGTAGCATGCAAACCCAGTCTGCAGGGCTCCAGAATAGATGCTGCCTTCATATCCTGAGACCAGTTTTAGTAAATCAGAGAAGCAAAACAGACGGCCCTACGGAGTCACACAGAGTTGACAGTCACACTGTAGGAGAGTCCTTGGGACAAGGGTGTAGCATAGGGCCTTGTCCTGCGTGCACACTCAAATCTGCTCATCCTGACTCACTGGCTGCTCCCTGTGCTGGGCTCTGTCCCCAGGGCCTTCTCTGTCAGGGCTGGCCCTCTAGGAATGACACGTCAGCCAAAGTTAACTGGCCCCTGCCCTGTTGTGGACTTGATGTGCTCACCACAAAGTCTTCTGATTATGAGCCAAACAGATGCTAAGTTCCTTAAGCCACAGGGTACAACAGGCTAACCTGAATTCATTCACTCATTTATTCATTCATTCAGTAAATACAGGATGGGGCAAAAGTGGGTTTACAGTTGTGAGCATGGGAAACCGAGTTTCTTATTCTTTTATTATTACTGATTGATTATGAACAACTATAAACCTACTTTTGCCCACCCTGTACTTATTGAGCACCTATGTGCCAGCCCAGGCCTGGGGATATCCATCATTCATCCTCTTCCTTGCTGGGTACATTACACTCTACAGTTATAAAAGACATACCCAGCCTTCATTTCCTTATATTTCCAAACCACAGCTCCCATCTCACTAGGCTCATAGTCACTGATTTCCTCAAAGAAGGCCACTGCCATGCTCAGGTCACCCAGTAGACTGGGGGCAGCAGTACAAGACCTGGGCTACCCTCCTGAGATTGGTAAGGTACAGAAATGTGATCCTAGAGGATCCTTTAGGACAGGCTGGGGAGGGGCTATAGATGGAAAGTAAAAAAGAACCCCCTAACAGAGATACATGCATCCTTCAGAATTCCCTGGGACCAGCCAGTTCAGCTCAGAGCTCACCTGGCCCAAGGCTCTTTCCACATCCACCTGTGCCCCTGCAGAAAGAAGCTGTAGGGACCTCACCCAGCGAGGACACTGAGCAGGCCCCACATATCTCAAGTCCAGATAAGGTGGGAGTAGCAATTCAGACTTCATGGATTTTTATCACAAGGAGACGCCAATCATTCATAACCAAACTTGTGTAGATCCCATCCAGGTTCAAGATGCTGTTTCCAGAGCTGTGTGGGTGAGTGAAGAGTTGAATCATTCACACACCAGCACATATTTCCTGAATAATTATGGGTCAGGCACTGTGCCAGGTGCTGGCAATGGTTCCTGCCTGCTGGGAGCCCACAAACAACCAAACCACCATTAACACACAGTGTGGTTGCTGGACCAGCAGCAGTCTCACCTGGGAGCTCATTAAACATGCAAGTTCTCAGGGCCCCAGCCCAACTAAATCAGAATCTCTGGGGGTGGAGCCCAGAAACCTGTTTTTAAAATCTTGCCAGATAATTTTTTTTTAATCAGAGAGAGAGGGGGGAGAGAGAGAGAGAGAGAGAGAGAGAGAGAGAGAGAGAGAGAGAGAGAGAGAGAGAGGAGAATATCGATGTGAAAGAGAAACATCGATCAGCTGCTTCCTGCATACCCCCTACCAGGGACCAAGCCAACAACCTGGGCATATGTCCTGACTGGAAATCGAACTGGCAACCTTGTGGTGCACGAGATGATGCCCAACTGAGTCACACCAGCAGCCAGGTCCAGACAATTCTTCATGTGTACAAAATTTGAGAACCACCGGTTGGGACCACAAGGCTTTCCCCAACCTCCCTACTTGCAAACCAGCACCTGGCCTTGGCACCCCTAACCCTCTTCCTAGCTTCATTTTCTCCATAACTGTATTGCCATTGGTCACAATACCATATACTTCACCCATATACTTATACTTCCATACTATATATCAGCTCCAGGGGGCAGTGATCTGAGTTATATTTGTTCAATGCTATAGCATCGATTGCCCAACACAGTGCCTAGCACAAAGAGATGCTCAATAACTGTTGATCGATTGATGGATGGCAGAACAGGCTGAATCCCACGCAGTACCAGTTTGGGGGTAGCATGGAGGAAGAAAGAAGGGGGATGGCCATGGAGCATTGAATGGAAAAAGTCATCCCCAGGTTGGTCTTGAAGGATGTTTGGACCAGTGATGAAAGATGCTTGAAATACAGAAATGCTAAGCCTCTTACCAGGATAGGTTCTAGGTGGTTGGTACCATCATTATGTAATTCACTAGAGGCCCTGTGCATGAAATTTGTGCACTCAGTGGGTGGGTCCCTCAGCCTGGCCTGTGCCTTCTTGAAGTCTGGGACCCCCCTCACTCCTTACTGCCCCCTGCAGTGGAGGCAGGGGAAGCTCCCACCACCACCGCTGTGAGCCCAGCTTCTGACTGAGCAGCGCTCCTCTTGTGGGAGCACTCTAACCACCAGGGGCAGCTCCTGCACTGAATGTCCAACCTTTTGTGGTCAGTGTGAGTCACAGCCACCAGTCGTTCTGCCATTCAGTAGATTTGCATATTAGGGTTTTATTATATTGGATAGCTGACTATCCTAGCCTACATTCTCATTTAACCCTTCCAAACCTCTGAGGCAGGCAATGTTGTCTTTGAGAGAACATTAAATTATTTGTCCCACCCACAAAAATACTTGTATAAGAATGTTCACTGCAGCTTTATTTATAATAGCTTAGTCTGCAAACAAACCCAATATCTATCATCAGGTGAACAGATAATGCAATTGTGCTATATCATACAATGTAATATAACTTAGCAGTAAAATGGAACAAACCATGGATATACACAATACAGTGAATCTTAAAGACACTGTGTTGAGCAAAAAGAAGCCAGACCAAAATATATGTGCTGCATATGAAGTTCTGAAACTTAAATATACTTAGTACACTTAAATCGAACTTGAACGGAGCTTGATAATAGAAATCAGACATGCAGTTTCTTCTAGAGGATGGAGAAGGGGTGTAGACTAGAAAGGAGTTTGAGGGAACTTTCTGGAATGGGCTGGTGGTTGCAATCAAAACTACTGTCCACTTAAAATTTGTAAGTACATCATATCCCAACAAAAAATGAGCTAAGAAATCAGTTGCCGCGGGTCACAAAGACACAATGGAGATTTGAACCCAGGTTTGCCCAAACCAATGGCCAGTTTACATGCAAGTTCACACTCTGCCCTTTCTGCTCCCTAGTGGAACAGAAAGCCTCAGGCCATGGTGTGTGGTAAAGTGCCCTGCCAAAATCTGAAGGAAGGGTACTCACAGTTACCCTAGGAAGGCAGTCACAGTCCCCCAGTTCCCCACCCTCAGTAGAGACTTATGGGGAGGCCAGATGAGTATCAAGCTGGGAGTCAAGAAACTTGGGTTAGGGACTCAGCTCTGTTCTCTTCTTGCTATGTAACCTCTGAGTACACTACTCCATGACTCAGTTTCCCCTTCTATGAAGCAAGGAAGGAGGGGATCAATGGTTCCCAGAATGGTGCCCCAGATCCTAGGGGCCACAGGACCACAAGCACCTATGCTCACAAGCACTGTTATCATACGCAGTAAGTAATGTGCCTGCCTCACATCTGGTAAGCTATTTTTTAAATGCATGCTAATATTACTGATTAATAAAATACACATCTAAAGCAAAAATAAAACCAGAGCAGCGTCTTGCCATTGTGTGTTTTCTCAAACAAGAGATACCAAAAGAACAGCCAGTGCTCCTGACTTTGGTTTAAAGAGGCTGGAATCTCTGCAGAAGATCGCTAAGGGGACAGTCACCAAGGGGACAGTCACCAAGGGCCCTTCCAGGTCAACGGTGCATGGATTGTCTGGTATCACTTGGGCCAATGCTTGCCCTTATGTTTCTCAGGCCTGAGTCCTTTGGGGACAAGCCTATTGTCTGGACACCAAGGACCCAGCCCCTAGTATGCAGCCTGTGTCCTGGTTCTGCAGCCCCATCTGTGGGCCCTACATGTGGCCATGGCTGCACTTTGGTTTCTCCTCCAGTTCTGAGAGTGACCAGCTGAAGGACGGAGCCTGAGCATGTCCCTCCCCCGCCCCTCACCATCAGCTTCTGGTCATAATGCCCCATCCTTCAGCCACCCCTGCGGAAGGCCACTGTCCACTTGGGATCTGCTTCTAACAGGCCTCTGACCCATCCCTAGCTGGGCCAAGTGACTTGCCATGCCTGCCATGCCACAAGCCTGAAGGACCGAGAAGCTTGTCTCACGTCCAAGTGCAAGGTCAGACCTTTCACCCATCCTGGCCGCGCAGCTGGCCACCTTCCTCCACCTGGGCACACCCTCAGCCCTGGGACAGGTGCAGGTCCCAGACCACAGACAGAAGCCAGAATCGCCAGTTTCCCATTGCCTGTGCCTTTCCCTTCTGGCCAGGGCTTTCACGCCGATTCCTGGTGCTGAGTCAGAGCTTCCCGGAGCATCGGGAGAAAGCAGGGCCTTTTGCTGGAGTGCCGCCTCCCAAAGGCTCCATTATGGGACTGCCCTGCTCTAGAGAGATTTACAGAAACACTAGCCCCCAAAGGAGGACTCCCTGACCTAGGGACCACCCCCCCCACACACACACACACACACACCGAGACTCTGAGGCACAAATTCCCAATCCCCGGACGTGGCCCCAAACCAGAGGCTGGAGCCTTGCCAACTTCTTATTAAAAAAATAAATAACAAAACCAAGGGCAGAAGACAGACGAGCTGCCCCCACACCGAACTGTCTTCTCCTCCCTGAAGACTTCACTTGCTACTTTTAATCAATTTTTCCTCCATCAGATTGGAAACAGCCAGAGAACCAGCCTTCTCCCCAGGACACACACCAGCCCCCTCTCTGGCTTCTAACTTTGCCGGTCACCGGACAAAAGAGAATCACCGCCATCCTGGAGAGACCTCACTAGCCGCCTACCCTCACTCCAGGCCGCCCCAGGCCCTATGGCCCCATCCCCACGCCCCGCCAGGGGCAAACAGCGGAGGCCTTTGCCAGGGCTACTCCGGGCCCTCCCCAGGGCCTCAGGACGCACTCAGAGGCCCGGCCGCGGGAGCCCCTCGTTCCACAGCACCCGCACAGCCAGGGGCCGCAGGAAAAGCCAGGGGGTGTGGGGTGGAGCTAAGACCCTGGGAGGACTGCGATCCCAGCGCCGGACGCGCACTCACCAAGCAGCGCCACCGAGCCCGCGCGTCTGCCGCCAGGGCCGCGGGGAAACCCACGCGCGCCGTTCAATCCGGGCTCCGGGTGACGAAAAGCCGCGCTCGGCTCCGGCCGGCCCCGGACAGATGCACCGACCCGCGGACGCACGGACAATCTCGCTCCCAACTAAGTTTTAAAGTTTCCTCCGGGGCGGGCGAAGGAAGAGAGGCAGAGGGCGCAGGTGCACCTAACGGACCCGGGCTTGCTGGGCGTGGGGAGCGGGTGCGGACGCCTCCTGTCCTGGGCTGCAGACACGCGAATGTCCGTGGCGCCGGGGCAGCGCAGCGGGAACCCGGCGCGGGGTGGAGGGGTGGGGATGGCGGTCTGGGGAGGGGAAGGGAGGGTGGTGTCCCTCCCTGCACCCCCAGCCTGGAGGGACGCCCGTGCACCGCTCCGGGAGGGAGCAGGCCTGGACTGGCCATTGCAAATGCGCCGGGAAGCCTGAGAAGTTGGACCTCGACGGGCGAGTGTGGCCGACTCGGGTGGGGGAGGGGCGGTGCGGGGCTGGGGCTGCCCCTGCGTGAGCGCGCGTGACCGTGGCCGTCAGGGCGGTTCGAGCGCCTGCGGGTCACCGTCCCCGGGCGGCTGTGCGTGGCGGTGTGCGCCTATGGGGGTCGTCTGGGGTGCGCGCTGTCTGTCGGAGCGAGTTCTTTGTGTGCCCGCCCCCGTGGCGCCCGGGTGTGACCGGGCAAGGTGCGTGGCGTGCGGGTGACTCGTGTGCGGGGGCAGGGTGATCGTGTGTGCAGGTGGGAGAGTGACGCGTGTCACCGTGCGTGACTGTCAGGGTGAGTCGTGTGGGACGGCGAGGCTGCAAGTAGGCGCGGGGCTGTGCGGGTGACAGCGGGTCCGCCGGTGGATGAATGAATGGGCGGCTGTCGGGGGGCATGGGGACGTGTGCGTGTCCCCGTCGCCGCCTGAGCGCCTGTCGGGGTGACTTCTGCCTGTGATAAGAGCACCTCCGGGCGTGCGTGTGAGCGGGACCCGTGTGCGGGGCGTGTGCCCGTCGGCGGGGCTGCGGTGTGCGTGTCTCCGCTGCGCGGGCGCCGCTGGCATCCCCCTCCCCACGCGTGTGTCCCCGAGAGGACGCGGCCAGGTGACTGACTCCTGCCCGTGCTCCGGCCCCGGGGCGCTCGGGCTCCAGCTCGGTCCGAAGGCGCGGGCCGCCCCCCGCCGGGCCCCCGCCGGCCCCTACCTTGCCGCAGTGGTAGTAGTCCAGGTGCGCCAGGCCGGCCGGCTCGGCGCCGGGCCGCGCGCCCACCGGGGGCGCCGAGGGGTACAGGCGGACGTCCATGGCGGGCGCGGCGGCGGCGGCGGCTCCGCGGGCAGTGCCTGGGCGGGCGGCGGGCGGCGGGCGGCGGGCGGGAGTCTGTGTGAGAGCGGGTGTGCGAGCGCGGGGGGCGGGCCGGGGGCGGTGCCCGGCGGAGCGCCCCGCCCCGCCCCGCCCCGCCCCCGCCCGCGCGCGCTATTGTTCCGGCCTCGGGCGCAGCCACGGGCTGGGGATGGGGGGTGTGGGGACGGGGGCCCGGGACCGGAGGGGAGAGCCCTCCTTCTGGCCCGGCAGCCGCAGGGTCCCAGGCCTGGCCGTCCGCCCCGGGCAGCCCGGGATGTTGTGCGCCTTGTCCAGGAGACCCTTTCCGTCCCGCCCTTCGCCATCAAGGGTGAGAGGAGAGAGGAGCCCCCCGAAGCCATCCCTCCCCAGAAGTGGGGCACTCCTCGCCCTAAATAGTTAAGGCGACAATAAGCCCCAAGAGGCTAGGGATGGCGGGGAGAGGGAGGAAGGTGGTGACCTGGGGAGGAAGGAACACCTTCGGAGATGGATGCTGTCCTTTTTGGGGGGGAGGGGAGCGAGGGGCTTCCTACTTGTCCCGCTGATCTGAGTCCCTGCAGAAGGCGCCCTGGGAGATTGCTGGCTTAAACTCTCACTTTACATTAAGAGCAAACTGAGGCAAGGACTTGTCAGTTATGGAGCTCCAGACGCATGGGCTCCGCTGCCTCCAGAGTTTCCAAGACTGAAACCACTGGGAGAAGGCAGAAGGATGCCGCCCCCTTTAATGATAGGAGAGCGGGGGCCATAGGAATGGTCTGGAAACTGAAGTTCTGAGGAGGGTCCAGGATCTGCCCCATCTCATGGTATCCTGGACAGAAATGCGATGGCTCCCATGGTAGGGCAAGAGGTGACTGAAACAGGGTCCCTCTCCCACGCCCACAAGAAGCCCCCTCACACCTCACATCACCTGTTGGCAGCTGGTCTATTGCTCCTCTCCTTTTCATCCAAGGATTGTCGACAATTGCAGTCTGCACGCCCTTACCTCCCATTGACTGCTCCGCCACTGCCTGGCTGGGGAGGCCAAGAGGCCGGAAGTGGGTCAGGATGGAGCAGGGGATGCTCTTTGGAGAGAAGGAAGTGAGCCTTTTGCTGTTACTTGAGCTATGCTGGTCCTCTATTTGTTATGTGAATGTAAAAGGCGCTACGTAGTAGATCTGACAGGCTAATGTGGGGTGGGAGTGGGGGGCACACACAGGCAAGACTAACTAACTCAGTGACGGAAAGTAACCACACAGGATGATGTGATCATAAATTCCTGATCACAATATAGTGGGTAGTAACATTCCAGGCCCACAGCTTCTTTAGCAAGGTCAATTATTACCTTAAGCAAACCCTGTCCGTTATTATGCATCTAGGATAACATGCCTTTGAAATGTCAGATCCCTCAGAGACACAACCACCAGCACCAGAGCACAAAACCACAGGAGACCACTCGTTGTTATCCTGTTGCCTGCACACCATCTCTAATTACTATAATTGTTTAACCTAAACTACCCTGTACCCAGCGATGTAAAAGAAGTATGTATCTCTCCATTTACTTTTTTCCAGTCCTAGAGATTTCTCCACTTTGCTCTCTTCCACTTCCTTAAGCTACTACCAATGGACTTCGTGTAACTTTCCTTACATTCTCTCCTTTAATTCTAAATGCATAAAAAGAACTGCAACACAGCCATTCTTCAAAGCATGTTCTTAATGCTTTGAGATTTTGCTTCTGGGTCAGGCCTCAGATTTGACTCAAATAAACTCTTATAAAGTTTTTATGGAGATTTGAACTTTATTTTGTCAACAGTGGCCATAAGGATCCACTAATACAAGATGTGTATGAGAAACGTTTTCACCAAAGGTTGGGGAACAACAGAGGGAAATTACAGCTCCGAAAGGAAAAAACTTGTGAATAAATTTCAGCAGTCATTGTTTCTAGAAATACATTGCCGTATCTCATCAGAGGGAATTTCCCACTGGCTCCTTTCCTTTTTTCCATCTGAACACCCAACTGACCCAGCATTATGTGTTGAAAAGATCACTGCCCCTGCCACTTCTCTGCAGTGTTAACTTTGCCATAAATCAAGTAGTCCAGTTGTGCATGAGACTGCTTCTGAATTCTCTAGTCTGTTCCATTAGCCTATTTTTCTCTCCTTTTGCCATTCGCACACTGTCTGGATTACTGTCCTATAGAAAAGTCTACCCACTTTTTTCTTTAAGACTATCTTGGATATTCCTGACCTTTGCACTTCCATAAAAGTTTTAAAATCAACTTGTCTGGCCCGGCAGCATGATTCAGTGGTCGAATGTTGACCTATGAACCAGGAGGTCACAGTTCAATTCCCAATCAGGGCACCTGTCTGAGTTGTGGGCTCAATCCCCAGTGTGGGGCATCAAAGAGGCAGATGATCAATATTCTCTCTCATCATTGATATTTCCTTCTCTGAAATCGATAAAAATGTATTTTTTAAAATCAGTGTGTTTATTTACACTCCCTACACACACACACACACACACACACACACACACACAAAATCCTTATTGCTATCACTTTGAATTTTTAGATCAATTTGGGTAAAATTGACATTTTCAATATTGTCTTTCTATCCATAAACATAGTATGTCCCTTCATTTGTTTAGGGTTTTTTTAAGGTTCTCTCAGCAATGTTTTGTAGTTTTCAATGTAGAAAACTTGTATATTTTTTTATGAGATTTAGTCCTGAGTGTTTATGTTTTTGGTACTATTATAAATGCTTTCTCTAAATGGTGTTTTATTTTGTTTGTGCCAGTATTGCATTATGGCTTTAAAACAAGTCAAAAAAATTCTTTGACACTTCCTAAGGGGTGGAGTCTAATAGCCTTCCTCTTTAAAATTGTTGGTATTTTTGTTTGTTTGTTTATTTTTTATAGAATATGGCAGAAGTGATGCTGCATGACTTCTGACTCAAAGTCAAGAAAGTTTATGTATTTTATAATTCTCTCTCTTCGGACATTTGTCTTTAAAACCCTAAGCCACAACACAGAGACCCTAAGACAAAATGAAGAAAAAGATGACTAGCCAGTCCTCAGTAGGGCCAGCCCCTGCTGTTCCAGCTCCATCCACTGTCTAAATGCAACTGTATGGAAAAAAAAACACCTGACACATCCAGCTGAGCCCTTCATGAATCCAAAATGCACAGAAATCATGAGAGATAATAAATAATTAAATGATTATTGCTATTTTAATCCATGAAGTTTTGGAGGGATTTGTTACTCAGCAATATAGGTCTGGAACATATATAGAAGTAGACTTTTGTATAATGCTCTTGTATCTAGCAACATTGCCAAACTCAATTATTCTAACAATCTGTAGATTCTTTGGCTTTTAAAATATATATACCATATTCTATCTCATCTGCAAAAAAAAAAAAATGAGTTTTAACTTTTCTTTTTTAGTCCTTATACATTTAATTTCTTTTTCTTGGCTTATTACACTGGCTAGTATTGCTAGTACAATTTTGGAAAGAAGTAATGATAGCAAGCATCCTTGTCTCATTCCTGACCTCAGGAATAAAGCTATCAATATTTCACCATCATTATACTACTTAGTGTAACATTGGGCAGTTTTATGCAGATGTTGTTGTTTTTTGTTTTTCATTTTGTTTTGTTTTCTGAAGATGCCTGCTCTGTTGTGAGTTGGGGAGGTCAATCTTCAGAGGAATCCTCTGGGTCAGAAAATAGGACTGCTATGGCCATTTTATAGATGAGAGAATGAGACCCAGGGAGGAATGCTCAACATCACAGTGCTAACAGCAGGACTAATCAGCAGCTCCTAAGTCTGAAGATCCCACCTGGAGCACAGCACCAAGGAGCACTCTGGGAAGTCTGGCAGTGAAGCCCAGCAGGGAAGTTATGCAGACCCCAAAGCTTGGACTTGCTCTCTTATGTTGGCAGTTAATTAGATAGGAAATTGGTGACTCAGTTCTCCCAAAGAAACACCCAGCCTCGTTTATTGTCCTCAGGATGGAGGTAGGGCTTGAGCCCTTCTTCTTTCTTCCTCTTAACCCTCTGTGGGATCTGTGAGAGCAGAGCCCCAGGTCTCAGACAGTGACCAGCTGACTCAGGACAGCTTGGTCATGCCTTGCCTGCAACAACCCAGTTTGAGAACCCAGAACATCTGCTTGTTCATCTTTTAATCCTCAGGTTTTAGTATCATAAATAGCTGAGATATCAAAATATAGATATATCTTAATATGTTTTATTATTATTTAGGTGCAGCAAGGCAAACAGATAAGGAGACAGTTGCCATTGAAAAGATAGTTTGGCCGGGCCAGTATATCTCAGTGGTTCAGCGTTGACTTATGAACCAGGAGGTTACAATTCAATTCCAGTTGGAGTACATGCCTGAGTTGTGGGCTCAATCCCCAGTATGGGGCATGCAGGAGGCAATCAATCAATGATTCTCTCTCATCACTGATGTTTCTGTGTCTCTCTCGCTCTGCCTTCCTCTCTGAAATCGATAAAAATATATATTTTAAAAGATAATTGTTACAGTTCCAAAGAGGAGGGAGCACGCCACCCCTGGAGACCACATGGGGAAGCACCAGGGTCAGGCAGGAGGGAGAAGGCAGAATGTGGTTTATGCAGGAAATTATGGATGAGGCAGGGTAAGCAGAGTTAGGATTGGCTAATTTGAATGATTTCAACAGGCTCTAGGGCCAAGGGGCTGTCCTTAGTTGTCTGATACCTGTGCTTAGGTGATGAGGGCAGGTAGCCTGGGGTATGAGAAGTGGGTAAAGGAGGTGGTTGGTGGTGTGGGTTGTGGATTGTTTTGTTTACATTGGAAAAGCACATGCACAGGAGAATTGCTTACTTTCTCTAGGCATTGGCTAATCCTGGAAGGGTCTGTCTTCAAGGCCCCTGTTGTCAAAGCATCAAATACAGAAAAGACATTGTTAATGCATGTTGTCACTTACCCATGAGTCCCACTCCAACCTTACCTGGGAAGATCTCAGCTTTAAATAAAAATGACCAACCACTAAAGAGCAGCTGTGACAGAGGAGCTAAGGTGTGTTCACAAATGGTCTGCTTTATGATAGAATTGTGCTTCTCCCACTTGAATTTAGGTATGACCATGCAACTCGATTTAGCCAAGGGGACATGGGTCAAGTGATATGTTACTTCCAGGTAGGAGCTTTTAGGGTCTGGGTGTACTTAACCTCATTCCCTTCTTTTTTCAATCCTTGCAAATTCCAACTCATTCTTTAAGAACCGATTCAAATAACACCTCTTTGGTGAAGACCTCCAAGACTCCAACTCAGTGCTTCTATTTGCTATTCCAATAACCACCTGCACACAGGACTGTTAATGTCAATTCCACCAAACCATAATGACACGTTTGCCCTATGAGTATCTCTGGTTAGGGACAATGGCTCACTCCTTTTGGTGCCTCCAGTGACTAGTACAGGGACTAACACCACATGGATACTTTATGCCCTCCTCCAGAGGAGGTGAGCTTTTTAAAAAATAAAAATAAATCTTTATTGACCAGCCAAAACCGGTTTGGCTCAGTGGATAGAGCATTGGCCTGTGGACTGAAAGGTCCCAGGTTCGATTTTGGTCAAGGCATGTACCTTGGCTGTGGACACATCCCCAGTAGCAAGAGTGCAAGAGGCAGCTGATCAGTGTTTCTCTCTTATTGATGTTTCTGACTTTCTATCCTGCTCCCTTCCTCTCTATGAAAAATCAATACAATATATTTTTAAAGAATCCTTATTGCTCAGATTATTACAGTTGTTCCTCTCTTATCCCCCCAAAGCTCTCTTCCACCCGGTTCCCACCTCACTCTCTTCCCTTACCACCACCACCCTGTCCTCATCCATAGGTGTATGATTTTTATCCAGTCTCTTCCCGCATCCTCCTTTCCCCACAAGATTTCAAGTACCTTCCTATTTAAGTACTCCCAAGCTCAGGAAGAAGGAGCCTCCGAATTATTCAGATTCCAGGGCACAGATGGGCCACATTTGACAGTGACAGGACTCAAAAATTAGCCGGTAACGTCCAGCCATATCTGCCCCTCTGCCTCTTCATTCCCAGGAGCCAGCATGCATAAGAGTTGACTCAGGTTAAGATGTAGTGAGATATGTAAAGCCAGGTTGGGGTTTGGAAAATGGAGGTCCCCTGGGAAAATTTATCTCTCTTCGTTGGGGTCCTCCAAAAGCCGATCCGAAGAGAAGGATTTTATTGCAAATAGTTTATTGGAGAGTGATTCCCAAGACGTACAGTTAGGGGAGTGGAAAAGGAAGACAAGGAAAGGAAGATCGTCAATGAAGGGCAAATTACCCCCGTGGACAATTAGAGTTTGACTCCATGGGGTAATTCTGGAAAACAATGTGAAACATGTAGTCAGAGTTTTCCCACTAGAGAGGCGAGGAATTGGGGTCTTTGCCCACCAACTCCTGACAATCATGGTTGAAGGCTGCTCCCAGAGGGTAGTAATTCCCCTGCTAAGACAGACCAGGGGTCTGGCAATCAGAGAAAGACATTAAACAAAGAGATGCAGGTAACAACAGTCAGAAGTTGGGGTTCCACGTGCTGAAATGGTGAGGTTTGTGTGGATGTGAATGGAGCAGCTGTAGTGTCTGCCACAGGGCTCAGGTCATATAGCAAAAGAGAGCTCTGCTTTCCTTAGGTAGCCTTGCTTCATGTGTGTCTCCTGCATGCACCACCCTAAGGAACTTAAGGAGAGTGGGTGGAACTTAGTTGAGTGGGTGGCCATTATCTGGGGCAGCAGTTGGCATTAGTGGGGTCCCATCCATGATACCCCACTAGCAGCACTCCAACCTGTTCCAAGGGTGGGGCCAAGGGACACCCGGCTCTTTCACCTGTCTAACTCCCACTCATCCGACAGTGCTCATCTCAACATCAACTCCTTCAAAAGCCCTTCTTTGTATTCCCATTCCCACCTGTACTCACCTCTTCTATGTTCACTGCACCGTATTTCTTGCCTATCTCCCCAATTCAGTTGTGAGCCCCTTGAAAGCACAACTTATGTCTTGATCATAGTTGAATCTCTAGTCTCTGACATGTGCTCAAAAATATTTTTATATATTACTTTAACTAATATTTGCCAAATATTTCTAAGTGCCAGGTACTTTATATAGATTTTCTTTGTGTTTTTACACATAAGTCAGTCAGAGAAAGCTAAATATCACATAATCTCACTCATTTGCAGATTATAATGAATAACATAAACTGATGAACAAAAACAGATCCAGAGACAGAGAAGCATTGATCAGATGCTCGAACCTGAGGGAAGGTAGGGGAGGGTGAGGGTAAGGGGTAGAGGTGAGCCAAAGGACTTGTATACATGCATATAAGCCTAACCAATGGACAAAGACACCAGGGGGGGTGAGAGCATGAATGGAAGTGGGGGAGGGCAATGGAGGAATAAGGACACATATAATACCTTAATCAATAAAAAAAAAAGTTAATTATTTCTTTTTTAGCTAGTTAGTCACCACAGAAAATTTGGAAAACCATAGAAAATATAGAATATAGAAAAATATAAGCTAATGAAATAGACAAACTGTGAGTATAATTAATTAAGAAAAGAAGAGGAAAGCTTAGGTAATAGATACTGGAGAGTATTAAAACCATAAGATAATACTATAAATATAGTTACATGAATATATTTGAAAGCTAGAGGGAATAGGCAACTTTCTAGAAAACTATAATTTACCAAAATTTGCTTAAGAAAAATCTGATGTAATGATCCAATTATAATTTAAGAAGTTGAATCAATTATCAAAAATTTTCTTCCCCAACTCAGACAAAATCAGTATAATCTTGACACATAAAATTTGGCAACAGCAGCACAAAAATTCAAGACCAACTTCAATTATTAACATAGAGGCAAAATAATTCTTAATGAAATAACTGCAAATGGAATTTTCAGCATATTAAAAAATAAATTACGACCCATTGAAAGTTCTGACAATTATCTTAGGAATTCAAGGATGGTTTAACATGAATAATACCTACTAATATAATACATGATATCATTAGGTTAGAACAGTGGTCAGCAAACTCATTAGTTGACGGAGCCAAATATCAACAGTACAATGATTAAAATTTCTTTTGAGAGCAAAATTTTTTAAACTTAAACTGCTTCTAATGCCACTTCTTCAAAATAGACTCGCCTAGGCTGTGGCATTTTGTGGAAGAGCCACACTCAAGGGGCCAAAGAGCCACATGTGGCTTGCGAGCCACAATTTGCCGACCACGGGGTTAGAAGATAAAATCCAGATCATTTCAATAGATGCTAAGAAAGCATTGTAAACTATAACCAAATTGTAACAATAAACTTTATTAATTGATGAAGAATATTACCAAAAATTTATAAGTGTCCTACGTAATGACTTAATGATGAAACATAAGCTGTGTTTTTATTGAAGTTAAAATTAATATAAGAATAACTGACTTTAGCATTTCTATTTTACATCCATTTTAAGGAGTGTTGGACATCGAAATAAGAAAAGACAAGAAAAGAAATAGTAAGATTATTGGAAAGGAAGAGCAAAATAAATCTCTCTTCTCTCTTTTCTGTCTGTCTCTCTCTCTAAAGATAACATGATAAACTATACAGAAAATCAAAAGAATCTACAGAAAAAATATTTAAAAATAAGAGTGTTTAATAAGTTTCCTGTATATAAGATAAACATTCAAAACTATAATAGTGTTCCTACACATTGAGAAATATATATAGTATATTATATATTCACATAATGTATACGTATTAATATATCTCAAAAATATATAACCTCAATGGATATATATACATACATATATAAAGCAACATAGAAAAAGTATTTTGCTGTAATGGTAAGTGAAAAGCAAATGACAAGATGATAATGACGATGGTGTGTGTGTGTGTGTGTGTGTGTGTGTGTGTGTAAGGGATTGACTGGGAAGGATGAGGGGACTTTCTGGAGTGACCCTAATGTTCTACATGTTGATAAAGTTTTGAGTTACACAGGCAGATGGAGTTGTCAAAACCCAGCAAATGTTCATTTAAAATTTGAACGTTTCATTTCACATAAATTTCAAGTCAAAAGAAAAAATGTAAACAAATATTGGACTCTAATTAATGATATGTGGTCTGCTGTATTTTAGGGGGTGTTAAAGGATGCCTGTGTTTGAAATTTATTTTAACAACAACAAAAAGATGGGTTGATAGATGGGTAGAAAATGGCTGAGTGGATAATTATGTGATAAAGGCAGGAGAGAAAATGTTGATGGCCGGAATCTGGGTGGTGGATATGCAGGCACTCACTGTCATATTCTTTCAACACCGTTTATTCAACTGTCATAATAGAGTATTAAAATAAAGTATGCTGTGGTGGCAATTATGTGCAAACATGTATGCCTGAATATTTATGATGTTTTCCCCTTTAAAATAGTCCTTCTTTCCTTCTCTGCCTTCCTCCCTCATCATCCTACAAATAGCAAAGGAGTCCAGGGCTGGGTTGGCAGCAAATCCCTTCTCAGGTTCCACACCGGCCCATCCAGCCCTGCTCGCCCCTTCCCCCATGCAGGATCAGTTACTCCTTCTGATGGGCAACTGTTTAGACTGCAACCCACAGCCAGCGCATGGAGTTGTAAGGGGGTCGCATGCACACAGGAACCCCACTACCAACAACCTCGGACACCAAGCACTGGATTTATCTCTGTGTCCCCCGCCCCAGCTCCTGGCCTGGCAGGCAGTGGATCTGCGAGGATTGTTTAGGGAAAGCACAGACGGAGAGGGAAAAGTGTCCTGTGTCCAGCAGGTGGACTTCCTGATTTCCCCCCCAAACTTTCTTGAACGGTGTCCAATTGCCTTTTGGGAAAAAAGAACCCACAGCTCCCCCAGGGGCCTCAGCGATGCCCTTGATGAGGCTTTTCACCAAGTTTTTCATCAAGGGAGGAGGAACCAGCATGCTGACTTGCAATGATGTTCGTTTGCTTGGCTATGTGTTTATGTGTTTATTGTTGGCTTACTTATTTTTTTTCTTTTGTCTGTTATATGCTTCCTTTAAAAAAATCCAGAGAAGGAAACCTTTATACATAAAGAAATTTGAAATTTTTGAATGCCCGCTTTCCCATCTGAAATGTCACTTGCACGTTAAGTCTGTGTCCCTGAGTTGCTGTGGCAACCTCGGCAGCACTCTTTGCCAGGGTGACAAAGGGGCCCTTTGTTAGCCGGGAGGCCAGGTCTGGGTGCAGGGACATCCTATTCAGCCCCTCACAACAAAGGAGCACACGTCCCACTCTCTGAGCAGGGCAGCACCCGCCCGATTATGCCTGCACTGTTGACAACCTTCCACAGGGAAACGGGAAAAGACACCCCCTTTATGGTCATCTTTGAACCAAAGTTGTTTTTTTCTTTTTTCTCTTTCTGTGCTGCTTGCCATACAAAAACCCCTGCAAAGGGGCCCACTCGTGCTCCCACAAAGAAAAACACCGACTGTGAGGCCTCCCTGCAAGGCGGGGAGGCTCCCAATCTTAACTGAATCGCCTAAACTTGGTTATTAAAAATGGAACTCTAGCAGCAGTGGTGCGGAGATGGGTTGTTCAGATTTTACCAAGCAGCCTGGCCCCTGGCCCTAACAGTGGTCCTGACGGCTCCCGGCTCTGGAGTAGGCTCTAGACGCAAAAGCAAGGGCCTAGCACTAAGGGCAGCCCCCCATTACAGCCTTGGACTCTCTTCCTTTGAAGTTGAGGCCCAAGGGGCAGTGCCTTGCCCAAGCTGGCTGAGCTAGTCCCCTGAGAGCAAGGCTGGGGCCCAACATGTAGACTTTCAGGCCGAGGCTTTTCAAGGTCACAGGCTGATAGAGAACAGCCCCAGGCCCAGGCTGCAGGCCATTGTCTACTGCTACTGCCAGATCCATGGGGTTCTGCCCCCACCATTTACCGGTTAAGCCCATTTGAGGCTCTTGTGGCCCCTTTTCCTTTCTTCTATCACTGCTCCCACCAGCCCATGTTTCTCTCTGATGCAGTGTTGTGTGTGGATGGGAAGACTGGGAGCTCAATGTAACCAGGACCGGTGTCTGTCTTAGTCACTGTGCATCAGGTGCCAGTACACTGCCTGGCACACAGTATATACTCAGAAAGGATTTGCTGAACCAATGAATCATGAACGAATGAGTCTACAGTATCAGTATGGACTCACTTCATCCTATCGGGCGCTCCTGGAGGTTGAAGTGATTTTCCTCATGTAATTCCATTTCCTGCTGTCCTCTGCTGCCAGGTCCAGAGCTGGGGAAGGCAACCAAGATGACAGATGTGGTCCCTGCTGAGAGGGGCTGCATTCAGACAGATGTGTAGTCAGTTGAGGGCAGTGAGTACCCAAAGAGGGTTACCCAGAATCTGTAGGAGCTGGGGGGGGTGGAGGCTGCAGGAGGCAAGAAGGAAGGATGTAAGGAGTACAGAAAGAATTCCAGGATGAGGACACTCCCAAACAAAAGAATGACCAGGAGCTGCCTAAGCAAAGAAGAATGCTTCGGTCAACGAAACAGCCAAAGCAGAGACAGAGTGGGGTGAGGTAGCTTGTTACGTACAACCTCCCCTGCTCCTATGAAGGTGTTTGTTGGTAGAGAATACAAGGCATGGAAGGGAGAATGTAGACACAGCTGGACAGGCAAAGCCAGAAGGAGGACCCTATGAGCCAGGCTTAGGAGTTTGAAGCCAAGGGGACCATGCACAGGTGTATAGGTCATGTACTGTGTAAAGGGGATGAGTAGAGTTGCCGTCCAGCCTGCATTTAACTTTAGCCTATGGCCTTGGCTGAATCCCTCCACTTAAAGAGGCACCAGGGTCAGCTTGCAAAGGCATTGGTAACTCAGGTGTCTCTTCCCAGGGGTGGGCAACAGTGTCCTCAGTCCAATCTTCAAACAGCGTGTTGGAGGGAAGAGGTACCAAGTCCAAAAGGAGGCTGGGCAAGAATCAGGATAAATAAGAAGGCCCTAGAGATTCATGAGGGGCCATTTGGGCTGCCAGTGACATCTGAACATGCACCCCACCCCAATCCACCCAGACTCTCCAGCCATCTGCACCAGTGGGTGAAGGCATTTGCAAAGGGGCAGTGGAAACTCTCAGCCTTCAAGTCAGTTCTAGATTTAGAGAGAAGACAAGGCAGGATGGGGGCAGATTCTGAGAAAGGGAGGAAGTTCTGGTTTTGGAAGTCTCCATGGGATGGGGCTGGAGGAACAGTGAAAAGGCTGAGGGTGATACAAAGAGGCCTACAAGTTGGACATATTAATTCAAGATGGGCAAGTGGCAGTACTAAGGGGGAGACCATCTCTAGTGCATCCTCAGCAATGAGGATGGGATGGTCTTTGGAGAAAGGGAAGTTCAGAACCAGAAGACTGGATGGACTAGATCCCAAGGTGGGAGAATAAGACCTCAGGCCAGCAGCTGGACTCAGGCATGAGGGAGCAGCCAGCCCTGGTCTTCTCAAAGGACAGGGGTGGAATCGTAGTGTGTCCCAGATGCTCAGCCCTGCTCCTCACACATGGTACATTAGTTATAAATATTTGTTCCATCAATGACTAAATTGATAACATGTGTGATCAAGATATTCTGAATATCATCTGTGAATGTCTGAGAGATTCAGAAGGGAAGGAAGCAGGGTAGGGTGTGCAGGAGAGGAGTCTATTTGATGATGTAACAAATCCCCCCCCCCCAAATTTCAATGGTTTAACCTCATTGGAGGGTATAGTCTAGTTGTTCCTCACTTGGCTGACAGCTTTCCTCCATGTGGTGATTCAGGGATCCAGGCTTTCTCTATCTTAGGTGCCACCATCCCTGAAGGCTTTGGAGTCCTTTGCCTCGAGCTGGCAGACAAAGACAGGGAACAGTGAGAAGTCCCAGTTGCTTATAATCAGGAAATGATGCATTACTTCCACTTACTTTCCCTTGATGAGAACTAGTCCAGAGCTAACCTTAGATGCAAGGCAGGCTAGGAAATGTAGTCCCGGGCTGGAAAGATACCTTCTGAAGCCAGTGTTGCCCCATGGATGAGCAGGCCAGATTTTTGGGGCACCTACATAGGAAGTGACAGGTATGTGAACAAATCAGAGGTTCAGGGAACAGATTTGTGGTAGTGGCCAAGGACAAGAGCAGCCGCCACGTGAGCCTTGAATACGACTCTTGGCCTTGTTTGAGATTCTATCTGGGACATGGAGATGGATTGTGTGGGGTGGGGGATGACTGTCTCACCTCTGATCCTCACTTAGCTCGGGTAATGGAGCTCATCCACTCATTATTCTTTTTTAAATATTGTTATTAAATGTATTGGGATAACACTGGTTCGTAGCATTATAAAATTTTCAGGTGTACAAAAATTAATTACCCTAAGTTTGACCCTCATTTTTTACAAATGAGGAAGCAGATGCAGAGAGAGTGCACTAAGCCAAGTCAGCCAGGGTGAAGCCAGAACTGGAACCCAGGGCACCTGTTTCTAGCCCCTCTGGTCCACTGCATCTAAAGTGATCTAACGCTGGCAGACAGCCTGGCCCATCACAGCACTGCCCTACGCAAGAAAGGGGAGCAAGCAGCCAGCCTTCAGGACTCTGCATTTTCTTTCCCCAGCAGTGGGGAGGAGGGGCCTTTGTTTCCCAGCCCCCGGAGGCGGGGCTTGGCTAGGCTCCCCTGCTGGGTCAGGCATTCTTCCATTATTGCTCAGCAACTGGGCTACATGGTAAAGATCTCTGAACATGTGTTTAAACACTATCGGCTCTGTCCCTGTGTCTGTTACATTCTCCTTTGTCCTGGAGGTGGACCCAGACATCTTTTCCATCAAAAATTCAATGGGACCCTTACAAAGTGACAGTGGATTAAATAACAACATCTATGATGAGATTTTCCCCCACACCCTTTTCTTTTCTTTTTTTCTTTCTTTTCTTTCCTTTTCTTTTTTTTTCTTTTTTTCTTTTCTTTTCTTTTTTCTTTTCTTTCTTTTTTTTTTTTTTGATCCAGCACCAAAAACCAAAGGCCAAAAAGGCAATCAATCTCAGCTGCTTTGAAACAGGCTGTGTCAGTCCAAAGGTTGTCTCACTTGGGACACTGCGTTGGAGCCTCCTATTAAATTTGCAGCCCATGAGGATCACAGGGCTGCAATTCCAGTGCTCCACCCAGTGTCAGCACACAGCAGGTCCATTCAACCTAGGATGCAAAACCACAGCACTGAGCCCTCTGAAAGGCAGTGAGTTCAAGTTGGCCAAGACAACTGTGATTTGTGATTTTCCCGTTTATTTTTTTAAATTTATCTTTGTTGTTAAAAGTACTACAGATGTCCCCTTTTTTCTCCCCCAATGACCCCCTCCTCCCCTCTCCAACCCCTCCCCAGGCCTTCGCCTTCACCACACGAATGTCTGGGTCCATGGGTTATACATATACCAGGATGCAGACAAGTTCTTTGGTTAATCTCTCCCTTCCCCCACATGTTCTGGATCTATTTTGTCAGTTTATTTTTTCATGCGGTATTTATCTTTCTCTGACTGGCTTATTTCGCTGAGCATAATAATCTCCAGGTGCCTCCATGTTGTCTCAAAGGGTAAGAGATCCTTTTTTATAGCTGCGTAGTATTCCATCGTGTAAATGTACCACAGCTTTTTTTATCCACTCATCTACTAATGGGCACTTGGGCTGTTTCCACATCTTAGCTATTATAAATTATGCTGCTGTGAACATGGGGGTGCATATAGTCTTTCTGATTGGTGTTGCAGGCTTCTTAGGATATATTCTTATAATGGGATCACTGGGTCAAATGGAAGTCTTTGAGGAAACTCCACACTGTTTTCCATAGTGGTTATACCAGTCTGCCTTCCTACCAGCAGTGTACTAGGGTTCCTTTTTTTCCACATCCTCGCCAGCAATTGTTGTTGATTTATTGATGGTAGCCATTCTGGCAGGTGTGAGGTCATTTTATTGTCATTTTAATGATTAGTGATGTGGAGCGATTTTTCATTTGTCTCCTGGCTATTTGTATGTCCTCTTTGGAGAAGTGCCTCGTTAGGTCCTGTGCCCATTTTTTAATTGGATTGTCTTCCTTCTGTTAAGTTGTGTGAGCACTCTATAAGCTTTGGAAATTTACCTCTTACCTGATGTAACAATGGTAACTATGTTCTTCCAAACTATAGATTCACTTTTCATTTTGTTGATGGTTTTTTGGTTTTTTGTGTGTGGTTTTTGTTGTTGTGCAGAAGCTTTTTATTTTGATCGAGCCTCATTTGTTTATTTTTCCCTTTGTTTCTCTTGCAAACTTTTTCATTTTGCCGTAGTCATATTTATTTCTCCTTGGTTTCCCCCTGTAAATCCAAGCAGTCTCACATTGCCTTAAAATTAATGAACACATCACTATGGAGAGTCCCCCCAGTGCCTAGCTTGGTGTGGATTAGGGTTAAATAATCAATAAATCATTTGTTGAGTGTATGAACCAATTAAGTAATTAGTTTCTCGAATAATATTATTTCCTGGAAACAGGGTACGAGAGTAACTTGCCTGTCGCAAAGGAAGCAGGTTGCAAATTGGAGGATTGGAAGGTGCACACAGCAGCTCGAGGGCCTGTGACCCTCCACCCCTGCTCTGCCTCTGAACCCTCCCTGCCTGTGGCCCCTACCCCCAAACCTCCCCCTCCTGGACAGCCTTCTCCTCTGCTGCTCACAGCCTCACCTCGATAAAGGTGAATGCATAAAAGAAAAAGTTAAGCAGGTGAATCGCATGGAGTAAGGGGATTACATGTGAGGTGGGATATTCAGGAATGGACTCTGGTTAAGGTGACATTGGACCAGGGCAGGTCAAGGGAGAAAACCAGGAGACTGTTCAGCTGTTACAGCAATTATTCCTAAGAGAGGTGATGGTGGCTTAGGATAGGGTGGTAGCCATGAGTATGGTACGCTTTTCTTTAAAAATATATAAGATTTCAGTAGCAATTAAGTTGCCATTGAGATTGAGGGGGAAGAAGGTTGGGGGGTATCAAGAATTCAATCGGGAAAATTCCACTGGGGATGTCTATTCAGTTTCGTGTGGAGAGAGCAGGCAAATAGCGGGTTACCTGGGTCTGGAGGTCAGAGGAGGGTCTCAGACCAGCCATACAAAATTGGAGTTAAATAAGAGGATCAAATGAAGGGTCTAGGACACTGAGAATCTTAGAGAAGAGACACACAGATCTATGCTGGTTCTCTCCCAGCTAACTTGGTCCAATATTTCAGGGTGCGCACTTTAAATTGATGTCGCAGCAAAATCGCCCATATTTTACCCGTCTAAGTCCTTCCAGGCCTCTCAGAGATGGGTTTTAACAAACCATGTCTATCCGGGGGCCTGCGGAACTTTCTCCAAATGCCCGTTCCTGAGTTAGTTTTGCCCTCATAGATTCCAACTCAGTGGATCTGGGTCTTTATTTTGTAAAAGTGTCCCAGATGGCTTTGATGGGCACCCCAAGTATATCCATTGGTCAGAATCTTGAAAGCTAAACTCTCACTGCCAAGAATATTGTAAAAGAAGAACAAAAGTGGAAACAACCTGAATATCCAAATGACAGAGGTGGGTGTTCTCATCCTCATTTTATAGACGAGGGATCTGCAGCTAGGAGATTAAACCATGTTCTAAAAATCACATAGATGGTGACTGGCAGCTAGGATTTGATACATTTTAAGACCAACTGTATGGGTTTTTTAAGAGAGAGAGAGAGAGAGAGAGAGAGAGAGATTTTTGTTTTACTTGTTTATGCATACATTGATTCTTGTATGTGCCCTGACTGGGGATCGAACCCACAACCTTGGCCAGTCTAACCAACTGAGCTACCCAGAGAGGGCTCCAATGTGAGTTGTTGTCACCGCACCACAACACTGATGCTCAGGCGTGACAGAAGTAAGTCCCCTGCCCCTGAGCCAACTTTTCAGCCTGAGAGAGTGAGGCTTTAGCCAGTGGGGCTCCAATCCTCGTACAGTCAGAAGTCTCAGGTGGATGAATGCCATGCCCAGCCCCCACAGGTGTGCTTTATTGGTTCTGAGTGGGGCTTAGCCTCAGAGGCCACAGGCTAGCTGCCCCCAGTGCTCAGTCATCCCAGGGTCTCTTTCCCTCTCCCCTGGGAGCCCAGCCCCAGATCCTGTCCCTCTCCCACCTCAGCGCCAGTCCTCAGGGTCCTGGCAGGAGAGGGTTAAAGTGCTGAGAACTCAGGGGCTCTTCTCTCATGAGAATGGAATGTGGAGGGGAGTGAGTTGAGCGGGATGTGGCTGCCCAGTGCTGAGCACAGCCATTGTTACAGAACAATCGACCCCAGGAACAGGACAGCAGACACTAATTACGGGACACTTGTGTAGTCCTGTAATTAGGAGGCCTCTGTGACCATCAGCACAAGAAGCTGAGCTCACCGGCTTGCTCTAGTCATAGCTTTCTCCAAACCTCTCTGCTCAGGAGTTGCAAGAACTAAAACTGCTAACTCGGGGCATCATAAAAGACAGCCCTGGTCACGTTACTATCATCCAGACGCTTGGCAAACACAGCAAACATGGACACTCAGGCCCCAATTCCAGACACGTGGTGAGTCTGAGTGGCAATGAAGGTGGTCTGTGGAGATAGATAGAAGTCCAAATCCAGCCCTCCTTGGAAGCTGGCAGGAGTCCCGGCAACCTTCTCGGAGCTGCTAAGAACCCTCGCCCCTTAGCGAGGACCTGGGTGCCCTGCGGATGTTGCCTGAGTCTTGTGAGTTCATCAGTGGATCCTCAAACATTGCTTGAACCGCAAGCCAGCTCACAGGAAGACCAGGTCGGGTGTCTGCTTCTCTGCTCACACAGAGCTGAGGACCTGATGGGAACATATTGAAACCTGGAGTGATGTGATGCGGGCTCTGAGGGGAGGGAATGCAGGTGGCAAAAGACTTCAACTTCAATTGACCCCTGGATTACGTGACTTGATGCAGGAATCAGAACCTTATGGTAACCCATCCTGGGCAAACAGGATCATTGATGGCTAAGTGTGCTGAACGAGGGAAGAGCTGCAGCTGGCCTCAGAAATAACCAGAACCCAAAGTTACCTGCCACCAGGACTCTCTCTTGACTTCATTCTTCCACACTGGCTTTCTGGGCCCTCCCTCACATCTTCCAGGCTATCCTATCGGAAATGTCACACCTTTTCCCTTTCATCCAATTTGAAAATTCCCAGGAAGGCTTCTGTTGCCCCAACAGGATCTCTGTCCCAAGCTGTGGTCCCGTTGGGGAAGTAAGCTGCAATGATTGACAGCCCACAGAGCCAAAAGGGAACTAGGATGGGAAGCTTCTCCCCCAACAACAGGAATGGGGGGCCAGGTAAAATTCGTTCCCTGCAGCTTTCACATACCTTATTCCACTTAAACCTCACAACCACTGAGTGTGATAAGGTATG
This sequence comes from Antrozous pallidus, assembly GCA_027563665.1. Taxonomy (NCBI): domain Eukaryota; kingdom Metazoa; phylum Chordata; class Mammalia; order Chiroptera; family Vespertilionidae; genus Antrozous; species Antrozous pallidus. The sequence continues at coordinate 74,483,067 of CM050518.1, forward strand.
CCCAGTCCCTATTCTGACAGATGAAAAAACATTAAAACCACTTGGCTGGTGGGATGCAGTGTTGACCCATGAACCAAGAGGCTGCTGGTTAGCTTCTCTGTCAGGATGCATGCCTGGGTTGTGGGCTCAATCAGTGCTTCTCTCTCATCAGTGTTTCTATCTCTCCATCCCTCTCTCTTGTTCTAAAAATCAATAAAAATATATGTTAAAAAGACTAAACTAAGACTTGAGAAGTTGAAGTGGCTTTCTCAAAGTCGCACAGCTAGCCAATGGCAGAGATGGACTTCCTGGCCAGGTCTCCCTGTATCCCAAGGCCACACCGTCTGCTGTGTTGTGCTGAATGCACGTTAGAAGCACGAGGGAGAGGTCCAGGCTCACGGACTGTTTGTCCAGGTGAACCGAAGAAGGATGGCGATGCTGGGGAAACCAAGCAGGAGAAGGGACCGGTGAGCTGCGATCATATTCCAGGGAGAGGTGAATGTCAGACTAAACTTTGTCTCTTGTTTAGAAGCCAGCGAGGTTTTATGAGCAAGGGTGTAATATTGGATCTGGGGTGCTAGCCTAGATATCTAAATGCTGGGAATATGCCAGTCATCCAGAGAGAGGGTAGGTTCTCAGGAACCACACACTGTTCTCAGCTCCTCCCTCTCCGCAGCTGTCAGTCACCCTCACCTGGACATCCTCAGTCCTTAGGTGGACCAGATTCTGGACTCCATATCTGTGTGACACTCTTTAACCTGACAAGGAAGAAATTGGTGTGATAGTCCTTTTCATGGGACCCGGCTAGTAGGTGGGAAGGTAAAATACAGCCTGGTTGGCTTCAGCACCGACCTATGAATCAGGAGGTCGCAGTTCGATTCCTGGTTAGGATACACGCCCAGGTTGCAGGCTCGTTCCCCAGAGTAGGGTGTGCCAGGGGCAGTCAATCAATAATTCTCCCTCATCATTGATGTTTCTATCTCTCTCCCCCTCTCCCTTCCTCTCTGAAACCAATAAAAAAATATATATTTAAAAATAGAGCTCTCAAAGGAGCCAGAAGAAGGAAGGTGGGGTCAAAGACTGTCAACCAGACTGGAGGTCCAGGCAAGACTCTGGGTTCAGAGGAGACCATGCTCTCAATTTCTTTATCTTGAACAAAAGTTCTGTTTGGCGAAGAAACATCAACCCGAAATGACCTCAGTCAGTGGTGGTTTGGGCTGATTCGGGGTGGCACCTGACAGAACCAGTAAATAAGGAAGGCAGAGACATTTGACAGAGATTTCGTAATTGTTGTTGCAGGTAGCACCTCAGAATTGCAAGTGTCAGATGTCTTGGTAAACAAGCCTTTGAAAGCTCACTTCAAAATCAATACAGGAAATGGTTGTCTGTGGAGATCATGCACAGACTCCTCGGGAGCAAATTAAACAACCCCGCGCCATCATGGATCCCTGGGGCTTGAGAGAGAAATTTCTGTGAGAGCAAACACACAGATTCAAACGTGAGTGCATCTTGAATGCCCCAAATGGATCTGAGGACCATGAGCTTTGGAAAACTGTGTCGGATGATTCCCAACACGGCTCTGTCGGGACAGACACTGGCGTCCAAGATGCCGGTGAGGGCTGAAATAGCACTGCTTCTTTAAAAAGGAGTAGAAAAGACAATATATCAAATTAGTTTATAACATATAAGTTAAAATGGGTATATGTAAGTGAAATTATTCCAGTAAGATTTGTAAGTAAATATCTATGTCAATGATGCCCTAATGGTTTTTGATATTTAAATTGGCCAAAATTTTGGAAGCTATTGTAAGTTAGAAAATGGATTGGGGGGCGGGAATTACTAGTCTCAGTTGTCCGGTATTTAAACATATATAATATTGGATGTTACTATGGCTATGGCACTTCCCCAGCTCCATGTTACCTGGTGGGTTCCACAAATATAGAAGAATGTACCAGCTTTAGGTTAAAAATGATGAATTGAACCCAATCTTTGAGGTCTGCTCCCCTTAGAAATTCTATTAAAGTGACAATAAGGAATCTATCAACAACAAATAAAGCCTGTATTAACAAGGATTAACAGAAGAAAAAGCAACAACAATATTTTGGAAGCTGAAGAGCCGATGAAAAGTAAAGCTTATTCAGCCCAGAACTAAGAAAGCTGAATTCAAAGACAGCAAGAAGTAAATCCAAGAACAAACTTAATTTACACTCAGGAATCCCCCCCCCCCCACTGCCCCTCCAGTATCAGCCATTGTAGTCAGGCGTCTCTGGAAGCAGAGATGAGGGTGCAACGAAAAGGTGGAAGATGCGTGGAAAGTCTGCTGAGGAGTCAGCTGGACTCTCTCCCAGCCCTCTCCTGCCTCCTCACGCCCAGGCCGAAGGCTGAAGGTCTGCTCTCTGGGAAGGCACCCAGCGAGCAGAGTTGAAGAAAACAAGAGAAGCAGACCCGGCCGGCCGCACTGACTGCACCGCAGCCCTGCTAGCCTCACGGGGTAGCAGAGGGGTGCTGGGAAGCGCCCCGGCTCCCTCCCCTGGAGGCACCAAGGGCGGGGGGGGGGGGGGGGGGGGGGCCTCTGCGAATGGCTTTCTTGCTGGCCAGTTGCGGAGTGAGTAGACCGCGAGGGTCTGGGAGAGGGGCCGGCCCTCATCCCTGAGGCCCCGGGGTCCCTGCTGTCTGTCCTCCGGGGCCGTGGGCTCGAAAGTCGCTTTCTCCCTGCCTCCTTCCCGCCGCCCTCGGGGGGTCTAGATTCAGGATTTGTTCCTAGCGTCCAAGACTTTGATAAGAACCTTACAGAGGCTGATGCTTACCTGCAAATCTTGATAGAACAATTAAAGCGTTTTGATGACAAACTTCAAAACTGCAAAGATGATGAACAGAGAAAGAAAATTGAAACTCTCAAAGAGACAACAAATAGCATGGTAGAATCAATTAAACACTGCATTATGTTGCTGCAGATTGCTAAAAGTACTACTAATCCTGTAGATGCAATATATCAACCTAGTCCCTTGGAGCCTGTGATCAACACAATGCCTTCCCAGTCTGTCCTTACCTCCAGAATCTGCTCAGTTGTGTAAGTCAGAGCAGCGTCCATCTTCCCTACCAGTTGGACCCGTGTTAGCTACCTTGGGACATCATCAGACTCCAACACCAAATAGTACCGGCAGTGGGCACTCCCCACCTAGTAGCAGTCTAACTTCTCCAAGCCATGTCAGCTTGTCTCCAAATGCAGTCCCGGAGTTCTCTTACTCTAGCTAGCAGTGAAGATGAATTATATGATGCTGATGAATTTCATCAAAGTGGCTCATCCCCAAAGCGCTTAATAGATTCTTCTGGATCTGCTTCAGTCTTGACCCACAGTAGCTCAGGAAATAGTCTAAAGCATCCAGATACCACAGAATCACTTAATTCTTCCATGTCCAATGGAACAAGTGATGCTGACCTTTTCGATTCCTATGATGACAGAGATGATGAAGGGGAGGCAGGGTCGGTGAAAGAGCACAAGAGCGTTATCATGCATCTCTTGTCACAGGTTAGGCTTGGAATGGATCTTACTAAGGTAGTCCTTCCAACATTTATTCTTGAAAGAAGATCTCTTTTAGAAATGTATGCAGACTTTTTTGCACATCCAGGACCTGTTTGTGAGCATTAGTGACCAAAAGGATGCCAGAGACCGAATGGTTCAGGTTGTGAAATGGTACCTCTCAGCCTTCCATGCAGGAAAGAGAAGATCGGTTGCCAAAAAGCCATACAATCCCATTTTGGGTGAGATCTTTCAGTGTCACGACATTACCAAATGATACTGAAGAGAACACGGAGCTAGTTTCAGAAGGACCAGTTCCCGGGGTTTCCAAAAACAGTGTAACATTCGTGGCTGAGCAGGTTTCCCATCATCCACCCATTTCAGCCTTTTATGCTGAGTGTTTTAACAAGAAGATACAATTCAATGCTCATATCTGGACCAAATCAAAATTTCTCGTAATGTCAATTGGGGTGCACAACATAGGGCAGGGCTGTGTCTCCTGTCTAGACCATGATGAACATTACATCCTCACATTCCCCAATGGTTATGGAAGGTCTATCCTCACAGTGCCCTGGGTGGAACTAGGTGGAGAATGCAATATTAATTGTTCCAAAACTGGCTATCGTGCAAATATTGTCTTCCACACGAAACCTTTCTATGGGGGCAAGAAGCACAGAATTACTGCTGAGATTTTTTCTCCAAATGACAAGAAGTCCTTTTGTTCAATTGAAGGGGAATGGAATGGTGTCATGTATGCAAAATATGCAACAGGGGAAAATGCAGTTTTTATAGATACCAAAAAGTTGCCTATAATCAAGAAGAAAGTGAGAAAGTTGGAAGATCAGAATGAGCATGAATCCCGCTGCCTTTGGAAGGATGTCACTTTCCACTTAAAAATCAGAGATATTGATGCAGCAACTGAAGCCAAGCATAGACTTGAAGAAAGACAAAGAGCAGAAGCCCGAGAAAGGAAGGAGAAGGAAATTCAATGGGAGTCGAGATTATTTCATGAAGATGGAGAATGTTGGGTTTACGGTGAACCATTATTGAAACGTCTTGGTGCTGCCAAGCATTAGGTTGGGAAATGCAAAGTTTACACCTGATAACCAGGGCAGTAAGCGTAATTAAGCAACAGTCTTCCTTTGGGAGAACACATTTACTCCCTTCTTATTGCAGTGGTTCCTATCTCAGGGATACTGGATTTTCCGATACAGATGAACAATTAAAGCGAGAAAAGCTTCCCCTTTTCCTCTTTCATGGCAGTTACAATTTTGACTTCAGTCCTGAGAAAAACTTCAGGTTTTGAAAACACCATGTCTGCTCCTTTTCCAAACCCCAGGCTTTGAAAAGCATTTAAAAATCCCAGTCTCAAACTCTGCACTCTAGTACTGCTATTGAGATAATACATCATCTGTTTCTTAGTTCATATAATCTTGGGATATATATATATATATATATATATACACACATACACATATATACCTGATGCCAGATTTTTCATAAATATTCCATCTGTAAATATTGGTTCCTCTGAGTTCTTAGAAATTTAGCGCAATGTATTAAAATCAAGTATTAAGAAATTTCATGGTCTCACCTACAATAACTCTTATTCTTTTATTTTGTTATTGTTACCTAACTCTGGGTTACAGTTTAATTATACTCAGTGCTTCTTAGGGCTTCATAAAGTGCTTTTTCCAACCTTAAAAAAAAAAGAAAAGAAAACAAGAGAAGCAAATGTCCACATACATCCTGGATCTCGGACGTCCCACGTCTCTTCCCCATGCCGCTGGCAGAACGGGGGTGGTCCATCCTCCTTCCTCCGGCAGGACACTGTCACAGTCCTCTCTTCTCCGGCGAGTCTGACCAACCCACCCGGAAAGACCCCCAGATCCTGACATTGGGATTGTCCCAGGAAATGCCAACTACCCAACATGATACATCCAACAAGCTCTGCCCACTAATGTTTTTAATGCTTCCAATAAATTTCTTAGTTCCCTGTTATTAAATACTAGAGGCCTGGTGCCCGGTGCACGAAATTCCTGCAAGGAGTACAAGCGGGGGGTGGTTCCCTCAGCCCAGCCTGCACCCTCTCTAATCCAGGACCCCTTGGGGGATGTCCAACTGCCAGTTTAGTGCCAGTGTGTGGGATCGGGCCTAAACTGGCAGTCCGACATCTCTCTCACAGTCTGGGAAAGAGATAGGATTCAGGAAGAAGAAACTCTTTTTAAAAAGTATTAAAGGAATGAAGCACTGCAAGCATGAAGTAGGCACAGGACTCTGTTTTTTAAAAAGCAGCATTCTGAGGGCAATGAAGTGCTGTGGAAGTTAAAAATGCGATAGGAGAAATGTGCTTTTTAAAATCCACAGCAGGGCTGAAAGAAATATATGAGGAAGTTTCCCAGAAAATAGGTCAAAAGGACAAAGATATAGAAAACAGGCACAGAAAGAAAAGTCCAAAAGACAGCACCTGCAAAAAAGAGGAATTCCAGAGAAACAAAGGGAGTGTCACAACTACTTGCCCAAAGAGAAACACATCAATTCCCAGATTGAAAAGGGTCATTAGCACCCATGGATGGGGACAAAAGCAGATTCCCCGCTAAAGTGTATCATCCTGAAATTTCAGAACACTGGAAGAAAAAGAAGAGGGGGGAAAAAACAACACTAGGAACAAAGAGAAGATTGTTTAAATATTCTTGATCACTTTTAGACCACGAGGTCAGCAAACTGCAGCTCCTGAGCCACATGCGGCTCTTTGGCCCCATTGCATGTGGCTCTTCCACAAAATACCGCGGCCTGGGCAAGTTTATTTTGAAGAAGTGGCATTAGAAGTTTAAGTTTAAAAAAATTTGGCTCTCAAAAGAAATTTCAATTGTTATACTGTTGATATTTGGCTCTGTTGACTAATGAGTTTGCCAACCACTGAACCTGTGCATTCTCAGAGGAGTATATTAAAATGTCCAACAATAAATAATGACTAATCAACACCTCCTTGAGGTTCTGTCCATTGTTGCTTCATATATTTAGAGTATACTTTTTAAAAATTGTAGTTTTCAATTACAGTTTACATTCAACATTATGCTGTGTTAGTTTCAGGTGTGCAGCACAGTTGTTGGACAATCATATACTTTACAAAAGGTCCTGCTGATATTTCAAGTACCAGCCTGGCACCTACATGGTTGTTACGATGTTATTGAGCACATCCCCCACGCTGTTTTACACCCTGGGACTACTGTGTGACTACCAATCTGTACTTCTTAATCCCTTCACCTCCCCCTCCCAGCTCCCCAACCATCTCCCCTTTGGCAAAGTGCATATATTTTTGTGTTGGTTATATTTTCTTCTTATATTGTTCCTTTTACTAGTTTACAACCTCTTGCTTTGTTCACTATGAAATATTTACACTCAATAATATTATAATCACCACCACCCCTAGATCTCTTTTAATATTTACCTGGAATCCAATCTTTGTCAGACTTTCTTTGCCTTTTGTATTAACTGTATTCCTTTCCCTTTTCTTCTTTTTTCTTTCTTTCTTTCTTTCTCTTTCTGTCTTTTTATTGATTTCAGAGATAAAGCAAGAGGGAGAGATAGAAACCTCAATGAGGAGAGAGAATCATTGACTGGCTTCCCCCTGCACGCACCTTACTGGGGATTGAGCCTGCAACCCGGGCATGTGCCCTTGGCAGGAATCAAACCCAGGAACCTTCAGTCCACATGCCAATGCTCTATCCACTGAGCCAAACTGGCTAGGGCAGGAGCAGAACTTTTAAAACCCAGTGGGTTTTCATCCTGGTTCTGCACTGGAATCACATATGGAGATTTTTTAAATGCTGCTTCATCACAGACTAATTAAACCAGAATGACGGAGATGAGGCCTGGAGGGGAGTATAGATCTTCTCAACATTGTAATGGGGGAGGGAAGGGAGGTTTCAAAAGTTGAAAAAATAGTACAACAAATGTTAGTATGGTCTTCACTAGGATTCACCAAATGTTGCCTGATTTGTGTTCTCTCTCATTCTCTCTCTCCCTCTCTCTCTCTCTCTCTCTCTCTCTCTCTCTCTCTCTCTCGTTTTGTTTGGCTAAATCTTTTGAAACTAGTTGCAGACATCAACTTTTTATCCCTAATACTTCAAATGGATCTCCTAAGAATAAGGACATCCTCCTACAAACATTGTTATCTAGCACATGGGTATGTAATGTGTAGTCAGGCCAGAGAATCGCTGCTCTAATCTATGACTCTGCCACAGCCTTTGCTTGCCTTCTCCTCTTTCCCTCGACATTAATGAGAGCACACACATTATGCACACACATCACACACAACACACACACACACACCATCCAGGTACACACAGAGCTCAAGGTAGCCTTCAGTCTCCACAGGGATTTCTAACCATTCCACAAATGCACGTTTCCTCACATTTCTAGTGTCTCCAGGGTAGAGTTTGAGGGCAAGAGCCCCCAACCTGGACTACAAGGTCACCTTGACAGGAACGTGAAGCCCTCAGGCTCTTTGTGTGTCTATTTTACAATGTTGATGTGTTTGTTCAAGACCAGCTCTTGATAAAGCAGTGGAGGAATCAGCATGTTAGGCAAAACATAACAGCCCAGAAAAACTGAAGGCCATCGTAAGGCAAGTAAAGTCTGATCTTGAATTTGTTCAGAGTGTTCTTTAAAGCATATAAAATATTTCTTTAGTGAAAACAAAATACACAAAGACTAAATTAATGCACTCTGCCCACAGTCCCATCTCAATCTTAAATGCCTGACATAGTTTTGAAAGTTATATAATATGGTCCTTAAAACATTTTTTTTAAATAGTGCATCTTGCCCCATATCTTTGGCATATTAGATTTCATAAAATTTTAATGGTTTTTCCAATTGATGTGCCAGAGATGATGTTTCAGTGTCATTTTAATTTGCATTTCATTGGAGATCAGCAAGGTCAAGCATCTTTTTACATGGTAATTAGTCACTTAAAAATTTTATGTAATATTCATACTGTTCATCTATATTTTTAAAAAGAGATTTTTAAAGAAAAAGTTAATAGTCTGTCTCTCCTTCCAATTCTGCCTTGAAGTAACCAATATTTTCTGTTGGTTTTGTATCCTTTAAAATCTTTCTTTGAATGCATCCAAAATGTACAGACACTTATATGGTTCTAGTAAGATAATTCAAAGCTACCCAGGAAAATAGGGGTGGAGTGTGAAGTGTAGGGAATCATCAAAGAAAATCTGTCCAGGCTAGTCTGAGGCAAATTAAAATCCTAAATAGAATCCTACTTGAAGTTGGAGAAAGAAGACATAAGCAAAAAGTTTATAACAGAATGAAATAAACACAGCAGCACAGGAATATGAAGCATATGTTTCTGAAAAGTGAACCCATAGAACCAATGTAAATTTGGGACCAATCTACTTCCTACTCTCACTGAAATGGGGAAAAGATCAAGGACTCCAAGGGGGGGGGGGGGGGAGGATGAAAAATGAGATCCTATGAAAAACAGACCAGAATAACATAATTCTAAGAAAAAATGTTAAGGAAACACAATGCTATTGTAACATTTTTTGTAAATGGTACAAGAAGCAATAAAAAAACAGACTCTTATTGAAGAAACCCAAATCAGTGACGCAGAGGGTAGACATGAGAAAAATAATGCAGAATATAGAGCCAAATGACCAAAAATGAGAAAACCCATGGAGGAAAGACAACAATCAACATAAGATAATAGATATTCCTAAGAAAGAGATCAGAACATTCTGGACAGAAATAGTGTTGGAAACACAAAAAACACAAGAGATCTTTCCTACTATAAAATAGGACTTCACATGGAAGCTCCAAGCAGCCCATCCAGGAGAGGACAAAATAAAAAAACAAGACCAAGTCAAATTCCGATAAAAATTATTTCATTTTATGTAAATAAAATAACATAATTCTAAGATTCTTCTCTACAAAAGAAGCAGAGCTCGGACTTTTCTGCCATATAATTTGCTGTCAGAAGACAAAACATGGTTTAAAAGAATAAAAACAATAATCTCAGAATTCAACACCCAGCCAAGGCGCCAGTCACCTGTAAAGAAACAGACAAGACGTTAAACATCGGAAGACGTGAGGAGAAACGTGCCGAAACACTCTTTCTCAAGAGCTAGTTGAATGAATAAGTATTTTTAAACATGGAAGTTATGTTATGGGAGGGCTGGGATGAGAGCCAGATCCACCCAAATTCTAAACATGGAAATAAGACTCAGACACTGTGAGAAATATAGCTACAAACTGAAAATACTAAATTCCTTGACAGAGAAAGGAACATAATACAATATTGATAATAATCTATATATATAAAAGCCTAAGCAACTGTTCAGCCAGCAGCTCTGCTGTGCACTGACCACCACGCACAGGCATGGAAACATGGAACAGACTGATGAATTTCAGAGGGAAGGGGGGTGGGAGGGAGAGATGAACCAAACATCTTATATGCATACTGGAGGCCCGGTGGGGTCCCTCAGCCTGGCCTGTGAGGAACAGGCCAAAACCTGCAGTCCAACATCCCCCAAGGGGTCCTGATTTGGAGAGGGCACAGGCCAGGCTGAGGGACCCACCAGTGCACAAATCCATGCACCAGGCCTCTAGTTTCATTATAATACACTGGGTTAGAAATTCAGGATACACAAATCTGGTGGATTAGATTTGGAGTTAAGCTTGACAGAGGAGAGAGTAAAGATTAGTTAAAAAGTAGCATTTTCTCCCTCTTTCAGAGAGAGAGAGAGAGAAAATAGACAGGATCTTGCCTACAAATTTGATGAATTGGAGAATGTAGGATTAATTTTTATTCGGTTAAGAGATCTAAAAAAAATCTAACAACACTTTTTAACAAAAGAAATTATTATGACAATAAATGAAAATGGAATAAACACATACTTTATGAAAAACTTATTTAAAACACAAAATACAGCTTCACAAAGCCAACCAAACACTAAGTAAAAAAAAAATGACTCAAAGATTATGAGTAAGAGGAAAAACAAAGATGTTCTAGGGAATGAAGAAAAAGCAAAGCCACAGCGTTAACATCAGACAAAGCAGAATCCTCTCTGCTTTGTCTCTTCACCACCAGAGAAGTCCTTTGCCGTTTAAGCAGTACCAATGCATAATGAAAGAAAATTCTCAATTATTTTTATCAATTATGCACGACTCAGTGTAAAAGGTAGACAAAGAACAAAATGGAACATCACAGACTCAGTTATGAATACACTGGCAAAAGACTAAGTAAACTATTAACAAATAAATTAAATAGCATGTCAAAAGAAGAAATGTGAAATTAAGTGATGATTGTTCAAAATTTGATAGACTGTGAACATAAGAAGAAAAAGAACAATCTCAATAAATGCCTAAAAAAACAATGTTTCAAAATAACATCTAGCCACCCTAGCCAGTATGGTCCATCGATTAGAGCATCGGCCCATGTACCAAAGGGTCCGAGGGTGGTTCAATTCCCGGTCAAAAGCACATACCTAGGTTGCAGGTTGGATCTCCAGCTCTGACTGGGGTACCTGTGAGAGGCAAACCAATTGATTTATCTCTCACATTGATGTTCTCTCTCTCTTCTGTCTCTCTCTCCCTCCTTCCTTTTCGCTCTTTCTGAAAAGCAACGGAAAAAATATTCTCAAGTGAGGATTAACAAAAACATAAATAAATGACATCTAGCCCTGGCCAGTATGGCTCAGTTGGCTGGGCATTGTCCTGTGCGCCAAACAGTCCCCAGTTTGATTTCCCATCAGGGTACATGCCTGGGTTGTTGGCATCATGTCCAATGGGGAGCCCCAGTAGGAGGTGTGCATGAAGCTGCTGATCAGTGCTTCTCTCTCACATCAATGTTTCTCTCTCTCCCTCTCCCTCTCTTTCTAAAAATAAATAACATCTATCCCTGAGAGTAGTGTTTCATAAGATTAGTATAGAAGGGTATTTTTATAGTATAACCAAAAAAGAATTACACACTGCCCATCCAACGATTGTTGGCATCATGCTCAATGGGGAGACACCAGGAGCATTTCCCTTCAATGATGAGAAAAACAACGACACTGTTATTTACCATCGTTTTTGCAATCTCTTCTGAGGTGCTACTAAAGTCACCAGGCAAGACAACAAAATAAGAAGTATATCAATAGATATTAGGGGAAAAAAGCAAAATGATCAATATTTGCACATTAGATAATTTTCTCCCTAGAAATACACACACAAGAAAATCAATTAAAAACCTGTTAGAAAAAATAATAGTTCCAGTAAGGCCAAAAAAATGTATAAAAATCAATGTCTTTCTTAGTTTTTTTTCCAGCAATAATCAATTAGAAAATAAATATGCATGATCTACATGAAAAAAGGAAAAACTACCTAACACTATGAAAGTATTTAGTTGTAAAAAGGAAGGAGGGAAAGAAGGAAAAAGGAAGGGAGGGAAGGAAGAGGAGAGGGGGAGAAGAAAGTGAGGAGACAGAGAGAGAGACAGACAGATAGAGAGAGAGAGAGAACATTTATGGATAAGAATATTCGATTGGGTAAACACTTTTAAACAATTTGGCAGTGTTTACCAAAATGGTAAATGAGCATACCCTTTTGTTCAGCAAACCCATTTCCAGGGATCCTACAGGAAATCCTACAGATACACAAAGTGCGAAAGTACAACATGACTCAAGAATTTTGGTCTGAGTAACAGGGTAAATAGTTTCAATTCCCAAAGTGAACAATGTTTACAAATTGGCAATATGCAGCAACAGCCTCAAAAAGTACTGTATCCTGTGAGCAGGGAGTTCCGTTCCTAGGAATTTACGATTGGGAAAGAATCAGAGTCATGCTCAGAGTTAGCTTCTGGGAAGTCCAGTGCAGTGGTGTCCATAGTAATGACCAAAAAAAGCAAACTATTTCATTATTTATCTATGGGATAATGTAGAGCACGTAACACAGGTAGAAGAATATTCAATGATACAGAAGGACATACATGATACACTGTAACATGAAAAAATCATGCAGGACAGTATGTTCTGCATATATCATGTGACTGAAATTTTGATGGGGGAAAAACGCTACATGGATCTGATACATATATGCCTCTTCCTTCATGAGGAAACTGAGTTCAAGAGAGATTGGAGGTTGTGCAAGAAGTTATTGAGCGGTCTGTGTAGCAGAGCATAGACAGGGTCACTAGTCGGATGGTGAAGCCAGAAAGAATCCAAGATGAGTTTCAGGTCAAAGAGTTAGGAACCATTAGAGAAGATGATTGTTATGGGTGACAGACAATGGAAGTAAAACATACAGAGGAGTAGCCTTACATAAGAGAACAAAACAAATACATCATAAAAAATAATCCATCATTTAATAAAGGGAAAAACTGAATATGACGATGGGAAGAGTACATGGCATTGCAAAAACATTACAGAAAGATTATAAACAAGATACAGTCTGATCAAGACGCTCGGCTTTGCCCTGGATTGGTGGGTTGGGTGTCGTCCTGTGCACCTTGATTCCCACTCAAGGGCACATGTCCAGGACGCAGGATCGATCCCGGGTAGAGGGGTGCCAGAGGCAGCCCATCGATGCTGAACTCTCACATCGAATTTCTCTCTTTCTCTTCCTCTCTCTTTAAAAAGCAATAAAACATGCTCAACTTAAAGGACTTAACAAGTTGTGTAAGCACTCAGGACAAGTTATCAACAAGAGGAACATTAGGATCCCCTCAGTTTCTCCATAGTAACATTTGATGTGAGAAGACCAAAGTAACATCTGCAAAGTTTTGAGGGAACAAAACTATGACTTAAGAATTTTATTCCCAAGAACTGTTTTATTTATATTCATTTGGGGACCATTGGCTCCACCAACAATTTTTTTAATGTTTTTATAATAAAACTCAGACAACCAAAAGATAATTCAAATAAATCAGAAATAAGGAAGCTACTGAACGAAAGAACAAGAACTGAGTCTTGGATTCTTTTAAATATAAAACTAAGGCCCCATAACTGTGAACATTAATTTTAAGTCAAAATGAAAAGTTTGTAATTCCTTTAGGTATCTATATTATATAAAAATAAATAATTAAAATAGAATATAATGTACTGTGATAAAAATCTTAGATCATAACAAAATTGGGATGGGGAGGAAATATGAATCCTTACATTGGTAATCTTTCTTAGTAAACAGTTGATTGACATTATTATACACAGTTTTGTTTTGATAAATCAAGAAACGGAGGTTTGAGTATGTTCCTTTTAAAAAAGTAAAGACCAAAAAAATGATAAAAATAATAAAAAAGTAAAGACATATGATAAACTGTATCTGTAATGGGTGAGTTGAGTTGAGAGTAGAGAAAGTCCGAGGCAAGGACAAGGACTGGACAGGAGTTGAAATTAAAATGATTTTTAAAGATATGCCAGACAAATGCAAAGTGAAAGAAACCAGGATCATGGTAGGAATATCAGGAAAGGGTGAATTGAAACCAAAAATTATTCAATGACAGAGGATATAAAACACAGTGACAATACATGTCATGACACTTTATGTTCCAGATAATGTAGCATCAAAATATAGGAAAGAAAAACTATTGATAAATTCAATGTGAAGCCAATAGAAATATAAGAGTATTTCTTGATAGTTAATTCTCACCATTATGCTGCATACCTGAAACTAATTCAAAATAATATTAAATATAAACTGTATCTGAAAAATAACATAAAAACATAAAATGTCAATGCAAAAATAATAAGAATATAAATAATCCAAATAATATACTTTAGAGTAAAATTAATCAAATATGTGTATATATGATATATTAAATTCTGTACACAGAAATAGGTAGGTAGGTAGACAGACAGACAGATACATAGGTGGATGAACAGATAGATACATAGATACACATACATGGGTAGGTAGGTAGGTAGACAGACAAACAGATAGATAGATACTTAGATCCATAGATGAATGGACAGATAGATACATAGATATACACAGGTAGGTAAGTAGGTAGGTAGGTAGGTAGGTAGGTAGACAGACAGATACTAAGCTCCATAGATGGATGGACAGATAGATACACATACATACATAGGTAGGTAGACAGACAGACAGACAGATACTTAGACCCATAGATGGATTGACAGATAGATACATAGATATACATAGGTAGGTAGGTAGGTAGGTAGGTAGACAGATAGATACTTAGACCCATAGATGGATGGACAGATAGATACACATACATAGATAGACAGAGGCGACGACATCCCAGCAGCACGTGCATAGTGAGTGCCCTTATCTTGGCTTTAAATATCAGCCTCCACCAAAATGACCCAGAACTGATCAAAGAAATGATGGATTCCAGGGCTGAGGTAGGGAAAATGCAAGATGAGCAGATGAACCTAGAATATCTCATTGTGCCAGAAAGTGAAGAAATAATTAATGAATGATGGACACATATCAAAGGACACTGGGCTCCCCACCAGGCAAATCTGGGACAATTGGACATCAAAATAACTAATGATAGAAAGGATTATAAAATAGGAATCCATGCCCTCCTGCTGATACAAATAAATGTGGCAAAGGGAAAGGCTTTTCCTTACAACAGAAACCTAACAAGTATAGTAAGAAAAATGGAAACAGAAAGACCCATTTAGCAGCTGCCACCGAAGTCATTGATCCTGCAGGAGTCATCCATGGAGGAGGATGACAGGAACCGAATACTGACATCCGCTCAGAGAGAGTTCCCACAACAGACTGACCGGTTACTGAATGGACATGGGGAGCTTAAGGTAGGGATATGGAACGGACGCTGACATAACCGGTACCAAGGCTCACATCTCCAGGCTGCGCTGGTCGCTGCCAGGTGCCACCTGCCACGGGCACTGAGGAAGACAGCACACACCATCACCCCTGTGTACTGCCGTCTTCCTGCCCAGTGAGCAGGACCTGGGTCTGGAATTGAAGATTCATCAGGTGGATCTGGGTAGAGAGTCCTCAGACCTTTCAAACTGTGGAAGACTCAAACGACAGGTGAAATGGAGGAACTATTCCAGACTGGAAGGAACTGAAGATGCCTATTCTTGGAGAAGGTCCTGGGCCAGAAGGGAGAAGGTGTGGTGTTGGGATGGTTGATTTGAATGAGGTCTGTGCTTTGGATGGGGGTTGGTATTCTTGGAGGGTTGCATGGAGGAGCTGTAGCAGGATAGATGTGGTTTGGGAAACACACACTGCAATGTTTAGAGATGATGGGATATTATGTCTGCATCTTGCCCTCCAAAGATTCAGAGAAAGAATTATAAAGAGAGAGAGCGCATGCCCGGATTGTAATAAAATGTTAACAATTTTGGAATCTGGGTGAGGGGTATATGAGAGTTCTTTGTATTGTTCTGGTGACTTTTTCATAAGCTTGAAATTTCAAAATATATTATTTTTTTAATCCTTTTTAAATGTTAGTGAGAGAACAGAAAAACAGATTGTCTAGTGACAGGTAATTTGGTCTGACCTATATAGAAAGAGCAATTTGGCAATATCCATCAAAAGAAGCCTTTTTTCTGAGTCTAAAAAATGCATAAAGAAGTGTGCAAAGACACATATGTTATAAGGATATTCGGTGCACCACAAATATAAGCTTTAAAAACTGAAAATAACCTAAGTCTAAGGATTCATTTGTTATTATTTAGAAAGTTAATCATGTTCATACCACTTAATTCTCAGCTATTCTGAAACAATGAAGCGTTATTCAAAGGACAAACATAAAGAGGTAAACCAAAGAACGTACATACTTATATGCATAGCTCATGGACACAAGCTATAGGGTAGTGAAGATGGGGGGGTGAAGATGGGAGGAGGGGAGGAATGGGAGATATCTGTAATACTATCAACAATAAAAATATATTTAAAAATGAAAAAATCAAACTGCTCTTGGGTTAACTTATCAGTTAATTTGACTGAAATAAAATAATTGTCTTAAAAAAGGACAAACATAGAAAGGTATTTATGCTATCATTTTGAAAAAAAGGTATCCATTAGTTTGGTTATGAGTTCAGCAAACATTTATTGAATCCTACTTTGCACAGGTTGTTGTGCAATGTATTAGATTTATAAAAACTTAAAAAGACTGTATTTCCCCCTTCAAACCTCAAATTCCAGCTCAGGAAACAGACACACAAATAATATTTGTGATGTATTAGGTGAAAAACACAAATTGTAGAACAATTTCATAGGCTGCTATTTGGAAATAAAGGGTTACACGGGTGGTCATGTGTGTCAGTTACATGTATGGTGACGAAAAGCATGTGTGACATATTCCACTCCATTGTCAGTGGTTCTCTCTGGGGAATGAGTTAAAATGGGGCAATTTTCACTTTCTGTCGTGTTTGGAAATTCATACAATGAGCATGTACTGCTTGTATAATCCGGGGTGTGCGTGGGGTTAGGGGAGCACTAAGAAGACATAAACAACCTGCTGGTACCTGAGCACAGAAACAAGGAAAAGATTGGTTTCTGTCTCTGAAACTGAGAAGCAGCTTCTCCCCGGAGAGACTGACCTAAATTATTATTAATTGGAGTTGTGGGCCTGAGCACTTCGCCATATCTGCAGTTTTGAAAAGCAAACAAACATCTTGTTCTCAAGATAATCCTGAGCTGTTTATATTTGGTCTTCCTGGGAAGGGCCTGGGGTGACTCACCAGGCCAGTGGCGGGGAGGCAGGAGGCCTGCGGTGCTCAGGGCTGCTGGCTGCTGGCCGCTCCCTCCCGTCTCCATTTCAGCCGCAGCCGGTACACTCCCCAGGAGCCCCTCTCTACTCTGAAAAACCCTGGGGTCCATGCTCTTCTCTGCTCGCTGCTAGCTCCCATCAATGGTGGGGAATTTAGTGTCGAGGGTTGGTAAACTCCACTGTAAAAAAAAAAAAATTACATCTTTCTGTTCACTCACTTCTCACTAAAATCTAGCATTTCCTTCCCTTGCAAAGGCCGACAGAAAACCGCGACTTTTGCGTTGCCCAAGACTCTGTCACCAAGAGCAATAAATCACAGATATTTTCTCATCACGTTACTGTCACCACAGCTATCTGGAAAGATCGCGTGCACTCACCACTGTTTCAAAATTATGATCCTAATTAGACCTGTCCCTTAGTGTGTTAATAAAGAAGCACATTTATTACTCAATCAAAAATGTTTTTAAATATTTTGATAACTGCATTTCAATATAATTGGAACCCTTTGTAATTGAACGCATTTTATTTCATGCTTTTAAAAGCTTTGCTTGGAGAAGCGGTCCATGGCTCAGAAAGGCTAGGTTTTGGTTTTTGTTTCTTAAATATGTTTTTAATTGATTCCAGAGCGAGGGAAGAAGAGCGAGAGAGGGGTGGAAACATCAATGGTGAGAGAGAATCATGGGTCGGCTGCCTCCTGCACACCCACCGCTGGGGATGGAGCCCGCAACCCAGGCTGTGCCCTGACTGGGAAGCCGACCCTGAACTTCTGGTTCATGGGGCCAGCTCAACCACTGAGCCACCCGGCTGGGCAGGTTAGAGTTTGGGGTTTTTTTTACCTGGAGGACTGATTGTAAGAGGTTGAAGGTCCGAGGAGACCTGGGATTGAATGTTTGTGTGCCCCTCCCTGGATTCATTTGTTGAAGCCTGATAGTCAATGTGATGGTGTTTGGAGGTGGTTAGGCTTGGATGCGGTCATGGGGGTGGAGCCCCATGGGGACATTGGGGTCACTGAGATTAAGTGAGTTGATACTCAGAGCTTAAGCGCGGGGCAGAGGCCAGGTGGCAGGACTGGCAGTGGGGCCCCAGGAAGCTGCCCAGGAATCTGGCTAACCTCCAAGTCCCGTGCCCCTCGGGCCCGGCTCTCAAGGGACCCAACACCCCAGCTGTGCTCATCCCGGAGCCCGCAGGAGAGTTAAAGCAGACACTGGCGGCCGAGGCTTTCAGCAGCATTGAGCCTGAGCTAATGGGCCTCTGACCCACTTTTCTGGCAAAATCATTACCTCCTATTTAGTCCTGCACACCCGGGGCTGGGGGACACACGCATCACAGAGGGGAGGGGCTGCGATCTGGGCCAGCCACCCTCGGTCAGTGAACTCTGGCCTCCGCAGCTAAAGATAGAGCCTGGAACAGACAGAGTCAACAGACTGACCCCAAGACCGTGTCCACCAGGGAGGCAGTCCCCATGTTCACGCTGCAGAGGCAGGTCTGGCGCTCATGTGGGGTCCACTACCAGATTATTTGCTGTCATCTCTGCATCCCTGCCAGCCCCACCCCACCAAAACCTTCCTCTGCTCTTCCCATTCATTCTTCCCACAGCCACTAGAGGGAGCTTTTCAAATCACAAATCGGATCTGGCATTCCCCAGCAGAAAACCCTTTGCTGTTACCCACCACTCTCAGGGTAAAACACCAAAAGCCCTAATAAAGGTCCCAGAGCGCTCACTGCTGCGGGTCCCAGCTGACCTGGCGAGCCTCCTCTCACTGCGCTCCCCCTCGATCACGGCCCCATCAGCTTCATTCAGCTCCCCAATGCACCGCCATCCTGTACACCTTAGCGCTTTTGCACATGCTGTTCCTTCAGCCTGGGATGCTTGTCCCTCCTGTTGTTGCCTAGCGACCACTGACTCATCTTCTATAGCTCAGCTCAAAGTCATTTCCTCTGGAAAGCCTCCCTTGACATTATGACGATGATGATGATGATGATGATAAAATGATATGATGATTTTTAAAAAGTAACATTTGGAGCTCATACCATATCCCAGAATATCCTAAGCAGTCCTGCCACCTGTATCAATTCATTTAAACTGCACAACAAAACTATGAGACAGGCAACTTAATCGTCTCCAGGTTGAAAATGAAGAGACTGAAACACAAAAAGTTGAATCCTGGTCACACATACGTTTGGCTCCAGACCCCTCCCTCTCTGGACCAAATCCCATGGTATACACACTCCACCCCACGTTCCTTTACTTTGTAGCATCAGCCGTCACCATTACCACAGCTAATTGGGCACTGAGTACATTGCAGGCGCTCTGATAAGCATCTTACGAGCATTATCGCTGCAGTAATTTTACGTTTGTTTGCAGGATTTGGGCTGAATGACAGTTCGAGTTGTTCACGTTCTTACTCATACCCTCTTGGGTTTATATCCACAACAGAATATCGGTTCAAGGCAGGACGCCTGAGAACGGAGAATCTGAAATGCCAGTTGATGAGCATCGCTGCAATGATGCTAATCCACTTGCTGTGCCTTCTGGTACCACTCACTGGTGTCACCACATCAGAGTCCTTGCAAAGCACATCCGTATGCTTCCCCGGGAACCAATTATAAAGAGAGAGAATTCGAGAGGAGTATTATCAATTTGACTTTGCACTCATTGGGGGGGAGGGGACCTACAGCATGTTCCTGGACTAGGCCTTACCAACACCCGCCTGAAGCCCTTTTCCTATTTAATCATTTTGAAACAAAACCTCAAAACTAACTAATAAGCCAATGGCTTTCATTTTAGTCACAAAATACAAAAATCCCTAACATCAGGCCATGTAAGCCACTTTACTCTTTTTCAATGATGAGCATATGGTTAAATGTCAATCTACATTTTAATATGCATTTGTTCCCCGAATCCCACATGATACGTCACCCAAGGATGTATTTGTCAGCAAACTGTGCCATTTGTTACGTACTTAATTCAAAATGAATGGTGTGTATCTCTTTTTAAAGGAGCAAGGTAAAAATCGTCTCTTCTCTACAACAATTGTATTAAATAGGAGTGCAGTCTGTAATAGCATGCTGGCCTAAATAAGTAACAACTTTTTACCGTATAAAAGAAGTGAAAGATTATGCATCTCCGAGGGTTGGAGCGGTTAGTTCTACCACGAGTGGGGAATGCCGCTGGGCACCCCTTTGAGGCTCAGTGAGGGGAGAACTCTACAGAGGAGAGAGGAGACGGGACTGGCCACGCCGTTCAGCTGGTTACTTGGGGGCAGAACTGAGGTCACAAACAAGCCAGGTCTCCTACCTCCCAGCCAGGACCCAGTTCAATCCTCACTCTTCAAACATTTCCCTCCCCCAAACCCTCAACCAGAGGGTCTCCCCCAACTGCTGCCCACAGGCCACCACCCTCTACTCTCACTGGCCTCTCTCTCACCCCTGCTGCTGCTCTGGTTCTTTGGATTCCTCACCCCCTCAGGGGGGTCTTCTGCTGCCCACTGCCAGGGCCTGTCCCGGCCTCGCTTCTGCCGAGCGGTTATTTACCTGTGTCAGGCCTGGGCCTCGCATCTCCCTCCCCCTGGACTGTGGCTTCTCCAGAGGCTGCTGGACCGCCCGTCCCTCTGAGCCTCCTTGTCCAGCCCAGCGGAAGGCTTGCTCCACACACAGCCCGGTGAGCCCTCAGTGCCTGCAGGACTGGGATCGCTCCTAAGCTGGATTCACTCACATCCTAGCGACAAGGTCCCTGGGTTCAGCCACACCCCAGGGTTGACAGAGGCCTTGTTTAGGGCCATACATGCTGGAGAGAACTGGGGAGACTCCTGAGGAGGTGACATCACCTATCAAGTGGGAGAAAAGTCCCCTCGCTGGCCCAGAGGGGTCTCTGAATACCCAGAGACAGCTCTGGTGCTGTTCCTTCCCCCATCAACTATATCTGGGTCTGACCTCACCCCACCTCCAGACCAAGCCACTGACACCTCTCACCTCCAGTCTACTCTGGAGACAGAGGGACCTTGTACAACGTAAGTCAGTTTGTGTCACCCCCTGCTCTGACCCCTCCAGTGGCCCCCATTTCCTTACCCAGGGCTAAAATGCCCTCGTGCGCATCAATCCAGCTGGCCTGACCCAGATCAGAGGGCCCTGCCCTCTCCAGCCCCCCACCTCCCAGGAATGTGACTCTCTTAGTCCCACACATGGATGGAGCTGTCCCTCACCTCTCAGCTGCAGACTGCCCGGAGCACTCTTCCTTACCATCTGCCAATACCTGGCCCTCCCTGTCCTTCCTCACCCCTCTGCCTCGTCCTGGAGTCCTTAGCTCTCAGCCTAAAACCTCCACCCCACAGAGAGGCCTTGACCGCCTGTCCACCCTTCTGGGGTAGCCTGACCCCTGGTGCCCTGAACCTTCCTCGCACAGGCCACCATGGTAATTAATTAATGTGCTTGCTGATTTGTTGTGTTTCACCCACAAGGTTTGTCCTGCTCACTGCTATTTCCCCAGTGGCTGAAACAATGCCTGGTACATAGTAGGTGCTCAACAAACATTGGTCGAATGAAAAAAATGCACCAGCAGCTAGGGGTGATTGTGTGTTGCAGCCCATAAAGGCCTCAATGGATGTGAGAGGAGGCTCTTTATAAAGAACACAAAACAGACTTACAAATAAGCCTTCACCTTGAAGAAGGGTCTCTCCAAGCCCAGACCCCAACTCCACAGACACCTTCTCCTCTCCCCCATGTTTGACCCCAGGATGAACACGCTACTCTCCCCTCCACCAAACTGGCCAAGGACCAGTCAAACCACAAGCAAAGAGTGTTTTACAAACAGCGTGGAGTAATTCACCAGCCTGACCGCCACTGGTGGGCGCGTGAGTCTGCGACACCCATCTCCCTCCCCCTCAAATGCCACTCTGTGGAGGAGACTGCCCTGTGGTCTGAGAATTTGCCAGGATTGGTGAAAAGAACCGTGAATGTTGCCTGGCGTGTGGCCACCACATCCTCTCTCTCCATTCCCACCCCCACCTCCTTCCTTCAGCAGCCCTCCAATCGGGAAAATTCTGGCACGCGGATGGTGTCTCTTGCTATTCAGAACCAATCATCAAGCTACTGTGGGTGTCTGCCTACCTCTTGGGGCCATGAAGCTTCTTAATTAATTATGATATGAAAGAGTTTGATGTTCCAAGAATAAAAAGGCAAGAGGGAGCCCAAGCTATTTTAAGGAACATTAATTATTTAATGGACATTATTCGTAGAAAATTGAGACTAACTGTTAAATATAATTTTAAGGTTGAGAGCATTATGGTTATTTTAACCCTAAATCCCATTCTGTCTGGCCCATTATCGAGAAGAGGCTATATAACTCTAGCAGAAGAAAGAGAAATTCCTAGTCTGAGCTCTGTCATGAATTTGCTGTGTTACCTCAGAAAGTTCACTGTCCCTCTCTGAAGCTCCATTTTAGTACCTATTAGGGTGCATTAGATGGTCTCCTATGCCAAAGCTCTGACACCCTCTAGAATCAAGGTGAATTCCTAGATTGTTGCCAGGTAGTTCAGAAATCCCCATCCTGAGCCCCACTTTTAAGGTTTGCATTCACTGGGTCTGGGTGGGTCCCAGAATCTACCTTTTAAAAAAGCTCAGAGTGAACCTATTTCCGGAAGTCTTTGGGACACCTTTCAAAGTGAGCAGGACAAAGGTCCCTTTAGAGATCTGTACGGGAAAGATATTCATGTTTATTAGCACCTACAAGCTGAAAGGGCATGTTAAACAGTAACTAATGAACTTGCCCAGGCCTTGATATTCCTCCTCATCAAAGTTCATGTGGTTAATTCTGGGGTTGAAACATAAAAATTTTCTCTTGTAATTAGCTCCTAATCGGCTCACTGCAGTGAATCTCCAAGGACAAGTCATAATTCTTGTCCACGGGAACTGAAGATGTAACACACACACAGTTCAGCTCTCTGCAGGGAATTTACACAAATGGATGTCCTAGCAGAGAGAGGTGAAGCTCCAATCTGAAACCTTGGGAAGTAATCCATCAGTTCACTCACCCTCCATCCATCTATTCACGCAGCTATCTATACAAACATCTATACATAATGCACATAAACATGCAAGAAATGTTTATTGAGGACCCACTGTGGGCCAGGCCCTGGGGATACAGATGGTAAACAAGACATTTTGGTCTCCACCGGGATTCATACGTTAAACAAGTAAACAAACTACCGTAAATGATTAGCAATAATGGAAATGCTAGGAAGGAATCAAATAGGTCTCTGAAATAGAGAATGGCAAGATGGGAGAGAAAGAGACTTACCTTGAGTGAGTAATCAAGGGAGACTTCCTGAGGAGTAACATTAAAGCTGAGACCTGGAGGATGAAAAGGCACATATGAAAAATCTCCCACACAGACAGAATAGTGCATGCAAAGACTGTAGACATGAACTGCTTAGGACCTTGGAACACTCCTTAGTCCAACTCCCCTGTCCAGTGGTCAAATGACCTTCTAGCTTCTGCTCACACACACTGTAGGTGACAGAGAACTCACTGCCTGTGGGAACTGCCTAACCCAGTGGTCGGCAAGCTCATTAGTCAACAGAGCCAAATATCAGTACAACAATTAAAATTTCTTTTGAGAGCCAACTTTTTTTAACTTAGAGTTCTTTTACGCCACTTCTTCAAAATAGACTCATCCAGGCCGTGGTATTTTGTGGAAGAGCCACACTCAAGAGGCCAAAGAGCCGCATGTGGCTCGCGAGCCGCAGTTTGCCAACCACTGGCCTAACCCATTGTTAAGAACATTGGTAGGTCAAATGTTCTTTTTCATGTAAACACTGTAATGTTCACTAACTGGCCCAGGTATACTTTACGACCACCCAAGTTACCAAGCTGGCCTACAAGACGCCTTTGGAAAGTTGAAAACAATAACGCCCCACGTAGGTCCTCTTTGCAGCATCCTAGCTCCTGCAGCCTTGCCTCATAGGCCATGACATGTGTTCTAATGACCCATGCTCACCTTACCCTAAGGACACAGAACTGAAGAGGTCTGACCAGAATTGCAGCAATGGGACTCTCCATCTCCCATATTCTGGGTGTTATAACTCTATCACTGGAGCTCAGGGCATCCCCATCTTTTCTTCTCCCTTCACACCGATAAAACAGTGATCATTAGCCAGAAGAGTATCAGGCTCTTGCTTCTTTTTACCCTTCAAGCTCATCACAGCTGATCCACAGCTCAGCTGATGCTGTGATCAATGTTTGGCCAGAAATATGTAGGCCTGACTGCTCCCTCACTCCTGAGGCAGCAGGCTTTTGTAAAAATCCAAGGATGGCAGAAGTCACGTTGATGTTACCCTCACAGTGGCCCTGGCACTGGACAGTATCTGGAACTTAGCAGGTTCTCAATAAGCATCAGGTGGATGGTGGCAGGTGAGTGAATAAGCAACCAGCCCACCTGGGATCTGGTCCTGACCATCTCTTACCAGCAAGGGAGAGTTTCTCGGCCCCTCCGAGCATCAGTTTCTCCAAGTACAAATGGGCCTCCTAGTTCACACAATCAGTGAACTAGTTCGCATAATCAGTCTGGAAGGGACTGCTGCCTGGAGCCTGGGCCTGGCTATCCATTGGCCACTCAGAGCCAGACATTAAGCATCTTGTTGCTGAGTAGGGATCACTGGATCCTGGGGCCAGCGGGTTAGGTGTCCGGAATATTAGCTAACTTTTATTGAGCACTCACCATGTGTTAGGCACATGGTTTACTCATTGTATCCTCCAATGAGATGGGCACCATTTTACAGGTGGTGAAACTGAGGCACAAAGGCATTAAATTCAGCAGATGGTAATTGCTAATAGCTTTTGGTTCCAAGTGCTATTGGACCTCTTGATTAGTATGCCCTGGCGCCTGATGCTGGGTCTTCCTCCCTAAGATCTAAGGCTGCAGGTGCAAAAGGGTCCTGGACTGCAGGGCAGGCTGGAGGTGACTGTCGCACCATCCCTACCAGGCTGGGGCACTGACAGATGACAACGGCCTTGGGGTGGGGGTGAAGAAGTTGCTCTTCATGATCTGTTGGTGCCCTGTGTCTTGGATATTTTTGTGCAATTATCAAATGCTTTCCGTGCACCTGTAGATTACACAAGTATGTCTCTCACCTATCCTTAGGACAGGCATTCGAGAGACACATCTCTGCCCCCATCTTACAGGTGAAAATGCTGAGGCTCCAAGAGCCAGAGGTTCTCGTGCTGGTTACATCTTTCCATCCCCTGCTCCCAGAACATCAACCTTGGTTTGCCCTAGGTCAGTGGTCGGCAAACTGCGGCTTGAGAGCCACATGTGGTTCGTGAGCCACGGTTTGCCGCTCTGTTGACTAATGAGTTTGCCAACCACTGCCCTGGGTCACCTTCCCCAGCCTTTGTCAGAGGCCTGGACGGGAGGGTTTGTGGAGAGAACAGGGTGAAAGTCAGACAAGGTGAGGAAGAAGAATAGGGGGCAACCAGGAAGGGGTGGCCTTAGATAGTGTGGACTTCTTGGCCCTCAGCCATGTGCGACACAGGCAGCTGAGTTAGCCTTCTTGAGCCTCAAGAACTTCAAGTGCAAAGTGGAGAAAACACTAACAGCTCCTCATTATCAGACTGATTATGTGAGAAAATGTAGCAGAGTTCCAGGAAGGAATAGGAACTCGGTAATTTTAGGGAGATAATAGGAGGTGAAGGACAGGTATTGGGGGCAGAAAGGGGGACAACAAGAACACAGGGGAAGCATCCACCATCGTAGGAGTGACAACTGGGGAGGCGGGGAACCTCGGCCTGCCCTGTTCACTCTCCTCAATGCACCCCCCCGTCTAGCTGACTCCCCACTTCTCCCTCCTCGCATCTCTACAACACCTCCTCCCTGCCACAGAGTCGGAAATATGCTGGTCACACCATCTGTGTTGGGATTCTCACCACGATAGCAGGAGCCCGACTCTGTTAGGATTGCCCCCGGGCTGGCAACCCCACTGGACTGCGCTCCCCTGTTTTAGGAAAATCCACTAGCCCAGGTGCTCCACGAATGCGTTGAATGAATAAACTTAAAAATAAAACACATCCTCAAAAGATGAAACATAAAATTACCATTTGATCCAGCAGTTCCACTTCCAGGTATATAACCCAAAGGATTGAAAACAGGCTCTCAGGAGAACCAAGATGGCGGCATAGTAAACACCTATTGTTCTGCCCCGTGCAATGATTTAAGAACTACAACATAGCCGAGACCGGTTTGGCTCAGTGGATAGAGCATCGGACTGCGGACTGAAGGGTCCCGGGTTCGATTCCGGCAAGGGCATGTACCTTGGCTGCGGGCACGTCCCCGGTGGGGGGCGTGCAAGAGGCAGCTGATCGATGTCTCTCTCTCATCGATGTTTCTGACTTTCTATCCCTCTACCTTCCGCTCTGTAAAAAATCAATAAAATATTTTTTTAAAATAAAAATAAATAAAAATAAAAAAAAATAAAAAAGCCTTCCCTAACTGCTGTATAAAAAAAAAAAGAAAAAAAAAAAAAAGAACTACAACATAACAGCAGAACAGACATCACCCAGAATCGCCAGAAAGCTAGCTGAGTGAAAACTCCACAAATAAGAGTAAAGGTGGGACACTGAGACTCAGAGGAGTGGCGGGAGCGCAGCCTTGAAGACGGAAACAGGTTAGGAGCCGTCCTGGTCGCGCGCCCGGGCTAGGGCTGGAGCAGCAACCCCGGCTGGATTTTGCCAACGGGGAGGGCGGAGAAGTCCCACTGCACGGATTCCCCAGCGCCAGGCAAGATCCGAGATCCGGGGTACGTGGAGACGTCCCACTGCACAGATTCCCCAGTGCCAGGCGAGGTCCGAGGTCCGGGAGACGCACCCTGGAAGCGGGGCACGGCAGAGGCTCCTAGTCTGCGAGAAACCCGGAGGCGGGGAAAAGAAGTTTCCGCGAAAGGGTTGCACAAACCCACGACTTGCCCCCTGGAAACTTGTCTCCTGGTCCCGGAAACCATCTATTTTACAACCCTGGGCTAGACTTTGGGTGTGCAGACACATTTGGGCAGAGGCAGAGTTGTCTGGCAAGGGGAAGAGACTAGCGGCTTTCTCTTGGAGGTGTCTGCAGCCATCCCCATCCAACAGAGACCCGCGCACGCGAGCGCCGCATAGGACATAGCTGACACTGAGGCTGCCTGCGCAGCTCAGAGACTCCGCCCATCCAACCTGAACACAGTCTCCCTTCACAGCCAATTGGCCTGGAGGTCAAACCCTCCTAGGGCTAACAACAAGCTGGGTTTAAATTCAAAAATACTG
This sequence comes from Antrozous pallidus, assembly GCA_027563665.1. Taxonomy (NCBI): domain Eukaryota; kingdom Metazoa; phylum Chordata; class Mammalia; order Chiroptera; family Vespertilionidae; genus Antrozous; species Antrozous pallidus. The sequence continues at coordinate 74,510,558 of CM050518.1, forward strand.
TACAACCCATAAAGGATTGCAGTAAGAGCACCCACCTCAGGTAACTGGGGAGGCTGAGCCACTGTCCCTTTGAGGATATCTACCACATAAAGCAGCCACCATGCAGAGATATGGAAAGAAATCAGGTGTGAAAGAATTGGAGGAAAAAAGACGACAAGACATAGAGTTCAAAACCATGGTTATAAGGCTTTTCAAGAGGCTCCTAGAAAAGGCCAATGAACTTAATAAGAATTATGAGGAAATAAACAAGACCAACCAGGAAATGAATGAGACTTACAAGGAAATGAATGAGACCCTCAAGGAAATGAATGAGACCCTCAAGGAAATGAACAAGACCTCTGAGGATATGAACCAGACCCTCACGGATATGAAAAAGGACCAACTAGAAATCAAGCATACACAGACTGAAATAAAAAATATTACACAAAGTCCTAAAAGCAGTCCAAAGGGCCACAAGAACCAAGTCAAAGATTTGAAATACAAAGAAGCAAAATCCACTCGGCTGGAAAAGCAAGAAACAAAAAGAATTCAGATAATTGAAGATAGCGTAAGGGGCCTCTAGGACAACCTCAAGCATGCCAACATCCGAATTATTGGGGTGCCAGAAAAAGAGAGAGAGCAAGTTAATGAAAACCTACTTGAAGAAATAGTAACTGAAAACTTCCCCCACCTGGTGAAAGAAACTGACTTAAAAGCCCAAGAAGTACATAGAACCCCAAAATATAGGAATCTAAAGAGGACCACACCAAGACATATCATAATTAAAATGCCAAGAGCAAAAGATAAAGAGAGAATATTAAAAGCAGCAAGAGAAAAACAGTTGGTTACCTACAGGGGAGCACCCATACGATTGTCAGCAGATTTCTCAACAGAGACGATGCAGGCCAGATGGGAGTGGCAAGAAATATTCAAAATAATGAAGAGCAAGAATCTACAACCAAGATTACTCTATCCAGCAAAGCTATCATTCAGAATTGAGGATCAGATAAAGTGCTTCGCAGATAAGAAAAAGCTAAAGGAGTTCATCACCACCAAACCAATATTATATGAAATGCTGAAAGATAGTCTTTAAGAAGAGGAAGAAGAAAAAGGTAAAAATATAAATTATGAACAACAAATACACATCTATCAACAAATGAACATAAAAATCAAGTGAATTGATAGGTTGATGAACTGGTGAATATAACAGAAACATGGACATAGAGAAGGAATGGACTGACAATTCTTGAGGAGAAAAGGGTTGTGGGAAGTACAGCAAGAGATTGGACAAAAATCTTGCAACAATGGGAGAGGACATTGGGGAGGGGGGGGTGAGGGTGGAGGGTGGGATTGGTACAGGGTGGAGAGGAGATATAGGGGGATAAAAAAGGGGAAACAATGTAATTAATAAGCTGAACAATAAAGATTAAAAAAGAAAAAAAAAGAAAACGGGCTCTCAAAAGAGATATGTGGATGCTCATGCGTATAGCAGCGTTCTTCACACTGCCAAAAGCAACCAGGGCCCATTGAAAAGTGAAAGGATAACTAAAACACGGTCTAGACATACAAGAGACTATTATTCACCTTAAAAAGGAAGGGAATTCTGCTCATGATACAACACGGATGAACCTGGAGAACATTATACTAAGTGAACTAAGCCAGACAGACACAGGAGACAAACACTGTCTGATCCCACTCACACGAGGCTCCTGCAACAGTCAAAGCCATGGAGACAGAAAGCAGAAAGGTGGTTGCCAGGGGCTGTGGCTGGGGAGGGGGGAGGAGTGGAGGGAGGTAAAGGGGGCAGGAGAAGGAAGGGGACAGTTGTCAGATGTTGTTTAACAGGTACAGAGTTTCAATTTTACAAGATGAAAAGAGTTCTGGAGATGGATGGTGACGATTGCACAGCAGTGTGACTGTAGTTAGCCCTATTGAGCTGTATGTGTTAAGTTTTATGCTTTGTGTAGTTTATCACCATTTTTAAAAAACTGAAGTATGACTCTACCTAGAGAGCTGTCTGACCTGGAGTCTCTACAGCTGTTTGAAAAGACAATAGCCGGCAGTTTCCAGAGCCAGATGTGCCTTTGGTTGACAATCAGAGCGAGAGGAGGGTTCATTAGCTAGCTAATGATTGACTTTAAGATTCTCATCAAGTGACTGGTATGTAGATTCAGAATCAGCTTGCCCTGCAATTAACTAAAAAACATTCCTGACAGGAATTCATATATAATTGCTATCAGTGGAGTCAACTTGTAAGAATATTCCAAGCATTTAATTGACTTTTAAAAGAATAGCTACAGCAAGCTAATTAAATATCAAGTTAGGGAATGTGTTAATTGATATTTAATAAGGATGTCAATTGATGTCTAACTAGCCAATATGTCTTGTAAAATATGTCAATTAGATGCCTAAAGATCCTTTCCAAGGGGATTAAGAATTAAGCACATTGAGAATGTAATTGTTAATTTAAAAAAAAATTACAAATGCAACCCTTCCTGCTGGCTTTGCCTGGATTACAGAGCCATCTAGGAGCCACTCTGCCTGGTCTCCAGGCTGTCTTTATACACAGACTCGCAAAGCTGGAGCAGGCTTCCACTGGGCTTGTAGCCAACATCTGTATAAAACTGGGGCCCAGGGAGGGTGACTGAACCTCATCCAAATTCCCCATCAAGGCAGAGATGAGTTTTGTCTCCACTCAGCTGATTTTGTGTCCACTCTGCCCAACCATCCCTGCTCTGCCCTGAGACTCATCCTTTCTGGGCACCACAACTGCTGAAACCCACACGTCCCAGGACCTCTCTTTCCTGTCTGCTCCCTGATCACACTGGGAAAATGAATCAGGACAGCCCCAGGTAATTTGGAACCAATAGGAGAAGCTCTCCTGCCCACCAAACAATATCAATGATAACAGTAGCTTTATCTATTCTTTCACTCATCTAACATGTACTGTGGGCCAACTATGTGCTAGGCAGTCTGCCAGGAGCTCACAGTGCAGTGGGAGAAGAATTAAGACAAGTGGTTCAAAGGTCATTAGGGTCACATTCATGAGAAGTTGGGGGGTGTGATAGAAGCCCATGCTGGGCCTGATCTGGTCTGGGTGGTCAGGAAGGGTGTCCAGCAGAAGTATTGTTGAAGCTGAAATTGAAAGATGGGTCCATGGTGGCCAGTTGAGGAGATAGGGAGAAGGATTAAAAACTTTCCAGGCCCTGAGATGAGATGATATGTTGAGTATTAGTTTGAGTCAAGACCTGCAGGTTTTGAGGCCATCTGTAAGATCTGAGTTTTGGACCAATTATCTACAGCTGCATAATAAATCACCCTAAGCCCCTGCCATTTTATTATGTGTATGCTTCCTGTGGGTCAGAAATTCAAACATGGAACAATATAAATGGCTGTTCCTTGTTCCTCAAAGTCTAGAGTCACTTGGGAAGACATGAGTGGCTGCAGATGTCTCAATGGCTGAATTGAATATGGGGGGTCAAAAACTATCTAGAGGCTTCTTCTCGCTTATAGGTGGCTCCTAGGGTGGGATAATCCAAAGGCTGAGCTCAGCCGTGACTGTCAACCAAAACACCAACACGTAGACTCCCCATGGCTTGGGCTTCCTTCCAGCATGGCCTCAGGGAGATCAAAGCATCTCACACGGTGACTCAGGGTTCCAAGGCTAATGTTCCACCAACAGCACATGGCCTTTCATGTCACACAGGTCATTTTTGCCACGCTGTTTGTCGAAACAGTCACCACCTAGATTTAGGGGAGAGAATTTAGTTTGCAGCCACGTCTTAAAACCACCACAGATCTTTATCATGAGAACAGCAGGAGCTATGAAAGGATGTAAGTAGGGAATAGCATGATCTGATTTGTATTTTAAGATAGAGTAGAGAAGAGATAGTCAGGGAATAGAACAGAGGCAAAGAGTCTGGTAAAGAAGCAAGCCATAATAGTGGACAGATTACGGCAATGGCAGTAGAGATAGAGAGATGTTGACAGATTCTAGAGGCATCTAAAGATGTAGGATCAACAGGCCTCGGATATGGATTGCTTATGGGGGATTAGAGAGAGAACTGTCCAGGATGACCCCCACTTCCTGACTAGACTATTGAGGAGTGAGGAGAGAGCAACATCATTTCCTGTGGTGAATGAGGCAGAGTACAGGTGGGAGGCTTAGGAGAGACGAGTTTTGGTGGGGAAGAGCTATAGTTAGTTTTGGATGAGTTGAGTTTGAGATGTATTAGGGACATCCAAGAAGAGCTGTGGTCTTGCATCAGAAACGCAGGTCTAGAGCTCAGAAGAAAGGTGTGAGCTGGAGGTAAGTGGGACTTAAAGCCATGGCATGGTAGATGGTATCACCTAGGACCCACGCCGAACCACTCCAACATGTAGAGGTCAAGTAGAGGAAGAAGAGCAAAAGGAAACATAAAGGAACAGCCAGAGACTCAAGAGGGAAACCAGGGAGAGGTGAGGTCAAAGAAGCCAAGGGCCTCGGAACTGGCAAGATGGAGGGAGCGGTCAATTCTGTGAAGGCCAACAAGACAAGAAAGATGAGGGCCCTTCTTAAGAAGAGGTACTAGAATTTGAACTAAAACGGTCAGGATGCCAAACTCTGGGTCTCTCTCACTTCCGTGTGGCAAGGCTTTCATGAATTATGAGCCTTATGCAACTCCACTCAAAATCTCAGCAGGATGAGTTCTAAGTCCTGACCAAAATGATTCCAAAGTTCACCCAGAAAAATCAGCCTGAAATGGAAGTAGGCCTGAAATGCTTTGTAAACTAAGAATACACAGAGAGAGAAGGGATATAACTTGCTGCAATGCCTGGAGGTCCTCCATAAAAGTGGTCTGGATTTCACTCCTGAGGCGGGTCTGCACGTCACACATCAGGATGGAGAGAGTGATCAGAAGAGCAGGCATTGCGAAAAAATGGTCTCGGGGAGCTTGTTGCTCTGCCTACCTAATAATTCAGGGCCATGGCATCTTGACCCCACTGACCCTATTCCAGGACAATGAAGTGAGACAGTTTCTAGAAGAGCCCTCATGGTAGCCCATGAGATGCTACCTGTCCTCACAGACAGACAGACCGATGGTGTCACAAGGAGGGGCTGCTAGGTGATCTCAGAGAAAAAGGACAGACACACAACAGCTGTGAGTCACGAGCATGGGTTACAGAATCAGGCAGGTCAGGGAAAGTTCTGGATCTTGCTACTTGGATGCCTTTGAATGGGTTTCTCAGCCTCTCAGAAGGAAGCTGGAAAAGACAAGTTAAGTCAGTTTGTTCCTCTCCTTCGGCCACAGAGGCTAGAGGAGAACTAGAAGGGTGCCTTCTCCTGGCCTGATATCAACTGAAGGTCCCAAAATGGGGTCCAAGAACCCAGCACTTAGGATCATTCAGCAATACGCCTCGCTCCTCTCACTTTCACCTAGGAGGGAAAACCAACAGCTCCAGCAGCTATTGTCAGAGATGCTTATTCAGTTACCAATAACAACAGTTGCCATGGAGATGGGCAGTTCAGCCTGCCAGTCTGGAATGACTCTCAGGCCAGGGCTGGATTAGCCACATCCACAAACCAAAGAGGCAGCCTGAGTCCAGCTCTCCTCCAGTGAGCTGGTTGGAAAGTTCTACTTTATTTTTGCCTCTCCTTCCTGTCAGAAAGGCCCACTGTTTGAAAATCAATGGGATATATGTCAAAGGCATGGAGAGTCTCTTGGGCTGTACAATTACCAAGTCTGTACAGTTAGAGAACAGCTGGTATGGTGGGGGGCTGAAGCTGCCCTGGGTGTTCAGGGCTGCAGCAGAATCTGGGGAACCCAGCTGCTTGGGGAACCCCTAGAGGTCTGTGCTGGGTCAGACTCCACGGAGAAGGCCAAGGGAAGACAAGGGTGTGTCCAGAGATAGCGACCAGCTGGGCAACTGAGAATGTGACCACCCTTGAAGAGTACCTCAGCTTCTCCAAATTCTTGAAGGTTCCTCCGGGAGAAAAGGGGGCCAATCAGAAAATACATCCAAATGTTAGCAATATATGGAACCAGAGACCAGCTCTCTTCACAACAAAGACATCAAAACCTTTGGATGGGGATAGAATTTATCCATGTCTACCCTATTCCCATACCCAGAACCTCAACTTCCAATCTGAGTTCTTCCTAGCACAGCATCAACCGGGTTGTTCCTAAAAGCTTAGTCAATGTAAGTAGAGTTTTCTAACAATGAGAGTGCCATCCATGGATTGGCTAGTTGCTGATGCAGGTAGTGAGTTCCCTGTCAGTGGAGGTGTACAAGCAGGCAGCCTTTGAGCAGGATATTTTAGAGATGGTTTCTGTCTTGGACAGTGGCCAAAACTATATGACCTTGGAGCCCTACCTTCTCTGGACGCCATGGTTCTGAAGTGAATGGAGGTATCCCCGTATCAAACTAGAGCAGAACAAACCAAACTCCACCAGCCTGGGTCCTTCAGCTGCTTTCCCTCCCCTCCTACGGCTGGGCTTTTGAATGGGGAGTGTGAATGCTTTCTCAGCTCATGCACATTTCTCAGAAATGACCGAGAATTGTTTCTCATGGCAGCATCCAACTCAGCTCTCTAGCCCAAAGGGCTACTCAAAGGTCTACTGATAAAGCATCCACATGTGAGAGATGGAGGCAGCGAGGAAAACCTTAGCCTCCCACAAGTCCCAATGGGAAAAAGAAACTGGCAGGCAGCAGCCCCAACAGCTCCCATGGTCCAAAGTCACATTTAGGAGACTGTGTCATAAAGATCTGACTCAGACACCACCTGGTTGACATCAGCTCTCCGAGGCATGAACTTGGAAAAATTTCCCTGAGGCCTGGTACCCTCAGATGAACAACCAAATACTCATACATGTTAATAAAGCAGATTTGTCATAGGGAGAAAGAAAACCACGCAGGCAAGCACCCACCACAAGGCTCAGAATAATCCATGGTTACAGCTTTGGTTCCAGTGATGAAGGGAGGCATGGGAGGAAGAAGAGATGAAACAAGATTGACCCTGTTCAGTAAAGCCGAGGTCTGAAAAGTGAAAACGATTTTCCTAAAAATAATACAGTGTCATTTGCCCTCCCTCTCCTCCTCCTCCTGTTCCTCCCCCTCCCCCTCCCCCTCCTCCGCCTCCTCTTCCTCTTCCTCCTCCTCCTCCTTCTCCTCCCTCTGTAAGGGTCCTGTGGGGTTTCAGCATGTGAGAGCACAACAGACCGAATGCAGAAGCAGAGCCCCGGCGGGGGGCTCGGGGGCTGCAGCATTGTCCCGTACACCCAGAGCCCCAGCGGGGGCTCAGGGGCTGCAGCATTGTCCTGTACACCCAGAGCCCCGGCGGGGGCTCAGGGGCTGCAGCATTGTCCTGTACACCCAGAGCCCCGGCGGGGGGCTCAGGGGCTGCAGCATTGTCCCGTACACCCAGAGCCCCGGCGGGGGCTCAGGGGCTGCAGCATTGTCCTGTACACCCAAGGGTGGCAGGTTCAGTTTCAGCCAGGTTGCCGGCTTCCATCCCCAGCCAACCAGTCAATAGTTCTCTCACATCGATGTTTCTCTCCCCCTCTCTCTCAAATAAAAAAAAAAAAAAAAGAAAACAGGCTCAGTGGATAGAGCATCGGACTGCAGACTGAAGGGTCCCGGGTTCGATTCCGGCAAGGGCATGTACCTTGGCTGCGGGCACATCCCCAGTAGGGGGCGTGCAGGAGGCAGCTGATCGATGTCTCTCATCGATGTTTCTGACTTTCTATCCCTCTCTCCTCAGCTCTGTAAAAAATCAATAAAATATTTTTTAAAAAAAAGAAAACAAGTTATTTGTGTTGACATGTAATGGGGTTATTGTTATTTTGAAATGAGTTAGTAAATATTGTTAAATGAGTTTTATGTCTAATAAGATAAGTAAATATCAATAGATGTAACCCACATAAAGAAAAGCTCTTGGTTTGAGGTCCTCAAAAAATTCTTAAGAGTAAACACTCCTGAGACCAAATATTTTGAGAACATTTATTTATTTACATTATTCTATTTTGCATGTTTTTAAATTTCCGTATTAATTTTTTTATTTAAAAAAATAACAATAATTGGCCATTGTCTTTTCTTCTATACTATTTGGTCAAATTGCTTCACTTCAGTATCCTCATCTCTCAAGGGGCTAGATAATCCCAAAGCATGATTCTATGAGTCAAATCTGATCCCACACAGACACTGGAGTGCTGCCCTCCACCCTGAGCTTCTGCAGAGATCTGAGGAAGAGGGAATATGCTCCTCTGTTAATCAGATCCCATTAATTTTTCAAAATAGACAACAGCCCACTTACTCATCAGCCCACTTACCCATAGAGCCTCATCCATAATTGATCCCCAGTTGCACTTATCCAAATAGACAGAGGAGAGGCCCGGGGCACGTGGGGCTCTGGGAGGGCTTTCTTGCTGATGAGCTTAGCCTCCGAATTAATGGCTGTCGCCAGAAAGCACTCACAGCCATGACATGTTCTAACTAAAGGTGCGAGCACTTCTCCTTCAATCAAGAATAACAAGGAGAGAGAAACAACTCCCTTCATGCTCTGAAAGACTGTTCTGAGGTTATTTCCATGTACAGAACAGCTGGAGGGGTGGATCTGTGCTAGCCTTGTGGGCAACTCAGGTCTATACAGACCTCAGCATGGTCAGCCCTCACGCTCCTTTATTCACCTCTACTCTCCTGGCCCCTACTTGAGGCCCTACACCTTGGGTCCTATCCCCCACCCAAAATAAATGCCACTGGGTTGAAGATTTAAATGTGTGTGTATCTTTGTTTTGTTTTGTTTAATATATTTTTATTGATTTTAGAGAGGAAAGGAAAGGGAAAGAGAGATAGGTGAAAGATGAAACAGAAGGACCGGAGAGAGAGACCAGGGTACCAGACACAGACTTTATTGAGGAGACCCTTCCCAAGGGAGAAAGAGCTCACTTGCAGGGTGAAGGCAGAGAAACCAGGGGAGGGGGAGAAGAAGGGACCCAGCCAGACCGCCTCTGGACTGCCTGGGAGAACAGTCCGGGAGAAAAGATGCCACATGGCACACTGAGACACCCTTTAAGGGCAGGAACAGGCAGGGGCTGGGCCCAGGGCAGAACGGGAAGGAGTGGGACACAGGGCACTCTGGTATGCGCTTGATTGGTGGCTCACTGTCTCTGTGGCAGATGTCAATTACATCATAACTCCGCCCACCAGTTGGGGGGGTACCTATCAATAGGAATATCACTGGTGAGAAAGAATCATTGATTGGCTACCTCCTGCATGCCCCGTACTGGGGATTGAGTCCACAACCTGGACATGTGCCTGATCAGGAATCAAACTGTGACCTTTAGTTCATAGGTCAGCACTCAACCACTGAGTCACGTCGGCTGGGCTGTCTGTGTGTGTTAAAGAATTAGTGGAAAGCCTTAAAGACAACAGAAAGTGAACATTTTTCAGATGAGCAAAGACTTTGTGGTGAGAAAGAGGAAAGCAGCTCTGACATGGGCCAGAGGCGGCCTGACACTCCCAGCTGGATGAGAACGTCAGCAGTTTCATAGAACACCCACGTCAGACAAGGTCGCTCTGTGACCATGGGTGAACAAGACCACTCTGTAATCGTACCTGAACTGTGTGCGTTTGCCAGGAACGCTCTAACAACGTACCTCAACCGGAGTGGACACAATAGCAGTTCCTGTCTCTCAGTCCCGGAGTCAGTGGTCCAGGTGTCTGCAGGGCCAAGCTCCCTCTGAAGGTGAAAGGGAAGACGTGTTCCAGGATTCTCTCCTAGTTTCCGGTAGTTCCTTGGATTGTGTCAGCTGAAGTCCAATGTTCACATGGTGTTCTTCCTGTACGTGCATCTCTGTATCCAAATTTCCCCTTTCGTGAGGACATCAATCCTACTGAATTAGGAGCCCACTCTGCTGGCCTCGTGTTAATTAATTACATCTGCAATTAAGCCATATTCTGAGGCATGGGGAGTTAGGGCTTTAACACATGAACTTGGAGGAGGGGACTCACAATTCAATCCACAGACCATGGATTTGGGCAAAATAAGGACATTGTTCAAACCACAAAAATGACCAAACATTTTAAGCAACCAAACAAGTTAGGTGACTTAAAAAATGAAGATGTATTCTCTTATAGTTGTGGAAGCCAGAAGCCTGTAATCAGTCTCTCGGTCTCCCTGGGCTGAAAACAAGGTATGAGCAGTGCTGTGCTCCCTCCGGACGCTCCAGGAAAGAATCTATTCTTAGTCTCTTCCAGCTCTGGTGGCTGGTGGCATTCCTCGGCGTGTGGGCACATCACTCCAATCCTTAAGGCCAGCATCTTCACATCTCCCTAATAAACCTGGCAGTGTGAAAAGAAACAAAGGTGTCTGAGGGACTCCTTTCAGGAATGCTCCCTTGCTCAGGACAGTATCACAAAGGAGAAAACGACTAAGTTTGTTTGTGAAAGAAAAAGCATCAAAAACATGGCAGAGTACGAGTCTCCAAACACCCTTTCCTCTGTTAAAGCAATGAGAACACTGGCTAAATTGCCAGAATCAACTACTTCAGAATACTAAATTAACCAAAAGTCTGCAGCAATCTGAGGAAGGGGGCTTTTTTTTCTTTAAATAAAAACTATAAAACTTGGTAAGAACAGTGAGCTTTGTGGCCTTTTTACCTGCCCTATTTTCATCTTCCTGCTCTACAGCCCACAATAGCCTTGACAACTCACAGCCCATAATCACAGGGAAAAACAGCAGCCCAGCAGCCACAGGAGGAGCCAGAACAGGGTTGGAGCTTCCTAAATCTCCATTCTCAAAGAACCCTGTCGTTTGATCAGGCTGGCTGTCCCCTGGAAAGCCTTCCTCATTAGGTTTGTCTTTATGTGACCCCGCTCAGAGCTGGCCCAGTGTGAACAGACTTTCCCCTCCCAGAGGGCTTTTGTCAAAAACAATAAGTAGCAATTATTTAACATCGTGGCCGCCTGAGGGAGCGATAACAATTTGAGCAAACTAAAAGTTAACTAAAAAACTTAAAAGAAAAAAAAGCTGGAGCATGAAATTCCACATAGGGTTGCGGAAAGGCCACACCATGCCCAGGGCTGTGCGCATGATCAGGAAAGACGTGAGAAGCCCTGGAGGCTGTCCTGAGGCTCCCTGCAAGCAGAGAATGAAGGCCAAACTAGCGATGTAGACTGCTAGACTGAGCATAGAAAGCATGCCCGATGCGCATGCGGAAAGAACCCCTCTGCAAACACTGGGAGACTTACGGTTTCCAGGAAATATCTGTCCAATTAATGACTGACCACCACGCTGAAAAGAGACTTCAGCGGCCACAAACCCAGATTTTAACAAAAATACAGACTTGACCGAATTGGTCCAGGAAAGTCACTAAACAACCAAAAAGTACCAAGAGCAAAACCAACAAACCCTAACGATGACAGGGAGAATCTGATTTGCAGAGTTGTCCAACTTTCAACAAAAATATTAAGTGGCATGCAAAGAAAAAAGCAAGGATGGCCCATAGTTGGGAGGAAAGCAGTCAATAAAACTGCCCCTGAGGAAGCACGGAGATTAGACTTACTAGACAAAGCCTTTAAAGTCAGCTCTTTTAAATATGTTAAAAAAAAAAAAACCTAAGGAAGCCAGGTCTAAAGAGTTAAAGAAACCTATCTCACCCCATGCACAAAAATCTACTCAAAATGGATTAAAGACTTAAGCATGAGACCAAAAATGATAAAACTCCTAGAAGAAAACATAAGGAAAAAGATCCTTGACATGGGTCAACATTTTTTTTTTATATGACACCAAAACCACAAGCAACAAAAGCAAAAATATCAAACTAAACTGCTTTTGCACAGCAAAGGAATCTAAACAGAGTAAAAAGGCAACCTACGGAATGGAAGAAAGTGTTACAGACCATATATCTGATGAGGGGTTAACACTCTAAATATGTAAGGAACTCCTACAACTCAACAACCAAGAAAAAAAATTTTAATAGGCAGAGAATCTGAGTAGACATTTTTCAAAAGAAGATATAAAATGGCCAACAGGTGTACAAGAAGGTGCTCAACATCACTAGTCATGAGGGAAATGCAAATCAAAACCGCAATGGCCTCAACCAGTGCGGCTCAGTTGGTTGGAGTGCCGGCCCACGCACCAAAAGGTGGAGGGTTCATTCCCGGTCAGAGCGCATACCCAGGTTTCAGACTAGATCCTTGGTTGGGAGCATGCAGGAGGCAATGGATCGATGTTTCTCTCTTTCTCTCTCTTTCTCTGTGTCTCTCTGTGAAATCTATATATATATATATATAAAGAGGTAATATGCAAATTAGCCAGGACGCCTTGAGGCGTCACTCCTGGCTCAGGAGGAGGCTGCATCACAACTGGCTCAGCAGGAGTTGCAAGAGCAGAGGGGCGGGAGGGGACTGTGCGCCCCCAGCCCCAGCAGACTCACACCAGGGTGGGGGCATGCTCTGAGCAGATGTGGAGCAGCTCGGAGCACTTCCCCGGTGGGTGGAAGCGGCGGCCAGAGCATAGCAGCCCGGGTCCTGGGTGCTGGAGGAAAGCCGGTGACGGCAGCCAAGGCAAGGAAGGCCTATTCTTACACGAATCTTCCTGCATTGGACCTCTAGTCAGTAATCAGAAAGCACAATAAGATATTACCTCATGCCTGTTAGGATGGCTATTATCAAAAATAACAAGGTAACAAGTGTTGGCAAGGGTCTGGACAAAGGGAACTCTGGTATACTGTTGGAAACACTGTTTAGAGGTCGTAGGGGGGATACATGGGGATGGAAAAAATAACATCAGTGGAAGGGGGACAAAAAGCCAGACAAAATAAGAGAACATCCTGATGATTCTCTAACACAAAGTTCAAGTAGAGGCATAATTAATTTAATTCATAGTGATGGATAGCCCTGTGGTAGTCCCCTTGGCGTGGGAGGCAGAAATTGGTTGGAAACGGGCACGAAGGAACTTTCTGGAAAGCTAGAAGTGTCCTCTCTCTGTATCTGTAAAAACGTCATTGATTGCCAGTGATAAGTCACATGGAGATCGCGGGCCCTTGATCTGAAGTGGTGAGAAGGGCGCTTCCCCTAAATTGTAACTCCAGTCCAATCAGGGGCAATGCCTCAGAGAAACCCCAACCGAGGAGGCTCCTGTAAAATACCTGCTCCACACTGTCAGTGTCACGAAAATCAAGGAAACTGTCCCAACCGGACAGGATGGAGGAGACATGGCGACCAAGTGCAGTGTGGTGTCCGGCATGGGACCCCCGGACAGGAAGAGGACATTCCTGAAGACGCCGCTGAAATCCACAGAAAGCCCGGAGCGCGGTTAACAGTGGCGTCCCAGCGTTGGCCTCTCGGTCTTGGTGACTGCATTGTGGCAACGTAAGGTATTAGCAGAGGGGAGACGCGGTGTGGGTGCATGGGAACTCTGTTCTTTGTAATATTTCTGTAAACAAGAAATTACTCCAAAATAAAGTTGGTTTTTCAAAAAAGTCATTGAGCTGAATATTTAGGGTTCTCATTTTACTCTATGTGATTTAGCTTTCTGTCCCATGCTGCTCCCCTGCCCGGCCAGCACTCGGCCAAGCTGCAGCTTTTGGGAGCCCAGCCAGCAACAATGGATCCCCGATGTGGGCTCTCAGGAAGGGGCTGCTAACTGCCTCCTACACCGCCTGCCACCGCCTGCCGTTCCCAATGCAGCGAGGCAACAGCCCCAGCAGGCCACGTTATTATTCTCTCCAAGGGGTCTGAGCTCTTTTTTCGGAAATGCTTTTCCCCTCTTGAATGTTACTGTTGAAAATTCAAGCCCTCGGGGTGTGACACAGACACCAGTCGGTGAGCCAGCCTGCCCTGAGGCCCCACAGCCTCCAGGCACCCCCAGGAGCCGGCCCTGAGCCAGGTGCAGGGCTGCTTAAAGGAAGCACAGGAGGAATCACCAGCTTGGTGAGGCTCAGGTCAGGCCACAGCTAGCTGCATGACACAGTGATTAAAGCGTGGACTCCGGAGCCACGTTGTGGGTTCAAATCCCAGCTCTACCACTTGCCAGGTGAGTGACCACAGGCATATTCATCAGCTGCTCAATGCCTCTGATTCTATATCTGAGATGAAGATATTAATTCTGTCCTCACACAGGGCCCTAAATTGTCTACATAGACTATACCTTTAAAGTGTAAGGACCCTCCTCACCAATTCTCCCTCTCTTTGTAATCCTGGGATTGCATGCTGTCTTCCCTCTGACTTTGGTTCTCCACCTCCCCACCACCAGCCCTCTAAACTGGGAGGCCTGACCCATGACAAATACCTACTGAGCCTTCCTTCACTGGGGAGACATACTGCCTCTGACTGCTGTGAAACAGGATGGAATCTGGCCTCTGGTTTTTTAAAAAATAAGTTTTTATTGATTTTTTAGAGAGAGAGGAAGGGAGAAGGAGAGAAGCATCAATGAAAGAGAGAGAGCTCAACATTGATAGGCTGCCTTCTACACGGCCCCTGCTGGAGATTGAGCTGCAAACTGGGCATGTGCCATGATCTGAAATCGAACCTCCAACTGCTTGGTGCATGGTCCGACGTTCAACTACTGAACCGGTGGGCTGGGCTTCTCTGGCCTGTTAGAGAGAGATTTCATACTCTCTCTATACCAGAGGGCTCTCCCTTCCCCCTACCCTCACTCCTTCTTGCAACTAACTCCCACACACCCTTCGGATCACTCTGAAATGTCACTTCCTTCAGGAAGCCTGCACTGCCCCCACTGTCCATCCTCCAAAGCCCCGCTCCTACCGTCCCCACTAGCCAGGAACTCACTGCATCTGTTTGATTCGCTGCTAAGTCATCTACAGGACACAGCTCCAATCTGGCATCTGCAAGAACTCAATGTTTGTAAATAAGCGAATGAATGAGTGGATACATGAGTGCCCTGGGGGGTTAGGGAAGGCTTCACAGAGGAAGTGACATCTGCTTGCATCTTAAAGGAGGGGTGGAAGTTCATCAGGGGAAGAGTGGGGGAGGGTGTTGCACTGTCAAGGGAATGTCTAGCAGTGTGGCCACACCTGACACTTCCTGGGACTCAAAGGCGAAGTGGCACGGAGAGTAAGATACTAGACTAAGATCTGAGGGGCTGATCTATGCGCCAGGAGCTGCCAGCCCAGCAGAGCACCCCAAATGCCTAGGTCCCACCTAGTCCAGCTGGTCTGGATCCCTCATATTCTAATGACAGCCAAGGCTGGGGACCCCTGTTGGGACATCAAGAAGAAAGTTGGAGAGATTTTCTGTGGGGGGCGCCCCTAAGCAAGATACCTTGAGCACTCTTTAAATCTTTGTGCCGGCTGAATCCAAGGCACCTGGCAAAACCATGTTTTGGAAAAAGACGCTTTACCAACAAGGCTTGGCCTTAACTTTGCCTCAGGTGTCGGGGAGAGGGCCTTGAAATGTAAATGCAGTCTTGCCCCGGGAATGGGGAAATGAATGGGGCCTGGAGCCACTGAAACTCTTTTGATCCTAATGTTGGAGAAGCCCCTTTGTATTGTGGAATATAAATAAACACGGCTTCGTGGGCTTGGGGTTCCTGTCTCTCCATCAGAGAGAACAGACATCCCACCCAGCCCCAGCTTTTTATCCCTATTTCTGCCTCTTCTCTTCTATTCTTCATATTTCTTAATCCCCAGCTCCTCTACTCAGAAACTGAACCCAATCTCTCTCTCCACGCTGGACATGGAAAAGAGAGAAAAACACCTATAATTTTCAAGCAGAGAAGGGGCCTAACCCCACCTTCGTATGTAATGGAGCGAGTGAGGCCAGACAGAAAGCAAAATGTGATTAGAACAGCAGAAAGAGAAAAAATCAAGAGAGATTCAGGGTCCCGTTGAATGTAGGACAGAAAGACATCCACGTTGGGAGTCAGTGATGAGGAAGATGAGTCAGTTCCACTACTCTGAAGTAGACAGAGAATCCAAGACAAGCAGGTTGTGTATGACCTGTGTCTCCTCGCAGCATCACTCACCCCTCCCAACACACATGCGCAAATGCACCTGGGTGCATGCTCAGCCCTTCCTCGCTGAAGCCAGCTGCCCATCACAGGGGACGGCGTGCACACACCCATCCGCCCAGCTGGCTCAGAGCTCTCCCACCTTATAAACACGTGCTTGCACACAGCATTGCAAGGTGAGGCCTGGCACAAAGCCAATTTCCACAGCCTCCATTTCCACAGAACAAGACAAGCAGTGGCTTCTAGAAGGAGCTTCAGTCTCCAACGGTTTGGCCTTTTCTGAGAAGCAATTGCTACTTTCATAAACACGGGTGTGGTGGGGGAGAGAGCATGGATAGACAGCAGCTAAGCTATTGCTCACAGTAGGCCAGACCTCACTCAGAGAGGAAAGAAAAATCCAGCTTGTACTATCTTCAAATATCACAGTATTGTGACTTAGAACAGCAGCTACTGTATCTTGTTTCATTACAACTGTCAAAAGGAAAAAACAGATTGAATTACCATGCTAATGCCTTCTCTTTGGGAGAAGTCTGTGGTGCAGGTACGTGGACATAAAATACACCATTAGCTGCTTTTAAGCTTGTCTTTGATGATGAAAAAACATGGCGGGGCACAAGGGAGAGACATAACTAAACTCGGTCAGCCGGCAGCACAGGGGGCCTCTTGTAAACCGTAATGTGACAGTGCAGTTTCTTTTCCCTGGGAGATGACAGTTAATTCCCGACCAGGAAGGCTGTCAAAAATGCTTAGTTCTGCTCCACTTGAGTTAATTACCGGCCCTGGGGCAGGCTGCCCTCCACTCCTCTGCTAATGGGGCTGGGCTTCAGGTAAAAAATCCATTTGCAAGAATGTTTTCCTTGCTCCAGATCTAATTTATTGAATATCAAATATTTATGCCAATGCAATTAAAGTGACAACATTGCTCTCCCTTCTCCCCCGCCCCCAGTCCTGGCCAAGCCCACACTTGCTGACAGAATGCTTTATATCATCAGCACAGGGTAAAAGTTTTGCTTGGGCTCCTAAAGCAAGAGCTTTGAAACCTCCTCAACCCACCAAGTCATCTGGGATTCTCTTTCTTCTTCTTCATATATATACACTAGAGGCCTGGTGCATGAAAATTTGTGCACCTGGGGGCGGGGTCCCTCAGCCTGGCCTGCACTCTCTCGCAGTCTGGGAGCTCTCAGGGGATGTCCCACTGACGGCTTAGACCCATTCTCCATGGGGAGCAGGCCTAAGCCACAGTCTGGCCTCCCTCTGCAGGAGGTGACCAGTGAGCTAATCAGGGGATAGCACCGGCAGTGAGCGGCCAGCCATGTTCCCCATTACCCCACCGGTGGCATCCTTTGTGGGAGGTGACCAGGCAAGCCAATCAGGGGACAGCACCGGCTGGGGAGCGGCTGGCCCTGCCCCCCATCTCCCTGCCACTGCCACTGGCCTCCCTCCCTCTGTAAGAGGCGACTGGGTGTGCTGATCAGAGGGTGGCACCAGCCAGCAAGTGGCTGGCCTTCCCTCTTTTCCCCCCAACATCAACCCATCATCACCACTGGTCACCACCATTCCTACCCCCCTGGCCTCCTCCCTCTGCCTGCTGGCACGTGCCTTGGCTGGCCTGGCCCCACCTGCTTGCCACCTCCACCCCCCACTGACCTGTTGTCCCACTGTTCAGTTGATTTGCATATTGCGCTTTTATTATATAGGATACTAGAGGCCTGGTGCACAAATTTGTGCGTGGGTGGGGTCCGACCGACCCAGCCCCAATCGGAGTGGCTTGGGGCCTGGCCTGCTGGGGGAGGGGCCAGCCAAAGGGAGAGGCCATGGGAAGTTGGCCAGCCACCCCCACTCCTGCCCCCCATTGGGCCAGTTGGCCAGCCACATTGGGCATCAGAGCAACCAGTCATTCTGGTCGTTCTGACCATTCCAGTGTTCTGGTTGCTGGCTTTTTATATGTACAGATTTTTTTTCATTATTTTTTAATAGATTTCAGAGAGGGAAGGAGAGAGAGAGATAGAAATATCAATGATGAGAGGGAATCATTGATCGGCTGCCTCCTGCATCCCCCTACTGGGGACGGAGCCCACAACTCAAGCATATGACCTTGATTGGAATCAAACCTAGGACCCTTCAGTCCACAGGCCAACACTCTATCCACTGAGCCAAATTGGCTAGGGCTCTTTCTTCTTCTTTTGCAAGCAACCCCATAGGTTAAAGAACAATGGCTGAGAAGCTGGGCTGTGGCCCTCTGTGTTCCAGGCACCAGAATAGGCGATATGGTGAGAGAGGTGGACAGACTTGGTCCATAGACCAACAATCTCCTGGCCTGAGAGAGGACAACTCAGGACAAAGGTAGAAAAGACAGGTCCTCATAGAGCATGTCTTTGGAATCTCCAAGGCTTGAAGGCCCCCAAAGGCCCCCTCCCATCCAATTAGACCTAAACTGCAGAAAGTTTCAGGTCTAGCCAAGCCTAGTCCATCTTTCCCCAAACCCTAGTCACCCAGCAAGAGAGCCTCAGACTGTCCAGACTCTGGAGTCTGGGGGCATTCCCCATTGCAACAGCTCCCAGCTCCCATCCATACCCCCGTACACTCCCCCATGAGTCTGTGGTATCACAAGACACATGATTTTACGTCTGCCCCAAGAGAGGGGTGACTAGTAAAGAGGAGCCAGTGAGCAATCTAATGTGTGCCTTCCTGCAGGTATGCCCCCAAATGTGGACAGTGATGTGTCTGTGGCATATTTGAGGTGGTGCAATACCTTCTCACTGGGATTCTCTCAGAGATCTTGCTGTCCACATAGATCTCTCCCTTCTTGCAATGGAACAATCGTCTGTTCTTGGGTACGAATTGGGTTTTGAAGGAGAAACAGGCACGCACAACACTTGGTAGAGGGAACACAGGAGAGTGTGTTCGAAAAACTGGAAGTAGATTGATTTTTATTGGAGCTTGAATTGCAAGGGAGTGAGCCCTGGGAATATCAGCATCAGATGAGGTAATCTAAGCATGTTAGAAAACGTCAACTCCTGGATAAATGTGAATTACTCCCCATATGACAGAGATATGGATTGGGGAACCAAATGATATGTTATACACATTACATAAATCACATTACACAAATTGTCATTGTTATAAGGTATTTTGGAAGATGGATAAGCTTCAACCATGGAGACAGATCAGGAAAAAAATGTATATTTTCATTTCTTTTGATCCTATTTTTTTTAGAACTGTCATAAACTGAGATGTTTTGATAAATTTCCTTTCTGTTCTCTTTTTCAGATGAACACATTGTACCCAACTTTATTCATCTACTGTTGAGATATTCTTGGTTTCCTGTCTATTACTCCAACCACCTTGCTTTAGATTTGACACTAGTAACAGTTTTTTTATGACCAGAAAGCTCTTTGTCTGTGAGGGTAACGGAAGGGGCTTGATATTTCTCTCCATTTCTACATCTTCAGTTATCAACTTATTCAAAGACATTATCACACCACACCTAAACCACCGCCATAATTTCTTAACTGTGTGCTCTGCCTCTATTTTCTTCTGTTCAAAACCATGTTATTCTCAGCTACTCAAATATCAACATTATTTTTACCATTGAAAATAACTATAGAAGAACCTCTGCTATTGTCTCTGTGATAAGACAAGAAAAATAAAAGAGGTAAACCTGTTAGGAAGGAAGAAACAAATTTATCATTACTGTATTTTCCGGCATATAAGATGACTTTTTAACCCAGGAAAATCTTCTCAAAATTACCATATTGAAATCAAATCTGATGCTTTTTTTTAATTTTTATTTGTTGTGTGTTAGAAGAGAGGTAGTCTTATATGGCAAGTATATCCCAAACTTTATATTTTAACTGGAAAAGTTGGGGGTCATCTTATACGCCAGAAAATACGGGATATATAATTATATGTAAAAAAAAAAAAAACACAGAGAAAAGCTATTCAAACTAATGA
This sequence comes from Antrozous pallidus, assembly GCA_027563665.1. Lineage (NCBI taxonomy): Eukaryota > Metazoa > Chordata > Mammalia > Chiroptera > Vespertilionidae > Antrozous > Antrozous pallidus. The sequence goes on from CM050518.1 coordinate 74,530,443, forward strand.
AGTCAGTAAAATGATCTGATACAAAATGTATTACATATTACCAATAGCCAATTAGAAATTTATTTTTTTATATATTTTTTATTGATTTTTTACAGAGCGGAAGGGAGAGGGATAGAAAGCCAGAAACATCGATGAGAGAGAAACATCGACCAGCTGCCTCTTGCACGCTCCCTACTGGGGATGTGCCCGCAGCCAAGGTACATGCCCTTGCCTGAATCGAACCCAGGACCCTTCAGTCCGCAGTCCGACACTCTATCCACTGAGCCAAACCAGTCTTAGCCAATTGGAAATTTAATTTTTAAAATATAGTTCATGATCTATGTCCAGCTTCCTTGATGACATCTCCACGAGAATATATCACAGAAGCCTCAGTGCAAAAGCGAGTTTTGGATTTTCACTTCCCACCTGCTCCTCCTCCAGCGCCTCCAGCACAGTGGGGGCTCCGTCTACCATCTGCGCAGGCAGAGCCTTGGGTTCATCCCTGCACTCTCCTCTCTCGTGGCCTAACGCGTACACCTGTCATCAACCCTGACAATACGACCTTTCACTTCCATCTGCTTCTCCCCGACCCAGCGCCTCCATCACCTCCCACCGGGGCAACTGCAGTGACGCCTCACCGTTCTCCTGCGCTGGGCTCCCTGTTCTCTCTAGATCAGTGGTTCTCAGCCTTCCTAATGCCGCGACCCTTCAATGCAGTTCCTCATGTGGTGGTGACCCCCAACCGTAAAATTATCTTTGTTGCTACCTCATAACTGTCATTTTGCTACTGTTTTAAATCGTAATGTAAATATCTGTGTTTTCCGACGGTCTTCGGCGACCCTGCTAGCGGTTCCCAACCTGTGGGTCGTGATTGATGGTCACCGAAGACCATCGGAAAACACAATATTTACATTGCGATTCATTAACAGTAGCAAAATGACAGTTGTGAAGTAGCAACGAAAATAATTTTATGGCTGGGGGTCACCACCGCATGAGGAACTGCATTGAAGGGTCGCGGCATTAGGAAGGCTGAGAACCACTGCTCTAAACTGTCTCCACTAAGCAGTCATAAGGACCTTTTGAGAACTGAAGCTAAACCACAGCACAGATCATCCTGCTCTAGCGCCTAAAGCCCATATCCTAACCATGGCCTACTTTGCTCGGCTTCCTGAGGTCCTTACTGGCCCTTCTAGCTTTGGCTCGAGCTATTCACCTTCTCACTCCCTGTGCTCCAGCCACACCAGCCTCCTTTCTCTTTCCTCAAATCCCCCTCAGAGCCTTCACTCTGCATCCCATGGTGGCAACGAGGGTCACTGATCTTCCTTCAAGAACACTGAGCAGCCGAAACGGGTTTGGCCCAGTGGATAGAGTGCGGACTGAAAGATCCCAGGTTCGATTCTGGTCAAGGGCATGTACCTTGGCTGCGGGCACATCCCCAGTAGGGGGTGTGCAAGAGGCAGCTGATGGATGTCTCTCTCTCATCGATGTTTCTGACTTTCTATCCCTCTCCCTTCCTCTCTGTAAAAAATCAATAAAAATATATATTTTTAAAAAGAACACTGAGCAAAGCCAGGGGACGTTAATCCTTGTAGCGACCACCTCAATTCCCTGGGCCTCAGTTCCCCCATCTGCAGCGTGGGTGGGTTGAACTGGAGTTTCTCTCTGGCATCTGTGAGCTCAAGTGTCCCTAAGAGGTGACAGCAGATGACGTGTTAGGGGAGGAGAACACAAAGTGAGGAGAGGAGACAGGGGAAATGGTCCTTGGGGGAGAGCTCAGAAAGAAAAGCCTCAGAAACGATGGGCCACCTCTTTCCGGTTATTTAAAACACTACATGTTATCACTGTGTTTTTATTGGCAGAACAACTCAGATTAAACCTTAACAGGATTTGGGACCATTGTAATCATCTTGTCATGAGGAGCGAAAATGCCAGCCAAACTTGTGGTATTTAAATATTAAATACATGCGTTCTATTGAAAACCTGATTCCATTCTGTGAAAATAATTCATCTCATCCAGAGACAAGAAGGAGAAAGTAAACCTCATTCATACACGTAAACAAGTGTCTACAGCCAACGGAAGGGACACATCGGCTGCTTCTGCTGCTTCAATCTCCTCTTACTTGTAAAACACTGGTTTCTTCAGAGGAGCAATGTATCCAATTAAAATGCTACATTTCCCAGCTGCCTTTGCCAAAAGGGGTGGTCACATGGCATCGCCTGGCAAATAATATGTAACCAGAAATCGCCGGGTGGATTTCAGAGAAATGTTATCAAAGGTAGGGCAGCCTAAGTGGACACACTTTTTTTGTCCTTTGCAAGTTAGGCTATCCTCTTCTGCCTTTTTCAACCATCTCATGACCTTCAACTATCTTGTGACCTTAAGGTGGTCATAGGAGCAGGCCAAGAAAACCAGAGACCTCTATTTAAATCCCAGCTCTTGGCATATCAACTTGATGCTCTCACCAACTGAGCTGCCTGGCCGGGACTAAACCCCAGCTCTGCCACCTGCCAACTCTATGGAAATGAATAGTTCGTTTACCTTCTCTGAGCCTCATTCTTATCTACCAGAGGGAGCCACAGTACCTCACTTGAGATACTGTTAGGATTAATGGAAATATTTTATCCCACATAGGTGACAGTGCTTTGTAAATTATGGAACTCTAAAAACAATGATAGGTGACTTGTTCATTTGTTTGCTTCCTCCCCGTGTTTTGCAAGTGACAGCTTTTCCTCCCCACCTTATTCTAGAATACTTCACAAGTAAGAATGTTGTATTTCTATATGGTATTCTTTCATCACAGGAATATCTATTTCCTTGGCATGATACCAATCCATTTTGCTATCAGATGCAGCTAGAGGTTCTTTTGTATACAGTCTGGACACGAGCAAATCACAATTTAACTGGTATTCTCCAACTGGCAGCACCAAATATCTTTTAAGTTAACCAGAAATTTCAGATGAACCATCCTTAAAAAAAAAAAAATTATCCTTTTAAAGGTGTGGGTTTATTTTATTGAACATTTAAGAGGTTCTGTCAATCTACAATTCCACATCCTTCATAGCAATTTTCTTGAATTGTTTATTTAAATACGCCATCCCTCTCATTGTCTATGTTTCCATTCTGGAACTTCTATTATTTGGATATTGGACCTCTTAGTCTCTTTCTCCAATTTCCTTATCTTTTGATAAGATATCTTTCTTATCTGTATGTTAGGCAAAGGCCCATAAAAAAAAAAAAAAAAAAAAAGGCCTGAACTGGTTTGGCTCAGTGGATAGAGTGTCAGCCTGCAGACTCACGGGTCCCGGGTTCGATTCCAGTCAAAGGCATGTACCTTGGTTATGGGGCACATCCCCAGTAGGGAGTGTGCAGGAGGCAGCTGATTGATGTTCTTCTCTCATTGATGTTTCTAACTCTCTGTCCCTCTTGCTTCCTCTCTGTAAAAAAATCAATAAAATATATATTTTTTAAAAATAGGAACCATCTCCCTAAAAGGCAATGGGGGATTAAGAATAATAAATACTTTTTCTCACACCCAAAACAAAGCAATTACTTGTTTAGGTATTTGTTAACTGCTCTCCTGGATAACATTTGGGCTAAACAGGAAAAAATTTCAAAATTGCAAGCAAGCTCTTTAAAAACAATGGAAAAAAGAAAATCATATAGGAAACATTATTGGATGAAGCAAAACTGACTCATAGGCAAATTCATAACCTTAAGTGCCTTCATAGTTAATAAAAATGAAAATGAGTAAAATAAACATTCACTTAAATAATTTTGTTTTTATAAGAGATCAAAGAAATCTGGAAAATATAGTTAAAGCAAATCTTATTGATTAGTAGTAAAAATAACAACCCTGTAGAATTAATAGATAAATTTTAGGGTTGGTTCATGAAATAGCCTTGTTTCCTCCATTAGAGGAAGCATAAACATATGTTACAAATGCAATGAGGAAAACTGTGGCTTTTAAAACTGTAAAAAGACTCTACGCATAATTATAAGCTATTTTAAAAACTTGAGTTAAATTGATTACACTTCCTGGATAGCCCAACAATAGAGGAAGAATCATAAGAAGTTGCCAAAGTATTGCCTCTAAAATGGCTTCCAGCTCCAGGTTGTTTCATGGGTACACTACTTCAACCTTTCACAGAGCAAATAATTTCCATGGAACAGAAACCCTTTCAGAGCATGAAAATTATGTGAATCTTATCAGTTCATTTTATTTTATTTTTATTTTTAATTCTTTATTGTTGGAAATATTACATTTTAGTTCATTTCACAAGGCTAACAAAGCTATTGACATAATGTTTTGGATAAATCTCAAAAATATCATGTTGAATGAAAAAAATGCCAGACACAGAGAAGTGTAAATTATATAATCCCAATTATATGAAGTTCAAGGAGAAACAAATCTAATGTCTGGTGGTAACAATTAGAAAGTGGTTGCTGGAGGTGGGCGTGGAAGACTGCCTGGAAGGAGTCCTGGGAACCTTCTGGGGCCCTGAGGATGTTCCATATCTTGATCTGGGGGGTGTATATATTTGTCAAAAGTTATCAAGTTGTAAACTTAATATTGTGCATTCTATTGTATATAAACTAGTGACCTGGTGCAGGAAATCGCGTGACTCACAAATTCCCTCCCCATGCACGTCTCCCCTCCCTCCCAGAAAGAGTCCAAGGCCGCCACCCCCGCTGCCAAAACGGGAGGCGGAACCCAGAAACCCGCCCATGTCTCTGGTCAAGTCCTCCAGATTCAAGTCCCCACACGCACGCATGCCTAGCCCTGCGCACAGCTCCGCCCACCCACGTGCGCCTGCTGTGCACACAGCCTCCTGCTGATTGGTCGTTACGGCGTGAGAGCATCATGACCATTAGCATATTAGCTCTTTATTACATAGGATTATACCTCAATAATGTACTGTTCGGAAGAGAAAACCTTGCAACCATAACTTAAAAGATAGCCAAAATATAGCAGGTTAATCACATTAATATGTTTCATATGCAAAAATACTAAACAAAATATAGGCAAAGGTAGTCTTGGAAAAGGTTAGAAGAATAATACATCAAAAACTGCAAGGATATTTAGATATTATAAATCTATTACTATAATAATTCAAAATGTAAAAGCAAATCATAAAAATATTAAAATAGTTTATAAAATAAATGACTGTATAAACTAATTTCATGACTTTAATTCTTAATAAACTCAGATACAAAAAGATAATACTTTAATATGACAAATAATATTTATCTCCAACCAAAAGCCAAATCATCCTTAGTGACACTCAAGAGGCCACCTCATTAATGTCAAGTACAGAATGAGGCTGGCCTCCCTTCCCACTGCTGGTCCCCATTGCTCTGAAATCTCTAAGCAATGGAAAAGGACCAGAACTAGGTATGAATCATAACTATAGGAGAGAAAGAGACAAAAGTATTAATTTTAGTCCATGGTGACATTGTCTTTCAATAGAACTCAAGAGGGCCAACTGAAAAACAATATTCTGACCAGTTACAAAATAAATATGCAGGCACAAGCCGGGTGCTCCTGAAGCATTGTCACAAAGAACAACTGGAAACCACCTGCTGTCCAACAGCAGGAGGCTGGATAAACAGAAGTCACACATGCAATAGAACACTATATAGCAGTGGAAATAAATTTAGTATATGCAACAATATTAAGTGAGAAAGAAAATGAAGAATGTTATACAGTGTGGTATTTTTATTACTATTTTTTTATTCATCCTCACCAGAGGATATTTTTTCCATTAATTTTTAGAGAGAGTGGGAGGGAAAGTGGGAGGGGGAGAGACAGAGGATGGGAAAGAGAGAAATATCCACTGTTTGTCTGACACATGGGCCCCAGGCCAGGTTGGGGATGGAACCTGCAACCCAGGTACCTCCCCTTGACGGGAAATCAAACTGTGACCCTTCTGTGTGCATGCTTGTAGGGCATAGAATGTGGTGTTTTTAATACAATGTTTTAAAATGCACTAAAATACACTGTTTGGAAAGTTTGGGTGGGGTGGGGGATATGGTTGTGAAAGATACCAAATTCGGGGCATTAGCTGCCTGTGAGAGAGAAGACAGAGAATGAGATTGGAGAGGAATAAAAAAGGGCCTCCAGCTATGGTTGTACCTTGTTATTTAAGGAATAAAAGTCCTGGGGAAAACATCGACATCTGACAAGCAGACACAGCACAGCAGAAACAGTTCCCAGAAAGCGCCCCCTGGCCCTGGACCAGTCAGCCCCACACTCCTCCCCAGCAACCACTCCTCTGATTTTTGTCACCTCCATTGAGTTTTGCCACTTCTTAAAGTTTCTTTAAATGGAATCAGGGGTTTCCTTCCAGGTCTTGCTTGGTCTCCCTCCTGAAGACTGGCCTCCTTTATTTAGGACACCATGTGTCCCTGCGGCAGCTTCAGCCACAGCGGGGGACTGAACCCCTCAGTGCTCTGGGCCACCATGCAAATCAGGGGTACATGAATTAAAATGTCTAGACACCATCTTTCACTTATTAAACCGGCAGAGATTTTTTTAAAATACTTGTTTGTTTTGTGTGTGTATGTGTTTTCTTTTTGCTGTTAATCCTCATCCGAGGACATTTTACCCAACAACTCTTTTTTAAAATATACTTTATTGATTTTTTACAGAGAGGAAGGGAGAGGGATAGAGAGCTAGAAACATCGATGAGGGAAATATCTATCAGTTGTCTCCTGCACGTCCCCTACTGGGGATGTGCCTGCAACCAAGGTACATGCCCTTGACTGGAATCGAACCCAGGACCCTTCAGTCTGCAGGCCAATGCTCTATCCACTGAGCCAAACTGGTCAGGGCCCAATGATTCTTTTTAGAGAGAGTAGAAGGGAGGAAAAGAGGGGAAGAGAGAGAGAGAGAGAGAGAGAGAGAGAGAGGGAGGAACCAATGAGAGAGAGATACATCAATTGGTTGCCTCCTGCAACCCAATCAGGGCCAGGGATCAAACCTGCACCCAGGTGTGTTCTTCTGACGGGAACGGAACCTCCAGCCTGACCGACAGAGCTACACTGGCCAGCGGCACAGATATTTGTTTTAAGTTAATAACCAGCGTTTCGGAATCTCCAAAGCCTCTGGAGTGAGCATTAATGTATGAGCCTTTCTATGGAAAGAATTTGAGCATCATTTTCAAAAGCCTTAAAAAGGTCCATGTAGCCCCATCCTCAGTGGATAGAGCATTAGCCTGGTTCGATTCCTGTCAAGGGCACATGCCTGGGTTGCAGGCTCGATCCCCAGTGTGCATGCCGGAGACAGCCAATCAACGATGTTTCTGTCTCTCCTTTTCTCTTCCTCTCTGAAATCAATAAAAATATCTTTAAAAACATAGAAATAAAGAAAAGGTTCGTGTACACCTAAGCATTTCACCTCTATCCCAGAACTTACCCTTAATTCCACAGTTAAATATCCACCGGCCTGTCAGCCACCATCTCCGCTTGGGTCTCTAACGGGCGCCTCAAAGCACGGCCAACACCACACCCCCACTCCTCCTGCTCCTCTGGGCCTCAGAGCTCTTCCTCCTGTGAAAACTCTACCTGCCAGTTTCTCAGACCCAAACCTTCGTGTCATCCCTGACATCTTTCTTTTATGGACAGTAAATCCGGGGATCGGGGGTGGGTACTAAGCTTCAAAATAGATTCAAAATGCAGCCCCTTGCCACCACCTCTGTCACCACACCTGGTTTCAGCCACCATCATCCGGGGGATTCTCCTGGCCCATTTAATAGCCTCTCTGCTCGCCCTGCCTTCACTTTGCCCTCTTCCAGATGGTCCTCAATGTGCCAGAAGGATCTCTGAGTCATATCAAATCACTCCTCGCACAAAACCCTCACTGGCTCCCTTCTCGGAGGAAAGCAAGCCCATATAAAGGCATATAAGGCCATACATGATATGCTACTTCTCTCACCTACACCTCAGGGAGGCTACATAATCATAAATGCCAACATTGCATAATGCCAGTTTAGAATCTAACGCGGATTAGATTCTACCCCAGTGAGGGTGCTGGTACACTATCCACTGAGCCAAGTTTGGCTCAGTCGATAGAGTGTCGGTCTGCGGGTTCGATTCTGGTCAAGGGCATGCACCTTGGCTGCAGGCACATCACCAGTAGGGAGTGTGCAAGAGGCAGCTGACCGATGTTTCTCATCAATGTTTCTGACTTTGTATCCCTCTCCCCTCCTCTCTGTAAAAAAATCAATAAAATATATTTTTTTTAAAAATGGTTTACTTGTGCCTCTCACAGTTTGCAACCACTGAGATGTTAACACAGCACTCCTATTCAAAACAAAACAAAACAACAAGCTTACAAAGGGAATTTCTGGGGAATGTTCAGAGTCAACCACACAGCTCTCTCTGCATGTCCCCTTGATCCAGCCCTTCCTGCATCCCACATAGCTCTTAGAGTCCTAGTGACCTAGTATAAAAGGTTATCTCTTTTATGGACAGTTGCTGTCAGTAAACTAGTCGATCAGAACATACATTTAGAATAAATGATCAGACTAAATTCTAATTGCTTGGACAACAGAAATTCTTCAATTTGTTATCTAAATGGATAACATTATATGGCCATTTCTGCTGAGGTCTACTGTTTGGCAGGGCTAAGGAGTGCCTCACACTAAATCAATCATCCTGTATTAGAGGCCCACTGCACGTTCCACAGTTAAATATCCACCTGCCCACAAGGAATGGGCCTAAGCCAGCAGTCAGACATCCCCTGAGGGGTCCTTAGCGCTGCTGCAGAGGTGGGAGAGGCTCCTGCCACCTGTTGCACTCACCAGCCATGAGCCTGGCTTCTGGCTGAGCAGTGCAGGGGGGCAGGCCTAAGCCAGCAGGCGGACATCCCCTGAGGGATTCTGCACTGCGAGAAGGTACAGGCCAGGCTGAGGGACTCTCCTTTCAGTGCACGAATGTTGTGCACCAGGCCTCTAGTTGGAATATAAAAACTCTAAGACAGATGGAATAACTGGTCTCCCCAGGGGCTCTTGTACTTCTGTGTGCAGTCCAGACATGTCCCTTTTGAGCATCTTGCTTCCACGCAGGCAGTCTGCTTACCAGCATTCATTTCTTAATCCTAAGAACACCCTACGTTATGGGATAGGCACCCTCTTACTTTCCTTTTGCAGATGAGAAAATATGGATGCTAAAGGTTCAACAACCTGCCTGAGGCCTCGCAGCTCATCGGGGACCGGGCCAGGATCGAAAAGCAGACCACGTGGCTCCTGAGCTCGTGCTCTTACCAGGGGCCGTAGACATCCTTTCCCAGGAAGCCGGGTGCTCAGGACAACGTCCAAAATCCTTCCCGTGGCCGACCAGGGCCTGTAGCATCTCAGCTCTCCCTAAACCTAACCCCAGCCCGAGCCCTAGCCCTAACCCTTCCTCTACCCTGCTGTGCTCACTTCTCCGCCACAAAACACTCACAGGATTTCCCATCTCAGGCTGATCTGGGGAAACCTAACCTGAACACTCCCTTACACCAGAGTCTTCTTTCCCCAGCAAGGCAGATGGGGTACCGGAAGAGAAAAAGCAGCTTACAGATAACGAACCTGCCTCGGGGAGTCAAATCTCACACAAAAGAAGCTCTAGTGTCTTCGGTACCAGGCTGTCCATCAAAACTCTCGCCACACCCCTGGCATGGCGCTCTGCCCCTCGGGGAAGGACAGCCTCACAGCAAGCAGGTCTCGGGGCACAGACTCCACCAGCACCGCACACTGAGCGGGTCCGAGGAGCCTGTCCCTGAGCCACCCGGCCTCACCCAGCCCTTCCCAAAGCAAAGCCCTCTTCCTGCAGGGAGAGAGAGAGAGAGAGAGAGAGAGAGAGAGAGAGAGAGAGAGAGAGAGAGAGAGAGAGAGAGAGAGAGGAGACTCATCTTCCAAAAGGTTCAAGCACCTCTTTCTCCATCCATCAGGAAACCCACATTCTCTTCTCCTGGCCTATCAGCCGGCCGATCCACAAGAAACCGGTCAGTGCTCGGTGCCATGGCGATGGGTGAGGGGCGAGGGAGTGCCCCCAGGCCCGTGGCGATGGAGGGCAGGGTGAGGACGGGAAAGGAGAGGGTTAAGCAGCTGGCAGTCCACACGAACACCTTCCAGCCCACACTCCTTTCCATTTCTTCTCCGTGAATTTAAATGCGTCCTGTCACAGTGAGTTATGTCACCCCGCGGAAATGCCCGACGCGGGGACGTTTTTAAAGATTATTTTTTAGATCACCTATCACTATCCATTTGAGGAACGATTGTTCAGTCTGAAAAAACAAATTCAAAACTGTCCCCATCTAAGCAAGATGGAAAAATAACTTTTTCTATTCTTTCCTTTTCTTTCTTTTTATTTATTTATTTAAAAAAAAAAAAAAGGCGGCTTATTGCTGAAGGACAGGTTTGAAAATCTGTCTTCACCTTGTCTGGCTGGGTTTGAGCAGCCCAGGAAGCCAAATATCATGCCTTTGATAGCAAACCAATGAAGGGACAGCCGGCGGCATGACCCCGGGTAATTCACTTACCCCCTCCGAGCCGTAACCTCCTCGATTGTTTCGCTGAGAGAACAATCCTGACCGTGATCATCAGATGAGACGCTGCCCAGGACAATCCTCAAATCGGAGACAGATGTAAGGTGTCTGTTCCACTAAGCTGTCAATTCCTCAAGGGCAGGGAGCAGGCTCCGGCCAGTGTGCCCTCCCCCAGGGGGTCTTGTCCGGGCCTGGCCCACAGGAGGAGTTTAATAAATGCTGGATGGATGGATGGAGGGGTCACCGGGTGACGGCCTGGTGGATGAATGTCTGGACACACGGAGAGATGGATAAACGAGAAGGGATGGATGGTGCCTGCCAGTGCGGCTCAGTGGTTGGGCATCACAGTTTGATTCCCAGTCAGGTCACATGTCTGCTTGTGGGCTCCGTCCCCAGTAGGAAGTGTGCAGGAGGCAGCTGATCAACTGATGTTTCTATTGTTCTCTCTCTCCCTCTCCCTTCCTCTCTGAAATCAATTTTAAAAACTTTTTTTTTAAGGGATCATTGGATGTAATGATATCTGGGAAACAGCTTAAAAAGAAAAATAGGTAAAACAGCCCTGCCCAGGTAGCTCCGTCGGATGGAGCGCTGTCCTGATAAAATTGTGGGTGTGCTCCCTGCTCAGGTCCACCAACCAACAAATCCATGTCTCTCTCTCTCTCTCTCTCTCTCTCTCTCTCCCCCCCCCACCCCCATCTCTCAAATTCCATTTTTAAAAATCTTTAAAAAAAAAAAACAACAACAACAACACCAAACAAAACTCTTCCTTGTACTGGCCCCAGCTGTAGTGTGCATATTCCCACCAAGGCTGACTTCAAGCCTCCAGTGCGACATCAGTGAGTGCCGAGGGGAAAGAGACACCCCGAATTGGCATTTATGGTTCTATAGAAAACCAGCTCCTGCACCAGACGGAAGGAAGAGAAGGGGGTAGGGGAGAAGAAAAGATAAAGAGAAATAAATGAGGGAGGGGGACACAGGCGAGAGGGAGGGAAAGAAAACCATGAATAAATGTTTACCGTAGAGAAGAACATAAAAATACTCGGTACCGGGGAGTGCCTGAAAGACCAATGCTGAGGAGGCGGGACCCCCGGGCTCACCAGCATCCATCATGGACCAGGACTGAATCTGCCCATTTTCTGGAGTAAATTATTTCTTCCTCAGACTGAGGAGTGGGTGTGAGAGTGTACATGGTACAGAACAATGGTCCCCAATGGTTTTTAAGATTTAGAAATGGTTCTTTTTTCAAAAGAAGTCTGACTTGGAAGGCACAATGATGATCACGGCTGATATTTACTAAGCATTTACTGTTACCTGGTACAGTCTAAGTACATTGCATGGACCACCCCATGGAATCTTCCCAACAGCCCAGTGAGACGGATCAGCTCATGATCCTCGTCGCCAGTGGGATTGAGGCACTTGCCCGAGGCCACACACAAGTGAGCAGCGGGCCCAGGATTTCAACACAGGCGCTGATGGCAGTCCCGACCACTCTGTTTTCTGCCCTGATAGAGCAAAAGAAAATGAAGGTCTCTAATACAAGGTTACATTTCAATTATACCTCAACTTTAAAAATAAAAAGTCGAAGGTGAGAGAAAAATATAAAAAATTGTTAAATAATAAAGTAAAAAGGGGGGGGGAGTGGAAGGGCTGCCAGCTGAACTCCCCCTGCAGGCCCTCAGCCCAGCAACTCCAGACACCCCCCAGAGAGCCAGTCTTAGCGGGCGTTCCCCTGGTTCTGCAGCCAGCTGGCTGTGTGTCCCTGGAAAAGCCTCACCTTCTCGGAGCCTCGCTTGTCTCGTTTATAAAGCGAGGCGATCACCTCCCACAACTGTGGCAGGTTATTCGCTGGCAGTTCTCCTTATGAGGCAGCCTCCGGAGCGAAACAGCTCTAACTAGTCACATTGCCCACCGCGTGTTTACGTCCAGGACCCCAGGACCGGCTGACTCTGAATGCAGTCAGGGTGAGCGGGCAGGACATCCCCGCAAAACGGCTGGTGAAGGCTTCCGACCTGACACTAAAGCTCGTAGGGCTGATGACTTCATTCTCGAGGACCCCTATTTTGAAGTCGCTTTGGTAAGCGCAGGGTAAACATGAGTACCCCACCCTGCCTTCGCACTCGATCACAAACGTGCGTGAAATGAAACCCATTTCTGTGCAGGAAACAGCAGCAGAGAACAGGAAGGTGGTCGGTCCACTGAGGGTTACTTTCTTTGGGGCTCAAATGCCTTTGAAAAACCTAAGGAGAAAAACGGTCTTTTCTCCCCAGAGAAATGCAGATACTTGCTAAAAGTCGGATATAACTTTGGGACGGGAAGGATGAGGGGACTGTCAGCCCCAGGATAAGGGAGGGTCTTAGTAGAAACAAGAGCACCTCTAAGGTCCCACGAAATTCTCCAGGCCCACCCTCAGCGCCTCAATCGATGCAGAAAAACAGCCAGAGGCCACTCAGACACTGCCCGAGATTGTACAGTGAAGAATCCTCTTGATAAATAAATCTCTTAATGAAATACAAACAATTAGGCTAAAAGTCCTATCAAATGCAGTCTGTCACTCAGCCACCTGACGCGTAATTGAATTTCGTTTTCCATCCCCTGGCTCCTTTTCCCTGATAAACAAATTCATTCCCCACAGATCAAGTTTCTCTAACCCAGAAACCAATGATAGTCAATCAACTAATTGACACAACAAAGACTTCTATTTAAAAAAAAAAAAAAGAGTTCCCCTAATTAAAGTGGAAATGACATGTTATAATACTCTGGTGTCTGATATTAATTACTCTGTGGTTAACCCTCTCCCCCCCTCAGGGACCTGGCAGAGAAGTGGAGGGATGAGGGAGCCCCAGGAGACAAGTCCACGGTCCAGCTTTATCCTGGATTTGCTGTGTGGCCCTGGGAGGTGGCTTCCCCTCTCTGTTTTCATCAGACCTGACGTAAGAGAGAGAACAGGGGACTGCCTCCAGCTCTGGCTCATCTTCTGTGATCCAGAGGACAGCCGAGGCTGCGTCCTCACCCTGTGCCGGCCGATTAGCCAGGGCAGCCTCACAGCCCAGCTGCAGTGGGCTCCCTCCACCTGCACCTGCACCTGCACCTGGCAATGCAACAGCCCCTGAATGCATTCACCCGTCCCCCCGCGCATCCACCCACAGGCACACCCCTCACACACACATTTTTTTAATATATTTCATTGATTCTTCACAGAGAGAAAGGGAGAGGGATGGAAAGTCAGAAACATCAATGAGAGAGAAACATCGATCAGCTGCCTCCTGCACACCCCCAACTGGGGATGTGCCCACAACCAAGGCACATGCCCTTGACTGGAATCGAACCCGGGACCTTTTAGTCCGCAGGCGGACGCTCTATCTACTGAGCCAAACCAGTTTCAGCCACACACACATTTATACACCCTCTCCTGCAGCACACTCCCTCACACGCTCACCTCTCACCTATTCACCTACACACACACACACACACACACACACACACACACAGTGTTTCCTCCTGAAACACACACGCACATGTTTAGACACAAGCCTCTCTAGAGGACAGATCCCCGCAGAGCCATGCGCACACCATCTCCCTCCCCCTGGGCACGCAAGCACACGTGTATACAGCCCAGACTCCCTTCCGGAGCAAGCCCCCTCCAACGAGGCCACACACACACGTGTTTCCACACTTACATGCCACACGTGATCGCTGTCACAGGTGAACTTGGGCTGGATGTGAGCAGGTTTCCCAATGGCAAGGACATTTGTCTGGGCAGCCCAGAGGACTCAGACACCGAGCGGCTGGCCCCCCGGGGTTTTCCAGGACGGCCTGGGTTCCATGTGTCAACCAAGGGATGCCGTGCCTCCGCTGGGCCGGGCACAGTGTGGGGAGGAGAGTGGTGACGAGACAGACACTGGCCCCAGAAGCAGCTCTGCTCCCCGCGGGCCCTGTCACACTCACCTGCAGGCAGAATGAGACCCCGTCCTTAGGCCCCGACATATCCCCGGGTCTAGTTTAAAAGTGGCATTTTCACCCTAACCGTTTTGGCTCAGTGGATAGAGTGTCAGCCTGCTGACTCAAAGGACCCACGTTCGGTTCGATTCCAGTCAAGGGCATGTACCTTGGTTGCAGGTACACACCCAGTGGGGGGTGTGCAGGAGGCAGCTGATCGATGTTTCTCTCTCATCGATGTTTCTAACTTTCTATCCCTCTCCCTTCCTCCCTGTAAAAAAATCAATAAAATATATTTAAAAAATAAAAGTGGCATTTTCACAGCATCATGGTCAAGGAGGCCTTTGAGCCCGGCCTTACAGCACACAGGGGAGGGTGTCTCAGGCAGAGGCACAGCCTGCACGGAGTCAGAGAGGCTGGGAAGAGGGGTGCTGAGAGGGAGAGGCAGCGCCATGCAGAGGTATGAGCTGCCCAGCCCCACTGCTCACTGTCTTCCAGGCGTGGGCCAGTCACTAAGTGTCTCTAAGCCTCAGTTTCCTCATCTGCAGAATGGGGATGATAGGAGCAACCCCAGAGAAGAGCCATCCATTCACTCTGTGCCAGGCACTGTTCCAGGCACTTGGAGTTGTGGAGATTACCGGTGGTGAATGCCAGCTCTTGGTGTCATGTCTGCACACACACTGGGCACCAGCTTGGCAGGACCCCAGGCATATGAGGAAGTAGAATGGAAGGCCCTGCAGGCCAGAGGGAAGTCTGGACTCTGGAATGAACAGTGGGCCTCTCATGCCCTCCTTGAGCAGGTGCACAGAACGGAGCTGATAGAATGATGGGAAGCCAACCTGGAAGAGGGGACCCTAGAGAGGAACTGGTGATGGAACCCCAGGCTCAAACCACATCTCCAATGAAAGACACAGCCTCAGCCCTGACCTCCTCTGCGCCCACCCCCATTCCTCACAGGAGCCCTTTCCCAGGCAGGGCCTGGTTTCCCCTTTGGGTGTGCACAGCCGGGCTGGGGGAGTGCAGGGGGCACATTTCCCGCCCCATCAGACACGGAGCCGATGCCCTCTCCCCGCATCTGATGCCTTCTGTGGAGCTCATCTCCCTGTCTCTGTTTTCATGTTTTCCTCTCTCATGCTGGCTGTGAAAATACTTGCTTTTGAAAGTTGTTGCCATAACAACCACTTCATTACACGCCAGGCCCAGTATCTCAGAAATGCAGAATCTTTCCTTAAAAGCCTGCGCGCTGCACATCAAAGGGAATAGGAGCTCATTATTTTTACATTATTTTGCAGGCAAATAGATATTTTCCAATACGCATTTCTTTCCTAAGTTGATTTTCTTGTTCAGTGGAAATGCACATTTCTCCCTTAACGCTTTCCTGCCTGCAGGACTCAGGACCCAGAAACCTGAGTTCCTCAGAGCGGGAGGGAAGAGGTATTTCTTTGCTGGGACATCCATTCCTCAGTCCCCCCACCCCCAACACTACAGCTCATGAAGGATAATTGCTCTAGTTCACAATTTAACTGCATCGAGGTCTAGAAAAGGCAGAATTCTTTGTTTAAAGTATTACATATGCCTCCTTTTTCTCCCATCCACCCCTCCCCAGCCACTCCCACCACCCAGGACAAGCCCCCGCTGCCCCCTGGCCATCTCCATTGGTCATGCTAATATGCACGCATACAGGTCCTTTGGTTGATCTCTTACACACACACCACTGCTCAAGGCAGAAATTCTTAGTGTGCCTACCATACCCATGCCTTCACTGGTCTGACTTTGCTCTAACCAAGATCTCATAACAGGTGAAACTAATTATTTATTTTTTAAATATATTTCATTGATTTCTTATAGAGAGGAAGGAAGAGGGATAGAGAATTAGAAACATCGATTAGCTGCCTCCTGCACACCTCCTACTGGGGATGTGCCCGCAACCAACGTACATGCCCTTGACTGGAATCAAACCTGTAACCTTTCAGTCCACAGGCTGATGCTCTATCCACTGAGCCAAACTAGTCAGGGCAGCTAATTATTGAAAGAGCCAAAATATAGTCAAACCAAACAAACGAAAATCTTCACCGCCTGGGGTGGAGATGTTGTTTCCTAGCCCAGAGGCCTGTCAGAGGGGAATTGGTCCCTGTGAGGGAGGGCCTGGCCTGCCTCTCTCCCCTCACCAGCTCAAGGCCGTGGTTTCTGTCGGGTTAGCTCACTGCTTTCTCATCGGCACTGAGAACAGTGCCCAGGCCTGCAGGTCCTCAGGAAAGAGATGCTGCAGGGACCAATGAGTGACTGTGCTGTGAACTCCATCTCTCTTAACAACTCTGCAAGGAAAGGGTTACCATCCCCACTGTTCAGGCAAAGAGGCTGGGGCTTAAAGACAACACAGGGGGGGTCCTAGCTGGTTGGGCTCAGGGGACAGAGCATCTGCCCGTGGACTGAAGGGTCTCTGGTTCGATTCCGGTCAAGGGCACACATCTCGGTTGCAGGCTCGATCCCCAGCCCTGATTGGGGCACATTGATGTTTCTCTCTGTGTGTCTCTCTCCCTGCATTCCACTCTCTCTAAAAATGAATGGAAAAATATTCTCGGGTAGGGATTAACAACAACAACAACAACAACAAAAGACATTACAATAGTAACAGTAATGACATTTTCACGTCTTTATTGAAGCATCATGTGCATTTAGAAAGTACACCTATCTTGGAGGGAACCAAGATGGTGGCATAGGTAAACACCTATCTTGCTGCCTTACACAGCAATTTCAAAACTACAACTTAACAAAAGAACAAACACCATCCAGAATCACCGGAAAGCTGGCTGAGTGAAAATTCCACAAATAAAAGTGAAGATAAGACACTGTGACTCAGAGGAGCGGCGGCAGACAGCGTTGAAGATACACGCAGAGAGAGGTTTGGAGCAGTGAGCGCGCCAGCAAATAGGGTGGGCAGCTGAAAACCCGGCCAGTTTTCTCGAACGGGGGAGACAAAGACGTCCCACTGCACTGATTCCCCAGCTCTGGGAGAAGTCCAGGGGACCCACAATCATACAGGGTAAAAACTGGACAGTGGGAAGGCACGCCGAAACTTGGACGCTGCAAGGGTCTGCAAGCTTGTAGAGAGGGCGAGCTTGTGCAGAGTGCGCGTGAACTAGGGAACAGCACAGCTGCATGACCGCACAGAGAGCACTCGTGACTTATTCTCTTATTCGGGAAACCACCAGACTGCATTGTTTTACAACCCTGGGTGAGACGTTGGGTATGCAGACTCATTTGAGGAGAGGCTGAATTGTCCGGCAGTGGGTGGAGCTAAGCAGCAGCTCTCTCTCACAGGTGCTGGTGGCCATTGCCACCCAGCACGGAGTCCCGGGGGCCACATAGGGCGGAGCTGACTCTGCCTGCTTGGCCCGGAGACTCTGCCCATCCAACCTGAGCCTGGCTGAACATCATAGACAATTGGCCTGAAGGTCAAACCCTCCTGGTGCTAACAATGATTAATCTAGGCTTAACTTCAACAAGACTGTGCAACCCATATCCACCTCAGGTAACTGGGGAGGCTGAGCCACTGTCCCTTAGAGGACATCTACTACACAATGCTAATTGACCAACTCGGAAAGCAGTCACCATGCAGAGACGTGGAAATAAATCAGATGTGAAAGAAATGGAGGGGAAAAAACGACTGGACATAGAATTCAAAAACCACGATTATAAGGCTTTTCAAGAGGCTCCTAGAAAAGGCTGAGACCTACCAGGAAATAAACAAGACCTACAAGGAAATGAATGAGACCTACAAGGAAATGAATGAGACCTACAAGGATATGAATAAGAACCTCAAGGATATGAAAAAGGACCAACCAGAAATTAAGCATACACTGACTGAAATAAAAAATATTATACAAAGACCTAAAAGTACTCTAAAGGATTGCAAGAACCAAGTTAAAGATTTGAAATACAAAGAGGTAAAATCCACTCAGCTGGAAAAGCAAGAAACCAAAAGAATTAAAAAAATTGAAGATAGTGTAAGGGGCCTCTGGGACAACTTCAAACGTACCAACATCTGAATTATAGGGGTGCCAGAAAAAGAGAGAGAGCAAGACAATGAAAACCTATTTGAAGAAATAGTGACCAAAAACTTCCCACACCTGGTGAAAGAAATTGACTTAGGAGTCCAAGAAGCGCACTGAACCCCAATATATAGGAACCCTAAGAGGACCACACCAAGGCACATCATAATTAAAATGCCAAGAGCAAAAGACAAAGAGAATATTAAAAGCAGCAAGAGAAAAACAGATGGTTACCTATAAGGGAGCACCCATACGATTGTCAGCTGATTTCTCAACAGAAACGATGCAGGCCAGACGGGAGTGGCAAGAGATATTCAAAGTGATGAATAGCAAGAATCTACAGTCAAGATTACTCTACCCAGCAAAGCTATCATTCAGAATTGAAGGTCAGATAAAGTGCTTCGCAGGTAAGAAAAAGCTAAAGGAGTTCATCACTGCCAAACCAATATTATATGAAATGCTGAAAGATATTCCTTAAGAAGAGGAAGAAGAAAAAGAAAAAATATCAGTTATGAACAACAAATACACATCTATCAACAAAGGAATCTAAAAATCAAGTGAATTAATAATCTGATGAACAGGATAAACTGGTGAATATAACAGAATCATGGACATAGAGAGGGAATGGACTGACAGTTCTTGGGAGAAAGGAGGTGTGGGAAGTGCAGCAAGAGACTGGACAAAAATCATGCAACTATGGGAGAGGACAGTGGAGGGAGGTGAGGGTGGAGGGTGGGATGGGTACCAGGTGGAGGGGAGCTATAGGGGAAAAAAGGGAGGACAATGTAATTAATAAACTGAACAATAAAAATTAAAAAAGAAAAAAGAAAGTACACCTATCTTAAGTGCCCAGCTCCCCGACTTTCCATAAAATGAAAACCTCCAGGCCAGTGGTTGGCAAACTGTGGCTCGAGAGCCACATGCAGCTCTGTTGACTAATGAGTTTGCTTTACCACTGCTCCAGGCAACCAACACCCAGATCCAGAAACAAAACACCTGGAGGGAGGGAGCAGCCTGTGAGCAGAACAGCTTCTGGGTGGGGGTTACCAGCATCCGAAGTGCTCCATGCTCACTTTATGTGGATTTCTGTGTCTGCTGCACTGCACAAGGGAAACGACAGTCCCCCTTGAGTCGCTACCTCCTTAACCCTACCCTGACCTCTGCTGTCACAGATCAGTCCTGCCTGTCCCTGTGCTTTCCCTCTCCTGCGTGCCTGACTTCTTACCCTCGTTAGGTTTTTTCAGATCTCCCCATGCAAACGACCATCACTCATCGCTCTGCTAAGGCAGCTAATTTTCAATGAGTATTTACCATGCACCTGTAAGTTCATTCAGCCTTCCCGATTCTCTAAGATGAAGGCATCGCTGTACGCGATCTTCCTGGAGCCCCACAATAGTGGAGACTTGTACCCAGCACTCCACGGCCCCCAAACTCCTGCCTTTGTCGGGAGCCTCTTTCCTGGATGACTCAAGGTTTTCATTAAGCACAATCCATAGGTGGGTTCGGCCAGGGGTGAGGGGAGAGCTTTTTGCTCCTACATGACATGGCCCCAGCACACTCTGCCTCAGTGCCTTGGAGCTGCTTGTATATTTATCCGGCTCCTGACCGCACTGCCAGCTCTCAGCTGCTCCCTGCTGCCCCTGTCACTGTGCCTGTACTCATCCCCTGTGCCCAGAAAACCAAAACACGGGGGTATTAGAACTGTGAGCAAAACAAGAGCCAGTGGCTCTGAACAAGGACTTGCCAGCACGTCCGTTACAGACAGTGCTGTCTGGCTTAGCTGCGGTCCTGTTGTTCTGGGTCCAGAGCGGTGACGTTTCCAGATAAGCCATTCATAAAATGTTTCCCTCTTTGACGGCTTCAATAAGTTTTGTGATTTGGGGTCTGAGGACTTCTTTTTTTTTTTTTTTAAGAATAGTTTATTAATTTTTAGAGAGAAGAAGGGAGAAGAGAGCATACCATCAATTGGCTGCCTCCTGCACGCCCCCTACTGGGGATCAAATCAGGCATGTCCCCTGAGCGGGAATGGAACCACCAAGCTTTTGGTGCGTGGGGGGACACCCAACCAACTGAGCGATACAGGCCGGGCTCTTTTTTCTTTTCTTTTCTTTTCTTTTCTTTTCTTTTCTTTTCTTTTCTTTTCTAATCCTCTCCTATGGATTAAAATGCTCTTATTGATTTTAGAGAAAGAGGGGGAGAGAGACACATTGATAGATTGCTCCTGCCCACGCCTATGACAAAGGACCATAACTACAACCTGGGTATGTGCTTTGTCCGGGAGTCAAACCCACGATGCAGGGATGATAGTGCAGGGATGATGCTCGACCAACTGGCAACTCCGGCCAGGGCCTGAGGTCTCCATTCCTGTCGGATTGCTACAGCGGGTGCCGATGGTCAGCACCCGACAAGCTAGCTCAGTCTTTGTCGTCCGAAACCCTTCAGACAGAAGAGCCAGGAGAACAAAAGCCCTCTGCAGCTCTCAGTCTTGAGGCGACGTGAGCGCTGGCGTGTGGCCTGGGAGGGACTGATGCCGCCTGTGCCAGAGCTGGTGTCCTGTAGCCCTGGTGTGAGCGGTTCGGCTCTAACTCCATTCCTGGGAGGTTCCCTGCCTTCCCTTCAGGCCCCGAGGCTGGCAGCTCCCTGACCTTATCCTGGGCCTGCGCTGGGCTCGGGGGACTCTAACATATGCAGACGGGGACCACCAGCATCCGGCCCCAGGCCCGTCCCGGGCCCAGCCTGTCCGTCCCCCGTCAGGGCACTCACTCACCTCCATGGGCGCTTTGTGGCTGCCATATTATTTTAAATGGAGAACTACACCTCCTGTCCCATTACCTCCCTTGGAAGAAGGCAATCTTTCATCCATTCCCCCAGCTCATTGCCACCAGTCTGCTGGCCTAGTCTGCTCTCTTGATTCTCTTCTGAGCAACTTTTGAACACCTTACTGGTCCCTTCATTAATTAATGCTTTAAAAAAAAATCTTGGACACAGCTTCCCAAGAAAGAAGTAATCTGGCCCTTCAGGCCATCACTATGAGCAGAATGAAAACTACTTTCCTGGGTCCTCGCCCCCCCCCCCCCCCCCCCCCCCCCCCCCCGCCCCATGAATCCAGGCCTGACAGCGGCGTCTCTCTTCACGGACAGGGGCGGCAGCTGCTAGTTTTCTGACACTTTTTGCAGAAGCCTTGATGGCTATGGTGTAAAAAGCCACTCCACCCTGGACCCACGGCTCACAATTGGCAACTGTGTCCCTTTAATGGGTGCACACGTGTCTATCGAGAGTACAAACAGAATGGTTTCTATGGAGACGTGGTCACAATGACTAATTAGACAAAAGAGAGTGTTTTTCAAAGCCTTGAAAGACATCATGGATGTAATAAATGAACATCATCTTATTCAGTTGATGCATTCCTCCTCATTTCTCCCTGGAAACATCAATAAGTGGTCCCTGGTGATGCCACCTTATTATGGAGTTGGACCCTTTAGCCGCCGGTCGGAGCCTTCCAGATTCTCACCGCAGGATTCCGCTCGTGGGACTCAATCCGAGAACAGTCTCGGGGTCTCTTGTCCACCCACTCCAGTTCCACCTGCTCACTGTCTTGGTGGCCTTAAGGAGACGGGGATGCTGCAGGCTTTGGAGACCTTATCCTGTCCCCTCCAGCACACCAGCCTGACTCGGCCATTGCTGCCCCTCAGAGCTCACGCCACCACCTTCATTTATCTGTTTCAGAATGTTGGGTGTGACTTGTCGGGCTACCTTCCTCCCCAATAAAGCTGAGGAGAGTGAGTATTAACCAGCCCACATTCTAAAGAAAAGGTATCCTTCTCCCCATGGGAGTGTGCCCCTAGGATAACATATTAGCAAAATCTCACAAGTGTGGCTCAGCTGGTTGGAGCATCATCCTATGCATCAAAAGTTTGTGGGTTTGATCCACAGTCAGGGCCTGATAGGAGGCAACTGACTGATTGATTGGGGCGGGGGGGTCACTCTCTCTCTTCCTCTTGCTCTAAAATCAATAAAGCCATATCCTCAAGGTAAGGATTTTAAAAAAAAATCTCAGAAGTGAAAGAGAGAGAGAACAGCCCCAGGTATTTCTTCCAAAGGCTGTGTACTGATCTGGTTGAGTTTTTCCACCCTCCCCTCATCCACCATGATCCCAGGTGAAAGGAAAATGTTCAGAATGCAAAATACCCAGATCTCAAACTATGACTTGGCAAGGAAAACCAACCTGTTTCAGCTACTGAAAAGTGGGTCTAAAAGCCACATTATATAAAAGAAATATAGATAGATAATAGATAGGTAGTAGAGAGATATAGATGATAGATAGATAGATAGATAGATATAGACGATAGATAGATAGATAGATAGACGATAGATAGATAGATAGATAGATAGATAGATAGATAGATAGATAGATGATAGAGATAGATAGGTAGGTAGGTAGGTAGGTAGGTAGGTAGGTAGGTAGATAGATAGGTAGGTAGGTAGGTAGATAGATAGATAGATAGATAGATAGATAGATAGATAGAAAGAAATGCTAGGACACAAGAAACAAATGGCAACTATGCAAACATACTCCAACCAACACCCCCAAAAAAATTACCCAGCCTAGAGAAAAACATAACCTCCAAACCAGAAAATTAACATTTTTTCTGTTATAAAACTACATTAACACTATGAATAGTTTAAAGGCATAAACTGTTAAGAACAAATATAACCGAAGTGATGACAACAGAAATGACATCAAAATTTTATAAGGTTCACAAGCAGCGTCTGGCTGAGGAGGCTGAGGCCTGCAGGTCTGAGACCAAGGAGGCTCCCAGGGGCCGTGCAGAGCGGCTCTCGGCCGAGGAGGACAGCGTCACGACTCTGAGGAGGAGACCCACACCTCCATCCTTCTTACCTGTAACAGTGGCTGGGCAACGGCACGGGCCAGTCAGTCACGTGGAGTCAGCAAAGTAGCCTTCATCTACAAAAACAATAGTGATAATTTTTAAATTTTTAAGATAATAAAATAGCTGATCCAGAAAAAAAAAGAAACTGAGACCTCTGTGAGTCTGCAGGGTGAGAACCTTCATACGATTGTCTACAGCAGTGATCGGCAAACTCATTAGTCAACAGAACCAAATATCAACAATACAACGATTGAAATTTCTTTTGAGAGCCAAATTTTTTAAATTTAAACTTTTTCTAAGACCACTTCTTCAAAATAGACTCACCCAGGCTGTGGTATTTTGTGGAAGAGCCACATTCAATGGGGCCAAAGAGCCACATGTGGCTCTCGAGCCACAGTTTGCTGACCACTAGTCTGGAGCAGCTTTCTTCACAATTGTTTAAAGCTGGAACTTAATGTCCTTACATTGGTAAGCGGATAAGCCCCTGAAGTACACCCCTCCATACGATGGGTCTGCAATCCCGAAACACAGAGCGTGGCCAAGCCAAATGCAGGACGCCAAGCGATAAAGCCGCACTTCCCAGGCGATTTTCTCCGAGAGCTGTGGGCTTTTCTGGAAAAGACAAAACTACGGGGACACAAAACACAGCAGTGATGGCCAAGGTCCAGGGTCTTTGGGTCCACGGTGCCCAGAGAACTGGGCAGAGTCACGGAACCACTGCACATCATGACGGATTGCGGGCGACTGCGTGACCAGGCGTCTGTGAAACTCAGGGCCGCCTGTGGCCTGGCCTGTGAAGAGGGGCTGGGCAGGAGCCGGAGGGCCGTCAGAGGCCTCCCACCGAACAGGCCCGGGTCTTTTGGTTAAATGCACGATGTTATGTTGCTCTCTCAACAAGCCCGTCACCGGATTAACTTGCAGTGAGTAGGTTATCCGAGAATAACATTGTTAATTGTGCCTAAAATAAAACACGGGCTTTAAACACCCTGTGACGGCAACCAGGACCTTTTCCCTAATCTCCTGTTAAACTTGGATCTTTTAAGAAAACAATCCCACTGGTGACCACGGAATGTTTGTTTGAGGTTCTGAAATTCCTTTGGGTTCCCTGGTTTCCTTTTCCTCATTAATGTCAAGTAAAATCACATTTTATGACTTTTACTTTCCAAAAGTCTCCCATTTTCCAAAAATATTCCTACCAATATATATATATATATATATATATATATATATATATATACTAGGGGCCCCGTGCATGAAATTCATGCACTGGGGGTGGGTGATCCCTCAGTCCAACCTGCTCTCTCATACATACTGGGAGCTCTCAGGGATATCCTACTGACCACTCACCCTCAGCCTGCCCAAGGCCTAAAGCCTCTGGCCAAGGCTTTAGGCCTTGGGCACCCAGCCATCCCCTTACAATGGTTCCGCCCCAGCCCCAGCCCCCCGGCCCAGGCCTTCTCCCTGGCCAGCGCACAATGGCTGCCTCAGCAGCGATCCCCCACGGCCCCACCCCCTTCCCTGGCCGCCTCAGCCCCACCCCCCCAGGCCTTTGCCCAGCCAGCATATGCTGGCCTCCTCGGCCCTCCCCCGCACCCCCCTGCCCCCCGGCCGCTTGCTGGCTGGCCTCACCCCAGCTCCTGATTGACTGGTGGGCATGGCTGGTGGGTGTAGCGAATGTATGATCAATTTGCATATTACTCTTTTATTAGATAGGATATATTCCTACCTTCCTCTCCATCTAGAAACACCATGTGGAAACATAATTTGAATGATATTCTTAGGCGTGTGGGGGTGGGGATATCTTTTTGTTCTCTATTGCACCTTGCTGTATTTTTTCATATTGATCACATGGACTATTTTTTCTGAAAACAATAAGTCCTTCCCTGAGCCCACCCTGGCGACAGACTCCGTGTCCTCCGCGCTCTCCCTGGCCTGCAGGTCACACGCCTTGCTCCGAGGTGCCACCAGGCCTGCTGCGCCCCCTTCTGGCCTGCTCATCTTTGCGGGACAGGAACTCTGTCTTCCTCATCCTATATCCCTGGAGGCCCATGGTCCACAAAAAGGGTCTTCAACACACACAGTTGGAATAAAGGAGACCACATATCAAGGAAGCCAGAGGAGAAATACTTTGTGAGTTTGAAAAGCACCAAAAATCTTGAGTTTTCAATCCTGACCTCGGTGATCACTTCCCATCGTCTACCACGTGAGAGAGAGCCCAAGGGAGAAAGCGACATGGCTAAAGGCTTAGCTCATGCCAAAACCGGTGTGGCTCAGTGGGTAGAGCATCGGCCTGCGGACTCACGGGTCCCAGGTTTGATTCCGGTCAAGGGCAGGTACCTTGGTTGTGGGCACATCCCCAGTAGGAGGTATGCAAGAGGCAGCTGATCGACGTCTCTCTCTCATCGGTGTTTCTAGCTTTCCATTTCTCTTCCTTCCTCTCTGTAAAAAATCAATAAAATACATAAAAATAAATAAAAATAAAGGCTTAGTTCACAGGAGCCCTGGAAGACCAAGCACAGCTAGCTCCCTGCCCAACATCTAGTGACATGTCTCTCCTGCTGCTGAGGCACTGAGCCTTCCCTTCCGCCCCTCTCCCCCAATGGAGCAAGGAAACGTTTATTGCTAGACAATGCCTAGCTCAAACCTATCTTCAGGACAGTTTGAATCCAGGTATCTTTTTTTTTTTTTTTTAATCCTCACCCAAGGATATTTTCCCCTTGGTTTTTAGAGAGAATGGAAGAGGGAAAGACAGAGAGAAATATGGGTGTGAGAGAAACACATCGATTGGTTGCCTCCTGCACAAGCCCCAACCAGGGCTGGGGAGGAGCCTGCAACCAAGGTGCGTGCCCTCGATCAGAATCGAACCCGGGACCCTTTGGTCTGCAGGCCGACGCTCTACCCACTGAGCCAAACCAGAAGGGCAGGCTTGTTTTATTGCGAAGGAAGGGGAGCAAGGGTGAGGCAAAGGATGGCTGCTGGCTTTCGATAGGTAGGCTTCCAGAGAGATCCTAGGAAGAGTGGGAAATTTCTCAATCCTTCCTCCCCCAAAACCCCCTGTCCCCTTGTTTCTTAGTCCATTGACTCCCCATGATCTGATCATGGGAATCCCCCAGTTGGGCTCAGGCTGCCTGTCGCTGTGTCCAATAATGAAGGCAGGATTGAATCATCTTATTTTATTTTTTAGCTTAAAACAACAATTCTGGAGGCCAGTCTGAAATCAGTATCACTGGGCCCATATCTAGGTGTCAGCACGAGATCTAGGGCACCCTCAAAGGCTCTAAGGGAGAACCCATTCCGTGCCTTTTCCACCTCCTGACGGCTCCTGGCATTCTTGGATTGTGGCCCCATTCCTCCAATGCTTTCATCTATCTTCAAATGGGAGACCGAGCCTCTGACAGCCTCGGGAATGGGACTCTAGAACCACGAGTAAACAAAGAGAACTTCGGAATGCCACCGCGCCAGGAAACCTGGAAGACGCCAAGGTTAAGTACGCAGAGACGGAGGAGATCAGGGGTGGGGAACGTCCTGCCCGTGGGCCGTAGGAGGCCTGTGATGTCATTTGGTCTGGCCCTGCCAACGCGTTAGGGTGAGTTACTTACATGTTTGACCAAATATAGCAGGCTACTTTTTCAGTTAATTTTGTATGGCTCACGAATGATGCTTTAAATATCCAAATGGCTTTTTGCAGAAAAAAAAAAAAGGTCCCCCACCCCTGAAGCAGATAAACCCAATAGACTCTGACGTTGACGAAGTCACCATTAATAGTTTATGAGCCAGTGGTCGCCAACCGGTGGTCCCTGGACGACTGGTAGCCAGTGAGGTCCGAAAGGTTGGCGACCACTGTTGTGAGCCACCCTCAAACACAACAACATGAGTTTGATTGTTATTTGATATATTATTATTGATGAATTCATGTGCCCAGCAGCCTGGGTGTGGAGGGTATTGACAGGGAGCCTTTAGCCAGCGAGGGAGCCAAGCCCACCACCCAACACAGCTCAGCAGGGCCTGTTACCCTCTCGAAGTCCTTACATGACCCCAACTACTTCCAAGAAGTGACAACACGTTGCTTTTATGATAAGCGGACCCCAAAATAAACCCAATGGCTTATGTTGATAACGGGAGTGACGAAGTGAAGGCACCTACAAAAGTGATGATCCAGAGCTTCCCACCGAAAAAGAACAACAAATTGCAGTGCATCTCAAATCTACCACGTGGATAACTTCAATATACACTCAACCTGGAAATCAGAAAGTGTGGCTCATGAAACTTTCAGCAAGTGCCTCCATCATGGGCAAAAACACATCAAACGAAAACTCAGTCTAATCCTTCATTCGATCAGTCACTTCGGCCCATGTCACAGATGTCCTCGGTAGCCCAGGCCCTGGTCTTGGCCCCGAAGATGTGACAGTGAGCAGAGCCCAGGCTCTCATGGAGCTTTTGTCTAGCGGAGGGAGACGGTAAATGGATATACGCTCGGTCTGCTGGAGACAAAATATGAAGAAAAGGTAAGTGCGCAGAGGGATAGAGAAGGAAGGAAGGAAGCTGATATTTTAGATGGAGAGCCTCTCTGAGAAGGTGGCAATTGAGCAAAAACTTGAAAAGGGGGAGGGAGGGAGCTACATGGATATTGGGGGAATGTGCATACACAGTCCAGGCAGAGAACGGCAAGTGTAAAGGCCCCGAGGTAGGCGTGCACTTGGGGGAATGGCAAGGAGACAAGAGAAACTAGAGCAAGGTGAGGCAACGGGAGACCAGCTCAGAGAGGGAGCAGGCCTGCCCGCAGGGCTCCCTCCGGTTTGCTCTCTGCCAGTGGCTCTGTTTGCTGTTGTGAGGATTAGATGAGATGGGGGAGTCAGTTTCTAAAATCGGGAAGGGGTTGGAATCAGATGGGCTTGAGTATAAATATGTGCCCTTTGTCCCTATTCACTGTGTGACTTGGGGAAATCACCTAGCCCCCTGCTTCTCCGAAGAGGGAGGATACCTGCCTCGCGTGAGCCACAGGAAAGAAGTGAAATCACACATGTCCAAGCGCCTAGCACTGCACCCGGCACTTAGGAAGCCCTGGCCCGTGTGTGGCTGAGAGTGGCTTCATGAAGGTTCCCCTGCAAGTCCCAGAAGTGGTTTCTGAAGGGGCTCAAGGGCTTCCGGGACCCCTGGGGTTTGTGAGTATGGGATCCCAGTGGCGTCTGGATCCCCAGACTGGATCCCAGTGGACTTCACGGCCCCAAATTAAAGCACGGGCTCCTGGGGAAAGAACAAGTGTCAGGTGTCCCAAAGGAGTCTGGAACGGGGAGTTGAGTCGCCGCACTGCAAAGAAGGTGCCCCCATCGGGGAGTGAAATGAACCAACTTCTTAGGGACCCGTGACATGATCAAAGGAAGCCAACTGAGGCCAAGGAAGTGAAGGGGACAGCGAGATCCGTTTTGCTATAGAACAAAATGGGACAGGCCCTTAAAGTCACCTGGTCCTTCTTTTTCCAGGGAGGGAAGCGCAGGCCCGAGGGCCAAGCCTCCCTGGTCACTAAGTGTCAAAGCCACAGCGCCCTCCCCTCCCCACCCCTCGCTCCCACATTCACACCATTTACAACGGGGCAGAGATCCACCTCCCACCCACCCTCCCTCCCTCCGCACCGCCACGAGCCGCCCCAAGACGCTCCACAGAGCTGATGCAAAACATTTCATTTTGTATCACGCCTGTGGTGACAGCTGAGTTAAACTGAATGTTCACAGTCATTACGCTCAGAAACCCTGCACCCATTCCGTCTGCTGGGGTTTCAGAATGAATCAGGTTTCCGCACGCTCCTCTCCCCGTCGAATCGCATGTCTGTATATGGTAAACTTCAGAAAATGAGTCTAATAATTAGTCATCTTGGCCTAGTTAAAGACAACACCATGTTCTCAATTTCACTTTGTTTTCAGCAGGAGTGTGGTGCCAGCGGTGCTTTCGCCGTGGAGAGAATCTGCCACTCAGCTGGTCCGCACCTGCCGGTGCTTCCCCTCCGCTCACCCTCCAACCAAGCCGCTCCCACCCCCGGGCCCCTCCCCCACACTCATTCACATCTCCCACCCAACCGGGACTGAGCATTAGCCCAGAGGGTTTGGACTCCTCGCTACACTCAGTCATCTTTGCAAGACAAACTTTACTGCCCTGTTTTGAAGATGAAAAATTTGAGAATCTGAGGGCCCTGGTGCAAACCCCAGGTGCAACCACTTCCTCCCTCCCTCCAGCCTGCCTGCCTCCTCAAGAGTTCCCACCTCAGGGCCTTTCCACACGCAGATTCCTCCACCTGAAACTCTCCCCCTGACTCCTTGCCTGGTTAAGGCCTTCCCACCCTTCAGATCTCAATCCAACATAATTTCCTGAGGGAAGGATTCCTCGTGCCCTCCCACATCTTCCTATACGAGTTCTTCACTCCTGTAGGCACTGTACTCCTCTTTCAAAGCAGCTACTAAAATTTGCAATGTCACTTTTGCCAATTATTTGCTACTAGTGGCCTGGTGCATGAAATTCATGCATGGGGTGGGGGGTGGTAGGCAGGGAAGGGTGTCCCTCATCCCAGCCTGCACCCTCTCCAATCTGGGAGCCTTCAGTGGATAACAGGCAGTCGGACATCCCTCTCACAATCCAGAACTGCTGGCTCCTAAACGTTCGCCTGCCTGCCTGATTACCCCTAACTGCTTCTGCCTGACAGCCTGCTTGTCCCTAACTGCTCCCCTGCTGGCTTGATTGCCCCTAACAACCTCTGCCTCCGCCCCACATCTGGGACCACAAGTACGCGGGATCCGGGCTTCCCTCCCTCTGGTCAGCCATAGGCGCCCAGGCTGGCTGCAGCTGCAGGGATGGTGGGCAGGTGGCTTCGCCTGGGACTGCAGGGTGGGCGGCTTCTCCGTTTCCAGGGGCACAGCCAGCTGCAGGTACTGGTGCCCAGGACTGCTGGGTGGGTGGCTTCTCTGTCTTCCTGAGATGCAGTTTGGGTGACTTCTCCAGCTGGCCGCCACCTGGGATCACAGGGCAGGTGGCTTCTTTGCCAGCCTCAGGTGCTGGGGCCCAGTTTCTCTGCCTCCCCTAAAACGTGGGGCGGGCGGAGCCGAGGCTTCTGCTGCTGGCTGTGGCCTGGCATCATGGGGCAGGCAGCTTCTTCGCCTCCCAGGCTACAGCTAGACTTCTCCGACCCCCACAGGTCCAGAGTGGTGGGGGGTGGGGGGCATGTATAAGAAGGGGGGGGAAGGCTGCTGCCATGTTTTCAGATTAATTTGCATGCTCACTCTGATTGGCTGGTAGCATAGAAGAGTGGTAGCAATTTGCATGTTTCTCTTTTATTAGTATAGATTCCCCAGAAAGCATGAGCTCCAGGAAGGCAGGGATGGTGTCTTTCTTGTCTGTCATTGTATCCCCAAATCTGGAAAGGACATAAGAGTTTAGATGCTGTATATTGGATGGAAGGTGGATGGATGGGTGGATGATGGATAAAATGTGGGTAGATGGTGATGGGTTGTGGATAGATGGTAATGAATAATGGATGGATGGGGAAGGAAGGAAGGAAGGAAGGAAGGAAGGAAGGAAGGAAGGAAGGAAAGAAGGGAGGGAGAGAGGAAGAGAGGGAAGGAGGGAGGGGAGAATGGATGGTTAAGAAGTGCTAAAAACAAAAATGGAAAAACTTGCCACCCATCCAGGTAAAAGATGGGGCCAAAATGTCAGCCCAAGCCTTCCATCAATCAATCCCAGCTGCTCTGTGTTTGATCATGCCCCTGCCCTCTCTAACACACACACACCCCACACTACACCCCACACCACACCCAAACTCTGACCCAGTACTGTGCCCACCTCCCTAGTAGTTCCCAAAATTCCCCAGGGGCAACCTGCTGCCCAAACCTCCACACCTGGAGCTTGTAAGGTGCTGATTGGGTGGGTCCAGGAAAACACCGCCCCCAATATACATTGTTAACAAGCACCCGGGTCATTTTGAAGGGAACATATTCCAGACCTCCACCTGAGAATCCTTAGATTAGGGTGAACCCACATACAAATTCGAATCCCTGGGGAGCTCAGCCCTCCACCCCACTTGGCTCGCTGAAGCTGCAGAAGCTCAGAAGCTGCAGAAGCTTGGACCGTGCTGCCCCCTGGTGGTCATAGGGCTGCTGCAGCTGCTGGACTTCCCGAAGGACACCCACGCAGGTGCCTCCCGTGCCCTGGGACACAGCACCTGCGTTCTGTCCCTAATTCTCCAATGGCCTCTCCAGGCCTGTTTCCCTTCATCAATGTAACATAATGTCCCCCAAACTCCGTTTCATTGGGTAACATCTTCAACATTTTGTCCATCTCATATGCTGCCTGAACTATGATTATTATTTACTTAATTTTCCCCTAAATGTATTTATGTAAAATAACTCATTTTAAAAGAGACACTTGAATCCCCACAGTAGATTGGGGGGGGGGGGGGGAGAACAGTTTCACTTATACCATAAACAGGAAGTGAGGCGGGGGGCTGGAGACATGAGAAGTAGAAAAAAAATCACCAAAATTTTTTTAAATAAAAAGATTACAATTTTACAAACAAAAATAAGCAATGGCTTACCCTGGTGGTGAAACTATAAAACAACAGCACCGAAATTATTATTAAAGTGAGGATAGAGGTTATCTCTGGGGGAAGGGATGGTGGAGGTCCTGGGACCCCGGTTGACCTTAATCTGGGAACTAAAATTATGTGTTAACCTGAATATATGAGCTTTATGCACTTTTCCTGTTCTCCATATTTCATAATTAAAAATGCTATGGAAATAAAAAATAAACAGTGAAATACAAGTAATTTACAAAATGTGCAGCTGAAGATTAAAATGGCGGTGGAGTAAGTGGATGCTGCACGGACATGCTCCCCGGTCCAAGCTGGAATTACAACTAAAATTCAGGAAAACTTACTGAATAATCAATGGAAGACTCGCTGGAGAGAACCTGATAACCGAGGACCCAAAGTGGAGACAGCACAGAGGCAGGTAGGAGGGACGAAGGCTGGCCGGGCCCTTACAGACAGCAGCTGAGGTTCCAGGGAGATATCTCAGCTGTGGGGGGTTGTCACTGAAAACTCTGGGGTCTAATTCCTAAGCTGGGCCCCAGCAGAGAGCACCAGAACTGAGAAGGGTACCCACGTTGTAGCTGGCTGTGAAAACCAGTGGGATAGCTGTCTGCCAGGGAGAGATGGCTGAAATTCAGGCACCCTCTTAAAGGGCCAATGCATGAAATTCCCTGTGGAGCCACCCACCTTGCGCTCTGGCAGAGGGACAGCAGAGTGGACTGGAGCTGGGTGAGCAGAAGCCAGGATTGAGAGCTCTGGGGTTAGAGCTCAGAAGGCAGACACCCGGTCTTCTGTGCTGAGCCATTCCCTCAAGCTGCGGAGGTCATCTTCCTCACACAGACAATCGCTATTACAGGTGGCATTGCCGGTGGGGACGACAGCTGACCCACCCTACTGGAAAAACCCCTTGCCCCTTACAAGACTGAGAACAACAATTAGCCTCTAGGCAGAAACAATTACCCCACCCGACTGAAAAAATCTTCCACACCTGTGGACAGATGCCTGCGGGCGGATCAAGAGGAATCCTATCAGTCTGCAGCCAGAGGTGGTTTCTAGAGCGGCTATCACCAACCAGTGACCTCTGGTGGTCCATGAGGTCCGAAATATCGGGGACTGCTGCTCCAGAGGATTAGACCTAATCCTTTGCCTGACCTAATTAATTAGAAACAGCTTATAAGACTATCCTGCACTAGAGATTGAGAGGTGTAGCAGATCTACCTAATACATAGTCACAAACCCAAACAGACAGCAAACATGAGGAGCAGCCGAAACTGGTTTGGCTCAGTGGATAGAGCGTCGGCCTGTGGACGAAAAGGTCCCAGGTTCGATTCTGGTCAAGGGCACGTACCTTGGCTGTGGGCACATCCCCAGTAAGGGGTGTGCAAGAGGCAGCTGATTGATGTTTCTCTCTCATCAGTGTTTCTGATTTTCTATCCCTCTCCCTTCCTCTCTGTAAAAAATCAATAAAAATATTTTTTTAAATAAGGAGACAAAGAACCCACAAGTGAAAGAACAAGAGAATTCTCCTGAAGAAGAGATAAATGAAACAGAGATAAGATTTATCTGACACAGACTTCAGAATAATGATGGTAAAGATGCTTAACAGCATGAGAAAAGATGTAGTAACTATGAAAAAAGAACAGTCAGAAATAATGACATAGCACAAATAACACATCGGAAAGAATACACAGCAGGTTAGGGAAAGCTGAGGATCGAATCAGTAAATTAGAAGACAGAGTTGGAAAGGTCACTCAATCAGAGAACCAAAACAAAAAACAAAAAAACAGAGGACAGCTTAAGGGAGCTGTGGGACAATGTGAAACATAACAATATTAGAATAGCAGGTGTGCCATAGGAGGCAGAAAGGGAGAGGGAGAGAGAGAGAGAGAGAGAGAGAGAGAGAGAGAGAGAGAGAGAGAACGTGTTTGAAGAAATAATGGCATAGCCGAAACCAGTTTGGCTCGTGAATAAAATGTCAGTCTGCAGACCGAAAGGGTTTGATTCCGGTCAAGGGCATGTACCTTGGCTGCGGGCAACCCAGTAGGAGGTGTGCAAGAGGCAGCTGATGGATGTTTCTCTCTCATTGATGTTTCTGACTTTCTATCCCTCTCCCTTCCTCTCTGTAAAAGAATCAATAAAATATTAAATAAAAAAAGGAAATAATGACATAAAACTTCCCTGACCTGGTAAAGGAAAAAGTCACACAAGTTCAGGAGGCACAGAGAACCCCAAGCAAGAAGAACCCAAACAGGCCCACGCCCAGACACATCATAATTAAAATGCCCAAAATTACAAAGAGAGAATCCTAAAGGCAGCAAGGGAAAAGCAAACTGTTACAAATGTGCAGCTGAAAATCAGGGCGACACTGAGCTCCAGGAAGGACCCTTGGCTACTGATAAGACAGCTGGGCAGGGCCAGGAACCATCTGGATAAATGCCCAGAAACATGCTGGTAGCAAGGGGCCTGCCAGGGGGTCGGGCTCCAGGCAGCCGGACCCCACCACACCCCACCGCTCCTTTCTTCCAACCCCTCTCCCTTGGGCCCCCATGACTGAAGCCCAAAGCTTGGAGTGGGTCTGTGGGGGTCAGGCAGCTGTCAGAGTGTCCTGGGCTGAGGGGTGAAAACAGCATGAACCTACTCTCAGGGGACCATTAGCGCCCAGTCAGCAGGCGGCTGGGGTTCCGTATTGGGCAATGGAGACATTCATGTGTTATTGACTGAAACCACCCATTCTGGGTTGGCTCCTGCACATATCTGTTGTCCAATATGTTTACGATCAGCCCGTGCGACTGTAAGGACCCCAAACATCACCAGCCCTGAGTCCCTGCGAAGGAATATGGTTAACACTGGAACTTCCTGGGCCAGAAAACAGGGGCGCTGGGTCAGCCCCGTGAGATGAGATTCCTGAGGCCGAGAGGGTTCCGAGGACTGCCTGTGGGAACTCCCAGAGCGCTGCTGTTCCCATGCTTCTAATGTGGGACAGTTTTAATATATTTTATTGTTTTTTTACAGAGCGGAAGGGAGAGGGATGGAAAGTCAGAAACATCCATGAGAGAGAGACATCAATCAGCTGCCTCTTGCACGCCCCCCACCGGGGATGTGCTCGCAGCCAAGGTACATGCCCTTGTCGGAATCGAACCCAGGACCCTTCAGTTCGCAGTCTGACGCTCTGTCCACTTCTGTCTAAACCCTCATAACCACTCCTCCAAGGAGCAACTGGGGAAACTGAGGCTGGCCACGGGGGGTTGTATTTATTTTGCATTTTCCTCCTCCTCTGGGTGTGCCTTTCTTCCAAGGACCCCTGCTGCTCACCCACCGAGTGCAGGCCCCACCAAGGACTCGCAGGAACCTCACCCCTCCACCCCATTCAGCCCACTCCCATCTTCATTAGGTGTGTGTCCATGCAGAGAGAGGCAATCTGGAAGAAGAGGCGCCAACATGTTATTTTCTTCTTCTTACGTTTTTGCATTTTCTGATTTCTTTGTATGATAAGGTTTGAAAATGAGAAAATACAGCCGCGTGTTAAGGAAATAAAGCAGCACCGTTTGGGGCAACGAGCTCTAATATGAGAATAAGGTCGCACAGCTTCACTCTGCCCTTCAATCGCCAAGTGACCTTAGGCAAGTGCTCCCCCTGCCTGGGCCTCAGTACCCCATCTATCCCATCGGAAGGGTGAGCCCTGGCTGGTTTGGCTCAATGGATAGAGCGTCTGCCTGTGGACTGAGGGGTCCTGGGTTCGATTCTGACCAGGGGCACATGCCTGGCTTGGTCCCCAGTAGGGGACGTGCAGGAGGCAGCCGATTGATGATTCTCTCTCATCATTGATGTTTCTATCTTTCCCTCTCCCTTCCTTTCTAAAATCAATAAAATATATTTTTAAAAAGAAGGGTGTGCCTGTGCTACTTTATCCCCAGCCCCCCCCACCCTGCCCTCTCGTTCTCCTGCCCTGCTCTGGGCCCTGGAAGGTTGGCCCCTGTGGCTTGCAGCAGCAGACACCCTTGCTGGCTGTCTTCTGGGGACGGGAGGCTGGAGGAGAGAGAGAGACGGCAGTGTTTCTTTTCCACTGCCTCCCTTCTTGGGGTCTCATTTCAGGCAGCACCTAAGCCCCTCCACGGCTTCAGTCCTGTGGGCTGACCTCTGCATTATGCTCCTCGTTTTCAATGGACCCCAATGTGCCGCACCCTCGGCTTCCAACAGCACACTCCCCGCCCCCTGGCCACCGCCAGGCCTCCTACTGTTGCTAATTCTTGGGAGACTGGACCCTGTGGTTGGGAGCCTTGCCCACCTTCCTTCTGTGCTATTCTTTGTACGAATCCAACTGAGTGGGATTCTGCTTCCTGCTGGAACCTCAAGTAATACAGGGGTGGGTCTATTAGCAAGCATACATTTCCTAGTCACATCCCTGGGGGAGCGGGGGGGGGACTATCAATGTCCCTATTTCTTCATCTTTGAACTCATTGTAGTTTGTAAGCTCCCATTTCCACTGAAGGCAGGAAAAGTTGTAAACATAGAACAGCCGCTTCATCCAACTCTGCTTAGGGTGAATGTTCATGGTATTTGGATTTCACAGGTGCACACGGGCGTGCACACACCCCACCCAGAGGCGATCCAAGCTGGGGACAGGGGTACAAACCACATGAGCATTTGGGGAGGGCTGTCCAGGTGAGAGCGGTGCTTAGCCCAGACTGGCCTCTCCGAGTGCCGCCAGCACAGCCAAGGGTGACCCTGAGTGGGGGCGGCTGAAAGGCTTAGGAAAGACAGGAGAATGGAAGCTGGGTCTCGGTGGGAGACGGCGCCGCACCCCACAAGCCGTGTCTTCATTTTGTAGCAGATGCCACGAGGCCAAGTGAGGGCGTGATCAAGACGTTTACAACATTCTCGTGGGTTTCCAGCCTCCTCAGCTACATGCAGCTGAACTCTATCCAGCCCACATCACTCAGGCACGTGGGGCCACGTGTTTGGACCGAAGGTCACGCTTACGACTACAGCTGTTGGCTCTAACTGTGCTGGGAGGGCCCTGCCCTCCAAGCTGAGCCTTGCACGTGGCCACAAGAGGACTGTGCCCTCTCATTAATCCGAGGCTTGAACCCGTCCAAAACACTGTAGCTGCGCCCCGCATCCCTGGAGTCTGGGTCACCCGATCCCTCCTGCTGCTGCGGAGCTAGCTACAGCCTGCCATAGCCCCCCAACATTCATTCCAAAGACCCTGTTGCCCACTCAAGAGAGCACCCACCCTCAGCTACAGGCACACCCTCTGGGGGCTCAGGTCTCCAGGCTGCTCCCTCACTGTGCTGGGGTCCCTGGTCTCACTGATGCTGAGGCAACTCCATTGCAACCTGCTCCACCAATGGCTTCTCTGTGATTGGCTCCAAAGCCAAAATCCAAGTTGTTAGATCCCAAGGTGCGATCTTCCTGGTGTTTGATTATTTGGTGGTAGCTTGCTGGAGGACCCAGAAATAGTAAACCCTTCCCTGCCAGCCGCCCTTGCACACGAGGTTCCCCAGGTACAGACTCTCCAAAACAAAAGGAAAAGAAAAACAAGTCTCCACATTATTATGATTGGGTTTGAGCGCTCACCGGAGGCCCCCTGGAAGCGCAGATCAAAACCTGACAGTCAGCTGTTCTCAGCGACCCCCAGAATAAAGCCATCGTGGCAGCCAGATAGAGCAAGGAAAAGCACAGGACGCCCAGTTAAATTTGAATATCAGGCAAACACCACATAGCTTTTTATTCTAATACCAGAGGCCCGGTGCACAAAATTAGTGCATGGGTAGGGTCCCGAGGCCTGGCCAGCAATCAGGGCTGATCAGAGCCTTCCAGCTTCTGGCCAAGGCCTTCCTTCCCCAGCTGCCAACTGCGGGCCAGGGCCTTCCTTCGTTCCGCACCGCCCCCTGGTGGTCAGTGCACATTATAGCGGGTAATCAAACTATTGGTCTCCCAAATTCCCAAGGGGGGACACTTTGCATATTAGCTATATATGTACATATATATAATTTTAAAGAATAGTTTATTGATTTTTAGAGAGAGAGGTAGGGAGGGGGAGAGAGAATGGAATATTGGTTGGCTGCCTCCTACAGACTCCACACTGGGGATCAAACCAATCACACGGGCGTGTGCCCTGACCTGGAATCAAACTGGCCACTTCCTGACACATGGGTGATGCCCAGGAGTGATGGTGGGACCCCAGCTTCCACAACCGGGGGGAAGTCCATTTCTGCTGTGGAAGCCACCCGGAATGACTGTGTTTCCCAGAGTGCTTTGTAGGATTCACGTCCCGGGAATGTCAGCTTAGAAAAACAAACTTCATTTAATACAAACAGAAACAACCTTTAATTCAAACATCTGTGAGGAAATGGCTGCAGTTGATGACATTCTTGGCCACAAGGAAAACCTCAGTAGTCCCAGCAAACAACCCTCTTCAGGCCACATTATCTGGCCACAATGCAATAAAAGCAGGAATTAAAAACCAAAGAATAAACAAAAATTAAATCACTGAGAAATTTATCCCTAAATAACTCAAGTCAAAGAAGGGAAAGAACTGCAATTATCGGCCTCTTAGAACAGGATGACAATTGGAACTCCACATGCAAATTCGTGGAATGGAACCAAGGCACTCCCAGAGGCGGTAATGACTTTGTCATTAACGAGGAAGCCTGGACGTGAATAATCTCCCACTCCAGAAGCTAGAAAAGGAGCCACGAGATAAACCTGGGGAGAGAAGTAAAAGTAAAAATGAAAGAAAAACCAGCAGAAATGATAAATCTAAGAACTGGCTACTGGAAAATAGCTGTAAGATATCTAGATTTGAAAAAGCCCAAGAAAGGTACAGCTACTGTGGAGAACAGTATGGAGTTTCCTCAAAAAACTAAAAACAGGACTCTCATTTGACCCAGTGACCCCCCTTCTAGGAATATATCCAAAAAAAAATACAAACACCAATCAGAAAGGATATATGCACCCCTATGTTCATAGCAGCACCATTCACCATAGCTAAGATTTGGAAACAGCCTAAGTGCCCATGAGCAGATGAGTGGATTAGAAAACTGTGGTAGAACTACACAATGGAATACTATGCTACGGTAAAAAAGAAGGAATTCTTACCATTTGAAATAGCATGGATAGAACTGGAGAGCATGATGCTAAGCAAAATAAGCCAGAGAGAGATAAATGTCACATGATCTCACTCATTTATGGAATATAATGAACAACATAAACTGTTGAACAAAAACAGATCCAGAGACAGAGAAGCATCGATCAGACCGTCAAACCTCAGAGGGAAGGTAGGGAGGGTGGGGGTAGGGCGAAGAGATCAACCAAAGGACTTGTATGCATGCATATGAGCCTGACCGATGGACACAGACACCAGGGGGGTGAGGGCATCAGTGGGGGTGGTGGGAAGGGGCAATGGGGGAATAAGGACACATATGTAATACCTTAATCAATAAAGGAAAAAAAAAACAAGAAAGGGAGGGGACAGGAAGAGAGAAAGACGAGAAAGAGAGAGGGAGAGAGAGGAGTTGGGGAGAGAAGGGAAAGAGAGAGGAAGTGGGGGAGTGGGAGAGAAGGAGAGAGAAGGGGAGAGAGGGAAAGAAAGGGGAGGGGAGAAAGGGGTGGGGAGATGAATACAAAAACACATTAGGAAAGTAAAGAAAATTTAATCACAGAGGCAGAGGAGTTTTCAGGTGAAAGAGAATACTAAACACATATGGTATGCTGGTTAATTTGGAGTGCTCAGTGGAGAATGCTTGTGTATGAGTCAACTCTGACTGTCGTAACAGAACACCACAGACTGGGTGTCGTAAACAACAGCTCATTTACTCGCGGATCTGAAGGCTGAAGCCCACGATGAAGGTGCTATCAGGTGGGTGTCCTCACACCCAAATCCAGGGCCAGCGGGAGCCCAAATGGGCAGCGGTCAGGGCAGCCTGGACAAGACGCGGCCCATGGATGGCAGCGTGGGGACGCCCAGGGCCAGAACCCAGGTGCTCCGAGGGCCACCCTGGCTGTCCACAGCCGTCTGCTGCACAGGCGAGGAGACACAAGGAGCCAGAAAGGGAGTGGACACCCCCATCCGAGCCACATACACATTGCATGAGCTCGGCGTGCCTGGGATGGGTGCTCACAGGGCCCAGGGCATGGAGGCGACTAACTGTGAAATGCTGCGGCAGGCCAGCTCAGTTCAGCGTTAGAAACCTAACCGTGGACCTCCTGTCACTAGGTCACCCCCTCAGGCTGCTCTGGAGGGGGCAGCGGCACTGGCCTCGTTGTGAGAAGTCTCTCCAAGCTTGAAGGATTCCGACACGGGGACTCTAATCCTCCTATGGCTCCGTCCCTAATGGTAACTGCTGGCTTGGCTGGCCGGCCAGCTCACAGCCTTTTGTGTCGGGAAAGCATGTCTCTGACCTTCTCCCCTCCATGCCTGCATTGCCACCTGTGGGCAGCATCCCTCAGGGTGATCGGCGTGGGAGGGGAGTGAGCGGAAGGCAGACCTGACCTCACTTGTGTGATTGGTCATGTGTGTGCAGACAGGTTTGTCTGCATCCCTCTCTCCCTTGGTTGCCATGGTGAGCAACCTGTCAGGTCCCAGGCTCGGAGCAGACCCGGGAGAAGGCTGCAGGCTTGAGGACCATTCAAGATGCCCATTAGAAGCATTAACAAGCCAGGCCTTCCCCCTCTCCCTAATGGACTGTGGGCCTGTCGCACTAATGGGTGCTCAGCCGTGAAGAGACAACAGCTAATGCCCTGTCCCTTAAATGTGGGTTTTAAGGACAGATGAAGTGCGTTCATTATCTCCATTCGCAGACTTACAAATGCCTGGATTACTGAGCCTGGCCAGGCCTGGTCCCGGGCATGAGAAAGGCTATGGAACTGGCATTCGAAAGCATCATCCGTGCTGCCAACAAACAGCATGCTGGGCTCTGGGGTATGTAAGAGCAGATGCTGAACCACCTGTTAACTCCAGGGAGGGCCAGGGTCACCGTGCCTTCAATACTGGACCACAGGCCTGGAGAAAAGAGGTTCTATCACATAAATGGTGTGGAAGTTACAATTTACCAAGTATAGCCGGGAACAGGGGTGGGTGGTGGGGTACAGAGTGCATGACTCCGTGTGCTCTCATTCCTCACGGGAGACAGTGTGGTTGGGGACACTAGAATCCCCACCAGTCCAGAGTGAGGTCCTGTCAGA
Organism: Antrozous pallidus; assembly: GCA_027563665.1. NCBI lineage: Eukaryota > Metazoa > Chordata > Mammalia > Chiroptera > Vespertilionidae > Antrozous > Antrozous pallidus. Next base: position 74,571,586 of record CM050518.1, read on the forward strand.
ACCCAAGAAGTCCCGAGTGAGCAGAGACCAAGCAATTTATCCCCCACTCTAAGCTAAGCTCTCACTCGGCTCTTCTCCCTCAGGAGGGAGCACATTGTACTTGTGGGAGAAAGGGAAATGAATACTGGCGACTTGGCACTCTTAGGACTCTTGACCAAGTTCCTATTTCCCTTCTTCTGCACACGCGACAGGACTGTACTTCTGGACCCTGTAAGTTAGATGTAGCCCAGAGACCTTCTTTGGACACTGAAATGTCAGGAAAGGTTACATCTATTATTTCAAAGGAAATTAAAGAATAAGGTAAGAAGCAATATTAGAAGAGACAATGGCTATTTTCCAAAACTAATGGAAGACACAAAGCCACAGATTCAAGAGGTCTAACAAATAAACAAAAAGAGAAAGTCACTGTCCAACATCAGAGTGACACTGCAGGAAAACCAAAGATGAAGAAAATTTAGTTAAGTCAGATGAAAATAAATAGTTTGGTTATCTTCCAAAGAAGTTAGGTATCAGTGGAATTTTGGATTCTCAGCCAAAGAGTGGAAGTTAGAAGAAACTGAACTTGGCTTCAATATGAAAAAAGAAAAGAACACAACTACATGCAGCACAAATATCTTTCACGAATGAGGGAGGAAAAAAGGCATTGTCAGACAAACAAAATCAAAATAAAAGGTAAACTTTAAAAATATATTTTATTGATTGTAATTTGTAACAGAGAGGAAGGGAGAGGGATAGAGAGTTAGAAACATTGATGGAGGGAGAGAAACATCGATCAGCTGCCTCCTGCACACCTCCTACTGGGGATGTGCCCGCAACCAAGGTACATGCCCTTGTTCAGAATCGAACCTGGGACCCTTCAGTCTGCAGGCCAACGTTCTATCCACTGAGCCAAACTGATTAGGGCAAAAGGTAAACTTCTAGCAGAAACAACATTCTCCTGAGACACAAGCAGAAAGGAGTAAACATGAGAACAAGTAGAAACAAACTTTGCCCATGTAATATGACAAGCACAAGAGTCTTGCCAAGTTTTCAAACTCAGGTTTAAAACACGTAGGGACTTCCACCTGTGAGTCCGTACACGACAGAACTTATTCTTGGGTCATTATTTACCATATGAACTGTAACGCTACTTTTGCCCACCCCTGTCCAATGGAACAGTAACATCAGTCAGGAGAGTTAATGAAGAAAAAGCCCTTTACATCAATAATCATATAAATGTAAAAGGATTTAGCACCTACTTTAAAACATTCCTTTCTCTCTCTAAATCAAGTACATGTCCATTCTGATCAATACTAACCAATACTCTCTTAAGCCAGAGATAGTAGTGAATATGTGAAACATGTCACTACAATCTATTCTGTGCTCCTAGCAGACATAACTAATCGATCACAGCACTCTTTCCTGAGCCTGGACAATACCCTCAGAATTCTCAACACTCCAGGCTGTCACTACATTAACAGAAGTCCGCACTGTCTTCACGGAGCCCTGGAGGCAGGTTCCCACTTGACCTACTGCCCTTCATGGCCTGATTTGAGGCATTTCAGGAAGTTAAGGAAATGCAGGGGCTCAAGAAAAACTGCCTAGAGATGGAGATGGGGGAAAGGGGAGACCAGGATAGAGAGGAATGTCTGTTCTACATCCCTGAGCTGGATCACAGCCCCTTGTTCCCTCCTCAGCCCTCATTCCTAGCCTCCACTGGGCCTGACTCCAGAAAACATCTGCTGTGGACACACTGTTACAGGGACCATCATAAAAACACTTGTTAACGGTGACAATGACCACAGCAAGTGAGTGCTGGGCTGGGTGCCAGGGACTGACTGACAAAGGAGAGCTGGCAAACAGACTGGGTGAAGGCAGCCCCACCTGCCATGGGAGGCAGGCAAGCTCTCCAGGTTTACACAGGATTCCTGGCAGAGGGGAGCCTAGCAGAAAGCCGTGTCCTGGGACAGTGGGACTTGGGCATGGCGGGGGGGGGGGGGGGGGGGGGGGGTGCTAGGGGGAGCTACACTGGGGCCAGGTCCCCTGCAGATAGTATTTTTAGGCCACAGCACTAAGGGGCAAGTCTTTTTATTGCCAGTATTCAGATATGAAGCGTCCTTTGCTCTCGCAGGTGGCTCAGCTATAGTTGGATCGCCAACCAGCACACCAAAAGGCTGAGGGTTCGATTCCTAGTCAGAGCACATACCGAGGTTACGGGTTCCATCCTGGGTCAGGGAACACACAAGAATCAGCCCATGAGTGCACCCATAAGTAGAAACAAATCAGTGTTTCTCATACAAATATAAATTTACAACACAGAGGCAAAACAAACCTGTGGTGTAGGAAGTTAAGATGGTGGCAAACCTGGACAGGGCATAGAGGAGCCCTTATGGGGGGCTGGTCATGTTCTATGTTTTGGTCTGGGTTCTGGTAACATGTGTCCTTTGTGGGAATTCATCCAGCGGTTGTTCACTTGGGATGTTGCACTGTCATGGAAAGCTTTTAAAACTGACCCCTACGCACAGCTTCCCTGGCTGGAAACTCAAACAGATGATTCCAGTGCAGCCTTCAAGTCCAGGCCTGGGGTCAAGTCCTCACTTGGCCACTTAATAACTTCTGCTCAGAGCACCCAGGGGAAGCACGGACACCAATCCTTGGCAGGCTTTTTGGGCGTAAGGAATGAGAAAGCTTTTGTGATAACATCCAAAGAGCCCCGAGCATGTTCTCGCCAATCCCTCCAACAGCTCTGACAGGTTAAGGATCCTCCCCATTTCACAGCTGAGGACTCCGACTCACAGCAGGAGAGACACAACTAGAGGTGACCCGGCCGGATTCACATCTGTGTGACCCAAAGGCAGAGCTGCACGCACAGCTGCCAGGAGAGCCGGGGAGAGCTGCCGGGTATCCTGGGGAACAGTCAAGACACAGGCATAGTCACAATGGCTCTGGATTCCAGAACCCTTCATCCCACTTACCCCAGCAATGGAGCTGGAGTCAGAGTCACTTCTCCCATCTGTCCAAAGGTCAGACAACTGCTGAATGAGGGCGCTGAAGAGGGAGCCTTAAAATCGGATAAAAGGACCTTCCCAGGCCCACTTCACCTACGGCTGCAAACACACCAACGACCACAAGGCGGTGAAAGAGTAGCACCATCATTGCAAGGAAAAAGGCAATTTTATTCTTTCAAGAACACACACCAACAGGGTGAGAAGGAACACTCAGGCTACGCCTGGTCCTAAGCAGGGGCTGAGATGAGGCCAGGCCTAAGAGGAGCGCGGGGCTCCCTGTGGCCCGGGGAAGAGGACTTCGTTCTGTTAGCACCAGACACGGCCGCAGGCACGGCTGCACGCAGACAAGACAGTGGCGGCCCGGGGTCTCCACCTGAGATCTGGGGAGGGGCTGGCAGCAGAAGGCTCCCTGCAGGTGGTCACCTGAGTGTGGTTCTCAAATTCACAGACCAGCCTGTCCCCAGCCCCCTGTAAACATGCGAGTGGGCTCGTGACTGCCAAGCCCCTCAGGACAAGATGAGGGTCCGAGACGTGTGGCTGGGCTTCAAGCGGCCCAGGAGCTGCCGGGCTTTCTCCTGCATGAAGAGCTGGTCCCTGGTCCCTCCGCAGGCCACCATCTTCCAGGCACTGGTCATCTGGGAGGAGGCAAGAAGGTTACCATCCGGGCGGGAGCAGCGCGCTCCCAGGGAACCCTGGTGGAAGCGAGCCTGGGAGGGTGGGGGCCGTTTCTGTGACTCTCCCTCTGGAAGCCAATCTCCTGGTGCTCTTCCCCAACTTCCTGGGAAGTCACTCCTACCTCTGGGCATGGAGGCTGGACCACAAGACGGGACCACGCCCCTCTGTGGGACCAGCTTCCCCGTGAGGAAAACCTAGGGCCATGCAGCTGGGGAGGAGGGAGTCTCGCGTGCAGGTGTGCACACACGGGAGCAACCAGGGCACCTTCACCCGGAAGGACAGCCAGGCGCTAAGCAACTAAATACAGAGACGAGTGAGACCCCTGCCGTGAAAAGGGACTTGTGTGGCGGGGGGTTGCCAGCATGAGGGTTCTCTGGAGGAGTGGCATCGGGACTGAGAGCTGAAACCTAAGTTCATCGGGAACCCAGGCAGAAGCAACAGCCTGCGAAAGGCCTGCGGGGTGAGGGCAGCAGAGCCCCCCGGGGGGGGGGGGGGGGGTGCCGCGCGGCGAACGGCACTCACGGGGGCAGGGGCAGGGGCGGGAAGGTGGCTTCTGGGCTTCTGGGCCGCTGCCGGCTTCTCGGGCTTGGCCTGCAGGAAGCCCTGGTTGAGCAGGCTGTTGTCGCCTCTGATGCCGGGCAGGATAAGGCTGGAGGAGCCGGATGGCGCATGTGTTGGCTGAAATCAAACCAAGTGAAAGACTCACTGTGTGGCCACGTGTTCAAAAAACACCGTCCACCCCCCCCCCCCCCCCCAGCACATCCTCTGGCGGTGGCCACCCAAGGCATGACTGTGTGTAGGCAGCAGCCTGGGAACTGGAGAGCACCCAGCCCAGGGCTGAGCACCCCCCACCTGGCTGTACCCAAGGCCTGTTCTTGCCTCTCTGGGGTCACCCCCATGAGAAAGATCCCAGTGAAGTTGCTGGGGTCCAGACCCATGGTTTCCACAAACTCCTAAGTAAAGCTTTCTGCTGAGCAGCAACGGAAGTCACTTCCAAGAACCACCAGACCCTCCACCTCCAGGGTCCGCCCACCTCCAGGGCCCCAGGGGCAGAGCTCAGGGAGAGCTCATCCTCCCGGGGGCAGAGGAGCCTCCGCAGCTCCCCGTGGGGACGGCGTCTCAGCCCCTTACCAAGGACAGAGTCTTGGGCAGTGAGGACATCAGCTTCCCATCCTCGTCCACGATGTCAAGAGCCAGGGACTTGCGGACTTTCTTGATGGGGCTCCGCCGCAGCTGAGGGGGTACAGGGGATGAAGGCGGCAGTCAGGGCTGGGCTGGGGAGCCCTCAGGGCCCCGCTGGAGAGGATGTGCCCCAATGAAGAGTCCACACCCAGGGTAGACTTTCCTGCCAGATGCTACAATGGGAGCCAGGACACAAATACCAACCACCACCCAGACATTCACTCTTCACCCCGGAATGGTCCCAGCAGACTCCCCGTCTCTAACACCCCCTTCCCAAAACAGACCCCCAAAATAATCCAAGTCCCACTGAAACCATCACCCACGGACAGTAACATGGAGATACACACCCCGCTGTTGGCCCTCTACCAACCCCCTGCACCTCCCATCCTCAAGTCGGGGGCGGGGGACGAGGAGGCTCTAATACCGGGGAGAGGCCCTGGGACTAACAGCACCCCAACCTAGCCGTGTGCCCCAAACAGGTACAGTCCTGGCTCAGAACCACCATCCAACACGGAGGAGAGGCCCAGGAAGGCCTGGGGTCAAGTTCTCTCTACCTACAACACCCCATGGCCCCAGCCAGGGGGTCCCCCCAGCCGCCTGCCCACCTTCCTCCACTCGCTCCCCATAACCTCCACCTGCCACTCTGACCCGTTCCCACCTTCCTGCCTCTCCTCAGAGGAGAGCCTCCGGGGAAAGGAGCACAATGAACTACCAGAAACCACAGGAAGGGCAGCGGGCAGAGGCTGGCCTGGGAGAGCGTCCGCCCCGGCCTCTGCTTCGGGAGTCCCTGACCTGGTGCTTGCCAGCTCTCCACCTCACCTGAACTGACCCTGCGGCAGCCCAGGTGCCGGCCGGCTCCCTCGGGAGGGTTTCTCCTGGAAAACTCCCTGTGTCCCTCTCTGTCACGTGCACAGTCACCAGGTGTCTCTGCCCACTGAATTCTAAGGAGCCACCACACCCCGGTCTGCACTGCTCTCTCCCCTGCACCCAGCCTGGGCCCTGCACAAGGCACACACGCTGAACAGCTAAGGGACATTCCGACAGGAGGGGAGGGCCCAGACACCCAGGCCTCCCCTTGGCCAGTCTCATGGATAACCATTCGGGGAGAGAGGGTCTGGGCAGCTCCACGTCTCACTTTCACCAACTGTCCAGGCGTGCTGCCGGCCACCTCTCATCTCCCTCGGCTCCTGCCACACTGCCCGCCTCGCCCACTCACCCCAGCCTTCCGCTTCTGCTTCTCCGGCCTCGCCTGGTCCTCGATGGTGAGCTCGAGGCCGGCCTCGGAGCGCAGCACCTCCTTCAAGTCCTCCTCCAGGTGCGGGGTCTGGGGCTGGGGCAGAGGGGACCGCGTGAGGCTCCCTGCCGGACACGGGGCGGAGCCACGCTCCACTGCCCGGGCAGGGCAGGAAGGGGGTCCAGTGCGGGGGCACTGGCCTCACGCGCACACCATTCACTGTCCTGCCCTGGACAAGCAGACACTGACCTCAACGTACCGAGGGCCGCCATGGCCGGGACGCCCCCGGCCAAGTCACCACAGCAGCCCTCACACAGCTGTCGTCGCCCACAGGGTAGAACTGGAGGCTCAGGGCCTGGCCCAGGGTCACACGGCCGTGGAATCGGAAGCTGAACACGCTCAGAGCCCAAATCCCTCACCCCTTTGTTCCACACTGAACGTTTGGTGCCACTCCTTTCTCAAGTTCCACTCTCCTTTCTCAAGCCTGGGGGCTCCAGGCGACCCCTCGGGCCTCAAGCAGCAGAGACCAGAGAAAGGAGAGCGCCCCCAGAGGGAGGGGAGGTGCACTGACACCTCAGAAGTCACCCTGAGCCCCCGCACTGTCCTCCTGCTGCCCAGGTCAGATTGGGAGACGGCCCTCCCACGCCCGGCGGGGAGCGCGCAGACACAGAAGCCAGATCCCCCTCGGACAGGAGAGGGCAGAGCTCACTGTACCTGCCTGGGCCCGTTCGACTCCCATCAGCGGCACCCCAGGTCGGACTCCACAGCCCACTGCCAGGCCCCCGGGAGGAGCCCGCGCAGTGGGGGAGGGAAGCCAGGGGGCGCTGCAGAGTGCTCACCGCCACCGGCCTTCTCTCCCCTCGACTGAAACACCGCCTGTCTCAGCCCCGCGTGCCAGCCGTCTTGTCACTGGGAAAGCGTGGCCATGCGCTTTCCCAATGGCGGGGTGTCCTCGCTGGCCATGCCCGGCCCACCCAGGAGTGGCTTTCCCAGGTTTTGTAAAGAACCAGCAGTTAGGCAAAAGGCATAATTCCTAACATCCCCCAATTAGTCCTAACATCCGAGCAACTCCTCCTCTGTTCCAGCCCCTTCCCGTTTTCTCCCAGCAGTACAGTGTGCTGGAAGTATTTAGCTACTTATGAATTCCTGTGTTCCGTGTCCTCCTCCACATCCCACACTGAGCCCCACCAGGATGCTGTCAAGCTGAATCTCCAACACCAGCCAGTGCTGGCCTGGCACGTAGTAGGTGCTCAGGAAAGGCCTGAGGAACTGATGAGTTTTTTACAAGTTTCCCCACTTGTAAAATTAGGATAGCTGCAACTTCCCAGGGCTGTTGGAAGAACCCAACGAGACCTGAGAGGGGTGAACTGCAAATGGCTGGATGAACCCAGGGGAGCACACGCACAGTCCTGCCCACGCCACATACCAGGGGCTTCAGTGGTCCGTACTTCTCCAGAGCGTTCTTGAACGGGGTCGGGGTGTGGGGAGTGTTGTCCATGGAGTACTTCTGGTCTGGGGTGACAAACCTGCCAGGGCCAGGACGGGTCAGTGACAGGGTGGCGGACAGTCACCAGATGCTCTCCCAGCCCCCCTCCACCTGGACCTCTGGCCTTGGAAACAGGGAGGAAACCCGCACACAGACTCTTGTCCTCTGGCACTGGCCCACCCGGCTCCCGACCCGAGAGGGTCTTTATCAGGGCCTGAGAGGAAGGGGCCATCCCGGGAACAGAAAGAGGCTAAGAGGGTCCTGGAGACCCAGGTGGGTACAAGAATGGCTGAGAATGCTGCTTGGTCATCAGTCTACAATGAGGACTTTCCATAAGACACAGAAGGCTGCGGCTTGGGGGGGAGGGAGGGGGAATCCTGGAGGCCTCGTGCCTTGCCCACCTCTCCGGAGATCCAGGGGCAACAGCATCGATAGGGAAAGGCGGGCAGACACGAGGTGTGAGATGGTGAGGCCAGCGCACGTGCTGAACTTACCGTCTTCCCCAGTCTCCTCAGAATGACCAGTGGGGACAGAAACGTGGAGGGAAAGCTTTAGCAGAGAGAAACCTAGGCAGGGTCGGTCCACAGGCAGAATCACTAGGAAGCTTCTAGCACCTGTGGCCCCACCAAAGTGTGAATTCTGCCTGCGATGGAACAGCCTGCTGGGGAGGGACAGAAGAGGCGCCTCCGGCCAGCCCACTCGCTGGTTGTGGGCAAACCTCGGCGGGTGGCACGTGCCAGACTCCACCTGCACGAGGCCTGTTGACCTCAACAGGAGGCATCACCACAGCCGACTCCCACAGCCTCCCTGGGGGGGGTCCAAGGACGTGAGAAACACCCCAGATTATCGAGAACTCGGGGGCAGTGGCCAATCCTAGACACAGCTGCCTGGGGCTGCTGCTCCAGCCACGTCCCTGGCCCTGCCAGCCATTCCCCGGGGAGGTAAAAGCTAGAAGAATACAAACCATTCTTTTCTTCCTTCCTTGGGACTGAGAGATCGGACAGGGATCACCCAGTCAACCGGTTCCCATATCCTTGTTACACCCCCCCAGACACACAGAGCCCTCTGTAAGGATGAGCAGACGGGTCAGCGCTGGTCAAATGGAAGCAGTTCAAACCGCAGTTCAAAGGAATGAATCCGAGACATGGCCCCAACATCCATGTGAGACATGGAACTTTTACAACTAATGTGAGAACTCTAGAAACTCCTGAAGTCACTGTGTCAGCAGGGGCTGGCAGGACAAGCCTGTTAGAGAACTGAGGGAGGCTGACCGAAAAGGGAACACATAAGACGGCTTGGAGATGGAAGAAACGCAATTCTGGAAGCCAGAGGACCGAGCTGATGGGAAACAGCAGAAAACGTGGGGCGGGGGGGAAGGAGGAGGCTGTCACCCAGAATTCTATACCCAGCAAAAATGGCTTTCAAAAATTAGGGCAACTTTTCAGCTACACACAAGCTGCAAGAACTCATCGCCGCAGGCTCCCACGAAAGAACGTTCAGGAGGCCTGCAGCAGGAGGAGCCCACCAGGTGGAAGTAAGGACCCAGAGGAACGAAGAGCCTGGGGATCTGTGTGTGGAGGAAACAGAGGCTGGAGCAGCAGCGGGAACATAGATGAGAAGGAAAAGGAGAAAAAGAAGTGTCACTTCCTTCTGGGGCCGCAGCGTATCTGCTGAAGGGCTCAGATTTAAACAAGATTAAAATAAAATGTGGTTGATGATGGTTCTGAACAAGCACAGCTTTTACATGAGTTTGACCATTTTGAGTTTTATCAATCAATGATAACGAAAATCTCTGCTCTGCCAGTGTGGTTGAGTGGTTGAGCACAGAACCATGAACCACGGGGTCACCAGATCGCAGGCTTGCTCTCCGGTTAGGGGCGAGCAGGTTGCCCATCGATAATGTTCCTCTCTCATCCCTGTTTCTGTCCCTCCCCCTTCCTCTCTTTCTAAAAATCAGCAACGTTAAAAAGAGAGAGAGAAAAATCTTGGCAAAAGTTTGTATTTTTATAGCAAAAAATGTGAATCTTGGGACGGAATAGCTAACAGATATTGGTGGAAGCATTTACACCCAGTCAGCTTGAAGGGTCTGCAACGGACCCTGCCAGCGAGCAATTTCCACTCTGGAGAGCAGAGGGAAACGGGTCACCGCAGGACGGCGTGGGCTGCACCACCAAGACAGGCATCTTAACACGGATTCCATGACGCGGCGGAGACAACGGCTTCCTGACCTATCGGGAATGCGCAGCAGGCTTCACTTGACAAAACCTTTTATCTTAAAACAATTCCATTTTTGACATTTGCAATGGAAGACCAAATGTTACCAGAGATGACAGTTTGGGTGCTTGGAATTTTTTTCAGCTTGATTTGTAGGAATATGACCTTGTGAAATGTTAATTGAAATGTTAATGTGAAATTCCTAACACTTAAAAAAGAAAAAAAAAGGATCATGAAATACAGGGAGGCCTACAACCTGTCGGGCTGGAAGGCGGATGCAGCCTTCACTTCTGACCGAGCAGACACAGAACCGGGGGACTTCCGTCCTCCACAGAAGGCTCCTCAAACTGGATTTGTGCTTGAAATGCACAGAGAGAGATTAAGTTTTTCATGGCAATTTGGACCCTCTCCATTTTTGAGATTGGAAAACCACCATTAAAATATAAGAAGAATCAGAGCAACGGTAAAGCACCAGACTATCCTGACAAAAATGAAGAGGCGTGGGCCAGGAGGCTGCCTCTCAGGCATTTTTCCAAGGATGACCCTGGCCCCGCCCTGCTGGAGGAGGGGATGACCGTGGTCCCGCCGCCCTGCTGGAGGAGGGGATGACCGTGGTCCCGCCCTGCTGGAGGGGATGACCGTGGCCCCGCCCTGCTGGAGGAGGGGATGACCCTGGCCCCGCCCTGCTGGAGGAGGGGATGACCCTGGCCCCGCCCTGCTGGAGGAGGGGATGACCCTGGCCCCGCCCTGCTGGAGGAGGGGATGACCGTGGCCCCGCCCTGCTGGAGGAGGGGATGACCGTGGCCCCGCCCTGCTGGAGGAGGGGATGACCCTGGCCCCGCCCTGCTGGAGGAGGGGATGACCCTGACCCCCGCCCTGCTGGAGGAGGGGATGACCCTGGCCCCGCCCTGCTGGAGGAGGGGATGACCCTGGCCCCGCCCTGTTGGAGGAGGGGATGACCCTGGCCCCGCCCTGTTGGAGGAGGGGATGACCCTGGCCCCGCCCTGCTGGAGGAGGGGGATGACCCTGGCCCCGCCCTGCTGGAGGAGGGGATGACCCTGGCCCCCAGCCTGCTGGAGGAGGGGATGACCCTGGCCCCCAGCCTGCTGGAGGAGGGGATGACCCTGACCCCCGCCCTGCTGGAGGAGGGGATGACCGTGGCCCCGCCCTGCTGGAGGAGGGGATGACCGTGGCCCCGCCCTGCTGGAGGAGGGGATGACCGTGGCCCCGCCCTGCTGGAGGAGGGGATGACCGTGGCCCCGCCCTGCTGGAGGAGGGGATGACCCTGGCCCCGCCCTGCTGGAGGAGGGGATGACCCTGGCCCCGCCCTGTTGGAGGAGGGGATGACCCTGGCCCCGCCCTGCTGGAGGAGGGGATGACCGTGGCCCCGCCCTGCTGGAGGAGGGGATGACCCTGGCCCCCAGCCTGCTGGAGGAGGGGATGACCCTGGCCCCGCCCTGCTGGAGGAGGGGATGACCCTGGCCCCGCCCTGCTGGAGGAGGGGATGACCCTGGCCCCCAGCCTGCTGGAGGAGGGGATGACCCTGGCCCCCAGCCTGCTGGAGGAGGGGATGACCCTGGCCCCGCCCTGCTGGAGGAGGGGATGACCCTGGCCCCCAGCCTGCTGGAGGAGGGGATGACCCTGGCCCCGCCCTGCTGGAGGAGGGGATGACCCTGGCCCCGCCCTGCTGGAGGAGGGGGATGACCCTGGCCCCGCCCTGCTGGAGGAGGGGATGACCCTGGCCCCGCCCGGCTGGAGGAGGGGATGACCCTGGCCCCGCCCTGCTGGAGGAGGGGATGACCCTGGCCCCGCCCTGTTGGAGGAGGGGATGACCCTGGCCCCGCCCTGTTGGAGGAGGGGATGACCCTGGCCCCCAGCCTGCTGGAGGAGGGGATGACCCTGACCCCCGCCCTGCTGGAGGAGGGGATGACCCTGACCCCGCCCTGTTGGAGGAGGGGATGACCCTGGCCCCCAGCCTGCTGGAGGAGGGGATGACCCTGGCCCCCAGCCTGCTGGAGGAGGGGATGACCCTGACCCCCGCCCTGCTGGAGGAGGGGATGACCCTGGCCCCCCCGCCCTGCTGGAGGAGGGGCAGGCCCTACACTCCTGGGCCGCGGGGGAAGGAGGGGCACCACAGCACTCACGCAGTGTGTTTCTGGTGCAGGGGCGTCTTATCCCGATGCAGGGGCGTGGTGACCACCACCTTCTGGCTGCACACGGGGGTGGATGTCAGCGAGGGGCTCTCCAGCTCCAGTGAGTCCTGCTTGTTCCAGAAGTTCAGAAACTGCCAGGGAAGACAGAGGAAACAAGACAAAGGGGTGACCTGCAGGTGAGAGGAGACCCTCCACTCCCTTCCTCCCCCGTCTGCTGACAGAGGTCCCTCCTGATAGGGGAGACTCCCTCCAGCCAGGCACCAGAGAAAAAGGCCGAGACAGGTTCATGCATCACTGCGCTTGTCAGGGGCCGTCCCCACTTGTGCCAGGCTGTGTTCTTTAGGACAAAGAACGCAGACGGTGTGGGACCAGCTCTGAAAGGACCTGTAATGGACAAGGGACGGCCATGGGGGCGGCAGTGCTGAGGTTAAAGAGCACCTCCTCCTGCCAGAGCGACACACTTCACACGTGTTCTCAGACCTTTTTAAATAAGAAAACTGAGGTTCAGAGGAAGTTAGACTCTTGACTTGAGGACTCAAATCCAGATCGGAGCCAAGTCTGAAGCATTCCCTTCTCCGTCTCTGCCCCGTAGTTTAGGTCCATCTGCAGGCCTCAGGCCCACCCTGTGCGGGGTTCCCAGAGCCCATCATCCTGGGCTGCTGCTTGGGTCGCTCAAGGCTCTGCTGTCTTCCTTCTCCAGCCCGTGGTCCTCACTTGGGGTCCAATATGGGCTAAATGTGCTCTCCCCAAATTTATATGTTGAAGTCACATGACTGTGACTGTATTTGGAGGTACAGCCTTTAAAGAGATAACTAAGGTAACATGAGGTCATGTGAGTGGGCCCTAATCCAGGAAGACTGGTGCCCTTAGAACAGCGGTTCTCAACCTTTCTAATGCCGCGACCCTTTAATACAGCTCCTCATGCTGTGGTGACTTCCAGCCATAAAATTATTTTCGTTGCTACTTCCTAACTGTAATTTTCCTACTGTTAGGAATCGTAAAGTAAATATCTGTTTTCCGATGGTCTTAGGTGACCCTGCTAGCGGTTCTCAACCTGTGGGTCGCAACTTCACTCACTCACTCACTCACTCGCCCTCCCTATCTTGGCACCTTTGTTCAGACACCCTTCTCCAGAAAGCCTGCCCCCACCTCCCACCTCTAGGAGAGACAGAGCCCCTCCTGCGCAGTGCTCAGAACACAGTACACTCCCCACTGCTATCTCAGAGCTCTCTCCACACTACAGTCTGCACCAGCTCATTCATCACCAGCCTGTCCCCAATACCAACTGCCCTCTCTTCAAGGGCAGGGCGGTCCTTTCCACCTCTGCTCCCCAGTGACAAAGAAGACAGTAAGAAATAGGTGCTCAATAAACTGATTTTTTTTACCAAATACTGAGCCCCTTCCCTTCTCTGCCCAGTTACCACCCACTACCTCAGCTCAAGCAGTTCCTCCTCCTCGTGGAAGCCTTCCTGGATGACTCCCTCCCCCCAGACGAGATGCAGCAAAAGCCGTTTCCTTCATCCCATTCACCATGTTCACTTGGATCTTTTCTTTTTATTATTAACTGGTCTTCCCGCCAGAATGTAAGCTTCACGAGGGAAAGCCAGGCCTGTGTCTGCTCACCCTTCATCGCCAGCCCTCCCACACGGCAGACAACCCATGAATACACGTGCCTGCGTGCACGGCCCTGCACTGGGAACAGAGTGTGCAAACAAAACCCAGCGAGCAGCTGGGGTGGGGTCCACAGACCTGGGAGGGCGAGAAGGGCAAGGTCTTGACGGGTGTGCTCTTGGGGGTGAGGCTGTTGCAGGAGTCCAGGAAGGACAGACTGGTGCTGTTCTCTGTTACAGGGGACAGGGCGACACGCCTCTTCTTCTGCCGCTTGAGCACGGAAGGCGGGGTGCCAATGCCCAAGCCCCCCACTTCAGTGCTGGGGGAGATGGGGATCAGCTCGCCCCGGCTGCCCCGGCTCAAGTCCGAGATGGTATGGCCGTCCAGGCGGTACTCGGTCACGCTGGGCCCCGGGGCGATAGGCTGGTGAGGCGAAGGGGCCGGCCACTGTGATGGCTGTGGCTGCTCCGGGCTGCTGTGGACGCTGCCCCCTGGAGACGGCTCCTCGGGGAGGTCAAATTTACTCAGGTCACACCAACCATCGGGGTCCTGTCCAGAGAGGAGGGGTTAGTAATCACTGCAATCTGTCTGCTTTTCTTCCAGCAGACACGAGAGGACTTCCTCACTGAAGGAAAATGCATGAGTGCCAAGTACGACCCCGCGGCCCGGGAACAATCATTAACAATCTCTCCCATTTCCCCAAGGAAATGTAAATCTATGCCTGCATATCTGTTTGCACACAAAACTGAAGGTATGTTGTGCATAAGGCTGTTATTTGAAAAATGTTCCATGTACTATCTAGAATATGAAAAATACAAAGAAACCCAAATATCTATCAATAAGCTAGAGAGAGAAAACCTTATCACTGGAACCTCATGCTCACCTGCCCGCTCATATCCTCTGCCTTCAGGTGAGAAACCATTACTGGAATTTAGAATTCACTGCCATCATGCATTTCTAGTATTTTGCCTGTTTTTAACGTTAGTATAAATCACTTCTATATCCTGCTTTTTGTTCCATTTAAAATGTCTGTAAAGCAGCCGAGACTGGTTTGGCTCAGTGGATAGAGCGTCGGACTGCGGACTGAAGGGTCCCGGGTTCAATTCCGGTCAAGGGCATGTACCGTGGCTGTGGGCACATCCCCAGTAGGGGGCGTGCAAGAGGCAGCTGATCGATGTCTCGCTCATCGATGTTTCTTTCTATCCCTCTCCCTTCTGCTCTGTAAAAAATCAATAAAATATATTTTAAAAAAATAAAAAATAAAAATAAATAAAATGTCTGTAAAGCAGAAATAATCATGCCTAATTCTATTACCTATGAGTTAAATGTTTACTGTGAATAAAAGGTGAAAACTTTCCAACTTTTATTTTTGACAGCAAAATACTCTATCGTGTGACTGTATCAGTTATTTAACTGTTTTATGAACATCTTGTGTATAATCTTCTCCCGCATATTTAGATTCTCCGTCAACACAGATCAGCACACGTGGAAGTCATGGGCGCAAGGCTGTGGCCACTTTCCTGGAGAGGAGGCGGCTCCCGTGCTCCTCATGGTGCTCCCTCGCCCCTTCGGGGGCCGGTTCCAGTCCCAGCAACCTGCTCGGAAAGCTTTCCTTCCCCCTTCCACACCGGAGCCCCGGCCAGAGAAACTGCACCTGCCCAGCTTGTGTCTAAGAGCAATCCGTCCTGGGAGGCACCCCCAGACCTTGTCCAGACAAAAGACTTGGATAGAAGCTTCCACTCTGGTTCCTGGAGGGTCTGGCCCTGCGTGAACCTGGGCCCCCGTGATGATTTCTGGCCCATGAGACTCACAGGAAAGCGGGGCAGTTTGCTCCTAGTGGTGGCGGCCAGCTCAGGGCGGTGCTGACTCGGGCCCACTTCCAGCACCAGCCCCACAAGCTAGGGGAGGCCCTAGAATTGATGGCAGCTAATAGAAGCACATCCTGCAAGGACTCCCTGCAGGTGCTGCAGGGGAGCGAGCGAGAGCCGTTTTCCTACAAATGTTGAAGCTCCTTCATCGGCTGCTGGGACTGAACTCGGGGCCTGGCACTCACTTGCCGTGTGATGCCAGACAAGCCTCCTGACCTCTGAGCTTGGGATCCCCTCACTGGTGACGAGCCCCCCACTCACTCCACAGGGCTGTTAAAGGCTGACAGACAACAGGTATGTAGGGAGCCAGTAACAAGGCTGGCACATAGCAGGCGCTAAACTGTTAGATACTGTAATTACATACACTGGGTGCTCCTCTCCCGCCTCTCTGTGCCCAGTAATTGGAGGAAGGGGCAGAACAGACTGAGGATGGAGATGGCAACACAATGAAGTGCCAACAGCGCTGGGCACAACTCCCACCTCAACAGTCCCCTTAGGGCCCAGAAGGACCGGGTTTTACGTGGCACCCTCAGACCTGGGTGCCTCAGACTGAAGAACACTCAGGCCTGTTTCTCAAGATACTGTGAAAACTCCTTGGAGTGGAAGGGACAGAGCAGACAGACCCTGTAGCTTGGTCCAGTCCCAGCCACTGGGCTAACAGAGGAGACCCCGAGTCAGAGGGTTTTAGAGATAGCTCCCTAGGGTCCGTGCCACCCAACCACCATTAACCAAGACACTGAGAGCACAGCACAATGGTCAAGATCACCCAGCTGACCTGCTGTGTGACCTTGGGTACACGACTTGACCTTTCTGAGCTTCAGTCTCATCTACAAAACAGAGAAAGGACACACCTCACCAAATATTGGGTGGATTGTACATCAAGCTCAGAAGTTGGCATTTAATAGATGTACAATGAGCCAAAACCGGTTTGGCTCAGTGGATAGAGCGTCGGCCTGCGGACTCAAGGGACTCAAGTTCAATTCCGGTCAAGGGCATGTACCTTGGTTGAGGGCACATGCACACTAGGGGGTGTGCAAGAGGCAGCTAATTGATGTTTCTCTCTCATCGATGTTTCTTTCTATCCCTCTCTCTTCCTCTCTGTGAAAAATCAATAAAATGTATTTTTTAAAAATAGATGTTCAATGAATGTCATTATTTTTACCAATGAGGGGAAGGACCAAGTGCGAAGGTGAATGTACCAAACTCCACTGCCCCTGGAGTTCAGTATCCGTGTTACATTCCTGGGTTCTCGAGATGTAACTGTCTGTGGTTCCATAAGGGAATGCCCGTGCTCTTAGGAAGCACACACTGAAATGTTAATGGATAAAGAGGAACAATGTGTATAACCAGCCAGGCCTCTTGCCCATCACCTCCTGGAGCCCACTTCACAACACAGGCCTGGCGGCTGCAGCTGAGAGCTGGGATGTCACACCAAGAGGTCATCCCCCACTGCAGAGCTCAACCCACAGCCAGCTCAGCCTAGGGCTGCACCACCTGGGTCATCAGAACCCACTCACTGCTCCAGTCCCTCTCCAGGGACTCCCAACCGTCTGTGGTGCTGCAAACACCACGCTCAACTGTGCTGTGTTATCGGCTCAAACACCCTCCCCCACTGTCCTCCCTCAGAACTCAGAGCGCAGCCTCCCCTGGGCAGCCCTCCCTCCCCACCCCGTGCTGTACATCATGCGCCAGGAGACTCCCGAGGGCAGGGACCCTATGGCAGCCCAATGTCCCAGGCCCTGGCTGCAGGTGGGCACTTAGCATCTGCCCAGTAAACGCTATTGGGAGAAGGCGTGAACACAAGGATGCCCGCCCACCAGAGGCCTCCCTGCTGGGGGTGCTCTGGGCCCGCTGGGAAGGGCTGTGACCAACATTACCGACTCGATCAAGTCCAGGGCTTCCGAGAAGCTGGACCCCTCGGCCGGAATCAGGAGGTTTGCGGCCTCCACCACCCATTTATACGGCAGGCTGAGTTCCGGAGAGGAGCCCTCCTGGTCTTCACGCTTGGGGGTGCTGTCTAAGGGCTCTGGTGTGCACACTCGGTCCAGCTCTGCAGAGGCAGCTTCCTGCTCCTCAGCAGGGGTTGCTGCTGCGGCCTCCTCCTCACTGCTCTCCTCTTCCTTCATGGCAGGGAGCGCTGGGGACCAGCTGGTCCCAAGACTTCCCTGTTGGGCACAAGGGCACACCGTTTATAGAGTTTTTGTTATGAGATAAAGATCATGCCATACTCCAGCTAAAAATCGCACAACCTGAATCGAATAAGAAACCCAAATTGAGCTGAGACCGGTTTGGCTCAGTGGACAGAGCGTCAGACTGCGGACTGAGGGGTCCCGGGTTCGATTCCGGCAAGGGCATGTACCTTGGCTGCGGGCACATCCCCAGTAGGGGGCGTGCAAGAGGCAGCTGATCGATGTCTCTCTCTCATCGATGTTTCTGACTTTCTATCCCTCTCCCTTCCGCTCTGTAAAGAATCAATAAAAATATATTTAAAAAAAAGAAACCCAAATTGAGAGTCTCTAACATAAATGTCCTTACTGTATGCCTTGAAAATATCAACATCATGAAAGACTCAGTTAAAAGTGGGAAAAGAGATAGGACAACTAAATGCAATGTCTAATCCCGGATCAGGAACAGGAAGAAATGGGATATGGACTATAGATCAGATAGGAGTGAAAAACAAAGGTCCTGAATCAGTGTTAAGTTCCCTGAATTAGACGTTACCTGTACTGTGGTTATGTAAGTGAATGCCTGGGTTCATGAGAAACACACGCTGAAATATTAGTGGATAAAGAGGCACAATGTAACTGACCTCCAAATGGCTCAGATAAAAGCTAAAAATATGTGTAAGAAAGACAAAGCAGACCTGGCAAATATCAAAAACTAAAGATGAACCCAGCAGAGGTCATGTGCGAGTTCTCTGTACTATTCTTGCAACTTTTCCGTCCACTTAATATTATTTCAAAATGAAAGTTTGAAAAATTTGTGTAGAGAGCATTTGAGATCTTGCTCCCTGGAATATGTCATCAATTTGACCAAAATAAACTCATTAAAAAGTGAGAAGTGAGTGTACACTAATTTTGTGACAGGGAAAAATAAAAACACAGGAAAATCCTTCCTGGCAATAGCTCTCCTGGCAGAAGATCCTGCACACAGAGCCGGGGTAGGGTCTGTGGTTAGGAGGCCACGTTGAGAGCGAAGAGCGAGATCCCATGTTAAGGGGGCACCAGGGCGTCAGGGAGAGAACGCAAGCTCCGGATTCAGACAGAACTTTGCCACTTACTAGCTGACCTTGAGCAAAGTGGAAAGGGAAACCTTTGAGACAGTGAGATATAACACAGACTCGTTTTTAACTTATTATCCTTAATAATAATGGAGAAATTTGTCATTGCCAACACTGACCGGAGGGGAACGCAGGAGGTGCTCCCATTACACATTAACAGGCAAGACTATTTCGCAATCTAGCAAAAGTTATTAAGAGGCTTTTTTAAGTGCTCGATTTTGGAGCGAATATGCTAAAACTGAGTGATACAGAGCATGTCTCCTATGCAGAGAAGACGTGGACGTGGACATTCATGAAGCATTCCATATCTTTTAAAGACAAAAAAAAACACAAAAACACGTTTTTAAGAATGTGACTATCCAGTTCTAAGAATTTCTCAGGAAACAACTGAGAAAACAGTGATTTAGCTACAAGACTGATCCTTAAAATTTTTGTTTCTAATTATCAAAAGCAATAGATTTAACACAAAAAAGCACATAAAAAAGGAAAACAATTTTCAAGTAAAATTTTTACAATTGGATTTAACCTTAAGTAACATACAGCCATTAAAACCATTCAAGTTTTGTTTCTAATGACAATAAACTGAATGTAACCTTAATTTAATTAAATAACCAGCACAACCGAACCATTAAAACGCTATAAAGCCGAACCAACTCAGTGACTACGTTCCGAGGCTCAGGGTCACGGTCTGGCTCAACGGGCCCAGCAGCCGAAAGCCAAGCAGGAGTTTCAGAGACCGAGGAGGTCCGTCGTGGTACGTGCTGCTCTACCCCGAGAGACAACTTCGCTGTTTGCCGGTTCGCGGTTACAGAAAAGACCGGAAAGCAGCACAGACGTGTGTTCCCAACACCCAGCTTCACACTTTGACGTTTGCTTCAAATCTTCATTTTTTAAGATTCATGAGATCTATTTTATTTATTTTTTTAATATACTTTATTGACTTTTTACAGAGAGGCGGGGAGAGAGATAGAGAGCCAGAAACATTGATGGGAGAGAAACATAGATCAGCTGTCTCCTGCACACTCCCTACTAGGGATGTGCCTGCAACCAAGGTACATGCCCTTGACCATGGAATCGAATCTGGGACCCTTGAGTCCCCAGGCTGATGCTCTGTCCACTGAGTCAAACCGGTTAGGGCAGAGATCTATTTTTAAAATATCAATAAGAGGTTCGCTCTGGGGAGTTGGGTTTCACTTTTACAATTGCGATGTAATACTAAACGATTCCATTCATATGCCTTTCTAGGGAACCATATAAAATCAAATGACAGAGACAGAAAACAGATGAAGGGTGCCAGGAGCTGAGGGTGGAGAGGGGCTGGAAGGGGCCCCACGGGAGCCTGGGGGCGATGGAGAGCGCAGTGCCCTGCCTGCGGAGGTGGTTACATGACTACGTTGTTGTCACGACTCAGAACTATGTTCCTCAACACAATGAATGTTTGCTACATGTGAATTACACTTCAATAATCTGGAATTTTTAAAACTGCAAACACGCTTTCAGTATGAAAAAGCCAGAAAGAGCAACAGGTAGGAAGGGAGGTGTTCGTAAGGGCAGAGAACTCAATTTTATGGCAGCTTGCTCGGTCATGCTTCGTCTGTGGGCAGACAGTTGCCAGGTAGGTGCGGACGTGTGTGTGACCAGGAAAGGCCCTCGTGAGAGACACACGGCCACACCGAGACCCTCAGCGGGAACTAATCAGCGGCCGTGGTTAAGGTGGAAAGGGCAGACGGGTGTTAAATGACACGGTGATGGGCAACCCTGCCATCAACCCTACCAACGGACCTGGGGCCAGGCCAGTGCTGGGCAGCCCGGGCAGCCGTCTCACCTGGCCTTCCGAGGTGTGGGCACTCTGGCGGCTCTCCTTGTCCTCGAGCTCCAGCAGCAGGTACACGGGGGGCTTGCAGTCTTTAGACTCGCTCAGGAAGCTTCCTGTGTCCACCTTCCTTTTGATGGTGGAATTCCAGTGATTCTTCACAGCATTGTCTGTCCTGTGGGGGCAAATGAGGGACCTGTGAACCCCGTGGCCTGTGTACCACCCATCACATCACTGAGCTGAGCTCCCACTTCTGGACACGGGGGTTCAACCTGAGGAACTCCAAAGGGTCTTGTAGCTCTAAGATGAAGTCACACACGTCTCTAGCACTTAATGGTTCCCAGAGCATTTCCACTCACCTCTGCTAAGTCCTAGCACCCAGAAACAGACAAGTGCTCACACACAGTAGGCACTTCTTTCTTTGAGGCTCCAGGCAGAGCGCTTTGCCCTTGGATTGGGAAGAGAGAACAACTTGGCTGAGCAGCCAGGCTAAGAGGAGGGTCTTTACCTCTGGTCACCCCGGCAGCAGACCATCGGGAAACACACACACACACAGCACGTACCACGTCAAGGCCAGACTTTGAGTCCCCATCTTGCTGGCCCCTGCCCTTTTCTTCTCCACCCTTCCTCTCACAGGCAAGAGCCCCTTCCCTCCATAAACCCCTGTACCTTTAACCTCTGCACCTCAGGTTCCTTCTAGGAAAACCTGACCCAAAACACCTCCCAGTCCTCCCGCCCACAACGGTCAGAGCTGGGTGCTCCACGCTCTGATGCACTTTGTCCTTTTGCTCTCATGTATTTACAGAGCGCCCGTTCCACGGCAAACACTGCTCTCTAGGCACTGGGGACACACTGGCAAGGAAGACGGGCGGCTACATTTAGCGTCTACTCTAGTAGGAGAGACGGGCATCACGGTCTAACTACAACTGGGGAGTGCTGTGGCCAGGTTACCACAGACCAACCAGAGGCTGGCAGGACAGAAAGCGTCTCTGAGGAAAGGACACTCCTGCTGAAAACTGAAGGATGAGAACACACTGGGCAGAAGGCAGGGGTGCACAGGGCTGTCTCAGAGGAGAGCTCACTGTGGATAACAAAGAGAGGGATTGAGGCAAGGCTGGTGGCGTGAGCCGGGCCAACAGGCCACAGAGGGAAAGAGGCCGGGCCTTCCACCCCAGAGCTAGGAGCTCTGAAAGGGCAGCACGCTAGAGTGTGAGTGTGAAGCAGACCCACTTACACTCCAGGGAAATACACCAGCTGGCATTCCCCCTCCTCTGCCTCTCAGGATGCAGTGTCACGAAGAAAGAAGGATTAAAAATAAAGCAAAGCCGAGAACCAAAATGGCGGCAGAGGTAAAACACCTATCTTGCCGTCATACTCAGCAATTTTAATATTACAACTTAACGAAAGAACAAACACCTTCCAGAATCACCAGAAAGCTGGCCAAGTGAAAATTCCACAAATAAAAGTGAAAATAAGACACTGTGACTCGGAGGAGCGGCGGCGGACAGCGTTGAGAGATTCGCGCAGGGAGAGGTTTGGAGCGCGCGCCAGCGGAGAGGGCGGGCGGCTGGAAACCGGCCAGTTTTCTCGAATGGGGAGACAAAGATGTCCCACTGGACTGATTCTCCAGCTCTGGGCGAAGTCCAGGGAACCAACCCACTATCATACGGGGTGAAAACTGGACAGTGGGAAGGCACGCCGAAGCTCGGGTGCTGCAGGGTCTCCCAGCTTGTGGAGAAGGCAGCTTGCGCGTGACCTTGGGAACAGCTCAGCTGCGTGACCGGGCAGAGAGCGCTCTGCGACTTGTCTCTCATTCGGGAAACCGTCAGACTGCTTTGTTTTATGACCCTGGGTGAGACGTTGGGTGTGCAGACTCATTTGGGGAGAGTCTGAATTCCCCGGCAGCCAGTGGAGCTCGGCAGCAGCTCTCTCTCAGAGGTGCTGGCGGCCATTGCCACCGACACAGTCACTGGGGCCGAATAGGGCAGAGCTAATGCTGTCTGCTTGGCCCGGAGACTCCGCCCATCCAACCTGAGCACAGCTGAGCTTCACAGACAACTGGCCTGGAGGTCAACCCTCCAAGTGCTAACAACAATTAACCTGAGCTTAACTTCAGCAAGACTGTGTAGCCCATATCCACCTCAGGCAACTGGGGAGGCTGAGCCACTGTCCCTTGTAGGACGTCTACCACACAAAGCTAATTGACCAACTCAGGGAAGCAGCCACCATGCAGAGACATGGAAAGAAATCAGATGTGAAAGAAATGGAGGGAAAAAAACGACTGGACATGGAATTCAAAACCACGGTTATAGGGTTTTTCAAGAGGCTCCAACAAAAGGTCGAGGCCTATAAGGAAATAAGCAAGACCGCAAAGGAAATGAATGAGTCCTACAAGGAAATGAAGGAGACCCTCAAGGATATAAAGGAGACTCTCAAGGATATGAAAAAGGACCAACCAGAAATTAAGCATACACTGACTGAAATAAAAAAATATTATACAAAGACCTAAAAGTGCTCTGGAGCACCCCAAGAACCAAGTTCAAGATTTGAAATACAAAGAGGGAAAATCCACTCAGCTGAAAAAGCAAGAAACCAAAAGAATCCAAAAAATTGAAGATAGTGTAAGGGGCCTCTGGGACAACCTCAAGCATACCAACATCCAAATTATAGGGGTCCCAGAAAAAGAGAGAGAGCAAGACAATGAAAACCTGTTCGAAGAAATAGTGACTGAAAACTTCCCACACCTGGTGAAAGAAATTGACTTAGGAGTCCAAGAAGTGCACCGAACCCCAATATATAGGAACCCTAAGAGGACCACACCAAGGCACATCATAATTAAAATGCCAAGAGCAAAAGACAAAGAGAATATTAAAAGCAGCAAGAGAAAAACAGATGGTTACCTATAAGGGAACACCCATATGATTATCAGCTGATTTCTCAACAGAAACGATGCAGGCCAGACGGGAGTGGCAAGAAATATTCAAAGTGATGAACAGCAAGAATCTACAACCAAGATTACTCTATCCAGCAAAGCTATCATGCAGAATTGAAGGTCAGATAAAGTGCTTCACAGACAAGAAAAAGCTAAAGGAGTTCATCACCACCAAACCAATATTATATGAAATGCTGAAAGATATTCTTTAAGAAGAGGAAGAAGAAAAAGATAAAAGTGTAAATTAGGAACAACAAATACACATCTATCAACAAATGAATCTAAAAATCAAGTGAATTAATAAGCTGATGAACAGGATAAACTGGTGAATGTAACAGAATCCCGGACATAGAGAGAGAATGGACTGACAACTCTTGGGGAGAGAGGGGGTGTGGGAAGTGCAGCAAGAGACTGGACAAAAATCATGCAACTATGGGAGAGGACAGTGGAAGGGGGTGAGGGCAGAGGGTGGGATGGGTACCAGGTGGAGGGGAACTATAGGGTGGAAAAAAAAAGGGGGAACAATGTAATTAATACACTGAACAATAAAGATTAAAAAATAAGTAAATAAATAAATAAGAAAGAGATGAAAAATAAATAAATAAAGCAAAGCCGGGACCGGTTTGGCTCAGTGGATAGAGCGTCGGACTGTGGACTGAAGGGTCCCGGGTTCGATTCCGGTCAAGGGCATGTATCTTGGCTGTGGGCACATCCCCAGTAGGGGGCGTGCAAGAGGCAGCTGATCAATGTTTCTCTCTCATCGATGTTTCTGACTTTCTATACCTCTCCCTTCCACTCTGTAAAAAATCAATAAAATATTATTAAAAAATAAAAGTAAAAATAAATAAAGCAAAAAGGTAAAAAATAAAACAATGAGGTAAAAATGCACAAGGACAAAATGATCAGGGTAGAAGATAACAGCAAACAATAGTTTTATGCTTCCAGAAATTGTATAACATGTAGGGAGCAATAAGCCACTTAGGCGACCGGGAATTCATCCGGAGGAAGATTTGTCAAGAATGGAGCAAAGTCTTCCCCCAAGAGGCTCAGGGCTTGGAGGGACCAGGCCCAGGGAGGGGCAGGATGAAAACAGAGCAGAGGTTTGGACGTCCAGATGCCAGCCTTGACCTCACAGGCCAGAGGGAGGTTTATTCTCCAGAAAAAGCCCGGTCTGAAGGACTCATACGTCTCTGGGTGAAGTGAACAACTCCAGAGAAGACGGCAGGAATATTCAGCCCCAAGGCTCTCCCAGACCTGGGGGCCTCGCCCTGCCTGTCACCACCGTCCCCAAACCCCCGGGAGACGCTCACCTTCCCGGCAGCATCTTGGCGATCTCGGCCCAGCGGTTGCCCAGCACCTTGTGGGCCTCACAGATGATGCGGTCCTCCTCCTCGGTCCAGCAGGACTTCTTCACCTCGGGGTTGAGGTGGTTGTGCCAGCGCTCACGGCACTGCTTTCCCAACCGGCCCTTCAGGTGCTTGGCAATAAGTGTCCACTGCTTCGTGCCGTACTTCTTAACCAGCTCGATGACCTGGGAGATAATCTGGTGACGGCGGCGAGCCTGCCCCGTCTCACCCCAGCACCTGCTCTCCGCGGCCCTGAGAGGTGCGACGGACCGGCCAGCAGAGGCCGGACGCAAGGGCAGCCTCGCAGTCTCTCGGCTCACGGGGCAAGTGAAGGCCCACTGTGTACGAGACACTGTCCCACTGGTTACCTTCTCGTCTTCCTCTTTGGTCCACGGCCCCTTGACCAGATCTGGATTCAAGACCCTCAGCCACCGGTACTGGCATTGCTGGTCAGTGCGATTCTGGGAGGACAGGAATCATGAGAACTGGGGAGGCAGCCTTGCATCATGTTTGATCGCTGGGCTCGGGGGACTAGGGCCTGGGCCAGGTGGCTCAGATGGGTTTTGTCCTGTTCCTGGAACCACCATACACCCCGTGGCCACATGTCAGGATACCCACGGGTTTTCTTTGCTACAGATGACCGATGGAACTGGGCAAACTGAGATCCCTCTGGGAAGCCAGCTTGCTTGCTTTTGGGGCAGCATTATTTCCCCCAGCATGCTATTTTAATCAGAGGGAGAGGAGGAATGGGGCAGAAGAGGTCTGGTGACTCGGTCCCTGAGTGACCCAAGAAATAAGCCAGATAGCAGCCCCAGCCCTACACTTCTCCAAGGCAGACACCTGCAGTCCTGGGAAAGGGGGGGGGGGGGGGGACCCTGAGGGAAACCCCTTGAGGGAGCTCTCCCCGCAAACCTGCTGGAAGTAGCATTTCCCCTCAGTTTCAGGCTCACTATTGAGAAACTGAGCACCGAACAGGAAGAAATGCGAACAGGCCACTGACTATGTGCCACTGGTCGCTTGCTGCAGGCGTCGGAGCCTGGAGACCACAGGCATGCCGAGGCTGCTGCGTGGTGATGCCTTATTAGGGTGCCTGGAGTTCCAGTTTGGGAAGAAAGGGCCCGGGGGTGGGGTGGGGTTTGGGAAGTTTCAGCAGGAGTGTCATTTCCTTGTCTTCTGCTTGGCAGCAAGTCTGGCCCAGGAATGCTCTCTGGTCGCTCGGAACCTGTCCCTGGGGCAGGAGGCCACAGAAGGGCTGCACTCACAGGAAAGTGGCTGGCCAGGAACTTCCAGTCCTGCTGTCCAAACTGCCTCACCAGGGTCCTCAGCTGCTCATCCTGCCAACACCGGAGAGAGAGCTCAGCTCACATGGGTGCAGGAACAGCCTCACCCGGCCATTCACCAAGGCCTCCTCTGAGCCCGGTGCTACAGTGGAAGCAACAACTCCCCTTGAGGGACTTGCAGTCCAGAGGGAGACAGATGCCAACCCAAGTCTCCCACAGACAAAAGTAAAGCCGCGGTGCTGGGGGCATAGAGAGGTGTGTGGGGACTGCCTATTCAGGGGGGAAAAGGGACAGGCCCATGCCAAGAAGCCTAGTGTAGCTGGAATGCAGGAAACAAAGGAGAGATGCAAGCTGCTTTTGGAGGGGACGGCCGGGCCCAGACCACACACGGGATGGATTCGGGGCTCCGTGTTATGTCATGCAAAGCCCCTGGTGCCTTTGAGCACTGGGCGGACCCAGTCCAACATGCTTGTTGTGAAGTTCGCTTGGACAGCTGCAGGGAAAGGGGCTGTGAGAGGACAGGAAGGATAGAAGGAGGTCATTCGGGCCCTCAGGCCAGCGGCGATAGTGACACAGCTCTGGATGGGGAGACACGGGCAGAACGTAGAGCAGTCAGAGGCAAAACAGTGTCTGTCACAAATGTTCTCCTGCAAATGAACTACTGATTCACACAACACAGAATCTCAGTATCATCATGACAACGAAGACATAGGCCTGGCTGGGGTGCTCAGTGGTTTGGAGCGTCCTCCGGTTCACTGAAAGGTTGTGGGTTTGGGTTCCCAGTGAAGCCACATACCTGGGTTTCAGATTCAGTCCCCTATCAGGTAAGTTTGGAAGGCAATCAATGAACGTTTCTCCCTCTCTCCCTCTCATATCGATATTTCTGTTTCTCTCCCTCTCCCTTCCTCTCTCTCTAAAATCAGTAAGCGTATCCTCGACTTAGGATAAAAAAAGGAAAAAAATAAAGCCAAACATAACAACAGTAAGCACTGTATGGCTCCATGCATATGGAACTCTAAACACGATAAATTAAACCATAGGAACAAAAAGGCAGTCGGTGGTTGTCTGAGGTCAGGGGTGGAGGGAGGCGGGATGGACAGCCAAGGGAAGCATGGAATGCTCGGGAGCAATGAAAACGTCCTACAAGGTGAAGGTGCTGGAAGTTGCACATAATACTTCAGTAGAAACTCATCGAATAAGTCATTGTAGTGGATTGTACATAAAGTATTCCTCAAACTGACTTTTTTTTTCAAATTATGCAGTAAGGCCTTTCCATTATTTTTTTTTAATATGTTTTTATTGATTTCAGAGAGGCAGGGAGAGGGAGAGAGAGAAACATCAATGATGAGAATCCTCATCGGCTGCCTCCTGCACACACACACACACACACACACACACACACACACACCCCGGAGACGGAGCCCGCAAATGCGGCCCGTGCCCTGACCGGGCATCCACGTGGCGGCCTCTTGGTTCCTGGGTCGACGTCCAACCACTGAGCCACACGGGCTGGGCCCAAATTGATTTTTAAACTTAATGTTTATGTAATAAAGTAAACGATTCAATGGGTGGAGCCAGGGAAGACGGCAGCAAGGGCGCTTCCTCTGAGGTGTTTCTGTTCCTTTGAACCCAACTCTCTTTTCTGTGAATTCTTTTTTTATTGACTTTTGCACTACTTCTGTATTTTTTTATTTTACAGAGAGAGAGAGGAGGGGAGAGGGAGCACTCCATTTGTGGACCTATTCTTCTGGGTAGAAATTCCACTTTTAAGCCAGAGGAGTGTTTGCTAAGGCATTTAGAGAGTCTAGAGTCGGGAACTTCCGAAGGGAACGTGCTGGCTCCGCACCCTCCCCAGGGCCGCCCTGGCCCTCGAGTGGGACCCCCGGGCAGGGAAATGAGCACCCCTCCCTGGAATGCACACGGACCCATTTCAGCAGGAACAAACAAGAAGTGTGCAGAGCTTGAGAAAGTTGGTGGTAGGTATTTAAAACTGCTTCCAAAATGAGAGAAATCAATTTTCCTTGAAGAAAACAAGCAAACAAAAACTACACATGTACACAGAGCTCTATCTATACAGTGGACAATTAGCCTTGAAACAAAAGGCAGTTCGGACACATGCTCCAGCGTAGAGGAGCCTCCAGGACATGACGCTCAGTGAAAAAAGCCGGTCACAGGGGCAAACACTATGATCCACTCATGAGGTATAGAGACTGCTTTACAAAATGAGAAAGTTCCAGAGATTTGTTACACATGGGAATACACTTAACACGACCGAACTGCACTCTTAAAAGTGGTACAGCAATAAATTTATGTTATGTGTTCCCTTCTCCTTCCCTGCTCTCTTCTAGACAGAAAAAAAAAAGGCCACCACAGAAATCCAGGCCCTCAGCTGCAGCTTGGCCAGTCTAGCACCGCTGGACAAAGTCCCCATAAATCCTACAGCTGAGCCAGCTCGCACCCCGCCATCCCCAGACACCCTGCCTTCCTCTGCCGTCCAGCCTGGCCAGGGCCACACCTGCCTTCCTCCCATGTCCATCTCCAGCACACTGTCCTCCCAATAACTGGCACAGACACTTTGCATTTCATCTCCAACTCCTCTACGACCCCAGGAACCTCCTCCACCTGTTAGCTCCACCCTGTACTGCCCTAATCTCTCCCTGGCATCGTCTCTTACCTGCCCCATGCAGTGCCCTCCCCAGCTGCTGGCACTATTGCTGGGACCCACACTGCCCCCAAATCTCTTACCCACCCTACATACAGCAGGTTAGCTCCTCTGAAGCCCAGGTGTGTTCATGTCACTCCTCCGCTTTAAAAACCGCCAATGCCTTTGCACTGCCAGCCTATATTCTGAGCCTGCCAGTGGAGGCCCTCCAGAATTTAGCCCTAATCCAGCCTTTCTAACCACTCTTCTCCCCCTCCCCTTCAAGGATTCTTCACTGCAGCCACCCCGGGGCTCCTCTACCGGCTTTTCTCCACCTACAACCCATTTCCTATTCTGACTTGCCCACGGCTTTGCACACTACCCTGACTGCTGGATTTCCAAACCCTTCTCCATGACACTTCCCGTAACCTCTTAAGACAACAGTAACCTCTCCTTCTAAAGGTATTTCAACAATTACCCTCTGACTGCTGGATTTCCAAATCCTTCTCCAGGAAGCTTCCCCTAATCGCTTCAGACAACATTAACTCTCCCCCTAAAGTATTTCAGCAATTTAGTGACTCCAACGTGCTAGGAGCCTTAGGGCAACACACAGACCCAATCCTCCGGGTGCACCCAGGGGCCTGTGCGCAGTCTTCTCTCTCCATCCCAAGCAGAGAGCTGCTCTGGGGAAGGGACCTCATCTGGTTGATTCTTCAAAGCCCACAAAAGCTGAGTAGTTCCTGGTTCACAAGGGGATGAACAGAAATGCTGGCTTAGCACTCCTCTGCAGAAGCATCTATGTACATGGAGTGACATGATAGGCTTTTATATACACTGAGTGGCCAGATTATTATGATCGTTGAACGCATAATAATCTGGCCACTCAGTGTATATCCTATATAATAAAAGGCTAATATGCAAACTGTCCCCTTGACCAGGAGTTTGACCAACAGGCAGACCGGCCAACCACCCATGTCCCCTCCCCCTGGCCAGGTTGGCCAGACCCCACCCATGCACGAATTCATGCACCGGGCCTCCAATATATTTATGTATATATACACTGAGTGGCCAGATTATTATGCATTCAGAGATCATAATAATGTGGCCACTCAGTGTATATAAAAGCCTAAGCAACCAGAACAACTGGTCGCTATGACACGCACTGACCACCAGGCAGCAGATGCTCAATGCAGGAGTCAGTGCACTCCCACAGCTGGCCTCCCCCGGCTGGTCAAAAAGAGGCCAAGCCCCTGTAGTCCCTCCGCATGGCCCCTTTCCGAGGAGGGCTGAGGGCCAGCTCCCTCCTAGGAGCCAGCGGCCAATATCTCGTGCCTTGTCCTTCCCCCACCTGGCAGGCCCAACCGCAGTGGCGGCCCAGCAGCAAGGGAAGGAGAGAGGGAGGCGGGGAACTTCACATTGGTGGTGGCGGTGTCGATGTCTGGTGTCCATTCTTTCCATGCCCAGCCCTGATCAGCCTGGTCCCAACTGGCCCTGATTGCCAGTCAGGTCTAGGATCCCCCCCCCCCCCCCACCTGTGCACAAATTTTGTGCACTGGGCCTCTAATTTTTTATAATATAAGGGGTATCTGCAACTCCTGCAGTAAAATAAATAAATAAATAAGGCCAGCAGCCATCTAAGATGGCACAACCAATTTAGAAAAAGGTCTGGCAGTTTCTTATAAAACTAAACATACACCCATCCCATGGCTGTACCTCAGTGTCCTGCCCACAGAGAAAACAATCCTCAAAAAGACTTACCAAGAATCCTCACAGCACCTCTATCCACAATAGCCAACAACTAGAAAGAGCCCCAATGCCCAACAACAAGTGAAGCACGTGGCATACCCACCCAACGGAACACCACTCAGCAATGAAAACAAACAAATGAGTGAACCACACATTTTGCTGAACAAAGGAAGCCAAATAAAAAAGAGCATAACTGTGTAATTTCACAGATAGGACCTTCGAAAACAGGCAAAATAAATTGAGCCGAGAGATAGATCGGGGTGGCCTGGAAATGGGAAAGATGAACACAAAGGGGATGTTTTGTTAAAGCTGTTGAACTGTTGTTCACTTTTAAAAGGTCTCTTTGGTTGTATATAAATTATACTTCCATAAAGTTGACTAAAGAATAAGAAGAAAATCAATTCAGAACTTGAGGTCCAAAGATACCATAATAATAAAGGGGGTTGCAGACTTGGCTAAACCTCCTAGCAGTTAAAGGACAAGGAACAATGATTGTTCATGATGCAGAATATACCAGCTTCTAAGAGACACAACAGTGATTGCTGGCCCTGACATCTGAGAAACACAAGTGCCCCCTCCCATAGGAGTCCTCAGTATTAAGAGTCCCCAAGAATTCTAGAAGAGGCAACTAGGAGAATCAAAGACCCACCCACTTCTTTCATCAGCTTCTCTTCACTGTACCCACCACGGCATCATGTACATACCTCGGCTGCCATCACTCCTGCTGTAATTGCCCCTCAGTGTCACTCACCTCCTCATGGGTCCATTTGACCTTGCATTTGCTATCCCTCTGCTCTGGCACATCTGAATCTGTGTCCTGGTAATGTAGCTCATCCAGCTCCTCACTGCAGGGAGAGCAAGCCAAAGGTCAAGGACATATGGACAGTGCATGGGTAAGGGCGGTGACTTCTAGGGAAAGGGAAAGTTTTGTGGAAGCAGGTTTTTACTGCTTTTGCTTTCAAAAACACAAGTACTTCCATCCTCCTTTAAAAAATTTTTTTAACAAAATGGGGTTATGAGCTATTTTCTTCTTTTATTTGTTTTCTGGTACACCCTAAGGATTGGAAAAGCTACAAGAAAAAAGAAGTTGCAATTTCACTAAGATTATGATATTCAGTTAAAACTAGACACCAATTTAATATTTTCTCTTCAATAACAACTTTTAATCTTGCATGGATATTCTGAAGATTAAAGCTGATGGCCCTAGCCGGTTTGGCTCAGTGGATAGAACATTGGCCTAAGGACTGGAAGTTCCCCAGTTCAATTCTGGTCAAGAGCATATGCCCGGGTTGTGGGCTTGATCCCCAGTATGGGGTCTGGGGCACGCAGGAGGCAGCCGATCAATGATTTGTTCTCATCACTGATCTTTCTCCCTTCCTCTCTGAAATCAATAAAAACACATTTTAAAAAATTAAAGCTGATGGTGTCAGTCAATATGACACACCAAAATTTTAAAAAATATTGGTTATTTGATAAAAACATTTAAAATACGTTATCTTAGTAAAATATGTCCATTTTTGCACATCCCTTTCCAATCCCTGCCTACACACAAACATAGCTTGCTTTTCTAACTGGCAATTTTCCAAGTTGCTCCAAACTTTCATATTTGACCAGATTTAATTAAATCGGGCTAGGAAACTCGAGATCATGCTCTCCACCTCGGGGGATGTCAGGTGCTCCCAACTCCATGTGGTGGGATCTGCATGGATCCCCTTTGTGGAGTCCATTCCTATGTGGAAAGAGTCTCCCCATCTCCAAACAAGCAAGGCAAGTGCAGACCGCGTGTGAAAGGGACTTCATTTCCTGTCCATCTTCCTTCTGCCTCCTCCAGATCTCAGCAGCTTTCCTAAAGTCAACATCTTCCTATGCTCCGAGGACACCTTGGAAATTCTATTTCAGAATGTAGGCCCAGCAAGGGCTCCCTG
This sequence comes from Antrozous pallidus, assembly GCA_027563665.1. Taxonomy (NCBI): domain Eukaryota; kingdom Metazoa; phylum Chordata; class Mammalia; order Chiroptera; family Vespertilionidae; genus Antrozous; species Antrozous pallidus. Next base: position 74,603,959 of record CM050518.1, read on the forward strand.
CGCCCCCCACCCCTATCCTAGGTATAGCCTACGCTTTCCCTTCCCCCTCTTTTCCCAGACAGTAACTCTAAGGGAACCCCAGGAGACTTGTAATTGCCTTGTAATCAGGGGGGCCATGGGCAGCAGCAGCTCATCCCAGGCTAACCCCCTGAACCTGTCTCTAAGGCCCCCTTTTCTCTGACTTCCCAGTGAGCCAAAGCAGCCCCACCTAGGATCTCCCCAGTTGCTTCTTCACTCTCAAAATCTTTTTAAAAAAAAAATAATGTAGGCCCTTCGGCTTCCTGTCTCCTTGCCCCCATGGAGAGAAGTCAGCTACACCTCCACACCTGCGCAGTCTTAGGGGGTTGGCACCAAAAGGCCCTAAACGTTTACCCAAGAGAATGACCAGATTCGGGAATGAATGAGCATACAATGCTGCCTACTAGTGGATAAGAAATGCCAATTAGTGTGAATTCTTTGGAAGGAGGAAAAGGACAGATTGTCTAAACCCAGCAATACATCAGTCACAGCAGGACCTGGAATTCAGCCATGCCCAGTCATTCCTGACCCAGTTCACAAGGGCCTCCACCACCTCAAAGTAGAAGACAAAAATTCTGTAAGATACTAATGACAAAATGAAGCCGGCTTTATAATCAGCTGCCTCCTGGCCTGTTTCTGACGGAAACCTTTTCCAGTTCTCCAACACCCAGCTTCTAACCGAAGCTAGCAAATGTTCCTTCAAAGATGAAAAGTGTCCGTATGAACAGTCTGCAATGTTTTACTGATGGAGACAGCAACACAGCTGGGAGGATTCCGTGAGACGATAAATCTCAATCACCAACATGGCGCTGACCACCCCTTCACATGCACTCTCACTGTCCCCACGTAAGATGTGGAAACTGAGGCTCACGGGGCTTATGCTACTTGCCAAGTCCAGAGCCAGGTTCGAAACCTACACCTTCAAGTCCTGTCCTCAGCTTAAAAAGCAGAGGCCGCCGAAACCGGTTTGGCTCGGTGGACAGAGCGTCAGCCTGCAGACTGAAAGGTCCGGGGTTCGATTCCGGTCAAGGAATCGAATATACCTTGGCTACGGCACCTCTCCAGTAGGGGGTGTGCAAGAGGCAGCTGATCGGTTTCTCTCTCATCCATGTTTCTGACTTTCTATCCCTCTCCCTTGCTCTCTGTAAAAAGTCAATATATTAAAAAAAGAAAAGCGGAGGCCACCTCCGTGGTGGCAGCCACATGCAGGTCCCACACACCCTTTTGCTCTGCCCTTCCAGGTGCTGGGCTCTGCTCCAGGTGGTGAGTCAGAAGCTAAGTGGGATGTGGATACTGCTGAGGGGAAAGTTCCAGTGAGGGGCCCAGAATGGAGATGATGACTGTCGGGGACCAGGGGGCCGAAACCACCCCTCACAGGGCGTCGCTCCACTGAGTCCCAGGGGAGAAGCAGCAGGGGACCGGGCTGTTGGGATTCCCTGGAGTGTGGCTTCCTGCAGCAAAAATTCAGGTCGGGGCCTGACAAGTGCCTGACCAGAAACCCCCTGAGAACTGGAGCGGACCTGGGGAATGGTGGCCTGAAGAGGAGACCCTGTGCCAGGCACCCTGACAGCTGCCGGGGATCAGATGCTTCTCTGCTGAGAACTTGGGGGGGTGGGGGCGGGGGGTCGGCCACAAGTCTACATCCTCTGCCTGGGAAGGCAGACACCACCCAGAGAAGGGTGAGGTTATCTGCGGGGAGAGAAAAGGGAGGGACCCCTTTGTCCTTTCGGGCTCCAGCCTGGACTAAAGCGCACAGATCGGGCCCCAGACGCACAGGTGTTCCGAGGGGGACCCCGTGCCCAGAGCTCCCCAGGAGCACAGGTGTTGCTAGGGGGGCCCCAGGCGCACAGGTGTTAGGAGGGGGACCCCGGGCCCAGAGACCGGGTTTCAGGCTCAGCTCCGCCACTTAACTCTCTGGGGAAGAAGTAACTCGCAGACCGCGGTTCCGCCCTGGCCCGGGGCTCCTGGAGCAGAAGTCTCACACACACAAGTGTCTTCCCCTCACCTTCACCCCAGCTGCCCTAAGCCTCCTCAAGTGGAACCGCAAGGCGGATCTCCGAAACTCAGCCCAGCTGGGACACGCAACCCAGGTGGCGGGAGAGCAAAGGGGCCTTCCCCACCCCTGCACCCCGGCACCCTTCTCAGGCCCGGGAAAGGGCTTAGGGTGTTCTGTGCTTCCTGGATTTTTTTTTTGGGTGGGGGTGGGGGGGTAGGAATGCCCACAGGCAAATCTGAATGCCCACAGGCTTGAAAGGCAAGGGTCCTCCCCGCTTCAGCCTCCCGCGCTCTGGGACTTGGAAAACCGCCCCCTCTCCAAGGGTCGCCAGCCGCCCCGTCACGGCTCTTCCAGCGGACACCGCGGTCCCACCCCCACTTCGCCATTAGGCGGGAGACAAAATGACATCAGACGGGGCCTGGCCCAGATCCCAGGAGACCCACCCGCCCCAGCTCCGAGGAGAACCGAGCGGGAAGCCCCCAGAGACCCCCGGCTCCGTGCGCCCCCTGCCTCGGGCGGCCCTAGACGCGGGATTCCCCGCGGGTGCGCCTCACGCCGGCCCCGCTCTGGGGGACTAGGGGAGGGTGGGGTGGGTGGGATGGGGGTAGGGGGCAGAGGGCAGAGTGGGGGGGATGGATCCCGGGGAGGGGCAGGGCCCTCTGCCGCCCGCTCACTCACCCGCGCGTCCGCCGAGACATCCCCCCGGCCCGGGCCGCACCGCGCTCGCTGCCCGCCGGCTGAGCCCGGAGCGGGAGCCGGGCCGGGGTCCAAGCGCGGGCTGCTCCGGTCGCTCCGGCCGCTCCGGGCCCCGGGCCGCGCTGGGAGGCGTCGGCGTACCCGCCGGTCCCGCCGCCGCTCCAGGACCCGCAGCCGCCGCCGGCGCGCAGAGGCACTTTCCTATCTCCCGCCAAGCGCGTCGGCACCGCCCGGCCTGGCGCGCAAGCGGACGGCGGGCTCGGGGCGGGGCCTCGCGGGAGGGCGGGGCCTCGCGGGGCGGGGGCGGGGTGGGGCGGGGCCGCTCGGGGCGGGCGGCGGGCGGCGCCGGACTCCGAGCCCTGGAGCCCCAGGGCAGGGAGGACCTGGAGGGTGCGGCTCCGGGGCCGGTCGCCCGGAACTAAGAAAGGGCTCAGCCGGGTGAGGTTGGGTGGCCGGGAGTCGCCCACAGGGGAAAGACTGAGGAAAGGGCGGGAGCCGCCAGGATAGCAGAGAGACCCCAGGGCTAGTCCTGGACGCTCCCCCGGCCTGCAGCGGCGCCCTCACACCGACCTGGACCTGGCTGCACTTTCCCACCTGTCTCCCCCTAAACCTCGAGTTCAGTGCCTCTGGCAGCCCAAGTGAGCCCCCTAAAATGTAAACCTTCTCCAGAAACAAAAACTGCCCTCTCGCGCTGGGTAAAATAATCAGGTGTATAGCCTACTGCCTGATCACCAGTCACCACCCCTACCCAAAAGAAACCTTTTTAAAAATATATATTTTATTGATTTTAGAGAAGAAAGAAGAGGGAGAGAGAGATAGAAACATCAATGATGAGAGGGAATAATTGATTGGCTCCTGCATGCCCCCTACTGGGGACCAAGCCCCAAATCAGGGCATGTGCCCTTGGCTGGAATCGAACCTGGGACCCTTCAGTCTGCAGGCCGACGCTCTATCCACTGAGCCAAACCAGCTAGGCCAGAAACCCGCCTCCTTTCCTTTGCTGGGGACAGGAATACTTCGGCCTCTCCCTCCTATTTATCCTTGGAGGCCACTCCTCATAATCTGCTAGTTGACTTGAGCTGTTCGCCTTGGCGGTGGTAGAGGTGGAGGTGAGGGGGAGTGGAGGTGGAGGTGAGGGGGTTGGAGGTGGAGGTGAGGGGGTTGGAGGTGGGAAGGGGCCATACTCTAAACCTGACAAGCTCAGGAGAAGCCTGCTGGGCGGCCTCACAAACTCAGAAACGGAAAGTAACCGAATAGGAAGGTCTGAAATGGAAACTTTCTGACTCAAAAAGTTCATGGCGAGTAGTCATGTCCTAGGGCAGTGTTTCTCTCTTACAAAGGTCAATCTTCAACTTAACTGGGCCTGTCTATTGTCTTTTTGCATCTACAATAACATACCTTTAGAATGTCAAGATAATTTCCTCCCCCCCCACCTAAGCTCCCCCCCCCCCGGCCCCGCCCCTCAGTGCACAACCACCCTCTAAAGCAGAGACCCTCATTGTTATTTAATCACCAGAGGCCCGGTGCATGAAATTCGTGCAGGGGAGGGGGGGGGGGCAAGGGTTGTCCCTTAGCCCAGCCTGTACCCTCTCCAATCTGGGACCCCTTGAGGGATGTCCGACTGCCCATTTAGGCTCAATCCCAGTAGGATCGGGCCTAAACGGGCAGTCGGACATCCTTCTCACAATCCAGGACTGCTGGCTCCAAACTTCTCACCTGCCTGCCTCCTTGATTGCCCCTAACCACTTCTGCCTGCCAGCTTGATCACTGCTAACCACTACCCTTCCAGCCTAATTGATGTCTAACTGCTCCCCTGCTAGCCCGTTTGCCCCCAACTTCCCTCCTCTGTTGGCCTGGTCAGCCCTAACTGCCCTCCCTTGCAGGGCCTGGAACCTCCCAACAACCCTCCCCTGCTGGCCATCTTGTGGTGGCCATCTTGTGTCCACATGGGGGCAGGATCTTTGACCACATGGAGGCAGCCCTCTTGTGTGTTGGAGTGATGGTCAATCTGCAAATTACTCTTTTATTAGATAGGATAAGGGCCTGGTTCATGGGTGGGGGCCAGCTGGTTTGCCCTGAAGAGTGTCCCAGATCAGGGTGGGGGTGCCCTTGGGGCTAGAGGCGGCCTGGGCGAGGGAGGGGCCTGTGGAGTTTGCAAGCCAACCATGCCCCCCAGCGACCCAAGCAGAGGCCCTGGTATCTGGGATTAATTTATAGCTACAATTGAAACTGTAGCCTGGAGCTGAGCCAAGTCTTCTGCTCACTCTGTGGCGACAGCCATTTCTGTTTGAAATTTTGTAGCATTGAGTGGAGGCCTAGGCCAGCAACCACAGGTGGAAAGCTTGGCTTCCTCTGTTGCCAGGGAAACCCAAGCCTTCCTCTTGGTCTCAGTGGTGGCAGCCATCTTGGTTGGGGTTTATTTGCATAATTTGCTCCTGATTGGCTGGTGAGTGTGGCTGTGGGCATGGGTGTAGCAAAGGTATGGTCAAATTTGCATATTACTCTTTTATTAGATAGGATTAGATAGGATATTGTTGACTGTTAACTATGCTATACCCGCAAATATAAAAGTGTCTATTCCTTTTACTTTTTATCCAATCTGTCCCACAGATTTCCCCGCTTTGCACTCTCCCACCTCCTTAATCTATCAGCAGTGAATTGCATCTCACTCCTTTATTTACATCTCCCCTTTGATTATGATACATAAATAAGTGGTAACACTGCCCTGGTCAGGTGGCTCAGTTGGTTGGAGCATTATCCCGTGCAAAGGTTTCACATTTGATTCCTAGTTAGGTCCCTGGTCAGGGCATATACAGGAGGGGGCAACCTATGGATGTTTCTCTCTCCCTCTTTCTCTCAAAATCATTAAATATATATGTCTTTGGGTGAGAAAGAAATAAAATGGCAAAACTCGAGAATCACAGTTTTGACCATTTTCTCAATCTTTGGAGAGTTTGCTTCCCTGCAATTGTTAGTTTGGTTCAAATAAAATCTTAAAAATTCTCTACAGGTTTGAATGTTTCTTGCATTGACAAAACTCTGGGCATGCTGGGTCCAAGTGGTCCCTGAATTCAGGGCAGTATCACCAAGGCCCAGAATTCAACTGTTGAGACCAGTTCTCTTTATCATGTGCTTAAATTCCTAGAGGCTTAGCAGGGATTTCCATTTTAAGTTGTAATTTTGATACTTGCCCCACCCAGCTCCCTGGGAAGCATGCTGCAAGTAAATTAGCAGGAGCTTAGGAAGACCTAGCTGAAGCCCAGCCTCTAGTCCCCGTTTATGCCTCAGACTCCTCTTCCAGAAACTGCCGGACACTGGGGACAGTCTAGCTAGTTGATGAAAACTTTATTTACCACAGCAGAAGAAACACTGACATGTTTTCTTATGCCCCAACTGGGAATAGAACCCACCTCCTTCTGGTGTACTGGACGACAGACCCACTGAACCACACAGGACAGGCATGCAGGCTCTGAAGCAGACTGAGGTGTGATTCCTAGCTCCATCACTTATTAGTTGTGTGGTCTTAGGCAAATTAACTCCTCTGTGCCTTTTCTCACCTGTAAAAGGATTTATCAAAAATTTAGATAGCTTTTACTATATTCTATGCCTACCGCTGTTCTGTGTGCTTTACAAATTTTAATTCATGTAATTCTCATAAGAACCTCATGAGATTGAATTAGAATTATTTTCTTTTGGCAGATGGAGAAACTGCCCCCGTCAGACGGCTGGTCCATGGCAAAGCAGGGATTCAAAGCTGGGCTGCCTGGTTCTAGTGTCTGTGCTCTTTTTTGTTAGTTTGTTTTTTAAGGATATTTTATTGATTTTTTACAGAGAGGAAGAGGGATAGAAAGTTAGAACATCCATCAGCTGCCTCCTGCACACTCCCTACTGGGGATGTGCCCTTGACTGGAATCGAACCTGGGGCCTTTCCACACTCTATCCACTGAGCCACACCGGTCAGGGCTGTCCGGGCTCTTAATCACCACACTGGCGCCTACTTTGTAGGGTCGTATAGCATTAAATAAATGTGTGAACCACTAAAAACAATCCCTGGTAAATAATAAGCGCCGTATCACTTTTGACTATTTTTGTGTCACTCCAGCTTATCCTCAGGACAATTCCGCTGCTCTAATGCTTGTCCTTGGAGGCCCAGGAAGCCGCTTCGCACCCGGCACTCTCTCAAATGCATCGTCGGCCTCTGCCCCGCTCGGACCCGGACTGCGACACGACGCGTCTCCGACCCAGACCGTCTGGCTGCGGGCGCCCCAGCTCCGCTCACAAAGCGCCCACTTCAGACGCGCGCGCTCGGACTCGGGCGCCGCGCGAGGCATCGCGGGAGTCTCGCCGCCTGACGTCACCAGGGGGCGCCTGCGCCCGGTTCCGCTCGGAGCCTGCGGATTCCGGCCATCTTACCGCGGTGTGCTGCAGCCCGGGGGGATCCCGCCAGCCCCGCACCCGCGGAGCCAGCGTCGCTGGGAAGCCTCCCCAGACGCCTGACGCGTGAGGTCGGGCTGAGGAAGAAAGGCCCGAGGGATGAGAGGGAGCAGGGCGGGCCCATCGCCGGCCTCGGACATTGTGGCGGCCCCGGGACTTCGCGATCTGCAGTCGCCCCGGCCTGGCTCAGAGCCCTGTGGACCCCATCCTGCCGGGTGCCGAGCCGCCCCTGACGGCTCCCCGTGAGTCAGCTGCCCTGGGCCAGCTCCTCACTCCGCAGGTGTCCTTCCCGCTATTTGTCACCTTTTGCAATTCTTAGGAAGTTCATTTCTTTTCTGGATTAGATTGTGGGCTGCAGGAAGCCCTAGTCTTCATGTTAAAATTTGGTGTAAGCAAGAGTTTACTTACAAGTGTATATTTATTATTGTCTTTTAAAGGCAGCGGAAGAAGATAACATGGGCTGGAGGAAGGGGAACGGGGATGAAATTCTCTTCGTCCGTTAGTCCGTTTTCCTAAATTTTATTTACAATTTTTTAAATTAAATTTCATTAAGGCATGCATGCATACAGCCCTAGAACCTTTTACAGAACAGAGTTTAAAACTTATAATATTTGGTTTTATAAGTAAAAAGTAACTTAGTAAGAGCCTCAGTAAATCTATGAATCATAAGCTACCACAAATGTCCCTCCTTGCTCATGGGAAAGATGTTTTGGCACCTACACATGTCCTTTCTTGTGTTATCTCCTCTTTCTGACACTAACGTTTCTCTGATCAAAGAGGTATTTGAGTTCAAGAAGGAAAATCTCCCAACAGTTATTGTTATGCTGTTATCTGCTAGGACTGGTGCTATCACTTTGTTGTTTGCGGTGCGTTTTTGGTGGTGTGTTGTTTTTTTAAGAATAAAGTTGAAACACTTGTTCAAATCAGTTAACTTTTTCATCCATAAGTTCATACACATGCCCTGGGCCTGCGGACTGAAGGGTCCAGGTTCCATTCAGGTCAAAGGCACATGCCCGTGTTGCAGGCTCCATCCTCCAGCAGGGGGCGTGCAGGAGGCAGCCAATCAATTATTTTCATCGCTGTTTCTATCCCTCCCTCCTTTCCTCTATCTGAAATTAAAAAAACAAAAACAAAAAACCATATTTTAAAAAATAAAGTAGACTAAGGTGAAGTATTACATCTGAAATTTAATTTCAAGTGTTCAGTAACAAAACTTTACATGGAGCGGCCGCCGCTGCCTTCTCTCCATGAGGCTGCCAGCTCCAACGCCCGCTCGGAACCCTGGTAGGTGGTCCTTGAAATCAGAAGTACCTGCTCAGGCTGGGGAAGGGGACTTTAGGGATCCCTGGGGCGGCCCTGGGCCTGCCTCACTGCCATCATGGCTGACCCCAGCTCCTGCTCACCCCATAGATGTCGCCCTCCAGTCGCCTGTATCTCCTCACCATTGTGGGACTGATTCTCCCTACCAGAGGACAGAAATTGGAGGAAGCCACATCCGTTTCTCTAGCAGACTCAACCACTGTGAACATTCATGCCCTGACTCAAACCCCAGACGCAGTTCACCCAGAACTCCAATCCACCCCTCAGACTTCAACCCTGCAGGCTGCAGCAACTGAAGGGAGAGACTGTGCTTCTAACCCCAGACCCGGGGACGGATGAGAACAGCACCGAAGCTGATCCCACTAAAGGGACCACACTCTCCAAGCAGTCTACAAAGACTTCATGACAGACCCTGCCCGCAGGCCCACTGATTCAAGTGAGGATGATCCCTTTTCCTATGAGTACACTCTCCGGAAACAGGGACTGTTGGTCGCAGTTGTGCTGTTCATCACAGGCATTGTGATCCTCACCAGTGGCAAGTGTGGGCAGTTGCCCCGATTATGCTGGAATCGTAACAGGTGAGCCCATCAGAAATGGGGCTGATGACCAAGCTGCCACCAGGTTACCATGCCCACCTGCTCCCTCCCTTCACAGAGCCTGCAGAGTCACAGAAGCCCAGCCTGAGAGGGAAGACCCAGATGAAGCCAGAGCCAGGGCCGATGGCCAGAACCTCCTACCTTCCCAACCCTGCCTACTCTGAGGGCTGTCCAGCTCACCAGGCACTGTCCCCACATTGACCATTCTGTTCAGAAAAAAGTAAAGCACTGCAATCCTTTGTCTCTTAAAAAAAAAAAAAAAACTACATGCATAAAGGATACATAGCAGTATGTTAATTTTTTTTAACTAGGTGTGTGTATACTGGTGTTTTTTGTACTATTCTTTCCACTTTTCTGGGTGTTTCAGTTTTTTCATTAAGAAGTTCGGGGAGCCCTCCCTGGTTTGGCTCAGTGGATAGAGGGTCAGCCTGCGGACTGAAGGGTCCCAGGTTCAATTCTGGTCAAGGGCATATAACTTGGTTGCGGGCACATCCCCAGTGGGGGGGGGGGGTGCAGGAGGTGGCTGATCGATGTTTCTCTCTCATCGATGTTTCTATCCCTCACCCTTACTGTGGAAAATCAGTAAAATATATATTTTTTAAAAAGAAGTTGGGGGAGCCCTAGCTGGTTTGGTTCAGTGGATAGAGCGTCAGCCTATGGACTGAAGGATCCTAGTTAAGGGTACATGCCCAATTTGTGGGCTTGATCCCCGTTGTGTGGCATGCAGGAAGCAGCCAATGATTCTTTCTCATCATTGATGTTTTTCTCCTCCCTCTCTGAAATCAATAAAAATGTATTTTGGGGGGGAAAATGTTGGGGGAAAACATACATCCTTGCCACGAGTCACCCATAGATGAAAGAAAAACACCAGTTGACTTGTAGCTGGACAGGCCTTGGCCCTCAAAAGCATCTTCTCCAGTTAGGAGAGGTGGGTGGGAGAAGCTCCAGGTTAGTGGACGCTGTCAGTGCTTCTTTGCCTGGGTATCCCCAGGCCTCTGTCTCCTTTGGAAAGTGATGTTTCGGATTAGATTCAAATAGATCCAAAACATTCCTTGGTACGTGTTTAGTTATCTATTGCTGCATAACAAATGACTCCAAATTAATAGCTTAAAAATGCCATTTTATGTCTATGGATTTTGTGGGTCAGCAAAGACAACTTGTCTCCACTCCATGGTGTCTGGGGCTTCAGGACAACTCAAAGACCATGGGAGACTTGATGCTGGGGCAGGAATCATTTGGAGGCCCATCTAGGCAGTCTATCCCAAGTGGCCTCCTATTGCTTGCATGGAAGCCTGTGGCTCTAAAGAATCAGGCAGCTGTACAGGCTTAGCAGACCTAGTGTCAGAAGTCAACATGTGTCACTTCCACCAGAGCACCAGATTAAGAGGGAGGAAACAAGACCGCACCTTTTGATGACGAAAGCGTCAAACCCACAGTTTAAGAGAAGAGCATATGGTTGGGAGATTATTGTTGAGCACATTTTTCTTTTCTTACACTACCTTTCCACAACACTCTCCTATTAGTCTATACCGGCTTGTCCCAGCTGGCTCCCAGACTGTGCCCTCTGAGCAAAGGGTCCTCCCCTTCGCCAGCACTCTGCTCCTACTTGGCTACACTGAAAGACCTGCACTAGAGCTGGAGGTGAGAATGGAAGTCTATGAACAGCTTGAACGTGACCGAGTTACTTTAAATTCTGGATGTGACTTGAACCTTTCTTCCCAAGGTTTTTAGATTTCCAAAAATGTTAATTCCTCGACAGATTATTCTCATACCTTCAACTATCAACTCCATGTGAACACAGATCTTGAGACTATATCTTTGCTAAGCCCCAGTTAGGGATTTCCAGCTATTTACTGGTTATATTAATTCATATTATCATCTCAATTGGAATCTTATGTTCAAAACAGTTCATCCTTCAGAACCCCCATCTTCCAATACTTCCACCAAGTTGCAAGGATCAAAATCTCGCCAATCTGGCCCAGCCAGTGTGTTTCAGTGATTGAGTATCAACCCATGCACCAAGGTTGCTGGTTCAATTCCTGGTCAGGGTGCATGCCCAGGTTGCTGACTCAATCCCCACTGCATACAGGAGGCAGCTGATCAATGTTTCTCTCTTTCCCTCTCCTCTCTAAAAAAAAAGAAAGTAAAGAAAATCAATAAAAACATTTTTTTTTTAAAAAAAAGAGCCAGCTGGCATGGCTCAGTGGTTGAGTTTTAACCTATGAACCAGGAGGTCACGGTTCAATTCCCCATCAGGGCACATGCCCGGATTGTAGGCTCTATCTCCAGTAGAGGGAGTGCAGGAGGCAGCCAATCAATGATTCTCTCATCATTAATGTTTCTCTCTTTCCCTTTCTGAAATCAGTAAAAATATTTTTTAAATAAAGACAAATCCAGGACGAGTTGAAAGAAAAGACTTCAGTGCAAGACTATTTCATAAATTATAAAAGTACAGATTTAATCATTTAATTTTAAAAATGGAACATATCTTACATAAGGGTTTTCTAAGTTAGAAATGTTATACCTATCTGGCACTACAGAAGATGCACAACCCTTCCACAGTTCATAGAAGAGAAGATGGACAATTTTGATAAAGGATTGAGGAACAACTAAAAAACAGTTTACAGATAAGGAGGCAGAAAATGCTTCAAGAGGCACGATCCTCAGAAATTGTCCTGGAATGCAGTTTCATTTGTATCAATGTCGTGTTCCTGGATGAGGGAATAAGACATATATTTTAGCATTTCAGGGCAAAGTTTGAAATGTGATCTTTAGTGTTTTGGACTTCATGGATTCTGAAACATCATTAGTTGGGACACATACCAGTAGGTTATCTCTGGCTTTAAACCCAAGAGTCAAGTTTTCACTACTGGGACAGGGCTTTTGATCACTGCCCATCACCTACCATGATAAGTAGGGAGCAAATACCATTGAAGGCGCTGATGCAAAGACCCATCAGATTTGGCCTTGGGGCCTGTCCAGCCTTGCCACCAGGGTAAGCCTGTTGGGAATCTGAGCCCCCGTTCCACATTTCAGTGCTGAGCAGCTATCTCAACAACTCACCTCAGGATGCTATTTATCTCAGGCATTGTAAATGCCCACATATTCCCGTCTGCCCACTACACAGGTCATATCATAGATCCTGCTCTCTGACAGCCCCAACACCCAGCACTATGCCTGGCACATATGAGGTGTACAGAATGAGTAACCAGCAGTGCCAACCACTGCCAGTAAAGGCTCAGATCCTGACTAGTCTTTCCACTCAGCATCTAAACTCCTAATTATATATATGGAGAAAAACGAACTCTTTCTTTATACTGCTTTATATCCCTCCTCCCACCCCATTTACTGGATCATAAATGTCTCCCCAAGTCCTAAAACACTCTTCAAACATTTCAAATCTTATGGATCACCCTAGGTACAATCTTCTAATAATGATTTTTATTCTTCCCTACTGATGATTTTGTCCTGTTAAAACAGTGCTGTGACCTGGCCAGTGTGGACAGCATCGTTCCGTGCTCGGAGAGGTTGCTGGTTCAATTCCAGTCAGAGCACATGTCTGGGTTTGGGGCTCCATTCTTGGCAGGGGGTGTGCAGGAGGCAGCCAATTAATGTTCTGCTCTCACATCGATGTTCCCCTTTCTTCCTTTCCCTTCCTCTTTCAAAATCAATAAAAATATGTATTTTTAAATTAAGTGCTGCTGCACTGAGAATCCAGGTGGATAAATCTATATATATTCAAGATTATATTATTAAGACAAATTCTGAGGATCAGAACTGCTGGGTCAAAAGTACTTAGTATGCATTTTTAGGGCTTTTGAATGATACTATAAAAAATACCTCAAGCAAAGTGGGACCAATTTATTCTTCCAGCAATAGTGTATGAATGCCCACTTAACAACAGTGGTTGGCATTTAATGTTAGAAATCCTGTCAAGGTATAAAAATGAAGGGCCAGGTATAATTTCAAAGTTCTTGGCCCTTAGTCCAGAGACAGGTGGTTTCTGACAAAGTGCTGACCTCACATCCTGCTGCTCTATCCTCTGCTCAGTCTCTCTGGCCACACTGGCACCACTGCTGTTGCTCACACCTGCCAGGCAAAGCCCAGCCATAGGCAGTTTGCACAGGTCTTCCCTCTGCCTGGGACTCTCCATCCTCCGCTATCTGCACTTCAACACTTTCACGTCTTTGCTCCAGTATCAGCATTGTGGTAAGACCTGCCCCGGCCGCCCTATTTAATACATTCAGCCCACTGATCCCCTTCCGCTGCTCTGCTTTTTTAATAGCATTGCACTTATCTAACAATATGTGATGCACTAGGATTGTTATGTTCATTTAGCAGTTACTTCATAAATACTTGCAGAATGAATGAATGGCATAAAACTTGTGGATGATACTGACACTAGAAGGGCTCCCACATTAGTGGGCCTTCTAGATTCTGTACCTGGTTCAATTTCTTGAACTCCACCACTTGGAAGAAGATGTGCTCAAGGATATGTTTGGCATCTTGTTGGTCCTTTGGAAGTTTATTGGTTACTCCAAGAATGTCACCACATTTCCTGACATAGAATTCCAGGTCTTCTTCAGTACCTAAACACAGTTGGGGCAGTTAGATTAACCCTTACCTTCTGCCCCTCCCCAAGAACAAACTTACTGTGATTTAGATAGCCCTTCCGGGTTCCTATATCTCTCAAGATCACTCACCTCTTCCTTGGGTAATGTGACCACAGGACACACTGTAAAGTCTCTGATGTGCTGCTTTCATACATTAGGACAAAAGTGTGACACTCCTAATTAGAATAAAGCTGGGCTGGCTCTGGCTCTCCTATTCCCAGACCCAGCATTCCTACATTAGAAAGAACAGCAACCAGCAGGAAGCCAAATTACCATTCTCTGAATGAGCAAGGACCATTATGAGAAGGGCACATAGGTGTTTTAAATAGCACTTATTAGAGCAATATTGAAAAGAAATTAAGTTGAAATTAAAGAGGGGAAAAATCACCCACAATTCCATCATCAGCATATCTCTGTAAGTCATCCCAGCAGCCTCATATTCCAGATGGAAAGCCATTACTGCCCTCCTTACACTGTAATTTCTTTTTTTCCCGTGACTTCCCTTTTTAAATGTTATGACTGAAATCTAATTTTTAGAATTAAAGTATTCAAACCATATGGATCGTGTACTACCTCTATCCCCACCAATACTACCTCGGGTAGTTACTGCCACATTATGCCTATATATTTACATATGTGTAAAATGGGATCAAACTATAATAGTCCTATAAGTTGCCTTCATCATTTAACCATGTAATATAGAATTCCATACCAAAGCTTACATCTTTCTTTTAACAGATGTATAATACTCTACTCTTCTTCATATTTTTTTAACCAATCCCCCTACTGATGATGGACCAGTAGACTGTTGCCAATTTTTTTAATGCTACAATTAGTATCTCTATAGCTATATCTTTCTTGTTTTGCATTTCTCCAAGGGTTTCTGTAACATAAATTGCTAGTATTGGAAATGCTAGGTCATATCTTTATTACTGCTCTATTATTACTACTGGACTAACAATTATGTCTTGCTAATTTCTGACTGCCCAGCACCTACCCACAGTGCCTGGCACAGAACAGAGTTGCAGAGCAATTTTCATTTCTGCATACTCCTTTCTAGTCTCTGGGGACATACAGTTGTTCACATAGTTGGGATTCTACTGGACATGTGGTTTTCTATCTTGCTTTCTTAATTTAGGATTCTCACTTAAATTCCACCAGTGTCACTCCCTGGCTTTTATAAACTTCTTTAATAATGATTGCATATTGTCCCATCAATTGAATGTGGCACAATTTACTACCATTCTCCTGCTCGTGAACACTAAAACCATTCCCAACTGTATTGTATTTTTTAACTAAGTAATGTAGTAGTCATCTGTATACCTTAATTTACTTCTCGAGATTACCAGGATGGGGCCTCTGCCTCCAAATGGTTAAGCTGATGCCTCCCAGTGCATGTGTGCAGGCCCGTTTTCTGTGCTGGAGGCTGTGCATGTCAGGGGAGCACTGGACCGAGAGTCAGGAGGACCACTCACCATGCAGCTGTGTGGACTGGCGTCTCATCTCCTCAATCACATGTAAGGTGGGTGTGCTTGACTCTCTAGGCTCCCTTTGAAGGATCCAGTTTGAAGTCTATAATTCTCTGGCCCTGACTGCATTTTCCTACTGAATGCTCCTGTGACTAGCGTCCTAGATTTGCTATGTGGCAGCCAGGCTCAGAATGTCTCCATGGTCACTGGTTGGTCAAAACTAAGTTCCTACAGGGATTACAGCTGACACTTGGCTGCTGCTGGGCACCATGTTCTAATTCAGAGCTAACTGGCCTGGAAAGAAATTTACATGAAATAAACAAAAACTAACTACACTCCTGCTCATAGTTTGTTCTCCCTAAATAAACGCTAAGCTTTCTCTCCCAACATTTCTCAGAAGTTCACAATGAAATAAAACTCACAAAAGCAGACAGACAAAAATTTGGCTAAACGTACACTTATTGGTAATCTGAGCAAGTCGCGCCTTCTCAGAGGAGAAGGTCTCATCCAGGTCAAACAGCTCCAGCGGAGGAGGCGGCAATTCCCTGAAACTGGGAGGGAAAACCTAGAAGAAATAAGGTCTGTCATGACAGAGCATGTCCAAAGCCAACCTGGCAGTGATGAGGCATAAGGGAAAAGAGAGGCCAACTTATGGACCATCCATCACCTCTCCTGCCCTCCCCCGTCAGACCATATGAAGCAAGACGACTACCCATTGTAAACAGCCAAGCAGAGCCAGCTCTGACTACACCACTGAACTGACCAAGCTCACGTACCAGCACCCAGTGACTCCTGTGAGGACACAAAGCTTAAGGCTTATTAGGCTTATGTGTGGTGAACATTTGATTGTACAACACTTTTCTCATTTAATCATGAACTCTTTAGGGACAGAAACTGGAGAAGCAGACGTAAATTAGCATAGGAAGTGAACTTGGAGCCAAATTTTGTAAATATAAACCAATGGTGTGCTGATAAATGTTTATCAACTCTTAAAACAAAAGGCCAGATCTACAGCATTTGTGATTTTCTGTGATGTAAGTACTTCCTCATGGCCATTTCAAGCTATCAAGATGAAGCCAAATGGCTCAGAATACTTCAGAATATGGTGAGACAAATCAATTTTTGAAAACAAGCTGAATAAAAGCTGAAATGTTGGAAAATCACCTTCATGCAAGGACTATGCCCTGGGCTGTCAGAACTGTGCTATGAATCTGAGTGCCTGTTGCCTAGAAAGCTGCAGCACAACACTTTTCCTCCTTTTTACCTCAAAATCCTCACATATGCCCTCTAACCCAACAAGATGGAAAATGTTTAACAGCAAAAAATGTCTATGCCCTTGACTTCTCAGTTGGGAACTACACCAAATGAAAGTCTGTAGAATGCTAGTAGGTTGGGTGACTGCGTGGTTAGAGGCAGAGAAATGATCCTCCAGGAGGAGTGGCACAAACAGCATATGGAGGATCCACAGGAGGGCCCCAGCTGACAAGGGAAGGGCCAACAGTGGGTTTCTGTAGTGGGACCCCTGAGCACACCTACTTACCGCTGGCTGAAGGGCAGGCAGTGGTGTCTCAAACTGAGGTTGGATGAGCTGGAGAGGTTCGTGTTTCACGTTGAGCTGTTCATAAGCCCTGTGTTAATAAGAAAAAAGAAAAGCAGGATCAAGATGAGACACTGTACGAAGAACATCTACCCGATCACACTGTGCTCTTCTCCATGAAATCGGCGGTTCAGCACTTCTGCAGAAAAAACATACTGTGGCCGAGACCGGTTTGGCTCAGTGGATACAGCGTCGGACTGCGGACTGAAGGGTCCCGGGTTCGATTCCGGCAAGGGCATGTACCTTGGCTGCAGGCACATCCCCGGTAGGGGGCATGCAGGAGGCAGCTGATCGATGTCTCTCATCAATGTTTCTGACTTTGTATCCCTCTCCCTTCCACTCTGTAAAAAATCAATAAAAAATATTTTTTAAAAAAAGAAAAAGAAAAAACATACTGTGTTCTTATATGTAATAATCCTTATGTGAATCTCCTCTACAGCATCATAGAGTACGACTTCATTGAGAAGTGAAAAGTTTTATATCATGCTTCTCCTAAGTGGGCTTTTTATTGTTACCCAATGAACACTGATTCTTTTAACTCACTGTTTCCTTATTTGTTTTTTCTTTGTATTTTTAATAAGCACCTGCTTTTTTTTCTTTTGATTTCACAGAGGAAGGAAAAGGTAGAGAGAGATAGAAACATCAATGATGAGAAAGTCATTGATCAGCTGCCTCCTGCATGCCCCACACTGGGGATCGAGCCCACAACCCAGACATGTGCCCCGACTGGGGATCAAATCATGACCTCTGGCTCACAGGTCAACACTCAACCACTGAGCTATGCTGGCCAGGCCTTATTTGTTTTTACCATCAGCAAACAGTACTCAAATCTGAAGTCTGCATCGAGTAACTGAACAGATCTGTATGACATCCATATCTGTGTGCTCATTCACTCAACAAATATTTACTGAATATGCAGGCAGTTTTAGTCACCAGGAGTATAGCAACGTGAAAATAGGTATTAAGGGCCCTGGCCAGCTCAGTTAAGTGTCATCCCATGCACTAAAAGGTTCCAGTTCAATTCCAGTTGGTTCAGTCTCTGGGAAGCAACTGATTGATGCTCTCTCACATCCATGTTTGTCTCTCTCAATTCCCCCCTCCTTCCCTCCCTCTCTTTTCCTTTCCCTCTCTTTCTCAAATCGATAAATAAAAGCTAAAAATAAGTAAATAAACCCAGGGAAGTCCGAGGCAAACCAGAACAAGTTGATCAGCCTAAAAGGCTGATACAGCACCTGAAATACAGTAAGGGCTAACAACGGCTAGCCATTCCCTCTGCATCAGCACCCCTACCCCAATATCCCAGCCCTCTCTGTTGACCTCATTATAGACCTGAGAATGTGTTTTGCATACACATTTGTTGTGACCCTAATCCCCATGCCCAGGCTCATGTTTCAAACCAAACACTCAGAATGAAGCGAGCCACAAGTACTGACTTGATGACCTTGGAGAGGGCGGTGACATCCAGCTGGTAAATGGACAGGTCAAAGAGGGTGGTGAAGTCCCGGGGGTTCTCATCGCCCTCTTGGAGACACACTCGAAGCATCTCTGACAGGGTGGCTGTGTCGGGCAGCATCATGTAGTCGGAAATCTGAAAACCATTAAGAGGGTTCCTTTCAGCAGGGTAGAAAGAAGAATTTAATCTGTCAAGTCTCCAATGTCTCAGGTATAAATCTGCAATATTTATAATCTCTTGCCAAGAGATTTCACCATTCCTGATCACTGACAACACACTTAGATATGCCACTCTGAGTCACTTCGCTCAACCCCAATGCCGGTTAAATCCACCTCTCCAATTATTCCTGCTGGTATTCACGTCACTGGACATGGCTGGAGAAACCCACACCATGCTGACTGGTCTGCTTTTAATTTCACGATCACTGACCTTGAGTGCTCAGCAACCAATAATATTCACTCGGAAGGGGCAATGGGGGATAAGGACACATTATGTAATACCTTAATCAATAAAGAAATTTAAAAAATAATAATATTCACCTAGTACAGGGGTGGGGAATGTCCAGCCCACAGGCCGAGTAAGACTCAGAAAATCAGGCACTGGGGGTGAGTTCATGAAATGTTTGACCAAATATAGCAGGCGAATATTTAGGTTGATAATTGTGAATGGCCTGTCAATGATGTTATAAATATCCAAATGGCCCTTGGCAGGAAAAAGTTTCCCCACCCCTGCCCTAGTCCATTCACTCCCCATTTCCTTTCTTAATTTTAGCCAATGCCTTATTTCTTTTTTTTAAATATATTTTTATTGATTTCAGAGAGGAAGAGAGAGAGACAGAAACATCAATGATGAGAATCATTGACTGGCTGCCTCCTGCATGCCCCCTACTGGGGATCGAGCCTGCAACCCTAGGCATGCGCCCTTGACCAGAATCGAACCTGGGACCCGCAGGCCAATGCTCTTTCCACTGAGCCAAACCAGCCAGGGCATTATTTTCTATTTTAGTGAGAAAACAGGCAATCACAAAATAAAGTCCACAAGCTTCCACTACATCTATCAGCAGCATCTGGGCCATAACACTCTGCTTTTCTCCTCCTGTTACATGTGGGAACCACCATGACCTCAGATCAGACACGTCCCCCCACCCGCATGGACAACAGACCCCAGCCCTTCTCACACCTAACCAAGGATATGCCTAATGATGACACATGCTGTGTGTTGGAAACAGTAAAAGACTAAGAAAACTTAAATGTCCATCAATGGGTGACTGGCAAAATATACTACATACAAACAATAGGAAATAGTCTTAAAAAGCAGGACAAAACTAACAAATAAAAGCTCTTTATGTATAAACTAGGAGCCCGGTGCATGAAATTCGTGCACTGAAGGGGGAGTGTCTCTCAGTCTGGCCTGCGCCCTCTCACAGTCTGGAAGCCCTCGGGGATGTCTGACTGCCAGCTTAGGCCTGCTCCCCACATTCTTACCACCACGGAGGCAGGAGAGGCTCCTGCCACCACTGCTGTGCTTGCCAGCTGTGAGCCCAGTTTCTGGCTGAGCAGCACTCCCCCTGTGGGAGCACACTGACCATCAGGGGGCAGCTCCTGTGTTGGGCGTCTGCCCCCTGGTTGTCAGTGATGTCATATCAATCGGTCGTTCCGCTGGTCAGTTGATTTGCATATTAGCTTTTTATTATATCAAAGGATATGAGAACATCTCCAAGACATATTGGTAATTTTGAAAAGTAATGTGCTGATAGTGTATATACATATTCGAGAAACTGCTAAGATTGCCATCACTGCGGATGGCAAAGAAGACTGTTTAAAGCAAAGAAGACTATTTATTGCATATGCTTTTGAATTCCAAACTATGTGACTGTATTATCTATTAAAAAATTAATTTAAATTTAAATAATGCATGCTGGCAACAAGAACTATTCCTCATTGCCCTTTGAGCTGAATTTAGCCTTGATTCTAACAAGGCTAACTTGGTAACAGTTTGAAAATCCGTCCTCTGAAGTCCCGCAACATACAGTCCCAACTTCTTAGCGCCAGCGCTTGAGGAGACACACCTGAACATTACAGAAATAAGTCAAGACAAACAGGCTCACCTTTTCCCTATATTCCAAGGGTCCAAGTCTCCCCCAATCCTCAAACTTTTTTGTAGACAAGGAAGGAGCATACAAGTAACTGCTTTTCTCCATAACACGGGTCTCTGTTAGAAGCTTCAACTCTCTAATATGACAGTGGTTGAAGGTGAGAGGAGTAACAAGAGCTCAGCAATGGGCCCGGGAATCCCAAAGGTCCAAAGGCTGAGTCTTGTCTCTGCACAGGGACCTCCTACAAACTCCTACTTCAGAAAAGCATCAAGGCCTTAAGTGTCCAGACAGAAACGTAAGAGTGCTCCTCAAACCACTGGTTTTCATGACTTCCTAGCAGCTTTTGAGGTTAAAAGTTATGTAAATTTCTTCAACTATTTATCCACCACCATTTTATTTTATTAAATATCATTTGCAATTGGGCTATATTATCTGAGGCTGAAACCCATTTGGCTGTAACAAGATCTGACCGAAAACCACAGGCAGTGCAAGTTCTCAGGATGTCTTACTTCGCAATGCTACTGGACCCAGCCTTTTACTTTCGGAAGCTTTCAAACTTGAAGAACAGTTTTCACCAGGCCTCACACCTGGAAGACACATTAACCTGCACGGTTTTAGAGGAAGGCTTCACAACACTGTATTCCTCTGGCTTTCTGTCAACATGTCCCCTCAGAACCAGTCCAGCGTCACATGTGAGCAACAGAGGAGACACAGCTCTGGAATCAAGCTGACGTAGGCATTAATAACGGCCAGGTCAGGTACTAATCTCAGGGGGGAGCTTCAAGAATTTAGTTACTTCCGTTTCCTCAGCTAGAAAACAGGAGTGACAGAAACTGAGCAGGAGCAAGGTGGCCACTCAGAACTGGAACCGATGCAGATCTCGGTGCTATGTTCCTTGATCCCATGACACTCCAACTAGGGTTGGCAGCTGCCAACAACCCATCCACTCAAAGTTGGGTCCTGTGAGATCTGAAAAGCAAATTCCTGGGTGTACCCCAGTTTTTTTTTATCTTGGGGACTTACACATCACTTTTCAGGAGGAATTGAAGCTCAATAGCCATGCACTTCATGTTTCCATGTAAGGGAGTATATTGGACATGAGGCTCTCCTGTTTCCTAACCTGAGTCAGCTCCCGGGAGGCCGTGTCAGCTGAGGGAGGAAGCAATCAGGGGACGCACTGCTGACTGCCTTCTGGCCACCTTCACTCCACACCCAGGAAATCATTCTCCTGACATTTTGAGATTAAGGAACAGAGAAGCAACTGTAGAATGAGTGGACTGAAGCAGGAGACCTGGGCTTGGATCTTGGCTCCACATGTGCTTGAAATCTAAGTACACTGCAACCTTACAGAATTTTAGTTTCCTCATCTATAAAATGAGTTTAATACCATCTACCTCCCAGGACTATTTTGAGGCTTAAATTAGATGATTTATGTGGAAGTATATAACATACAGTAATCACGAAAGTTAAAAAAAAAAATCTTTCAGAGATCTATAGCACCTTTTACACCTTCTAGTTTAACAAGTCTATTTACATCTGTGAACTTGGGCCTCACAATCACACTGTGAGGCAGCATCACAGGTATTAGTGTCCCCTAAAAACTAGAATGAAAAAAAGGACAAAATAACCTGCTGACGGTCCAAGGACTGGTGGTGAAGGCTACTGGTCCCCAGTCCAGTGCTGGTTTTACCACTGCTCCTAAGACTTGTATTATTATAGTACCTTCAGGATTGTTATTGCCAAAGGCAACAAAATTATAGTTTAAAACTTCAATTCAGACGTTTTTTCTTTCATGAAAAAACTATGTTTATATCCCTTATACTTCTGAAAGAAGTATTTATCCACAGATACTGATTTTGAAAATTTGGACCAGGCACCATATTTTAAAATTCCAATTATTATATACATATAGAGGCTCCCATGCCAATAAATTCTATAATTAATTATGTAATTTAATTTACTATTTTTTACAACACAGCCTTTATCTCCCCAACAAGCATCACTTCTTGCCATCTGTCTTACAGACAAGATAAGAGATCTATTCCCTTCGTACTGTTAGAAGTGGTGCTGAAAAGGTGGACTCAATTTTCATTTAAGTCTTTTTAATGATTCACAACCTCCTACCTCTGGATCCTCAGCATCAATCTGGTTTAGATGAATGTCTTCTGTTGTAAGCCACTGGAAAACAACATCCTGAATTAAAAAAAAAAAAGCCAGAATTAAACACTTGGATATTTGAGAAAGCCAAAGGCAGGAATAGAGAATTCAATCAATAAAGAAAAATTGATAATAGGAAAAAGACTGAACCAGTGATTTGAATGAGAGTACCACCTTCCTCTTTGTGAAACATAAAAACTTAAGTTTTCCTCACTGTAATGCCACTTTTATTAACGGAAATTTATTGTTTATCTTATGGCATTCTATCCTCTAACCACAAGCCTGATTTGATTTAAACATGTTCCCAGTCCCAAAGCAATCCCTGTTTAATGTGCTGAAAGTCTGAGAATATACTTAGATCTTTCCAGACTGTGTCTAGTGACAATGGAACTTCATGTGAACTCCATAGAATCAAACACTTAATTCATCTCCCAACACCTAGAGTCCTCCAAGGCTGAAGGACTGCATTTCATTAATGAAAAATGACAATTTCTTTCTCTGGGAAGTCAGTCACTGGAATCACATCAATGGACAGCTGGGCACACACAGTCTGTCACCCTTCACAGGTCTCCTTCACACTATTCTGAAGCAGCTGCCATACTTGTACCTCATTCCCCATATCAATCAGTGACCCCCTCCTAGCCCTGTGCTCAGTGGTTAGAGTGTTGGCCGTGCACTGAAGGGTCACAGGTTGGGTTCCTGGTCAAGGGTACATTACCTGGGTTGCAGGTTCAATCCCTGGCCCCAGTCAGGGTGTGTGCTGGAGGCAACCAATCCTGTCTCTCTCACATCAATGTTTCTCTCTCTCCCCTTCTCCCTCCCTCCATGGAAAAAATATCTTCACATGAGGATGAACAAAATAAATGAATAAATGAATAAACACCCCCTCCTAAATACTGCTCGTACCTGGTGGCCCCTCTCCTCATTCGGGGGCTCTCCTCAGGTCCTCTCTCCTTACTGGCTGACTCCACCAGCCTCAGAACTGGCCCAGGCTGCCTCCTCCTTTCCACTTTCCATACACCTTACCGAGGGGTCTTTCTAAAACTCGGATCTGACTATGCCCAAGGCTACTCAAACACCTTGCAAGGGTACCTGAGGCTTTTTGCAAAGTTCAAGCTCCTGAACTTTGTACATGAGACATTGACTGGGCCTGTTCCCAACCACTTCCCCAGATCGGCTCCCCCTCTAAGTTGGCATGCTTAGAAACACTCGCTGCATCCTTTGGATTTCCTGCTTGGTCTCTCACGCTCTCTCTCTCACTGCATTACACAGACTCAAAGTAGAGACTATGCATGACTCAACCTCATGTTCCTAGAGCATGGCACATAATGGACTCTGAATAGCTAGTTTTAAATGAAAAAAATGAATTTGGCCGTATTTTTTTAAATGACATGAAAATCACATTTATACATTATACATTAATGTGGTGAAAGGGAAAAGCTTACCATGATTTTGCTATTTTCTTCTTTATCCAAATATTGGTCACTAAACATGTGACATGAGCCAAGCACTGCCAGCTTCCCACCTTGGTTCTGCAAACGACAAAGCAGTGTCAGGTATTAGGATCCCAAAATGCACTGCATGCACCCTAGTTTCCAAACACCTACCATCAGAATTACATGAGCAACTGTCTTGTATACAAATAAGTGCCAATTCTCATCAGGATTTCAACAGCCTAGAAATATCAACTATGATAATAACCACATTCCAATCTGCTTCTCATTTTAGATGCTTCTATTGGACTTTAACAAAAAACACTGTGAACTGGTTCTATAGCATTTTCTCCTGTCATCTTATAAACGAAGATCATAACCTCAAAGGAAAAAGATAAATCCAAAGAGCGTTCAAGATGTTTTCAAGTACTAAAATAGTACTAGTTAACTAAGATCCAAACAGAAAACTAAGCCATGAGCATGAAAAACTCATAACAGTAATGAAAAAAAATTTCAATATTAATAATTTTAAACAAATCAAAATAAAGTATTTTTGACTATTAGATTAATAAATATGTCCAAATGATTAAAAACAGTGTTGATCAGGTTTCAGTTCTTTCACACAATGTTGCTAAAATTGTCAACATATGCAACAAAGCAGTCTGAAATACATAAAAACTTATGCACTATTTTACAGTTATAATCACAAAAAAATTAGAAATAAATCCATTTGCCCTGGCCGGTAGCTCAGTTGGTTAGAGTGTTGTCCTAATTCAGTGGTTCTCAACCTTTGTAATGCCACGACCCTTTAATATAGTTCCTCATGTTGTGGTGACCCCCAACCATAAAATTATTTTCGTTGCTACTTCATAACTGTCATTTTGCAACTGTTATGAATCGTAATGTAAATATTTGTTTTCTGAAGGTCTTAGGGTCTACAGCAGCGGTTCTCATTGAAAATACTTTTATGGTTGGGGGTCACCACAACATGAGGAACTGTATTAAAGGACTGTGGCATTACAAAGGTTGAGAACCACTGCAATACATAAAGGTTACGTGTTTATAATCCCTGGTTGGGACACATACAGGAGGCAACTGATCAATGTTTCTTTCTCACATCAATGTTTCTCTCTTTCTCTCTTTCAAAAAAATCAATAAGCATATCCTCAGGTGATGCTAAAAATTTTTTTTTAATTAAAAAAAGTTATTAACAGAGTTAGCCTCGTGCTATAGTGGAAAGCTTTGGATTTAGAATGATAAAAGCTAGCTCCATCAATTATCCCCATAAGTAAAATGTAGATCACTGAAATGCTACTTTACAGGACTATTGAGCAGACCAATGAGAAAATACTGTACATAAAACCCCTCTAGACACAGTAGCTTTTACTACTTCACTAATAAAAGAACATATCCACTCATGTCTAAGAAAGGCTGTACCTTGGAGTGATAGAAAGCCAGAATGGGTCTGTTCAGTGGAAAACAGACAGAACCTGTGGATAGAACAGCAACTGCTGGTTTCATGACACTCAGTGTGGCACCAAAAGGATATACAAAGGTGAGAGCCCTGTAAACATTAAAGAAACATTCCAATTTTTAGAAATAATGAATAAGAGCTTTGTGAACATAATTTCAGCCTGGCTGGTGTTGCTCAGTGGTTAATCATCAACCTATGGACTCGAAGGTGGTCACGGTTCGATTCCCGGTCAGGACACATGCACGGGTTGCAGATCCAATCCCCAGTAGGGGCCAATCAACGATTCTCTCACCTCATTGATGTTTCTATCTCTCTCCCTCTCCCTTCCTCTGAAATAAAAATATTTTTTTAAAAAGATAATTGCAGTGTTTCTCCAGTAATTCATCATCCAACACAAAATATCCTCTAAGCTTTGATTAGTTAATATAAAAATTAATACTAGTTCAATTCTAGCTACCAGGTTAATAAAACACTTTAAGAAACATGAATGTAAATTAACAATTTACAATCATATGTGCAAATGACTAATTAGAAGACTAAAGTAGCCCATGTGGAGGGGAAGGAAGCAGAGGGAGCCTCATCTAAGAACTGAACTAGCATCCGCATGAGCCTGCTCGGTGTAAATGCCGCAGAGGTCAGCGTTTTCCTCTCCCTGCCAGGCCTGACTGCTGCTGTCTCTAACAATGAACGTCCAGTGTCAGAAGAGCGTGTTACCAACTGAGTGCTTACATGAACAGAGCATTCATCTACCCGGCACTGAACACTTCTACACAGACCAGGCCTAACAAAAACTTAAGAGTATCTCAAGTGAATCAGTCTGACTTGGGCAATGACCCATGGAAAGGAAATGGAGTGGGGGTAGGGGGGTAGGATGCAGATCCTGGGTAAAAGCCAACCAATATAGAAAGGGCAGGGTTTTACTGAAAGCTGGAGCTCTGCAAAGGTAGTTGTTTGAAGGAAGTGCTCTCAGAATGAAGAAACAGCAATGTTAAAACCAAAGCATAAAGTTAGAAACTTGGGAGCTTGGGGAGGCGGGAGGGGGGGCATGAGGAGTCTCCTATTAAGAGTTTAATTTATTCCCTGTTATTTGGAGTGTCGTCCCATACACCAAAGGTTACAGGTTCGATTCTGGGTCAGGGTACATATCTAGTTTGTTGTGAGGATTAAATGAGATAATACATCCCTGTCACATAGCAAGTGCTTCATAAATTAGATGATATTATTAAAGCAAAATACTATAAATTACCTATTTGTTCTATAATAAGAGATTAGACAAGTTCAGATGAATCCAATTTTATCTAGTCATTAAAAATTTTTATATATGAAAAAATATCTAGAAATTTAAAATACCATACTATTAAGACACATTATCTTTGGCACAGATTTACAGTAAAGGACTTCTATTTTGTTTCAGAAGAATTTTTTTCTTTTTTACAAATTCCTTTAGTATTATACCTGCTTCTGCTTTCTTTTACATATATATATATATATATATATATATATATATATATATATATTCAATATTATCTTTTATTAGTTTCAGGTGAACAGCATAGTGTTTAGACAATCATATCATCTGAACCATTCAAAAAGCTCTCATTTTGAAAGAAAACCCTTTGAATGACAAAGACATCATCTGCAGGTGCCTCAGAAACACACTCACTGGGCATTGTTTCCACCGCTCTCCTCATCAATGATTCCAGGCACAGCCTTCCCTGCAGCTCGGCTAATCTCCCTTAAAGAAAAATATTAAAATCAAGTAAACCAAAACAATTTAGGAATTTCACCCTCCATTAGTAGCATAAATTAGATGTGAGGACTTTGCAGACTTATTCAAGACACAATTCTTAATAACTAAAGGTATACACACCCATTATACACCTGTACCTCCTTTGGGAAACTTGCAAAAGTTAACATTAAAGAAAAAACTGCCATCCCAGGCCCCAGGGCTGGAGAGCATGACTTAGCTATGCCATCAGGATATTCTATGCTCTCTTTGCCACAGTGACCAGTCTGGATGTGCATGCGGCCTAGACCAGCTCAAACAGGGCAAATGTCAGGACTATTCCTGATGGGAATGCTGGGACCCAGGAACGCTCTTTCCCTAGGAGGAGTGGTAAGTGGAGCTGAATCTGAGAACTGTTAAAGCTATTCAGCCCACACAGGAGAGCAGATCCAAGAGACTTGTAGAGAAATGGAAATGGAACCCTGAAGACATCATGTATTTTCTGTTAATCCATATCCAAAATCTGCCTATTTCTGAGCTTTCCAATTACATGAATCAATCAAGTCTTAAGAGTTTAATCCCATTTGAGTAGGTTTTCTGTTGCTTGCAACTGAATGTATTCTACTGACAAAAAGGGTGCTCTAGCCAGTGTTTCTCAGTGGTTCCTGTGTCACCCCCTCACTGAAGGGTTGGGGATTCGATTCCAGGTCACGGGTTCGCTCCCCGCCCCTGTTTGGGGTGAGTGCAGTAAGCAACCAATGTGTCTCTCTCACATCAATGTTTCTCTCTCTCTCCCTCCCTTCCTTTTCCCTTCTACTCTCTCTGAAAAGCAATGGAAAAAATATCTTCAGGTAAGGATTAATAAAAATATATAAATGTATAAATAAATAAAAACTGACAAAGGATGAATGTTTAGTAAGGTTTCAAAAGATGGGAGGAATATAAATTGATGGATGAGAAGTAATACAGTAAATAAATTATGATAGAATAAAATGAAGTAAAACAAAAGGGAAAGAGAAAAAAGGGCCCGTGAAATGAACGTGGGAGAAGAGATGATGGAAGATTCATGTAGGAAAGATGAAAGTCATTTATAAAGACATTTCTGCTTTCAACATGCTTACCTATTCAAGACTCCATTGGAAACTAGAGCTTCTTTAGGATGAAAATACTTATAATATACATTTCTAACCACAGCATCTTTAAGGGGAAAAGAGAGGAAGGCACATTTCAGAATAGAAGTTGGTTTGATATTACTAGTAAAGCCACTTAAAACTTTGACATAAAGGAACCTCAGACTCTGTCCCACTCCCTCTCACTTTATGAACAGGAAGCCCAGGCCCAGAAGGCTCAGACCGCCAGTGAGGCCAGAACGCTGGACCGTGTACCCTCACAGCCCAGGGGTTTTTCCATTGTACTATTAGGTGCAGAAGGCTACAATATGAATAATAAATAAGAAATTACTGCCTCTATTAAATTAATAATAATAATTACCATTATTAACCATGATTCCATATTCTTCCAAGAGAAAGTTAATATTGGTGTCAAATCTGGATTCCCCACCCTCTCCTAGCATCACGAGTATATCTCCACCGCCATCAAGGTATTTCTTCAGGACCTCAAACTACACAAAGAAAAAAAAAACAATCTATAAATATACCCAAAAAACTCTGGTCCACAATTCTATGAATAAGATCTTAACTGCCTGAAAAATAAACACTTTAAATCTATAAGGCACCTACATATAAATGATATAATATAAAACTTACTTTCCTCAGAGGATTTCCAAGCTTGTCTTTAAACATAAAGCTCCAAAATACTCAAACTAAAGTGATATTTTCTAAGTTGACAGGCAAACTAAAAGTGGGAAACTATTCGCTAAAGGAAGCTCACTGGTCTCCTCCAATCAGCAACATCCTTGGTTTCTACTTATTAGATGGCAATTGCACGTGCCCGCTCCTGACAATCAAAATGTCTCCAGATTCCAGACATTACCAAATGTCCCCGGCACTGGTCGCTCACCCTCTCTCTGGATGTTCTCACGTTCCTGAGGCTGCTTGCTCCTTGGCAAGGACCTGGTCACTTCTCGCTCTTCCCCAGGTGGAAAAGGGAGGTGGTGAGGGGGAAACTATATTGGAGTTAGGCCAAAGCCCAACAAATAAAGTTACTCCTGTGCAGACCATTACCAGCTGCATAAACATCTCCCTCAGGGTCTCACTGAGAAGGGTAGCTGGTCACCTCCATATTCCCAATGGTAATTCCTACTCCTTCTCTCAATTTGCCTGATGAAGCGGTTACCTCTTCATGTCCTTCCTGGTGGGCTTGCAATCAGGTTGAGAGAAAAAGGACAACAGAAATGCTCCCCGATGGACCGCCTCTCTGGCCCCACCCACTATAAGAACCGGAGACCGGGGTCTGCCTCAGACTAAGGACCACACTGGTCCCACCCTAGCTTCACCTCCCCGGGCATCGAGGCACTTTCCCAAGTCTCTGTGGGAGTGGTTCTTGCTGTGTTGTAGGCTTTTTGTGTTTGTTTGTTTGTTTGTTTAATTGTGGCAAAATACATATCAGATTTACCATCTTAATCATTTTAAATGTACAGTTCAGTAACATTAAATACATTCACATTGATGTACATCCAATCTACAGAACTCTTCATCTCACAAAATTAAAACTCTATTTCCATTAAACAGCAACTCCATACTTCCCTGCCCCACACCCCCACCGACAACTAACATTCTAACTTTCTCTCTATGAATTTGACTACTCTAGATACATCACATAAATGGAATCATACAGTATTTGTCTTTTTGTGTCTGGTTTTTTTCACTTAGCATAACATTCTCAATATTCATTCATCAGAACTGCCTTCCTTTTTAAGGCTAAATAATAAATCATTATATGTATAGACCACATTTTGTTTATTCATTCTTCTGTTGATAGACACTTGGGTTGCTTCCACCTTATGGCTAGTGTGCCTTATATAAATATTAGAGGCCCGGTGCACAAAATTCGTGCACTGGAGGGTGGGGGATGTCCCTTAGCCCAGCCTGCACCCTCTCCAATCTGGGACCCCTTGAGGGATGTCCAACTGCCCACTTAGGCCCGATCCTGGTAGAATCAGGCCTAAAGAGGCAATCGGACATCCTTCTCACAATCCAAGACTGCTGGCTCCAAACTGCTCACCAGCCTGCCTCCCTGATTGCCCCTAACCGCTTCAACCTGCCAGCCTGAATCACCACCTAAACACTACCCTGCCAGCCTAACAGATGTCTAACTGCTCCCCTGCCAGCCTGTTTGCCCCCAACTTCCCTCCTCTGCCAGCCTGGTCATCCCTAACTGTCCTCCCCTGCAGGCTTGATCACCCCCACCTGCCCTCCCTTGCAGACCTGGTCTCTCCCAACTGCCCTCCCTTGCTGGCCTGATCACCCACAACTGCCCTCCCTTGCAGGGCCTGGAACCTCCCAACAGCCCTCCCCTGTTGCCATCTTGTGTCCACATGGGAGGCAGTATCTTTGACTACATGGGGGCAGCCCTCTTGTGTGCTGGAGTGATGATCAATCTGCAAATTACTCTTTTATTAGATAGGATGCGTGTGCAAGTAGCTAATTCTTTAGGATCCTGCTTTCAATTCTTTTGGATATATGTATATCCAGACGTATGATTGCTGGATCATAGGATAACTCTATTTTTAATTTTGAGGAACCACCATACTTTTTCCACACTGTTTGAGTCTGCACCATTTTACATTTTCACCAACAGAGAACAAGGGTTCCAATTTCTCTACATCTTTGCCAACATTTGTTATTTGTGTTCTGGGTTTTAAATTTATCATTCTTTGTCTATTCCATGAAATAAAATAAAAACCAGTTTAATTTAAAATGGAATTTTCCTATTTTCAAAGCAAAAATATGGCAAAGAAGTGTGACTAATATTTAATGAGCCTACAGTACATGTCTGCCACTTTTCGTGCATTATCTCATTTAACCATCACAACTCCATAAAAAAAAAAAAAAAAAAAGAGATGAAGTCAGTACCTGAAAACAGCACAGAGTTTAAATCCAGGATTTCAAAGCCCAGGCTCCTAACCATTTCATTATATTTCTTCTTTATAAATAACTAGGGGTCCAGTGCACAAAATTCGTGCACTGGGGGGTGAGTGATCCCTCAGCCCAACCTGCCCCCTCAATGGGACCAACAGCTGGCTCTGCCATGACCACCTCAGGCCCACCCACCCCCGTCCCTGGCCTTAGCCTCGGCCACTGGTGACCGCCTGGCAACTGCCTGGCCTCTGGGGCCCTGCTCCCCCAGCCCAGGCCTTAGCCCCAGTGACAACCGCCCAGCCCCAGGGGCACCTTACACTTGCGGCGGCCTCGCATGCTCTGCTCCTGCCGCCGC
The DNA here is from genome assembly GCA_027563665.1 of Antrozous pallidus. Classification (NCBI taxonomy): domain Eukaryota; kingdom Metazoa; phylum Chordata; class Mammalia; order Chiroptera; family Vespertilionidae; genus Antrozous; species Antrozous pallidus. The sequence goes on from CM050518.1 coordinate 74,635,431, forward strand.
TCACCCGCGTGCAACTCGGCCCCACCCCCCTACCTCGCACGCTTGCCAGCAGCCTCGGCTCCACCCCCCACTCATAATTGGCTTGTGGGCGTGTCTTGTGGGTATAGCGAAGGTGTGGTCAAATTTGCATATTACTCTTTTATTAGATAGGATTATTTATTTTTTATTTTATTATTTTTTAAAGGCTATTTCTTACCTCAGCTGCAGTAAATTTTTCCCTTGGCCCAGCTGTAATCCACAGTTTCACACCAATTAACTTCTCAGATGTGATTTCATCTTTTAAGCTACAAATATGATTTTAAAAGCAAGTGTTAGATCCATTATTAAACCAATTTATGTCACTTTAGCATCTCGACTTTATGGAACTAAAGGCTACTGAGGCCTGGGAATAAAGGATTTAGAGGTGCCATTTCAGCCTCTCCCACAGTGAGAATCTCCTCTATGAGCTTGCACCAGAGCTACCAGCCTCTGCTCAGATGCTTCCGATAAGCCACAAAACTAGGCCAGAGCAGAACAAATCCTCCAACTGCTAACACAATCACATCTATCATTAGCTTGTATGATTACATATCCCTACCCTTTAAGAAAAACCCACATGCAAAAAGAAATATTCTTTTTTCCTTTCTCTCTAAATTGAAGTATAACCTAAGTTAAAATATGGAGAATACTTCTAGACTCTTAAAAAGTTGTATATGTTTAATGAGAATAATTTCTGTGTGATTTGGGGGACAACTTAATAATATGCTGCCTATTTTCCAAGAGATGCTTTAATAATTTATTTACTTATGAATGATCCTTAAATTGAGCTCTTCCCACCTAAACAATCTGGCCTACATAAGAAAATAAAATATTTCAGTTTTAGTAGCAGGCTATTATTATCTGGAAGGAAAAGCAATCCACAAGATCACCTCTGAATCTTCCAATTGCTCCGAAGTCTCTTTTGCATGGACTTATAGCCATTGTTGGTGGTAAATATTTCCTTTTTGTATGCATTGAAAAGAATGGTGCTCCGAAGCTCTTTCTCCATGGTTACCTATGGGAAAAAGAAGGGATCAGAAAAAGAAAAACAATAACCAACAGTCCAAAAGAAAGACCCCAAAAGAAACAAAAGAATCTACTTCTAATTTAATGCAACCTACCTCTGAAATCTCTGCAATTCAAGGTTTAGAGTGAAACAAATAGTTTTAATTAGCACTTTAAAGTTAGTGGGATGGCCATCTTTTACTGTTTATACTAGCCACTTGTATTTCTTCTGATTTTCTTGTTCATGTACTCTCCTTATTTTTCTATTGAGTTTAATATTTTCCTAACTGGTCATTAAACAAATACTTTCACAAATTTGTCTCTAGACGTAGCTTATACGAAGGAGCTTTTTTGTTTGTTTGTTTGATTTGGTGAAATTTTGCAGGCCATACCGAAGGTTTTAAACTTTAGAGAAATAAACAAACAAACAAACAAACAAATTAATTAATTAATTAATTTTAGAGTCAAAAGTATTAACCTTTTTCTTTTTCTGAATTGCATGACCGAACTAGAAGAATTTTTGCCATGCTAAGATTTTTAATACACCCAACAATGCTTTCTTCTCATACTTGCATGTCATTTTTAAAAATGTAAATGTTGGAGAACCAAGATGGCGGCATAGGCAAAACACCTATCTTGCCTTCATACACAGCAATTTTAATACTACAACTTAACGAAAGAACAAACACCTTCTAGAATCACCAGAAAGCTCGCCGAGTCCGAGTGAAAATTCCACAAATAAAAGTGAAAAGAAGACACTGTGACTCAGAGGAGCGACGGCAAACAGCATTGAAAGATTCGAGCGGAGAGGGCGGGCGGCTGAAAACCGGCCAGTTTTCTCGAACGGGGAGACAAAGACGATCCACTGGACTGATTCTCCAGCTCTGGGCGAAGTCCAGAGAACCCACTATCATACGGGGTGAAAACTGGACAGTGGGAGGGCACGCTGAAGCTCAGGTGCTGCCGGGTCTGCCGGCTTGTGGAGAAGGCAGCTTGTGCGAACAGCTCGGCTGCGGGACGGCGCAGAGAGCGCACCGCGACTTGTCTCTCATTCGGAAAACCGTCAGTCTGCTTTGTTTTACGACCCTGGGTGAGACATTTCGCATACAGACTCATTTTGGGAGAATCTGAATTCCCCGGCAGCCAGTGGAGCTCGGCAGTGGCTCGCTCTCGGAGGTGCTGGCGGCCATTGCCCCCGGCACAGAGTCCCCGAGGCCGCATAGGGCGGAGCTTACGCTGTCTGCTTGGCCCGGAGACTCCGCCCATCCAACCTGAGCACAGCTGAGCTTCACAGACAATTGGACTGGAGGTCAACTCCTCCAAGTGCTAACAACCTGAGCTTAACTTCAGCAAGACTGGGCAGCCCATATCCACCTCAGGTAACCGGGGAGGCTGAGCCACTGTCCCTAGTAGGAAGTCTACCACACAAAGCTAATTGACCAACTCAGGGAAGCAGCCACCATGCAGCGACATGGAAAGACATGGAAAGAAATGGAGGAAAAAAACCGACTGGACATGGAATTCAAAACCACGGTTATAGGGTTTTTCAAGAGGCTCCAACAAAAGGTCGAGGCCTATAAGGAAATAAGCAAGACCACAAAGGAAATGATCAAGACCAACGTGGAAATGAATGAGTCCTACAAGGAAATGAACAAGACCCTCAAAGATATAAACGAGACCTGCAAGGAAATAATCAAGACCAACGTGGAAATGAATGAGTCCTACAAGGAAAATGAACAAGACCCTCAAAGATATAAACGAGACCTGCAAGGAAATGATCAAGACCAACGTGGAAATGAATGAGTCCAACAAGGAAATGAAGGAGACCCTCAAAGATATAAAGGAGACTCTCAAGGATATGAAAAAGGAGCCGAGACCGGTTTGGCTCAGTGGATAGAGTGGCGGACTGCGGACTGCGGGGTCCCGGGTTCGATTCCGGCAAGGGCATGTACCTTGGCTGCGGGCACATCCCCAGCAGGGGGCGTGCAAGAGGCAGCTGATCGATGTCTCTCTCTCTCATCGATGTTTCTGACTTTCTATCCCTCTCCCTTCCGCTCTGTAAAAAATCAATAAAATATATTAAAAAAAAAAAAGATATGAAAAAGGACCAACCAGAAATTAAGCATACACTGACTGAAATAAAAAATATTATACAAAGACCTAAAAGTGCTCTGGAGCACCCCCAAGAACCAAGTTAAAGATTTGAAATACAAAGAGGTAAAATCCACTCAGCTGAAAAAGCAAGAAACCAAAAGAATCCAAAAAATTGAAGAGAGTATAAGGGGCCTCTGGGACAACCTCAAGCATACCAACAGCCGAATTATTGGGGTGCCAGAAAAAGAGAGAGAGCAAGACAATGATAACCTATTTGAAGAAATAGTGACTGAAAACTTCCCACACCTGGTGAAAGAAATTGACTTAGGAGTCCAAGAAGCGCACCGAACCCCAATATATCGGAACCCTAAGAGGACCACACCAAGACATATCATAATTAAAATGCCAAGAGCAAAAGACAAAGAGAGAATAATAAAAGCAGCAAGAGAAAAACAGTTGGTTACCTATAAGGGAGCACCCATACGATTGTCTGCTGATTTCTCAACAGAAACGATGCAGGCCAGACGGGAGTGGCAAGAAATATTCAAAGTGATGAACAGCAAGAATCTACAACCAAGATTACTCTATCCAGCAAAGCTATCATTCAGAATAGAAGGTCAGATGAAGTGCTTCGCAGATAAGAAAAAGCTAAAGGAGTTCATCACCACCAAACCAACATTATATGAAATGCTGAAGGATATTCTTTAAGAAGAGGAAGAAGAAAAAGGTAAAAATATAAATTATGAACAACAAATACACATCTATCAACAAATGAACATATAAATCAAGTGAATTGATAGGCTGATGAACAGGATAAACTGGTGAATATAACAGAGACATGGACATAGAGAGGGAATGGACTGACAATTCTTGGGGAGAAAAGGGTTGTGGGAAGTGCAGCAAGAGACTGGACAAAAATCTTGCAACAATGGGAGAGGACATTGGGGAGGGGGAGGTGAGGGTGGAGGGGGGGATAGGTACAGGGTGGAGGGGAGCTATAGGGGGATAAAAAGGGGAAACAATGTAATTAATAAACTGAACAATAAAGATTAAAAAGAAAAAAAAATGTAAATGTTGAGACCCTGGCTGGGTAGCTCAGTTGGTTAGCATATCCTCCCAATACACCAAGTTGTGGTGAGATCTCCAGTTGGGGCACATACAAGCAACCAATGAATGCATAAATAAGTGGAACAGCAAATCAATCTCTCTCCCCTCCTCTCTCTCTAAAGTCAATCAATAAAAAAAATAATGGTCCACTTGGAATTTATTTCTATGAAAATAAATTTTGTTACTTTTTGCTAGAAAGCTGCCTGACACTATCAAACTTCTTAATGCTGATTTTTAAAATATACACATTTTTATTGATTTCAGAGAGGAAGGAGAAAAAGAAACACCTATGATAAGAATCATTGATCGCTGCCTCCCGAACGCCCCCTAGTGGGGATTGACCCAGGCATGTCCCCTTGGCTGGAATAGAATCTGGGACTTTCAGTCTGCAGGCTGATGCTCCATCCACTGAGCAAAACCGGCTAAGGCTCAATGCTGATTTAAAACATCACCTTGACTATATAATAAATCACTATAAATATCTAGATCTTATTCTGAATTCTATACATTCTACCTGCCTGTAGTTCCTGCTCAGTTCCATACTATTTTAAATTCCTATAGCTTTACAATGTAATTTCTGGTGATACTGGAGAGCTTATCCCCCTTATTACTTTTTTTAAAATTTTTGGTATTTACACACACACACACACACACACACCTTATTACTCTAAATGTTTAGATTTTCCTGGCTAGTCTCACATATTTACTTTCGCAGTTTAACTTTAAAAAATCATTTTGTCAGAATTTTTTAAATGCCCCCATGAACCCACCACAGCTATCTTTTCCTGTTTCATTCCAGCCCTGTGCATGCTTGTTTTCTGTGTGTACAGACAACATCGTGTTCTGCTTTCTCCAGTTTCCCACAGGAAAAGTCTCCATGATTGGGTCATTGCATGGCTATGTCAGAATGAACTGAACCACTGCCCTCATGGGCCTCTTTTCAGGTCCGTGCCATCATAGATACTACTGGAATTTACAAATTTCTACTTTGGCCATTATTTTTGCTGCAGGGCAGATTCCTAAGAGCGGGATTCCTAGGAAAAGAGGATGGGGCTGATATGTTACACGTCCTTGTCCAAGGCTCTTTCATACTCTGCAGGACCACTGAAAACCCGCGTAGCAGGATTGAGTCCAGTCCAGGGTCGGGGATTCAGGCCTACATACACAAGACCAGCCCCGTGGCCCCGAGGACAGTCCGATGAAGCCCTCGCCAGCACCAGGCCGCCCCAACGCCCCGCCTGGCCCATCACAGTAGGAGCTCTTCTTACCTGAGGCCCGGTGACCACCATCTTCACCTGACGCCGCCCAGCATCCCACTGCCAGGGATCCAAGGCCTCTTAGCAACCACAGAGGCCAAGCAACGCGCTGGGAAGGCGTGGACCGGGCGTGGTCGTACCCTGGGAGTCACGTGACGTCGACCGAACTGAAGACACCGGTGGTGGTAGGGGGCGGGACTTATATGGGACTGTACCATTATTTTGCATGGGGTTAAATAAAAAAAAAGAACGTGGATTGATTTTAGGCCAAAGATAAACCGACTTAACTGTGTCTTTAGTATCAAGTCTTATTAAAAACTTGTAAAAATGGTAGGTCCCAAAGGCCTGAACTTCGCTCGACCCCGAGAATGAAGAATAATAAAGACTTCCGGTCCGGGATGCGGGTGAGCAACGCCCAGGCTCGATCCCCAGAGCGCAGGCGCCAAGGGGCAGGGGGCGGGGCTTAGCAGCTGAGACCTGGAGACGGCGCGGAGCGCCGGACCTGGGATTAGCAGGGTGACGCGCTTTGGCTCCCAGGGAGGTCAGGGACGACTTCCCCGAAGGAGGGGTCAGTGGTGAGAAGGGTGACATGAGAATAGTTCTTTCTCTTTGATTTGTCCTGCTACGCTGAGCACCACAATTTCAGGCCCAGGATATGGCGATGAACCCGCCGTCTCGGCGTCTGCCAGCTAGGAGTTAGACCTGGTCAAATCTCACAAAAAAGTGAAAATATAAACCGTCTTAAGGGAGCTGCGAGGGGCCGCAGCTGGGTCGAAAGGCGCCCCCGATGAGCAGCGATATGAAAGAAGAGTGATATCCATTAAGGCAAAGGCTGGGAAGAGCGTTCCGGGCAGGAGCTGCTTATGCGAAAGAGCCATCGCCCTGAGGAAGAGAAAGCAGGTGCCAGTCAGCAGGGCCTCCCTGCTCCCCAGAGGAGCGCTTTGGGCGTGTGGATCTTGGTGCAATGCCACCACCTCGCGGGCTCAACCCAGTGAGAGCAGACCTCGGGCAGATCTGTTTGAATTTATGTTTGTTAGAATCTGCAACCTGTACAGAGTGGTAGGAGTGTAGGGATCTTAAAACTCTTGCTGCCGTTTCACAACTACTGCCATTGCAAAGTTAAAAAGTGGAGGAGGGGGATTCGGAATTCTCTTCCTGGGGATGCTGTATTTTGGTGCAAAACTGGGTGAACACAGTCTTCAGGGAGGGATACAAATGGAAGCGATATGTTTCCTCTGAGGAGAGAGTAGACTGTGCCACTTGAGTGTTGGTATCCTTCTGCTTGATGTAGAGTCAGTGTTTGCTAGAAGAACAAAAGAGTACCTGTCCAGAGCACTTCTCCCACTGCTGAAAGTTGTGGAAAGAGCGAAGGTCTTAGAATCAACTGCCACCAAGTTTAATTCCTGGCTGTGCCTTGTACCAGCTGGGTGACCCTGGGCAAGTTGCTTAATCTCTCTGAGCAAATGTTTCTTATTTATAAAGGGAAGTTTAATTTCTAAGTGCTGGCTTACTGGGAGGATTGTAGATAATGCATGTAACACTCAGAATGTGCTCAATAAACATAGGCATAGCATGATCAATATCATAGTTTTTTCTTCATTTTTATTTTCCATTCTGAAATTTTTATGATCTTATAGTCTTAGAACAGAAAGTCATTATGGGTTTCCTAATCCGTAGTAGATTGTGTACTTTTGGCAGTAAAAATGGTCGCATTACTGACAATTATAATCTTGAATTTTGCTTTGGGGAGTTGGGGGAATTTGGGCCCCTCCCTCATGTTCCACATTTGTCAGTTAACAGACACTATTAAGACAGAAATCAAATCAGAGTGTTTCAGCATTCTCAGTGCAGGCCAAAGGGTGACAACAACTCTTGCTGACCCAGCTTTGGACTCCAGTGCTGGTGTCATTGCGTGCTTTCCATGGTCTTCCGCTTCATCTCCTGTAGTTCCTGGGGCTGGGGACTGCCCAGGAAAAATGGAAGGGAGAGAGTGAAACTGAAGAGAAAAGGCAATAAAAATCACAGCACACACTGATGTTTCCCACAAACCCAAAAAGCTAATAATACCACCCAGAAAGAGGTGATGAATCACAGGTGTGAGAAAAGGAAACCCCTTTCCACTGAAATAAAGCAGCATGATCCATTCTACAAGTGCAGGGTGTTCTGAATTCATGAGGTTATGTGCTCAGGTTCTGTCCAGAATTGCCTGGAGAAATGACTAATCTTGAATACAGGGAGCTCCATAAGTGTCTGGGAAGCTCTGGTCACCAAGCCTGCACCAGCCTCCGGCCCTGTCCAAGGCCTGGGCTCCCCATGGCCGTAGACCCACTAAACATAGGGCAGGTGAGGTGGAGCCCAGCATGAACTCGGCAGCCAGGCTCAGACCATGAGCCTCTAGTTCAGTGTCTCCTCTTCACCCCATTTCCCACCACCTAGTTTTTTCTGATTAATTCCAGATTTGGTTTTCACTAGAGGTTTTAATAGCCATTCTGTTGGACCTAACAGTGAGAGGCAGCCGAGCACAAAGGATATATGTGAGAGCCATTGAGTCAGCTTATGTGGCTCTAAGTCCCAGCTCAGACCCTTACTATGTGAGCAGGTAGGGAACAACTCTGACCCTGTTTCTTCCTTGGTAAAAGGGGACAGTAATAGTTCCTACCTTGAGGTTGTTTGGATAAAAACTGATAATAGACTTGAAAGAGCCTAGCACAGAAGCTAGTTCAGCATAGGCTGCTGTTCTGAAGCTGATTTGGGCCAATTAAGAAAAAAAAAAAAGGGTGTTAAGAGGATTAGAAGCTCTCAAGATTATTTGAAAGCTAGAGGTCAAGACTCAAGGCTTCCCAGGAATGATGGGAATGACATCTCAGAATGATATGAAGAAATTGTAGCTGTTGCCCTTGAATCCCAACTGCTACAATTTATGTTGTTGCCACTTCTACACCAGGAACTCAGTTTTGTGGGTGCTGTCACCACAGCTACCACATGAAAGAGAGCTCCGGTCCCTTCTCTGAGTCAAAATCTGGCACAAGTATCTCTGGGCCACATGCCTGGCCCTAGAGACGGGGAGGCTGCAAAAGTCACTGACTCTCAGCTACTGTAAATGGGGGTTATGGCCCCTCATCCAGACTCATAAAGTAGGATATTCCCGAAATATAGGAAGGAGTTCAGATGCCAAGCGGGCAAACCTAATAACAAGTGTCTAATACTACCCACAACAAAGAGGGACCATCAACACAGGAAAATGAGAGGATGTTGGGTGATACCCTAAATGCTTGTCACATCTGTCATCTTATACTTTGAAATAAAAATCTAAACACCAAAAGGCCTGGTTACCTAGACAATGTTTCCCCCTCCTCAGTGTGTTATTAGGCATGATAATGTGCCAGTGAATAAGTCACATATCCCAGCCTCCATTATAGGTAGGCTTGGGTGGCTGATGAGCAGAAGTCATTGGTTGGGGCTTCTGGGAAATTCTGTAAAAGTGTCCTGCTCTTCTCTCTTCCCTCCTTTTTTCCCCTTCCCAGAACACAAAAGCTCCAGTAACCATCTTATGATAACCTAGCAGCTGAATATTGAAGCCATTTGCCAAGGATAGCAGAGCAAAATTCAGAAAGCCTCTGAGTATATGATGACCTGTTGTCCCAGCCCTGGACCACCTAACACAATTCTTTACGTGCTGGAAAAAATCATCTTATTTAAGCCATTGGTACTTTGAAGCTCTGTTTCTAGCAGCTGAAGGTAATTCTTACAGGTACCAGCTGTCTTCAGTGGTTTCACAGGGACTTGTCTCCTAGCAATCCAAGACGGCATCGTCCTCTGGCACATAGGAAAATCCCAGGAATGCACTTGAGGCCCCCGAGCTGCTGGCCACAGTGTCGGGAGTACAGCCAATGGACTTGGACACGGCTTCCTGGGTGAACTCTGGGTCAAAGTGTTTCAAGTCAGCAGGTCCTGCCTGTGAATAAATGCCAGCGATGAGAAGGGAACATTGGGGTCAGAGCTGCCAGAGCAACCCACAAACCCTGAAAGGGATGTTAGGCCTCCCCTCTGAGTGCCTTCTGGATACCCCTACTTAACTGTCACCCATGCATTTACATTAGTTACTTTTTTATCTTTTTAAATATGTTTTTATTGATTTCAGGGAAAGAGAGAGAAAAACATCAGATAGGCTACCTCCTGCATACTCCCATTGGGGATTGAGCCCACCACTCAGGCGTGTGCTCTGACAGGGAATCAAACCGTGACCTTCTGGTTCATGAGTCAGTGCTCAACCACTGAGCAACACTGTCTGGGCTACATTAGTCATTTTATTCTATGAGGTCCAGCGACCACTTATCAATTCCTCTAACCCCCTAGCACCTCCCCTGCCTGCTACACAATAACCCCACAACAAGTCTAGTCAACATGTACTTACTGAATGCCTACCAGGCTCTGTTCATGGCCCTGGGAATACAGGAGAACAAAATAGAGGGGGCCCCTGCTTTCACAGAGCTTATATTATGCAGAGGGTGTGAGGATGAATAATAAGCATATACACAAACAGATAATTTGGGGTATTGATAGATCTTATAAAAAATATAGCTTAGGGTAATATAGTAGAGAGTGAATGGGCTGCTTTAGCTGTTTTGTGGGAAGACCTGGGAGGGACATTGTAAAAAGGGTCACAAATTATCCATCCCCATCTAGAGGTGGAATCTCTTTCCCCATCCCTTTAATAGGAGTTAGCCATGTGACTTGCTTAGGCCAAAGGGACGTTTCCAAATGGGATGCAATCAGAGGCTTGAAAAACCACACACTGGGAGTTCCCTCTTGCTGCATTTGGAACCCAAAAGGCCATGTGATCAAGCCCAGGCCATTGTGCTGGAGTCTGAGAGGCCTCATAAAGGAGAACCGAGTTGCCCCAGCTGCCAGCCAACTGCCAGGCATGTGAGTGAGGCAAGCCTCGATCATCAACTTCCCGCTGACCTGCTAGCTGACTGCTAACATGAGAGCCCAGTAGAGTCAGCTGGCCTGGCCCAGGCCAAAGAAACTACCCAGCCAGCCCATAGAATCAGAATGAAATAAAAAATTGTTTTAAGCCACATAGTGGGTAGCTTGTTGCGCAGCAAGAGCTAAGCACTACAGCCTGTCTGTGGAAGAGGCCCAGTCTGTGGAGAAGACTGAGCCACCTGGGTTTTATGAAGTAAGCAGGAGAGCAAGTGGTAAGGTCTATAGATCCACTCTAGCATTCAAGCCTTAGCTGTAGAACCAAAGAGACCGTGGCTCCCAGCTTCTCAAAAAGGCCACAGGACACAGTGGTATAGCCCAAGACTTAGCATTCCAAGACCAGAATGTGAATCCTGGCCCTTTTTGGCCCTAGACAAGGCAGGTATTTTGTTTTCTTGTTTGTTTGTTTGTTTAGTGAACGAGGACATTGATGATAACTTATTGATAACTTATTATGATAACTTATTCAAGGCCTGGCCTTCATGATTCAGTGTTTAGAGCATTGGCCACACACCAAAGGGTTGTGGGTCCAATTCCCAGTCAAGGCTACATACCTCTGTTGAAGGTTCAATCCCTGGCCTCGGTCAGGGCATGTACAGAAGGCAACCAATCCATGTGTCTCTCTCACATTGATATTTCTCTTTATCTCTCTCCCCCCCCTTCTTACCCCCTTCTACTCTCTCTAAAAACATCAATGGAGAAAATATCCTCAGGTAAGGATTAATTAAAAAACAAAAACTTATTCAAAGTCTCACAAGTGATAGGTGACAGAGCCAGGAATCCACCCCCACTATGGCTCACTCTAAAGTTCATGCATTATATTATATTACCTTCTTGCCTAGTATTTTGCATATTATTCTCTCTCCAGGGTGTATGTTCAAATTATCCTCACTCTAGTTAAATGTCCCCAGATAAAGAAACTTTTCAGGTGCCTGGACTGAGCATACCCTATATGACAACTAATGTCAAGAATCTGGCACTCAAAGACACATTCACAAACAGATAAATCACCAAAGGAAAGATGTCAATAGTAACACTGGCAGTGTTGAGGTGTGCCGACTGCACAGATGAAGGGGATTTGACGTTGCTTGACCCTTAGAGGTGGCCAAGAGTACTCCAGTGTCCACCTCAAATGGGGTTCCTTTTTTTCATACTAGCATTGCTAATTAACATTTAAAAACTAACCACCTTCACTGTAAATCAAAGAAATAGAAGTTAAAACAATGCTAGATGCCATTTTATACTTAACATATTTGCAAAGTTAAAGGCAACCCCACGTGCTGCAGAGAGTAAGATGAGAATTCTCACACAGCTTCTACTGGTCAGAAATAGATTGCCCTCCCTAACACACAGTGAGAGCAGGATGAATCGAGAACCTAGAAACATTCACAGCCTTTGACCTGGTCACTCCCCATCTGGAATCCATCACAAGGAAGTAATCAGAATTCTGGACAATGATAGACACTTAAAGATGTTCATCAGTACATTGTGATAAATAAAAATCGTAACAACTTAAAGTTCATCGTTAGGAGCCTAGTTGAATAAATTATATCACCAGTATGGGGTTGAAATAGTATGAGCCACTTAAAATGATCCTTATAAAGTTTTATATGATTTGGGGAAATAATGGCATAGTTTTTAGCAAAGAAAAGGGGGTATGGAGAAGTATATCCTAATATATAAAAAGCCAAGGGAAAAAAAAAAGCCAAGGGCCATCATGACCGAAACAACTGGATGGACGACTGAACACAGGCTGTGTGGGTGACCAGACTGGCAGGGAGGTTAGTGAAGGATGAACAAACGACTAAACAGCAGGCTGTGTGGGGTGACCAGGCCAGCATGGGGCGGGCAGTTGGGGGTGACCAGGCTGGCAGGCAGGTGAGCAGTTAGAAGCCAGCAGTTCTGGATTGTGAGAGAAATGTCTTGAATTTCATGCACCGAGCCTCTAGTATATATATAAAATATGTCCTATGTAAATACACACACACACACACACACACACACACACACATAGAAAAACGACTGGAAGGAACCATGCCAGCTATGGTTTCTCTTGGATAGTGAGCTAATAAGTTTTTTCTTCCTGCTGCTTTAAATTTCTCTGTTTTGCATACTTTCTACAATGACTACATGCCATTTTACTTATCAGGGAAAAAGCAAACCATGATGGGGGGGATGTCTTTACAGGACTGTTCCCCCTCTGGGTGTGCTTCATGACACAGAGCACTCTAAAAACTGCAAAGGCCTGTGCCATGAGAGTTACCGGTGCTATAAATAAAGGCGCAGAAGCCTGGCTCGTCATACAGAGCTGAACTGGCAGTCAGGACTTTTGGGTTCTAGACCATTTTCTGCCTCTAACTTGCTATATGGCCTTGGACAAATCATGGAGCCTCCTGGACCCTTGGTTCTTCCATCCGTAGAGAGTTGGCCCAGATACCTCACAAACTGCCCCCAGCTCTAGCAAGCTAGAGTCTGGAACACCGTGACCTCTTACCACGTTTGGGTTGTAGGGTGGGGTCAGCCTCTTGTGGAACAAGTCATCCCAGTCTATGGGGCTGAAGAATACATGGTTCTTGATCTCCATCTGCAGAAAGAAGGTGCTGATTAGAAGCAGCCCTCTCCATGGGTTCTCCCCTCCCCACCCCTCAAGGCCCTGAGCTCCAACTCTATTGGCAACTGGCTGTCAAGCCCTAAAACCCTTGCTGAGAAAGTATCTTGTACCTCTGACTGGTTTCCTGGGACAATAGAGCAAGCATTCTGCAGCCAGACACTCCCTTTCTGGATCACCAGGAACCCAACCCCTTCCCCCCACGACATTTGTTTATTTCACATCTATTTACTGAACACCTACTTTGTGCCAGCACCAGTAAGCTTCAAATGCATGTCATTGAACAAGACAGCAGAACCTGCCCTCTGCATCCCCAGGGAATCTTGGGGACCCCGCCCCACTCTGCCTTAGTGCTTTTTGACTATTCAGAATGCAAACCAGAGAAATAGACAAGTGAATTCACTATGAAATGTTTAGAAAGGAAATCCCCAAGAAAAGCTGCAGGTTCCCAGAGACGCAGAATTTAGGACTCAGCCTTGGGCATGCTTCACCACTTCTTTCCTCCAAACCAATGTCAGTACCAACAGGACCCCCTCTCTATCTGTGTTTATCAAAGAATGATTCTCTGCATCATACAGCCACTGTATCAGAATAGTACCCCTGGGCTTGTTAAAAAGCCAGATCCAAAATATCCAAGATACCCCCCAAAATTGGTAGCACTGGTTGCCTCTAAATTAAGGAACTGGGTAGCTGGAGGGACTTTTTCTGAATATTCTTTGAATTTTGATATATGTGAATGTATATCTTATTTTTTTAAATCATACATATTTTTAAGATGCAAATTTCTATCTGGAAGGAGTGGACCAATCTTCATCAAAGTCACATTCTTTAAGCTGTCCAGGGGTGGGTAGGCAAATGCCCTGAATGTTGTTACACTTCACAGTATCTGACATGTAGGGCTGTCTGTAAAAATGCTTAAAAAGCACTTACTATGTGCTAATCATTAGCCTAAGTGCTCTGCATATCTTAATCCATTTGACTTTTGTAGCAGCTTCAAGCTAGGTGCTGTGGTTACAGATGGGGAAACTGAGGCTCACAGAACGTGAGTGTGATGGTAAAGGAGGGATCTGAACCCAGGTAGCCCGTCTCCTAGGTCACGCATCTCAACCACGATGCTGGAAGAGAAAACAAAGTTCTAGGGAGGAGAGTAGTGTGGTCTTTCTTTTATAAATCCAAATGGTCTTTGGTTGTGTAGAGAATGTAAGATTATTTTTTTAATGCCACTTTAGTAAAAAACATAAGCTTGTTCAGGGGATGGACTGAGACTTATTGATATCTATATTCTGAGTGCCTAGGCTGGGCAGTGGCAAGGAGGAAGTGCTCAGATATCCGTGAAAAGCTAGTCCAGGCAACTCTGCACAGAAGCCAGAGGAATTTATTAAGACTTAAATTGGGTCCTACCACACCCCTGCTCAAAATGCCCTAAAGCAGACCACTCACTCTCCTCCTTGTTCCCACCACAGGACTTTTGCACATGCTACTCTGTGTCTGGGATGCTTCCTCCCAGCTCTGCATGAGTGGTTCCTTCTCTCTCTTCAAGCCTCAGCTTCATTGTCCCCTCCTCAGAGAGGCCCTCCCTGACCGTAGCAGTGTGGATTAAACCCCTCTCATTATTTTCTATCTTAGCTCATTACTCATTTATTTCCTGACTAGAGGCTTGACACATGAAGATTCCTACAAGAATGGGCCTTTCTTCCCCTGGCTGCTGGCACTGCCTTTGCTCCAGCTGGAGCCGCCTTTCCACCTTCCCATGCTGCCCAGAGGCCCTGAGCGGCTGGGGCAGTGCAGAACACCCCTGGCTGCTCTCCTATGTATGCAAATTAACCAACCATCTTTGTTGGGTTAATTTGCATATTCACTCCTGATTGGCTGGTGGGTGTCGTGAAGGTATAGTCAATTTGCATCTTTCTCTTTTATTGGTGTAAATACTTGTCATACTCTGTAATAGTTGTATATAATGTTTGTTTGTTGTCTGCCCTCCCCCCAAAAAAACTTAAGGGCAGAGCCCAGTCTACTGAATCCTTAGCATCTAGTTCAATGTTTGGCGCATAGTAGGTGCCCAATAAATATTGGTTGAATAGAACTAGACTGAAGGGAGTAACCAAGCAGCAGTAGCTGAGAATATCCAAATGAACGAATTAGCAGTGTTTGGTTTTACAGACAGTTAGATGCCTGTCACTGTGCTTCTGAGCTGCCCCTGCAGGGAGGGGCCAGGGTGCCTCTGGCAAGTCACCTACAAAGTCATCTTTGGAGCCCAGCCGCTGCTTCTGGTCCTTGTGGAGAAGGGCTTGCAGGAGGTCGCAGGCAGCCACCGTCCGGCCCACAGGGATCTCTAGTGGCTGGTGCAGAATGTTCTCATACATCTGAGATATGTCTCGGCTGTAGAAGGGTGGCTGGAGAGAGGGAGAGAGCTGTAGGATCATCCATGTTCAAGTGCACACAGGTCTTAGGGACATGTGGAACAAAGCTAGGTCAGCACGTCTTATACAATGGCTCACAGGGCAGACTGGAGAGGGGCAGAGAGTCCTCTGGGTGTCTAGCCCAGTGGGGTGGGCTGCTGGGAAGCCTGAGGAGTCTCTCTTCATGGGTGTAAGACTTGGACCTCCTGGAGCATCCCTTATCCCACTCTCTTAATCTGGCTTGTGCACCAGCTTTGCATTTTGCAAAGTTCACGCTCTCCCCCTTCATCATTTCATCCCAGCCTCACAGCCATCCTTAGAGACAGGTAATAATTGTTCAGATGAGAAGACAAGGCTCAAAGAGATTAAAGCCTATGGTATAGCTAGGAAGAGAGCCAGGTCCCAACCATATCCAGAGCCCACCTTTCCTGATGCTCTTCTTCCCACCTCCTCTGCCAGCTGCTCTTCCTTCTCCAGACTCCATGGAGCCTGCTACTTCATATCACAAAGCTGCCCCAGAGTGAAGCCTGGCCTGGGGCGACTCTGCACTGCCTCCATCCAAGCAGGCAGTCCTGGATTGGGTCCCGGGCTGGTCCCACACCCTACCAGCACTATGACTTTTCTGGACCTCAGTTTCCCTTTCCATTAATTAAATTAAGAAGAACTTCATTTCCTGCAGCCACCCTCCAACGGCTGTTTTGAGGCACAAGAGGAGTAACATAAGAGACAGTGTATTATAAAGTTTCAATAACTGACAGTAATGAAAAACTGCATATAATCCTTATAATATTCACTTTGGTGTCATTTTCTTTTTTATTCTCACCTGAGTATACTTTTTCCATTAATTTCTTTATTTTTTTATTTTTTATTTTAGAGAGAATGGAAGGGAGGGAGATAAGAGGGGAGGAAAAGAAGGAGGGGAGAGAGAGAAGAACATCAATGTGAGAGAAACACGTTGACTGGTTGCCTTCGGAGTGGGGATCAAATCTGCAACCCAGGTATGTTCCCTTGACTGGGAATTGAACTGAGACCCTTCAGTCCGGTGGCCAATGCTCTAACCATTCAGTCAAACGGGCCAGGGCTGGCATAATCTTTTTTAGCTTAGAGTGGCCTGTTCAGTTCCTTGAGGAGCCTGAGCAGGTGACATAAGGGAGAGACCCACCTCCATCTCTCCCCAGAGCCAGATGTCCCGCTCACCAGGCCATGCAGCATCTCGTAGAAGACAGCGCCCAGACACCACCAGTCCACCGCCCGATCATAAGGCTCTTTACGAAGCACTTCTGGAGCCAAATACTGTTGAGGGGAAACACACTCATCTGAAAGACCCTCAGGCTCAGTCTCCCCATCTGTAAACAAGGCACTTGGAGAGAAGGATCGTGGAAGAGATGACATGGTGGGGCCACATGTCTCCTACACAAGCCATATTCCCTGCTGGGCTGTCGGGCTTTGGGAGGCCAGCTCTGTCCAGCAGACACCCTGCCACACACAAACACAGACAATGGCTCCTGCTCAGAGAGATCATCTGTCCATCGGCTCCCCTAAAACCAAGTTGAGGAGGCCCAGCTGAGATCTGATAGTGTTTGATAGCCACATACAGACTTTCAAGCATAGAGAGAAAAATGGAGCAGCTAAAGTCCTGCCCTGTGCCAGGTTGGGCGAGTTTCCCAGTCCTACAGCCTCAGCCCCACAACCCCACCCAGATATCTGTCCAAGCAACTAGTGACCCTTCTGTCAGAGTTTAAGGGAAGGTTTGAACCCCAAGGCTGCATAGAGGCATGTGTGAATTACTGCTGAGACACGTAGATTTTAAGCCCCCCGGCTCTTCATGGCTGAAAGAGGGCAGAAATGAAGGGCTTCCTTCATCACACTTGCAAGCCCTGATCTTATTGTCAGGCTAGGCCCCCCTGTTGCACACGGATTTCACCCTGTAGGACAGTGCTGTCCAGTACCACAGCCACTGTCCATATGTGGCTATCAAACACTTACAGTGTGGCTGAGATGGCCCATCAGTGTAGAATACACACTGATTTCAAAGATTTAGAAAAAAAGAAAACATCTCAATAATTTTATATTGATGGTATGTTGAAATGACAATATTTTATATACACTGAGTGGCCAGATTATTATGATCTCTGAACGCATAATAATCTGACCACTCAGTGTGTATCCTATATAATAAAAGGCTAATATGCAAATTGTCCCCTTGACCAGGAGTTCGACCAGCAGGCAGGCTGGACAACCACTCATGTCCCCTTCCCTGGCCAGGCTGGCTGGATCCCACCCATGCATGAATTCATGCACCAGCCTCTAATACACACACACACACACACACACACACACACATACATTGAGTGGCCAGATTATTATGCATTCAGAGATCATAATAATCTGACCACTCAGTGTATATATTGGGTTAATTTAAATATATTATTAAAATTAATTTCATTTGTTTGTTTTTTACTTTTTAAACATGGCTGCTGGAAATTTTAATTGAATACATTGTTTGCATTTCTGTTTCTATTTCTGACATCACTGTGACAGAGTCATCAGCAGCTGGTGGGGTCCCAGGAGCCCCCAGAGCTGATGCCCCCATTATGCAGATGAGGAAACCAAGGCTGAGTGCACAAGCAGCTCAGGAGAAGTGCTTGGGTGGAAGGAGTGAACCCCTTCAGCTGTAACCTGTCACCTCTAATCAGGAGCTGTGGCCTCAATCACTCAGCCTGCCTTCTCTTTGGAGTTTTAGCTCACCTCGGGGGTGCCACAGAATGTGGACGTGGTCTCCTCCGGCTGTACGCCTTCCTTGCAGAGGCCAAAATCTGTCAGGACTACGTGTCCCTGCAGAGGAGGGAAGTCAGGGACAGGAAGGTAGTCTAAGATAATAGAATGGCCAGGCCTAACCCCAATGCCCAATGCCCACTCCCCAGGGCAGCGCCTCTGGAGTCTGATGCCCCTACACAGGCTCAGGTTTTACTCAGCGACCCAGGGCTCTGGACTGGGAGCTGTACAGGGGGCAAAGTGGGAAGATGGCATTCCACTGTCTGCCCAGATCATCACAGACTCAGAGCCATGCCCTGTTACACTGGCAGCTCTAGAATGTCCTGGCTGGAGAGGCCGGTGGCAGAAGTCCCTTGACAGAGGACTGGGACCCAGAAAGCAGCCACACCTTGTGCAGCTAGGCAGGTGGGTGGCTGGTGGAGGTGGTGGAGCGAGTGGATACTGCGGGACTCTGCCCATAGAGCCCCTTTGGGAGCTGTCATGCCCATCCCCCCACCCATGCTGGGACACTGCCCTCACCCAAAGTTATGCCCCTCCCTAGGGCAATCCCACCCAATGACTGACTGATGCAGGGGCATAAATGCCCAGCCTACTTGCCTCAATTTGGAACAGTTCCAAAGAGCCATTCCATCTTGGGTCCTCCCTGCCCTGTAAGATCATCTGAGACCTCACTTCCAACCACAAGGAGGAGGTGAGCTTCCTCCTCTGCCCAGTCCTGCCTTTCACCCCCTTAAAGGTAAATCTCTTGAAAGTGGTCCCTGATAACATGCACCCAATGCTTCATCTCAGGGTCTGTTTCCAGGGAACCCAATCTAAGACATCGAGGGACTACCAAATCCACAAGCTTCCACCTAGCCCCACTTCTGCCCTCTATAAACCTCCAGAATACACATGTGCACACACATCTACATATATACATGGTTTTGTGTACGAATGATGCACATAAATACAGATGTACACATGTATGGGTATGTGCAAACATATATTTGAATGCATTTCTACCCAATGCGTGCACACCCATACACATACAGGTGCACAACCTTCATATGCAATCATGCACATATCCACATGTGCATACACACACACACAAACCTGGCAGTCCAAGAGAATGTTCTCTGGTTTCAAGTCCCTGCATAAAATGAGAAAAGCATGCTGTGATGGCTCAGCCACTGAGTGAGGACAGTTGAGGGTCTGGGGGCCTGGCAGAAGGACAATTCATGAAGGCTCACAGAAGTGTCCAGGGAAGTCCAGGGTGGATGGGCACTTGATCCTAGAAAGGAGGAAGCTCCCACCCTATCCAGCTGGGGGCATCCTCCTCAGACAAAGGACCAGTTCACTGGCATTTCATCAGGATTTAGGGGCCCACACAATCCCTGAGCCACAGGCCAGCTTCACCTGTAGATGATGTTGAGGGAGTGCAGGTAGCCAATGGCACTGGCCACCTCGGCGATGTAGAACCGGGCCCGGGGCTCCAGGAACCTGCGCTCCCGCTGCAGGTGGAAGAAGAGCTGGAGGAGGAGGACACTGTGAGAGGGTTTCCTGGGGGGGGGAGGGGCCTCCAGCTGCTGGAGTGCAGGGGGACAGCAGCCCAAGTCACCCCTCTCTGAATAGCAATGTACTCAGACAACAAAGGGCATATCTGCCCCTACCCCATAGAGCAGTTGTGGGTGTCCATAGGGTCAACAGGAGAGATTAATTCACACGGATTGAGCACCTACTATGTTCCAAACTCCAAGCCAGAATCTTTCCCATCTCTTATTTAATCCTAATGACTGCCTTCCAGATATCAAATATGATGCTAGTTTCACCTAAGGGGAATCTGGCATGGGTCAGAGCAGTCAGGTGACTTGCCAAGGTCACATGGCTTGCAATTGACAGAGCTGGGATTTGAAACTGGGTGGTTCAAAGATAGGTTTTTCCTCCAACCCAGGTGATAAGATTATCATGGTCAAGTCTCATGCCCTTCCTCAGCCCAGGATAGATCTGCCCGTGGGCCAGTTGCTGTGGTGTGTTTTGCTAGCACGGAAAACCTTCCAACTCCATCAGGGGAGTCGGGGATGCAGAACAAAAACTTCCCTCTCAGCATCAGGCCAAAGGCATGAGGTCATAGAGCTTAAATTTGGGGTCACTGAGGGCACCTCACTAAGAGCCAGAAGGGAACTCAACTCATGCAGCTGTGCTGCTAGGTCACCAGGGGGCCTCAGGTCTCCATTTACCAGTCACAGGCCACCCCCACCAGTGGCCTCTGTTGTAAAACGGGGGTATTGCAAACCTTGACCACAGAGCTCCTGTAACATTGACCTCAGGTGAGTCAGGAGGAAATCAATACAGATCCACATTCCAGTCCTGGCTCTGCCAGGTATGGGCTGGTGGCTGTGAGCAAGTGATTAGCTCCTGAGCCTCATTTTCTCCCCCACAAAATGGGTCTGTTGTATGGATAATGTGAGGTCATTCCAGAACCTGGTACACAGCGGGTATGTAGGATGGACAGCTCCCAGCTAAGAGCTGGCCAGGGAAGCCCCTGCAGCCCCACCCACCTCGCCTCCATTGACATAGTCCAGCACAAAGTAGAGCTTCTCCGGGGTCTGGAAGGAGTAGCGCAGGCCCACGAGGAAGGGGTGCCGCACGTTCTTCAGAAGCACATTGCGCTCCGCCATGATGTGGTTCTGCTGTGGGATCACAGACAGGGGCCGTGTCACCGCCCACCGCTCGCTGGTGGGGCTCCCACGCCCTTCCTCAGACACCCACTGTGGCTCCTTATTGCCAGGCCCAGCTGCTTGCCTAGTATTCAGAGGTCTGGGTGGGCTGTCTCATCCCCAGTCATTTCATATGGGTGCAGCTCCAGCACCCAGATCAGGGGTGATAAACAAAGAAGATATGATACATGAGGCCACATTCATGCCTTTGCTCATGCTGTTTCCCCTGCCTGGGCACCCTCTTTTCAGACCATAGAACCCTACCTTCAAGGCCAGCTGCAAGGCCACCTCCCTCAGGAAGACCACCCTTACCCACTCTCATGATATTCTTGTTAACGTTAATTCCCTCTCCCTCTGATTTTATATCCAACCCTCTATGGGCCTGCTCTCTCCAACTGGTTTGGAGTTACCAGGAAAGAGACTTGAATCAGCTAAAGAATCTGGAACTCCAGGATGGCTGTGGCTGGAAGGGCCTTTGGAGAGAAGGAAGTGTGACCCCATTCTGCACAGATGGGGTGGTGGGCACCCAGGCAGGGCAAAGGTCTGTCCACTGTGGGGCCCAAACTTCACCGGAGGGAGGCACAGGGCTGGGACTGACTCCTCCTGCAGCCTGTGGCTGATGTGGTTGGTCTGCCTTCCTTGAGAATGCTAAGTATCCTGGCACCACCTGGCCCCCTGCTAAGACCTTCTCTGCACCCAGCCCATGGACCCTTCACAGTTGGGACCCATCTGGGGAAACCACCCAAGCCTGGGAGTCTAGGAATAGGAGAAGAAATGCTTATGCCTGAGCTCTGGTACCTCTTTATTCTTTAAGATGAACTTTTTCTGCAGCACCTTCACTGCATAGAACATCCCGTCGGACTTGTGCTTGGCCAGGAGGACCTGAATGGAAGCAGAAACGCAAGGTCCCACAGGTGACCACTCCTCTGATGACCCCAGCTCCGGCCCTGCATCCTTAGGTCTGCAGGTTGTGAGCGCCCACTTTGCACTTGCAGGCAATAGGCACGGGGTGGAGGAGGCTGGAGAAGGGGAGACCTGGAATTCCCACCTTCACCATATTACTCACCTTCCCGTAGTTGCCTTTGCCAATGACTTTGAGGAAGTCAAAGTCGGTGGGCCGGGCACTGGGGGAAGAGGGAAGAGCACGGGTCAGCATTTGCAAGATTGTGAAACTCCATCCTGAGATCAGGTCCAGACTTCTTTTTCACTTTGAAGGTGGGGAATACAGGGAGCTTTCCTACAGCCCAGCCTCTTCACCACTGAAGAATGACATGTTCTCCCAGCCAAGAGGGGCTTGTAAGACTGGCCTTGCACCTGGGGATCTCATGATCAGGTAAACAACAGGTAAGGTGGGGAGAAACCCAGACACAACTGCATAGAGGTGAGGCAGCCGGCTCAAAGGCTGAGAAGGGCCTGAAGGGCAGGGAGCTGCTAAGAAGGCAGACTTTGGGGTGCATTCCAGGCCCTGGGCTCAGCATGGGCAGAGGCTGGGGAACTCAAGGGAGGTAAAGCTGGGAGGGGGTCCTGGGCCCAGGTCCCAGAGGGTCTTGAAGGTAGACCAGAGAACTTGGATTTTACTCCCAAGGCTAGGGGAGCCAGGCCTGAAGGGAGCCAGGAAGGAAAGTTACCTCAAGGACCAGAACTCACTTTGGGTTGGCTGAAGGCCCCAGGTTGATGTTCCCATTGGCCCTGGAAGGCTGAAAACATTTACAGAAAGAAGAGATTAATATCAACAGGTTCCTACACCTTGGCTTCCTTTTCTCTGGGCCCCAGGCCCTGATCCATTCTACTAGGCTACCTGCTTCCTTCCTTCTTTCTTTCTACCCTCCTCCCCACCTCCCACCTCCTATTCACCATCTCATCTGCTTTTCACAACCACCTTGGGAGGCTGCTGTCATGCCAGTTGTGCAGGTGGGAAAACTGAGACCCAGAGGGCGCTGTCCAAGGACTTACAGGCAGTTCCTCGGGGCCAATCCCATGATTTTCCACCCCATTTACTTCTTGAAGCCTTTCCCCAAGTCTCTTCTCTATTTATCCTGCAAATGGCTCACTTCTGTGAGCTCAGAGTGACCCCTGTCGACCCTCCAGTCCTGTCTGGGATGACCCACCTTCCTGGCCAGTGCTGGCGTAGGTTTCCTGAGCCGTGTAAGGAAGTGAGCCCCCTGCTGGTGGGCAGGGGAACCAAGACCCACTCACCTGTGGACTGGAAGTCCCCGCCCGGCTGGCACTAGAGTCCATTCTGTAACAGTGATAGGTTGGGTGCTGGGGGCACAAGGAGGAGAGGCCTGAGAGAGCTGGTTGGGGAGTTAGCTTCACCTAGAGCTTCAAGCACCGCTGCCCTCACCACCACCCCCCCAACCCCATCCATGCACCTGCCATAGCCTGGGCTTCTCCCACCCCAGACGCCAGCACCCCCTGCCTGGGACAGGAAAGGATACCCACTGGACCCAGCCTCTCCAATCAAACATCTCAGGAGGGAAGGAAGGAGAACAGTCAGGTAGGCTCCTCCCAGACTGAGTCTTTTTCAAGGACAGCCAAGGTAGCAAGATCCCTGTGAGTCAGGGCAGCTCCAGAAGTTCAGGGTGGCTAGGCCTGGAAGGACTCTGGCAGAGCATAAAAGTTTGCACCCTCCCCCACATTTCACAGGTGGGAAGCCTGAGGCCTAGAAAGGGACTTGCTGGGATTACACAGTTTGTGAGGGGCAGGCTGGGCTCCCCAGGCTCCCATACAAGCATGTTGTAACCCTGAATTCCTGTAGAGAGTCCCCCCACAGGCTCTGTGCTATCTCCCAGCCACAAGGACTTCTGCCTAATGCCCTTGAAAGGGCGCTGCCCTGGGGGCCGTGGACTGATGCCATGGAAAGACCCCAGAGTGTCCAGTGTCCAGTTGAGATTAAACAGATCAGCTGGTCTAGGCCCAGGGAAAGGAGGGAGCACCGTGTCTTCCCTGCCCCACCCTGCAGGCTGGAGGAGGCTAGCATAGCTAGGCCCTGACTCAGGATGTTCAAGGCCCCACAGCCCCACCCCTGCTTGGAAGGTCAAGGCCAAGAGCTGATATCTCATCTGACATCCCAGTTGCTTGCGGGAACTGCTGGGTACTATGCATCCCAAGACCACAGCCTTGGTTCTTTGTGGGGCCCGGGCTGCAGCCTGGCCTCTCTGGGTAGACACTGCCCATCCCTACAAGGGGGCACCTGGCAACCCCTCCCTTCCATGGCCTTCTTGGGAGCTGAGAAAGTGACCACAGGGAGTCCCCCAGCTCTGTGGAGGCCTGAGAAAGTGAGCTGCAGAACTACCCATAGGGAGTACAGCCTGTGCCCCAGGTCTATGCTCCTGTGATGCTGTCACACCCTCTCTTGTGCTGACTCTGATGGCCCCTCTGCCAGGCCCTGGCCTCCCCGGCCCCACATACCTGCACCAGCCTGAGGAGAGGCCTTTGAGAGAACCAGCAGTTGGAGCCGGAGGATGGGCAGTGGACAAGACAGCCTCTCTCTGTTCTCCCAACAAAGGTTGAAGTGTCTGTGCCTGGCGCCGGCCTGGCCCCAGCTCGGAACTCCCGGCAGCATCAGCACCAAGGGGGCCGTTGATGTCATGCAGGACCCAGCAGAGCTAAAGATGGGATGGGAAACCTCTGTTCCCTTGGGGACATCAGCTCCCTCTGGGAGTGGCCAACAGCTGCAAGGGAGCCCTGGAGACTCCAGGCTTGTTAGAACATGTGGGTATGGGTCAGCATGTGTGTGTGCATGTACAGGTGTTTCATGTATAGATGTGCTTCAGCCTGTGTGTCTGTCTGGTTTGTCTGCATGTCCCTGTATTGTGTCAGTATGTGAATCCATGTAGATGGCTGCCTGTGCTGTGTTATGAGTGTGTGGCATGGTGACCTTGTTTGTATGATTTTTTTCTGTGTGTTTGTGAAACTCTGACTGTATGTTTTGTGTGCATGTGTGTGTGCCTCAGGGAGGCTCTGTGCAGTGTGTCAACATGTCAGTGTGTTTCTATCTATATGTTAATGTACTTGTGTATATGCATGTGAGTTGCATGTGTGTGTCTCCATGTGTGAGTCTGCAGATGAGTATAGGTGTCTATTGATACATGTGCATGACAGTATAATTGCATGTGTGTATGTAGGTTATTGTGTGTCTGTATTCACATTGGTGCAGGTTGGTAAATCTCGTGTGTGTGTGTGTGTGTGTGTGTGTGTGTGTGTGTGTAGGTGCCTGTCTGTAAGACATACTTCCTATGGTATACCGAGGCCTGATGTGAACCATCTGGGACTGAAGAGGAGGTCTCAGGACCTCCTTCATGGCAGCTGAGAGCCCTTCACCCCACCCCCTAACTGCTCCCCAAGAACCTGAGAGGAACCTGGAGCCCAGGTGTCTGGTTCAGCCAGCTGGCCTTGATCTTTGAATGTCAAATCCTTGGCTATTAGGGCCTTTCCCTGTGGCCCCCCCAGGACTCTGGCCTGCAGTCCCCAGGACGGGGCTGGTTGGCCCACTGCTCTGCAACTATGTAAGAGGCAGGAAACATGGTCCCAGCTAGCACTTGGCTCACGAAGTTCTTGTTCCCTGGTCTGATAATTAGGTACTCATGGGTGTCTCCTCTCCCCCGGAGCTCATGAAGGAGTTGACATGGCCTGACACAGCCCCTGTTATTCTGGAACTTCCTGTGTGGCTACCACATGCCACACCCAGACCTCTGCAATTCGCCACAGTGAAGGGGTTTACGGGGCTGGGGCCCGGGGGGTTGGTCAGGAAGGGACCCGAGCCTGGGGCCCCGGGCTCTCTGTGGGCTCTGAGAGCAGGGCACTGGAGGTGTCAGCCAAGAAAACCCAAGTGAACAACCTCAGAGCCTACCACCTTCCAACAAAATAGAAATGTTGAACCAACACACAGATGGGCAGGAGTCATGTTGACAAAACATGTAGCAGAACAAGGACATTTCTTTTCAATAACAAGCCCCTGATGGGCCCTTCATTCAGCAGCACTGTTTAGAACAGGAAAATGATGGCAGTGATGACAGTAACCTAAATGTTCCACCACAAGGCGCTTTGGAATATTGCCAGTTGTAATAGCTCCCTTTTGACCTCACATCCCCATCCAGGTGCTGTCCACTTCGCGGTTCCCCTATTCAGTTCAACCCTTTTTAAAAAATATATATTTTTTATTGATTTTTTTATAGAAAGGAAGGGAGAGGAATAATTAGAAACATCGATGAGCTGCCTCTTGCACACTCCCCATACCCTGCAACCAAGGTACATGCCCTTGACTGGAATTGAACCTGGGACCCTTCAGTCCTCAGGCCGACGCTCTATCCACTGAGTTAAACCAATCAGGGCTTCAGTTCAACTCCTGGAAAGAATTGTCTGGACTCAGTCTCTATGCCTTTTTCCATTCTCTTTTGAACCCATTACAAAGAGGCGTTCACCCCAATACGGCACCGAAACTGTGGCTTCCGTGTGCCAGGACCAGTGATGGGTCCTCCGTCCTCCTCTCGCTCAGCTTCTCGGGGGGATCTGACACACCCACTCCTCCCGCTTGGCTTCAGGAGCTGCTGGGTTCCTACCTACCTCACTGACTGCTCTTCCTCCATCTCTTTGGCCGATTTACCTCCTCCTTTTACCTGAAACACTAGCCAGTCCCAGGGCTCAGCCCTTGAACCTCTGTCTACACTTGTTCCTAGTTGAGCTCAAGCACATACATGGCTTTGAGTACCAAGTGTACTCAATAATTCCCAGACATTTCTTTTCAATAACAAGCCCCTGATTGGCCCTTCATTCGGCAGCACTGTTTAGAACAGGGAAGTGACGGCAGTGATGATAGTAACCTAAATGTTGCACCACAAGGCGCTCTCTGGTTCTGATTCTCTCCTGAATTCTGGATTGAAATAGCCAACTGCTTCCTCAACCCTTCACTGGTTAAGTGTCCAGAGGCACCTCAGACTCAGCGCGTCTGAAACTAGTCTTGACTCACTTTACTTCCACTCTTCCCGGGCACTATCACTGACTCAAAAGTTCAAGCCAGCAACTTGGAATTCATTCTAGAAAGCTGGCACCTTACCCCACCTCTCCTACTCCAAGAAATCCCACGAGGCTCGAGCCTCTGAGTGTACGCAGAAACCCGGTGCTGCTACCACTTTGCGTGAATCACTGTAATAGTTGCCCTACCGACTCTATTTATTTTCTTTTTTAAAGTTTTTTTTAGTTTTTAATTTTTGGTTGTTAATCCTCACCTGGGGATATTTTTCCATTGACTTTTAGAGAGGGTGGAAGAGAGCGGGAAAGACAGAAACATCGATGTGTGAGAAAAACATCGATTGGTTGCTCCTGCACATGCCCTGACCAGGGGCCGGGTCAAGGAGGAGCCCGCAACCAAGGTACATGCCCTTGACTTGAATCAAACCCGGGACCCTTCAGTCTGCTGGCTGACGCTCTATCCACTGAGCCAAACCAGCTAGGGCTGATTCTCTATTTCTATCTTTGCCCAGTACAACCTCCTACCAAAAGCCAGAGTGACTCTTTAAACATGTAAATCAGATCATGTGACTTTGTTGCTCAAAACTCCAGTGACATCCCATCACTTGGAGGATCAAAATCCAAAGTCTTCACGCTGGTCTATGAGATTCCTCCGACCCGGCTTCTGCCTCCCTATCCACCCGTTTCCAAGCTCCCCCTCACGACACGCCAGACCCTCTTTCTGGCCGTACCTCAGACACACAGTGTGTCCTCTGGCCTCCTGCCCCCTCACCCCCCGCACTTCCTCTGCCTGGAATACTCTTCTGCAGAGCTGCCTTCCGCTGACCTCACGTGGGTCACTCAGGCCTCTTCTGATTCCTGGTGACTGCTTGTCCTGGTTTGCTGGGACTTCCAGGTTTCCCAGGATGTGGGATTTAGTGCTAAAACCAGTATGGACCTGGGCAAATAGGATGGTTGGTCACTCTACACAGCCAGTCCCACTACTCCCTCTCCACTTTCCTGCGCTATATTTTACTTCGGGACAGGTATCACTCTGACACATTCACACGCAGTGCTGTGTTTGTTTTCTGCCTTGAATGGGAACATTGACTCCAGGAGGCAAAGACTCTCTTGTTCACTGTTGACTGCAGCACCGAGAACGGGGCCTGGAAGGCAGTCGGTGCTCCCTACATATTTGACTAATGAATCAAGGGATGAATTGATAAGATAAATCACAGGACATATATAAAATGCAATATCACCCAACAGCAAACAAAACTAACATACAAGCAAAAACATATTCGTGCTACAGTGTCAAGCGAAAGAAACCAGATTTCAAAACGGTAGGTGTACCAGGGGTACTGTCTTTGTACAGAACAAAAAGACAAGGGGGCACATGGACATCTGTGTCAGCCACAGAGAAAAGTCTGAGGGCCATGACCCAAGGTGACAGTGGGTTGGCTTATTTTTTATCCTTGTACCACCGTGTAAAATCCCTGAGTCCTGGTGGGAAATTCGACATGCCCATTGCACACCCTCTCCCTCCCCCATCACCTCAACTGTGAACCCCACATCTGAGCAGCTCCTCTGCTCCTAAGGCTGCGTGCTCCCTTCTCTGCAGCTTGATTTGACTTGGTTCCTACAACGCCATGGGTTAGGAACGACCATTGTCCTGTTTGAAGGAGGAGGACACTGAGGCTCAGGGAGGTGAAGTGACTTGAGCAGGCCACATAGCCAGTAAATGATGTCACTGAACCCAGGCCTGATTCCAGGGTATTTCAGGAAGAAGTTAGGAATTTAGAAAAAGAAGGCATGAAGTTGGTGGGAAGGAAGTGAGAATGTAAATTGGTTCGTTAGGATGGAAGACCATTAGGTAGCTGAGAGGTAGAGAGTTAGTAGAGAGAGAAGGAGGCAAA
Organism: Antrozous pallidus; assembly: GCA_027563665.1. Lineage (NCBI taxonomy): Eukaryota > Metazoa > Chordata > Mammalia > Chiroptera > Vespertilionidae > Antrozous > Antrozous pallidus. The sequence goes on from CM050518.1 coordinate 74,664,240, forward strand.
GGAGGGAGGAATAGGTGGAAAGAAGTTAAGAAAATTAGGAAAGAAGGAAGCAAGGGAGGGAGGGAGAGGAGAGTTAGAAAGAAAAAGGGAATTAGGAAAAAGGGTGTTAGGAGGAAAGAAAGGAAGTAGGTAGTTAGGAAGGAAGTTGGCTAGGTAACTAGTTAGTCAGTTTGGCAGACCAGCAGGCTGGCAGGCAGGTGTCCTGCTCACAGCTGAGCCTCTCACCTGAAAACTCTGGGTCCCAGCTCAGGTCCTGGGGAGCAGCCCCGAGCACAGCTCTGCCCTCCTCTCTCTCTGAATGATTCCCCAATCCTGAATTGCCGAACAACCTTCCCAGTCAGGAATGACCTGTCATCCACTCAACTCAAACTGCGAGCCAGCTCAAGTTCAACCTCAGCAAGGCCAGCTGAGAGCGGGCCACAGAGCCTCAGTTACTAATTAACCACTGGACCTGAATCACCATGCTGGCTGCACCCACTGGCTCCTTGAAGGCCCTGCCCTGGGGACCCTTTGAACTTCTAAAAGCTACTGCACAACTAATGTGACCTTGGGCCAGCGCCCTCAGCTCCCTGAGCCTCACGTGAATTGGTGATGATGGTGTGTATCCTGCCTCACGGAGGGTCTCTGAAGTCCCTTTCAACACTGTCCCACTTCTGGTGTCTGAAATCGCCCCTCCGCTCCCAAGTTCAGCACATATGCTGACTCTCCCACACAGCCGTCCCTGACTCCATCGGCTGAGTCACTTTCCTTTTAGAGCCTGGGGAACTGACCACCCAAAAGGTTTGCTGCACACAATCTCCCCTCGCCAGCTTGTGTGATCAGCCCTGTCGTGGACACCTCCGTGGGGGGAGAGGGGACAGCTCATGCCCTCCTGAGCCAGCCTCATGCCTGACACCTCTGGCACTCTCTTGTGGTGAGCCATCGCCTGCTGCCCAGAGCTCTCCTGTGCTGGCGCTGTCCCGGCATCAAAACGTGGGAGAACTACAGCTGGCTGAGACCCAGGCCACGCTCTGCCCTTCAGAGACCCAAGTCCCAGGAACCAGGGCTCGGCTCTCCCCAGCTCCCAGGGAGGGAAGGCTTTCCTGCTTGATCAGATGGTGCCCACACTGAGGGTTCTAACCCGGGGCAAGGACAGGGCCTGGCCTGCTGGACAGGTAAGAAAAGCTCTATCTGGGGATCCCTCCTCAGCAGGCAACTCAGCCTGACTGCCACACTGCTTTCTCCAATTGCATGTCATGAAAATGTCAACAACTTCTCAGTCCTGGTAGCGCTCTACAAGCTGCCAGCTCTAACAGCGCCCCAGAGGAGCCCTGCGTCCCCCAGCCCCCGCCTCCCCCAACACACCCATCAGCATGTGACTGGCCTCCGCCCAAAGGGGCGGTGGCTGGCCCAAGTGCACCAAGCAAATCAGGGCAGAGCCCCAGTCCTGCCCGTTTCTGGAGCTGTCCAGTTCCAGCTCCACCAAGCCCCTCCCTCCCTGCACTTCCAAAGCCAGTGTTTAAAACCCCACGGAACAGCATTGGGTACAAATGTTACCTCCGATAAGGTCTAATCTCCAAAATTTATAGGGGACTCATACAACTCAACAAAAGGAAGATAATCCAATCCAAAAATGGGCAAAGGACCTAAATAGATACTTATCAAAAATGGACATACAGAAGGCCAAGAGACATATGAAAATAGGCGCAAAGTCACTAATCATCTGAGAGATGCAAATCAAAACGACAATGAGGTGCCATCTCACACCTGTCAGAATGGCTATCATCAACAAATCAACAAACGACAAATGCGGGCGAGGATGCGGAGAAAAAGGAACCCTTGTGCACTCTTGGTGGGCATGCAGACTGGTGTAGCCAAAAAACTAAAAATAGAACTCCCATTTGACCCAGTAATCTTCCAGAAATATATCCCAAGAAATCAGAAACACCAATCAGAAAAGATATGGTGTTCATAGCAAAAACAATTTACCATAGCTAAGATTTGGAAACAACCTAAGTAAGTACCCATCAGCAGATGAGTGGATTAAAAAACTGTAGTACATCTACACAGTGGAATATTACACTGCTGTAAAAAAGAAAGGATTCTTGCCCTAGCTGGTTTGGCTCAGTGGGTAGAGTGTCGGGCTGTGGACTAAAGGCTCCCAGGTTCGATTCCTGCCCAGGGCATATGCCCAGGTGGCGGGTTGATCCCCCCAGTAGGGGGCATGCAGGAGGCAGCCAATCAATGAGTTTCTCTCATCATTGATGTTTCTATCTCTCTCCCTTCATCTCTGAAATCAATTAAAATATATTTAAAATTATAATAAAGAAGACAAAACTCTTACCATTCACAATAGCATGGATGGACACAGAGAACATTATGCTAAGTGAAATAAGCCAGTCAGAGAAAGATAAATATCACATGATCTCACTCATTTGTGGAATATAATGAATAATATAAACTGATGAACAAAAATAGATCCAGAGACAGAGAAGCATCGAACAGACTGTCAAACTTCAGAGGGAAGGCAAGGGAGGGGAGTTGGGGGTAAGAGATCAAAGGACTTGTATGCATGCATATAAGCATAACCAGTGGACACAGAGAGTAGGGGGGTAAGGGTGGTCAGGGAGAGGTCAATGGGGGAAAAGGACACATATGTAATACTATACATAATACTTTAAACAAGAAAGAATTTAATAAAGAAAAAATAGTATTGGGTACACTGTATTTGAAGAATTCCAACACGCAGCAGAATGTGAAATACAAGTGGAAGCTTCTGCAAACCATCTTCAATCTCATTCCCAGAGGGATCTACTGTTACTCAATGGTGACTACCCCAGACTTTTGCTATTCCCTAATCTAGTTATCTCATACACTTCCCCCCTCCCCAGAAAAATGGGCCATACTATACATATTGTTCAGCCACTCACTTTTTGTTCCTCACACATTTTCCATATCAACACATAGAGAATCAACTCTTTTAAAAAAAACCTGCATCACATTGTATAATGTGGGATTAATTTCCCTATTCCTGTTCCCTTTAGGCTGGTGGGCATTTAGGCTGCTGTCAATTTCACAATAACGCCAACAAGGCTGAAGAGGACATCTTTGTGTTAATGTCCTGTGGCCTGCCCTGGCTGGGTAGCTCATTTGGTTAGAGCGTCATCTTGATGGGCTAAGGTTGTAGGTTTGATCCCCAGTCGGGGCACATGCAGGAGAATGTATGGATGAGTGGAACAACAAATTGATATTTCTCTTCTCTCTCTTTCTCTCTCTAATATATATCCCCATCCTGGTGCTCGTGTTTTTCTGTCTGCTAAATTGCAAGTAAAGGTGCTGGGTTAATGCTGGCCTCTCTACCAAATTACTATGTCCCAACTGGTGGTGTGGCCACCAGCAATGCCTACATTTGCCATTTCCTCTCAATGATGCTGTAGAAAGTCAACAAGGCCATTCCTTCTGTGAGGCCACTGGGGATACCCATCACCTCCCCATCTTTTTCCTTCTTCCCATTCTATCCTGCCTGTCTCTTTCTCTCTCAAATGGCCAATTCTGCTCTTTGGCTACAAAGGTCAAAGTTATATGTGTCCTCAGGGGTGAGAAGGGAAACAAGAGACTGAACCAATGAGAATCCATGTCCATACATATTCCATCCACCTTGAGATTCCTCAGCTCACTTTTCTGTGCCTTATCTGCCCTGGCCCCCTCCTCCCATTATACCCCTACCTGCACACACATGCTCACACCTGCAGACTCATCCACAGGCAGAGGGAATAACGGGCTTATGGTGAGTACCAACAAATCTATTACCTATGTGTACTGGGTGCAGAGGCCTGGGGCCAACAGAGTTCACACATAGGCCAGAAATGGGACTCCCAGTTTTTTTTAAAAGAATTTTTTGAAAGTGCTAAGTGTACAAAATTTTAAATATCAAATAAAACAATGAGGTGGATAATGAAAAAGATCAATGCCTTGTCTCATTCCTCACTTTTTTAGCTGCTTGTTTTGGCATTTACCTCCATGTATCTAAATAGCATGATTATACTGCCATTTCTCCACCTTTCAGTTTTAAAAATCAAGTGGCTTCTTCTTTCCTACTATAGAACAAATATTTAGATCTCTCCCATCCAAACATAACTTCTGCCTTTCCTAAAGTTAATGAACAACTGCATCATTGGATACTTTGAAATATTGACTACATATACATATACATCTATATCTCTCTATATAAAACCCTAATATGCAAATAGACCAAACAACTGAACAACAAGTCGCTATGATGTGTGATCACCAAGGGGGGTCACAGAACATGGCAGGTGTTGGCCATGGCAGATTGGTGGAGCAGGTGAGTGGGGGCACCTGACCAAGGCAGGGTGCTGGTCGCTGTCATTGGAGAAAGCCTCTGGTGGTTACTGAAAAATCTTTGCTCCCACATGCTGCGATCTTGCCCAGTGCTTTCACCTGCTGCTGACACCGAAGCCACCACTTGCACCTGCTGCTGGCGCCTGGCGCTGGCCCCAAGCACTCAGCGCCATCAGCAGGTGCAAACAGTGGCTGCTGGCCCTGATCAACCCTCAGGGTTTCTCCACCTCCCCCTACTCCTGAGGGGCGATCGGGGCCAGTAGCCGCCTCTTGCACCCGCTAATGGCATCGAAGCTGCTGTTGCATCCACTGCCAGCTCCAGCCCTGCTAACACCTGTTGCCTGCGTGGGCCCCCATTGCTCCACGCCATCAGCAGATGCGAGTGGGGCTGGTGCCATCAGCATGTGGGAGCGGTGGTGGTTGGAGCAGGGCTGCCAGCAGACAGGGGACCAGGGGCCATGGTGGGAGGGGTAGGGCAGGGTGCAAAGGATGGGCCGAGATCCACCCCTATGCCTACAGTAGCCTCATGGCCCACAGTTCCTTTCAAGATGCTTGAATTCATGCACTGGGCCCCTAGTAAATACATAAAAGCCTAAGTAACTGAATGACCAAATGACTGGTTGCTATAATGTGCATTGATCACCAGGGGGCAGATGCTCAACACAGGAGTTGCTCCCTGGTGGTCAGTGCACTCCCATAGCGGGAGTGCCACCACAGCCTGGAGACCACAGCAGAGCAGCAGCAAGCCTACCGGAAGGCCATGGCAAGTGCAGCAGGGTCAGGATGAGCAGAAGCAACAGGCAGCATTGACTGTTGGTTTTGACTTGATCCCCACAGGCTACACTGAGGAACCCCACTGGTGCATAAATCCATGCACCAGGCCTCTAGTATATCCTAATAAACGTAATATGCAGATTGACCATCACTCCAACACACAAGAGGGCTGCCCCCATGTGATCAAAGATCCTGCCCCCATGTGGTCACAAGATGGCCACCACAAGATGGCCAGTAGGGGAGGACAGTGGGAGGTTCCAGGCCTGCAAGGGAGGGCAGTTGTGGGCCATAAGGCCAGCAGGGGTGGGCAGTTGGGAGGACCAGGCCTGCAAGGGAGGGGCAGTTGGGGGCGATCAAGCCTGCAGGGGAGGGCAGTTAGGGGTGACCAGGCCAGCAGAGGAGGGAGTTTGGGGGCAAACAGGCTGGTAGGAGAGCAGTTAGATATCAATTAGGCTGGCAAGGTAGTGGTTAGGGGGTGATCAGGCTGGCAGGAAGAAGTGGTTAGGGGTAATCAGTGAGGCAGGCAGGCAAGCAGTTTGGAGCCAGCAGTCCTGGATTGTGAGAAGGATGTCCAACTGCAGTCAGACATCCCTCGAGGGATGTCATCCAATGACGCTTTGGATCAATGCACACTATGGCAACCAGTCATTTGGTCATTCAGTTACTGCAGTCAGACATCCCTTGAGGTGTTCCAGATTGGAGAGGGTGCAGGCTGGGCTGAGGGACACCCACTGCCTACTCCCCCATGCACAAATTTCATGCACCGGGCCTCTAGTATACCTTATAATTCTCTCTTAACCTCTCTGGTACAGCTGAAAATATCCTCTTAAAACAATAATATATAGGTTTCAGTTTGAGTTTTTTTTATCCTCCAATTCTCAGCCCTTCCTTCCCATCACTCTGAAAATTCCCTTTGTCTTTGTCCTCGATGCATGTTCTGTTTCTCGGATCCTATTTTCCTCTTTATTATTATTATTAATGATATTTATTTATATCTAAAAATGTTTTTATTAATTTTAGAGAAAGGAGAGGGAGAGAGAAATTTTGATTGGCTGCCTCATGCATACCACACCCTCTGTTGGGGGTCAAACCTGAAACTCTGGGCATATGCTCTGACTGGGAATTGAACCCATGGCTTTTCGGTGTAAGAGACAACACTCCAACCAACCTGAACCATACTGGCCAGGGTTAGGAGTTCTTTATATATTCTGGATATTAAACCCTTGTCAGATATACAATTTGCAACTATTTCCTCTCATTCTGTAGGTTGTCTTTTGACCTTCTTGATAATGTCCTTGATGCACAAAATTTTGATGAAGTTCGAACTAATCTATTTTTTCTTTTGTTGCTTGTGTTTTTGGTGTCACATCAAGAATGCATTGTCAATTTCAAGGTAAAAAATACTTACCATTGTGTTTTCTTCGAAGTGTTTTACAGTTTTAGCTTTTATATTTAGGTAGTCAATCTATTATGAGTTCATTTTGTATTATGGTGAAAGGTAGTCTTTGGATTTCATTTTTTTCAACCTTGTTTACTTTGCATCATTTCTTGAAAAAACTGTCTTTCTCCACTGAATAGACTGCACTCTTATCTAAAATCAATTAATCAATTGTCCATAGACATATAGGTTTATTTCTGGACTCTCAATTCTATTCAATTGGTCCTTATGTCTGTTCATATGCCAGTATCAGACTGCTTTGATTACTTTATCCTTGTAATAAGTTTTGAAATAAGGAAGATTGAATCCTCCAACTTTGTTCTTTTTCATGGTTGTTTTGGTTTTGGGGAGACCCTTGCAATTCCACATGAATTTAAGGATCAGCTTTTCTATTCCTGCAAAAAAAAGCCATTGGTATTTTGATAATGTTTGCATCGAATCTGTAGTATTGACAGATACTTTGGGTAGTATTGACATCTTAACAATATTAAGTCTTCCTACCCATGAACATGGGTGTCTCTCCATTTATTTAGGTCTTCTTTCATTTCTTCAATGTTTGATAGGTTTCAGTATATCTTTCATCTCCTTGTTTAAATTTATTCCAGTGAATTTTATTTTTATAGATGCCGGTATAAGTGCAATTGCTTTCTTAATTTCTTTTTTTTGGATTGTTTGTTGCAGGTATATGGAAAAATAAGTGATTTTTTGTGTTGATCTTATACCCTGCAATTATACTTTATTTACTAGTTCTAGCAGCTTTCTTTTGGATTCTTTATTCATAAAATCATGTCATCTATGAACAGAGATAGTTCTTACTTCTTTCAAATGTGGGCACATTTTATTTATTTTTCTCATCTAATTGCTCTGGCTAGAACTTCCAGTCCAGTGATAGCAGAGGTGAAGCTGGACTTCCTTGTCTTGTTCCTGACCTTGGGTAGAAAACTTTCAGTGTTTTACCATTGAGTATAAAGTCAACTGTAGGGTTTTTGTGTTTGTTTTTTTACAACCTGTTCTTAGTTTTCTGTTTTTATTGTGAAATGGTGTTGATTTTGTCAAGTGATTTTTCTGCATCAATTGAGATCATGTGTTTTCCCCCTCTCATTCTAGTAAAAGTAGATTGATTTTCTTATGTTGAACTATTCTTGTATTCCTGAGATATTTCTCTTTTTTTACTTACTCTCTTATTTTTAGGGAGCACATCTTCCAATGGCTTTCTGGAGAAAGGTGCAGAAGAGGTAAAAGTTTGTAACCTGGCTATATACAGGGTGTCCCAAAAAGTGTATACACACTTTAGCAGCCGATAGCTCAATTTTGAAAATGAAATTTATTTTAATAAACACTGCCTTTATAATTATTCAAAGTGTGTATATACATTGTAGGGGGACACCCTATATTCTGGGCAATATTCTCAACTTTATCTTTCACCATGTGTTCAATTATTTTCTTTGCAATCACATTTTAAATGTCCCAAAGTCCTTTCTTGTCTCTTAATGTTTCTTTTCCTTTTATAGCAGCCATGAATTCAGAGAGAAAAGGAGAGGGAGAGAAAGAAACATTAATGATGAGAGGTAATCATTGATTGGCTGCCTCCTACATACCCTCCACTAGGCATGGAGCCCACAACCTGACATGTTCCCTGACTGGGAATTGAACCTGTGACCTTCGGGTTCATAGGCAACGTTCAACCACTGAACCACGCTGGCTAGGTGAGGATTTAGTTTTTGACAAGTGGGAAAATAAACTCTTCTACTGTGATAGTTAAGAAAGGAACGAAAGGCGTAGGTGGAAGGAGACTGGCACATGAGGTGGCAGAAAGGTGGGGTATTCCTTCTGATAACTTCTATTTTCTCTGTGACACAGATGGGGAAGACATCTCTTGAGATAACAGGGAAGGAGGTAAAAGGAAGTCAAAGCTAACTACCTCAGAAATCCAGCTGCTTTCTGGGCAGCCCTGAGGGTTCACACCAGAGCCAGAGACTATCAGCCAAGCATCGCAACCAATCTGCTCAGTCAGATAAGTTCCTGGTCAAGGTGTGGAGAAGACAGGGTCTTGGACAGCTCCATGGTTGATACTCTTCTCGCCAAGTGGTCCATAAGAACTAAGGATATTGACAAAAAAGGGATGGTGATTGAGCATGGCACTTCTGCTACGTTCTTATCTGCTCACACAGTCTCTGGGAACCTTAACAAATTCTAACTGTTCAACTTGATATTTCTCCACCTGAAAGTTTCATGTTGCTGTTTTTGTTTTTTTAAATTGAAGTCTTTATTGAATTTTCTGCCCTTACCATTCACAAGCTGTCAAGGATCAGGCCTTTTCACATTGTTCTCTGAGTGTCCCATTGTTTATATTTCTCCATGTAGACAGTATATACTCATTTATCTTTATTCTTTGTTTCTTATCTTTAAAAGGGAATAAAAATCAGATTAGTTAGGACCCCTACCAGCAGAGAGAATGCTTTATTCTCTGCAGTAATGACAGGGTATTATTGATATTCCCTTCCTGTTTCTGGATATTTCACCATGAAAATAGAACAAATTCTGAGTGCATATCATTCAGTTGTTCAAGTTTATTTGTTTCAATAGATGGATGAAGCACACCACATTTTGTTTGTAACTTTTTATCCCTCATGAGTCAAGAGTCACTTTATCTAAAGCCAGAAGATTCTCTTAAAGAACACACACGTGTGCACACATGCACACAAACATGTACACATGGGGGCACGCATACTCTCGCACGCACGCGCGCGCACACACACACACAGCAAATACAAAAACCTAACTCCACCAAAGTGCATGTGAATGAAAGTGCAAACAAGTTTCATTTTCAAACTCTGGGATCATTCTTTCTGTTTCAGAAGCCAAACAGAGGACCTCCCTGGCCTAGGCCAGAGCTGGGCGAGGCTGCGGGCCAAAGTGTAAGTGGTGCCTCTGCTGGAGAGCCGGGCAGAGGTCACGTGGCACTGGGCACCGGCGCCAACGCCCTCCCCTCACTGCCCTCCCAGGCCAAGGTGCGATGATCTCATTTGGGGACAGGATGGGGGTGAAAGGGAGGTAGTAGGGCGGGCAGGAGGCAGATTTCTTTCTCCTTTTTTAGGATTTGGTCTCTTTCCAAAGAGTTTGACATTGGTGCACAAAGTGCTGAGGACTCAAAGGTTGGAGGCCTGGGAGCCCTTTTCCTCGAGGCCCTTGGACCTTCCTGCCTTTCTGGTAGGCAGGAGTTAAGAGTGTGGTTAGTAAATCCACACGGCAAAGCCATCCCAGCCCCACTCAGCTGTACGGACTTTGCTGCCTTCTCCTCACACCACAAAGCCAGTGAGCATCTCTGCCAAAGAACTGGTGAGTTTTGCCACTACTTAAGCAACCAAGACAGAGAGGCTCTTGGCCAATGAGGACACCACTGCGACCTCTGTAAACCCAACCCTCTGGCCCGCCCGCATTCCTCCCTGGGAGGTGTGCTCAGAGCTGCCTCTTAGGGCTGGAAGGGAAGGAGCATGTAAGTCCTGTGGGAGCTCAGCTGGGGGGCTTTCTGGTCCCTAATGAGAGAGGGTCCCCTACTGGGCAGGGACAGGAAATCAACTGAACTTTGGATTTCTCTCTTCTATGGGAACGATAAAGCTTCATATTGTAACAGGAATAGCCCTTGACTTTTTCCCAACACTGAGCCTCACATCTCCCTGTCAAAGGCGCGCGCGCGCACACACACACACACACACACACACACACACACACACTCCTCCCATGGCTGGGAGAGCAGTCTGGGGAAGGCCCAGCTCAGCCCCTGCTCCCCACCTCCGTGTGGGGCCTGCTCTCAGGCTTCAGGTTAGGCAGTGGCTCAGTGGAGGCAAGGCCTCCACTTGTACAGAAAGATCAAAGTCCCAGAGTCCCAGCAGGCCCCCCACTGCAACACTGATGGAGAGGGGTAAGAAAGGCTTAAAGGACTCAGAGAGCTCAAAGTTAGAATTCACTTTCCCATCTCCCCACTTCAAATCCTCTTTGTAAAACTCAAGAGCAGGGCATGTGAGGGACAGGTTGAGGTGATGTTATGGGGTGTGTGTATGTACCACATGCCTGGCACGCATGCTCCCCTGACTCCCACCATGGGCAACCCCTTGGCTGAGACCCATGGCTGCCAGCTTCGGGAGTCACTGTAGCTGGTGGAGCTGCTCCTCTGACCAAAGACTGACCGAGACTGATGTTAAGGGCTGGCTTTGGCTAGCTAGCCATTCAGGCTGCCTCCTCCCATACCTGACACACCGAGTGTATGGGGAACACCCATGGAACCTTAACCCCTGCCACAGAGGTGAAACGCTCTGACCGCCCGCTCAGCTGGGAACAGGACCAGGCGTGGAACACCGACAATGCCAAGTGGTCCAGAGCTGGACTCCTTTAAGAAGGCATTTGGGCTCAGAATCCCTCACTCCTGGGTAAAGTGGAGAAAGGCAGCCCAGACTCCCATCGGATCCTATGAAAACACGTGTCTGAGGTGCACCCACTTAAAGGGAGGAGCCAATGGGGTCTGGCTGTGCCGGACTGGGCGGCGGCAAAACCAAAAGACAAGAGGGGGAAGGTGCCTTCTGAGTAAATATGTTTGTGGCAGGGTCACCTGGTAGGAGGAAGGGAAACAAGGAAAGAAAAGCACAGAGATGTCAAAAAGGGCCTCTGCTCTACCAGACTGCTCTGCATTGCAAACAAAAAGAAGCTTTGGTGATAAAACAAGTTGGCTAGAGATATGGGCTGCCATAGGCAGGGCACCCCCGATCCACTCCATCAGTAATGCTCCCCCAGCAATGTCACACCCTCACTGGTGTGGCTGGGGGCAGATGAGTTCCAGGACTTGGGAGCTAAGACTCCATCTGCCCGGGGCTCCTCTGCTCCCATGTACCTTGTAGGAAGGAGCCCTGGAGAGAAGAGCAACCACCCCTGGGCAGATACAGAGCGCAGTGGGGGCACAGGTCGGGTATGAGGAACTCAGGTGAGGAAGAAAGCATCAGGCGCAGAGGGAGGCCCCAGCTGGGGTTGGAGGAGGGCCCAGCCCTGAGCCAGTCACTTTAAGGTGTCATCGGCGTTTTTGAACATGAGAATGGCATTATAGATCTTCAAGGCTGGACCCAGCTTGACGCTCATGATCTTCACAATGTCCGCCTGTGTCAGCAAAAGGAAGGCCTCGCCATCAATCATCTGAGGGTTGGGGGAGGGAAGTGGAAATCGGAGAAGGCGGAGAGGGTCATGGGGAAGGAGTGAAGGAAGGTAGGCATGTGCATGGCGATGGGGAAAGGGAGAAGGAAAATTGGAGTAAAGGATATATGGGGGAAAGGGAAGGAGGAGGGAGAAGGAAAGAAGAAGGAAAAGGAGAAAGGACAAGGGAGGGAGAAAGGAAAAAAGGAAGATAGCAATGGGGACAGAGAAGGAAAGAAAGATATCCGCTGGTGTTCCCATGTTCACACACACACGCACACACACACACACACACACACACACACACACACTCTTTCTGCTGACAGATCTGGACTTCAGTGTGTATTTGCATAATGTTTTCTGAGTCTTCACTGACAGTGGCTTCAAAAAACTGCTATTGCTGCCCTAGTCGGTTTGGTTCAGTGGTTAAAGCACAGGCCTACAGACCGAAGGGTTCTGGGTTCGATTCCAGTCAAGGCATGTGCCTCGGTTACAGGCTCCTCCCCAGCCCAGACCCTGGGAAGCAACCAATCAATGTGTTTCTATCACATCGATATTTCTCTCTGTCTTTCCTTCTCGAATCCACTCTCTCTAAAAATCAATAGAAAAATATCCTCAGGTAGAGATTAAAATAACAACAACAAAAAACCTGCTATTGCTGTCCCCACGTGAACCCACCGGTCAATCTCAGTGGTGCTAACAGACATGCGGGCATTCTGATCAATGCATCACAGCATTACCTATGAGCTCTGAGAGAAAGAGAGAGAGCTTGAGATTTCATGTAAATCTCACAAAGTCTTTGTTTCTAACTTCCATTTTATAGGAAATACACGGGATGTTGCAATAAGTTGAAAGACACTGTAAGGAAGCAATGAGACAAACCCAGGGCACCTTCTTGCAAGAGTTCTTCCAGGAGTTCCTGTGCCTCACCTGGAGATTTCTCACTACTGTAACTGCTGAGGTTGACTCTAGGTTCTTCAAAGAAAAGACTGGAGCTTGTTAACTAGTAGTTTGGGACTATGCCAGGGGACAATGGGATTACTCAAGAACATACAAGATGTTGCGTGTGTGCTGATGTATATGGAGAGTTTTCAGCCATAATCTCGGAAATGATCATATTTGACCTTGAAGGTAGAGGAGTTTGACAGGAAAATGAATAAAATGAGCCAAATGCAATGATCCACCCTAAGCAATAGCCCGAGGGCTGTAGATAGGACCAGGGAATTTCCCCAGGTTGGGATAACCTGCGAAATCCTTAGAGAGCCAAACGGGGGGATGTTTAACAGAGGCCACGCTAAAAGCTAACCAGCTGATGAGGAAACTTCTGTGCTATCCAACAGAGAGGCATGGCCCCCAGGAACCCAAGAAAGAGGGACGCTCAGGGAGCAGGAAGTTGCCCGTTTATCCAGCTACACAGTCAGCAGAGTCTGATGACCCCTCTCTGCCCTGCCCCCTCCTCTGGCACCCATTACACCCGGCACACACCTCCCTCAGAGTCCTAACCACGGGCTACCAGAAGCAGCAATTTACCATTCATCTTGAGCGCTGTCCCTGGGTGTCCTGGCTGCATCCCTTCGGCTAGAGAGAACCCACTCCATGGGGAGACCAATGCCGTGGACCAGACCTTGGAGAAGGCAATCCTCAGCCCCCACAAAGGTCTACACTGAGACTGTATGGGGTACTGTCGGTCCACCAGCACACCTCCTCGCTCTGGCCATTGCTGTTTTTTATCACAGAACATGCTGAACCGAGACACACAGCAGATGTTCCCGGGACAGATAACCCTTCTTCCAACAAGGGGACAATTCGAAGCCCAGCATGGGCTAGAGGATCAAATTCTTGGGTGGATCAGCAGCTGGCTGAACAACTGTCCTCAGAGAGTGTTCGTTTGTGATCAGCTGTTACCGAATGGAAGATCTCTAATGGACGCCACATGGTTCTGCTCTGTTTTATCAACACATGTGGTAAAGGCTTGGCTTAAATTAACACCGAAGGCTTAGTTATCAAATGTACAAGTTGTAGCCCAGCTGGGGTAATTCATTAACTGAGCACCAACCCATGCACCAGGAGGTCGCCGGTTCAATCCCCAGTCAGGGGCGTACAGGAGGCAACAGGTTGATGTTGATGTTTCTCTCTCACTGATGTTTCCATCTTGCTCCCTCTCTCTCTCTAAAATCAATAAACACATACTTTAAAAATGTACAAGTTGTATGAGGCTGGAAAGGCTTAGTAATATCAGAGGTGACAGAGTTAAGATTTAAAACAGTGATCATGAAATCAACATGATAACATTCAATAGGGAGAAATGTAAAGTCCTTCATTAGATTAATTTTAAAAAGCCAGTGGTACAAATAACACACTGGAAACTTTGGTTTGATTATAATGGATAACTGATATAAAAGCACTTAGGGACTTTCATGAACTCAAAACTGGTATGATGTGGCTATAATAAAGCTAGTGCAATCTTCAGTTTTACTCACAAAAATACAGGGTTCAAATCGAGAGGGAGAGAAAATGCCTGTTAACTGTGGGATATTCGTAAAATGGAACACTGCATGGCAATTAAATGAACAAACTAAGGGTCTACACAAGAACATGAATGAACCTCAAAAGCATCTCACTGAGTGAAAAGAGACAGACAAAAACGAGTATGTGCTGTGCGATTCCATTCACACGGCGTTCGAGGGCAGGCAAAGCTAACCTGTGGTGCTGGGTGTGAGGACAGCAGTTGCCCTGAGGCTGGGGACTGATGAAAGGGGCCGAGAAAGAACTCTCTGGTGTGACAGGAATGCTTCATATCTTGACTGCAGCATTGGGATCAGAGTGTACGCATTTCACAAAGCTGTGGGTGTGCACTTTTACGACGGGTGCCTTTCTCTCCGTGTATATCTGATCTCCATGTACACACATCTAGAGGTCAGTTCATCAACTAACAAATGCCCCGCTCTGCTGAGCGATGCGATGAAGCAGGAGGCTGTGCACGGGGCAGGGGACACATGGGTAATCCCTGTACTGTCTTCTCAATTCTGTTGTGAACCTGAAACTGCTCTAAAGTAAGAACGTCTTTTTAAAACAGAAACCAAAGCCATCTGGAGGAGCAGCCCAGGTGTTGTGATGTTCAGAGAGCGTGTGAAACGCAGGTGCAGCCTTGGACACACCCATTACGATAAGCAGATCACAACCCAGAAGGAAAGGCCCAGAATGGGAGGAGCGAGGGAGCCCCACCAAACTAGGATCTGAGGAAGAACCTGGCTGGTGGGCTGGATAGAGACATCCTCCCGGGAAAGGGGCAGACTCCTCTCTCATGGGCCTCGCTTGATGGGGGCAGGAGGGGAGCAGAGACCGCACTCCCTGGGTGAAGGGGATGTGTGCATTATTTGGGAGGAAGACCTAAACAAACTCAAAGACCCCTTCCAGTTTCAGACTCTACAGATTGGAGAGACATGATAAAGTTCTTCATTTAAGGACGACTGCCCATTCAAAGTCAGAACAGCCATTGACCGAAGCCCCACTGTATCAGTTATTCTTGTATAGCAGTGGTTCTCAACCTTTCTAATGCCGTGACCCTTTAATACAGTTCCTCGTATTGTGGTGACCCCCAACCATAAACTTATCTTCGTTGCTACTTCATAACTGTAACTTTGTTACTGTTAATGAATCACAATGTAAATATCTGTGTTTTCCGATGGTCTTAGGCGACCCTGCTAGCGGTTCTCAAAGACCATTGGAAAACACAGATATTTACATTATGACTCATTAACAGTAGCAAATTTAGAGTTATGACGTAGCAACGAAGATAAGTTTATGGTTGGGGGTCACCACAACATGAGGAACTGTATTAAAGGGTCGTGGCATTACAAAGGGTGAGAACCACTGTTGTATAGTGATATGATTTACATATTACTCTATAATATTATATACATAACTTTTACAATATAATAATATATATACTAGGATATAGCTATACTAGACATTCTGATACAATGATCCATTCATCATTTCTAATGCTCGCAGTGGCCTTGAAAGGTAGACATCATTATATCTATTTTTATCTCATTTTTACACAGAAGAAGATGCAGGCTCAGGGACAGTGAAAGGCTCAAATTGGCAGAACTGGGATTCAAACCCAACTGTCAGCAAAGCTAGCATTCTTTTATCTACAACTCGCTGCTTCTTACCTCTGGGGAGCTTTGGGGTCTTGGTTTTAAGTGTATGTTAGGATCCCTGCAGTAAATGGCAATACCTGTGCCATCAGGTATTGAAATGCACTTGAATGAACCGGCTGAAGATGCGTTTGGAGAACAAAAGATGGGGCCGAGGGCAGAGGGATGAATGGAACCTGGTCTCCAGGATGCTCCTTCCTTCCTGGGGTGGTCTCCATACAGAGAGTGCCCACGCTGGGCCACGGTCCGGTCCGTACCAATTTTCCCCAGGGGTGTGGCTATGACTACTCTCCCGCAGGTGTGACAACAGAGGACCTTCCTTATCTGGGGGCAGCACTGGTGGGGACACCTGCTTCCTGCCTCTCAGTGGGTGCTCTTTCTCTGTTCCCACTCTGCACCTGCACCTTACTTACCTCATCTTTGAAGAGTCGTGCCTGGTCCTCACAACCTGTCAGGGTCTGAACGAAGCCGAAGACCTTGGAAATCAAAGAAGATGTGTTGCCTGTTGCCAAGGATATATGGCCTTGGCACCTTCTGGGCTTGCCTGTGTTGCTTTTTCCTATCCACCTAAAAGGATCCTTACATCTCCGTGCTACTGGGTATGTGAGGCTCAGCCTGCCTCTCCCACTAGCAGCCGGCCCCTCTCCCCACCCACCAGGATGGACCATGAAAGTCTCTCCGTCAGTCCCTGCTGGGCAGCTAGGAGGGTCTGTGGATTTGAGGGAGCAGGAGATAGTGCCAGGGGCAGCTTCCAGCTCTACCCTGGAAGGCCTCCCAAACCGGGGTGTCCTGGTGAGAGGGCAGAGTCGGGAGGGGAGGAAGGGGCCGAGCTCCTCACCTCATCGATGGTCCACTTGGCCACCGTGGAGGCCGAGATGCCCGCCACGCCCGGCAGGAGCTTGCAGTGCTGCTCCCAGCACACGGAGAGGGACCGGTCAGGGTGGGCCGACAGGGATGACATGAAGAAGGACTGGTGGATGACATCGGTCGTTAGTGCTGGAAAGCAGAGGCAGAGGCTGGCAGGCCGATGCTGAGGACTAACCTGGCCCCAGGAGCCGGCCTGTACCCACGCCACTCAAGAGGACCACGGCCCTGCTGATAGCCTTGCAGAGCCAGGAGGGTGCTCCAGATCTGACTCATCTGGGCTCGCTCCTACCGGTAAAGTGGGTTCCTTGCTTTACAGACTCCCAGGTCAGCTGTTTGGAACGACCTCCTCCCCAACCCCCACCCCTCTGAGGCTGCACCCTGGGGCCCTGCAGGGAGGCTTTCTCAGAGCTGCTGCAGCATCCTGGTCCCCTTCTAGAGATACCTTGCATCCAAGAGGTGGACATCCCAGCAAGAAGCCCGCCTGTTTTTCCTCCTTTCCCAAGTCCTTTGGGGCCCTCACTAACTCGCTCTTGAATCCTGGGCAAGTCACATAGCATGGGCCTCAGTTTCCCAGCCTGTAATGAACAGGTTGGGCAAGGAAATCTCGGCGGTCTCCTCTTGTTCTCTCAAACACTGACACTCAGGGGGCTGGGAGGGCCCTACCAGCAGGGAGAGCACAGCTGAGTCCTGTCCTTGGCAGGCAGCCTTCCCCTCAGACCTGTTTGCCAGCGAACCCTGGAGCCCACACTACCCGTGGATGTGTGAGAAGTCTCCGGAACAAAATCCAGAGTGACCTGTGTCCCGTCTGTGAGAGAGCCAGCTGGAAGGACAAGGGAGCCCTTCGCAGAGGTCTGAGGCCTACGCCCCGTCCTTCGTTCTGTCCCTAGAGGGCTATAGCCTCAGGCTCTGGGAAGACTGAACTTCCCTAGCCCTCAGGACACTTCTGGAATGAACATAGGCACTCGCCCTCTGGTGGTCAGAACGTGGCCCTGCAATGGAAGCCGACCAGGTTTACCACTGAAGGTGGAAGAGGTACCTCTGCAGTCCCACCCCCAAAAGTCCTCACTCTGAGATCCTCCTCACTCAGGCCCGAGGCTGCAGGAATCCCCTTCTGTCTTCACCCAGAGGAAGCAGTAGGGAACACCACCAGGAGGGAACCAGGCAAGAGATCAGGACACACAAGAATGCCAGCAGCTTATGCGGCCATCTTGTTCGAGTCCCCCACCACCTTCTGAGATCGGCACTGTAGTCATCGGCATTTTACAGATGAGGTAACAGGTTCAGAGAGGTGGCATCGCCTGTTCAAGGTTTCACAGCAGGTGAAAGGCAGTCTGACTTCGTCCTGCCCAGGTTCAGAGACTGCTCCTGAAGCACTCGAAAAGGTTGGGTCCTGCCCAGCCACTGTGTGATGAACCGGGTGATTGTTCATGGTCTCCTCCTGACTTGAAATCATGTGCACCTCGACTGAGGCAAGATCCCCAGTGTCCCTGTTGTGTATCAGCCCTTGCTACTGGTCAGAGAGGTGACACGAATTCATCACACAACGGAAGGTGCAGTCCCTTTGTGCCTCCCCTTGGAGCATGCTGGGGGCTGAACTGCATCTCCCCAAATTCAGGTTAAAACTCTAGCCCCCAGTGCCTCAGAATGTGGCTGTAATTAGAGAAAGGGCCTTTAAAGGTGATTAGGTAGGGTGGACTCTAATCCAATCGGAGTAGTGCTCTTATAAGAAGAAGAATTTTGGACACACAGAAAGATGGGGGGAGGGGGTTTACAGGCATAGAGGAGAGACCATCTGAGGGTGCAGCAAGAAGGCAGTCATCTTCAAGGCAAGGAAAGGCCTCCGAAGAAACCAAACCCTCCACTCTTTGATCCTGGACTTTTAGTGTCCAAAAGTGTGAGAAAATAAGCGCCCCCCTCTTGGTGCTTGGTCATGACAGCCAAGCTAAAGCAAAGGGGGTTGGGAAGGGGACTGACAGTTAGGTTAGGTGCTTTGTTGTCTGTTACATCAGCAGCACAAAGCAGAACTCAGACCCGAGTTTGAATCCCAGCTCTGCTCCTGACAAGGCAAATGACCTCAGGCAAACGACTTCTCTCTCTCTGGGCCTCTCATTTCTCTTCTCTCAGGAGAGAATCCTATCCACAGCACAGGACGCTTGTGAGAGCCAGCGACCACAGTATATGGAAAGCATCTGAGACAGTGCTTGGCCTAGAGTGCTCGTAAACCCTAACAGTAACCACTATTATTGCAGGTAGCTGACATGTGAAAGGCAGTTTTCATGTTTTCTCTCTTTTCTTTTAAATGTTTATTTTTAGAGAGAGAGACATGGATTTGTTGTTCCAACCACTTCATTGCTTGCTTCTTGTAGGCGCCCTGACTGAGCATCGGGCCCTTGGTGTATCGGGACGATGCTCTAACCCAGTGGTCGGCAAACGCATCAGTCAACAGAGCCAAATGTCAACAGGACAACGATTGAAATTTCTTTTGAGAGCCAAATTTTTAAAACTTAAACTTCTAACGCCACTTCTTCAAAATAGACTCACCCAGGCTGTGGTATTTTGTGGAAGAGCCACACTCAAGGGGCCAAAGAGCCGCATGTGGCTCACGAGCCGCAGTTTGCTGACTACAGCTCTAACCAACTGTGATACCCTCCCTGCCAGGGCAGTTATATTCATGTTTTCAAATGAGGACACTGAGGCTCAGGGAAGTTCAGTGACTTGCTCAGTGTCACACAGCTAGACAGTGACAAGCCATGGCTCCCTCCCAGGGAGCCTAGAGTGAAGAACAGAGCTAGGGCATCACCTGACCCCCAGTGGAGAGCCAGAGGCCCAGAGAGGTTCTGTGCCTTTCCCCCAGACTCCCAGCAAGGCCATGGGTGAAATGGGCCTGGAACCTGTGGTCATTCGAGGCCCCAGCCTGTGCTCTTGCCACTGCTCTATGCGCCCCCAGTTATCTCAAACGAAGAGATACAACCACCTTTCCAGCTTCTCCTTCTCTCTCTCTCTCTCTTTTATAAAGGACTATTTTTTACTTTTAAAATGTTTTTATTGATTTCAGAGAGAGGGAGAGGAAGAGAGAAACATCAATGATGAGAGAGAATCACTGATTGGCTGCTTCCTGCATGCCCCCTAGTGGGGATCAAGCCCGCAACCCAGGCATGTGCCCTGACCAGGAATCGAACCATGACCTCCAGGTTCATGGGTCGATGCTCAACTACTGAGCCACACCGGCCAGACCAGCTTCTCCTTCTCTGCAAATACCCCACCATTGTAGACTCTCTGTGCAGGAGGTGGGGGCAAATGACCCGGCACTTACTTGCGAAATCTTCTTGTGTGATCTTCTGATACTTTGGAGGGCGCCCAGTCCTGGAGAGAGAGGGACCAGGCCCACGGCAGGGCATCAGCGCCTCGCCTTGCCCAAGAGGACAAGAGGCCCTGCACCCTTGCCCTCCGCACCGGCCATGATGGCGAGGCTTCTTCCTTAGGGAGAAGCCCGAGAGGTTCCTCTTACGGGCCGAGGCCTCTGAGTCGGACAGCTCCACTTTCAGCCGGTTCTGGTTTCTCTCAGCCAGGGGGCACCCCGAGAGGCAATGGTGAGCTGTGAACTTGCCTGTGATGTGGCCGGACCCGTCACAGCCAGGCGTGGGGCACTTCCTGGGGACGAAGAAGGCGTAAGTTGGGCTAAACCCGCTTGCTCCCATGAGCCCTTTCCAAGCCTGGCCCCCCTTTAGTGAGCTCTGGTTGGCCACACACAGACGCCTCGGAGCAGTGTCTGAGGGTCTCTTAGCAGGAGCCCTGCTCTCACCGGTGGTGGAAGCTGTACTTGGAGGTCCTCGTGTGCGGCAGGCCCCGGTAGCTGAGAGGGGCACAGCTCTCAGGGGAGGCAGAGCCGAGCTCTCTGGGATCTGGAGGGGCAGGAAGAAGAGTCAGCATAGGTCCTGGGGTACGGGGATGGGGATGGGATGAATGGAGAACAGGGAAGTCAGCCCTGGGAACTAGTTCCCCAGGTAGAAGGGCCCTGAGCTAGGCTGTGACACCACTTTCTGCTACTGGATATGGACCTCTCCATAGGGAATGAGGGGTTTGGCTCTCAGGTACTTTGGTGAAACCTGCAGGCCATGTCCTCTTCTCCTCGGGGGGAGTATCCAACACAGAGCTGGTGTGGGCACAGCTGTACATAAGAGCCATGTCAGGCAGATTGACATTATTCTGTTTCTGTTTCATCCCCCAGACTTTGGTAACTTCTTTTAGGCTCTGCCCATGCTTAGAGGGCAATCGAGAAGGATCAACACCCCGTGTGAGACAGATGTGGCAGCAGCAGGGAAATAGGGCTGGAGGGGGGATCCTGAGGGTGAGAACTGAGCAGTCCAATGATCGATCGGACCTCTAACCCTTGCCTGTAAGGGCCCAGAATTTATTGAACAGAGTCAGCCTTTCCTTAGCAAACACCATGCATTCTCTGTGTGGCTCATAAGCACATCTCCAAGTTAGTTCCTCTTCACACCTCAATACCCCAACCCCCACAACTGGGGAAGCCAGAGGACTGCTTAGTACAGCAGAGAGCCCTGGGGCAGGGAGGGTGCGAGGTCTCAGAGCTCAGGGAGGCCTCCAGAGTCCTGTGTGTCAGGCCTGGGCATGCTATCAAAGTGGGGGCGGTGGGGGGGAGCTCGGGGTGGGGCTGGACATCTGTAGGAAAGGATCGGCGTGCCCTGGGGGTACACACGGAGAGGAGGCTGCAGGGGATGCCCTGTCTTGGAGCACCAGCCAGCGGGGTGGATGTCCGGGTGGTCGGCGTCAATCCAGAAGTCAAAGGCATGACTCCAGCCGTCAAAGTGGAGCTGGGGAGGAAAGGCCCTTGGAAGTCAGGCATTCCCCGTGGAGCCCAGCTCAGCCGGGACGGCCTGCAGGCTCCAGGAGGCTCTCCCCATCCCCGGAGCCTGTCGGAAGCAAGATCCTGGATTGGAAGAACCAAGGGGCCAAGCCCACAATAATCTGTCTTGGCTGTCAGGTGTCCCAAGGGCTTCATCATTAAATTATGGGTGTCTCCCATCAATCCTTACGTAGATCTAGGATTATTAGGCCCATTTTACAGATGAGAGTGCTACGGCTCAGAGAGGGGAAATGACTTGCTCAAGCACACAAAAGTAAGTCACGGATGAAACTAGAATGAGATCCAAGATCTTCGAATTTAGAGCTCTTCTCCACAATGCACAGCTTCCCTCATGTCTGGCTCATGCCATGCCCTTGACCTTGAATGAATCTACAGAATTCCTGCCCAATTGGTCTGTTCACTTCCCCAGCCCAAGGGTCCCAGAGCCACCTTTATCCGATGGTCCTCCACATCCTCCACACTGGCCACACGGATCAGGGATGGGTTCCTGCGGTCCACGGCCTCCAGCTTCATGTTAACAAGAAAGCCGTGCGGGGGTTGCTGCAAGGGGACAGCAGCCTTCAGGCCGAGGCCCAGTACAGCAGTGCTGGGACTCCCAAGAAGGAGTCCAAGTGCTGTGCCTGGAAAAATGGGGGGGGTGATGGATATGGGCACATCCTAGCTGCCCAAGGGCTCCATGACTTACTGAGCTCAGCTCTGGAAGGAGAGCCAACTCACCACCTTGAAGGCCCAGGTGGGCACAGCAGAGGTCCCCGTTTCCTCCAGATATTTCTCCCAACAGAAGCTGTCAGGGTCGGGGTAGTCTGGAGAGAGGAAGACAGCACTGTCTAGGCACCCAGGCATACTGGGAGAGCTCTCTTCCCCCAAGGAGGACCAGAAGCACAAAAGAGACAGAGGCCCATGGAGGACAGACAACCTTCCCCCGCATCACCACGGCCAGCTCTTTGCGGGAGGTCCCGAGGCAGAGGGGTGCTAGCAAGCACATCACCACCTCCCCGTTTACAAAGCTGTCTGGGAACCCTGGCTCCCATTCCTCTCAACTGCCCTGTGCCTCCAGCCCCAGCCCAGCCCCCTCAGAACCTCTGTTATGTGTGGGCCCATGCAGTTCTCTGAAAGGGAAGGGAACACTTTCTTCAGTCTGGAATCCTGCACCCTTAAACCTTCACACAGTCGGGGTTTGACAGGACTCTCCTAAAATTAAAGGGTTCTCTACTCCCAGGACAGAGGCTCCTGGGGGTACTGGCATGGGACCTGGGGAGAGGGGTGTGGGGCCAGGCTTGGGGAAAGCTGTGCTCGGGCTGCACCGTCACCTTGTGGAGGTGTAAGGGGCTTTCCTTGCTTCTGGCACCAGCCAACCGGGTGGATGTAGGGGCTGCTGGGATCGCACCTGAAACCCAAGAATATATGTTACTGTCCCAAGTGAAACTTGGAGGCCCGAGCCTGTTGCCTACAACAGGATGGCACAGGGTGCACCCTAATTGTACTTCTTAGTGAGCGTTCGACAGATGGCTGGTGAGAGTGTCGGAAAACTGTAGCATTAACTGATAGCTCTCACACCACCATCTTACCTAAGAGCAAATCATGAATCCCAGGGGTCTGCTCATACTGACCTTGGTATTTCTAGATGATACACCTCATATTGCATTGTGGCTATTGCCAGTGTGGCCCAGTGGTTGTAGCATCATCCCATGCACCGAAGGGGCATGGGTTCAGTTCCCAGTCAGGGTACATACAGGAGGCAACTAATCAATGTTTCGCCTCTCTCCTTCTCCCTTAGTCTCTCTCTCTCTAAAAAGTTAATAAAAAAACGTATCTAAGAGGCATTCTAGCATTCTTAGAAGAGAGCAGCTTTATGAAACATGCACTTAATATTTTCTAAAGTCTTAACAACAAAAAAAGACCATATCTTCAAATGAAGACACACACACACACACACACACACTAGAGGCCCAGTGCACGAAATTCGTGCATGGAGGGTGGGATATGTCCCTTAGCCCAGTCTGCACCCTCTCCCAATCTGGGACCCCTTGAGGGATGTCCGACTGCCTGTTTAGGCCTGATCCTAGTAGGGCCTAAACGGGCAGTCAGAAATTCTTCTCACAATTCAGGACTGCTTGCTCCAAACTGCTCACCTGCCTGCCTCCCTGATTGCCTCTAACCGCTTCTGCCTGCCAGCCTGATTACCCACTAGCCACTACCCTGTCAGCCTAATTGATGTCTAACTGCTCCCCTGCCAGCCAGTTTGCCCCCAACTTCCCTCCTCTGTTGGCCTGGTCACCCCCAACTGCCCTCCCTTGCAGGGCCTGGAACCTCCCAATGGCCCTCCCCTGCTGGCCATCTTGTGTCCACATGGGAGCAGAATCTTTGACCACAGGGGGCAGCCCTCTTGTGTGTTGGAGTGATGGTCAATCTGCAAATTACCCTTTTATTAGATAGGATAGAGGCCTGGTGCATGGGTGGGGGCCAGCTGGTTTGCCCTGAAGAGTGTCCCAGATCAGGGTGGGGGTTCCCTTGGGGTGAGGGGCAGCCTGGGTGAGGGGCCTGGGAAGGTTTGCAGGCTGGCCACGCCCCCCAGCAACCCAAGCAGAAGTTCTGGGATCTGGGATTAATCTATGTCTACAATTAAAACTTTGTAGCCTGGAGCAGAGCCAAGCCTTCTGCTCGCTCCGTGGCAGCTATTTCTGTTTGAAACTTTGTAGCCTAGAGGGGAGGCCTAGGCCAGCAACGGCAGGCTGAAAGCTTGGCTTCCTCCATTGCCAGGGAAACCCAAGCCTCTGTTCTCTCCAGCTCAGTGGCTGTCGCCATTTCTGTATATTTTATGATTGAAACTTTGTAACATTGAGTGGAGGCCTAGGCAGGCAACTGAAAGCTTGGCTTCCTCTGTTGCCAGGAAAACCCAAGCCTTCCTCCTGCTCTCAGTGGCGGCAGCCATCTTGATTGGGGTTTATTTGCATAATCTGCTCCTGATTGGCTGGTGGGTGTGGCTGTGGGCATGGCTTGTGGGTGTGGTGCAGGCATAGTCAAATTTGCATATTAATCTTTTATTAGATAGGATATATATATATATATTTTTTTTTTGCATGTGTTTCTTATGATATACACAACCAATTATCCCCCTAAATGAATATGAATGCTAGGGCTGGGTACAGGCTACATGATGTCTAAGTTTTCAAAGTCTTGCCTCCCACCTCCTGCCATCCCCTCACCACCCCAGCCAGGTCTGGGCCCTCCCACTACCAGTAGTCGTAAGTATCGTCCCAGTTGTCAAAGTGCACGAGGAAGCGGCTGTCCACCACGTCGGTCACACTGGCCACACAGACGAGGGATGGGTTCATACGGTCCACAGCCTCCAGCTTCATGCCCACCTGGAAGCCCAGGGGTGGGGGTCTCTGGGGGCGAGAAGAGGGGCTGCCACGGCCAGGCCAGGCAGGCTAGCGCTAGCCTGGAGGCCACTGGCAAGGGAAGGAGTGGGTTCCCTAAGAGCCATGCTGAGGTCAGGGGGTGGGATAAACAGGCAGAATCATAATCGCCAGCACAGAGTCACTCAGGCACTTCTGGCCCCCAAGGTGCATTCAGAAGAATGCCTCATAATGGCAGAATATGAGTGAGTGGCAGGAAGGTACGCATTCACTCAGAGTGTACCAGGTGGAACGCAGCCTGCCCTACCCAACGAGACTGCTGTCATCACCCCCGTTTGATAAGTCAGATAACCTGCCCAGGACCACAGTTAGCACTGGTGGGGCCAGGATGGAAAAAGTTTGACTTACAAGTCTGCATCCCCTCTCCCAAGAGCGGGTAGGACCCCACCAGTCACTTGGACACCTGCAGGTATGGTCTCTGGGCTGGACTGGAGGTGCGGGGTAACTGCCCGAATGGCATGGCAGGGTCCCCGGCCCAGGGGAACCTTGGGCTTTTGATATGGTGACATTTTTAATGGGGGTCCCCTATATCTCTCAGACCATTTGCTTGGGATTAGGAGATACGTGAACTGCTGGGTAAAGCTGCCAGCTGCCTTGAACAGAGAAAAAGACAAGGTCGGGTTGTTGAGACTAAAGAGGAGAGCCTTGATGTCGGGCAAAGGGCTGGGAAAGGCAGCTCCCAGGACGGAGGCTCGGACTGCACACCCAAAACTACAGAGCAAACCAAAGCAAGAAACAAGCACGGGGCCCGGCCTGTGTGGCTCAGTGGTTGAGCATCCACCCATGAACCAGGAGGTCACGGTTCGATTCCCTGTCAGGGCACAGTCTGGGTTGTGGGCTCCATCCTCGGTGGGGGGATGTGTAGGAGGCAGCTGATGAATGATTCTCTCTTATCATTGATGTTTCTATCTTTCTCTCCCTTTCCCTTCCTCTTTGAAATCCATAAAAATATGTTAGAGAGAGAGAGAGAGAGAGAGAGAGAGAGAGAGAGAGAGAGAGAGAGAGAGAGGAGACATGCACAGTGACATTTCAGAGCCCAGGCAGAGGCAGTGCCTGGGGCCTCCGAGGGGAGGTATGGAGAAGAGGCTTTCTGTAGAGGGGACTGGGGAGAACCTATGCCCAGCTTCTCCCTCTGGCCTTGGCCCTCCCGTTTGGTAGGAGAGGCCAGAACAGAGCTGAGAGCACCGGAAGGTGAGCTCCCTCGGGTCAGTCGGATACCCGGGGCCAGCTGCCGTGACGCTGGCCCCGGGGCAGGTGTCCACTGTGGCTCAGGGGCACTCACGTGGCTTTGGCTCGCAAACAGGTGCTTGGGGGCAGCCTGAGCTCTTGTGCTGCGCAGGTACTGACTCCAGCTGAACTCCTCCTCCTTGTAACCTAGACCCCCCATGGGGGCGAACAGAGCGCCGTGCAGACAGAGGCTGGGCCGCAGCCGGGGCACCCCACACTGAAGCAGCAGCATCGGGCAGGCCTGAGGACCCCTCAGCCCTCAAGAACCTGCCCAGAGACCCATGACTGAAGCAGGAGACCTTCGGGGGACAGAACCCCAGGGCCGAGTCAGAGCAGGAGGTGGTAGAGAGGCTGGTGTGCACTGGGGTAGGGAAGGGAGCCCGCCGGGAAGAAGGGATGGGCCTGAGGGCCACTGCCTCACTGTGACCAACCTCGCCGGGCCTTACCTTTGGGGGGCTGCAGCTTGTGCCCAGTCTTCTCAAACCAGCCAGCAGGGTGGATGTCAGGGGAGTTGGCATTGATCCAGAAGTCATGGCACTCAGAATACCCATCAAAATGCAGTCGGAGACGATAGCCACACACCTGGCCCCATGAGGGGGAATCACAGGGACCCTAAGGCCAGCAGACACCCACTCCCTTGCCTTCACCTCTCCTGCCCAGCCTGGTCACCTCGGGGGCTCTAATGCTAGCAGGCTCCCCACCTCCCTTCGCTCCCAGGTTTCCGCCTATCCTGAACCTTGTGCTGTTCTCTGCTGCAATGAGGACAGTTCGTGTGCTTGTGAGCTCTGAGTTCTGGGTACAAGACAGGCACATCTGGTGGCATCCTCCTGCCCTTTCAGACCTAGACGGAAGCCCATGGGCACCTACCAGGGCTCAGGCTTGCTCAGGGCCCCCCTGACCTTTCTTTCTGCTTCTTCTCTCACTGCTCCCCAGTTGCACACTCCGGCCTCACTGAGTGAATAGCAGCTCCTTGAACACGAGGCCCATTTCACACCCTAGAGCCCTTGCTCACTTTGCTCCTTTTGCCTGGGACACCCTAGCCATTCACAACTCGTCTCTCAAGGCTCAGCAGAGGAGCCCCTTCCTCGGTGAAGCTTCTCCTGCCTCCTCAGGGCCTCTCTGCTCACGCCGGCCCCACATCTGTGGGGTGTCACGGATATGTTTACCAGGCTGCTTCCCACACAACTGTGGGCTCCTAGATGACAAGCACCTTGTTGGACTCCTGCCAACGCCCCCGCCCTTAGGACCTCCTCGAGGTCGCCCAGCACTGAAGAATACACCCACTTAGAGCCATCACCACCCTCACACTCGATCTTGTGTTTGTTCGTTTTTCGTCTTTCTATGTGTGCCACCTTCAATGTGTTTTCTGAGGGCAGGAGGGTGCCTCCCTCCTCTGAGCCCCAGCCCTGGGTGCTGCTGGCAGCTCCATCAGCGCATCCTGAGCGACACCAGCAGACGGTGGTGCCAGCCCCGGCTCACCTCGGCCACGGTGAGGATGAAGTACATGGACGGGTGCTGAGGGTCGATGCCTTCCAACTTCATGCCCGTTCTGAAGCCATTCTTGTTATGAGTGACTGCCTGGTACTGTCAACGCACAGATTGGAGAGGACCCAGCTTCCATCCAGCCTTATCCTTGCCTAGTGGGCTTGGGGTGAAGGAGCTGCCTTTAGGCGCCACCCGCCGGTACTACCAAAGGGATAACTTATTTAGGGGTCTCTAGTGCAGGGATTCAGAGGGGGACAGAATAGTGCCCAGGTCCCTTGAAAAATGTGCATTGAGTCAGGGTTGGACTTAAGGGTTCTCTCTCTCTCTCTCGTCCAAGTCATTTAAATATCACTATACAGAACTGAACAGAAGGTACCAGAATTCAAAAGGCTGCAGGCCCAGTGATGGGTGAGCCTGGTTCCACCTCCCAATTTCTTCCCACCCTGAACGTCCCTTACTGTGGACTCTTCTCTGCTCTGGGTCCCCAACCAGTCTCTCCCCTTTCCATTCTGACGTCCCTTTAAGAGATGTCAGACACAGAAAACACCAGGAGGCCTGAGTAGGGTGGGGAGTTCTCGACTGGGAATACAAGCATCTCTGAGGCGGAAGTTGCCTCACTCACGTCCTGGAAGAGGCTGAGCGGGGCGGTGATGGCCTTCTGCTCCTCCAGGTAAGACTCCCAGGACCAGCCTTCCTTCTTCTCCCCTGACGCTGTGGACAGGAGACAGCTTACATGGGAGAGTAGGGATGGAGATGGAGAAGGCCTGAGGGCCAGAGCTGGCTGTGGACGAACTTTGTCCCATTTTTCTTAGAACCAAAGGGTCAGAATGGGGACCAGAACAGCAAGGTCAGACCAATGACGGGTACAGACTTGCTCATACTACCAAAGGGAAGCAATGCCACGTGATGCTCAAGTCCTTGGATACTGAGCCTGGCAGCAAGGCCTCCTTACGACGGGATCGAGGCTAAACAAACAGATGAGATAACCCCGACAAAGAACACACTTATCCTACTAATCCCACAAACCATAAACATTGTTTTTTTCTCATACCCCCTCACACACACTAGCTGATGCTTACCTACATCTGTACAACACACCATCACAACTGTAACCTGCACTCCTAGCCTCACGCCTCCAAATGCGCGCCCACACAATACCTGAATACGTATCCACAGGCCACATACCGGGCTGGCTGCCGCTCCACTCCTCACTTTCGGGAATGCTAGCAGTGGGCTGGCCCTCTGGGTCCTTCCTTTCCTCTCGCTTCTCCTGTGGAAGGCAAGCCTGATCCCAGCTTCCTGTCCCCATAAATTTGAGAGAAGTCCCCGTCTCTATTTCTGGCTCCTGCCTGGCTCTCTCTGGCCACATGGTGTTTTGCCCCAAACAGGTGGAATTGCTCGTAGGCCACCAGAAGGAATGCAGTTCCAGGAGACAACCTCCTGCCACTTGGACATAGAGTCCCATGAACACCCCCTTCACCGCCACCACCAGTGCCACAACCGGCCTATAATTCACCTCACCCCCAGGTCGGGGAACAGGACACAAACGCCTGCCTGTGCTGATTCTGACTGCCCACTGGGACTCTCCTGCTGTTTCTTCCAGCTTCTCCGCAACTAGAGCCCTGTGCTCCCTGGCTCTGGCCTGGTGACTGGGCTCCTGTATGGAGCCTTCCATCTATCCACCCAGCTCCCCTGGGTGCCGTGCATGGGAGTGTGTTTTAGGCCTGGCACTGGACTGAGATGGGAGCTCTAGGAAAGCAGCAGAGTGATTTATTCATCCCCCTCCAGCCAGGTGCAGGGCCTGACTCAGAATGAGCCCCCAAAATATGACGAGTGAGTCATTAAGTGTCTTCCCTGGCCCGCTCCCATGACCTGGATTGATGGAGAGGATAGTGGGATGGAGGATAGCCTCTGGCCGCCCCCTTCCCTTCCACTGTCCTCTTCCTACCAGGGCATCTGGCTCCGACTCCTCTGACGGGCTGTGGTACTCCCTGTACTTCCTCTTCTTCACGGGTTTGAGGAGCTCGGAAGAGCTGGTGTAGTATTTCTGGCCCGAGGAGTTCTCCACTATGACTGACCTGAGGGAGGGGCAGCCTGAAGGGAAGAACCACTGGCCCACCAGGCACCGCCCAGCCCCTCTCCGAAGCCATAAGCAGAAACGGGATTTTGGGTCCCCAAAGCGGAGCAAGTGGAGGGGTAAGCCCTGCGCCTTACCGCTCCTGAAACAGCGGCGGGCAGCCCTCCCTGGAGGAGCCAGGATCTGGACGGGAGCCTTGCTGAGGATCACACGCCTGGCACTGACAGGTGGCACCATTCTCCGGGGGGTCTTGCGGGGGATCTCCTGGAGGGTCCTGGGGGAGGTCCGCTGTGGGGGCCAAAGGGGCCTCAGGCCCTCCACCCCATCCCAGCCACACCCAGGCTCCTCCCACTTCGGAGCCCACGTCCCCCCAGGCCCTGGCCTCCCCCTTGGTCCTACCTCCTCGGGCTTCTCTACTGGCCACCGCCCTGCACCGCCCCCCCAAGCCTTCCCCACCTACGACCAACCCCTGGGCGCACCTGCAGGAACCCGGCCTCGCCCCCCGACCGTGGCTCCACCCGCGCGGGGTCACACACATCCCCCCCCCCCCGCCCAGCCCCCAGCTCAGGCCTGGGCTCCTACCCGGCTGTTGGGTGCCCGCATCGCCGCCTCCCGCGGGCGCCTGGCCAGCTTCGTACTCGGCCACACCTTCCCGACGCAGCTCGGGGCTTGGGGGCTGCTCGGCTCCCACCATGTTCCGTGGCGCGCACTCCCTTGGCCGGCCCTGGAGCGCGGGAGGGTCTCAGGACGGTGACTCGGTGATTCGTACCCGCTTTGGACCCACCTCCAGTCTCACGGGCCCTCTCCCACCGGCTCACCCAGGCCACGCCCCCCGCATCCCGCTGGGTTCCGCCCCACCCAGGCCACGCCCCCAGAGCCCACTCCCCACTCCCCAAGCCTCTAGAACCCCTGGTGACTCCCAGCCGAGCGCCCTGTCCCTCACCCAAAGCCCCGCCCACGGAGTCCTACATCCCCACCGGCTCCCCCCACTTTCCGCCTCTGGCCCCGCCAGCCCCACCCGCAGCTGAGGCTGGACCCCGCCAATCCCCAGAGACACTGACCCGCAGGCCGCCCCCAGGAGGCGGGGCCGGGGCCTCGGCCTCGGTCCACCCCAGAAGCCGCACTGTGCTGGCACCGGAGCTGGCCGCCTGCCCTGCGCTCAACTGCGGCAGAACGGTGGCCATGACAGGTACGCTGCCGGGCACTCGCTGCGGGGCGCCCACAGGGATCGGCTCCCGTGGGAAGCAGGACACATCCAGGGAACTGCTGGGAGGGCCAAGGGTGGCAGAGCTGGCTGTGAACAGATACCCAGTCAGACACCACACAGGTGAGCCTGGTGGCTCTTCCCCGCAAACTGCCGTGCATGTGTAGGCGGGTGAACAGTACCATCTCCTCCCCAGGGTCCACACCTGCTGGGGCAGGCATGGGGATGCTCCTCCTCCCAAGATTCCCTGGCTTGGTTCACCTGGAATGATGAAGGCAGTAGTGGGCAGGTGAGGGTCAGAACCTGGGCTGCCCCTGGCCACCAGGTGCACGCTGACCTCCCCTGTAGAGGGCCCCTTCAGGGTTCTCAGCATCTCCGTTTCAGCATGCCCCTCCATCCTGGTAGGCCTACAACCAGAACACAGCCCCCACGGTGGTCAGGGAGGGAGAGGGGGCTTGGAGGAGGAGGCCCAGCCTCAGAGAAAAGTGTGAGCCCCGAGGGGAGTAGAGTGTTTCAGGAACATAACATTTAAGTCTGACACCTGGCTGTAACCAGGTCACCCAGGTGAGGGCTCTGGCCAGGCCCTGCACTTCCCCTCAGGTGGTAAGATGGGCATGTGTGATGGTGGTTTGTCAACTGTGACATACAGAGCTGACTCTGGGGAGTATGTCTCAGGCCAAGGTTCTGTCTTCATGACAGAGCCCAGGCCAAGTCCAACCCCCACCTCCATCCCCGACAGAATCACTCCCTTCTCCATCTGGGATCTTGGAGCCCTCCAGCACCAGGTTATCGCTCATTTGTACAGGCCCATTTCCCCAGGAGGTGGTCTTTCCTGAGCATGTGCTTTTATGCCACCTGTCCACCACGCCCTCCCCAAGCACAGTGGGCACTTAAACATTTGTTGCATAGCCCTGGCCAGTAAGGCTCAGTTGTTTGGGTGTCATCCCATGTACCAGAAAAGGTTGCCTGTTGATTTCCCATCAGGGCACATGCCCCAGTTGTGGGCTTGATTCCCAGTGGGGGGCATGCAGGTGGTAGTCAATCGATTTTCTCTCATCACTGATGTTTCCATCTCTCTCTCCCTCTCCCTTCTTTTCTGAAATCAATAAAAATATATTTTAAAAACATAAAGAGGTGGTTGAACAGGTAAATATAGGGGAACAAAAGACCTAGTGGCATAAATATACTTAATATCGATCATTACTTAACTCCTAAAATGTGTTAGCCACTGTCCTAGATGTCTTACCAACTCTGTCCAGTAGAATTTTCTGTGATGATGGGAATGTCCAACACACTAGGCACTAGTTACATGTGGTTACTGAGCACTTGAAAGGTGGCTGATGTGACTTGAGAAATAGAATTTTTAATCTTATTTAATTTACATTTAAATAAGTGGCCATAGTTATTGTATTGAAAAGCACAACTTTATACAAATTTTAATTGCTTGTTGGCTCTGTCTTCAAACCACGTCTCAAAGTCTGACCACTCTTCTCCATGTCCATTGCCTCCATGCTAGGCCCACCCACCATCAGCTCTCCTTGGTTTTAGAAACTGCCTCCTAACCCATTTCCTGTTCTTTCTCTCCTGTCCCCCTGTAGTCTATTCTCCAGTGAGAGCTTTTAAAGTGTAGGTCACATTATTTATTATCCAAAATTCTTCAATGGCTCTTCATTGCCCTTAAAATCAGATAAAAATGCTTTATCCTATAGAATCTAACCCGTCTTCCTCTCTACCTTCATCTTCCACCCTCTTCCCCATGTCTCCACCCTGGACAGGATCTGGTTTCCTTCTATTGCTTGACATACCACTTTCGAGCCTTGGCCTTGGCTGTTCCCTCCACCTGGAATGCTCTTCCCAAAGATGTCTGCTTGGCTGCCTTCTTCCCATCCTCCAGGCCTCAGTTCAGGGGTCACCTCATCAGAAGAGTTCTTTCCTAACGTCTCAAAGTAGCAGCTCACCCCTCACCCTTTTTTACTGCTCATCTCATTAATGTGTTTATTTCCTTCATTATAATCAGCAATGATCTTCATTAATCAATAATGATCTTTATGTTTGATCAGTTATCTTCACATAAATGTAAGCTCTATGAGGGCAAAGATGTCATCTGTCTTGTTCACTTTTGCTTCCCTGGCACTTGGAATGGTGCCTGGCACACATTAGGTACTCAACAAGTATGTGTGTTGGATTTCTGTAATGTCAACTTATTAATAAAAAGCACAGTGTGGCCGAAACCTGTTTGGCTCAGTGGATGGAGTGTCGGCCTGCAGACTGATGGGTCCCAGGTTGGATTCAGGTCAGGGGCATGTACCTTGGTTGCGGGCGCATCCCCAGTGGGGGGTGTGCAGGAGATGGTTAGAGCATCTGTCTGTGGACTGAAGGATCACAAATTCCATTCCCTTCAAGGGTGAATGCCTTGGTTTCAGGCTCGATCCCAGCCCTGGCTGGGGCATGTGAGGGAGACAACTAATCAATTTATCTCTCTTACATTGCTGTTACTCTCTGTCTGTATCTCTCCCTTCACTCTCTTTAAAAATCAATGAAAAAAACATCCTCAGTTGAAAATTATATTATAAAAATATCCCCAGTTGAGGATTATAAAACCAGTTGATACTTGGTTGCTTTAAGGTGTACTTGACAGTGGCTTCTGGCATACAAATTAAAGGAAATAATGTGAGCCTAGTCTTTTTTCTTTTTTTAAAATAATGAAGCACTTATTTATTTATTTTTTAATGGTACAGCTAATTTATTTATTTGTTTGTTTGTTTGTTTTTTAATCCTCACCGGAGGAATTTTTTCCATTGATTTTTTAGAGAGAGTGGAAGAGAGAGGGAAAGACAGAAATATCGATGTTAGAGAGACACATCGGTTGGTTGCCTCTGGCATGAGTCCTGACCAGGGACAGGGACAGGGAGGAGCCTGCAACGGAGGTACATGCCCTTGACTGGAATCGGACCCAGGACTGGAATCAGTCCACAGGCCTATGCTTTATCCACTGAGCCAAACCGGCTAGGGCTGAGCCTAGTCCTAAGACAGAGTTAAAACAGTTTGAATCTCAATTCCACTACTTAATACCTATTACTCTAAATAGCTTACCCTCTCTAAGCTCAGTTTCCTCCTGTGTAAAATGAACCTGGTAATAGTATCTACCTAAAGGGCTTTAAGATTAAATGAAAAAAAAATCTGTGAAATCTTGATAGCCGTAGGCCTTCAACATATTCCAATCCACTCCCTTTTAACAGAAATTCCAGGGAACTTGGTGGCTTCTGGCTAATAAAACCAAAGCTGCTTGCTTGCAAAATTAGCTTACAATGGTTGCTGTCTCTCCCACCCTCCCTTCCTGATGTTCTTTTGAATTTATTTTCCAGCATTTCCTTTCTAAAATAGAGTCCATCCTCCACATTATAGAGTGTATACTCAGTTTGGCAAAGGCCAGATATGTAACCTGATTAAGTAAGGCAACATTCAAACCAAGGTCTGTTTCCCCTTTTATATTTATAAAATAGAATTCCCTGAATTTCAATTCCAATTATTTTGCTTTGCACAGCTGACATACTATTTGTACCATTTAAGTTCTTTTCAATAGTCAATCTGTTTATGCAAAACATTGTCAGTCATTCATAGCGACTGTGGTTACTCTTGAAAGAATTCCATTCTGTTTGCAACCTATCCCATGTTTTAGGGGAGGGATTGAAAGGACTGCCCTTCTGTTCAGGCTTGCTGCCTTTTCTCCAGCACACACTGCAGGGCCAGCCAGGTGTCAGCACCATTCTGTGCTCTGGGAAGACAATCTCCAACAAGACTAACTGCTCTCATGGAGCTTATATTCTAGAAATAAGGGATAAACTTGAGGCTAGGGATAAATTTGAAAATCATCATGAAGAGATGGCCTCGAAAACCTTAGGACAGAGAATGAAGCAAAAAGTGGGAACCTTTGAGCATGCCAAGGTTTGTAGGATGGGGAGTGGATGCTCTAGCAAAAGAGACTGGGAAGGAATGTGCAATGTGGTGAGAAGGGATGCAGAAGAGTCTGGGCTTCTGGAGGACACGGGAGGCAGTGTTTCAGGAAGGTGGAGCTGCTCAGCGGTGTTGGGTGCCACTGACAGATCAAGTCAGATGTGGGCTAAGAGCTGGCCATTTTAGCAATAAGGAGGTCATCGGAAACCTCAAGAACCACTTCAGAAGAGCTGTGGACACAAAAACCTGATCGGAGTGGGTTTTAAAGAGAAATTTTTTAATGAAAAAAAACTACAACAAAACAAAACAAGAACTTGATCAGTTTAGTATTTATTGAGCGCCTACTCTGTGCCAGACGCTCTTCTAGACGATGCAGGTTTACCAGTGACCAAGGCAGCACCTCTGCCGAAGAGTCCACATTCCAGTGGGGAGACTGACACTAAGGATTGGTCCTGTACGGAAATAGACAAGGGTCTAAGAACTCTTTCGAGGGATTGGAATGTGAAGGAGAGCATGGAAATGGTACTTGGAGAGTGATGTGGTCTCAAGGAAGATATTGTTTGTTTGTTTTGCTTTTAAAAACAGGAAATGTTACAGCATGTTTGCAGCTGATGAAAATGAAACCACAGAGAAGAAGAAATGGACAGTGTGGGAGAAAAAGAATAATCTAGAAGACAAGCCCTTGCGTGTGCAGGAGGGAGAGGATCACCCTGTGCACTGTGTGTTGGGACCCATTGCATGTGGTTGTGGGCTCTTGGCTGCAGCACCTACTATTTCTATGGTCTTTCTCCCTAACAATTGGCTTTCTGAAGCCTGGAAGTGCCTCCTCTGTGACTTGAATTCACCCTTCCTTTGCCGCTACCACCCCTCTATTTGAAGCTTACACAACATTTTCATAAGCAATGCCCCGCTATATCCACACAGCAGCACAACTGGTCTGATGTGGCTCCCAGGCCTGAGCCAGGTGCAAGGAATCTGAGCACTCCACCCCTGCAATTGGGTCACACGTGCAGAACCTCACTTCTGTGGCTTCTGCACCTGCTGTTCCTTCTGCTTGGTACAGTTCCCATCTTTCTGGAAAATTCCTAATCATCCTTCAAGATGCAGCTTGAGTGACTCCCAGAATCCACCCCCAAAACAAAGTTAATCACTCTCTCTCCTGTGTTCCACTCCACCACAATCTGTGCATTAACTTCTCCGTCTCCCCAGACACAGAACAAAGCACCTGGTGTGCAGAGAGCTGGACCCAGAGATGGCACTCCACAAACAGTCACTGAGTGACTGAATCACAGAGGTGGGAGGAAAGGCTGGTCAATAACGTAAGAAACAAATGGTACTGAAATATATAAATGGCTTAGCCATTCTTGCCTTGGGGACTAGAATACTATTTCCTCCTTCTGTGCTGCTCAGAGGCTGGGGGTGGGGGAGATAAAGTGGGAGGTCCCAGCCCCGGTGAAAGCTGTCGCTGATGGCTCTCAGCTGTTAGCTTCTCTGGGAATTGCCCTCAGCCAAGGGAGCTGCCTGCTGCTGCCCTGGAGCGGCTATCCAGTTGACTAGTTGATGTCCTCCTATCTAATAAAAAGGGAATATGCTAATTGACCATCACTCCATCACAATGATGGCTGCACCCACAGCTGAGGCCAAGTGCCCATAAGGAGCCTTAATGAGCAATCAGCAGGGACCTGAAGCTACACCCTCCCACTCCATGTGGGGCTTAATAGGGGACCTCAGGCCGTGCCCTCCGCTCCCCTCCCCGCCCTGGCATCAGGGCTGGGGGACCTCAGGTGGAATCTCCTGCCTTGGCACCAAGCTGGGGGACATCAGGCCACACCCCCCACCTGGTGAGGCTTGACAGGGACTTCAGGCCTTGCCCCCTACCCTGGTGCCAGGCTGGGGGACCTGAGGCCATGCCCCCACCTGGCAGAGCTTGAAGGGGGGACTTCAAGGTGGCCTTCCTGTCTTGGTGCTGGGCTAGAGGACCTCAGCCTGCTCTCCCCACCCCAGTGCCAGGCCAGGGGACCTCAGGATGTGCCCCCCACCAGGTGGCGATTGATAGGGGACTTCAGGCCATGCCCTCTACCCTGGCACCAGGCTGGGGGACCTCAGGCCAGGCTCCCCACTAAGCAGGGCTTGACACAGGACCTCAAGGTGCACTGGGTTGGGGGAACTCAGGCCACACACCCTGCCCAGTGGGGCTTGAAGGGGGACCTGAGGTTGCACCCCCCTGCCAGTGGGGCTTGATGGGGGACCTGAGGCTGTGCCCCCTCCTGTGTGCCAGGCTGGGGGACCTGAAGCTGTGCTCCCCTCCAACCTAGCAGGGCTTGACAGGGGACCTCAGACCATGCCAAGCATGAGGTCCCCTGTCAAGCCCTGCCCCCACCTGGCAGGGCTTGATGGGAACATCAAGGCATGGCCCCTGTCCTGGCACCATGCCAGGGGACCTGAAGCTATGCCCTAGCAGGGCTCGACAAGGATGGAACTGATCGGATCTGGATCTAGCCCAATGGGGGCGGGGGTAACTGGGTCTGGTTCTCATGAGATTTTGAGGCGCATGTGGGTGGCCGAGGACTTGATTCTGGGTCCCTTTTAATGTGCACGAATTCTGTGCCCCGGGCCAATAGTAAGTTATAAAGGCCCGGCCCCCTTGACTCAATTTGGAACACCTTTGCAAGGCCATCTTCGCTCCAGAGCTTCCCTTGGGACAGGCTGAGGCCTCTGTTGAGACTACACAGGCAGTTCAACTTCTTTGCCCAATGACCCTCCTGTAGGGGTGATATTTCCAAGGGCACCCCAACAAACCTACATTCAAGCCTCCCTCTCAAAGTCTGTTTCCTGGGAACCTGACCTAAAACAATCGTTGGTTCCCCAGTGCAGAGCTGTGTCTGGCACATAGCAGATGCTCAAGAAATACTTTCTGAATAAATGTGCTGTGTTTATTTTTCCTTGGTCTCTCTGTCGGCCAAGGTCCCCCCACATGTTGCCCCTCAAGGCCTCCTCGTATGCAACAGACACCCAATAAATGTCCTCGCCTTAGGTGCCGGGAGTAGGGAGCTAGGTCCTAGACAGATACCCCCTGCTCCCCCGCCACACACACACACACACACTAGGTCCTAGAGAGATACCCCACACACCACACACCACACACACACACACACACACACTAGGTCCTAGACAGATACCCCCTCACATACCACACACATACCACACACACACACACACACACACACACACTAGGTCCTAGACAGATACCCCCTCACACACCACACACACACACACACACACACACACACACACACACACTAGGTCCTAGACAGATACCCCCTCACACACCACACACACACACACACACACACACACACAGACACGGCCGGACCCCGGGGGTGCGGGGTGCGGGGAGGGGGAAGGGGTGGGGTGGGAGCGGGGTCCGGGGCAGCAGCCCTCGCCCGCCTTCCAGCCAGGTCTCCGGGATCAGCAGAGCCGGCGGCGCCGGGCGGTCACTGGTCCGTGAGCCTCGCAGAAAGATTACTTTTTAAAACGCCAAAATGGCGGAATTCTTTTATTCTTTCCCACTAGGGCAGAAGACAATAATTACCCAATTTCCCGTTATAAAAATCGGAGGAAAAAGTTTGCCGAATGACCCATTTCCCCAGAAAAGCCAACCCCGCCCTCCACCAGAGCCTCCGCTCACGAAACCTCCTGACTCGCCGCGTTTCTCCAGGAACGAAGCTCCTCTCCCGGCTGCGGGTCGGGGCCCGCGGCCGCGCGGGGACACCCAGCCCCGCACCGCGGGGCCCGCCGCTCTCCGCCCGGACCCCTCCGGCTCCCTCCCCCCCGAGCCGCCTCCTCCGCCCGCGGAGCCGCACAGCGAGCGGGCAGGAGCCGCACCGCGGGGCCGCAGACCGGGGCGGTCGCTGCGCGGGGCGGGGCCGGGCTGCGCGGCAGTCCCGCACCCCGGGTCCGAGCCCCCTGGCCTGCGATCTCCCTACCTGCGAGGCCAGCCAGGGGCCGCCCAGCGCCGAGCTGCGGTCTGAGCCGGCTCGGCCCGCGCCTGCGCGCACTGGGGGCCGGGCCCGCCTCCCTGCAGGACGCGGGGTGCGGGCCGCGCGCCTCACAGGTTTGGGGGGCGTGGGGCCCGCGCGATCGGCGGCGCCCGCGCCCTCTGCTTGCCTTCCTGCGCAGCCAGGCCGGCTCCTACCCTGGAACCCGCTCCCATCCCTCCCTCTCCCAACCCCCCTAAAGTCCCTTCTTCTCTGCTGAGCGGGAGGCGGCTGGATGGGGGACGCACGCACCATCGAGCTGGAGAGAGAGCCCCCCCCCCACCCCAGGCTGAGACGGGGGTGAAAGAAGCCGCGGCTGCACTCCAGCAAGCACACTGGCCGGTCGCTGCGCTGTCCCAACGCCTTTCCACCGCTCCTGCCCCCCACCTGCAGAGGGGGAGCCAAGGAGCATCCGTGAAGGCCCCAGGAGAGGCGATCTAAGGGGAGGAGGCGGGTTGTCACCCGGCCCTGCTGGGTGAAAGGAGGCTTCAAGCCGCTCCTGCGTTTGGATGACTCCACTGCCTTTGGCTGAGAGCGTGGCCTGGGGCACAACCCTGTATCCTCCAGTCCTCCATTTGTAAGAACTGTCACCTGCTTCCTGGCATATGGTTGTTCTCAGTAATCGCTCCTGTTGTGGTGTTGCCCTGAGCAGGTCACCCCTCCTCTGTGCTTCAATTTTTCCTTGGCTGCTCTATCTCTCTGCTTCCACACAACTAACTAGTCAATTCTCCCTTTACTGGTTCCTGTGGCATTTACATAGGTTTGTGTAATGCAAGAGGTTAAGGCACTGCGAGCTCCTAGAAGAAAGGAAGGAAACATGCGTTTCTGTATCCCTGGCACCCAGCACAGAGCTGGATGCTGAGTGCTCAATAAATTTGTTGATGAAATGGTGTGTGCATGCAGATGAAAACACAGTGCTTCTTGGTACATTCTAGAGCCCCAGCCCCTTCTCCTACACCAACGATTTAACCGAATCTAATAAGGTGGTGGCCACGGGCTGGACCTACAGGTTCCTGACTTCAAGTCCAGATGAGGAAATTGTTCCTTATTAACTGTAGGCAAAATTCCCCAAATTGTTGTGGTCATCGAGTTTATTGTATGCGGCATTTAACTATTCTGGTTGCTATGCCAATGCACTGCATGTGTTCTTCCTCACTGCAATGTCAATTTTTAATCATATATTATTGGGAACAGGGCTGTATCAGTTGAGGATGCTGGTTGCCATAACAATAGGTTTCTTTTCCCACATCAATACACACACAGCCATCCGCTTATTTTTCTTTCATCTCTGAGCAGACCGTGCTTGTTCTAGATTCCAGAGGGTTTTAGTTTTCAGATTAAAAAAAAAAAGTGGTGGAGCTACACAAACATATGGCTTCTCAACAACATGCACCTGTGAGGTAGTGATTCAGACAGACCAGTATGAGCTGGGGGACCCGGAATGAACATGGATTTGAGTTGCTGAGATACTGTTTTTCTGTGCATTAACAGTACGTTGGTTTTCACACCTTTGGTGGGCTTGCTTGCTTGAACACCCTCAGGGATGGATAGCCCTTTCCAAGTTGATGTGATTTGGGGACGGTTCTGTCTCCAATAGCCAGAATTTGCTCTGCTGGTCCAGCGTGCCCTCAGGGAACAAGTGAACAAGTCCAACCCTTTGGCCCCAGCGTCTTCTCTAAGTTAACCCTCTAACCAAGAATGGACACCCAACATTTAAAACACTGATTAGAACCCTGGTCAGTTTAGTTCAGTGGTTAGAGCAACGGCCTGTGGACCAAAGGGTCACGGGGTTTGGTTCCCGGTCAAGGGCACATACCTCAGTTGCAGCCCCAGTTAGGGCATGAGCAGGAGGCAACCAATTGATATTTCTTCCTCTCTCCAACTCCTCCCTCCCTTCCACTCTCTCTAAAAATCAATGGAAAACATACATATTGATGATTAGAAACACTGAGAAAACTTATTTGTAACACCTGTTCCTACAGATTTTAATTCACCATTGAGGCAATCCATGTGTTTTAGGAAAATCATCAGGATGTGCCTTTTATGTAAGTGTGAAAACACTTCTGGTTTCAGCAACATCGCAGACTTTACTAATAAGGAGCCCTTTCTAACACAAACACCCCCAAATCCTGGATAAAATATTACAAGAAAGGAAGCAAGCCAGCAAGGCAATAAAGGAGCAAAGTAAATTTATTGCTGAACTTGCAAAGTCAGCAGGAGCCAGAAACAGAGAGGCGAACAGAGCAAGGAGGCGTGATGTCTGCCTTGTCCTGGAGGTAGCTATGGGATAGAGGCAGGAACCAGCTGCTACGGAGTTAGTTGTTTGGTCACACGCGACAGATGACTATATATTGGTGAGCCCATGGTGGGGAAGGTTGGGTAGGGCCACATTTCCATCAAACACGGCGAGCTTAAGGTACCACTTACCCCTGGGCATGGGTGTATGTTATCCAGCACATCAGAGATTTCAATTTGGCTTTGGGAATTGATACCTATATTTGTAACCACTAGAAAAATTTGTCTCAGTGAGGGCCAGAACCCAGCTATTTCCCTTACCCCCACTGTGCTAAATATCTGAACCTTTTTCTCAACATATTGTTAGAATTCATATTTTATGATGATGCTGAGGCACCAATGAAAAAGAATCAATCGATTAAATTGCATTAGTTTTGCCTAGCCCCGTGGTCAGCAAATTTCGGCTCATGAGCCACATGCGGCTCTTTGGCCCCTTGAGTGTGGTTCTTCCACAAAATACCATGATCTGGGCAAGTCTATTTTGAAGAAGTGGCGTTAGAAGAAGTTTAAAACATTTGGCTCTCAAAAGAAATTTCAATCATTGTACTGTTGATATTTGGGCTCTGTTGACTAATGAGTTTGCGGACCACTGGCCTAGCCAGTTTGGCTCAGTGGATAGAGGGTTGGCCCGCAGACTGAAGGGTTGAAATATGATTCTGGTCAAGTGCACATACCTCTCGGTTGCAGGATTGAACCTGGGGCATGTGCTGGAGGCAGCCAATTGAAGTGTCTCTCACATCAATGTTTCTCTCTGTCTCTCCTCCTCCCTTCCACTCTCTTAAAAAAAAATTCAATAGAAAAATGTCTTCGGGTGAGGATTAACAACAGCAACAAAAAGTATTAGTTTTTATTGCTTCTGAATACACATCACCACAAGGTTATTGGCTTAAAACAATATCACTTTATTATCTTGTAGTTCTGGAGGCCAGAAGTTCAAAATGGGTCTCACTAGGCCTCAAGGTATCAGCAGAAGTGCCTTGCTTTCTGAAGGAACTAGAATTTTTCTTGTCATTTTCCAATTTCTATAGGCTTTCTACCTGCCTTGACTGATGGCTCCTTCCTCTGTCATCAAAACCAGAAATGAACAGTAACAGTTTTTCTCATGTCACATCACTGTGGCTATTTTGTGCCTTCTTTTTCCATCTTTTAAGGGCCCTTG
The DNA here is from genome assembly GCA_027563665.1 of Antrozous pallidus. NCBI lineage: Eukaryota > Metazoa > Chordata > Mammalia > Chiroptera > Vespertilionidae > Antrozous > Antrozous pallidus. Next base: position 74,706,746 of record CM050518.1, read on the forward strand.
TGATTACATACGCACCTCCCCCCCCCCAAATAATCCAGGATGATCTCCCTATTTCAAGGTCATCCGATCAGCAAATGTAATTCTAATTGCAACCTTAATTCCCCGTTGCCATATAACATAACACATTCACAGGTTCCAGGAATTATGATATAGACATCTTCGGGGACCATCATTCTGCCTACCACAAAATCTAATAGTAAAATTGGCCAAGGAACGGATCCTCTTATAAAGAGCTGGTGGCAGATGTGCAAAAGACTGAGCCCAATTGTGCATCTTAAGCCTTTAGTCATATCGTGTTTCCTGTAGCTAGCTGTAGTAACAAATTACTGCAAACTTGGAGGCTTAAGACAAATTTATCCAGAGAGCAGAATCCAAAACGGGTTTCACTGGGACAAGATAAAGGTGTAGACAGCACCGTGCTCGCTCCAGAGGCTCTAGGAGAGAACTGTTTTCTTGCCTTGTGGCCCTTTCCAATTTCCAGTCTTCAAAGCCATCTTCCAATTTCTCTGTTTCTGAATTCACCCTTTTTCTGATTTTTGACCTCCCAGCTTCTCAATTTATAAGTCCTTTGTAATTACACTGGTCCTACCAGAATAATCTCACCCCCAGACTTTAATCACATCTGCAATGTCCCAGGTTTCAGGGATTAGGTATTTCATCTACCAAATATGTCATGCTTATTAAAATTACATGGTCAAAATCAAGGCATGGGAAGTACTCTTAAGAGGAAAAATGGGGATAAGTAGAAAAAAATATTAAAAGTACATAAACATGAACTTTCTGGCCGTAGCCTATCACACACTGAGTGAGGCCTTTAATAAGTGTTTACTGAATGTGACTTTGGACTCTGGTGATTCAAGGTGCTGCACTCTTAGAGGGCTTCCTGAACAGACCTGTGAGCATCAATCTTCTTATTACAATCACAGGCTCAGCTATCTGGGCTTCAGTTCCTGCTAGGTCTGCAAGGGCAAAGTCATCTTAGCAAAGGTGGATGAAAACTATAATTTAAGATGCTATTTGCTTATTCCAATTATAACGCTGTGGTCACATTTAAATTTAGGCTCTGGATTTCCTTCCTTCTCTACTCCTATTATCCAGGGCAAGATGGCACACTATCTGCTTTGAGCCTTCTGTAGGAACAGAAGAGATTCTGTAGGAATATGAAATAGTTTCCTCATCCTTTTGTCGGACTGACCCAGAATTCAAGTGAGGAAACATCTGTTAGGATAGGGAGGCCATATACTATCACTCTGCTCTGAGCAGGTTAGTGCAAACTGGGAGTGTGCTGTGTCTTACTGGTGGGCCCCACTCGGGTAAGAGGGATCCTCACAATCAGAGTACAGGACAACTGATCCAAAACTGCTGCACTGAGATAGGGTCAAAAGGATGGTTAGCCTGAAGAGGACCTTCACAAGAGCAGTAAGTAACATGGTCTCTGCCGCCTGAAGATTCAGGCAACAGTTCCCCTGGCTCTGTCTACGGAAAAGGCCTACGACCAAACTAGTAGCAACGAACACCCCAAGGGCCAGATTGTGGTTGCTAAATGCCATTTCCAAATGAAAGTCAGCAGGGCTCCTTAGAGAAATGGCTAATTCCAGGTATGGGCTAAAAAAATGGCCTGGACTGCATTAATAAACTTTCATCTTGAAATAACAAAACAAACAAACAACAATAAAACAATAAAATGGTGAGCCTGGAACTCTTTTTTTTTTTTTTAAATATTTTATTGATCTTTTACAGAGAGGAAGGGAGAGGGATAGAGTTGGAAACATCGATGAGAAACATCCACCAGCTGCCTCTTGTACAACCCCTACTGGGGATGTGCCCGCGGCCAAGGTACATGCCCTTGACCGGAATCGAACCTGGGACCTTTCAGTCTGCAGGCCTACGCTCTATCCACTGAGCCAAACCAGTTTCAGCAAGCCTGGAACTCTTACCATGGAAGGAATCAAGAAAGCTGCAAAGACTATTAGAGCTAAACCAGAACTCAGGAGGCAACTTGAGTTGACTCCCACTGACCAAAGATGCAACAAGGTAAGATCAGTAAGAACTGCAATGGATTGAAAAGTTATGACTGGACAGTTTAATGGGTGTAGACAAAGATCAATGGCTGCCACTATAAAACCGACACCTAAATAGAAACCCTATAAATTAAGGTTTAAGATGTTTTTTATAGGTACCTAAATGAACTATCTTCAGCTGTAATGTCTAGGATTTCTTTCAAAGTTATCTGGCGAAGTGGGCAGGCATGTAGATAGTTAAAGCTGGTTGAGTATAGTATACTCTAGCTGGTGTTTGAAACTTGTTAGTAGTAACAACAATGTATTAAATAGTACACTGAAGGCTGTACATGAATGACTAAAGTACAGTCAAACCTCATTTCTTGAATGTCTCCTATCTCAAACAATTCGCTTTTCAACTGGACAAACCTTTCATGCTGATACCTGTATGGTCTCAGGCTACAAAGGCGAGAATGCGCGAGTATGACTCTGTTTATAGCCGTTACCATCTCAAGGTATTGTGTGTGAATTTTTTTTTTTCTTTTGTTGCTGCTTATTATTAAATTTTCATTTTTATGGGACGTTTCACTTCCTTTTTAAATTTTCATTTATACTTCATGTCCTTTTGGTTGTAGTGTTTGTTTACAGACTAAACAATATATTAGATATGTACTGTATATAGGAAAGGTTAAAACAGGGCATCATTTAGGGGTTTAGAATGGGTTAATTCAATTTACATTCTTTTAAAAAATATATTTTATTAATTTTTCAGAGAGAGGGAGAGGGATAGAAAGTCAGAAACATCGATGAGAGAGAGACATCGATCAGCTGTCTCCTGCACCGCCCCCCCCCCCCCAATCGGGGACGTGCTCGCAACCAAGTCACATGCCCTTGACTGGAATCAAACCCGGGACCCCCTAGTCCGCAGGCCAGCGGTCTATCCACTGAGCCAAACTGGTTTCGGCACAATTTACATTATTTCTAATGGGAAAAAAGTGCTTCGGTTTTTAAAAAGCCTTCCGGAATGAATTAAGTTGGAGAAATGAGGTTCCACTGTAGTAGTGGATATTAACACCTGGGCACCATACTCAATTGCTTTGCCTATCTTTTTCTCAATGGGCCAGAATATTAGCATTTGACTATTCTGACTGTATTTTAATAAAGGCAGCTACTAATTAACCGGTGGCTTGTGCCAAGCCCTTTGATAATAGCACTCACTCCACAATATTAGAAGGTTCTGTTTTACAGACTGAGGACACAGCTTATTTTCTATTGCATATTCCTCGCTTCTAAGTAAAAGCTGCTTCCAGCTCCCGTTTTGGCCCTATGCTAGGGAAATCACTCTCTTGCTTTCTGCATTAATGGAGTACAATCTATGCCAGCAAAGCTCCCCCTTAGGCAGCTTTCTCAAACTCTAGAATGGCTGGTTCCCTCTCTTCCTATAAACAAAACCCCCCTTTTTTGAACGACCATACCTTTAAAACGGTATATCCCCTACAGAAAGCACTTTCTTACAGAATGTAACTTAGAAAATAGAAAAAATGTTAATTGTGGGTGAATTTGGTAAGGACCTGAGTATCTAACTGCTAGAGGCCTGGTGCACGGAAATTCATGCACCGGTGCAGGGGAGCCCTCAGCCACGCCTGCCCCCTCTCACAATCTGGGAGTCCTCAGGGGCAGGAGGCGACCCGGCGACCAGGGGAAGGCGACATCCCCATCACACCTCTGCTGCTGCCACTGCCTGCAGCGCAAGCCTCAGCTGGCCTTGGTTACCTGAGCCTAAGGCTGGTCCTGGGCTGTTGGGGGGTTGAGGAGCTTGGGCACTCCGGAGGCTGGTGCATGGAGCAGCTGGACCTGCCTGAGGGTGGGCCCAGCCGGTGCCCCGGGCCTGCCACCCTGGTGGGGCTGAGGGGACTGGGAGGGGCCATCTTGTGGCTGTGGGCACCACCATCTTTGAGGGTGTGGCAGCCAATTAGCATATTCCCTCCTTATTAGATAGAATAGTTATTCTATCAAATGACTGAATAAAAAAGGAAAGTGACTTTGTAAGTGATCCAGGTTATTACAATGTGCCACTATATATGATGCACCGAGGACAGTCTCATTCTTGATATTCCTGCCAAAAATGCAATCATGAGATACCAGGAAAAATCCAAATTGAGAGAAATTCTACAAAATAACTGTCCTTTACTCTCTAAAAATGACATGGTCATGAAAAAGGGTGACAATCTGTTTAAAGACTAAAGAGCTGTGAAAACAAATTCAGCAAATAACCCAGGAACAACGGAAAAATACAAAGAACATTATAGGACAACTAGTAAAATATAAGTATGGACTATAGGTTATACATCAGTATATTATCAATGATAATTTCCTGGTTTAATGAAGTTGTAAGAAAATGTCCCTGTTCCTAGGACAGGAGTGGGGAACATCTGGCCCACGGGCCATAAAAAGCCCTCAAAATAATTTGTTCTGGCCCTGCCGAGGCATTAGGGGTGAGTTAATTAAATGTCTGACCAGCCGAAACTGGTTTGGCTCAATGGATAGAACATTAGCCTGCGGACTGAAGGGTCATAGGTTCGAATCTGGTCAAGGGCATGTCTGAAGGGTCATAGGTTCGATTCTGGTCAAGGGCATGTACCTTGGTTGCGGGAACATCCCCAGTAGGGGGTGTGCAGGAGGCAGCTGATCGATGTTTCTCTCTCATCGATGTTTCTCTTTCCCTTCTTCTCTGCAAAAAACCTATAAAATACATAAAAATAAATGTCTGACCAAATATAACTGGCTAATTTTGTAGGCCCCTGAATGTTATAAATATCCAAATGGCCCTTGGCAGAAAAAGGTTCCCCAATCCTGTCCTAGGAAATAGAGAAAAAACAGCAAGATTTCTTTCAGATGGCACAGGAAAAACCACCACCACATATAAAACCCCCACAACCATGTATAAATGAAACAATACATAATTGGTGAATGGGAAAAAGGTATAGTTTAAATACTATTTAAAGTTTTTAAAGTTTAAAATGTGTTTATACTTTCTGAGCCTCTTTATCCTGATTTCTTGAGTGCTTTTTTTCATGAGGAATTGAGTTTTGAAATAGGCAGTTTTTAGACTTTAATAAAACTATCTAGTAAGAGTAATACGCAGATTGACCATCACTCCAACACACAAGAGGGCTGCCCCCAGGTGGTCAAAGATCCTGCCCCCATGTGGACACAAGATGGCCAGCAGGTGAGGGCCATTGGGAGGTTCCAGGCCTGCAAGGGCAGGGCAACTGGGGACTATCAAGCCTGCAGGGGAAGGCAGTTAGGGGTGACCAGGCCGGCAGAGGGGTGAAGTTGGGGACAAATAGGCTAGCAGGGCAGCAATTAGACATTAGGCTGGTAGGGTAGTGGTTAGGGGATCAGGCTGGCAGGCAGAAGCGGTCAGGGGCAATCAGGGAGGCAGGCAGGTGAGCAGTTTGGAGCTAGCAGTCCTGAATTGTGAGGATGTCTGACTGCCTATTTAGGCCCAATCCCGGTAGGATCAGGCCTAAACAGGTAGTTGGACATCCCTCGAGGGGTCCCAGATTGAAGAGGGTGCAGTCTGGGCCGAGGGACATCCCCTGCCCCATGTGCACGAATTTCATGCACCGGGCCTCTAATTTATGTCCTCTGCTTAAAAATCTTCATCTAAACTTCCTTAGAAATGACTTTAAGAGTGGGTATTAAAAAAAAAAAAGTGGGTATGTGAATGTTAGTAATTACAAAATAGCATCCTATAAGCCATAATATTCAGTATCACTTGTCTTTTATAAAATTCAAACAAGCCATAATGGATCTGGAATATAAACCTTCTTAGATTTACATCACCAAAAGAATGCATAAATCATTAGACCTGGTTTTCTCTGAGTTGTAGATTTTACTGTTGCTTGATATTTCCTGATTTTTGAATCACGATTCCTTTGTATTCAAGTGCAAAGTTAATCACTTTATTAATCACTGGTGGCTTATCAGTGGGGTTGCTATAAAATAGCCAGGCAATCTGGCCCAGCCAGTTTGGCTCTATGGATAGAACATTGGCCGAGGACTAAAAGGTCTTGGGGTTCAATTCCAGTTAAAGGCACACACCTCAATTGCAGGCTCAATCACTAGGCAAACAATCTCTCCCCCTTCCTCCCTCTCCCCCACTCTGTAAAAATCAATGCTTCTAGAACACTACTCATGGTATGAACAGCATTATGACCAGAGAAATCTGGGCAGATACGGATACTATCAGCAGCAACTACTTTAGTGAATGTAAGTGGGTCCCCTAAAGGAGATACTTTATAGTCCAGGTACATATTACTTTTGTAATTAATTAAATCAGAACTTAAAACACTCCACTGCCAAAGGACTAAAATCGGTTGAAGTTAGAAAACTGTTTTCTGCAAGGTGAACAAAAATGTGGTGGGGTTCCTAAGCATAAACTGTCAAAAGTTTAAAGCACTCCAAGTCTAAATTAAGGACTTGGGAAAAGATGTTTGCTTCCTAGTTCATGTAAGAAACTAGAGGCCCAATGCATGGATTTGCAGTGGGGTCCCTGATCCTGGCCTGTGGGGACCAGGCTGAAACTGGCTCTGTGACACCCCCCAAGGAATCTGGGATTGCAAGGGCAAGTTCTTGGGGTGACACACCCCAGAATTGGGATCCCTCCTCTCTGGTTCCCAATGCAGCTTGGCAGCTCGTGTTGAGCATCTGCCCTCTGGTGGTCACTGCATGTTATAGCTACTGGTTGGTGGCTTAAGCTTTTGTATATCTAAAATGTCATGAAAAATGTTCTAACTGCTATAAGATAAAAATGGGTAAAATTGTAAAAATAAGATAGGGCTAATACAAAAAAAATTTAGTACTTTTAACCTTCCTAATAGCTAGCAAATGGTTTATCCTTTACCACTTCATGGATGACACTTAAGCCCAAAATGGGCCAAAGAAGCAGCTGATCCCCAAATCATTTCTGGGGAACTGAAGACTAGATACTTTCTCTCATGGTCAAGTCAGACATAGCAACTCTTAATTCTAGAGTTGGCACTAAGTGGAAATACAAAATAAAGCCAAAACAAGCCTTTCCCTCAGTAAGCATTTTATTGAGAGATGAAGCATAAAATAGGTTAACAAAGTGGGAGAAAGATACCCAAGATGAAAGATGGTAACATAGGAGCAGGTAGGACTCAAACTGGCCATAAAGGCACTATGGTGTGTCAATAAACAGTCTGGTGAAATAAAGGGGACTCAAGATGTTGCCCACTTCTCTTTTGCTAATAGCTTTATACCATCTAGCCACAGATCACTATAATGGCATGTTGTAGATTGTTGGGACTCAACTCACAAGTTGGCAAGAAACTAATCATCTTATCAGTCAACTCTTCTCAAGTGGACCAATGCTAGTGTGCAGCTATCTAATGATGGTGGTTCTATAGGTATGGAATAAGACTAGATTTTTAATAAGCTGGTCTCTGCCATTATTATAAAAATTTACGAATGCAGGAATTTACCTATATCCATTGTGGGCCAGCTAACAATGTGGACAAAACTGCATATTATACCATGTGATATATTAACATGAGGATGTTGCATACTTTTAAGTCAAATTTCACCTTGTAGCACCCCCATCTCTCCTTCTAAAAGTATTTGTTCTTTCCCTAAAAACAAGAGAACTTTGGTCAAAGCCAAAGTCGTTAACTTGTCCTTACACACACCAGATTCTGAAAAGCAGTGGACGCTTGCCTCTTCATAGTCACTAACTGTTGTTCTTCCAAATCAGCAAAGTAATAAACTATAGTTACAGGCACCAGTTTCTTCTCTGAAATTCTGCAGTATATATTGGAAAAAGCAAACAACCCAACCATAACTTATAAAAACATCTAAATTAAAAAGTATCAAAGAAAGGTTTCATTATTTAAAACTCATTAATTTAGGCAAAATTGCATAACAGGTTAACTATAAAATATTTTATTTTTAACCTAACTTGTTAAATGGGCAGATGCAACAACTTTGGCAAATTTGATTAACAGAACAAAATTTTTTTTTACCGAAATTGAATAATTTATTGCTGGTCTGAGGCTTGCCTTGTTTTACATTTGAGAATTTACATTGTTTCTACAAACAGTAGATTATCAACATTAAAAGGGATTAATAGCGACCTATTCAATAAGGCAATCATCTTGGTAGCAAACTTTTATTGAAATCTTACATAACTCAGGCTTTATAAAAAGCCAACATAATTGAAAAATGGGTTCTCCCTCTAAAGCCTTAAGTATCCAAAGCTTGAAACTGTTTAAATTTAAAAGTCTGCAAACAAAACAACAAAACCCCTGCAGCAGATCCTGCTGAAATACTTAAAAAAAAATCTAACTGAGCTTAATCTTTACAAAAGTTATTTTAGCTCAAAAGCTATAAAATCAAAGTTATCTTAATTCTACAAAGGAGGAGGAGGTCTTCATGCCACCATTTTAGAACCCCATCTTTTTCATCAAATTTGGCCACAAATCAAATTTCTGTGTGCCCTTGTTTTCAGGAGAGTCCTCTTACAAGAGGCCAAGTACAAACATGGAAGAGTAAATGCCTAAGCAAGTAGGAAAGTGTTCCGTAATAGTGTGCAAAGAACATAGAGTTCTGGGTTAATCTCTGGAACTTGATCTGGACCGTGACCTTGACTTTGAGTGAGATCTAGAACGAGATCTTGAAGCTCTTTTTGGTGGAGGGGACACAGAATGAGCCTTTGAGGGAGGAGCAGGTAGGGGAGATTTGGAACGAGACTGGCTCCTCGATCTAGACTTTGACTTTATATCACCTTTTCCATTTTCTTTGGGGGAACGAGATCGAGAACGAGACCTGCTTCGAGATTTCTCATACTCCTTAGACCTGCTTCGAGAGCGTGAACGGGAGCCTCGATCAGACTTGGGCTTTGATTTGCTCTTTGATCTAGATTTCCTGCCCTTGGACCGAGAACGTGATCGACCTTTGCTCCGAGACCTGGATCTGAACAAGAAAAGCCAGATTTTTCTCTCAGTACCTTGCCAGAACACACAAATACTCCTTAAACAAATACAGTATCATCAAGACCTAACATTATTTACCGGGAGCGGCTTTTTGAGATACTTCGAGATCTACTGCGGCTGCTCCTCCGACTCCTACTCCGTGACCTCCTTCTAGACCGTGACCTGTAAGAACCATAACAACTTAATCTCAATACATCTCAATACGTTTGTGCCACTTAAAAAGAGCAATAAACAGACCAACACAAAATTCAAATCCACTGTCAAAACATCAGCCAAAAACTGACCTCTAATTTCAATTAAGATACTCTCATTTGAGTTTTTGTTCTTGGGAAATATATCCTCCCCGCTCCATTATTCTTCAAGTTACCTTGATCTGCTTCCAGAGTAAGACCGCCTATGGCTCGTTCGTGCTTTATCTTCAATGAGCCTAATATTTCTGCCATTTATTTCTGTACCATCCAGTTTATCCAACGCACGTTTCATGTCAGAGTAGGAGCGGAACTCAATAACTCCTTCATTTGTGCGTTCTTTGTGAGCATCCGCATAGGTTACTTCACCTGCTTGTCTCATGAAATCCTAGAAAAAGCAACAAGACAGGTCAGACCCAGAGACCTAAAGATCTGCATACTATATCTGACTTTCAGGAACAAAGTTAAACAAGAGCATACCTATCCTTTAAACACTCCTATTTCTAATGATAGCACATACCTTTAAATCTTGCCAACTGCAGCGACTAGAAAGATTTTCTACAATAAGCCTGAATTCTGTACGAACAGGTGGTCCATATTTGTCTCTGCCAGAAGTTCTCCGACTGCTGTATCCACCTCCACCACCTTTATCACACGAAGAAAACGATTAGATGCTTTGTAATGATAGGGACACAAGTTTCTGAAAGTTAGTACAAACATATCAACTTTTATTTACTGGAGTAGGACTTTGCTATTATATTGCTAAACCTTTGATACAGTTGTGATTTGCCACAAATTAAATTAAGGGCAAGCCAAATAGACTAAATCCAACTAAACTTCACCTACAATCTGTTAGAGAGTGACTGCTCCTTTATTCAATTTACCTCGCTAAGTTTTATTTTACAGAACATTGTAAAATATAAAACTTAACTGATTACATGCATTTCTACATTTTACAAAAATGTTTACTAGTTACACTAAGTACTTACATCACAGTGTGAGGTTTTTGGTGGTGGTTTGGCCACAAAACACGCAAGGTAACAGTCACCTAGTTCAGATTAACCAGTTTTGTCTAACCCTTGGAATCCTCACCATCACCCTGCGTCTAATGGCAAAAGGCTGCTGTCGTCATGGCTTCCGGTAAGGTCAGCCAAAGGGTCATAGGGCAAGGGTCACACAATGTATGGAAAAGCCAAGGCCAATCAGGAAAGGCAGTCATCTTAGCCTCAGTGGACACAGCCTCAGCCCCATTGGTCACTTTTAAATTGAAACATCAAGGACTTGTTAAAAAGTTTGAATTCAACATGCAACAATTTCAACATCAAACATTTAACATAACCACCCCCCACCTCCTCCCAATAACATGCCCCCAATTAGTTCAAATACAGCACTGCCATAAAGCTTATTTAGCGCTTCTTGTGGTATATACCACATTAGTTCGCTACAGTATTTTCTTTGGCCCCTGCCAATTTTAATAGCTATTAAGACCTAAACTTAAAACCCCTCCCCATTCCCCGCCTCCACCCCGCCTCCGCCCCACCCCCAGCCTGCTCCAAATTTCTAGACTAAGACATTCTAGCTAATGCACTGACAGGTAAGCAAGGGGGACACAACAACTACAGCCACCCCTCACTTCCTGGGTGGGCAGAGCCCACGACAGTGCTGACAGGGGCCCGGAACATCCCACCCACTCCCAACTGAGCAAAGAAACCCCAAGCACCCAGACTGACTAGGCAAGCCCCGTGACCCAATCTCCGCGCTCCAGCGTCCCGAGGTACCCCGGGCTGGCGTGAAGGCAGCGGGTCCCTAGGCCACCCGAGTCAAACGACCCCGCCTTCCGCGCCCGCCCGGGTTGGGAGGCCCCACCCCGCCCCCTCTAGGCCTGCGCCCGCCCCCTGGTCCCAAAGGCGCGGAGCGCGCGGGGGTGGGACTCACTGCGGCTTCCGTAGCTGTAGCCGTCGCGATCGCGGCGCGGGCCCCGGGCGTGCTCCACGATCACGCGCTCGCCGCAGAGATCCTTGCCGTTCAGCTCGTAAACGGCGTCGTCGGCGTCGCGGGAGTCCTCGAACTCCACGAAGCCATACCTAGGGGGCGGCGCGAGGGCCGGGGCCAGGCGGGACGACGTTAGGGCGGGGACGCGCACGCGGTCCCCGCCCCCTCCGCGCCGCGCCGCCGCCATTTTGGAGGCTGTGAGACGCGGCGCCGAGGCCTTGACCGCCTTTTTCGTTTTGGGGTGCTCCGCCGCCGCCAAGCTCGAAGCGTTATGGGATGAGGCAGGCGCCCGGGTCAAACTCACCCATTTTTGAGGTCTATTTCAAGGAGGCGGCCGTAGCCGCTAAAAAAGCGCTGAATGTCCTTCTCCCGGACGTGGTAGCTAAGGCGCCCAATGTAGACGCGTGGCATGTCCGTGGCGAGCGAGGGCCCCGAGGGCTGACTGTCGGACGGCGAACCGCAAGGCAGAAGCCGCGGTACGGGTGCGGGAATGGCAAAACCCCAGACACACGCCTTCCACGGCAGCGGAGGCCAAATCCAGCCACACAATGGTGTGCGCGCGCGCCAGTGTTACGCTATAAGGGCGGGCGGGCGGGGCGGGGCCCGGCGTGTTACGTCAGCGCGCAGCACGTACCGCCCCCGCCCCTTTCCTCGCTGGAGCCCTAGGCTCGAGGGTGACTTGTCGGCCCGCCGCCTGCGAGTTTCTAGGAAGTGCTCTTTTACGCGCTCACAGGGTTTTCTCCGCCTGTCTTTGTAAACGTAGTATCCCGTCGTCCAGACGCGAACTTATCTCCCACTTTGGTCCTTCCGAAAACCTTCCTCTGAGTGACTACTTCGGGCCTGGCGCTTGGGAGGCAGGCTAGAGAATCCCCGCTTTTCATTGGTTCTCTCCGTTGTCATAATAGGTCTCTGGTCTGGGGATTGGTTCTTTAAAACGAGGCTGCGTATTAGAACCAAGGATTGGTTCCCTCTTGGGTGGGAGTGGGAGTAAGGGGGCGGGGAGGGCAGGGAGATGGGGAGGGAGGGAGGGGACAGGGGGCGGGGAAACGAACTTATTTAACAGAATCCCAGGTTGGGGGTCGGCCGGTATGGAGATCCGAGCTGTCGTCGCTCCGGTCATCTATTTCTCCCAGTTCCGTTCACTGCCATTACCAGCCTTCACCCCCTCCCTGCACGTTCCTCAATTCCTCTTTGGGTTTTTTGTTTTGATTTTTTTAGCAGTGGCAGCTGGAGTCATCTGTACATTGTTATGGACGTGGCAATCCAACGCTAGCCGTAGGTGTTCACAAAGGGAACACGGTCAAGGCCTTGTGCCCAAGAAACTTGAGCAAGACCTGGCAGCCCTCCTACAGAGGTGCGCATTTTTCCTCCCCCATTTGGAGGGTCCGCATTTTTCCTCCCCCCATATGGAGGGTCCGTTGCCCCAGTGCCATTCCTTCCCCCATTTGTTTGGAAGGCACCTTATCCACTAGCGATGCCATTTAAAGCTGGGGTAGTAGATGAAAACTCCAGCGGGAGTGAGTGTAAGTGGGGAGGCGAAGACCCTGAGTACTCTGAAACTTAGGTGCAGGAAAGAATAGAGGGATGGGGGGGAAACCCTGAGAGCATGGTGTCACTGCAGTTAGGAGAGGAAAGAAGACCCCTGATTAGGTGCTTCCGTATATTCTAGCTCTTCCAGAGCAGTGCCATCTGGATGTTCTTAAGCTTCTGGTTGAACCGGGATTCCCCCTGCCTCTCCTCCCGGAACATTTTACAAAGTCTGGAGGCTTGTGGGTTGTCACCACTGAGCTACGGCAAGTGTTAATGCTGACATCTAGTGGTAGAGACTATATACTGTCCGTCTAAAATTAGAGGAACTGAATAGGTGGTATGTCTTTTTAAAACATAAGTGGAATATGATAGGGAAAGGAGAATTCAACAGCGATAACATTTATTTTCGCTAATAAAATTGTCAGTATTTCAAAAATTTCAAGTTCATTATTGGCTAGAGGTGATCCAGAAAATGGCGCTCACATAGTGTTGGTGGGACTGAAGGTCCTTCCTGGGAAGGTGACGGGGTAGGACTTATTAAAGGATGCATATGTAGGTGGGGTGTCCCCGCCGCCTCCCTTTTGCATTTCATTTATTCAGAGGCAGATGCAGCTGACATTGTCCTCGCTTCCTCGAACCTCTTTTCCCAGAGCCCAGTGGCTACTCTTAAAAAGCCCGAGGAGGTGACAGAAACTCGATTTTAGGTGGTGAACTCACCCTGAGTTATACAGATGATGCATTGTAGAATTTTACACATGAAATGTATTAATGTCACCCCAATAAATTTAAGTAAAAAACCCACACAATTTTAATAGCACTGTTTACATTAGAGGAAACAGTCTCAATATCACTGAAGGGCGTGTTAGGCCATCGGCACTCTGTGGAGTCTTGCTGGTGTTCTAACTTACCTCTCTATCTTAGTAGAACAACTTCAAGGAGAAATGATGGAGGGACAGCATGGGAGATCACTTCTTTAGATACTTACAATTGTGGCAGATGACCACTCCACAGCTCATTCTAAAATTGTGGAGTGGCTCAGTAGTTGGGTGTCCACCCGTGAACCAGGAGGCCTCGGTTGGATTCCAGATCAGGGCACATGGCCTAGTTGTGGGCTCAATCCCCTGTGGGGCACAAGCAAGAGGCAGCCCATCAATGATTCTCTCTAATTATTGATGTTTCTATCTCCCTCTCCCTCTCTCTCTGAAATAAAAAACATTTAAAAAAATTTTCGTTCAGTAACCATTTAAAAAAATAAAAATAAAATTGTGGAGGTAACTATAGGATTCTCAGCAAGAGCAGGTGAGTCAATTCAGTCTTCAAATCCATATTATCCAGATTGTCAAGGACAGCCTGGAGGCTACAATTGTCGTTTTTCAGTCCAATGGATATCATACATATGTTAGCTGGAAACCAAAAGAATTTCCCAAGCACGTGATTTGGAGTGAGTGAAAGCTGGATTCAGATAGGTCTTGTCTTATGTCTGACAAACAGCACTCCAGAGGCTGTCTCATCCTGAATGGGCTTTGGGAGAACATGGCAACTGAAGGACATGGATAGAGTGGAGTGATGATAGTAGGTGTCACTCCAAAAACAGAATTTGGAAATTCTTAGAGTTTCAAAGAAATTTAAATTAAATGATTGAAAGAATGCTTCAAGGTGATCAAACTGAAAGTTTGATTCTATTTTAAGGCCATAGCCACTGAAAAAGCTCTGTATGTCCTTCTCCCTGCTGCAAACTGAATATTGTCTCACTAATAGATGCGGACAAGGACCCCGAAAGGCTGGTCAACCTTGAAGCTCTGAGTGGTCAGAGCCAACCACTCCCTATCTAATAGAGTCAAGGGTAGCTGAAGCAACTTCCCCACCAAATAATCATGTAAATCCTTACTGATAAAATAATCTTGCTTATTCCCTGCCTAAAGGCAATGGGTGTATCCCAAAACCTAAATAAGTAGCTGCTGCCTGGCCCCCCATTTTCCCAAATTCATATTTTTCTACTCTCTTTTCATTTGTGTGTGGCCTTCTCCAGAACCCGAACCCTGAACCGGAACCCTGAACCAGGAGGGATGTGAAAGGGGTTCCCACATTCCCAGATGTGGTAGCTAAGGCGATCAGTTTGATCACCAGCTGGAATATTGGATTGAAAGTTGCCAAACTAATCTAAACCCTTGTTGAAAAACCCCTGTATAGGATTCATCTAGATAGGTTTTTTTTAAAAAAATATATATTTTAATGATTTTTCACAGAGAGGAGGGGAGAGGGATAGAAAGTCAGAAACATCGATGGGAGAGAAACATCGATCAGCTGCCTTTTGCACACCCCCAACTGGGGATGTGCCCACAGGCCCACGCTCTATCCACTGAGCCAAACCAGTTCGGCTAGATAGGGTTTCTTAGCCTCAGCACTATTGACATTTGGGGCCAGATAATCCTTTGTTGCTGGGGGCTGTCATGGGTATTATAAGATGTACCCTGGCTGACATCTACCTGCTAGATGCCAGTAGCTCTTCCCCTTCCCTCAATGTGACAGTCAGAAATGTCTTCAGGTGTTGACACATGTCCTCTGAGGTGCAGAATCACTCTCTGATGTGTTGCTTCTGACAGTGATTCGAAGAATGGGCTTCCCTGGTATTCTAAGTGTTCAGGGATTAACCAGAGTTTTCAACCAGAAGTCGGAGGACAACACGCC
Source organism: Antrozous pallidus (assembly GCA_027563665.1). Lineage (NCBI taxonomy): Eukaryota > Metazoa > Chordata > Mammalia > Chiroptera > Vespertilionidae > Antrozous > Antrozous pallidus. Next base: position 74,722,160 of record CM050518.1, read on the forward strand.
CAGCTAGTGTGGCTCAGTGGTTGAGTGTCCATCTATGAACCAGAAGGTCATGGTTGATTCCTGGTCAGGGCACATGTCCAGGCTGTGGGCTCAATTCCTAGGGTGGAGCGTGCAGAAGGCAGCTGATGAATGATTCTCATCATTGATGTTTCTCCTCTCTTCCTCCAGCAGGGAGGCCAGCCCGGCGCTGCCATGGCAAACCTGGGGCTGGGGGGGTGGGGAGGTGGATTGGAGACAAAAACCTGCGGGCCTGGCACCCAGCAGCCCCAAGGCCTGAGGCAGAGGTGCTTGGGTTGCTGAGGGGCGTGGATTGGGGCAGCAGACACACAAATGGGCAGGAAACCTGTGGAAAGGGAGATAAACTGTCATAACTTTATCTCCCTTTCCACAAGATGAGAAAACTGCCCCTGGATTACTTAGTGCTGTGGCCAACACCTTTCTACAAACACAGGGTAATGGTATGACCACTCCCAGGAAGGTCTGGTCAGAATACCGTCTCCAGGGAATAATGCTACTGTGGTAAATCATCTAAGAGAGAAAACAAGCTTTTGTTGGGTTATTCTGAAGGTCAGAGAACATGCCACACCAACATATGCTGTGTTGTTATATTGATGATCTTGAGCTGTGGATGCTGGAAAAACAGTAAATGCACATGGAGGATTTCACTGAAGTCTTCTGATCTCCCTAAAATCAGACACCCCTAAAGGAGCTTAAATGTCATAGGTTCCCTTGATGGGATAAGTGTCATCAGGCAGAGAAGACTGACTCCCGTCACAGGACAGGAGAGAAGTTGACATCACACCGAAACTTTGTTACAAACTCTTTCCCCCACTCCATTCATCTTTCCTAAATATCATTTACTCTCCTCTAAGAGGCCTATATCTCCTGTCCCCTTTCCCTAGGAAGAAGGTATTTAAATCTTCTTTCTAAGCCACTTGGGGGAGTTGCTCATTTTTCCCTGGGATCTCCCACATATACACAAGGTACACATGTTAATGAACTTCTGTTTTTCTCTTAGGGTTCTGTCTTTCATTACAAGGGCCTCCACTAAGAACTTAGAAAGGTAGAGGAAAACTACTTTTCCTCCTCCATAATCCTATCTCAGGAAATCAAGTGCCCAGCTGAACAATGAGGTTGGCTCAAGTACCAAGAAGTCCTGGCTGACGGGAGGGAAGCTTCTAGGGAGAATCAATGATATTAGCATCAAAGTGGGATGGAGGGCACACACATGGTTGCTGGTGGGAGTTTAAAGTGGTTCAACATTTTTGGAGGATGATTTGCAAATTCGATAGAAATGTTCAAGGTACATCCAAGAGTCTTCTAGGAATCACATCTGCTGAGATAAAGCACAAGTGCATAAGCCCTGGTCAGAACCCAGCATGCTACTGCGGGCTCCCCTTCCACGATAGGAAAACCTGGGAACAACCTGCATTTTTAGGACAAGGTAGCATCTATACTAATAAAAGGGTAATATGCTAATTAGACTGAACATCTTCCGGATGACCTTTCAGATGTCCTTCTGGACATCTTTCCCAACAAAGCCATGTTGGCAGGGCCAAGGTAGAGGAGGTTAGAGGCAATCAGGCAGGGGAGAGCAGGTAGGGGGACGAGGCCAGCAGGGGAGAGCAGTTAGGGCAAATAGGCTATCAGGGGAGAGCAGTTGGGGGGGTCAGGCTGGCAGGCAGGTGAGTGGTTAGGAGCCAGAGGACCCAGATTAGAGAGAGTGCAAGTCAAGCTGAGGTGACCCCCCTTTCTGTGCACAAATTTTGTGCACTGGGCCTCTAATAATAATAACAACAATAACAATAATAATAATAAAAGGTAGGGAAAGAAATGAGCATGGTGTCACAGAAGCCAGGAGAGGAAAGGGTTTCAGGTAGCTGACAATCTAAAAGTTGATAGAATCATGACCTTACTCCTATAATCTATTTGACAAACAAAAGGACCGGTTTGTAAAACGGGGTGCTAGGGTGCTATTTCAGCAATGTAATGCACTGCTGCTGGGCCTCTACGCTGGCTCCTTGTGTCTGGAGATTTTTTCCGATGGTTTGTTCCTTCGCTTCTGCTTTCTGCTCAGGCGCCTATCACGCCTCTAACAACTCACTTTGTTTTATTCCCCCCCACCCCCAGTTTTTTTGAGATATTGATATTAACATATGTAAGTTTAAGGTGTACAATGTAATGATTTGTTACATGTATATGTTGCAAAATGATTACCACTATAAGGTTAGTCAATACCTCTCACATAATAGCCGTTTTTTTGTGTGTGTGTGTGGTGATAACATTTAACATTTATTCTCAACAACTTCCAAGTACATAATTCAGCATTGTTTTAAATAGATTTTTATTGATTTCAGAGAGGGAAGGGAGAGAGAGAAAGAGATAGGAGCATAATGATGAGAGAGAATCATTGATCAGCTGCCTCCTGCACACCCACCACTAGGGATCGAGCCCACAACCAGGCATGTGCTCTTGACTGGAATCGAACCCAGTACCCTTTAGTCCACAGGCTGACACTCTATCCACTGACCAAATCAGCTAGGGCCAATATTGTTAATTACAGTCACCATGCTATTCATTAGATTCCCCAGAACTTACTGATACCTTAAAGTTTGTATCCTTTGACCAACATTTCCCAATATCTCTAATCCCTAGCTCCTAGCAGCCACCATTCAATTCTATTTCTATTAGTTTGGCTTAAAAAAAAAATATATATATATATATATATATATATAATTTTTTTTATTGATTTCAGAGAGGAAGACACAGTGAGTGATAGAAACATCAGTAATGAGAGACAATCATTGATCAGCTGCCTCCTGCACACCCCTCTCTGAGAATCAAGTCCGAAACCCGGGCATGTGACCTGAACAGGGGTCAAACCGTGACCTCCTGGTTCACAGGTCTCTGGTCAACCGCTGAGCCGCACCCTGATGGGTGTGTCTTGTCTTTTTGATGATAGCCTTTCTAACAGATGCGTGGTGATGTTATAACCACCAGTTTTAAAATAGCATCCTCTCTGCACTCTTCTTTCCCTGTTTTAATTTTCGTTATAGAATGTTCATCACCTGACATATTCATTTACTCTCTTCCTCCAGTCCCTCTCAGACCTAGCCTTCGTTAGACCAGGTATGCCTGGCTCTTCACTGCTACATGCTCAGCACTGAGGAAAGGGACTGGCACAGTCAGTGCTCAGTGAGAGCTGCAGCGTTCTGGTAACTGTGAAGAGAGGATCTCCATCAGCAGGTGTCAGTGTGCTGAAGTGCTCATCAGGGTGTACTGGTGGGCTGGGATCATCGTCCTCCTGGTTCGTGCCCACCCACCCACTCCTGTCCATCCACTTCACCCCCCCACCCCAGCGCTAAGAGGGATACAGGAGTGCACACAGCCGATCCCACATTTCCCCCACCGAAACTTACCTAGTCGGAGAATTGTGGTGTGGTTATAGAGCCACAGGAATTCTCATACATCAGGAATGGGAATGCAAATTTGTCTGCGGAAGAAGCAGCTACAAGTGTCTTCCCCTATGACCCGGCAATTCCACATCTAGCAGAAATGTATAGACCCTCTCCATAAGGAATGTACTAGATATTCATGCAGCATTATGTGTAATGGCCCCAAACTGGAAACCCCCATGCCTGCCACAGGAGAATCAACGAATCAACTTGTTTATTCACACCACACACTGCCACAGCAATGAGAATGGACAAAAATCCGCAGGGAAATCATGGATTTCACCAATTAACTATTTCAGCAAGCCCCAAAGAAGTCGTACTGTATGATTCCATGTATGTGAAACTGAAAAACAAGAAAATCTATAGTGTGAGAAGTCAGGGGTAAGGGGGATTGACTTGAAAGGGGGTTCTGGTCATATTTTGTTTCTTGAGCTATGCTGGTTTCACAGATCTGCTCTCTGAAAATTCACTGAGCTGTACATTTGTGAGTTGTCCACTTTGTTGTATCAGTAAGTTGTATTTTGATGGAAAAAGTACTTCAAAGGTTAATACATCTATCAAAAAAACGTGTAACTTACTTGGTGCTGATCCCTTGGGGTCGTGCTGGGGACTAAAGCTCTACTGAGGACTTGATTCATAGTCTTTGCCTATGAATGCTAATTTGTTCCAATCAACAAGTTGCTAATTTTTGTTGTTTCCCCATTAAGTTTCTGTAGGCTAAAAATTGTTTCTTGGTGCCTAAGGTGTGGCTTTGTTGTGCTACCTGGTGGCTATCGGTGTGATTACAGCGGTAGATAATTTTCCTCTGGCTTCCTCATCCACCCATCAATGAAGTTCAGAGACAGAGGATCTTTGAAGGTCCCCAGTCCAAATCTTGGAGTTTGCAGGCTCTGCTTCACCCAAAGGTTATCTTTCCCTCACAGAACATCTCACCTGAGGGAGACCTCACTGCCTAAGCGGACGACCAAGTCCATTCTTGGACATCTCTCTGTGAGTAAGTTCCTCATAGAAAGTAAAACTTTACAACCTTAAATTGTCTACCCACTGGTCCTGGTTGCACCCCTAAGGCTATTAAAGTCACTATGTGTTTCCCACAAGTGGGTCTTGAGTATAGAGGGCTTTGGAATTTTCTAGCTTTCCACATTTCCAGCAGTGTGCCAAGTTGTCTCATGCCCGAGCCTCATTCCTCATCTGTAAAACGATTGAGCCTCATAAAATTAGGAGGTAGCTAAGGCGGTGCATCTTAGGTACCTGCGTGGCACCAGCAAACTTTTTCTGTAAAAGGCCAGGCAGGGAGTACTTTGGCTTTATGGCTCGATGGTCTCTGTCGCACCCCTTCAGTCCTGCCGCTGGCACCCCCAGACCCTTACACAATTGTTATAACAATAGGTGCTGGCCCCTGGTGTAGAGAATGAGAAGAACGGAAGGTTTTTATTTCTCCCTCTTAGGAGAGAGAAATGTTTCTTACTCGTTCTCCTCTGATCTCAGCACAGGGCCTGGCTCATGGTAGGTGCTCAGGAAAAGTTTATTGGAGGAAGAGAACATATGAGTGAAGAGAACATAGGGAAGAGAATGGCCTTTGGAGTCAAACAGACCTGAGTCCAAATCGACTTACTCTGTATGTGACCTGTGTTAAAAATTACTCACATTGCTTGTTTAAGAAATAGGCAGCCTTTGTTCAGGGGGCTACTGCGGTGTGTGTAGGGAGCACTGCAATGGGGGTTTGCAGTAGGGGAGAGAGATTGAGCTCCAGCTTTATAAATAACAAGGAAAAGTGGTAATTTATAGCCAAAAAGCAGGGTTGGGGAGGAGTCAGTGGATGGAAACTTGGACATTACCTGGGAGACGGTAAGGGATGAGGAACCAAATCAGATATTGAGGATGGTCAGATATCAAGGGTGGGGGTTTCTGGGTAACCAACTTAGCAGGATTCTTGCTAAAATGGTGCATATTAGCAGAGACAAACACAGAAGCCCCAAAGTCAGGGGCTGGTTGGGAAGAGAGTTCCCAGGGAGCCTGACTGTCGTTCGGTCAAGGGAAGACTCTGACTCCTCAGCTAAGACACTCTCGTTTCAGTGCCTCTCGCCTGTAAAACGGGCATCACGACCATGTACCTGCTGCATAAGGCTCTTGCAGGTGTTCCTGGAGCTCATGGGAAAAAGTGTGGGTGCTGAAAAGCATTTTCTAAAAAGAAAGCATGAAAAAACTGCACCTTCCCTAGTGTTTAACCCCATGGCCTTCAATCCTTAGTCCCTCTGGAACTAGGGCCATTTCTCCTCTCCTCCACTCGGCACACACAGCCTTCGCTGGCCCCTTGGGGTCTGGGTTGGGTGAGGGGCAGCCAGAAGAGGAGTAGAGAGGAAGAGGGGAGAGTCATACTTCCTGTTCTGAATTCAGGGCCAGACTGGCAGTAATAATCAGTTTTTGCCTCAAGGGCTCAGTGTCAGCTGTAAAGAATTAATGTCCAGGAAAGGTGTCTGCCAATAATTTCTCAGCGCAAGGTACAGACATTACAGAAACAGCCAAGCACAATTCAGATCCAGGCCTCCCAGCAATGGCTGTCAATTACCCGCTATCGACTTCTCTCCCAAGACAATGCTGAAGTCAGGGGTCTCCTTCCGCAGCATGCTCAGACTTCCAAGTGTGTGTGGAACTTTCCGGGTATCCGCAGAGGCGAGAATGAGGGGAGAAAGGACACACGTGTATCTTGTGTTGGTTGCCCCAGAAGCAGGCCTGAGACACGAATTGGAGCACATGGAGTGCATTTGGAAGGTGATCCTGGGAAACACCAGTAGGAGGGTAAGGAGGTGAGAGGAGGAAGGGTTGGAGCTTAGAGGTGTACTGTCAAGCCAGTGAGAGGGTGGGCAAGGGAACTTAACCTCACCTGGGGTTCTGGAGTTGGTGTAACACACACATCTCAAAATCACCCCATCGGAGGGTAAGGAAGCTGGGGTATTTATACACTGGCTCCTATGGATCATTGGTTGAGGGCTGCTCCGGGGGTATTATTTTTTCTTCCTGCTCTCGGGGTATTAATTATCCAGCAGGTCCAGCCGCTGGAGCTTGGTGGCCAAGATAGTCCTCAGGCAAGAAATACAGGCCCTGGTGGCTGGCAGGCCCTGAAATAGTCGGGGATGGGGTGGGGAGGGGAGGGAGGATTTGAGCCAGCCCTCCTCAGAGTCCACTACAACATGCACTGCAGGCCTACTCTGGTTCTGACACTTAATATCTGCGATCTCACTTAACCTCTGTATATCCAAGGCTGAATTTATTCTATTTTAATTAAAAAATATATTTTTCCTGCGAAAAGCTTTATTGTTTCATTTGGTCCAATGCATGGGAGAGGGCCTCAGGGTGGTTAAAGAATGGCTAGTAGTTTTGGGGAGAGGCTCAGGTAAAAGCCTGACACCAGGGGATGCAGAGGGGCCTCTCAAGGCCTCTGGGCTCCAAAGGCTCCTGGTCGTGCTTGAGGGGAGTCTCTGGGAGAGACACTGGCCCAGCCCAGCCTGGGGCCGGCAGCCTGTGGAGGTGAGTCAGGTGTGGCCCATCTTCTTGATGAGTCCTCTCCTCACCCGGAAGTGGTTCTGCAGGAGCCACAGGATGAGGGGCTGCGCGGGGAGAGCCCAGGAGCTGCAGCTCCAAGGGGCCTGGTCCAGGCTCCTCTCCAAGGCCAGGGGCTGCCATGATCCTGAGTTGCCCACTCCTCTTGGGAGGCTTCAGCGCATCCTGGGAGAGAAGGCGGCCACCGCGCTGGTTTGGGGCTTTAAGAGCCGCTCAGCGCCCTCCTGCTTCTCCCCAAACTCACAGAAGAAGCCCCCCCCCCCCTCCGCCCCTGGAGATCCACATCATCAGAATGAAACAGAAGCTCAGAGAGAGGTAGGTGCAGGCGGCCGGCAGATGCAGGTGGCCAGGCGGGTGACCGCTGCCTCCACCTCAGTGGGATAATTGAGGAATTCGGGAGCTCATAGTTGTTTGGTGTTAACGAGTTAAGGTAGAAAAAGAACCTGGTGTTGGCTGATCCTGGAGGTGGTTCTGAAGGCGGTGACAGGATAAGATGCAGGAGAGACCCCAGAGGCTGGAAGAAGGTGTGTCCCTAGGTCTGTTCCGTCCAGACACTGTTGAAGCAAGAGACAGATCCCAAGGTTGAATTTTAGTGAACCTCCTCTCCTCACACCCACTCCTCAGCACTGGGGCTGGGGAGAGGGGAGTGAAGCCCTCCTGCCCGCGCAGCTTTTAATGGGGCACGGAAACCCACCGCAGTCCAGTAACATCTTCATGTAATATTTGAAAAACACAAGTGCATGCAAAGGTCCATGATGAATAAAATAGTGGAATTTTAAATCAAGACAGGATCAGTACTAGTAAGAGTGAGCCGAGTCAGACTGAAGCCTGACACAAAGGTAAAAATCAGGAACACTGATCTTGTTCACCATAGATTATTTTTGGCATTCATTTTTATTTTTAAAAATATTGCATTAAAAGTCTTTATATTGAACTAGTGGCCCGGTGCACAAAATGGGCATGGCTTGATTGGAGGTACGGTCAATTTGCATATTACTCTTTTATTAGATAGGATATTATTGATTTCAGAGAGGAAGGGAGAGGGAGAGGTTTGGTGGTGATGAACTCCTTTAGCTTTTTCTTATCTGCGAAGCACTTTATCTGATCTTCAATTCTGAATGATGGCTTTGCTGGATAGAGTAATCTTGGTTGTAGATTCTTGCTATTCATCACTTTGAATATTTCCTGCCACTCCAGTCTGGCCTGCATCGTTTCTGTTGAGAAATCTGCTGACAATCGTATGGGTGCTCCCTTATAGGTAACTGTTTTTCTCTTGCTGCTTTTAATATTCTCTCTTTGTCTTTTGCTCTTGGCATTTTAATTATGATGTGCCTTGGTGTGGTCCTCTTAGGGTTCCTATATATTGGGGTTCGGTGCACTTCTTGGACTCCTAAGTCAATTTCTTTGACCAGGTGTGGGAAGTTTTTGGTCACTATTTCTTCAAATAGGTTTTCATTGTCTTGCTCTCTCTCTTTTCCTGGCACCCCTATAATTTGGATGTTGGTATGCTTGAGGTTGTCCCAGAGGCCCCTTACACTATCTTCAATTTTTTGGATTCTTTTGGTTTCTTGCTTTTCCAGCTGAGTGGATTTTCTCTCTTTGTATTTCAAATCTTGAACTTGGTTCTTGGGGTGCTCCAGAGCACTTTTAGGTCTTTGTATAAGATTTTTTATTTCAGTCAGTGTATGCTTAATTTCTGGTTGGTCCTTTTTCATATCCTTGAGATTCTCATTCATATCCTTGTAGGTCTCGTTCATTTCCTTGTAGGACTCATTCATTTCCACGTTGGTCTTGATCATTTCCTTGCAGGTCTCGTTCATATCCTTGAGGGTCTTGTTCATTTCCTTGTAGGTCTTGCTTATTTCCTTATTGGTCTCGACCTTTTCTAGGAGCCTCTTGAAAAGCCTTATAACCGTGGTTTTGAACTCTGTCTAGTCGTCTTTTTTCCTCCATTTCTTTTACACCTGATTTCTTTCCATGTCTCTGCATGGTGGCTGCTTTATGTGGTAGATGTCCTCTAAGGGACAATGGCTCAGCCTCTCCAGTTACCTGAGGTGGGCACTCTTACTGCAATCCTTTATGGGTTGTACAGTATTTTTGAATTTAAGCCCAGCTTGTTGTTGTTAGCCCTAAGAGGGTTTGACCTCCAGGCCAGTTGGCTGTGAAGGGAGACTGTGTTCAGGTTGGATGGGCGGAGTCTCTGAGCTGAGCAGATAGCCTCAGTGTCAGCTACATCCTATGAGGCGCTCGTGCGCAGGTCTCTGTTGGGTGGTAATTGTTGCAGGCACCTCCAAGAGAAAGCCACTAGTCTTTACCCCTTGCCAGACAACTCTGCCTCTCCCCAAATGAGTCTGCACACCCAAAGTCTCGCCCAGGGTTGTAAAACAAAGCAGTCTGGTGGTCTCTGGGACCAGGGGGCAAGTCGCCAGGGAGCAAGTCATGCATCTGTGCTGTCGCACACTTTACACGCGCAAACTGCTTTTCCAAGCAACCCGGTTTCTCCTCAGACTAGGAGACCTCTGCCACGCCCGGCTTCCAGGGTGCGTACCCTGGACCTCGGACCTTGCCTGGCACTGGGGAATCTGTGCAGTGGGACGTCTCTGCCCTCCCCGTTGGAGAAATCCAGCCGGGGTTGTTGCTGCCAGCCCTACAGCCCGTGCGCTCGGCCACGGCTCCTAACCTCTGTTTCCACGGGTATCTTCAAGGCTGCGCTCTGCCGCTCTTCTGAGTCTCAGTGTCCCACCTTTACTTTTATTTGTGGAGTTTTCACTCAGCCAGCTGTCCGGTGATTCTGGGTGATGTTTGTTTTGTTGTTTTGTTGTAGTTTTTTAATTGTTGCGCGGGGCAGAACAATAGGTGTTTACCTATGCCGCCATCTTGGTTGCTCTCCTCTCTCATGTATCTTCTATAATTGAAACTTTGTAGCATTGAGTGGAGGCCTAAGCTGCCAAGGGCAGGCGGGAAGCTTGGCTTCCTCTGTTGCTGGGGAAACCCAAGCCTCCCTCTTGCTCTCTGTGGCTGCAGCCACCTTGGTTGGGATTTATTTGCATAATTTGCTCCTGATTGGCTGATGGGCATGGCTTGATTGGAGGTATGGTCAATTTGCATATTACTCTTTTATTAGATAGGATATTATTGATTTCAGAGAGGAAGGGAGAGGGAGAGGGAGAGAAAGATAGAAAGATCAATGATGAGAGAGAATCATTGATTGGCTGCCTCCAGCACCCTGCTCCCTTCCACACACACACACACACACACACACACACACACACACACACTGGGGGATTAAGCCCACAAGTTGGGCATGTTCCCTGACCGGGATCAAACCATGACCTTCTGTTTCATAGGTTGATACTCAACCACTGAGCCACACAGATCAGGCACAATGACCTACTTTTGATGATAGGACAGTTCATTCTCTTTCTCTTCGCAGAGCCCTGTCATCTGCCCATCTCTGTGTCATTGCTCCTTCTCTCCTCTCTTCCCATGGCTGGCATCTCCCCCTTCAGGCCCACATGGCTTGACTTCAGGGAAGTCTCCCCTGACCACACTGTCTAAAGAAAGTCCCCCTAAAAGTATTTATCACAACACCTCACTTGCTTCCTTCACATCACCTATTTTAATTATTTTAACCCATTTAAAAATTTGTTTTTTTTGTCTTCTCCACCAGATTGTACACTTCATGAGGGCAAGAGGTATTTTTTTTTGTTTCCTACTCTATCCGCATCATCTGGAGGCATACTGGCACAGAGTAGGTGTTTAATAAACATCTGTGGAAGAGTGATCCTCACCCCTTCCACTTTATTATCTTAAATGAATTTTGTAGGCAGCCCAATGGCTCATCTGGATGACCACCTGGAGAATCATTTTTGGGGCCAAGTCTCCTCTTTAGAAGCAGCTGTGGTTGGATCCTCCAACATGTGATGCCTCAACCTCCATGAGACATTGCTAAGACTCACCCAGCAGGCTGCTTTTCTTCTCGTAAGCTCTTCTATCTGGTGAGGGGAAATAAGGAGGCAGGACTAGTCTTCCCTGAGAACTTACTACATGATAGCTCTGTGAACTTGGCAGAATAACCTCTTTGGGTGGAAGTTTTTCCATCTCTGAAATGGTCTAATAGTAATACAGGATTTTTCAACCTCAGCACTATTGATATTTGGGGGTAGATAATTCTTTGTTGGGTGTCCTGTGGGTGTCCTGTGCATTGTAGGGTGGTTAGTAGCATCTACTCATGAGATGCCTGTAGCAAGCCCAATTACACAGTCAAGAGTGTCTCCAGACAATGCCAAATGTCCACAGGGTGAAATCTCATTCCTCTCTGCTCCCCAGTAAGAGCTGTTCCTATAATTTCTGCCTTATATTAGCATCACTGGTAGATGAAATGATACAGGTCATGTTAAGTATTATTAATGTGTTTGGCACATTAAAGATTTAATCTAGCTATCTATCTTTAAATCTTTTTTTTTGTTTGTTTAACATAATTATACTGAAGGCCACAGAGAGTTTCAGGAAAGAGAGGTGAACACAGGGACAGGCAGACCCTGGAAACTGCTCTTGTGATAATGGTGTGTGTGCTGGAGTCATCTCGTCTCTGCTTCCAAGCACTGGTTAAGTTTTTAGGAAATCTGAAAACTAGTTGTTAAACATAGCCATCCTTGAAATTGGCAATGGTAGCATTTACACCATGGGAATCAGCAAATGCTGCATAGCAGAGCTTTCTTCTTGGGGAGCCACCTGGCTGCCATAGTGCTTCTTTATTAACACATCAAATGACAATATCTCGTGGCAGCTCTAATAGCTATTGACATGTTGAAATAGTGAGGAACATAAATGACATTTTGAGATATCAGCAACAACTGTAATAGGATATGAAAATATCAGTGACTTATATTACTGATAAAATCCCAGGTACTGCTTTGGTGCTCACAGTCAGATTAAAAGCAAATGCTAAATTTCAGTTAGAAGTTAGGAAAAGGAGAAACCAAGATGGCAGCATAGGTACATACCTGAAATTGTTGCCTTGCACAACAATTTCAAACCTACAACTAAAAGACAAAATGGACATCAACCAGAACCACAGGAAGTCTGGCTAAGTGGAAATTCTACAACTAGAAGGGAAGAGAAAAGTACACTGAGACTCAGAGCAGCTGCGGAAGGTGGAGGTATGGAGGCATGTGCACAGAGAGGGCTGGTAACTAAGGACACAGCTGTCTTTTTTAAGAGAGAGAGAGACAAAAGCTCCCGACTGCTCTGAAGTCCAGTTCCAGGAGAGACTCTGGGGACCCAGACTCATATGGGGAGAAAATGTACTGTATGGCAGCAGGTGGAACTTGATGGCTGCTCTCTCTCAGAGGTGCTTGCAGAGATAACCAAGGGACACTGAGTTACAGGGGCCTTTTAGGGCATGGCTGATAGGAAGCCATTACTGTTTGCTCTGCCCTGAGACTCCGTCTCACTCAAGCTATGTGCAGAGGCTTTTGCATAGTAATGACCTGGTCCTTTGAAATCTAAACTTACCTAACAAACTGAAGCTGAGTCAGAGAGACCCAGAACATCCAAAAGAAGGCCCAAGGCCCCACAGAAGCTTGCACTGCTTCACAGCTGGGCCTCATCTGGGCACCTCCAAAACCCAAACAAAGAAGAGGAATCTGTAGATCTCTCCATAGCTCCTGCTGGGTGGGCTCAGACAGAAGCTAAATTAGCACCTCCTTGAAGATCCAAGAGCCAGTGTACCCAGAGGTCAGAGTAGGACCATCCAGATTACAACTCTTCAGATCCATAAGGGACACACTCAGGGGGCAGACTTGGTTGTAGGTTTTTGCTATTCATCACTTTGAATATTTCTTGCCTGCATAAACACAGCTGACCCTCCCAGCCAGTTGGCCTGGAGGTCAATTCCTCCCAGTGATGCCAACAATAATCAAGGCTTAACTACAACAAGACTGTGCACACAGCCCACAAAGGGGTGCACCAAGAGTGTCCATCTCAGGTAACTGGGGAGGTTGAGCCACTAGGCCCTATAGATCACCTAGCATACAAAACCACTCTGTCAACTCAGGGAAGCAGCCAAAATGCAGAGACAAAGAAACAGGTCACAAATAAAAGAAATGGAGGAAAACAAACAACTGGATATAGAGTTCAAAACCACAGTTAAAAGGGTTTTCAAGAATTTTCTAGAAAAGGCCAATAAATTTAGCAAGACCCTTGAGGATATGAAAAAGGACTGACTAGAAATTAAGCATACACTGACTGAAATAAAAAAAGATAATATACAGAGATCTAACATAAGACTAGAGGATCATAAGAATCAAGTCAAAGATTTGAAATACAAAGAAGTAAAAAACACACAACTGAAAAAGCAAAAAGAAAAAAGAATCCAAAAATATGAAGATAGTCTAAGGAGCCTCTGGGACAACTTCAAGCATACCAACATCCGAATTATGGGGGTGCCAGAAGAAGAGAGAGAGCAAGATACTGAAAACCTATTTGAAGAAATAATAACAGAAAACTTTCTCCACCTAGTGAAAGAAATAGACTTATAAGTCCAGGAAGCACAGAGAACCCCAAACAAAAGGAATCCAAAGAGGACCATACCAAGACACATCATAATTAAAATGCCAAGAGCAAAGACAAAGAGAATATTAAAAGCAGCAAGAGAAAAACAGTTAATTACCTACAAGGGAGAACCAATATGATTGTCAGCTGATTTCTCAACAGAAACTATGCAGGCCAGATGGGAGTGGCAAGAAATATTCAAAGTGATGAACAGCAAGAATCTACAACCAAGATTACTCTATCCAGCAAAGCTATCATTCAGAATTGAAGGTCAGAGAAAGAGCTTCACAGATAAGAAAAAGCTAAAGGAGTTCATCACCGCCAAACCAGTATTATTTGAAATGCTGAAAGGTATTTTTTAAGAAGAGGAAGATGAAGAAAAAGGTAAAGATAAAAATTATGAACAACAAATACACGTCTATCAATAAGTAAATCTAAAAATCAAGTTAATAGCCGAGACCGGTTTGGCTCAGTGGATAGAGCGTCGGACTGCGGACTGAAGGGTCCCGGGTTCGATTCCGGCAAGGGCATGTACCTTGGCTGCGGGCACATCCCCAGTAGGGGGCATGCAAGAGGCAGCTGATCGATATCTCTCTCATCGATGTTTCTGACTTTCTAGCCCTCTCCCTTCCGCTCTGTAAAAAATCAATAAAATATATTTAAAAAAATCAAGTTAATAAAAAATCTGATGAACAGAATAAACTAGTTAGTATAATAGAATCAGGGGCATAGAAAAGAAGTGGACTGACAGTTCTCAGGGGAAAGAGGTGAGAATGTGTAGGAAGAGACTGGACAAAAATCGTATACCTATGGATGAGGACAGTGGGAGGGGTTAAGGGCAGAGGGTAGGGTGGGAACCGGGTGGAGGGGAGCTATGGGGGGTGGTGATAGTGGAAAGAGGAACAATTATAATAATCTGAACAATAAAGATTTATTTAAAAAAGGAAGTTAGGAGAAAATAGACACATCCCCCCCTATTCACAACCCTCCTGAATTCTATCCACAGGCTTCAGTGAAGAAGTGTCGCTATCAAGGCCATATTCAGTGGTTTAGTGGAAATGCACCTGGGCCTTAGTATGAGACCTAAGCTTCAATCCCAAGCCTTCCAATTGCTTAGTTGGCAAGTTTTAATTTCCTCAACTCCTAAATAGGAACATCACCGGTTGTGCAAATTGAATAGAAGGATGTAAAATGCTTCAAGAGGGGCCTGGCAGCCAGTAGTGTGCATGTGCATGTGTGTGTATGTGTGTGTGCGTGTGTGTATGTGTTTGTGTGTTGATATCATGCATCTCATACCTCCAGCTGTCTGCAGAGATCTCTGAATCTGGGCGGCTGAGGTAGTGACAGTTCTCACCCCAGATGGCGCTCCTGGCTCATCTTTATTTTTAGTTTCTGTCTGGATGAAAAATTTGCCATGTGTATGCCAGGCAGAACAAATAGAATTATGAGTCACTTCTCACAAACTGTGTAGTGCATTTCACATACTTTTATGCTTGATTTTCCATCTATTTCAAACTGTTACAAAAATGTTCCCCCCCTTTCTTTGGGACATTGAGACAGGTGTCCCGTGGGGAGGGGGCTTTGTGTCCCCTCTCCTTCCCTTCCCCAGGGCACAGTGAGGGAAGAACCACGCTGTTTCCCTTTCTTGGCCTGGAAGCTTCATCTTTCCTCACACAGGACCATTTTTCCAGTTCATTAGAACCTGGAGCTAAGATAAGGGAGGGCAGAGCCATTAGGTAGCAATTTATATGTAAATGTGGAAGTTATCCAATTGAATCCGAGTGTTCCGTTTGGGACCCTTCTGGAAAGCAGCAGCGTGCCGAGTCTGAGTGCTCTCACCACATCCCCATGGCCCCGCCAGGCTCTGGGTTTGTCGCCTTGTCTTCACTCACGAGGAGACTGACGCCAGGCTCACACATGGAGTGACATGCAGGGCCAGCATGTAAAGCCAAAGGTGGGTCCAAATGCAGAGTGCGGCCACTTTATTTTTTAAATATATTTGATCAATTTTTTACAGAGAGGAAGGGAGAGGGATAGAAAGTCAGAAACATCAATGAGAGAGAAACATCGATCAGCTGCCTCTTATACAACCCCCACTGGGGATGTGCCCGCCACCAAGGTACGTGCCCTTGACTGGAGCGGAACCTGGGACCTTTCAGTCCGCAGGCTGAGCCAAACCAGTTTCAAGCAGAGTGCGGTTACTTTATGGGGCTCCTCTAAGGGGAGGGGGCCCCTCACACCAGCAGTCTTACACTCTCCCTTCTCTTAAGTTGTTTTCAGCCTGTTCAGGCTCAGCATCCGGCTTGGGAGCTCGGCGGTGAGGGGAAATGTATATTGCATATTCCATTAATAAGATGAAATAGAACAGTTGTTTGTACCCAGCACCATACTGGTATGTATGTGTAGAGGACAATCACTAGCAAAGGAGCCCTTTGCCTGGTCCCAAGCTCTGCTATTGAGGAGTTAGGCATTAAAATGGGGGACTCTCAGGCCAGAGCCAAACCCCCCTAAAGCTAAAGAAAAGTGAGCTTCATCTCCAGGCCAGGCTTTCCCCTCTGTGGTCAGCAGCCTCCAACCAGCCCAATCGCTAACTCGTAAAAGTGACAGTCAGAGGGATGAGTGATGAGCGCAGGCTGTCACCCTATGGGAGCAGTCTCCCCGCTTTCTTTGTGCCTCCCCCATCTTCTCCAGCCACCTGGAAAGTAGTTCTCTGATGCAGGAAAGCCACCAACTCTGCTACGTGTCCCAGCCCTTCAATGCGTGCCACACACCAGCTTAGTGCTAGGCCTTGGGCCGGGCCCACAGCAATTCCTGCAGAGGCAAGGGGTGCAGGTGAGGTGTTAGGGGAGGCTGAGCATATCCTTCTACCCGTAGTCCAGATTCAAAGTGTGATTTTGATCTTACGAGCAATGGGGAACCCTCAAGGAGTTTTAACTATGTATGTGATGTGATCACATTTGTGCTTCTATGGGGAATGAGTGGGAGGCAGTGGAAAGAGGAGTTAACAGACTGCTTGGGATTATTAGTTTGACTATTATGAAAAAGCTATGAACACTTGTTCGTTTCTTTCCTTTCTTTTGGGTAGATACTTAGGAGTGGGATTGCTGGTCATAGGGTGGGTGTACTAGTATGTTTAGCTTTACTGGTCAGATCTTTCCTAAAGTGATTGTACCATTTTACACTCCTCTCAAAAAACGTGTGAGTCCCGGTCACATTAACAATGTTAACAACAGTTGGTGTTAGTCTTTAAGTGTAGCCATTTAGGTGAATATGTAAAGGTTCTCACTGTGATTTTAATCTACTTTTCCCTGATGACTGATGATGATGAACACTTTTTCATGTGCACGTGGGACACTCATATTTTCTCTTGTGAAGTGTTTCTTAAAAATCCTTCACCATTTAAAAAAGTGTATTTTTATTGATTTTATTTCAGAGAGGAAGGGAGAGGGATAGAGAGTTAGAAACATTGATGAGAGAGAAACATCGATTAGCCGCCTCCTGCACACTCCCCACTGGGGATGTGCCTACAACCAAGGTACATGCCCTTGATTGGAGTCGAACCTGGGACCCTTCAGTCCTCAGGCTGACGCTCTATCCACTGAGCCAAACCAGTCAGGGCTCTTTCACCATTTTTAATCTCCTTTTAAAAAGTTATTGAGTTGTACATTTTTGTGTGTGCTTGTTTTTGTTAATCATCATCTGAGGATATGTTTTCCATTGATTTTTAGAGAGAGTAGAAGAGAGCAGGGAGGAGAGAGAGAGAGAGAGAGACAGAGAGAGAGAGAGAGAGAGAGAGAGAGAGAGAGAGAGAGAGAGAGAGAGAGAGAGAAAGAGAGAGATATTAACTTGTGTCCTTGCTGGGAATTGAACCTGAGACCCTTTGATATACATGGCCCATGCTCTAACCACTGAGCAATGTTGGCCAGGGTGAATTGTGAGATTAAATATAAGGTGTCTTTTGATGAGCAGAAGTTTTAAATTTTGGAAAATCTAATTTATAAATTTGTAAATAATTATTACTTGTATGATTATTCTCTTATGATTTTTATTTTTATAAAAATATTTATTGTTCAGATTATTACACTTCCTCTTTATTCCCCCCATAGGTCCCCTGCACCTGGTTCTCACCCCACCCTCTACCTTTATCCTCCCCCACTGTCCTCATCCATAGGTGTATGATTTTTGTCCAGTCTCTTCCCCCACCCCTCATACCTCTTCCCCCACTGAGGATTGTCAGTCCACTCCCTTTCTATGCCCCTGACTCTATTATATTCACCAGATTATTCTGTTCATCAGATTTTTTATTCACTTGATTTTTAGATTCACTTGTTGACAGATATGTACTTGTTGTTCATCGTTTGTATCTTTACCTTTTTCTTCTTCTTCCTCTTCTTAAAGAATACCTTTTAGCATTTCAAATAATACTGGTTTGTTGGTGATGAACTTCTTTAGCTTTTTCTTATATGTGAAGCTCTTTATCTGCCCTTTAATTCTGAATGATAGCTTTACTGGGTAGAGTAATCTTGGTTGTAGGTTTTTGCTATTCATCACTTTGAATATTTTTTGCCACTCCCATCTGGCCTGCATAGTTTCTGTTGAGAAATAAGCTGACAATCATATGGGTGCTCCGTTGTAGGTAACTGTTTTTCTCTTGCTGTTTTTAATATTCTCTTTGTGTTTTGCTCTTGGCATTTTAATTATGATGTGTCTTGGTGTGGTCCTCTTTGGATTCCTTTTGTTTGGGGTTCTGTGCACTTCCTGGACTTGTAAGTCTATTTCTTTCACCAGGTGGGGGAAGTTTTTGGTCATTATTTCTTCAAATAGGTTTTCAGTATCTTGCTCTCTCTCTTCTTCTGGCACCCCCATAATTCGGATGTTGGTATGCTTGAGGTTGCCCCAGAGGTTCCTTACACTATCTTCAACTTTTTGGATTCTTTTTTCTTTTCTCTTTTCTGGCTGAGTGTTGTTTGTTTTTCATTTTTTAAAAATATTTTAAATTTTTGACCTGATTCTTGTGGTCCTCTAGTCTGCTGTTGTTAGGTCCCTGTATAATATTTTTTATTTCAGCCAGTGTATGTTTAATTTCTAGTAGGTCCTTTTTCATATCCTCGAGAGTCTCACTAATTTTATTGGCCTTTTCTAGGAAATTCTTGAAAAACCTTATAACCGTGAGTTTGAACTCTATAGCCAGTCTTTTTGCTTTCCTCCATTTCTTTCATTTGTGATTGTTTATTTGTCTCTGCATTTTCTCTGCTTCCCTGAGTTGGTCAGCTGTGTCTATGCTGGGAGAACTTCTGTGGTAGAGACACTCTTATGTGAGTGCAAAATTGCAATAGCCTTTGTGCTTAGTTTGGATGGGGCAGAGTCTCAGGGCAGAGCAGACAGCCTTGGCTTCTCATCAGCCCTGCCCTATGAGGCCTCTGTGTTCTAGTGTCCCTTGGTAATTGCTGCAAGCACATCTGAGAGCAAGCTGCCCTCGAGTTCCACCCACTGCCAGACAGTCCAGTTTCTCTCCGAATGAGTCGGGGTTCCCGGACACTTGCCTGGAACTGAAGTTCAGTGCAGTCAGGAGCTTTTTTCTCCCTCCTGCTTTAGAAAGCCAGCCATGCACTCAGCTTCTCTGTGCCTGTGTGCGCCTCCAGACTTCTGCCTTCCACAGCTCCCGAGTCTCAGTGTGCTTCATTTTTTCCTGACAGTCCAGATTCCCCCTGAATGAGTCTGGTTTCCCAGCATCTCGCCTGGGCCTGGAGATGAGTGCAGTCGGGAGCCTCTGTCTCCTCCCACTTTAGAAAGCCAGTCGTGCACTCAGCCGCCCTTCCTTTCCGCGTGCGCGTCTCCGTACCTCAGGCTTTTGCAGCTCCTCTGATTCTCAATGTGCTTTCCTTTTTTCTTCTAGTTGTAGAATTTCCACTCAGCCAGCTTTCCTGTGGTTCTGGATGGTGTTCATTTTGTCTTTTAGTTGTAGTTTTGATATTTTTGTACGAGGCAGCAGTTTAGGTGTTTACATATGCCGCCATCTTGGTTTCTCTGAGGCTATAATGTTAATACTGTCTCCGCCAGCTTTACAGGGGAACTCTGGAGCAACAATTGCCTATTCAAGGAATCCCCTGTTGGACAGAAATGGCTAAGTCCTTGTATTATTGCCTTGGCAGTCATTCATTGACTGAAAGCCACCCAGACAGGATGGGACTAATTATATCTATTCAGTTCTTTTAGCCTTGGCTGGGTCTGGTGGCTTTGCAATATGTGAACTTGGTTAGGCTAAACTGCATTTCACAAATTCCCTTACCAATGTATTCTTGTTAAAGTGAGCCACAAAAGAGAGTTTCTTATGGGAGCTCTGAAGGGCAGAAGTGAAGAAGCAGCCATTTTGTAGCTCAGACACATTGTTGTCTGTCTGTTGGCTCGCGTTTGAGTTCTTGAATACCCTTGTGTGCCTGTCTTCCATCCTGTCCCGTGGATAATTTCTCAGCAGGCAGTCCTTTTGTCTCTGTGGCCTTAAATAGGCTCAGATCTTTGCTCAGTTCAGGGAAATTTTCTTCTGGTGTGAGTTTAACTATTTGTTGCCTCTCTTCCTACTTTTATTTGTCTCCATGTGGAACTTCTATTCTGTGCCTGTTAGGACTCCTGGATCTTTCTTCTCAATCTTTTATCTTTTCCCTCATGACTTTTATCTCTCGTTGCCTTTCTTCTCTAAGCTGATCTTCCCAGGTTTCTGATTCAGGGCTGAACAATGTCATCTTTCCTTTCATTCATCTACTGTTGTTTCTTTTTTTTAAGCTCAACATTCTTGTTTTTAAGCTTCAGATATTCTTTTTTGTGATGGGTTTGGCTTGTCTTACAGCCTGCTGTCATTTTTATTATTTTATTTTAAAAATGTTTTTATTGATTTTTAGAGAGCGAGGAAAGGAAAGGGAGAGATAGATAGAAACATCGACTGGCTGCCTCTTGCATACCACCTACTGAGGATTAAGCCTGACCAGGGAATCAAACCGGTGAGCTCGTGGTTTATTACTCGACATTCGACCACTGAGCCTCACCAGCCAGGCTGGCTTTCATTTAAAAAACTCATCTGTTAATTGCTCTCTTCCAGCTGCAGTTCTATTAAGTGACATGTGTCCTCATCCTCCTCTGACGTCTTTTGCCGTCTACTTCTTGGGGTGTGGATGTGGCTAAGAATCCTCAAAGATGGGCAGAGGAGGAGGGCCTCTGGTCCTGAGTAGCTGTGGTTCATGGGAGGCTGTCAGCCCCCTGCTTAGGCATCCAAAGGAGGCCTCTCTGCTCCTGGGGCTCTCTGAGCTCTCCCGTCTTTGAGGTGGGTAACAGCCCCTGTCCACAACCTCCTGGCCTTTAAGGAAAAGGTCAGGAAGGCTCAGCTCGTGCAGGGTCTTCAAGAGCCCAGCTTTTCTGGGAATGGCCACTTTCGGCTCTTACCTCTGCACTGCTCACTAGTTAATTGGGAGCACCACAGTGGTGATTTCTTTGGGAACCAGCTCTTGCTTAGAAGAGGCAATAGTTTGAAATGGGGATAGGAAGAAAAGGGGAGTGAGTTCAGGCTCCATTGTTCTCAGAATCCCAGGACAATGTATTATTTCCAGAATATTAAAAACTTAACATTTCATAAAATGAGCATGTGTCAAAGGTTTAATAAACTCCTTAATGAGGAAGCCAGCAAGATGGTAAGGAGAGTTCAAAAAAGTTTCAGAAAGACAAAAATATTTGTAGGCACTTAAAAGATGGATGTTGCCATAATATTGCTAAAGAACATATAAAAGAAATCTATAAGCTTTGTGCTATAATCTTTTCATTTACATCTCTATAGGATAATATTCGTTGTTCGCTGTTGGTTTTCTAAGGTTAATGTCTGTACTTGTAGAGTTGTAAAGTAACCCATTCTGTAGTAAATGCAGTGCGTACCCAGCGTAATAGAAATACTCTGTGAGCTCTCAAAGTAAGCCGCATATGCAGTAATTTATTTTATTTACCTCAATCTGTTTGAAATAGTATCATTTAAACATGGGTTATGGGTTGAATTGTGTCCCCCTCAAAAGACATGGTGAAGTTCTAACCCCTGCGTACTTCAGTATGTGACCTTATGTGGAAATAGGTTCCCTGTAGATGTAATTAGTTAAGATAAGGGCATAATGAAGTAGAGCAGGCCCTTAAGTAAACATGGCTGGTGACCTTATCAGAGAGGGGGGTGCCATGTCACAACAGAGGCAGAGGCTGGAACCAAGGAATGCCAAGGATTGGCAGCCACCACCACCAGCTGGGAATAGTCAAGGAAGGGCCCTCCCTTTCTGGTTTCAGAAGAAGCACGGCTCTACTGACACCTTGATTCTGCACTTCTATCCTCTAGGACTGTGAAACAATACATTTCCATTGTTGTAAGGTCCCCAATTTGTGGCACTTTGATATGGCAGTCCTAGGATCCTAACGCAACGTCTAATGTTGTATTGATGAGGTATTTGACACTCTTGCTCTCTGACTATGTCCCTGAAATGCATATGTATTTTACACTTATAGCTCATCTCAGTTCAAGCGCACAGTAGCCGCCTGAGGCTAATGGCTACCAGTGTGGACACCGTAGTTCCTAGAGAATCAGATCATGGGTACTTGGCAACACCCAACACTGGAAGAGCACAGTCATTTCTTTGCCCCATTGCCAATTATTGGCCAGTTTTCCTACGTGCCGTCCTCTGCCCATGCTCACTGTGGGACATCAGTAGAGATAGTGGCACCCGGCAGAGAAGAGGAGGCTAAGCAGAGGTGACTGCGGGAGGAAGGGCTCTGAAAGAGCAGGGGTGTCCAAGGTTTTGTGCTCTGGGATCATGGTTCCCACTTGTCTAGAAGATACTTTTGGTCAAGTTTGGAAAATGGGACACTCTGGATGGCTGAATTAGAACAGGCACGCCTGTCCGGGTATCTCACGTCTGGATGTAGGACTTGGAAAACAAAGATGGACTGGATTTCTGTTCTCACTGACATCTTGGCTAGGGGCCCATGTGCAATGGACAGCATGCCCAGCAGCACTGGCCGGCCCTTCCAGGGATGAGAACCAGCCTCAGGTGGCGAAAGGATGGCACCTTCTCCACCCTGGCAGGAAGGAGGAGGGGGCAGTGGAGGCGAGTGGCTAGGAGTAGGGCAGAATGAGGGATGTGGAAGGGGTCGAGGGGGTTCTGTTGGCGTCATTTTCATTGTTAAGAAGGAGAGATGGGTTGAGAGCGGGGATCAGAGGTTTGGTGGGAGAGGCAGGTCTCAAATAGTCTCCCGGGAGAAGGCAGAAGGACACACAGACTGGGACAAACCAGAGGGTGGTTGAGCAGTATAAGACCTGGCAGACTTTTGTCTGGAGCAAAAGGCAGGAGTGCCCCCAATTAGAAAGTGAGAGGGAGCTCGGGGGCAGACACGCTGAGCCGTGGGCATGCAGGCCGCGCTGGAGTAAAGGCAGACCAGGCTTGGCGGACACAAGACAAAACCCCAGCAGCTTGCTCTCATCAAATGATATGTTCAACTCCTACTCCAAGCACTTTACAAATATTAAGGCAGCAACTGGTTCTCACTTGTTACTTTGCAGATGAGAAGAGCAAAGTACAGAAAGTTAAAGTGACTTGCTCACAATCACATCACTCGTAAGTGTTAGGGCCAGGATTTGAAGGTGGACCATGCGGCTCTGGCAGCTTTGTGGCAAGGATGCTCTTAGTCCTGACTTCACCCCTCTCTAACTGTGGGAGGGGTTCCTTTCTACCAGAGGTCTCTGTGGGGTCATGGTGGTCAATATAAAGGGTGGGGCAAGGTACTTTTTAAAAGCCAAAAGGATAATTGTTTTGTTCAGTCTAAACATTCTTAAGTCACAATGTCCAAATGCCCCGTGCCCATAGGGAGGATCTGGGCACCATGCACCATGTCTGTTTTCTACTGCAGACTCACAGATGGACCTGGGATGAGGTCAGAGAGTGACATCCATCTTCTTTCTTTAGTTGATAAGGAGAGGGTGGGGGGTGCATTTATTTATTGATATTTACTTTTTAAAAAATTGATCTTTAGAGAGAGAGGAAGTGAGAGGGAAGGGAGATAGAAATATCGATGAGAGAGAAAAATCATCCATAGGCTGCCTCCTGTACGCCATCTACTGGGGATCAAGCCTGCAGCCCAGGCATGTGCCCTGACCGGGAATTGAACTAGGGCCAATGCTCAATCACTGAGCCACAATGACGGGGCAATTTATTTATATTTTAAAATATATTTTTTATTGATTTCAGAGAGGAAGGGAGAGGGAGAGAGAGATAGAAACGTCAATGATGAGAGAGAATCATTGATTGGCTGCCTCCTGTAGGCCCCACACTGGGGATCAAGCCCACAACATGTGCCCTGACCCAGAATTGAGCCCGGACCTCCAGGTTCAAGGTTGGTACTCAACCACTGAGCCACACTGGCTGGGCAGCGAGGGGAGGGCATTTAGACCAGGGAGTCCTATCTCTACTGAGAGGCCTTCATCTGAGAGACACCAGTTTTCCCATTTCCCCTTTTCTTCTTCTTCTTTTTTTTTTACATTTAGGAAAACATGCCAAAATGGGCTTTATCACAACTCAGCGTTCATTGTATGAAATGCCACATTTCTGTCGAAGCTACCAGCAGAATCACTTCTGTCAGCCATCGGCCTTGTAAAAGGCATGAATGCATTTTCTGTGCCCATAATCACGCCTCTCCGGGAATCAGGTCGATTTCAATGACTATCTAATAAAGGAATAACTCAGCATTAAAAAAAAAATCAGAGTCCCTGGGAACCCTAGAGGCAAAAGGCAAAGGAAATTTGATTTGATGGAAACTGAGATCTTTTTAAAGGAAAGCTTTATTATTTTCTTTTCCAAGACAAAACTACATTTCAAAAACAGTAGGTTGGTTATCAACAAATCTCCATTTAAGGAATTGAATATGGAACTGATTATACAGCTGGCAAAACCTCACTATTCTGACACATTCTGAGATGTTCTAATTTGGTGAAAGGTCTGAATCCGTTTGGAGCATGTGGTTTTGTAACTCTGACGTGCTTAATTACCTTCAACACAGACTAAGCCCAGAGACTCATTCTCTCAGACTGTGGTCTCCAGAGCCTGGAGAATTTGCAGCCACAAGTTGATAAAGATGGATTATAATTAGCATATCAATTGCACAATATTAATCACCCACTTCCTGTTGTTTGAGCTATTCCTGGGTTAGGAGGCACTATCCTATCTGTGGTTACATCCCCTGTTGGTGTGTACACATCTGAAAAGTCTTAATTCTCTCCCAACTCCACAGTCACAATTGAATGTATATCATACAGATGTGGAAACGGAGGCTTAGAGAGATGGGATTGGGGTGTGTGGGTGCCTTGCTCAAGGTTTCAAAGCTGAGCCATGGCTAGAACACACATCCTCATGACTCCCGGTCCAGTGCTCTTCACAAATCACTAGATATATGGTAGTAGTTACAGTGTTAATAAGAGGAGGAAATGTTAGACAGTTGTTCTCTACTGAGGTTTAGACATGTCCATTTTCCTATAATGTTGCCATCTTTTTTTTTCCATATGTTTTATTGATTTTTTACAGAGAGGAAGGGAAAGGGATAGAGCGTTAGAAACATCGATGAGAGAGAAACATCGATCAGCTGCCTCCTGCACACTCCCACTGGGAATGTGCCTGCAACCAAGGTTCATGCCTTTGACCGGAACTGAACCCGGGACCCCTCAGTCTGCAGGCCGACACTCTATCCACTGAGCCAAACCAGTTAGAGCAATGTTCTGATTCGACCTCTCTATGTAATAACAACATGTATACAGTCCTAAATACTGCATATAGCCTCACTCAATGAATCCTATCAACAACCTTATGATATATTGTCATTCCCAATTTATCCTTAGGGAAACAGGCCCAGAGAGCTGAAGCAAAATGCCTAAAACAGAGATTCCCACCATTTCTCTGGTTCCAGTACCCTTAGTAGCTCAGCATTTTTTTTTATAATGCCTGAAAGCCTGAAGAAATACTTTAGTAGTTCTGTTTATTAGGTATTTAGTCCGAACAACTTTATGTCCTAACTTACTAGTAATTTGAAAAAATAACTCATGTAAATTAAAAGAAAAAAATTATTCTGCCTTAAATAACCAGAATTACACGATACTGGGATGTATGTGTCTACTGGGCGCTGCACAGCTTCTCAAAACCGAGAGTCAGGTGAGACATTGCCATCCTCACTTGGTGTTCTTCACTGATTGTACATGCCTTCTGTTTTTTGTCACTGTCACCACTGAACACCCAGCTTTGCAAAAACGTGATGCCATGCGAAGGAATGTAGCCCAAATTAATGCTGAAAGTGTGATTACCACAAGCTATGGTTTGTGGTACAAACAGGTATCGCCGTGTTTCTCTTGAATATTTAAGGTAATCCGTGGTACCCCCAGGCATTTCTGCCACAGTGGCCAGAGGGAATGTGGGCCTAAGGGGAGAGACTAGTGAAAACAGGAACTTGAACCCAAGTAATGCAGCTCCTAAGTCTGTAACTTGGTAGCAGACTGTTTTGCTCTGTATTTCCCAACCAAAGACCAACCATTACTCTTTTAGGAAAGAGATTCATTCCACAGACATTTCATGAGCTGCTACTTTATGCCAGACCTCCTGCTGTGCTGGGGTGGGGAAAGGACAAAGATAAATTCGCCTTAGCGCTTGTTTTGGAATAATGTGGTCACGTAGGAAAAAATTTTGCAGTTCAGCTATAATAGCAGGGTGTACAAACTTTGTCTCGTCCAGAGAAGGGATCTTGAAGGTGATATGGGGTGGGGTTGATGTGATCGCCGTGAAGGATATTTAGGCAACATTGATGTACATTTGGTTTTGGGAATGAAGTTAAGTGCCAACCCTTCCCATTCTGCATGAGTCACATTTCTTCAGAACTACATTCAGCTGGAGAAGAGGCACATCAGGGGTTTCAATCGGCATCCTGTCACCTCTGAAGGTTGCTGAGGACAGGAGGAGACGTGGACCGATCATAAGCCTGTGATGAACTTGGGGCAGGTAAAGGGCTGAGCACCCGTCACTGAAGGTATGTGAGATAGGGTGCATGGTAGACACCTCCGTCAGAGGGGGCTGGACCAACTGGTCCTGGGGGCCCCATCCAACTCTGAAAAGGAATGATTTTGTGAAGCTGGCTTCTCATTGTCCACACTGGTTCCTCCTTGTCACTGGCTCTGAGCATCCAACATGCCTGCGTCTGCTCTTGAAGCAGCACTGCTGTTGTCTCAGGTGTGGAAACTGGTTTCTGAAAAGCAGTACTGGTGACGTTTTGGTTCTTTTTAAGTGCATTTGTTTTGGGATCATAACAGATAGAAACATCGATGAGAGAGAAACATCAATCAGCTGCCTCCTGCACACTCCCACTGGGAACGTGCCTGCAACCAAGGTTCATGCCTTTGACCGGAACTGAACCCGGGACCCCTCAGTCTGCAGGCCGACACTCTATCCACTGAGCCAAACCAGTTAGAGCAATGTTCTGATTCGACCTCTCTATGTAATAACAACATGTATACAGTCCTAAATACTGCATATACTGAGGTCCAGATAGGGGGTGGCAGGAAGGGCTGCTGCCTGACATCCCTTGGAGGCAAATGGCTCTGGCCACTGGCTGGAGGTGAGGGTGGGCACCTGGTCCCCTTCACTGCTGCCAAAGTGACCTTTGCAAACTACGCATCTCACCTGGGCCCTTACCTGCTCAGATTCCTCCAGAGCCTCCTCACTGCTTTCTGGGTAAGTCCCACACTTGGCACCAAGGTGCCCTGTGGCAAGGCCTTGGCCTCCTCTCTCCCAGGGACCCTGTGACCTAGTCCTCCTGGTGGCTTGTAATTCTCTGAAGGCAGGGCCCCCATGTCCACATGCCTTGGCTTATGCTGTTCCCGTTGCCTGGTTTACCTCTCTTCGCTCGAGTACCTGGTAAATACTACTCATTGCCATGGAGAGCTGAAAACAACTATTGAACTCACGATTCTGTTGGTTCTGTCGTTTGGCAACTTGGGCTGGGCTCAGCTGAGTGGTTCTGCACTGGGCGGGGCTCAGTCACGGGTCTGCCATGCATTGGTGGGGGGGGGGGGAATGGGCTGGCTGGGCTTATGGTGGCCTCATCTGGGGTGTCTGAGGCGATGGGCAGAGATCCCGCTCCACATGGCTCTGTGTGGCCTCCCTTCCCCCAGCACGCTGGCCCCGATTTCTCCACGTGGTGCGTTCCAAGAGCCACCAAAGAGGACAAGCCCCACTGCCCAGACCTTTTCAAACCTTTGCTGGCATCGGGGTTGCTAACAGCTTGTTGGCCAAAACAAGTCACCTGACTGAACCCAGTGTCAGAGCAGGACATTCAAAGTCACATAGTAAGGAGCTGTAGAAATGGGGGCTGGAGGGATTTGGTGGCATTTTTGCAGTCTTCCACAGCTGGACAGCCTTCATGCCAAGAGGGTCTGTTTAGCTCCCTATGCTGTGAGCTTCCAGAGGCCTTCACTTGAGATATCACCGTTTCCCCAGAGCCTGGAACAGAGCAGGTGCTCAGTCATTACTGACTTCTCAGTGCCCCTGGGGCCAACTCGAGCCTTTGGCACAGAGTAATGGCCAGAGAACCCAAGGCGAAGTGAGTAGCAGGTCAGGGGAAAAGAGATAGACCAGTAGTTGGCAAACTGTGGCTTGTGAGCCACATGCGGCTCTTCGGCCCCTTGAGTGTGGCTCTTCCACAAAATACCACGGCCTGGGCGAGTCTATTTTGAAGAAGTGGCATTAGAAGAAGTTTAAGTTTAAAAAATTTGGCTCTCAAAAGAAATTTCAATCTTTGTACTGTTAATATTTGGCTCTGTGGACTAATGAGTTTGCCGATCACTGAGATAGACAATTATTCCCACATTTCTGCTCGGCAGCTCAGGATTACAGTTTGTCCCAGAGAACAATCCGATCTGATTCAGCCACAGTCTGGTCTCCACCTTTAAATGTTGGGAACTGCATAAATCAGCACATTTCCCCCAAAGCAGAGTCTATATACAGCGCTGCCAGGCTGCTCGCCATAATTAGGCCTCCAGCAATGATTGTTTTGCTCCCCTTGTTTTATCACCAGCCTCCCAGGACTAGGGAGGGGTGTGCTCCGTGTTATGATGTCTGGCCATACCCCCAGTATTTGGGAGGTCTGGGGCAAGTATACACAGGAAGGCTCTTGTCTGGAGCCCATCCTTCCTCTTCCCATTCGAAGCTTTGTCCTGCAGCACAAGGGGTCGCCCTTCATGCACGGAGTCATTCTACTCTGCGTCTCCCAGCTCTCTGCACCTCCTCCCCTGCCTGCAGAGAACCTGCTTTTGGCCCTTTGAGGCTGCACACACTGGGCATGGCCCACACTTGGGAGGAAGGACCCAAAGGAACATGAGTGTAGGTGTTGGAAGCAGGCATTTAGACAGGGATCCTGAGGAACTGCAGCATGGTCTAGGGGGTTAAGGGCCAGGATGGGCACATCCTTTGGTCATTCAGACCCCTTGCTGTCTGGAAGGGGCACTGGCCACTGGAAGGGCAGAGAAGGGCCCTGTAAAGTATGGCATGAGGCTGGCGTCTACGGGTGATTCTCTTGGTGTCTGTGCCCGGGGAGAGAGGCTTAAGGGCCGCAGAATCTGACCCTGCCCTGCTGCCGGCAGGACTGGCCCTCCCAGAGTTCCAGAAATGACCTGAGCGGAGCCAGGCCTGCTTGCAGTTGTGGAAGCAGCAGCCAGCACCCTGTGTGTGTGCAGCATGCCATCGAGACGAACCGCTGTCACATTTATCTCTGTGGCTCTTAGCGCAGGCCTGTGTGGTTCTAGGAAGGGGAGTCTCACTCCCCACTGAACAGATGGGGAAACTGAGGCTCAGAGAGGCAATGTGACTTGCCACAGGTGGCAGAGCAGAACTTGAGGCTCCGGGTGGACTCCGCGTGCAGTGATCCTGCTGCTGCCCCGATCCCTGAATTCTGGGTTAGACCTTAAAGGTGTCGGTCTATCGCTCACACCGAGTTGTGTGAACACTCCCTGGATGACGGCAGTTTGGCTGTGCCCAGCTTTTTGCTGTTATAAACAGCGTGGCAGGGGGCGTCCTGGGCTAGCAATGCAGGGCTCCCGGTCTGGGATAGAATCCA
Organism: Antrozous pallidus; assembly: GCA_027563665.1. Classification (NCBI taxonomy): domain Eukaryota; kingdom Metazoa; phylum Chordata; class Mammalia; order Chiroptera; family Vespertilionidae; genus Antrozous; species Antrozous pallidus. The sequence continues at coordinate 74,751,889 of CM050518.1, forward strand.
CCGCGCTTGTGGACAAAGTTACTAAAGCTTTCTGAACCTCAAGTTCTCCTTTCGTATAACGGGTAATAACACTGCCCGTGTGAGATATCGACTAAATGGATGGATGGATGGTGGTGATGATGGTGGCGATGATGATGGCGATGATGGTGACGATGATGATATCTGGTCTGCCTGACAGATAAGTTCCTAACTGCATGTTCTGGTTCATACACCAGACTCTGGTGAGCTTCGCTGGTCTGAGGCAGCATCTCTGCACCTAACACATCCTGGAACCCCCAACAAGACTTAACCAGGTTAGACTCAGAATTCAGGCACTGGTGGCTCACCTAAGTTGTGAAATCTCATCTGTCTGCACTTGCTTTCTGCGCTGGCTGTGGCTTTAAATACAACTTATATGCAGATGACTTCAAGGTTTCTATATCTAGTTATGACCTTTCCACTGAGTTCCAGACATATCATTCATCCAATTGACTCAGTCTTCCAAAAAAAAAAATTCCCAAATCTTTCCCTATTATAGTGCAAGTTGTCAGCTCTCTTGTTCTTTTAACTTCTTAATTGAACAGTTAGCTTGTGTGTATTACATTTTTCAGGTTTTGTGATAAATAATTTTTTTGTGATAAATACTTTTTAAACTATACATTTTCTTCTAGGTATTGCTTTAGCTATTCTCCCAGATTTTGACATTAGTACTTAGTTTTTATCATTTCCTTTTTAATCTGTGGATTATTTAATAGAGTTTCCAGATATGAGAGAAATTGTCAGTTACCTTTTATTGATTTTATTGCATACAGTCCTATCCTGCACCAAGCTATGCACTAAATCACTGTTTACCTCTTTCAAATTCCTGATATAAGGTCTCCTTATCAGAGGGGTCTTCCTTGACCCTCCTCCCCACACTTTATCGCCCCTGGATGTCCTCGTGGTTTGCTATTTGTGTGTCTCCAGCCCCAGGAGGGCAGTGCTTTGTCTATCTTGTCTTGTTTCTGGTCCTATTCTCTGAACAGTGCTTGACACGTAGGCAGAGCTCATGGAGGAGTTAATGAACTCATTGAGACAAGTCCTGGACCAGAGCCGTCAACAGAGACAGAATGTGAGTGAAAAATGTGAGCAGCACATGTACATAACATTTTAAATTTATCGTAGCTACATTAAAAAAGTAAAAAGAAATAGGTAAAATTAAAATTTTAATAATATATTTCATTTAACCTGATCTACAAATATTTCAACATGCAAATGGTAGAAACATTATTAATGAGCTATTTAACGTGACTTTTTCATATTAAGTCTTTGAAATCGGAAATGTATTCTTCATTGATGGTGCATCTCAGATTCGGACTAGCTACTTTTCGATATGCAGTAGTCACATGGGAATGGCGGCCACCTCATTGGGCAACACTGTTCTTGGAAAGGAAGGCTTGTCCCAGGCCCATGCGCCATTTTTGTTGTGGGAAGTAATTCTGAATCGATAGTGGATCTTGGGTTTCTAAGTAAACGGCTGTCGAGGGAATTAGACTCTCAGCGTCCTGCAGTCCTCGTGAAATAATGATCTCGGTAAGGACCAGGGGCGGCTGCTGACATCACCAGAAGGGAGGCCAGTAGACATCAGCTGAGAGCACAACAGCCCCCCCCACCCCCCAAAGTCCATGTGACAAAGAGCAAACCCGAATCGGAATAAACCTCTAGTTTCCTCCACCTGACAGAACCATGCTCAGAAAATCCGAGGGCTGAATGATACACAGGGATAGAACCAGTCAAATCCCAGCAGGGGACAGGTTCTCTTAACAGATGAGTTACAAGTAAACAAACAACAAAGAAGAAAAAAAAAAAAAAAGAAAGAAAAAGGAGGGGAAACACAGGCTAAAAATGACTCAAAAGGCATTGAACCAGTTGCCCCATGTAGGCACTATTAGGATTCTGATGAACAAACCGTAGAAAAGCATTTATGAACTCATGAGACAATTGGATATTTGATGCTAAGAATTTTTTTTACTGAGATAATTTATATTGCAGTTACATTGTAAAAATATTGATTTTAGAGATACAAAGGAAACATCCCATATAATAAAAGCCTAATATGCAAATTGACTGAATGCAGAGCAACCTCTGGGGGGGGTGTGCGGGGCGGGGCGGGGGTGCAAGCCAGTGCGCCGGCAGTGCCAGGCCAGCCAAGGCAGGTGCCAGCGGGCAGAGGGAGGGGATGACAATCAGGGGTACCCAGCAACCAGTGGCGGGTGATGGGGGTGGGGTTGGGGTTGGGGCCGGCCACTCGCTGGAGCCAGTCCCTTGCCTGCACCCGTGGGTCGCCTCCTTCAGAGGGAGGCCAGACTGTCGCTTACTCGGACACTCCCTGGGGGCTCCCTGACTGCAAGAGGGTGCAGGCTGGGCTGAGGGACCCCCCCCCCCCCGAGTGCACACTTGCAGTTGGCCTCTAGGAGTATAATAATGTGATACCTGGGATGTACTTTGAAGTCATTTGGAGGGCTAAGTATGGGGGGAGGAAGCAAAATTAGCCATGAACTAGTAGTAACTGGTGAGTGATGGGTACCTGGGAGTTCATGACTACAACTCAAGCTACTTTTGTATGTTTAAAGTTTTCCATGTTGACACAGAAAAAGGAAAAGTAATCAACAGCTGATCTGTTCTTCTGGACCCAGCTCCTCACCGCCTGCCCCCAATCTCGTATTGCCTGCGGCCTGAGGCCTGAGCCTGAGGCTGGCTTAGCAGGAGCTGCACTTCCCAAAGGCGCCAGGAGGTGGCGCCGCCGCCTCTCTGCTGGTTGCTGATCAGAGCGCTATGAGCTCCTAAGAAGCTCGGTAGCATCCCTCGCTTCTCCGAGGCCCCTGGGGTTTCTTGCTCTTCTCTGTAGAATAGGGTATGATTTGGGAGGACCTGGGTCCAGAAGGCATTTGCCCTTTCAAATGCGTGTTCCAGGCTGCTCCTGACCTTTATCCTCCAAGGCTTTGACCACCCCTGGTTCATCTGCCTGGGCTTGGGGGAGGGGCCTTATCTTGGCCTTGGGCCCTTCTTCGCTGAACCAGTCTGGGCTCCTAAGCTCCTATCTCCTATCTCCTGTGACCTCTCCGCACACCTGGAGGTCAAGTTCCTGCTTCAGGTCAGGGTCATCAGCCTCGCTGCCCCATATTGTGCTGCTGCGGTTCCCCAGCTCCCCACCCCAGACTCCATTTTGGCTGAGTCTCCAGGTTCAAGACCCTCATTTGGAGGAAGACCCTATCGCTGGGCCTGCGTGGCTGTGGATTGAGCTGAGTGAGCACTGGACCAGGAGTCAGTAAACCTGCATCCTAGACAAGCCTCCCTTGAGAAAGTTATGCTCCCTGGTTGTAACTATAGAATAGTGGCTTTCTAACTTTTTAAATAAGTGGGGCTCCATTCTAGAAACCCAACATATAAAATCAATAAGAGTGGAGCATCGAGGTTCTATTATGGAAGTTCAGTCATGTGGGCCTCCCCTGGTACCCACAACCACCCCGGGGCGAAAGCACTGGGCTTCCTGACCTCTGGACTTTTTACATTTCTCACTGGCTGTCTGCCCAAGAGTTCTTACAAGTTGGTCTGAAGCTCTAGTAAGTCCTGGCATTCATTCATTCATTTATTCATTCATTCATTTGCCAAGCTTGTATTCTGTGCTGAACCCTCAGTGAGACAAGTTAACCAGCATGGGGACTCAGTCCTCTATGGGCCCACAGACTGGTGAGATGATAACACAGGGCAGGGGGATGCCATACCAGCCGTGGCCTCAGGGTCCAGGAGCACAGAGGAGAGGGTGCCTGCCAGTGTGAGGGAGCCAGGGAAGGCTTCTCAGAGGAGGTGGCATCTGAGTGGTCTGGAGGAAGCCGTGTGGAGAATGAACTGGAAAGGGAGGGGAAGGTCTAGAAGGCAGTGAGAAGACTTTCTTTTTTTAACAATTGTTTAGAGGGGTCCCCCACAATGGCGAGGGAGAGCAAGTACTGTAGACTGTGATTGGGGTGCAAACCAAGTGCGGACACCCGGCCTGACACCATGGGGCCGCCCTCCCAGATGAAGCCGCAGGAGCACTCCCGAGGCGCCACTCCCGCACGCGGGGAAGGAAGCCCACTTCCCTCCCAGAGTGAAATCACTAATGATCGGTGCTGCTGAGAACAGCAACAGACAGCTTCCTGGGCCCCCAGTGGAAGGCTGAATCCCCGAGGACCTCCCAAGTGTTGGGGGTGCATTGGGAAGAAGGTGCCGAGACTGCAGAGGCCCCCTTCTCGGGCAGAATGCCTCTCCATCCACAAACAGAAACTCTCGGAGATTTTAATTAAGATCAGTGTACATGGAACTCCCTGTTTCTAAGTAAGCCAGTATAAGTAAGATCAAGTAAGCTTCTTCACTTTTGTGTGATGGGCTCTTCAGAGACAGGAGACTAGGGATAAGGGGATGGTTGGAAGTCCTACAGGGGAGAGGGAGAAAGACTCAGACGGAGAGGGAAATAGATTCCAGGCTGGGGAGGGGGAAGGAAAGAAGGCAAACGGCAGACAAACACACTCCACGGGAAGGAGAGGAGAGGCCGATGGAAGGTTCTAGCTTCTCCACTGCCTAGACCCCCACTTCTTGCTTCATTTACCTTAGGTTCTGATACCTGTTATTTGGAGGTAAATGCTCTTGTCACACTAGGTTTTCCCTTCGGCCTTGGTGACGACATTCTTGAATAGGCTGAGGTGTCCCGCTGTGGGCCCCGCCACTCCCCGCTCCAGGGGCTGTCTCTCAGCCCTGGGTGCTTGGCAGGCTTGGCAGGTGGGAGCTGGAGAAGAACAGCTCAGCTCCCTGCCCCCTGAGGTGGGTCAATGCAGAGATGTCTCCCTGAGTCCCAGGTGGGATTGAGCGCTAGCTGCCCACAGTGCTCACTGAACCAAAACATGCTGTACGTTGGCTGTCCTTCCTCTGCCTCTCCTCCCCCTCCCCTGCTGGCGTTTCCCAGGTTCGCCTCCCAGTGAAGCAACTTGCACTCAGGACTGGTTCCGGGAAAGCCCAGCTCTAAGAAGGCTTTATATATTTATACATTTGTCCTGCGGATCTCATTGGCTCTCCAGAATTGGGCCAGCTCGTTTGCGGTGTGGAGTGACCAATACCCCCGTGTTGTCCAGGATGTGAGTCGAGGGCTGCTTTTCTGTTGCCTCAGAAGGATGGTTTTAGTTTATAAAGTTACTTTGAGGCTGTCCAGTCAGTTTGAGCTGCTGTGACAAAGTGCCTTCTACTGAGTGGCTTCTAAAGGACAGATTTATTTTCCAGAGTCTGGGGCCGGGATTCTGAGGTCCGGGTGCCGGCATGGCTGGGCTCTCCCGAGGGTTCCCTCCTGGGTTGCCGACAGCCGGACTTCTCATTGTGTCCTCACCTGGTAGAGAGAGAGCTGGCAATCTGGCCTCCTCTTTAAAGGGCACTCATCCCACTCAGGAGGGCTCCACTCTTAGGACCTGGTTACCTCTCGAAGGCCCCATCCCTAAATCACATCACATTGGGATTAGGGGTTCCACATAGGAATTTTTAGGGACACAAACGTTCAGTCCGTAACAGTTACCTTCGAGGTAGAAAGTCCCCGATGTTTCCATTTCTAAATCCGAAGATTACATCTGGAACCAACTCTCTAGGTCACCTGGAGAGTGAATAGAAATAAGGCTGTAAATGCTTAGCCGTGTTCATCATTCGCTGGTGAAATAGTTTTTAGGGAGCGAACATGTGCTGTCTGCCAGGCACCCCTGCCCCCTGGACTCACTGTCCTGGGCACTTGAAATTAGATTTTTGAGGTTTCAGTTCACTCGGTTCTTCATTCACAGTTTGCTGAGAGCCTCTGTGTGCCCAGCACGGTGCTAGACCTCGGGCCAGCAGAAGCGGACAAGGCCTGAACTGTATTTCCCCCAAGCCTAGAAGCCAGAAAGCCGAGATCCACATGTAAACTACGGTGGAAATGCTCCTGGAGTAGATGTATCTCCAGGCACAGAGTCGACGAGGGCATGCAGGAGGGGTGGGTTCATTCTACCCTGGGGGTTTGGAAGGGCCAGAGAGTCCTCGTGGAGGGGGGGACCCGGCGCAGCACCTGGAGCGTTTGGGGGTGAGCAAATAGAACGGGCAGAGGTGTGGCCAGACTGGCCAGACTGGGAGGCGCGGTTGCACAGTGAGGCTGCGGCCACACAGCCGGCGAGCGTGGGCCAGTTGGTGCAGGCTGGCAGGGTCTTTGGGTTTAAGATCTGGGCTGTGCCGGGAAGCAGTGCAGTCCTGTGGTTAGGGCACAAGCTCTGCTTATGGACTGGTCCACATTTCCGTCTCAGTTCTGCTACTGACTGGGTCACTTTGTGGCCTTGGGCAAGTTAATAGCCTCTCAGTTTCCTCATCAGTATTGCACTGCACATAGTCATATGAGGATTAAATAAAAAAAGCTTGAAACAGCCCCAGGACGCAGTGAGTGTTAATTGTAGGGCGTTCTGTGTTAGTGATATGCACCGAGAGGTCCTGACTGGGTTTAAGGAAAGCTTGAGTCTGTAGAATTGAGAGCCCCCCGCTGGTATACATTGACATTAACCATTCACCTGGAGGCGGAGGAACATCTTTGAAAAAGAAACTCAACAGTGCCCTTTGAGGTGCAGAGAGTGGGCCAAATGTGGTCCTGAATGTTCTTCTCAGCTGGAGAGTTGCATCATTGTCGTCATTGCCATCATCCCAGCGGTCTGGGAGTTTTTCCTTTGATCCGGGGGCAGGGCAGGGGAGGGCATCTCTCATAGAGCCCCTGTCATTTCAAGGAAGGGCGCAGAGCCCCCTGGGGAGTTCTCAGCGCTCTGCATTTGGGAGATGGTGCCTGCTTGGTGAGTGGGGGGCCAGTCATGCTTGAGTGGCAGCATCCCAAACTTCTCGCTCGCTGTAAGGCCCACGTCTCACCCTTTTCAGAAGCATCTGCAGAGATGTTCTCAGAGAAGTTGGAGACCTCCCAACTGCCCACCCATCCTGGTGCCATTCTGTAAACAGAGCTGGCAGATGGGCGCTGAGACCTGCTCTGCAGAGGACCCGGAGCATGGCTCTGCTCAAACAGTTCGGGAGCACCCCAGCCCCACAAGGTTTCCTCAGCTCTGGAAGATGGAAGGGGCCAGAGAAAGGGAGAGGAAGGACAGCCCTATATTTGTGTAGGTGGGGAAACCGGCTCGGAGAGGCAAAGGGAGTGGCCCAGAGTCACACAGCAGGTCAGTGGAAATGCAGGCTTTTGTCTCCTACACCCTTCACAACTACTTGTCCCACTTACCTAAGGGACCTGTCAGCCAAACAGTGTTGAGTCAATCAAACCCCTTTCCTCCCACCTCAGCTGGGTGCTGCTAATTCTGCCTATAGAGAACTACATTGGGCATATGTCTGTCCATCTGTCCATCCACCCACCCATCCACCCACCCGTCCGTCCATCCATCCATCCATCCATCCATCCATCCATAAAACATTGATGTCATGACTTCCTCAGGCTGTTTTTGTTGTTGGCTATCCAGAGGTGAATGTTGTGGAGGTGAATTTGGGCCCCATTTAGGCAGAGAGGGTCTGGAGTCACAGCTGTTCCAGTAAATATTTCTCCTCTGATTTCTCCATAACTCCTGCATTTCCTCACATATTGAACCAATGTCCGTCCTTTAGTGATTTGCAGTCCCTTTGATTCATAATATTTTCCCTTTCTTTTTTCCATGGAAAGTTTTGCTGCCGGTTTGAGGCATTGTTGCTGGGCACCGGCGGGAGATCCAAGGATAACTGTTGAGGCCAGGGGGTCGGTGTGGCTCTTGTCTTTCAGGGAAGATAATCACCTTCAGAGGCCGCAGGCCCAGAGGAGATTGGAGGGAACTTCTCAGAACAAATCTGAGTTATGGGTGAGGGTGGCAGTAGTACATTCTCCCTCATCCCCTGAATGTTATAGAAAACGTTACCTTCACTTCTGGGTTGGTGAGGGTGGTGATAAGGACTTTCCTGTCCTTATTTGAGCCCTGTTTGAGTTAGGTTTCCTTGGTTTAAGAAAGAGACTTATGTGCTGGTAATAGTAGAAACAGCACCACATGGAGGCCAATCGCTCCAGAATTTGTAATGTTGCAATTTCAACCTAAAGAGGGACAGGTTTGCCAAAACGGTTTGGCTCAGTGGAGAGAGCATTGGCCTGCCTACTGAAAGGTCCCAGGTTCAATTCCAGTCAAGGGCATGTACCTTGGTTGTGGGCACATCCCCAGTAGGGGGTGTGTAAAAGGCAGCTGATCGATGTTTCTCCTCGATGTTTCTGACTTTCTATCCCTCTCCCTTCCTCTGTAAAATATCAATAAAATATATTAAAAAAAAGAAAGACAGGTTTAATTCTCAGTTTGTCCCAATCCCAACTCCCAAGGAAAGGTTCAACTTAGGTCCAGCACCCACTCCAGGCCCACCTGCTGTGGCCAGGGGAGTGACGTCACTGTGTATGACATGGCAGTTTCTGCAGTAACCTTGGGAATGGCGGGGAAGGTTCCCAGAAAAGAGGACAGCTGGGGTGGGTACAGGGTGTTAGGACCCTAACATCTTCTTTGGGGACACAAATCAACCCATAACAGTTTACTGGAGACGTAAGTTCCTTGGCATGTGAACCTGTGTGTAGGGCACCTCTCAACATAGCAACTGGCTTCCCTCAGAGCCAGCTAGGGAGACGTGAGAGAGAAAGCCAGCAAATTAGAAGTTTCAGTGTTCTTGTACCTAATCTCAGAAGTGATACCCCACCCCCTTTACTGGGTTAAAATGGAGTCATTAGGTTCAGCCCACCATCAAGGGCAGGAGATCACACAAGAGCATGAACAGCAAGAGGTGGGATCATTGGGTACCTGGCACGCGCACCAAGGAGCTAGGTTGCTGATTTGTCTAGATCCCATTTTTTTACTGGTTGGAAGCTGCTTCCATGGGGCTTTTCTGATTTTAGTCCTCAAAGTTCTGTTTCCTGGGAAACCCCTTAGCCCCTGGCAACTGAAACAGTTGGCACCCCAGCATGAACAAAACATGCTACCTGGGTGCAGTGGATAAAGACACAATGGCTTATTGCTGCTCACAAGATGTTATGATACTGCATACCTGGGTCCAGTGGGTGCAGACCATGTGGCTCAGCTCAATTAGTGTCAACAGTTTGATGTGACCCTCCCAAAAGCGAGTGTATCAGAGGCGTTAATGAAAGCATTAGGACAAGAGTCACAACAGTGGACAGCGACTAGGACCATCAAGGTGATTCGTTGTCAAAAGGTGGAGGACTTTGCACCGATTTGAGAGGACAAAGTGGGTTAGACAAAAATACGTTCTCAGCATGCCAAAGGGAAAGGCAAGGAGACAGAACGAGTTGTCACAGGCAGGCAAAGAGACAAAGGGCACAGGAGTCTGGTTTTACATGCAGATTTTTTCATTTATTAAGAAAAGATGTTCTCCTGGTGAATGTCTGAGACCCACCAGGAGCATCCCTGTTGCCATGGTGATGCCAATGGTCCACCAGAGGGAGAGGAGCTACTCTCTGCCGTAGTCTACTGAAGGGATTCCTGGGACAGAGGGACACTGGCCTTTTAATGTTGTGTTGTTCTTTTTCTTTCTGGTGTGACTTTTCCAGAGGTCACTGGTTGGGGAAGTGGATCAGACCTGGAAGACTTGAGTGTGCATCAGACCTAGAAGACTTGTTAAAACAGGGATTGGTGGGGTCCTCCCTCCAGAGTTTCTGATTCAGTAGGTTTGCCGAGAGGCTTACACCAGGTGATGCCAACATGCTGCTGGCTGCTGGTCCAGGACCGCTGCCCCAGGGCAATGAGACCCAAAGCTGACTTGCAGTTATATTAAAGGAAATTGAAACTAATCTTTTCCACTCATGTTCATAATTTTCTTCAATGTGGAACAAAGGAATGGGCATGTGTGTGGGCTTCTGAATTGATCTTAATTTCTGACATCTGATATTGAAGGGGTTCCCAATTAAAAAATGATCTAATTGCCAGACTTCTCCCACCAATCCAGTATCTTGATGCTGACAAATGTGAGAAATCTTTGCTGCCTTTTGATGTCTGGCATCTACTCAAGTCTTCCTGATAGGAGAAATATGCATTATGGGCCTTGCTTCTCCCTAAATCTTGGCTGAATATTAGAACTCCCTGGGATTTAAAAATTCCAATGCTGCCCATCCAACATGACTCAGTGGTTGGGAGTTTACTTATGAACCAGGAGGTCATGGATCAATTCCTGGTCAGGGCACATGCCTGGGTTTCAGGCTTGATCCCCACATTGGGGCATGCAAGGGTCAGCTGATCAATGATTCTCTCTCATCATTGATGTTTCTATTTCTCTCTCCCTCTCCCTTTCTCTCTGAACTCAATTAAAACATATATTTTTAAAAATCCCAATGTCTGCTCACCCAGTGTGGCTCAGTGGTTGAGTATTGCCCATGTACCAGGCAGGTCACTGATTTGATTCCTGGTCAGGGCACATGCCTGAGTTGCAGGCTCAGTCCCCAGTAGGGGGTGTGCAGGAGGCAGCTGATCACTGTTTCTCTCTCAGTGATGTCTCTATCTTTCTACCTTCCTCTCTCTTTCAAATTAATAAAAAAATTTAAAAAAATCTTTATTGTTCAGATTATTATAGTTGTTCCTCTTCCCCGCCATAGCTCCCCTCCACCCGTTCCCACCTCCCCTCCCCTTACCACCTCTCCACTGTCCTCATTCATAGATGTACGATTTTTGTCTAGTCTCTTCCTGCACCTGCACAACCCCTTTCCCCCTGAGAATTGTCAGTCCACTGCGCATGATTCTATTATATTCACCAGTTTATTCTGTTCATCAGATTTTTTATTCACTTGATTTTTAGATTCACTTGTTAATAGATATGTATTTGTTGTTCATAATTTTTATCTTTACCTTTTTCTTCTTCCTCCTTTTCTTAAAGAATATATTTCAGCATTTCATATAATACTGGTTTGGTGGTGATGAACTCCTTTAGTTTTTTCTTATCCGTGAAGCTCTTTCTCTGATCTTCAATTCTGAATGATAGCTTTGCTGGATAGAGTAATCTTAGTTGTAGGTTCTTGCTATTCATCACTTTGAATATTTCTTGCCACTCCCTTCTGACCTGCATAGTTTCAATTGAGAAATCAGCTGTCAGTCATATGGGTGCTCCCTTTTAGGTAACTAACTGTTTTTCTCTTGCTGCTTTTAATATTCTCTCTTTGTCTTTTGCTCTTGGCATTTTATTTATTTATTTATTTATTTATTTATTTATTTATTTATTCTCTTGGCATTTTACTTATGTTTCTTGGTGTGGTCCTCTTTGGATTTCTTTTGTTTGGGGTCCTCCGTGCTTCTTGGACTTGTAGATCTATTTCTTTCACCAGGTAGGGGAAGTTTTCTGTCATTATTTCTTCAAATATGTTTTCAACATATTGCTCTCTCTCTTCTTCTGGCATCTTTATAATTTGAATGTTGCTACACTTGAAGTTGTTCCAGAGGCTCCTTACACACTTAATATTTTGGGATTCTTTTTTTCTTTCCGGCTGAGTGTTTTTTGCTTCTCTGTATTTCAAATCTTTGACTTGATTCTTGTGATTCTCTAGTCTGTTGTTGGGTCTGTGTATGTTATTCTTTATTTCAGTCAGTGTAGGCTTAATTTTTAATTGGTCCTTTTTCATATCCTTGAGGGTCTTGCTATATTTCTTAGAGGTTTCTAGAAGATTCTTGAGTAATTTTATAACTGTGGTTTTGAACTCTACATTCAGTAGTTTGCTTTCCTCCATTCCTTTCATTTGTAATCTGTTTCTTTGTCTCTGCATTTTGGTTGCTTCCCTGGGTTGATAGAGTAGCTTTGTGAGCTAGGTGTCCTATAGGGCCCAGTGGCTCAGCCTTTCTAATTACCTGAGGTGGACACTCTTAGTGCACCACTTTGTGGGCTGTGTGCACAGTCTTATTGTAGTTAAGCCTTGATTGTTGTTGGTATCACTGAGAGGAATTGACCTCCAGGACCAACTGGCAGTGAGGACCAGTTGTGCCTGCAATGGGAGGACTTCTGTGCTAAAGACACCTTAATGGGGCAGGACTTCCATCAAGTGGGGCTTTGGTGCTCACTGAGTCTTTCCCCCGATTGTGTCTCTTATGGATGTGAAGAGTTGTAATCTGGATGGTCTCACTATGCCCACTGAGCATACTGGCTTTTGGATCTCCATGAGGTACAAAGTCAGCCACTGCCTGAGGCTACCCAGCAGGAGCTACAGAGAGATCTGCAGATTCTTCCTCTTTGTTTAGGGTTTGAAGGTGCCCAGATGAGGCCTAGTTGTGAAGCAATGCAAGGTGCTGTGGTGCCTTGGGCCTTCTTTTGGAAGCTCTGGGGATCTCTGACCCAGTTGCAGTTTGTTAGGTTTTAGATTGCAAAAGACCAGTCCATTCATATGTAAAAGCTTCTGCGCACAGCTTGGGTGGGGTTGTAAATTGGGTGGGGCAGAGTCTCAGGGAATCACCAGGATGGAGCAAACAGCAATGGCTGCCCATCAACCCTGCCCTGAAGAGGCCCCCGGGGTCTCTGTGTCCTGCGTCTCTGTGCAGGAGCAATGGTCACTGCAAGCACCTCTGAGAGAAAGCTGCCCTTGCGTTCTGGCCTGATGCCAGACAGTCCAGTTTCTCTCCGTATGACTTTGGGTTCCCAGAGTCTCACCTGGAACTGGAGTTCAGAGCAGTCAGGAGCTTGTATCTCCCTCCTGATTGAAAAAGACAACTGCCTACCCAGTTGCCAGCCCCTTTCGTGCATGCCTCTGTACCTTCACACCTCCGCACCTCCTATCGGACTCAATGTGCTTTTCTCTTTCCTTCTATTTGTAGAATTTCCACTCAGCTAGCTTTCCTGTGATTCTGGATGATATTTGTTTTGCCTTTTAGTTGTAGTTTTGATATGGTTGTTCGCAGCAGCAAGTTTAGGTGTTTACGTATGCCACCATCTTGGTTCTCTTCCTAAAAACATATTTATTATTATTTTTTTTCCTTTTCCCACTGTATTATGCTCAAAGTACATCCCCCCAAATAAGGTGTGAACCATGGTGTAAAGGAGAGAAAAAGAGACCTCAAAAAACAGGGCAACTGAGCACAAGAGAGGGGGGAAAAAAGAAAAAGGAAAAAAAAGACTGCAACTTGCTCTCAGGGACTGGAGAAAATTAAAAAAGGTTGGAATCCATCAGTGTTCATTAGTCATCTTCTCCATCTTCCTCTCCTTCTTCCCCCTCATCATCATCTTCATCTTCTTCACCTTCATCCTCATCCCCTTCTTCATCGATATCTTCCAACCCTTCCTCTTCTTCATCATCATCACCATCTTCCTCTCCTTCCCCTTCTTCATCATCCATGTCAGGAACCAAGTAGTACTGTAAAGGATTTGGCTAAATGTCATCTTTGATGACTTCTCCTAACTCATCTGCACCTGCATCAGAATGGTCAGTAAACCAGAGAAAGAAGCTTTCTGGCTCCTCATGCTGTCTCTTGCTGCTGGCTTTATTCTGTGTTTGACTTGAACGTTTCGTCACATCCTTTCCAGATTTCCATTTGATTTCAGTGGACTTTGAAGATGGATCACCACTCTCAGTCAGATGAAACTCTTTGGAGAGGACTTTATTTTCAAAGTAAGGATTTTCATCAAAATAAAAATCTATTCTGTAACCTGATTTAATATCTTCAAATTCTGTCACTTCAACTCTTGTCAAATAACGCAGCGCCTCTTCATCCTCTTCCTCAAGCAGTGCAGACACTTGTGGATGGTTGACAAATGTTGTTACCCCAAAATTTGGGATTTTGGTGATCAGTTCTGATCTCTTCTGAAAAAATGGTTGGCGGAGTTTGTTATATTTCTGTTCTACTTTCAAAATCTCCTCACTGGCTTGTTCATTAAGTCTGTCTGTTTCATTTTGTACTTCATCAATATGTTCAATCGCTTCTTGCTGTTCTTTTTCGCCCTTCGGCACGCCCGGGGGCGGGGGGGGGGGGGGGCGGCTTCCTCTCCGGCTTGGGGGCTGGGGCCAGCTTGTGTTTCTTGGTCTGGGGTGGCAGCGAGGACTGGCGTTTGGGGGCCGTGCTGCGGGCTGGTGCGCAGATCTGGTGGCGGGGAGGTGGCCGGGCTGCAGGGCGCACGGAACTCTCCCTAAAAACATATTTAAAAATAAAAAATTAAAAGCCCCAATGTCTACCCCAACTCAAATAAATTAAATCAGGACCTCTGGTGAGCAGCAAGGGGTATCACCAGTTTCAAAGAGCTTTCTTAGGTAATTATAATGGTACTAGGGGCCTGGTGCACGAATTCATGCATCTTGAAAGAAACTATGGGCCACGAGGCTGCAATGGGCACAGGGGCGGGTCTTGGCTCATGCTATGCATCCCCACCTGGCCCCTCCTGCTGCGACCCCTAGTCCCCTGTCTGCTGGCAGTCCCACTCTCACTGCTGCCACTCCCACACACTGATGGTGCTGGCCCCACTTGCACCCGCTGACAGCACTGAGCGACTGGGACCTGTGCTGGGTGCCAGCAATGGGTGCGAGTGAGGCCAGCGCCAGTAGCAGGTGCAAGCGCTGGGTGGGACTGTGGCACGTGGGAGCAAAAAAATTTTCAGTAACTACCAGAGGCTTGCCCCAGTGACAGTGACCAGCTCCCTGCCTTGGTCTGGTGTCCCTGCTTACCTGCTCCACCATCCCACCATGGCCAATGCCCTCCATTATGCCTGCCATGTTCCCCACACCCCCCCTGGTGATCAGTGCACATCATAGTGACTAGTTGTTTGGTTGTTCTGCCATTCGGTCTATTTGCATATTAGGGTCATATATATATATATTAGACAACCAGGACTGTGAACACCGATCTTTTCATTATTCTCAGAGGTGGTAGCAGGTCCCATGCAGAGATAATTCTAGGCCAGTGTCCTCAGCTTTGGCTACACATTAGAATCATCTGGGGAGTAAAACTCTCAGTGCTCAGGCATTACCCTGGCCCAATTATCTTAGCATCTTCAGGGATGGGATCCAGGCGTCCATACTTTTTAATATTCTCAGGGTGATTCCAATGGATAGCCAAGGTTGGGAACCACTGGCCCAGATGTGGTTCCAGGCTTTAGCAGGGAGAGCACAGGAAATGTAACATCTTGTTCTTATAATTGTGAAGTCTCCAGGGGCCCCAGCTCTGAGCTCAGAGATTTCAGCATAGCCCTGAGGTCTGATTTTCAGCTTTGTAGAACCCCTTTTCCAAGCTTCTAAACTCCCTTTAAAACTACCAACTTCTTTTCTTTGTTTTCCTGGCTTTCAATGTGGTAGCTACTCCTTGAAGTTGCTATTCCTCTAGTGTTAATGTTCTCTTTTTGCCCTTTCAGTAGCTACTTAACACTTTTATACCCAATTAACAATCATTTACTTTGAATTATTTCTTTTAAAACAACTAGTGTGATCTTGCCTTCTGAACAGATCTGGACTGATACACTGAGATATGGCAAAGGGGAAACACAGAGCTGATGGGTGGGTAATTTGTGTTCTTGGACATAGGCAATGGAGCAAATATAACATAACAATATTCAAAGAGGAAATAGAAAAAAATATTCCTGAAGTGGAGATAGGTAGGCATCTTCAGCTCTGAAAGGGTTAACAAGTAAATTTAGTAGGAATAAAAACAAACAAACAAAAAACTAGCCCAGCTGGCATGGTTCAGTGGCTGAGGATTGACCCAGGAACCAAGAAGTCACGGTTGGATTCCCAGTCACAGCACAGGCCCCAGTCACGGCTTGATCCCCAGTGTGGGGCGTGTAGGAGACAGCTGATTAACGATTCTCTCTCATCTTTGATGTTTCCATCTCTCTCTCCCTTCTCTGAAATTAAAAAATATATATACTAAAAAACTAACCTAATAGTATGGCATAGACCGATGCAACTGTTACATTTCAAATATGAAGGAAGACTGATGAAAACTGAGGCCGAGGAAGTGGGGTTTTCTTTTATTCAAAGAAAATAAAAATCAGATAGCCTTGGCTTTTCAATTCTGACATTAGATTCCAGAAGAAAATGAAGCAATGAAGAAAATTGAAGGAGAAAGGATGGGATCAAGAATTTCATGCCCAAAGTTGATAATTTACACGTGACTCAAACATTCAGGGATGTATGAAGTGTATCGTTTATATGTCCTTCTTGGGGGACGGCGTGGGGAGGAAGTACTTGAGAATGTGCTTCAGTCAACAAAGAACTTGAGAGAAAAGCATCTAGCATTCCTGGAAATGAAAGTTGTTGTAGGTGGCATGCTTTGAAACAATTTATATCTAAAATTAAATTTAATGAACCACAGAAAAATTATAGAACGAATGCTGTAGTAACAATTAAAAAATATGTATTTAACAAAATAAACCTGTAAAAGACTGTGACAAAAATTCCAGAGCATACCAATGAAAACCAGAAGCTGGGGTAAGAGGTTGAAGAGGTATAAGGGAGTCAACTGTTATTTAAATTAAAAAAATTTTTTTGGAGAGAGAGAGAGAGAGAGAGGAAGGAAGAGAAACATTGATTTGTTCTTCCACTTAGGTATACATTCATGATTGATTCCCACATGTGATCTGACCAGTGATCAAACTCCAACTTTCGCTTATCAGGGACAATGCTCTAACCAACTTAGCTCCCAGTCCAGGGCTCCACTGTTACTTTTTAATTTCTGAGTTTGATAACTTCAGACATATAAGTTAGAGCATGTTATTTAAACGTATAAAAATAATCATCAGCTGAACTAAAAACATTCTGTTGAACAAGTTAGCAGAAGGTAGGAAAAATGGGAAAGTAAGTATCTTAGTTTGTGTGGCATAACAAAATGCCACCTGTTGGGTAGATTCTAAGCAATAGGAACTTATTTCTCACAGTTCTGGAGGCCAGAAGTTCAAGAGCAGGGGGCCAGCATGGTCGGGTTCTGGTAAAGGCCCCTCTGGCGGCCTTCCGACTTCTTGTGCTTCCTTACCTGGTGGCAGGGGTAAGGGAGCTTTGGAGTTAAGGGTCTTACTCCCAGGTCCGTAATTGCTCTTTGTAAACTATGCTCTGGGGTGAAAGGAGCAAATCTGCGAGTGATGGGAAAGGTGGGGTTTGGAATCCCACAGACCTAGACTTCAGGGTTAGCACCATGACTAAATGCTGTGCAGTCTTGGGCAAAACACTTCACCTCTCTGAGCCTCCATCTCTCTGGTGGGAAAATATGTAATATTTCCCTCCTCTTATGAGTTCTGTTCAAAATTAAATGAGGCCCTTTCTGGGAAAGGGGCAGTGCTTGACCATGAGCAATACGTGTGGTCTTGCAGGATGACACAGCACCCGCACGGTGTGAACTCAGTGACGCAATGCTCACATCCCCGTGGGTTTAGCAGGGCTCCTCGGCCTTGGCACTATCATATCTGGGCTGGATAATTCTTTGTGTATGTGTGGGGGCTGTCCTGTGCATTGCAGGAAGATTAGTAGCATCTCTGGCTTCTGGCACCCACCAATGCCAGTGGCACTCCCTCCCAGTGTGACAACCAAATGTGACTGTAGGTAGACATTGCTAAGTGTCCCCTGGGGGACAACGTCGCCATCATCGGGCCCCTGGATAGAGACGTGGAAAAATGCTCTCCGAGAGGGGATGGTAATTGTCTCTAGGTGGTGAGATTTGGGGAAACATTTTCCCCCCATTAGCCTGTTCTACATTTTTGAATGCTGAATCTACAAAGTGCTTGCATTCAGGTGGTGACTAAGACAGAGATTGCCAGTGTTTTATTATTGTTTTGTGGACTCAGAGGCCAAGTAGGGCCTCCTCTGTTCTGTACTGTGGCCTCTGAGGAGCCGCAAATTCAGACCTCCTTTGGGTGTGACTGGCTGGCTCATAGTGAGAGCGTGATCCACCTGGGCTTTCTGTTCCTTCTGAGGCTCTTTACTCCAGAAGAGAACGGGGTGATTAGTGCCACGTCTTCTTCCCCGGGGCAAGCAGAAAGGAGCGGTTTTTGTGCAAAGACATTAACAACTTCATGATTTTATTTCAAACAAGCAGACGTGCAATTTGCCGGCAAAAGCCTACAGAGAAGCAGTCATTAGGCAGTCCTCCACCTGAGCAGCTGTGCCGGTGGCAGAGCCCTCAAAGACCCCCACGCCTAGCAGCAGCTTCATGTTTACCTCGCAGCTCTGCAACGGACGTGAAATGCGCTATTGAGGCTGATTTCTCCATTATCCCCGTGCGTTCTGATTTTTAAAAGAGATCAAAATCCCATTTTTCCCGAAGAAAGGGAGCGCAGATTCACAGATTTCATTACCAACTTAACACAAATTGAGCAAAAAATTGGGGGAATGTTTTCTTCCTGCGCAGCAAGGCCTCCTTTTAAAACCAGCGAACATCTGGGCACTTAAGCACCTTCTGCTAAGGTCTGAGGAAGTCAGCTTCCGGAATATGTGTGAGTTCATTGACTGCTTCCCTTCCAAACACTGAATGAGAAACGAAGGAATCATCCTCTAGTTTAAAAAAAAAGAGTAAAGAAAATGGTACATCTGCCAGGAAAGTTTGGAGGGGGCATCCAGATCTTACACTAAATGGGCGCGGAACGTACATTCGGTTGGAACTGGGCCAGATGCTGGGCAGCACTTGGATAGGCTGTTCTGAGTTTCTATTAATTAATTTAAAAATCACATTGAGGGTCCTTTTTCTAAGTCTAAAAAGTATTGGTCCACACTAGAGCTCTGCTCTCAAATACAGTAGCCACCAGTGAGGCTATTTCAATTTGAATAAAATCGAATAAAAAAATTGGGGTCCTCTCTGAAAGGAGAAAATGATAAGGAGGTCGTACTCCTTCCTCCCACCCCTCAGAATCACTGCGGTTGGAATGTGGTGGATTTCCTCCTGATCTTTTTTCTAGTACTTTCCACATGGAATTTAGGAAGTTGTTTTGGTTGGGCTATATGCTGTGTGCAGTAAGCATCTTCTTTGTATATTGTACTTTCCACCCAACCTTTATCATGAGATTTTCCCATTTTAAAAACCATGCTTGAAGGAGAACCAAGATGGCGGCAGAGGTAAAACACCTATCTTGCCGTCATACTCAGCAATTTTAATACTACAACTTAACGAAAGAACAAACACCTTCCAGAATCACCAGAAAGCTGGCTGAGTGAAAATTCCACAAATAAAAGTGAAAATAAGACACTGTGACTCGGAGGAGCAGCGGCGGATAGCGTTGAAAGATTCGCATGGAGAGAGGTTTGGAGTGCGCGCCAGCGGATAGGGCGGGCGGCTGAAAACTGGCTAGTTTTCTCGAACGGGGAGACAAAGACGTCCCACTGGACTGATTCTCCAGCTCTGGGCGAAGTCCAGGGAACCCACTATCATACGGGGTGAAAACTGGACAGTGGGAGGGCACGCTGAAGCTCGGGTGCTGCAGGGTCTCCCGGCTTGTGGAGAAGGCAGCTTGCGTGTGACCTTGGGAACAGCTCAGCTGCGTGACCGCGCAGAGAGTGCTCTGAGACTTGCTATCTCATTCGGAAAACCGTCAGTCTGCTTTGTTTTACGATCCTGGGTGAGACGTTGGGTGTGCAGACTCATTTGGGGAGAGTCTGAATTCCCCGGCAGCCGGTAGAGCTCGGCAGTGGCTCTCTCTCAGAGGTGCTGGCGGCCATTGCCACCGACACAGAGTCACTGGGGCTGCATAGGGCGGAGCTAACGCTGTCTGCTTGGCCCGGAGACTATGCCCATTCAACCTGAGCACAGCTGAGCTTCACAGACAATTGGCCTGGAGGTCAACCCCTCCAAGTGCTAACAACGATTAACTGAGCTTAACTTCAGCAAGACTGTGCAACCCATATCCACCTCAGGTAACTGGGGAGGCTGAGCTACTGTCCCTAGTAGGAAGTCTACCACACAAAGCTAATTGACCAACTCAGGGAAGCAGCCACCATGCAGAGACATGGAAAGAAATCAGATGTGAAAGAAATGGAGGAAAAAAAATGACTGGACATGGAATTCAAAACCATGGTTATAGGGTTTTTCAAGAAGCTCCAACAAAAGGTCGAGGCCTATAAGGAAATAAGCAAGACTGCAAAGGAAATGAATGAGTCCTACAAGGAAATGAAGGAGACCATCAAGGATATAAAGGAGACTCTCAAGGATATGAAAAAGGACCAACCAGAAATTAAGCATACACTGACTGAAATAAAAAATCTTATACAAAGACCTAAAAGTGCTCTGGAGCACCCCAAGAACCAAGTTCAAGATTTGAAATACAAAGAAGTAAAATCTGCTCAGCTGAAAAAGCAAGAAACC
Organism: Antrozous pallidus; assembly: GCA_027563665.1. NCBI lineage: Eukaryota > Metazoa > Chordata > Mammalia > Chiroptera > Vespertilionidae > Antrozous > Antrozous pallidus. Next base: position 74,772,174 of record CM050518.1, read on the forward strand.
AAAAGAATCCAAAAAATTGAAGATAGTGTAAGGGGCCTCTGGGACAACCTCAAGCATACCAACATCCGAATTATAGGGGTGCCAGAAAAAGAGAGAGAGCAAGACAATGAAAACCTATTCAAAGAAATAGTGACTGAAAACTTCCCACACCTGGTGAAAGAAACTGACTTAGGAGTCCAAGAAGCACACCGAACCCCAATATATAGGAACCCTAAGAGAACCACACCAAAGCATATCATAATTAAAATGCCAAGAGCAAAAGACAAAGAGAGAATATTAAAAGCAGCAAGAGAAAAATAGATGGTTATCTATAAGGGAGCACCCATACGATTGTCAGCTGATTTCTCAACAGAAACGATGCAGGCCAGACGGGAGTGGCAAGAAATATTCAAGGTGATGAACAGCAAGAATCTACAACCAAGATTACTCTATCCAGCAAAGCTATCATTCAGAATTGAAGGTCAGATAAAGTGCTTCGCAGATAAGAAAAAGCTAAAGGAGTTCACCACCACCAAACCAATATTATATGAAATGCTGAAAGATATTCTTTAAGAAGAAGAAGAAGAAGAAAAAGATAAAAGTGTAAAGTAGGAACAACAAATACACATCTATCAACAAATGAATCTAAAAATCAAGTGAATTAATAAGCTGATGAACAGGATAAACTGGTGAATGTAACAGAATCCCAGACATAGAGAGGGAATGGACTGACAACTCTTGGGGAGAGAGGGGGTGTGGGAAGTGCAGCAAGAGACTGGACAAAAATCATGCAACTATGGGAGAGGACAGTGGAGGGGGGTGAGAGTGGAGGGTGGGATGGGTACCAGGTGGAGGGGAACTATAGGGTGAAAAAAAAAAGGGAACAATGTAATTAATAAACTGAACAATAAAGATAAAAAAAAAACCATGCTTGAGAACATGATTTATACATTTTTCTGCTTGGAAAGGATAATATATTCTTATTATGGTAAATTGAAGTAAAAGAGAAAGCACCATTCCCTCTAAAATCTCACTACTCAAAGATAAAAATCTTCAACCTTTTGGTGCGCATTCTTTTGGATATTTCTTTGGCCAGAAATACACAAAATGGGTGTATAATAGTCAGTTTTATAAGCGATATTTCCATGTCAGTAAATATAGAGATACATCATTTCTTTTATTGACTACAGATTATTTCAAAGCACAAGATGTTTGACTCTTGTTGCTTCATCTGATCAATTCCTCCCTTCTTCTGTAGCGTTCTCTTCTGCCTTCCCCCAATTTTTCCTCCCCTCTTTTCTCCCTTTCTTCTCTTCTGCTCCTCCCCCCTTCCATGAATGTTCCCTGTGCTAGGTACTCTGCCAGTGAAGAAAATAGTTAATGTCCTGCTCTCAAGCAGTTTGTGTCCTGGTGGAGGAGGCAGAAAGGACAAGAGGTAGAGGGAAGAGCTGTCCTATATAATAAAAGCCTAATATGCAAATTGACTGAATGGCAGAACAACTGGTGGAACAACTGGTTGTTATGATGTGCATTGACCACCAGGGGGCAGACGCTCAATGCAGGAGCTGCCCCCAGCCTGCAGGCCCCAGGCCAGCCAAGGCAGTGCCAGTGGGGGAAGGGACCCATCACCCCATTGGTTGCCCGGCAGAGGGAGGAGACTGGTGGTGGCAGTAGGGGGTGGGGCTTGCCGGTGAGTGGGCTGGCACTGTGCCCCGATTGCCCCACAGGTTGGTGGGGCCAGTGAGTAGGCGGTGCCAGGGAAGCCAAGGCAGGTGCCAGTGGGGACCCTCCCCCATCACCCCACCAATCATCCCACAGATCAGCCCTGATTGCTGGCCAGGCCCAGGGACCCTACCTGTGCATGAATTTTGTGTGCCAGGCCTCTAGTTAACCAATAACAATTCAATTACAGGTCTAGGGAAGTGCTCTGAAGCAGGCAGCCTGGAGGATGAAACTTGGATCCTGGTGTTGGTCTGGATGGATTCAGTCCTCACTCTTCCACCTGCTTCCTAAGGGGCCTGGACAGTGGAGGGACAGGGGCTGCCCCAGGAGAGGGGCTATGCAGAGTGAAGTGACTGTCGCGGGGGCTGGAGTGGTTAGGGGCACTGGACCTGGAGTCCAGGTGCTGACCATTCTCTGGACCAGTGGTTGGCAAACTGCAACTGGCGAGCCACATGCGGCTTATGAGCCGGGGTTTGCTGCTCTGTTGACTAATGAATTTGCCGACCACTGACCTGGACTCTGGATTCCAATAATTACAGGCTGTTGTTGTTCCTTGTGATTAAGCCCCTATCCCAGTGGTCGGCAAACTCGTTATTCAACAGAGCGGCAAACCACAGCTTGCGAGCCACAGTTTGCCAACCACTGCTCTAGACCAGCAGTTCTTGCTGAGGGCTGGTTTTGTCCCCCTGGAGGACAGTGGACAATCTCTGGAGACATTTTGGTTATCACGACTTGCAAGGATGTGCTACTGGCATCTAGTGGGTAGAGACCGGGGATGCTGCTAAGCATCCTACAGTGCACAGGACAGCCCCGCAATAAAGAATGATCCACTCAAAATGTCAATAGTGCTGAGGCCGAGAAACCCTGTTTTAGAAGGTGCCAGACTTTAGGGTGGAGAGGAGACTGGGCCAAGGTAGTGGAGGAGGAAGGATGGCTTTGAGGAGGGGCAGAGGGAGCTCAAAGAGATAGCTTTCCAGGAAAGCCATGGCCAGGGAGAGGCAGTGGGGAGCAATGAGAATGCTTCCTGCAAATTGGGATCTTAAGTTGCTTGGACATGAGGGAGGGAGGGGGCTGCAGGGAAAGTGAGGTTCTGGGGGACAGAGCTTCAGTGGAGACAGAAGGTACAGTTGCTGAGCACTTGAAGTGGTTACGCATGGGAGTGTTTGTTTAACCTAACAGAGGTGTTCCTGAGGGCACAGGGAGAAGGTCTGGGAGGGAGGGATGTGACGGAAGGTAGATCGGGCTAGAGACAGCCAGGAGCATTGTGGGGTGAACCTGGAGGAGGGACAGGTGTGGTCAATTAAACTCTTGGTTCCTTTAGCGGGATGTTTCATGCTGGAGGTTGGGCTGGGATATAAATCTAGGCTGTCTGCTAATTAAGCCGAGTCTGAGTCTGGTGGGAAGAAGGTATCAGAGGGGTCAGGGACCAAAGGGTCAGTACTGTGGGCACACGAGGAGCTGATGCCAGGCTCTATAGAGAGCTTGTATCCGGAGGTCCCAGCTGCCCTGCCTGGAGGAGATCTGGGTGGGATGCCCTGGGCTTCTGGCCTCCCTGGCTGGACGGCATGTCTGTGAGCATGTGAGTGGGTGCTGGGAGGTCCACCTCTTTTAAAAAAAAATAAAATTTATTGATTTTTCAACAGAGAGAAAGGGAGAGGGCTAGAGAGTTAGAAACATCGATGAGAGAGAAACATCCATCAACTGCCTCCTGCACAACCCCACTGGGGATGTGCCTGCAACCGAGGTACATGCCATTGACCGGACTCAAACCCAGTACCCTTCAGCCTGCAGGCCGATGCTCCATCCACTGAGCCAAACCTGTTAGGGCTGGGCCAGCTCTTATTCAGTGCTAAGGACCGGTCTGAAGAGCAAGAGGAGCAGTGGATTTACCTTGTCCCTGTTTGAGTTTGTATAAAAGACAAGGCTTGTGAGCCAGGCGGTCCTGGGTTCCAGTCCTGACGCAGCCACAAATCAGCTGGGGAATCTTGGGCCATTGATTTGGCCTTTTCGCGCATTAGTTTCCTCCTTGGCAGTGTTGCTGGGAGGATTGAGTAAGAGGCATTGGCAGTGGCCCGTAAACCAAGTGCTCTCCCCGTGTGAAGAGGAGGAAAGAAGGACCCGGGAAAGGAGAAGTGCTTGTGGAGTTTTCAAGCAATGGGTGTTGACCACACAGCTGGGGAGGGGGACGTGAAAGATGCTCTGGATTTGAAATGTCGCCGGAACAGGCGCTGCCTGTGATATTTCCACACTCACTGCCCAGGGCTGAGTCACAGAGAACAGCTGAGAGGATTGGGGCCTTCACACTTCAACTTCCAGAAACTCCGCCAAAGGGCAGCGCAAGTGTGGGGATGGCAGCGGCGGGAGAGTCCTGCTGAACAAATGTTTCTCTAACATGGTTCCCTCTGGGTTCCTGAACCCTGAGGGTAGGTGGTCGGGAGGCAGTGACTCTGTGCTGTGACCACTTAGGAGCCAGGCTTCTTACTCAGATTATCTCGCCACACTCCTCAGGGTGGGCACTTTTATCCCCATTTCACAGATGGGGAAGCTGAGACCCAACGGGTGAACTGACTGGCCTTGGTCACATGGTCTACCCTATTCCAGGAAAGATTCTCTTTCTCTCAAATCTCCCAGGCTTCCTTTAGGAACTGGGTGCTGAGAAGGGGCTAAGAGTTTTTGTTTTTAAATATATTTGATTGATTTTTTACAGAGAGGAAGAGAGAGGGACAGAGAGTTAGAAACATCGATGAGAGAGAAACATTGATCAACTGCCTCCTACCCACCTCCTACTGGGGATGTGCCCTCAACCAAGGTACATGCCCTTGACCAGAATCGAACCTGGGACCTTTCAGTTCGCAGGCCAACAATCTATCCACTGAACCAAACCGGTTAGGGCTACACTGACCTTTTTAAGATTACCTCTGTGGGGGGAGAAGAAAAACCTCACCTCTCTGTGTGCATCTCTGCCCACCTCATTTCTAGATTCTTCCTGCAAAGAAGGGTTCTTAAGTGGGACACACTCAGTATCCCATGGAGGGGGACATGGTCGTGTGTAGGGATAGGGGGCTGTTGACTGTGAAAAGGGTGTGTATCCAGGACCAGCTTCAGATGCAACGTCTTCCTCCCTGCACTTGGGTGGGTCACCAGGGCTGTCTCTTCTGGGAGGCAAGGTGCCAAGATTTAGATAAGGGTTTAGGGAGAGTGGGTAGATCAGGCTGCTTATGGATTTCAGAGAGGAAGGGAGAGGGAGAGAGAGAATTAGAAACATCAGTGATGAGGAAGAATCATTGATTGGCTGTCTCCTGCATGCCCCCCATTGGGGATTGAGCCATAACCCAGGCATTTGCCCTTGACCAAAAGGGACCTCAGGACCCTTCAGTCCATAGGCCAACACTCTATCCACTGAGCCAAACCAGTTAGGCTAGATATTTTAATTGGGATATAATTTACATACACAAAAATACACAGACCTTAAGTTCGATGAGTTTTGACTATTGTGTACCACTGTATAAAATGTCCTACAACCAGAGAGGTCTCCTGCTTTCTTCCCCAGTCAATGCCACCCCCCCACCCATCCTGGAGAAAACCACCCTCTCATTTCTATCACCATGAATTGGTCTTCCAAGCTGGGTTTTGGTAGGGTGATCAGCATGCTCTGTTTGCCTGGGACTTGCTGGATTTAGCACTGAAAATCATGTGTCCCAGGCAAACGGGTTATTGGTCACCACAGACAAACTTGTTTCCTGTCTCCCTGTCTGCGTCACCCATGGGCTCTAACCAGGTCCTTGGCTGCCATCTCCCCAGGGAATGACAGGTGGATTTAGATATCCCTGGTTTTCCTGAACCCAATACCATCAAACATTCATGCTTTTAATTGTTTTTTAATTTAAGATAGCAGTGAACTTTTTTTTTATTAAAAAAAAATCTTTATTGTTGAGGTTATGTCTCTCTTTTTTCACCCCATTGCCCCCCTCCATCCAGTTCCTGCCCTGCCCCAGGCCTTCACCACCCTATTGTCTATGTCCATAGGTAATGCATATCCTCCTATATAATAAAGGGTTAATATAATTAGACTGAACAGCAGAACGACCATCCAGATGACCTTCTGGACAAAGCTGGGACTGCAAGGGCCAGCTGAGGCAGCCAGGGCAAGGGCTGAGCCCCTTGCATGAATTTTATGCATCAGGCCTCTACTATGTATATAAGATCTTTGTTCAATTTCTTCCCAACCCCCTACCCCTCTTTCCCTCTGAGAATCATCAGTCTTTTCTATTTCTATGCTTCTGATTCTATTTCATTCACTAGTTTATTCTGTTTGTTAGATTTCTTATTTATTGTGATTCAATTTTTGATAGGTATGTATTTGTTGCCATTTTTTGTTCACACACACACACACACACACACACACACACACACACAAATATATATAATAAAAGCAAAATATGCTAATTAGACCAGACAGCTGAATGAACTTCCAGACGTCATTCTGGACATCCTTCTGGACAAAGCCACAGCTGCGGGGGCCAAGGCAGAGGCGGTTAGGGGTGATCAGGCAGGCAGGTGAGCAGTTAGGAATGATCAGGCAGGCAACCAGGGTAGTTAGGGGTGATCAGGAAGGCAGACAGAGTGGTTAGGGGTGATGAGGCTGGCAGGTGAGTATTTAAGGGTGATCAGGCACTCAGGCAGGCTAGGGGTTAGGAGCCAGCAGTCCCAGATTGCGAGAGGGATGTTTAACTGCCAGTTTAGGTCCAATCCCACAGGGACCCCTGCAGGATTGGGCCTACACTGGTGGTAGGACACCCCCTGAGGGTTTCTGGATTGCGAGAGGGTGCAGGCCGGGCCGAGGGAACTCCCCACCCCGTGCACAAATTCCATGCATTCGGCCTCTACTAAAAGCATCTAAAGCAATGGGAGAACTTACTTTGAAATACACACATACACAGTAAAATTCTCCATCCTCCTATCTAATAAAGAGGGAATATGCAAATTGACCAACACACTGTCACAAAGATGACAGTACCCATAGCCACAAGATGGTGGTGCCCAGTCCCCTCAGCCCAGCCAGAGTCCCCCAGTCCTTTTAGTCCTGCCAAGGGGGTGGGAGGCGTGTAGTGAGGCTGGACCACCCTCAGCCCCCCAGCTGCCCAGGGCCAGCTCGAGGCACAGGTAAGCTTTGGATGGTGGCTACCCAGCAGCCCAGGGCTACCTGAGGCTCAGGTAACCAGACTCAGGTAACCAGCCGAGTCTTGTGCTGCCGGCAGTGGCAGCAGCAGAGGTGTGATGAGGCGTCACCTTCCCCTGATCTCTGGGCCACCTCCTGCCCCTGAGGGCTCCTAGACTGTGAGAGAGGGCAGGCCAGGCTAAGAGACCCCCCTCCAGTGCATGAATTTTCATGCACTGGGACTCTAGTCCTATATAATAAAAGAGAAACATGTAAATTTGACCATACCTTCACTCCTGATTGGCTATGCTACCAGCCAATCAGGAGCAGAGGCGGGGCCAAATGGCATGAGCGCCTGGCCCCGGGGGTGGAGATGAAATGGCGGTGGCTGTGAGGGGAAGCAGTGGCAGCAGCAGCAGTGGTGGCAGCGGCAGGGAGTGCCCAGCCCCCAGGTGCTGTGAGCAGAAGTGGCGGCGGGTGCCCAGTCCCCAGGGCTGGGTGGTGGCAGGCAGCCAGGCTGAGTTGAGCAGGGCAATGGCTGGGTGCCCAAGGCCTAAAGCCTCACCAGAGACTTTAGGCCTTGGGCAGTCTGAGGGTGAGCCATCAGTTGGACATCCCCCTAGGGCACCCAATATGTGAGAGGGGGCAGGCTGGGTTGAGGGACCACCCACCCCCAGTGCACAAATTTAATGCACTGGGCTTCTAGTATATATATAATTGATTTTAGAGAGGAAGGGAGAGGGAAAGAGAGATAGAAACATTAATGATGAGAGAGAATTATTGATTGGCTACCTCCTGCACACACCCTACTGGGGATCAAACCCAGGTACATGCCCTTGACCAGAATTGAACCCGGGACCCTTCAGTCCATAGGCTGACACTCTATCCACTGAGCCAAACCAGCTAGGGCTGTTGTTCATATTTTTTATCTTTTTCTTTTCTTCTTCTTCCTTTTCTTAAAGAATACCCTTCAACATTTCATATAATACTGGTTTGGTGGTGATGAACTCCTTTAGCTTTTTCTTGTTTGGGAAGCTCTTTATCTGACCTTCAATTCTAAATGATAACTTTTCTGGGTAGAGTAATCTTGGCTGTAGGCTCTGGCTATTCATCACTTTAAATATTTCTTGCCACTCCCTTCTGCTCTGCATAGTTTCTGTTGAGTAATCAGCTGACAGTCATATGGGCATTCCATTGTAGGTAACTGTTTTTCTCTTGTTGCTTTTAAGATTCTCTCTTTATCTTTAATTTAAAAAAACAACAACATATTTTATTTATTTTTTTTTTACAGAGAGGAAGGGAGAAGGATAGAAAGTCAGAAACATCATCGGTGAGAGAGAAACATCGATCAGCTGCCTCTTGCACACCCCCTATTGGGGATATGCCTGCAACCAAGGTACATGCCCTTGACCGGAATTGAACCCAGGACCTTTCAGTCCCCAGGTTGACACTCTATCCACTGAGCCAAACCAGTTTTGGCCTCTCTTTATCTTTAGCCCTTGATATTTTCATTGTGATGTGCCTTGATGTGGTCCTCTTTGGATTCCTCTTGTTTGGGACTCTGTGCTTCCTGGACTTGTAAGTCTATTTCTTTCACCAGATAGGGGAAGTTTTCTGTCATTATTTTTCAAATAGATTTTCAATATCATGCTCTCTTCTGGCACTACAATAATTTGGATGCTGGTATGTTTGAAGTTGTCCCAGAGACTCCTTATACTATCTTCATATTTTTGGATTCTTATTTCTTTTTGCTCTTCCTTCTATTTCAAATCTTTGATTTGATTCTCAGAATCCTCTACTCTACTACTAAATCCCTGTATATTAGTCTTTATTTCAGCCAGTGTATGCTTAATTTCTGACTTGTCTTTTTCCATTTTTTGGAGATTTCTAGAAAATTCTTGAGTAACCTTATAGCTGTGGTTTTGAACTCTACATCCAGTAGTTTGCTTTCTTCCATTTGTGACATGTCTCTTTGTTTCCACATTTTGTGTTAGTTTCTGCGTATTGGGTAGAGCTGCTATGTCTCCTTGAGTTGGTAGAGGGGCCTTGTGTAGTAGGTGTTCTATAGGACCCAGTGGCTCAGCTTCCCTAGTCACCTGGCCTGGGAGCTCTAGGTGCACCCCTTGTGGTTTGTGAGCTCAGTCTTGTAGCAGTTGAGACTTGATTGCTGTTGGTGTCACTGAGAGAAATTGACCTTCAGGCCAGTTGGCTGTGGGGACCAGCTGTGACTACAGTGGGAGAGCTGCTGTGCAAGAGACACCCCTATGGAGCAGGACTTGGTTCACTGGGGCTTTGGTGCTCACTGAGTGTGCCCCTTGTGTGTGTTGCTTATAGATGTGTAGAGTTGTAATCCATATGGATGTGTACAGTTGTATGGTCTGACACTGACCACTGGGTACACTGGCTCTTGGGTCTCCAGGGAGATGCAAAGTTACCCACTGCCTGGGGCCACCCAGCAGAAGGCACATAGAGATCTGCAGAGTCCTCCTCTTTGTATTTGGTTTGGAAGTGCCCAGATAAGGCCCTGCTATGAGGTAAGGCAGCCTGGTGCTGGTGCTGGTTCCAGATCTTGGGCCTTTTATTGATAGGTTTGGGGCTCCCTGACCCAGCTGCAGCTTGTTTGATAGGTTTTAGCCTGAGCAAGGACAGGGTTTTCATATGCAAAAGCTGTAGCCCACAGCTTGGGTGGGGTTGTAAATTGGATAAAACGGGTCTTAGGGAGTCACTAGGGCAGAGCAAACAGAAATGGCTGTCAGTGAGCCCTGTGACCAGGGAAGTCCCAGCATAGAAATAATGATCTCTGCAAGCACCTCCGTCTGAGAGAAAACTGCCCCCAAGTTCCTGTCCTGATACCTGACAATCTAGTTCCTCCTCATATGTGTCTGTGTTCCCCAGAGCCTAGCCCTGGCACTGGAGCTCAGAGGAAGTTGGACCTTGTAAGTTCAGTTTGTGGTGCTAGCCTTTTAAGAGGAACAGCTGGGTCTCCAGCAGCCTCTGTGCTACTGAACCCCAATCTGCACAGGCTTTTATAGCCCGTAGTTATTATTGCCTGTAGGGACTTCCTTTCCCAGCTCTGGGACCCACTGGTGTGGGGCTAGTACCCCTTGCTCTTCTGGAACAGCCTCCATTGAGATGATCTTCCTCCTGAACTAGGATGTGTTCCTTGAACTAGGATGAGCCCCTCACCTCAAGCCCACCAGAGAATTGTCATGGAGAGGAGTTGCTGGACTCACAAGCCGCCTATGTCTATGGAAGGCTCTCCATCTAGTCATGCGTAGGTTTTGATAAATTATTGAGCCAGGTGAGAGTTCCCTTCCATCTCTCTAAAGTAGGTTGGGAGAAGCATCCAGTGCATTAAGCCCTCTCCCTTTTCATTCAAACCCAAGGTCATCTCTAGGCAGGGTGGAGGGAGGGAGGGAGGTTTTAGCCCGGACTGGATGCATGCTCTCGAACTCCCTTAAGGATGAGCTTTCCTGCGCCCCTGCCTCTGCTCAGTGGATGAATTATTGAAGCCTGAGAGATGTGTATTTGGTCAGTTAAGTAGCCCTTGAGGGGGCCCCAGAGAGCAGTGCCTCCGAATAGCCTGTTTATTTTTCTTTGAGAAGTTAGAACAAAAGAAAAACATAAAGTAATGAATTGGCATGCCCACCACTGGGATAATAACTGTGAACATCTTGTTATATTTACCTCAAGTAGATTTTTAATAAAAGATAAAACGTTACAAAATTGAAGCACCCCGGATCGACAGCCTCAAATTTTAAACCCTACCATTTCCCCAGAATCAGCCACAATCATGACTTTCATGAATAGCAGTGTTTCCTTCGGGGCAAGACTTTCAAAAAGAAAATGTTTTGAAACCTTTGTCTTTTTATATACACATATACTATATGATAAATAATAGATAACATGGTATTGTGAAAATGTTTCAATATTTATGTAAATGTATATAATGTTTAAGTAGTTATATAAACTTGCTCTGGGTCCCTTTCCACCTTGCTTTTTCACATAAGGCCACGTTTGACCTCTATTCTTGTTGATAAATTTAGCTCTAATCCATTCGTTGTAACTACTGCAAGGTATTCTGTCATGTCGATAAACCATGTTTTGTTTCTCATTTCCGTCTAGTTGCATATTGAGATTGTTTCCAATTTTTCACCATAACAAACAGTGCTGTAATAAGCATGCTTGCCCTGAATCTCAGGCGGGAGTGTTTCTGTGGGGGCATGTCAGGGCTGTACAGGACGTGCGTGCACTTTCAATTTTACTAGGAATTGCCAATTGCTCTCCAAAGTCACTCTAGTGATTTACATTTTCAACAGCAGTATAGGAGAGTATGGTTTTACCCACAGCCTCTTCAATGCTTGATGTTGTCAGAGTTGCTTATGGTTGGCAAATTCCATGGCAGACACACATGGTATGCCTCTGTGGTTTCATTTGCCGGTAGTTCCCTTTTGGTTGGAAGAAGCCCTGGCAGAGTGGGCCGAGGTCCAAGCCGAGGTCAGTAGACTTTGATTCTTATTCAGCACTGCTATCAACTTGAATTTGAGCTTGGGCAAGTCCCTTCCCTCCTGGTCTTCGATGAGGTGGTTGGGCTGGGAGACATCACAAACCAGGCAGGATGCTTCTGACTCTTAGTATTTGGAGTTTTGCAATGGCAGGTCTTGCGTGGGAAGGTTCCTCTACCACATAGCCCCTGTGTGAGATCCTAGGGTTACCTGTTAGTGAATGATTTTTGGATGAGTGTAAGGGCTATGGCATGGGACTCAGAAGAAGCAGGTTTTAATCTAGCCTCTAACATTGACTTATGGTGTCAGTAATGACGAACAGGTGTTGACAGTCTGCTAGGGCTCCAGCATAAAGGTCTATCTGCTTCCAGGCAAGGAGGCTCACACCTGGGGAGCCCAGGTGGTGGCTCATTTTCCTGACAGCAGCCAAGCCCTGGACTAGCTGTACGACCCAGGCTCCAAGTGCAATTCTGGCAAGTGTATCTCCTGAGGCTGACACTGTTTGCTCTTGGCAATGACTTGCATGGCTCTGGTGAAGTGGAGGAAGTAACTGCACCTGAGATTGAGTTCACCTGGCTGCTTCAGAGTTGGCGGGAATGTGGCTCAAAGATCTGATGGGTAGGAGTGTAAGGTTGCCAGATTTAGCAAATAACTATATTTGCATGGGACATACTTAAACTAAAGAAGTTTTTCATTGTTTATCAGAAATTTAAATTTAACTAGGTGTCCCTTATTTTACTTGGCAACCCTAGGTAGGAGAGTTCAAGTCACCCAATGTAAGAAGTAACTGAAGATAGGGTAGTCTAACTTGCAAATAGTAAATGTCTTGTTGCTGGAGGCATGCAAGGAGAGGTTAGATGAGAGGAGAAGCTATGTGTGTGTGTGTGAAATGGTCTATACCCTCTGCTTGCATGCCTCCGAGATGCTCGGTGCTGCCTGGAACAGCGGTGGGTGTCCTGGATGGTGAGAAAAGGCAGGATATTGCCCAAGCCCTTCATGTCTCTCCTGTCCCATAAGCCAGCCATTCCTGTGGCTGGGAATGTCCTTCAGGGACTGTCCTCAGTGAAGGACTGTGCCTCCTCAGTTCTCAAAGTGAGATGCCCGGACCAGCTGCAGCAGCACCTCCTGGGAACCTTAGACATTCAAACTCTCAGTCCCACCACAGACCCGCTGAATGGAAGCCCCGTGTCTTAGACAAGCCCTCCAGAGGGTTGTGATGCCTGATCACGTTTGAGATCCATAGGAACAGATCGCAGGGGAGTGAAGCTGCGAATTGTATTCCGGATCAGGGTATGGGAGGGGAGAGGCGGCGAATGCTCTGTGGGGTGTGTGCTAGCATAGAAGTGAGGTCTTCCTTTCTGGTTTCTACATGTGGGAGGGAGGGAGGGAGGGAGAGAGAGAGACAGAGAGAGACAGAGACAGAGAGAGAGAAACAGAGAGAGACAGAGAGACAGACAGAGAGAGACAAAGCCAAGAGAGCTTGGTGAACGTTGTTAAAGAATTGTTTTCTTTTTAAATCCTCACCCAAAACCGTTTGTTTTTTAGTTGATATCAGGGGTGGTGGTGGTGGGGAGAAACATTAATGTGAGAAAGAAACATTGATTGGTCGCCTCTGAATGCACCCTGACCAGGCACTGAATCCACCACCTTTTGGTGTATGGGACAACGCTCCAACCAGCTGAGCCACCCAGCCAGGGCAAGAATTGCACTTTTAACAAAAGGAATTTTCAGCATCTATGTTGGGTCAGGTATCAAGGGGGACACTCAGCTTGTGCCTTCAGGGAGCTCACAGGGAAACGGGGAAGACAGCTATAAAACAGGCTGAAACAGACAGGCAGTGCGTGCTGTAAACAAGGGCGGGGCATCGTGGCAGAGGGAATGTGCGTGTTTGGATTGGGGGTGGGTGGGTCATGGTCAGTGGCATGATGCTTCACTGAGGACCGTCTTTGGAAGACCTTCGCCCCCAGGTGTGGCTTGCATATGGTGATGGGCGGCAGGCTGTCCCGGGCAACGGTGCCTTTTCTCACCATGGAGACGTCCACTGGCTGTTAGAAGCAGCAGCAAGTGCCCTGTCCTTGGGAGCAGACAGCAGAGCCCACAGCCCATTTGGGGCTGCACAGGAGTGTGGCCTGCATGACCGTCCAGGACGGGTCCCTTCTGGGACTGTCAAGTTCCTCCCAGGCTCCGCTGTGGGTGGTCTGGGGCCTCTAGCTCTGGTCCCGTTTGGGACAACCCATCGCTGCACCCCATTCCAGCGAAGTAACTGACTACACAGTTCTCACCAGTGGGCAGAAAAAGAGTAGCTCTAGGGACTTGCATTAAGTAAATGAAAGAACAAGGGAAAAGATGGGAGAGTATCCAGCCAAACCCTGTGTGTTCCTTAAATGTGCTTTTGTAAGGGGCAGCTTTATTTTCCCTCTTTATCTGCCTCTGTTGAGGGGTTCATGGATTTCCTAGAGCAGTGGTCGGCAAACTGCACTTGTGAGCCGCATCCATGGTTTGCTGCTCTGTTGATTAATGAGTTTGCCGACCACTGTCAGAGCACCTCATTCTTGACCCAGGGGTCACAGCGGGCCTCCCACAGTTCTCTCTTCTGAATATGCCACGGGGCCGACAGTCCTGTGTAACCTGGCTCTGGGCTGGGTGGGGATGGGGGCCCAGGCTGCTGGGTTTCCAGGGGACGGGAGAACCCCGAGGCCATTTCTCTGAAAGCACACATCTTCTGTGACTGTGAGCTGAAAGATTTCTCTGGCGGCTGGCTGCTTGGCATCGGGAATGTGGTTGCACCCTTTGGCTATCTTCACAGGCTCCATTTGAGTAACAGAAGGCTGGCGCTGTTGAACTTGGCTGTGCTCTTTTGTCCAGGTTGTTAACAGTCTCATAAACATCTACTCTGCCTTTTCTCTCTGGTATTTCTGGTCCATGGCCCTGGCCAAGTACATGAAATCTTCCCTACTGTGACTGCCAAGGCTGCGAATATTTTATCGCAGCGACAGCCTACCGAGTGTTTCCACAAACACTGTTCTAGGCCTCTGCGCGCATCCGTGTTCTTGTCTGTGAAGCCGAGTAACGCCGGTGATCTCAGGATTCATTCTCTTGTACTGAGAACTAAAGGAGTTAATACATATACTGCGCTTAGAGCAATAGCAGACAATACATGTGAGCTATTTTCACTTTTTGAAGAAGGAATGACTTCCCCCAAAGAAAGGAAGGAGTTCCAGTGTTAGTAGCATATCAATGAACATCTCAGACATGCTATCCCTCGGAGTCAGAGAAACTTCTCATAATAGCGCCCATCCCAGTCATTCCTCACAGCTCCTGGGCCAGTGGTCAGCAAACCTGGCTGCTCTATTGACTAATGAGTTTGCCAACCACTGGACTAGACTAAATGTTACCGTGTAGTTGGAAGCTGTGAGGATTAGGCAGTTGTGGCATATTGTGTGCAAAGAGGTAAAGGGTAGTATATGACAGTGGTCGGCAAACTCATTAGTCAGCAGAGCAGCAAACCGTGGCTCGCAAGCTGCATGTGGCTCGCGAGCCGTGGTTTGCTGACCACTGTCCCGGGCCAGTCTCGATCGTTTTCAAGTCTATAAAGCTCATTAGTGTCCTATGACCACAAACTTACTGACTTCAAACCGTGCAAGTTTATTCTCGTACTCTTCTGGAAGCCTGAGTCTGAAAAGGGTCTCACTGGGCTAAAATCCAGGAGTAGGCAGGGCCGTGTTCCTTTTGGAGGTTCTGGGGAGAATTTCTTCTCTGCCCTTTCCAGCTTCTAGAGGCTGCCTGCATTCCTTAGCTCCTGGCCACTCCCTCCATAGTCAGAGGTAGAGAGCTAGCCTGTTCATCTCTCTCTCATTCTGACCCCAACCTGCCTGTCTCCATATTTTACTGACAAGGACCCACCTGGACAGTCCGAGGTACTTCCCCCATCTCACAGCCCTTAACTTAATCACATTGGGAAGCCCCTCTTGCCATGTAAGGGCACATGGTCACAGGTTCTGGAGATTAGGACTTGGGCATTTTTGGAGGATGCCATTGTTCTGCTCACCATATTCTCCACATCTCTTGAGGCCAGATGTCTGACATCCGGTGTTGGCAGGGCCTTGCTCTGTGGAAGACTCCGGGGGAGAGCACTTCCTTGACTTTCCAATGAGGGTCACATGCACAGGTTCTAGGTTTAGGATGTGGATATGTTTTTGAGGGCCACCATTCAACGTTATAGGTATTAACTCCTTACAGTGAATGAGCCACTGGCTTCCTCACCCCTTGCGGACACTGCTAAGGTGTCTCCAAGTGAGATCGAACTCTGCCTATTCAGCAATGCAGCATTTTTTTTTCAATCTCATACAAAGTTTATTTCCCTCATGTCTATTTGATTTTATAAAGGGGCAAACTATAATTTGGAAAATATACTCATCTTAAATGTGGTATACAATTTTAAAAGTTGGCCCAATTAATTAAAAATACCTTTAACGGAGTATCAAGTTTCCTAAACAATCCATATTTAGTTAAATAAAAGACATTTGCAGTCAGCACTTTTTTTTTCTTCAGAGCCTTTGCCAGGACTAATGTCAACAAAAAAGTTCATACCGCAGTCTTGTATTTTCAGCTCACGCTTTTGGGGATACATTCTCAGGCCTTCTTTAATGTGGGAACTGCAAACCTAACTGCCATTACATGGTAATGGAACTTAAAAAAAAATGTCAAGTCCTCATGTAAAGATTTGAACATACTTTTCTATTAGTCCTTCAAGGACAGACTTTCAAATGTTTGATTCTAATAATCCCATGCCGTGAGTAGAGCAGTTACTTTTCACGTTGTAAATGTAATTGGGCTATGTGAAAATTATCAACTGACCAAGACTTTGAGTTTGTTATGGATGAAAACTGTCTCAATTCAATTCTCATTAGCCTCACCACAATTATGCAGGGTGTGTAGACAAAAGCTTTTATCAGCTAACTATATGAAAAGATAAACACTGTAATTATATGATCCAAAATGGGCAAAAGCAAGACTAGCTTCCACTCAAGAAGAAAAATGTCAGACCTATGAAAAGGACAACAATACTAATAAAAAAATTGTATTTACTTAGAAGCATTCAGAATGTCAACAAAACAGCTGCAACTTTTTTGCAATTACAGAGTGGTATTCAGTTAACAGAACAATTATTTCGTATAAGCTGCATCAGAGACAACTGAAGATGAAAAAACTACCATCCCCATATATAACTAATTTGTGCTGTGCACCAACAAGAACCTGCTTTAAATTTCCATGCCAATTTACAACCCCCATACTGTACCAGGCAAGGTTAGTGGCTATTGAAAATACCACCAGGACAGGGCTATCTAAAGACACATCCGGTAGTGTGTTAACTATACAAAAAAAGACACTGTACAGTTTAAAAACAAATCTTACACAGCCTTACATTTCAATTTTTTTCTTTAAAAGGAGTGAGTTGTGTACAGGGGGGTTAAATGCTTTATAGACAAGAAAAAAAAAACTGCGCCAGAACCAACTTATTCATCATCATCATCATCTTCTTCTTCATCTTCTTCATCTTCCTCCTCATCATCTTCCTCGTCTTCTTCCTCTTCCTTCTTTTTCTTGCTTTTTTCAGCCTTGACAACTCCCTGTTTGGCAGCACCAGGCTTTCCTTTAGCTCGGTAGGCAGCAATATTCTTTTCCTATTTCTCCTCCAGCTTAGCAGCCTCCTTTTCGTAAGGCTGCCTGTCATCTGCAGCGGTGTTACTCCACATCTCTCCCAGCTTCTTTGCAATGTCACCAATGGATAGGCCAGGATGCTCTCCTTTAATTTTTGGGCGATACTCAGAACAAAACAAGAAAAAGGCCGAAGGAAGCCTCTGGGATCCTTGAATTTCTTTTTTGTTTCCCCTTTAGGAGGAATATAAGTTTTCATTTCTCTCTCATAAAGAGTCTTGTCTGCCTTTGCCATGTCTTCAAATTTTCCTTTCTCCTTAGCAGACATGGTCTTCCACCTCTCTGAGCACTTAGAAAACTCTGAGAAGTTGACTGAAGCTTTTGGGTGCTTCTTCTTGTGTTCCTCCCAGCAAGTTTGCACAAAGAAAGCATACGATGACATTTTGCCTCTCGGCTTCTTAGGATCTCCTTTGGCCATGTTTAATTACTTTCCCTCAGCGAGCACACAGTCACCCAGTGCCTGGCCGGCTCGTACTTGCCCCGGCGCTGTCTCTATGGAGCTCAATGTACTGCAATGGCTGTGAGAGTGGGAGCTAAACCTCAGCAATGCAGCATTTACTGACTGTCTTCACTCCCCTAAATCACTGCCCCATTTTTTCCACTGTGCTTCTTCAAATCGCTTCCCAAAGAGACTGTCTGCATCCAAATCCTTATCTCTAGATAAGGACTTTGGGGGAACCCAAATGAAGAATGTCCTCTTCCTTCTAAGGTCCTTGCAAACAGCTGGAAGTCGCATCTCAGCTGGTTCCCAGGTGTGGTTTGCTCTGGACCACCTCATGCTTCATGCTGTCTTATTCCTGGCTGATCTTTTTCTCAGATGTCCCTGGTCACTCTCCCAGTCTCCCTGGCCTGACCCCTCGCCACCACATTGCCCTTGCGATTCCACAATCTCATCTTTATCTTCTGGATATCCCCAGCTGACATGCGGCCTCAGCAGAGGAGAAATAATTGCGACGGTACCTGCTGCCTTAGGTAGTGGAGAAAGTATCACAGTCAGCATGTGGCTTAATTGAATTAAAGAAAAAAAAGTCCTGCTCCTCCCTCCACAGAAACTCATTGCCCTTGACGGGATGCAAATAGAGCTCATCACAGAAGCAAGAGTCAAGGCTAAGAGGGTGGCTGGGCTGCAGGCCTGGTTTTTGGGAGCTCAAGAGCTTGAGAGGGAAGCAGCTGAGTGTGTGAGCCCCTGCCAGAGCTCAGAGGCATAAGCAGGCCCCAGGCCCAAGGGTGTTTGGGGATGAAAAGACAAAGGTTTGGCTCTAAGATGGAGAGTGTGACCCAGCAAGAAGGTCTGATCAAACAGCCCTGTGCTCAGGGCCTGCAGGTCCAGAGAGCTGGGAAAGACAGCTCAGAGGGGCTGGGCAGGTGCTCTCACTCCTCCCAGGAGGAGGCGAAGTTACTGTCTGAGAGGGCATAGGCCAGGACAGTGTTTGGATTGCAGGGAGCTGTGGGCAAGACTGCAGTGGACAGTGGGAGTAAATCACCCCTTTTGTCCCAAGGAGGTGTCTCAGGCCAGCCTGCCCTCCCTGCCAGGTGTGTTGCGGGAAGCAGAGGCTCCATCCAGCCTTGGGTCCTAGGTGCTCTGTGGGGTGTGGACTGGGCCTGTGCCAGCTTGTGGCAGCAGAACATACTGCTGCTTGGTTGGTGACTCTTCTCTGAGGAGAGCTCCTGAAGAATCCTATAGGAAGGCAGGGTTCAGGCATTCCCCAGTGTCCAAGCGTAATGGCATCAGGACCCCACTTCTACCCCAACCTAAGGGTGACCTCGATGCTCCTGCCCCGAAGAAGACAGGGAAAAGCTGAGGAGCTGTGGGGATGGAGCCGTGGGGAGAGAGGGGCTCAGGGCTAGTGAGGTCCCAGGGAACAGCCATGTTTTTTGTTTGGGAGGTAAACTAACCAAAGACTGATCTTGTGTTTCCTGTTTGCTTAAGGTCTTGTGTCACAGAATAAAGCAAAATAACTGGGTTCTTGGCCCGCTAGGAGATAACAGGTTTTCCCCCTCCTGTTAGTACTTTGATGATATGAATTAACGCAATCATTTGTGTGCCTGGTATTCATACTTCCTAGGTTGTCTTCTAGTTGTCTCTGCAAGAAGGTCCCTCTGTCACAACCCTGAGGACTTGTGTTTCACTGGGAACACTCTCTCTCCACATGGCTGGAGAGGTAAGAGGTGCCCGATTAAATACAATCCTGACCTAAGGTTGAGGAAGGTCAGGGTTATGAGCTTCCTTCGGGAGGTACCCGGGGTTCATGGAAGCTTACTGAGCTGAGGAAGCACACAGTCAGAGCTGTGTTTTGATAAGTAAAAGAGACACATGTGAAGACATAACAGGACATGATGTGGGACAGAGACATAATATATCCAAAACTGAAGTGTTTGAACTAAAGGCCTGGTCCTCTGCCTAAAACATTTCTTCAAACTTAAATATCACTTCTCAGAGAGCTCTTCCTTGATCTTATTCTCATCTAAATTTGTTTCCCTTGTTACCCTCTCATGGCTGCTTCTGGTTTTCTATCATAGAATTTCCTACAGTTTTGAACGTTTTAATTTGTCTTCCTGTCAGACCTTAAATTCTTTTGGGGCCAGGATTCATGTTTTATTCATTTCTGTATGATGTTAAAGAAAAATTGCACTGGACAGAATTAAACAGGGAGGGAAGACTTTATTTAAGGCTGTTACAGTAGGGGGGAGAGATTGGACTCATCTTCACAAAAGTCAGGAGGGCTTTTAAGCACTGGGGTGAGCCACTGGAAAGCTAGGGGAGGACAACTGCCTACAGGAGCAGGCCATTTGTATTTGCTAATTGGTGCTTATCAAAGTTAGGCTCCTACCCTCCCACAGAGACTGGAAATCAGGGGCACTAACTCCCTTGAGGCTTACATTTCTAGGGGATGGCTCCCAGGTCCTTGAGAAAGACTTTTCTTGGTTATAAAACTGGCAAGAGGCTGGGAGAAGATTTACATTTCAAAGGGGCAGAGAAAGAACTTACAAGTTTTTTTTTAAAGTAAATACTCTAAGAAAAAAGAAAGTTCAAGAGTCTATAGTCAGGAAGAAACCATCTGAAGTTTGGTCAAGATGAGAGGAACGTTACAGTTATGCTGGTCAATGATTCTATGCTGTATCCCTCCCGACAGGAACTGGCAACAAACCCAGCTAATAATGGGTATGTTGTTTGAAAATTAATATTTGTATGTCTACTTGGTTCTTCTTCAGTTCCCTCTCTAAACTCCATGAGGGCAGGGATTATGCCCATCTCGTTCATAAGTATAAACCCAGCACTGTGTCTGCTTGCTTCTAATAGGAGCGTAGCCAGTGCTTGTGGAACGAATGAATCAGTAGATGAAGAGACAGAAGCATCAAGGATGACTTTTAGCATTTCAGAGTGGGAGAAAGAAGATAACGGGTCAGTGGTGGTTGATGTGTGGATGAGGTATTCATGTGCTGAGGGCAGCGGCACAATCATTTGATCTCAGGCTGTCCTGCTGACTTCACAGGGAGTAGGGGCTTCATAGGGAGTAGGGGATGCTGGTGTTTGGTATCTGAGATGATTAAGGGAATAATACTGGAGCCTGGGGAGGTGCTTGGACATGCAGATTACACATCTTACTTGCCCTCTGTTTGATTTCTAACAAGTGACAATAGTCCTGGGGTGGAAGAGACAACATATGCCCCTTTGAGTTTATTTAGAAGACAGAGCTGCATCGAGGTGAGGACCCCCTTCCAGGCCACCCCACAGACAGATGGAGGCTGGTGCATGTAATTACTTTCAGGGTCAAAGCCGTGCAATCAGTTCCTTTGTCAGCAGCATTCATTGAATAGTTTTATTGAGCGCCTGAGGGTGATTTGTTCCAGCGCTGGAGTAATTGTCCAATCAACCGCAGATCCCAGGGGAAGGCGGTTATGAAGGAAGCATCCCAAACCTTTGTGAGTGAGACTGGATGGCTTCATTAATTAACTCAACAAATATTCATTGAGCACCTACTATGTGCTGGGTCCTGTGTCAGGCCTTGTAAGGGTTGGGGAGAGAGTTTTTGCTCTAAAGAACCTATGGATGGTTAGAGAGAATAAACAGAATAGCCCTAAATCTCATATTTGTCCCAGTGCATTCAGTGACAGCCCCAAGAAGAAAATGGGTGGGATTGGGGTGGAGATGAATTGGCACTGACACTGAAAGTCAGTGACAAAGATTCTCTCTGTGACCAAACTCTTATCTGGGCTGCTGAGACTCCTTTTGGCTGGGCTTCCACCTTGGCCTATAAAGATTTGAGCAAACCCTAACATAGCCTCTTAGAGCTCAAGGCCACATCCCTAGGATGGTCCTAGACCCCCTTCAAGTGCCTTTCTGAGAAAACTCAAGGTGGCCAAAGAATTCACCATTTGCTCCAGCCAACATCTGAGGATAGAGCCTGTCTCTGTCTCTCTGTAGTGTAGGTGCTTAACTCCGACAGGTGTCAGCAAACCCAGACAGGTTTCACATGCACCCACATCCCCTTCCCGCTTTCTGTAATTTTTCACCTCCCTGACTGTGTCCAAGGCCTTGCCACCCTCCCCCCCCCCGCCTCCTCCTCCACTCACCCTGCACAATTCGGGCAGAGTTTATCGCTTTCCCCTCCTGTCAGTGGTAACAGAATACAATGTCTTCACTGCTTTAACTGATGTCCATCTGTGTTTATCTTTGACATTAGTTCTCCATGAAAAATAAAAGGGGAAAACTGCTTCATACCATTACTCAAAACGAGACTTTTTAGGGATTCAGTCCAGCAGAGGAAATAGTGAGAAAAGGAGCCCTGGAGAAAAGGGGGAGCCAGTTCGTAGGGGCTTGCAGGCTCAAGCAAGGATTTGGGACCTTTATGGTTAGGGCCACAGGAAGTGGAAGATTTCAGGTTGGGAGTCATAGGATTAGAGCAGTGCCTAGCACAAAGGAAGCACCCACTAAGTGTTACTTGTTGCTGTTATTATTTGCAGTTCAAAAGAACAGTTCTTCTGACTGTGGTTTGGAGAGAGGATTGTGGGAAGCCAAGGTGGAGGTGGGACAACAGTTGGGATGGTCCAGGCAGGAGATGGCGGTGGTCTTGCTTGGCTCAGTGGTTTCTTGAGCCTCACACTGGGTACTTTACACATATTATCTCATTTAATCTTTGTGATAGAAAACCCTATGGGAGAGGTATTATTAGACCCATTTTCTAGATGAGGAGGGACTCAGTAATTTGCTCTTTTTTCAACAGTTTGCAACGGGCAGCGCCAGGTTGCAACCCATTTTTTTTCTTCAGCCTTTTGCTGCTGCCTGGCAGGTAGAAATTACAAGAGCAATTTTAGCTCAAGTGTTTGGCTTACATTTGCATTCAGTATTTATTGATGTTCCCAGTCCCATCTAGTACTTACTGTTGGGGCTTAATAAGTCCTAAATAATAATGATTTTTTTCCCCGGACGAGGATAGATGCTTGTGTCAGCTGAGGCTGATTTCCACCTAATTTGCAGAGAATTTGTGCAGCACTGTGATGAGCTAAATATTTATGCAGGGAGGATGTATGTACAAATCACATTTCCATAAGAAACACAAGGCAAATGAGCGTTTCTCACGAAAAAAAGTTTATTGATGGGAAAAGATGCTTTAGAGAATCAAACATTAACAGGGATTAACCAGCATTATCCAAGAGTTAGCCACAGTTAGGCAATTTTAGCATTTATGCCAGAGAAGTGTCTTTATTAAGAGTTGCCAAGGATTGCTGGAGGAGAAATCGTTTTTGCTCCTCAGTGTTGAGGGGGGGGAACCTTGAGAAAGTGGAATGGCTCTTTCTTTGAATGACTAATCCATCTTGGTGGGTGGCCCTGGGCAAGTTGCTGCTTCTTTCTGAACCTCAGTTTCTCAAGCTTTCATCCACTGGATAGGTTTAGATGTTCCTCAAGGCCTTGCCCACCCCATCTTACAGTTCGGTGCACTATTACTGCCTTTTAATTTGCACTAAGGAGCAGGCTGGAGACCTGGAACATCCGCCTTCTTGTTGGGGGAAAGTAGTTAATATTTAAGCCACCCACTGTGTGCCCTGCATTCCCTCGTTGCTTTATTTCAGTCAACTCATTACTCCTCAAGCAGCCCAATGGCATAGGTTTTATTTCCATTTTATAGCTGAAAACGAATCAGTTGCAAGTTAAGAAACAACTACTTTGGGAGTCATGTTCCAGTCCTTCTCACCCACCCACAACTAAGTAAATTGAATAGAACATTTTAAAAAAAATTCTCACCTCATAGTATGTTTATTGATTTTAGAGAGAGAGGAATAGGGAGAGAGAAGCATCAATGTGAGAAAGAAACATCTATATGTTACCACCTGTACCCTCCATGATTGGGGATTGAACCCACAATTTTTTTGGTATATGGGATGACATCCATCCAGGGTGAACAAAAATTTTTATTCTGGGTACCAAGGGGCAAAGAACACAGGACTTGGAGTCATACAGGCAGGCCTGACTATACCAGCTCTACAATTGGGTGAGTCACATCAGCTTCCCAAGTCTCATTTCCCCATCTGCACCCACTTACCATATGATCTCCATGGAACAGGACTATTGTGTGGTTTCTCTGAGAAACCATCTAGCTCTTTGGTCATTCTGAATGGCTGGTCATTCTAGGCTTCCCTCCAAGGGTCATCTCAGATGGCCACGCACACTGCCTCCCTGGTGTAGGAAGCAGCTCTGCCTCTGTCTTCATCCTTGTTCCCTTGAATTCCTTAGCCTGGTCCTGCCCAAGCCCTGGCCTGTCTGGCTTCTGCCTCCGGATATGGTGTGTGGCTGGAGATGTGGGTTCAAGTCCCAGAAGTTCCAGGAAACTTCTACTTATGTGACCTGAAGTTACCTGTTTGATTTCTCTGAGAGCCTATTTTTCTTCTGTACAATGGGGATGATTTCAGAGACTTTTGTGGTTGATTAAACTTTATGAAAGTTGAAGTTAATTGCATGCTGAACTGTGTTCTGCCCTCACCCAGAGAATGACTTCAGTCCTTCTGAATGAATTTTGGGACCTTCAGAGTTCCCTGGCTAAAGAGTCCCTCTAGCTCTGTTTCAGAGGCACATCTGAACTCCTGATCCATTGCTCTCAAGACTCAGGTGCCTCCCCGAAACTGGTTTGGCTCAGTGGATAGAGTGTCATCTTGCGGACTAAAAGGTCCCAGGTTTGATTCTGGTCAAGGGCATGCACCTTTGTTGTGGGCACATCCCCAGTAGAAGGAGTGCAGGAGGCAGCTGATCGAAGCTTCTCTCTCATCGATGTTGCTGGCTTCCTATCCCTCTCCCTTCCTCTCTGTAAAAAAATCAATAATAATAAAAAAAAAAGACTTAGGTGCCTCGAATAAGCAAGTGGGTGAACAACATCTCTCAACTGTTGATTAAAGAAGACTTATTTCTGCCTGGCTGAGACAGATATTCATGTAGATGTATATCATTTAATGTTTTCAATACCCTGTATGCAGGTGCCACCTGCTGAGGTGCCAGAGCCTGCAGGTGGCTGCTGTGGGATCCAGGGCAGGTACCCTAGCATCCTTTCTGCTGTGCCCACTCAGCCCCATGCTCTGCTCGGAATTCCGCTTTGCCATCCCCAAGAACCACAGCCAGACTTGTAGTTTCACTTTCTTCTGGGGTTATAATATGGCTCTGAAAAGATGCTTCAGGAAAATCAGAAAGCTGTAAAAAATTTACAGGTATGGGTGTATAGGGGACTTCGGAAACATACACATACCCTCTCAAATAACAGCTTCATTGAGATATAATTCACACACAATAAAATGCACCTTGTAAAACGTCCAATTTAGTGATTTTTAGTACATTCACAGAGCTGTCCTGCAACTGTCAGCAATATCGAGTTTTAGAACATTTTCATCACCCCCCAAAGAAACCCCATACCTGTTAGCAGGCACTCCTCAGATATCCCTGGCCATTGCTGATTCCTCTCTGTCTCTGTGAGTCTGCCTGAACTGCACATTTTTATAAATGGAATCATACAATATGTAGTCCTTTGTGACTGGCTTCTTTGACTTAGCATAATGTTTTCAAGGTTCACTTATGTCATATCTGTATTAGTATTTCATTCCTTTTATGGACAATATTCCATTGTATGGCTATACCACATGTCATCTGTTCAACAATCTCATTGATGAAATGCCACTGCTGTGAATATTCACGTGGGAGGTTTTGTGGGAATATCCATTCTCAGTTTTCCGAGGTATTGACCTAGGAATTGGGCTGCTGGGTCACGTGGTGACTCTATTTAACAGTCAGAGGAATAGTCAGGTTACTTTCCAAAGTGGCTGCACCTTTCACAATCCCACCTCCAGAAACTTGTGTATAGTCGATGTTGCTTGACATGGGTTTGCAGATGCTGACAATTTATTTGAGCTTCAAGCCCAGTTTGGTTCAGAGTCTCAGCGGGACACTCAGATGGAATGAGAGGACTGAATTTAGCATGACCAGAAAAGACCTTCCATAGCCTGCGATGTTGTGCCCTAAATATCCTGTAATCAGGTTTAAAATGCCGTCTTCTTGAATTTGAGCTTTCGAGTAGGAGCTGTGACCTAGCACAGAACAGCTTAGAATAGAGCCTGTCTTGCCTGGAGCTCCTGCTGAGGCCCTTGGACAGGGACTTGAGTACAGGCCATCTCCTTGGGAAAAAATGTCTGTGAAGGAGTGCAGGCAATGAGACAGGGCCAGGGAGGAGGCCAGGAAGGGTGTGTTGACAAGCAGGACACCACTGTGGATACCTGGAGCCCATTTCCGCTGTGGGATCCTGGGATCCAGTGCAAAGTACGCCTTAGCGTTATCCCATTGGACAACAAAGAGGCCAGAGCATTCATTGCCAATTTCCCGTCTGTCAGTTGCTTGGTGCTTCTGGGGGTTTGCCTGCACACTGGCCGTGCCTGTGCCCATAGCCACGGCGGCCTTTGGTGGGCCAACACCAGTCACGGGGCCAGTCTGAATTGATACCTGAGGGACCCACCAGTGGCCATCTCTGCCCACACTAAAAAGGCTTGGTCGAAATGTCATGTCAGGCTATCTCTGTCGACTTAAAGGAATCAACCGTAGGAGAAATAAAGTCTTTTCCTTATCCGCTCCCTGAGGATGGCAGCACAAAGCTTCCATTACCTAGGAAATAGCTGATATATATTTTTAAAAAATTGAAGTTAGAGACTGTTCTTTAAGAAAGAAAAGAATGGGGCAATTGGAATGCACTTGCTGAAGTAATCAGAGTCGAGAGGCAGGAATAGAAATGGAAATTAGAATCTGCCTGGAGACAATTTGGTGGGATAATCAAGAGCTAGGAATTGTGCCAGTTCCCCACAGATCAAAACCGCTGGGCTCTGCGGGCCCTCAGCACATGCTTATCTTCAGGGCCCGCGGAAGACGGGGCCCCTGGAGCAGCTTCCGGACGCCACTGGGACTGGAGCCACTCGGGACACGATGAAAACACGGGTCTGGCTCTCACTGCCGATCTCCAAGGGAGGCCTGGGAGTCTGTGTTTAACAAGTTCCCCAGGTGACTGTGTCTGAGCAGGGACCTCTGAGAGGAGACAGTCACACTGTAGATAAAATTCCAGACATTTTTGGAAAGTGCCAGGAAAATGGACAACTTCCTGTGCTCCCTTCTCAGTGTCCCCCAGGGCCCTACTTAGGCTTTCCCACTTTCTGTTCTATCACCAGCCCAGCCTTGGTTCCTCCCCCGGCTAATATGCCAGGCAGGAAGGTCTGTGGGGCTGGGTTTTAATCCTGGAAACTGGGAATCTCAGAGCAGAATGGTGCTGTCTGTGAGGCCTGGCCTCCACCAAGCAAACAAACGAGCCTAGTCCAGCGATCGGTAAACTTTCGGCTCGCAAGCCACATGCGGCTCATGAGCCGCGGTTTGCCGCTTTGTTGACTAATGAGTTTGCCTCCCACTGTCATATACTACCCTTTACCTCTTTGCACACAATGTGCCACAGTTGCCTAATCCTCCCAGCTTCCGACTACACGGTAACATTTAGTCTAGTCCAGTGGTTGGCAAACTCATTAATCAACAGAGTGGCAAATCGCGGCTTGCGAACTGCGGTTTGCCGACCACTGGTCTAGTCGGTTGAAAGAGACACAGAAGAGTTGCTTTAACTGAGTCTCTTTGAAAACACGAGAGGCCATTATATCTCCCCTGTACGTCCCATTGTATGTGTTTTAGTCCGTGTTACGGGCTGAATCGTGTCCTCCCAAAGTTCATGCTGGGCCCTCAGCCCCAGGACCTCAGAAGGGGCCTCATTTGAAGATAGTTCTTAGCGATGCCATCCAGTTAACGCGAGGTCTTTAGGGTGGGCCCTAGTGCAACAGGACTCGTGTCCTTATGAAAAGGGGACATTTTGAGGCAGACCTGGAGAAAGAGAGCCACGAGGACAGCCATAGTCAAACAAAGGAGGGAGGCCTGGACAGCGCCTTTCCTCACAGCCTCACCACCCAACCCTCCTCAGGTTCACACTTCCGGTCTCAAGCACCGTGAGACGATGAATTTCTGTTGTTGGAACCACCCAAGCTGTAGGATCTTACCACCCAGCGAACTCATGGAGTTAGCTTTGTCTCCAGGGGAGCCCGCTCCCGGATGTCTCTCAGTCCATCCTTTCTGTCCATTTTCAGAACCTTCACTGTAACCCAGACTCCTGGACTCCTGCAGCAGCTCCAGACTTGCTTTTCTGACCCCACCTCTGACCCTTCCTCCCCCACTGCCTGCTCTGTCCAGCCACCAGCATCATCCTATATAATAAAACCCTAATATGCAAATCAAATGAACAGTGGAATGACTGGTCTTTATGAACTGATCACCAGGGGGCAGATGCTCAAAGCAGGAGCTGCCCTCTGGTGGTCAGTGCACTTCCACAGAAAGAGCGCTGCTCAGCCAGAAGCCAGGCTCAAGGCTGGAGAGTGCAGCGGTGGTGGCAGGAGCCTCTGAGGCAGCACTAAGGAGCAGCAAGTTGAGTGGTAGGGAGCAGCAAGCAGGCAGGTTATAAGGAACAAGGGGTCCTGGACTGCAAGAGGGATGTCTGCCTGCCGGTTTAGGCCTACTGCCCATAGGGAGCAGGCCTAAGCCGGTAGTGGACATCCCCTAAGGGAACCTGGACTGTGAGAGGGCACAAGCCGAGCTGAGGGATCCCTCTCCCCCACCCCAGTGGATGAATTATCATGTACCAGGCCTCTAGTCCTATCTAATAAAAGACTAATATGCAAATCTGACTGTACCTTCACCACACCCACAAGCCACACCCACAGCCATGCCCACCAGCCAATCAGGAGCAGATTATGCAAATAAATCCCAACCAAGATGGCTGCTGCCACTGAGAGCAGAAGGAAAGCTTGGGTTTCCCCAACAACAGAGGAAGCCAAGCTTTCAGCCTGCCATTGCCAGGCTAGGCCTCCACTCTAGGCTACAAAGTTTCAAACAGAAATGGCTGGATCAAGCAGAAGGCTTGGCTCCGCTCCAGGCTACAAAGTTTCAATTGTAGACATAGATTAATCATCCCAGATCTCAGGACCTCCGCTTGGGTCGCTGGGGGCATGGCTGGCCTGCAAACCTCCACAGGCCTCTCGCCCAGGCCGCCCCTCACCCCAAGGGAACCCCTACCCTGATCTGGGACACTCTTCAGGGCAAACCAGCTGGCCCCCAACCATGCACCAGGCCTCTATCCTGTCTAATAAAAGAGTAATTTGCAGATTGATCGTCACTCCAACACAGAAGAGGGCTGCCCCCCACGTAGTTAAAGATCCTGCCCCCATGTGGACACAAGATGGCCAGCAGGGGAGGGCCATGGGGAGGTTCCAGGCCTGCAAGGGAGGGCAGTTGGGAGGGACCAGGCCTGCAAGGGAGGGCAGTTGGGGGCAATCAAGCCTACAGGGGAGGGCAGGGGTGACCAGGCTGGCAGAGGAGGGAAGTTGGGGACAAACAGGCTAGCAGGGGAGCAGTTAGACATTAATTAGGCTGGCAGGGGAGCAGTTAGACATTAATTAGGCTGGCAGGGGAGTGATTAGGGGGTGATCAGGCTGGCAGGCAGAAGCAGTTATGGGCAATCAGGGAGGCAGGCAGGTGAGCAGTTTGGAGCTAGCAGTCCTGGATTGTGAGAAGGATGTCCGATTGCTCGTTTAGGCTTGATTCTACCAGGATTGGGCCTAAATGGCAGTCAGACATCCCTCGAGGGGTCCCAGATTGGAGAGGGTGCAGGCTGAGCGAAGGGACATCCCCTGCACCCCCCCCGTGCACAAATTTCGTGCACTGGGCCTCTAGTGTTTTATAAACACACATCTGATCCTGTCTATCCTCTGTTCTACACTCTGCTGTGGTTCCCTATGACTTTGAGGGTAATGACCCCAGTTCTCCAGCAGACAGGCCCCACATGCAGAGACCTGTGATCTCTTCCCTGTCGGCATGCAGAGACCCAGGAGACTCCCCACTCTGCGTCTCTCTGTGCCTCTTCTCCCTGCACTGCAGGGCACTTCTGCACAGTTGCTATTTTATTTGAATTACAAGCAGTCAGATATGTTTTTAAGGGAGAGGAGAGGGGGAAAACCCCGCCCCCAATTTACTAGAGCTTTCTGGGAAATATCCCCAGAAATATCCATGTCGGGGTGTCCAGAGAGGAATGGAACGGAGAAGCCATCCAGGTGAGGAGCTGGGGAGAGACTGTGGGTTCGCAGGGCCCCACCCGATGTGGCTCCTCCAGCAGGCTCCTCCGACACCCTGCAATGCCTGCCTGCTTTCAGCATCTCCCCTCCCCCTCTCCCCAGCAGCAGCAAGGCTCGATTCATGTATCTTTGATTGGGTTAGTAACTCCTCAAGCACAACATAAATGAGATAGCATCAGAGGGAAAGTGTGAATGAGAAGATGGGGAGATTTACTATATTAAAATGTTCACTGTGGTGTCACGGAGATGTGATGGGATAATTTACTGAGACACTTGGTGCTTTGTTGATGCTGTGACAGTAGGATCAGAAAGACTGAGTGCCACCTGTTTGGGCTTTTAACGTTTTTCTTCGTCCCTGCTCTTTCAAAGCAGCTGTCTTCCTGCTTCCGATGAAGCGAACTGGACTCTGTCTCAGGTCAGCCTACATGAGGGAACAAACGCTTTCCTCCCAGGCTCCTTCAGCTCTTTGCTGCAGGCTCACAGCAACCTAGTCTTTCTGTGCCTCAGTTTCCTCATCTGTAAAATGGGGACAGTAATTAGACCTACCCCATGGGGCTGTTGTGAGGATTTATTGTTATTGTAGGTAAAGCACGTAAAACAATGCCTGGCATGCAGCAAGCCCTCAGTAAATGTTAGGCATGGTTATTAATTACTGGAGGCCTGGTGCATGAAGTCATGCATGAGTAGGGCCTTTGGCCTGGCTGGGATCGGGACCGGTGTGGGGGTGGTGTGGGGGGAAAGAGGGACCGCAGGAGGTTGGCCAGCCATGGGAGGTTGGCTGTTGGGAGTGCACTGACCACCAGGGGGCAGCTCCTGTGTTGAGCGTCTGCCCCCTGGTGGTCAGTGCATATCATAGCGATAGGTTGTTTGGTCACTTAGGCTTCCATATATATACTTGAGGCCCGGTGCACGAAATTTGTGCATGGAGGCGGGGGATGTCCCTCAGCCCAGCCTGCACCCTCTCCAATCTGGGACCCTTGAGGGATGTCTGACTGCCATTAGGGATTTGGCCTAAACGGGCAGTCGGATAGCCTTCTCACAATCCAGGACTGCTAGCTCCAAACTGCTCACCTGCCTGCCTCCCTGATTGCCCATAACTGCTTCTGCCTGCCAGCCTGATCACCTGGTAACCACTACCCTGCCAGCCTAATTGATGTCTAACTGCTTCCCTGCCAGCCCATTTGCCCCCAACTTCCCTCCTCTGCCAGCCTGGTCACCCCTAACTGCCCTCCCTTGCAGGCTTGATCGCCCCCCAACTGCCCTCCCTTGCAGGCCTGGTCCCTCCCAACTGCCCTCCCCTGCTGGCCTGATCACCCACAACTGCCCTCTCTTGCAGGGCCTGGAACCTCCCCATGGCCCTCCCCTGCTGGCCATCTTGTGGTGACCATCTTGTGTCCACATGGCAGCCCTCTTGTGTGTTGGAGTGATGGTTGATCTGCAAATTACTCTTTTATTAGACAGAATAGAGGCCTGATGCATGGTTGGGGGCCAGCTGGTTTGCCCTGAAGAGTGTCCCAGATCAGGATGAGGGTTCCTTTGGGGTGTGGGATGGCCTGGGCGAGGGGCCTGTGGAGGTTTGCAGGCCGGCCACGTTCCCCAGTGACCCAAGTGGAGGCCCTAGGATCTGAGATTAATTTATGTCTACAATTGAAACTTTGTAGCCTGGAGTGGAGCCAAGCCTTCTGCTTGCTCTGTGGCGGCAGCCATTTCTGTTTGAAACTTTGTAGCCTAGAATGGAGGCCTAGGCCGGCAACGGCAGGCAGAAAGCTTGGCTTCCTCCATTGCCAGGGAAACCCAAGCCTCTGTGCTCTCCAGCTCAGTGGCTGCTGCTATTTCTGTATCTTTTATAATTGAAACTTCGTAGCATTGAGTAGAGGCCTAGGCTGGCAATGGCAGGCGGAAAGCTTGGCTCTGTTGCTGGAGAATCCCAAGCCTCCCTCCTTCTCTCAGTGGTGGCAGCCATCTTGCTTGGGGTTTATTTGTATAATCTGCTCCTGATTGGCTGGTGGGCGTGACTGTGGGCGTGCTTGTGGGTGTAGCAGAGGTACGGTCAAATTTGCATATTACTCTCTTATTAGATAGGATAGACTAGTGGCCTGGTGCACAAAATTTGTGCACATTAAAAGGGTATTAATTAGAAGAAGTAATTTGATATTGCTATTTCCTCTTTCTCTATAAGAGAAGTATCAGAGACTAAATTCGTGCATGGTGTGGGGTTCCCTCAGCCCAGCCTGCCCTCTCTCACAGACTGGGAGCCCTCAGGAGATGTCCTACTGATGGCTGAGGCCTGCTCCCCATCAGTCTGGCCACCCTCTGTGGGAGGTGACTGGGCTGATCAAGGGAAAGCACCAGCCCCATTTCTCTGCTGCTGCAGCCACTGCCAGCCACTGCAGCTGCTAAGGTGTTTTCATCAATATGGACTCTAGTCCCTTCACTGTGAAAAAATGACAACTTTCTTTAGGCATTTTCAAGATGTGTCTTTCATAGGATATGACATTTCTTTCTTTTTTTTTAAATCTTTACCTGAGGATATGTTTCCATTGATTTTTATAGAATGTGTAGAGAGAGGGAGAGACAGAGAGAAACATCAATGTGAGAGGGACACTTTGATTGGTTGCCTCCTGCATGAGCCCTGACCTGGGCCCCAGCCAGGGAGGAGCCTGTAACCTAGGTACATTCCCTTGATCAGAATTGAACCCAGACCTTGCTGTCAGCAGGCTTAGACTCTATCCACTGAGCCAAAGCAGCTGGGGCAGGATATGACACTTCTTAGCCCCTCCAGCAGCAGACCTTTGTTTTTTCCTCCAGGAATGTGGTGGAAAAACCTAGATCACCTTCTTGGATTCTTATAACCCAAGTTATCAAGAACACTGTAAGTGGTGGTGTACAGGAGCTTAGCCAATGAGTGGTCAGAAAAGGTGTTTACACTGGAACTGGTTTGGCTAAGTGGATAAACCATGGGCCTGCAGACTAAAGGGTCCCAGGATTGATTCCTGTTAAGGACATATACCTTGGTTGGAGGCACATTCCCAGTGGGGAGTGTACAGGAGGCAGCTGATCGATGTTGCACCAGAGCATACGCAAGCGGCTGGGGGTGGGGCGGGAACATCCCTACTTCTGAAGGCCAGCAGTCAGTCCTGTCGTAGGCACCAGGCTGGGGGCATGCAGAGATCCCTGAGCCACACACGGCAGCAGCCACCAGGGTCTCCGCATGCTCCAGAGGCCAGCAGCCAACCCTGTGGTGGGTGCCAGGTTGGGGGTGTAGACCCAAACTGCTGCTTGGCTTCAGAGCCCACCCCCAGCAGCTTGGCTGCTGCACCCATAGTCCTGCAGTGGGTGGGGGTGTCCTGGGACACCTGCCACTCAGGTCCTAAGTACAGCGCCGGGCTGGGGGGCATGCAGGGACCCCCCCTGAGCCGCACACGGCAGTGGCCACCAGGGTCTCTGCATGCTCCAGAGGCCAGCAGCCAGCCCTATCGTGGATGCTGGGCTAAGGCTGTGGACCCAAAGCGCCACTTGCAAGCAGCTTGGGTCAGGGCGGGAACATCCCTGTCTCCCGAGGCCAGCAATCAGCCCTGTCACAGGCACTGGGCTAGGGGGCATGTAGGGACCCTTGAGCTGCACACAGCAGCAGACACCAGGGTCTCCACATGCTCCAGAGGCCAGCAGCCAACCCTATAATGGGCGCTGGGCTGGGGGCATGGACCCAACTGCTGCTTAGCTTCAGAGCTTGTGACCCAATGCCTGGGCCTGATGATTCACAGCCCTGCCTCATGCTCATTACCCAAGGTGCCCTGGGCACTCATTTGCATGTCCCATGTGACAGGTAAACCCCGCAGCTCAGTAGCAACCTAACTATCAGAACAATCAACATACAAGCCTTGTGAAGGGATCTGTGGCATCCAAATTCACCTAACCATCCTGAGATCACCATGAAAGGATGTGACTTGAAGTCACCATAACTGAAAAGGAGGAATCTCGCTGGCCCTTAAATACCATGTGGGCGGCACTTAGCATATGCTTGGCCCCTGTGCAAGGATGACATGCAAATTTGTGAAGTGTTGTGTATTTTGCATCCAGCTCTCATGCAATAGGCCTCCCGCCGCCCCCGCCCCCCCCCCCCCCCCCCCCCGCCGGCCTCCCATCCTGTGCCTGGCGTGCTGTGGCCACGCCCCCGCTCCTGATTGGCTGGTAGCGTAGCAAAGGTACGGTCACATTTGCATGTTTCTCTTTTATTATATAGGATTATCATCGCAAATATATAGAGTTGGGGGAGAGAAGTCCTCAGCATGTGTATCAGTCAGAGCTCTCCAGAGAAACAGAACCAGTAGGATTCTCTCTGTCTCTATATTTATAATCTGTATCTCTTGTCATCTGTATCTATGTCTGTATCTATAGCTACATCTATCTATGTTAATATAGATAATGTATTTATAATAGTCTACATATATAATTGTATCTATTCCCACATCTGTATCTATGTCTCTATGGATATCCATATCTATGTCCGTTTCTATCTGTCTCTTCTGTCTTCCTCACGTTTATTTCTAGGAATTGGCTCAGGAGATTGTGGGGACTGGCAAGTCTCAAACCTGTAGATGGGCTGGCAGTCTGAGCATCTCTGGCAGAGCTGATGCTGCAGCCTTGAGACAGGATTTCTTTTCTCAGGGAAACCTCCTCGTTGCTCTCAGCCCTTCCCACTGCTTGGCTGGGGCCACTCACATCATGGAGGAGAGTCTCC
This sequence comes from Antrozous pallidus, assembly GCA_027563665.1. NCBI lineage: Eukaryota > Metazoa > Chordata > Mammalia > Chiroptera > Vespertilionidae > Antrozous > Antrozous pallidus. Next base: position 74,806,672 of record CM050518.1, read on the forward strand.
CTCACTCGGAGCAGCTGATGGAGATGGTCCCCACACCCGCAGCACACCTGCGCCGATGCCCAGCTCAGTGTTCAGTGAGGAAACTGGTCTGTGGCCAGGCCACGCTGACACAGAGAGCCGGCCCTCGGAGCTCAGGACTGCACTGGGCAGCTGGGCCTGACCTCCAGGAAGCTTCCCTCCTCCTCTCACATGTCCAACTCTCCTCCAGACCACCCGCCTCTCCATCCCTGACTTCTGACATCCCTGACCTCTGACATGCCTGACCTCTGACATCCCTGACCTCTGACATCCCTGACCTCTGATGTGGCTATTCTCTGCCTCCTGAAGTAGGGGAGTGGGGTGTCTTTGGGGTACTGGGGATGACAGAAAGGGGAAGACCAAAGGGGTCTGGACACATGAAGGCAGCTTGCTTCTCTTTCTTCCCACTGACCCGGGCTGTTCAAGAGAAAGAAAACCAGACCTCACCTTCGCCAGGAACACTGGAATCTGTGCCAGCACTCACATGGCTTTCAGAAATATGTTCAGCTGAATGTATGTCTGCTTCCTTCTGTCTTGAATTAAGCTGAGCCCCCTTCCTTGTCCCTTGCTCTGTCCAGTGCCTTTTCCATGACCACTGCAGGTGGGGAAGGAAGGGCTACGCTTTCCAGGGGCTTGGGCCTGTCCCCCAGCTCGGAGTTCTGCTTGGAGGTGAGGCAGCGGCTTGCATTCCTCCATCGGTTATAAGGTATCCTACCCCCAGGCTTATGGCTCTTGAGCAGCAAACTCTTTCTTACACACAGCTTGTCAGTCTCCCCCAGTTGTAAAATTTTGTTTTAAAACAGTGTATGCTACAAAGTATTTACTGATGAGCTGACATGCTCTGGGATTTGCCTCCAGATAGCACAGGAGGGGAGTGGGTGGGGTATATTTGAAATCAGATCGACCATAAAGCTGGGTGGTGGGTACGTGGAGGCTCATTATACTGTCGTGTGTACTATTGAATAGGTTTTACAATTTTCTGTAATGAAAATTTTAAAAAGAAAAGAAAAAACCCACATTATTCTACAAAGTCCTTGAGTATTTTTTTTTAAATAGTGTTCCTCAAGAATATACTCAAGGATCCACAGATGTTTGATTAAAATGTAACTTTTTTTGATTTAATCTTCACCCTAGCATACTTTTCCATTGATTTTTAGAGAGAGTGGAAGGGAGAGGGAGAGACACACAGAGAGAAACATCGATCTGAGAGAGACACATCGATGGGTTGCCTCCTGCACACGTCCCAACCAGGGCCAGGGACTGAGCCTGCAACTGAGGCACGTGCCCTTGATTAGAATTGAACCTGGGACCCTTCGGTCTGCAGGCCAATGCTCTAACCACTGAGCAAACCGGCTAGCACTAAAATGTAACTTTTAAATATATTCTTAGCTCTTTAACACTGGTAGTTAGTGGCAGTTTAGAGCTGGGGTTGACTGACCCTGTAAATGGCCAATGAGAGATCCTTTTCGACTTGGTGGGCCCTTTAATGCGAGAGCAGCCATAGGCAATGTGTCAATAATTGTGCATGCCTATGTTCCAATAACATTTTATTTATGAACACTGACATTTGAATTTTATATCATTTCCTATATAATCTTCTTTTGATTAAAAAATCATTGCAAAATATAAAGAAACATTCTAAATTTGTGGACCTTACAAAAATAAATGGTGGGCTCTCCTTGGCTTGCATGGTATCGTGTGCAGACCATGGTATAGGTGCTCCTTCAACAAGCTGGAGGAGACCAACAAGGTGATCGGCCTCCAGGTTGATTTGTTTCCTCGAATGACCTGAGGAATAGAACTTCTATCACTTCTGTGCATATTAAAACAACCAAACCAAAACAAAACACCCAAGCCAACCACAGTTGAAGAATTTAAAAAATTTGCCCTAACTGGTTTGGCTCAGTGGATAGAACATTGGCCTGCAGACTGAAAGGTCCCAGGTTTGATTCTGGTCAAGGACATGTACCTTGGTTGTGGACACATCCCCAGTGGAGGTGTATAGGAGGCAGGTAATTGGTGTTTCTCTCTCATCGATGTTTCTAACTCTCTATCCCTCTCCTTTCTGTAAAAAAAATCAATAAAATATATTTAAAAAATTATGGTGTGCTGAAAGGGAAAGTCCCCTTTCTCATCGCAGAACCCTGGACACTACCCAGAGGTAATAGCTGGGTCCCTGGCCTCAGGGACACACTTCCCTACCCCTCGCCTTACTCCCAAGAAGGGTGGGCACACAGCAGTGCTGCGTTGAGAACCCAGCAAGAAACAGAGGTACACTGACGGTGTCTCCTAATATGAAGAGCACACACTTCACATGCCGACGACCTGCCCGTGTCACCTTGCAGGGGAGCTCCTCTTAGTTGAGAAAGCAGGAAGAAGTGAATGCTGAATGTCCGAACTGACATGTGTCGGTGTTGCTCTGAAAAACATGTGGTTCTTATACTGGGGACTTGTGGGCAGACCTTTCTTCTTGCTTCAGCTTCATCGGTCTCTCTGGCCCCAAGTGGATCCCCGCTGTGAGGGGATAAGTTATCTGGTCCATCTGAGTCTAATGTCGCTATGTCCACCCCCCACCCATCCCTTTGCTTTTACTTTTGATTTTCTGAGGGTGGATACTCTCAACTTCCTTTATATTTTTCCTTAGGGAATCAAATCTGGCTATTTTTGTTCATGGGATGCTGAAACACATTGTAAGCAGCAAGAAAAAATAAAAAAGTACGAGAGAGATCATGCCCGCTGCTTCCGCTGGGATTCTCACTGGTGGTTCCTGAGTTTCCCATGGAAAATACGTGGATGCTCAGGAGAAAGGTACTTGGGATATGTGCTGCATGTTTCTTTTAGAGCCAGGAGGGAGGAGCCTCAGCAAATAGCTGCCCCAATACACCCCTTTATAGATGGAGAAACCAAGGCTCAGAAAGGTGGAAGGCAAGAAAGGGGAGAGGTGCATGAATGAGAGAGAGAGAAAGACATCTTGGGGAGGGTGAGCAGGCCTGGAGCCTGGGATGGGCGGAAGGAGGTTCTGTAGGGTGTGTGATGGATGAGAGATGAGGGGGCAGGTCAGATGGTCCTTGAATGCCCAGCTTAAGACTTGGCCTCTTCTTGGGCTTAAAAAGCTACTGGAAGATTTAGGAAGGGTGAATGTTGGGTTCCATTATGCTTCAGAAAGATCTTTCTGTCGGGGAGGGACATGTGATGTCTTTCTGCTGGAGGCTGGAAGACCGGGGAGGCGAGGAAGGACAGATAGCAGGTGTGGATGTTGGGTGGTGGTAGAGGGGTGAGAGGAGACAGTGTTTTAGGAGAGAGGCAGAGCCAAGGCAGGGGCCTTTTGTCCAGATGAGGAGCTGAGCACTTCTGGAAGGCAGCTATGCCAGCACAACTGCTGGCTGCAGTCCATCTGAAGGGTGGCATGAAGGACTCTCTCTGTCTCTATCTCTATCTGTCTCTGTCACTCTGTCTCTCAGTCTCAGTCTCTGTCTCTGTCTCTGTCTGTCTCTCTCTCTCTTTCTCTCTCTGTGTGTAGAGTGAAGATCAGATAAGGTTGTCCCCAGGAGGGAGACCTTGGAGATGGTGACCCAGTGCCAGGTCAGGGGGAAGGGGAGTACTAGGGTGGCAGGTGCTGGCTTTGACAGCTAGGGACCTAGCTTATAGTGTGAGCCCAGCCACAAAGGCTGACCTGTGACTTCCCTGCTCATGGTTGAGGTTCTGGTGTAGAGCCCCATGACCATAAAGCCATTGGCCAGATGGGGAACCCAGGGTTTCGGGTGTTTCTCTATCAACTCACCCTCCTCACTCCTGGAACACAGTTGAATTGAGGTGGTGCTGGCTACAGTGCAGTGATGATTGATGTGAGAAAGTGGAAAATGTAATGACCAGAACGAAAAGCCGCGCACGGCTCTCTGGAAGCCTCTGTGCAATGTCCCTGCGCTTATTCCGACTCCTCTGGCCAGGCCCCTTACATGGTTTCAAGTGCAGCTCCAGCCATATTTAGTTCAGATCCTTTCCAATTTCTGACAATTGGTTTCCTGGCCATTAAGCTGGCCTGAAGCAGGAATACGTTAACGTGCTTATTTATATCTCATTGGCTACATAAGTTCCCTGGTAAGTAAGCTCTGTGACTTCCAAATGTGTCAGGATGAAAGCTTAAATGGACTCATCAGTTTCTCAGCCCATCTCCACGGAAGGTCAGTCTTGAAGCAAATTGCATCTTTGTCACCACCGATCTCACAGCCCTTCCCCACTTTCGCCTCCTTTTTGAGCGCTTGGACTTCAGACTCGTAGAGTTCTGGGATTTGAATCAGTTTGAGAGAGCAGCAGCGAGAGGGCCTTTCTGGCTGGGAAAGAGCCTGGGGAGAGCATGGAGAGCCATCAGGGCCTGACCGTGCGGGAGCCGGAGCCCAGAGCCACGGGACTGAGACACAGGTGGGGGCGGGCAGGAGGCTGGATGAGTGCTCGTCACAGGAGGATTTTATGCAGGGAGATGGCCGGAAGAAGTCAGGCTTCACCTGAGGGAGATCATTTAAAAAAATTATATATATATAATTTTGTTTTTGCAGTATAACTTAGATTTAATAGTAGTACATATGTTTTCCTTTTCCCCCCATTGTCCTCCCCCCAGCCTCCCCTACTCCCAGCACATCTCCCCACCTGCCCCCCGCCCCAGTGTCTTGCATCCATTGGTTATGCTCACATGCATGCATATAAGTCCTTCGGTTGATCTCCCCCAGCATCCGCCTCCCATCCACTCCAGCCTTCCTCCTGTTCAAGGCCACCCTGCGTCTATATCAATCACTCTCCCCTGTTTCTTTTCTTCAAAAATATCTTGCCTCTGCATACTAGAAATAAATGTATAAGAACAAAAAATGTTTGAGTCTCAGTTTCAGTGTCCAACTGTTCTGAGTCCCAGTTTCAATGTCAAATAGTTCTTTATGTGTACATGTCAGCAATGGTATCCAGATGGTGGACACATCGTGGCAACGCAAGTTCCATCCTCTCTGGTTTGGTCCTGGGCCACCTGCAGCCACGCACAGCTGCCGACTGCTAGCATGGCAAGGTGTCATCAGCGTCCCCCATCTCTGGATCGTCCTCGTGACTGGAACAGACCTATCAGTTCCTCACTGTCACAGGAGCCCACATGGTCTTGAAGTTGTTCTCTGAAAACACAAAAACACATTCTCAACCAAAAGTTAACAAAGGGATCCTCTCTGCAAATTAGACTTGGGATTCTTTTTATTTTTGCCTAAATGATTTTCCTTTGGCTTATTTTGACATCGTGTGTGTTTTTCATGGGTGTCCTGCTAATGGCATTGCAAATGGAAGTTACTTTTCTGGAGTAAGAATTTTCTAGATGTATTTTACTTACAGGATATTACCCCACTATCCCCCCTTTTTTGATTAATGGGGTCTTTTGGAAATTTTATATTGCAGTCTTGGTAATTTTCAATTTTAATTTTTGTACACAAATATGACTGCTTTAGGTTCTTTGGATGTTAGGCAAATTTATAGTGAGATGAACTACTAATAGATATTTTAGTTAATGTTTTAGGCACAGCTTTTTGTCCAGTACACTTAAATTTTCTTGAGTATTCACTTATTTCACTTGGCCAATTTAAATTAATCTGAAAACTTGATTACTATTTTACTGTCAATTTTAATACTCAAGCAAAAATCTTAGTTTACCCTGTAAATATTAGTGGAAAGGATTATTTGCATTCTTGAATAGGCCCTGAGCATTCCTGGTACTAGACTGAATTTAGATATAGAGCAGCTATTGCTGGCTGAGTCTCTGTCTGCAACCTGGGTCCCGATCAGGGCTGTGTGTGGGAGGTGAAGCAGCGGTGGAAGCAGGAGACCTCTGAGGGAGATCATTTTGATGGCATGGCGGAGGTGCATGGAGGGAGGAAGGGCAGGCAGCAGTCTGTGTGACCAGCTCTCATTGCCCATCAGAAGCAGCTAAGACCAGCTTCAGGAATTCAGAGCCCCGAGCAACGTGGAAACGAGGAGCATCTTATTTAACATTTAAGCACAATGGAATATTATTCAGCTGTCTTTATCCATGTTACAACATGGATGAGCCTAAAAAACATGCTAAGTGAAAGAGGCCAGACACAACAAATCACGTACTGTATGGTTCCATTATATAAACTATCCAGAACAGGTAAATGGGTAGAGACAGAGAGTAGATTAGTGGTTGCCATGGGCTGGGGATGGGAGGAAGGGGGAATGGCTGCCTAACAGGCACAGGGCTTCCTTTGGGATGCTGAAATGGTTTTGGAAATGGATAGAGGTGGTAGTTACACAAGATCGTGAGTGCAGTAAATGCTACTGAATACACTAAGTGTACACTTTAAAATGGTTAAATGTCATGTGAGTTTTACTACAATAAAAAAACCATACACACAGGTGCTGGGGATTATGGTGTGGACATCATTTAGGGACAGGGAGAGCGTTAATCTGTCTTCACTCTTCTAGATTGATGTTGAATTCCCAGCTCACTATATACAGAGCCAAATTCTTCTAAAAGACTTAACTTATTGACCAGGTCCCAACGTTCTTCAACACTTTTTAGATACAATGCCTTTCTGCTCCCCCCCTCCCCTCTGTAAGAAGATCTGTTGACTTGTAGTAGTAGCTACTATAAATACAGAGTAGCTTGAATAGTTGGGTGAATGTCATGAGTTTTGTGTAGAATTCCTTGTCGTTAACTACTCTCCCTACAATTTATCTAGCCTGGAAGGAGGGAGGTGGTATAGAGGACTAAGGGACTACGAGGGCAGGCTTCAATTCAATTATTTAGTCCAACTCTTTTATTTAGTACATCACAGAATCTGAGAATTTCAGGCAAACTCCTCTGAGCACCTGATGATCTTCTGTCCTGACCAATACTGCCAGTGAAGGGAGCTCCCTGCTGTACTTGTCATAACCCCAGGCATGAAGATTTCAACACCTGGATTGTTTTCCTTTTCCTGCATTTGAGATGTGCCTGTCTTAGGTTTATATCCACAGGTCTTGGTTTTTTCCTCTGGGGTGCACTGATTACCCTTCTGCAGAGGTGAAGACAGAGAGACTGCCCTTATTCTTAAAATAAGAAAATGTCCCCATTATCATGTAAACTTCTTCACAGCCCGTCCACCCTCCCTAGGCACAATGAATTTATTCATACCGCTGTTCAATCTGGTGACCAGATCTTCTTCCCAATGCCCCTCCTCTTTCTGTCCCCCTATCTCCTTCCGGGTGCTGCCCTTCCTTCCTTTAGACCATTTCACATGGAGCCCTTCTTCTGACTCTACTTCTGTGGTGGGGCTGGTCACCTCCTAAGAAAGGAAAGCTCTGCCCCAGAGGTGCAAGCTCTCTGACCCTCTTTGAAAGGGAGTGGGTCTGTTATCAACTAAATATGGCTACTCCCAAATGTATATGTTCAAGTCCTCACCTCAAGTACTCTTAGTACTGGCAGCCTGAGGCCCCCACTCTGTAGAGTGGCCACAGGGTCTCATGTACCTTCATGGGCATCATGTCGGCAGGATGTGGGGTTCTGAAGCTTGTTATTAGCTGGATGCCTGAGCAACAGTAAAAACAGAACAGAGTTCATCCCTTTCTGGGGGTCAGCATAGATGGTGTCTCAAGCCAGGAATTGATGATACAAGCTGAGAAAGGCCAGTGCAGAAAGTGAACATAGCCTGCTGATTGGCTGAGCTAGGTCACCAGGAGCAGACGAGACAAAAGATAGGAGGTGGGGTCTGAAAGCGAGAGTCCCAGGGCAGACCCTGTCACTGACAGCTAGCTGTCCTCTGTTTTCAGTGGTAAGGGCTCAAGCTAGTTGTCTTGATTACAGAGCCCATTTTCTTTCCGGAGCAAAGGTCACATATGTTAATGTCTGTTTGTGTCAAATGTAGGAGCTATGAAGGAAAGCCAGGATTCACCCAGCTAGGGTGGGGATTTTTGACCTCGCTGAGGCAGGGTGATTGACAGGGTTGGTCAGGAAGGTGTGGGGAACGAGTGTCTCTACCCCTTGTTCCTCTTGGGCTGCAGCTCTACTCTGAGCCCACTTTGGGCAGCAGTGAGTATTAATGCATCGGGTTCTGAGACTCTGGACTTTCTGGGCTGAGATGCTGCCCATGTTGAGACTCTCTGAGCTGCTGTTGCTGATGGGATCCCTGGGGAGCATTCTGCAGTGTTAGGCTTAATAAGAAGGCGCAATTTGATGCACTGCCTTGATAGCAGGTGAAATGGAGAGGCCTTGAATAGACCCAACTTCCAGTTCCCCTCTCCACTTTGCTCCCGCAGCTGGGTCCCTCATCACACAACCTCCTTATCAAGGGGACCAGGTGCAGCTCCTAGTTATCACTGAGGAGCAGGTTTCATATCCCTGCCAGATTGTGGCATTATTCAAATAAGCCAATCACATCCTCTCGTGGGAACCAGGGGACACCCTGCCCTCCAGGTACTACAAGGCCTGTCTCCCATAGTCCCTGGGTTTTCACTCAGTTGTGGACTGTAATGCCCATGTGGCCTGGCATGACCTGCAGTACCCTTTGCACCTGGGCAGCGAGTGTGTATGATCAACAACAAAGTGCTGCCAGTTGCATCTTTCCAGTGTCGGCTATTGTATACTTGGCCATCTAAGGTACCAGGTCCAGCCCCTGTGAGCATTGGTGGCAACTCACAAGTCCTGCTCCTCTTTTCTTCTTGGAGGTACCGCATGGCTGTCTTGGTGTGCCAACCTTCCCAGAGTTCAGATGCCTTCTTTCTATATGAGTGAATGAATGAATGAGCAAGAGGGAAACTTGACTCTGTATAATAAGGGAATTTGGCTTGATGTTCCATGGCATTGTATATTAGTAAAAATAAAAGGCACAGCTGCTATCACAACATATTCCAATAACATGGCTTAAAGAACAAAGAAGTTGTTTGTCTCCCATACAATAGTCAAAGGTGACATTCTAGGTCAGTAGGTAGCTCTGCTCCACACAACTAACTAGTCAGGAACCCAGGCTGATTGTGACTTCCAAGGTCACCTTGGTTATTGCCATCCAGGCAGTAGGAGGGGAAAACATGTGCAATTTGGGCCATCAGGGCAATACATTCTTTGTAAACAAGTGAGACAGAAATGGCACATGTCATGTTCACTTTTATTCCATCACTGGAATGGACACATGGCCATCCCTAGCCTCCAGGGAAGCTGGGAAATGCAGACTCTAGTCGGATGGCCATGTCCCAATCACAACAATGGAACCAAGGAAGAACGGACTTGGGTGGACAGCCAGCCAAGGAGCAAATTGATCTAGATGAAGGACTTAGAGCTGGAAATCAAAAGATACTAGTTCAAGTCCTGGCTCCCCCCAGCCCTCTCCATCTTGCTATTTGTGTGCTCTTAGGCAGGAAACTTTCCACTCTGAGCCTCACCTTTTCTGTCTGCAGTCCTGTTTAGCTCACTGCATTGTCCTGAAGACTAAACTGAGAAGGCACGAAAACTTTGTATTGTTAGCATGCAAAAGATACACTGATATCCTTGGCCTTAACATTCTGTGCCCTGAGGGCAGAGGGCTCTTGTCTTGATACCTTGGTTGCTTGCAATGCCCCTTTTCACAAAATTGGCTATTCATTAGGAACTGGGGACTGAGGTGGGGGTGCTCAGGGCTCTGCAGGCAGCATATCCTCTGGAGTATCTACTTTCAGCCACAGCTTTAGGAATTCCCTTCCTCTTCGGGTGAAAAGATGGAAAGGACTTAGATTTGAGTATATGCAGTAGAGGAAAAGAGGAGTTGGACAGGTAAGCATTAGAGCTAGGATCTTCAACCTCGGGCCCATGAATATTTGGAGTATCTATGTATGGACATTGGGGTTGTGAACTCCTTGGAAGTGCAGTGCAAAAGTTTGTGAGTATGGTGCATGTCCTCCAGGGAAGACATTCCTACAGTTACCAGCAACTCAAAGGGGTTCTTGATGAAGGAAGGCTATGAGGCTTCTGAAGATAGACAATCTCAATCAATACCCTATGAAAAAGGACAGGGACCAACTGGTATATGTTTAGAGAAGGCAACTCTGAAGCTGAGGGGACAGGAAACACATTTTATGCGAAGGACATGTAGAGGGACATTGGGCTGTTTAGTTTGGAGGTGAGAGGTTGGAGTGTCATGGTACCCACAAATATGGTCATCAGATTTCTGTAGGGCAGAGTAGCAGGTGCTATTGGTACTCTGCCCACATCCCCTGCATGTGAGTTTCTTGAGCACACTGCTGGCTTCCAATGACAGGTCCTGCAGCTCTGCCCCAGGGTCTTCTCTGGCTACAGGAGCTCACCAGGGCACGGGCATACTGGAATACCGGTGAATTTATCCCCCAGGGAGCAACACTCAACCAATCTCTATAGAAATGGGTGGGTGGGACCTCAACCTCCTCACCCCTTGGGTGGGATAACCCAAAGATGTTCTGGATCAGCACTGAACAATAGAAATATAATGTGGGCCATAACTATGAATCACATATGCACTTTTAAGTTAATGTTAAAAAGAAACAGGTGAAATCAATTTTAACACTGTATTTTAACTCAATATAGTAAAAATATTGTCATTTTAATACATAATATAAAAATCATTAATGAAAAAGTTTAATTAAAAAAAAATACAATCTTCAAAATCTGGAATGTATTTTGCTTTACTTCACATCTCAATTTGAATTAGCCAAAGCTTCAAGTACTTAATAGCCCCTGGTGGCTAGTGACAGCTGTATTGGCCAGCACAGTGCTATATCATCTTAGATGTCCCCAGAGGGATTAAGCTACAGTTGCTCACAGTGGTAGCATGCTTATTAATGCCTCTCCTCCTTCCCACGCGTTAGCTTGCTTCCTTTCCCTGTCTCAGTTTCTGATTCCCTAACTAGGGGTTCCTAAAAGCACCTCCCAGATCACCATCTCGGGATCAGCATTTTGGGAATCCCTCCCTAAGACAGGCAGTGAACACCAAGAGTGCTTCAGACATTAGGATCCATGGTGAAAGTATCAGGAGAATTCTTGGAGCAGCACCAGTGCCATTCATTCATTCATTCAAAATATGGGTCAAGCTCTTGCTATGTGCCATGCTGTGCTGGCCACTCAAAATGGGACCGGGTACGAAGCTCCCCCTCACAAGAGGGGGCCAGCAAAAGGAAGACTGAATTCTTGTTGGGGCAGCTCCACAAGGACGTCATGAATCAGACTAGGATTTTGATCACGTGCTGTCTGGCCTCCTTTCCAGCCTGTAGATGCTGCCTCCCATGATTCATCTGTGCCTCCGTGAAGCTCCTCACATTGTTAATTGCCTGTCGCCCATGGCACGCTTCTCCCTAAAGCTGCAAATCAAGGTTTTTGTGACATTTCTTCTCTAGCAGTGACTTGTGATTAGATTGTTGTTCCTAAAAAAGGTCCATCCCTCATCATCTTTGCAATTTCCCTTTGATTTTCTTGTTTGGCAAATTGCAGTTCTCCAGATAAAGACTGGTTTGGCGTCTACTCCCTTTCACCCTCATTACTCAGCTGGAAAACACACCTAAGACTCCTGTCACTGAAAGGGACCCAAGAGACCATCTGGTTCAATGCATTCATTTCAGAGATGGGAAAAATAAGAGCTGAAAGGGGACATTGCTAGCCCAAAGTCACATGCTAAAACAATGGCTCAGCTGAGATGGAAGCAAGTGCTTGGGGTCTCCAATCTCTCTCCTCAGCTCTTTGTTACAGTCTGTGCTAGCTCTAACCCATGGGACTGGCCCAGCTCAGAGAAAGTCTACACTTTCTGCACATATCATGGGCTGGGAGGTGGAATGTGTCCCAGGGGAAAAAATGGTTCTTCTCATGAAGGGGGATAAATTTTTTAATCCTGAATTGCTTTGAGGCTTTTGAGGGTGAGTGCATAGCGGTGACGGCTTGAATCAGGATCCTAGCTCATCTGCTGTCTGTGGAACTCTAAATGGTCTCCTGGTCTCTCTGAGCATGAGTTTCTACTTCTGCAAAGTGGGAATGATGACACAGTAACTGTTACATGGGTTTGCTCTGGTGAGAAAGGACAAAAAATTCTCTTGCAGCCTGCAAGATTTGTCCCCTGCTGAGCTCAGTGACCTCTTTCAGTCCAAAATGTCCTTTAGTCTCTTACTTGAGCCTCTTGGACATTTTTTCTCGGCTCCTCAAATATGCTGGGGTTCTTCCTGCCACTGGGCCTTTGTCTATACTGTTTCCTCTGCCAACAATGCTCTTTGCACCACCTTCTCTTTAATGCTTGTTTCCTTGATACCTGTTCATCCTTCAGATTTTAACTCAGGGAAGTCTTAATTATATTTTAATGAGGTTTAAATGTTAGATCTTCTTGAAATAGAATTGTTCACCTAATCCTTATAGTCACCAATATAGAGGTGTTAATGATCACATCTTGTGGCAGAGACAGTATTGCTCACCAATTATTCCATTTGTTTTCTTATATTTCTTGGCTCCTTTGGAGTGAGGCAGGGCCAGGTGACTGCTTCTGGCCAATAAAATATGAGTGGGAGTCCTGTGTGTCACTCTGACTTCATTCTCCCCTTGCCGTGTGGACATGGAGGCCCTGTTTTCCGGATGGTGCAGCTATGCGATGGTGGTGACTCTGCAGAGCAGTGCTCCTCACGGGCTCTTTGTGGATATTTACTGTGAGCAAGACATAATCTATTTTTGTGGTGTCAGGGCATTGACTTGCAGCTTGGTATGTAGCATAGCTTAGTTTCTCCTCACTGATATACTCCCATTTTGCGGCTAAGAAAACTGAGCCCCAGAAAGGGAAAGTGACATGCTCAAAGTCACACGGAGTTGTGGTCAGAGTGGGTGTAAGTCCATTGGAAACTGTCAAGTGTTTTGTAAAATATAAAATGTTTAAGGTGTTTTCCCAAAGGTCTGGTCTAGGGGTTCCAGGTTCCACATTAGGGGGTGGAAGGAAGATGCACAGATGCCCCGATGGACATGCTGGTCTGGAGGACCATGTGCTGCCTTGTAAGTCTGTGGTTTTTGCTTCTAAGTCTGTGGCTACGGCTATTGAGGGTGAATATTGGTCTGTTCCCCCCCACCACCCACTTGGGACTCTTCTGTTTTAAATGCCACAGGATCTGAGTTTTTTGGGTCATCTAATCCAACTGTTTACTAGCCATTATGGCCTCCAGACCACATGCGAGGCCACAGGCAATCCATTCTATGTGGGAACACATTCTATTTCCAAACCAGATTGGAGGTGAATCAGATTGCCTAAACTAAACCTCACATTTCTAGCCCTCTATCCTTCTTTCCCCTCCCAGCTTCACTTCCAACTCTTAGAACAGAGAAGCCAGTGAATCAAGAGCTGCTCAAAAGAAGTGCAGTGCATTCTAGGTAGAGGAAATGGCGTGAGCAAAGGCATTGGAGATATCAGAGAACTTGGTATAGCAGCAACAGCAATTGTGAAATAGTATTTTAAACTTTTCTCTTTATTTTACAAGGAATATTTCTGGCCTGCATGGTCACCTCCTAAGTTTACCTTTCTTATACAGAATCCAGGTAAGTATGAAATGGAGAGAAAGCACTAAAACCCTTAGAGGTTCAGTTGATCTATCCAATGAAGAACTAATATTGAAATGTATCTAGGGGGTGAGAAATAGAAAAGCTTCATGGTCTTGGAGGTTGAGAGTAAGTGAAGGAGAGAGAGAGTTTTGGATAAATGCTATGTGTGGGATATTGGAAGCAATAGTTATAGGGGAGATTTAAAAAATGTTTGTTGTGTATTAAGAATGTACTTTTCTCTTTGAAATTCTTTGAGAGATCAAGTAAATATTTGAAGTACTTTAAGTTACTTTTTGGTTGCTGGACTGTTTCTTTCATTATGAAAACACTGTGTTGAGACTGGCCCATGTGGTCCACTTCCATATCTGGGTTACATGATGTTTGGGATTGAATTGTGAGCAGTTACTGCCAGCATCATTGGGGGCAATCAGGGGAGAGAATATCAATACGGGAGGCTGTAGAGGATGATGGGAGTCTTCAGAGAAGTGCTAAACCTATTTACACTGCCTAGGTCATCTGGTACTATGTTCTTCACCTAGTGAGAGTGTGGGGGAGTAATAGTAATAGTATTTGCTCATATTTACCATGCACTTACCATATACCTGGAAGATTTCTAAGAGATTTACCAATACTATCTCAGTGATCCTCACAACTGCCCAATGAAGTAGGTATCATTAACACCTTCATTTTATTGAGAAGGAATTGAGGCATGAAGAGGTTAAATGATTTGCCCAGTGTTACTCCACTTGAAAGTGGTGGAGTCTGTATTTGATTCCAAGTAGTCTGGCTTCTAATAACTGTCATAAGGATCAAAATAATTGCTTTTAAAGGGAGGAATGGTTTCAGAAGTCTCTGCAAGATTTTTCTTGTCCTTTTTTCTCTTTCTTCCTTGCCTCTCCCCACTCTCTTTTTTGAGGGCCTTGCCATCATATTATGTGAATTTATTAGATTTTCAATACGGTTTACAGAGGCAATAGTTTTTAAAGAAAATTGGCTTCCTTTTCAAAATGTCATGTTTCTCATTTTCTCTCAGCATCTTGGGCTTTTTTCCCAAGATCCCATCAGCTCCCGAGTCAGTTAGGAGCATGCTTCACAATTAGAATGCTAGAAACTCTCAACCAGCCAATTTGAGTTTTGTGATTTGTTTAAAAGAACACTTAAAATAAACCCAGAAGTTGATTGTAAAAGAGAGGAATGAGTGGGTGCTAGAAGGTAGAGAAAAAGAAGTAAGTATGAGGCAGTTAGGCATCCCTAGGGATGAGGGACTCCATTCATCTATTTATAAATGACCCAACCATCTGTTTATCTATCCTTCCAAAGATACAGACATCTTCATTCATCCCTTTATCCATACACCTAATCAGTCACACAAATTCTTATATCCATCCATCCATCCATCCATCTTAGCTTTTGGTTCTTTTTCTCACATCTCAATGGAGTAATGTCCGTACTATTTCTCAGGTATTAGTCTAGAATGGCTGATTTACTGGACATCTTCCATAGGCCTAGAGTTATCCTAGAGAGTTTATAAATACCAATATTTATAAAAATACAATATTACCTACAACCCTAAAGAAGTAAGGCCGGAGAAGTTAAATATTCCCTCACCCTCTAAAACTACAGGGCTAATGAGAAGCAAAATAGGAACCAAGAAGATGGAGTGGGGAGAGTTGGGAATTGGCACAAGGTTTGCCCCTGACATGGGCTAGGTTCTGGGGTAACTGGCTTAGAGAAGATGGGAAAACAGGAAGTCCAGTCAAGTGGGGTGAGTTCTGATGTCCAGAGGTATGTCAGTTAGCTACTGCTGTATTACACACCACCTCCAATTTCCCATTCCTATCAGGAAATGTCAGTGTTTTGGAGGCTGTCTTCCAGGATAAAGACGCTTCTTTGTTAACACTATCAACCTAGTGGAGGGTTTTATAAATACTGTGATTTCAAAACAGTGTTGACTATAAATATTTCAAAATATGTGAAACACACAGCAACTGGTAGGTGATAAAGAAAATATCTGTGGATTTTATTGGTAAAAGCCAAGGCCCTGCCAATGCTATTATAGTTTGCTGCCCTATTCATAGTGGAGGCAGATACTAAATATCAGTCAGAGTGAAAAAAGGATGTAACTTTTTCCTGCTGAAGTTAATAGATCACTGAATTCTATTCATAGCATTGCAGAACATAAGAAGCCTTGCTTCAAAGTCTTGCCTAATATGTACTTATATTTAATTGGGCACTGAATGGAAATTTTGTTTTGAGAAACTTGCAAGAGTCATGGAGATGATTGGAGGTATCCTAGAGTTTCCCAGAACTTGAACTTGAACTGGGACTTGATGCACTGGTGTCTGAAGGATTTTTGGAGTGTGCTTGGGCTATTGATGGCCTTTAATCCTCCCCTCCTGCCCCCTTTGCATAAGTTACATTGTGTGATATGGCTCAAAATTGGGCATGGCTTTCCCATTATCAGTAATGACATTTAAATTTATTCAACCCAAAAGCACTGGCCCAAGGCCAGGGGGAAGATGGAAGAAAAATAAATGAAAATTAAGAAAAGCTGAAAGAAAACCAACTGTGCACAGCCTTTGGGAAATCCATTTGCAGCCCCCCAGAGTCAGTGAGTCCATCTGGAAAAAGCCGAAATTTCCACACTATTCAGGACAGAAAAAATGAACGAGACCCAAGAGCAAGACTAATGTTTTAAGAAAAGGCCTTTCCAGCATGACCCACAAAGATTTTGATTAGGTTTATAATTTCTTTTGCATAATTTTCACTGGCACTGTAAAACCTTCCACTCACAGAATGGTTTTTCTCTGAGCTTCCTTTTAAGGGATATGAAGGCAGACACTGACGTTTGGACGCGTGCCAACACTCGATCAAAACAAAACATTTCCCCAGGACTGTGGGGCCAGAAACCTTTCCATATTTCTATGTAACTAGCCCCGCCCCTGCCCCAGGTGGTGACAGCCTCTGGGCATGGGTCCCCTTTGGGATCCAGTTGGGATGGAAGAATAGCTGTGGGGCTGGGGAATACTCTTACCTGGATCATTTTAATCATCAGAAGTTTGACAATGCAAAGATGAGAGGGAAAGCCTGTCTTGCTGGGCGCAGCCCAAACTACTGCTCCAACACCCACCTGACCGCCTTCAAACTAACATCGGAATCACTGAAAACCCAGAGAGTGGAAGCTGGAGCCCTCTGGGGCCCACTGTCCTGGTTGGAGAGCTGAGCCCACCACACAGAGCCCCAGGAGGAGGTGTTATTGGCACTGGGTGGGGGGGCACTGAAAGGTGCTTGTTCTTGTTCCCCTTTGACGGTTGTGCTGCACCTTAAATGCCTTGTGTCCGAGATGGAACTCAAGACTCTCCTCCAGCCTGGTCTTCTCCCAGAGAACAGAGATGCCATGATCTTAGCCTGATCTTCTTCCTCAGTCTCCAAATCAGCACCGCTTACCGATTTCATCTCCTAATTATATTTGAAATAATGTCCCTTTCTCTCCACTTCCATACCATCACCCTAGTCCCAGCCACCATCTCCCAGAGTCTACGACCTTGACAACTACAGTGGGCTCGTCATTGGTCTCTGCGTCTCACTCTGCCCCATTTCAATGATCTTCCTGCGAATATATGCAAAGGAGAGAAAATGCATTTATTGAATATCCCCTATATTTTAATTCTTTAATCAACTCACTGGATAAATATTTATGGAGTATATCCTAATGTCCTACAAGCTGTGCTTTAGGTCTGGTAAGCTGGGTTGTGTGGTCACCCTCTCTCTGGCAGCACTGAGTGTTAACTTGGGATGATCTCAACGTTAATGTCCCTGTTCTTAGTCAGTGGTGATGATCAAGCTTAACTGTTGTGCTCTTTCATTGTAATGATGAAACATTTTAAACAGAACAAGGAATTTGGAAAGTAAGAAAGCCAAGTAACACCCAAAACAAACACATGAATATTTAATCATATTTGCTTAAAAATTTCTTGAAAAACTAAATAAAATGCAACACTTAGTACTGTGACTGTTTGCACACCTCCTCAATCCTGTTTTCCCTTCCTCCAAATAGTCACTCAGTTCATATATTCTTCCTTGCCCATGTTTTAATACTTCATACACATATGGCTGTATTTATAATCTCTCTCTTTGCCTATGTGAATTTAAGAAATTAACATAAGTGATATCATGCTGTAAATATTCAGCAGCTTGATTTTTAAAATTCAAACAGTGCAGTTCAGAAATTTATCCAGGCTGATAATATTGACCAAGGGCATCCATTTTAACTCCTGTATAGTATTCTGGTCTGTAAGTCCATCACAGTTTGCCTCTGCGTCTGTCTAGTGAGGGGTATTTAGGTTGTTAATACCTTTCTTCTGAAGACAAATAGTTTTGCAGTAAGATATTTGTATTTCTCTCATTGAGCACACATGTGGAATATTTCAGTACTTTTCGTCTTTACCAGATACTGACAAATGGCTTTCTAAAAGGCTGCCTTGTTTTTTTTTTTTTAATTTTTTAAAATTTACAATATAACTTATATTTAATAGTAGTACATATGTTTTCCTTTCCCCCTCCCAACATCCTCCCCCCATCCTCCCCCAACCCCCAGCACATGTCCCCACCTGCCCCCCTCCCCGTCCCAGTGTCTTTCATTCATTGGTTATGCTCACATGCATGCATACAAGTCCTTCGGTTGATCTCCCCCAGCATCCGCCTCCCATCCACCCCAGCCTTCCCCCTGTAGCTTGACAGCCTGTTCAAGGCCACCCTGCCTCTATATCAATCACTCTCCCCTGTTTCATTTCTTCAAAAATATCTTGCCTCTGCATACCAGAAACAAACGTATAAGAATAAAAAAAAAATGTGTGAGTCTCAGTTTCAATGTCCAACTGTTCTGAGTCCCAGTTTCAATGTCAAATAGTTCTTCATGTGTACATGTCAGCAATGGTATCCAGATGGTGGACACATTGTGGCAATGCAAGATCCATTCTCTCTGGTTTTGTCCTGGGCCGCCTGAAGCCACGCACAGCTTCCGACTGCTAGCATGGCAAGGTGTCGTCAGCGTCCGCCATCTCTGGACCATCCTCGTGGCTGGAACAGACCTATCAGTTCCTCACTGTCGCAGGAACTCAGATGGTCTTGGAGTTGTTCTCTGTAAACACACAAACACATTCTCAACCAAAGGTTAACAAAGGGATCCTCTCTGCAAAATAGTCTTGGGATTCTTTTTATTTTTGCCTAAATGATTTTCCTTTGGCTTATTTTGACACCATGTGTGTTTTTTCATGGGTGTCCTGCAGTTGGTTTTACAAATGGAATTTACTTTTCTGGAGTAAGAATTTTCTAGATGTATTTTACTTACAGGATATTTTTCGTTACATGATATTACTCCACTGTCCCCCCCTTTTTTGATTAATGGGGGCTTTTGGAAATTTTATATTGCAGTCTTGGTAATTTTAAATTTTAAGTTTTGCACACAAATATGACTGCTTTAGGTTCTTTGGATGTTAGGCAATTTTACAGTGAGATGAACTACTAATAGATATTTTAGTTAATGTTTTAGGAAAAGCTTTTTGTCCAGTACACTTAAATTTTCTTGAGTATTCACTTATTTCACTTGGCCAATTTAAATTAATCTGAAAATTTGATTACTATTTTACTGTCAATTTTAATACTCAAGCAGAAATCTTAGTTTACCCTGTAAATACTTGTGGAAAGGAGTATTTGCATTTTTGAGTAGGTCCTCAGCATTCCTGGTAATAAACTGAATTTAGATATAGAGCAGCTATTGCTGGCCGAGTCTCTGTCTGTCACCTGTGCGCGGGAGGCGAAGCAGCCGTGGGGGTAGGAGACCTCCCTCAGGAGGGGTGAGAATTCAAGCCCCTGCAAGGTTTGTGGATGAGGGTCTGTGCCCCACCTCTGTTGACCTTTTAGTTCTCTCCTGTTGGCCCCTCTGCGACTGTGCCTGTCTTAGGTTGTTCCTTCCCTGAGGAATCTTACCCGTCTCTGGCTAACCAGCCATCCTCCGGGGCCAAACAGGGTGATGTGAGGTTCAGTTCTGACTCCTTTGTAGTCTATGCCCCCGTGGCCTCCACGTCCAGCACCTGCCTTGGGGTCCCCTCGCCTGCTGGCGGGGTCCCGGTACTGATCACATATCTTGGGGGACCCAGGTTTCTTCTCCAGAGAGGGCCCAGCTCACACCATTGGTCGAGAGACAGATCCATGGTGCCAGCTGCTCAGAGGCTTCATAAAAGGCTGCCTTGTGATGTGGCAGGAAAGAGGTGGGACTCAGGCGACTCAGTTCTAGTCCAATTCTGGCACCAACTCATGATGTGGTTTCAGGCTTCCCCTTTCTTGGCCTCAGTTTCCCCATCTTTAAGACAAAGGCCTGGAGTAGCAGATTTCTACAGTCGCTTTCTCCTGAGCCAGTTAAAAAACTGTTTTGCATTAAGACCTGCTCTCCTATACATAAGGAAACCTCCTGGAGGCAGACTTGCTGTAAGCCAGAGAGAAAGGTTTACTGTGGAGAGCACTTGATGCTGTTTTAAGCACCTACCAGAGTTGGGCACTTCTGCTTTTCATTGACTCGGGAAGATGAAATGGCTTGCCCCAAGACCACGCTGAGAGGAAGTGTCAGACCTGGGACTTGAGTCCAGGACTGAGGGGTTCCAGAGCCCGAGTTCTGTCTGCTGTACACGCTGCTCTTGCTCTGGCACCAGGCAGTTTCTTTCCCGACCCCCATCTGGGTTGTTGAAGCGGCAGTCCCCTGGGGAGTCTCGATGGGCAGGCCCTGGATGCCCAGGCCCTGCCGGAGGATTGCAAAGCGGACACGTTTGGACGTGAGGAGGGGCTGAGATAAAGCCCTCGTTCCAGGGAAGATAAGGAGCTGGTGGGACTGAGCCAGAGCCTGAGGACATCACAAAAGCATGAACTCTGAAGGCATTTAGACTCTGACCACAGCTAATGAAGCAGCGAGGAATCGGCGTCAATAAGGAGTAAATGAAACACCAGCTCCAGTTAATCAGTAAGCACAGCTGCCTGCTTTCCTGCATTCAATTTCAGCCTCGCATTATGAACGGCCTCCCTGGAGAAACCACCCCCGTCTCTCCGAAAAGGCCTCGAGCCAATAAGCCAACTTTTAATGGAGCAGCATCTTTCAATCGAAGGACAGCAACTTATCTCTGGATCCTAGCTGTGTGGTGACATGAATTCTCTGAGCTGCCTAAGCTCACTCAAGGTTAGTAATTAAGGCATAATTGAAATGAAATTAATTGCAATAAATGTGTAATTAGCACAGCCATTGATTAAGAGCATTTGAAATGCAGTCTGTGCATGAGACATTGATTGCCATGCTTTTTTGATAAATGTGATTGCAGTGATATCTTTTGTGGCTCCAGAAGGTCCTTCTTGGGTGTGTAATGAGTTTCCACCGGAAGGACTGGCCTTGAAGCCATCTGATTTCCTGAATTCAGACATAGAACATTCCAGGCCCCGGTTGTGTGGGTGGTAGCTCTTTTGCCCAGATTGTGTGTAGGATGACACCAGCATAGCCTCCTAGCCCGTAGGCATCTTTATTCAAATTAGGAAAAGCCACCCCTTCCTTTGGGCAGCCCCAGCTCATGCCAGGTGCACAGCTTGGCCAGTGGAACATGGGCCGTATTTCAACCCTCACTGTGTGACTCCGCAGGCACCTCTGTGCAGTGAGCAGCTTTACAGCCTTCCGCAGCAGACTTGGTATCCTTCACCATGAGGCGAGGTGACAGGAAGGCAGGGCCTGAAGCTTGTCTCAGGATCAAAGCCTACACATCCAGGATATCCCCCAGTCCCCTTGATGGGCTGGATATTGCTAGCGGGAATGCTGGCACTTGTGCAGCAGCTGAGAGGGAAGGTAGTGGGACTGGGCTAGGTGAGGCCTGGTGGGATAGGGTGTAATCTGCCCACAGGACTGAGTGGTGGGCAGTTCATGATCCTAACCACACTACTGGAGGAGGCACTGTGACCCCAGGGCAATCAGGCTGGTGTTCACAAGCAGGGGTTAGATATGGTGAGGGTTGGGCCAGACCTCCTGGAGGATTTGGTGGACAGCAGAGCTGGGGCTCCCTGGGATCCCACACTGAGTCAGGGGGTGTGGGCAGTGGGGTCTAGCTATGAGTCAATGGGGGAAGATAGAGTATGTCAGGGCATCCATTCCTTCCCTGGACAGGGCTATATGAAAAGGGGCTGAATGTCATGGCTGATGCTCAATAATGACCACTCCTCTGCTTTCTGGGTCTGGAAGAGGAATGGCTAATTCTGAATAATCCTGAAGCCTTCCCTCTGTGAGTGTCTGCTCTTTAATACTGAATGTTAATTCATTCAACATTTTATTCATTCCATTCATTCATTCATTCATTCAGTCACAGTAAATATTTAGCAGGTGCCTTCTATGTGCAAGTGCTATGCTAGTTGCTTAGAATAAAGTGGTGGCCCAGTCCCTGCCCTCATGGAGTTCAAGGTAGAATAGGACAAACAAGATTTATTTATTTATTTATTTATTTATTTATTTATTTATTATTGATTTTAGAGAGGAAGGGTGAGGGAGAGAAAAATAGAAACATCAATGATGAGAGAGAATCATTGATCAGCTGCCTCCTGCACGCTCCCTACTGGGGACTGAGCGTGCAAGCAAGGCATGAGCCCTGACTGGGAATTGAACTGTGACCTCCTGGTTCATAGGTTGATGCTCAAAAACTAAGCCACGGGGCTGGGCAGGACAGACAGACTTTAAATAATCACATAGACTTACATCTCCCCCAATTACAAGATGGAGCCAGTGCTCTGCAGGTGTGATGGACACCTCCTGTTCACCTCTCCAGATCCATACGCCCCCTTCCTGTACCCTTCTCTGCACCCTGCAGGCTGATCACTGCGGACTCCGTCCCATGGCTCTTCTGTTTTCTGCCTTCAGGTTGGACCGGGTCCGTGGAGGGCCTGGCTAGGGACCGGAGGGAGTGCATGCAAAAGATGCAGCTGGGGTATTAACTCCCCCAAGTCACTGGTTGTTGGCTGTGTCCTTTCTGAAGGCGGGGCTCTCCCCAGCTCCTGGTTCTGGCACAGCTTCCTTCCCGGGGCCATGGCAGGAAGGGTGCCACTGTTCTAGGTCTGGAGCTGTTTCCTCACCCTGCTCCTCTTTGGATGTGAAGCCTCTCTTACACTCAGCTCAGTTACCTCTGCTCTCCCTCCCCAGCCTCCTCACCTGACATTGTCCCCCTCCCACACTTTCTCCTGGAAACGCCCATCTTGTTTCCTGGATACAGCAAGCTATTTCACCCCCTTTTTTCACATGCTCTGTCTCCCACCAACAGTTCCCTCTCGCTCCTCCTATGCCTGGAAAACCCTAGTTAATCTGGGAAAATTCAGCTCCGATATTGTCTCCTCTATCAGGAAAGCCCTTCCCTTTCCGCTCTTGGCTCTTCTTGGCCATCAGCCAAGCTGCCCCACAGAGGAGGGAACAGGACCGTGCCAGGCCCTCCACGGTCCACACAAGGAGCCATTTTTAAAAATCCTCATCAGCAGATTTAGAACAAAGTTTGAACTGCACATATGCTGTGGTCGCCATGGTTACGGTAAAGACATTCTAAATGTAGATGATTATATAAGCAACTGGAATGACTCTTTTGGGGGAAAAAAGTTTTGACCCTCTTTTGTAACTAACTACTCAGTGACCCAAGGGCTGTGATGGTGGCTCTGTATGAGGTCACTCTGGAGGATGCGTTTGGGCTGCAGGCAGCAGTAGGACTTGCCTCAGAGTGCTCCATGTCACCATCCAGGACAGAGTTCTCATTCTGCACGTGGGGAAACTGAGGCCCAGAGAGGGCAGTGACGCCCTGAGCTCCACAAAGAGCTAAGGCCCGAACCGGGACCAGCTGCTGGGTGCCACGAGGGAAGGAGCCCTGAATTTGGCATGTGACAACTGCTTCGTGAACCTCGGCTCTTAGAGTCTCAGTTTTTTCTAACTTGTGATTTTTACTTGTATGCCAACGTAATTAGTGTTAGCTGCTGTAACAAACATGCAGTGGCTTTTAAACAATAAAAGTTTACTGTTTTGCTTATGGTACCATATAATTGGTACCATAATTGGTACCAAGTGGGCACTTGATGGATGACCTTCCATGTAATGACTTAGGGACCCAGACTCCTTTCATCTTTGATCGGCTCTGGATCTTTTTTTTAAAAATCCTTACCTGAGGATATTTTTTCCATTGATTTTCTAGAGAGAGTGGAAGGAAGGAAGGAAGTGGGGAAGAGAGAGAGAGAGAGAGAGAGGTGGAAAAGACACATCAATTGGTTGCCTCACACACACCTGGGCTAGGCATCAAACCTGCAACTCAGGTAAATGCCCTTGATTGGGAATTGAATATGTTACCCTTTGGTGCTCAGGCCGGCACTGTACCCACTGAGCCATATCGGCCATCGCCAATCAAAGGATCTTGAAGAACAGATGATAAAGGGCCTCCCTCTAGTAGGTGGGCACGTGATCACACAGAAGGTGGCCCCATGCATTGCATGCATCCCAGGGAGGGAACAGAAAAGAGCTGTCCTCTAGCCAGGAGTATTTGCATGGATGGATACATGTTGGCATTTGTTTGTTACTTTAGCTGAACTCAGCCTGCTTTAATATAAAGGCTGAATCTCTGGAGCAGAGCAGGCAGGAGACCTATTACAGCCTTCCACTTCCACCGGCTCTGTCCGCAGCTGCCATGTGGGAACTCATCTCTTTGGGAGGCCACAGATATAGGGAAAGATCAGAAACTTTGAAATTAGGCAGGTCCAGATTTTATCTTTATTCCCATGTCTTGTTAGCCAGGGGATCTCGGGCAAGTCATTTATCTTTTCAGAGTTTCTTTATAAAAAAGGGGAATAATTAAAAAAGATGCAAAGATCTAATGGGTTATATACTGAGTGGCCAGATTATTATGCTCTCTGAACACATAATAATTTGGCCACTAATTAGAGGCCTGGTACATGAATTCTTGCATGGGTGGGGTCCAGCCAGCCTGCCCAGGGGGAGGGGACATGGACGGTTGGCCAGCCTGCCTGCTGGTCAAAGTCCTGGTTGAGAGGACAGTTTGTATATTAGCCTTTTATTATATAGGATATACACTGAGTGGCCAGATTATTATGTGTTCAAAGATCATAATAATCTGGCCACTCAGTGTATATAGAACAGCATTTGCCCACAGTAGTTGCTCAATAAATATGCTCTTTATTTCCTTCCTGGTCTGCTCTAGAAACATTTTTAGAACCTGCAACTTACTGACCCCTCAAAACTGTGACCTCTTATTCCTCCTGCGACTGCATCTCTTTTTTTATCCTCTTCCTGAGAGCTGTGCCTGGGCACACTTCAGAAGGGAAGCTCCGTCTTGCTAACATTTCCCACTCCAAGATCCATCCTAGAATTCTGTCAATCTCAACAGCCCCTCGTGGGATAGGCTGGTGGACTTTCTTAGGACCCACAGGGCCAACCCACATAGTTTGTTGAGACCACGAAGTGATTGGACTTTATTCTCACTGTAATGAGAAACCACTGAAGGATGTTACAACTCGAGAAGAATGATTTAATTTACATTTTAAAAGAGGTGCCTCCCCCCTCCCTTCAATGGAGATTCATTACAGAGATGCAGGACTAGAGGCAAAAGACCCACCCCTTAGCATGGGGAAGTTGTGATGGAGAGAGATTTAAGAAATATTTAGGAGAAAAAAATTAATGAGACTCAGGAAGCCGGAAGTTCTGGAGGAATACAAGGAGCTGAAAGTGATCAGAGGGAGGACAAGGGACATGGAGGGTCACAGCCTACAACATTGTTCTTCTTCAGGGAGAGACAGTAACAGCATCCTAGTTGTGGAAGCAGCAGTAGCTAAAGGCACAGTCATAGAAAACCTGACTGAGATGGAGAAAGACTTGAATCTTCCCTGTGAAAATAAGAAACCTTCTCATAGTCATAACCAGGGAAGATTGTGAGTTTCAAGGACAAAGAAACAAGTTTACAACAGCACTGGAAGGTAAACATTCCTGGAAAAAGGGGAGAAGAATCAGACTGACTCAACAGTAAATTTCTCCACAACCTTATATATAGAAGAAATTAATCGAGTCAAAGCTTTGAAGCAAATGTTACCCCCAAATTCTATATCCAAAGGAAAATTCATTAACCCGGGAAGATAACTTAAGATATTCTCAGGTATGCGGAGACAGTGACTATACCCCTTGTA
Source organism: Antrozous pallidus (assembly GCA_027563665.1). Taxonomy (NCBI): domain Eukaryota; kingdom Metazoa; phylum Chordata; class Mammalia; order Chiroptera; family Vespertilionidae; genus Antrozous; species Antrozous pallidus. The sequence continues at coordinate 74,832,449 of CM050518.1, forward strand.
CATTATTGTTTCCTGAAAAAAGGAAAATACATTTTAACATATCCAGATATGAAACAAACACTTTAAGGATGGGAAATTCAGGATACTAATAGTGGGCAGTAAGAATTGAAATAGTTTAAACCTAGCAAAAAATCTGAATATATTTTTGAATGGAAAGCAAATGTCAGGAATAATTCTAGAAATACTAAAAATAGAAATAGCTAATGGTTAGTGAACATTTTCTACATAATAGGTACTACATGCTTTATTCATATTAACTCATTTAAAGCTCATATCTTCATGAGGTGAGCACTTTTAGAACCCTTATTTTTCAAATGAGGAAGCTGAATATTGAGAAGTTAAAGAATTTCCCCCGGATCCTTTGAACCCAGGAAATTTGACTCCATTGTTTTTATGACTAATTATATTCCTTCCCATACATGTAAGAGGGAGAGGGTAACAAAAACAAAAATAAACATGGGGTGACTTTTGCAAACCTATGCAACTAAGAATTCGTAATGGAGGAAGTTCAGGTGGAAGTTCAAGCAAGATACCTTCCTACAACAAACACATAACCATCTTAAAAAAAACACAACATTTTCAAGTCTGTATTATTTGACCCAGGAATTCTACTTCTATGTATATATCCTAAAACAACCAGTGACATATCCAAGGTTTATGTACAAGGATATTTATTGCAGTGGTTTTATTATGGAGAAAAGTTGGATTGTTGTCAGCTTGGTCTGATGGTCTAATGACAGTCTCAGGACTGTCCAAACCAGGTGAGTGCCTCCTGTGTGCCAGGCATTGGCCAGGCTGACAGGAGTTCAAGGTCCAGCTTTGCCTTTTAGGAACTGTGTGATTGCAGACAGAGCATATGCCTGCTGTGTGGTCCAGCTTCTTCATCTGTACAGTGGGATAGTACACGGTGGGGCAAAAGTAGGGAGTATGGGAAACACAGAGTTTATTTTTGAAATATTCTTGATTGATGATTGTATTATTTTCCATATGAACAACTGTGCACCTACTTTTGCCCCACCCTGTATCCCTCTATTTCAGGGGATAGGTAGGAGGGTGAATTGAGCCAAGACCTGTTGAAGTGCCTAGTACACTGCCTTCGTCTGCTGGGGCTGCCATTAGGAAAGCACTGCAGATACCACAGATTGGGTGGCTTAAACCACAGAAATACATTGTCTCAGCTCCAGCGGCTGGAAGTCCAAAGTCAAGGTGTTAGCAGGTTGACTTCTTTTGAGGGCTGAGAGGGAGGGTCTGTTTCAGCCCTCTCTTTGGTGTTATCTTTCCCTGTTTCTTCACACCATCTTCCTCTGTGCATGTCTGTGTTCAGATGTCCACTTCCTTAAAAGACATCAGTCATATTTGGTTAGGAGGCACCCTAAAGACCTCATCTAAACTGGATGACCTCTGAAAATGCCCAATCTCCAAATGAGGTCACATTCTGAGGTAGTCTGGGTTAGGACTTCAACATATGAATCAGGGAGGGGGCGTGGCACAATTCAACCCTTAAGTGCTTATAGCATCTATAGCAGAAATATTGGTTACTATTATCACTAGACTCCCTGTGAGCTTTGATGTTCTGAGTTGTCATGGTCTGATCTTCTGGAAAGGGGACAGCATCTTTCTTGCCTGAGCCACCATGGTGACATTTCTGTCATCTCCCCGGGCTCCACCCCAGGCAGCTCAGAGTACCCCAGTCTTCTACCCTGCAGGGCCACGGCTGTTTAGCTCCTTTTCTGTCCTGATGAAAGTTGAAAATTTATTGTATTCATTTATTTAGCAATCACTTCCTTCATGCTTACTATGTGCTAGGCATTATTCTAAGCATCTTACAAACGTCCACTCATTTAATCCTCCTAACAACCCTATGAGGCAGATGCTATTATTCTTCCTAGATGGGGAAACAGGCACAGAGAAGTAGAAGAACTTGCCTGAGATTTCATGAGTAGCAAGTAGTAGAGCTGGGGTTTGAACCCAGACAGAGTTTTGTTCTGAACAACGACACCACGAAGGGAGGTCATGTGGTAGGAACACAGACTTTGGAGTCAGAGGAACGTGAATTCCAGCAAATGAGCAGAATTAGAAATTTCTAGCACAGCCTGCTCCACTGACAACTTTTCAAAGAAGTCCTGTCAATCAGGTTCCACCATGTTCTCTGTCTCCCCCGAGAGGACATCCTCGCTTAGCTTTCTTCTTCTTTGTCCCTCTTGTTCTGCTTCCCTCTTCCTCCCCAATAAGTCTCTTGTCCAAGAGGCCCAATCTCAAGGGCAAGATGGATTTCCAGGCGCTCTAAGATTTGGCCTTGTGTTTCCTATCCTAGGATTCTGAGGACTCTGTTTTCTTGTACAGCAACCCCTCTTTGATTGAGTCAGCGGGAGGTCTCTCTTACAGCTGGGTAAGTCCAAATTGTGTGAATTCAGTGAAGTTACTCAGCTACTCTCAGTTTCACTCCATCTGGCAAATGGTGCTCATTATTCTCTCATCTTCAGCGCTTGCTCTGGTGACTTAATAAGAGAATGCATGTGACACCTTCCAGCATTGTGCATGGCTTACAGTAGGCACTTCATTCGTGACTTTCAGATTCTTTCACAGTATTCCCTTCCTCCCATGGTCAAGTCAATTCAGGCTGGGGAAGAATCAAGAGAAAATATATCAGAGTGCTGAATGACTTTCAAAAGACCATGGGAATGTGGGGCTTCAAAGAGAGACGAGTTTAGAGTCTCAGAGATCCACATTCAACTCCAGCTCGCTGCTTCTCAGGTTATAATGATCCTGCATGTCCCCAGGGGATCATGTTAACATGCAGATTCTGATTCAGGAGGTCTGGGTGGAGCCCGAGGTGCTGCCTTTGTAACCAGGCGGTGTCCAGGCTGCTGGTCCTCGGGACAGCAAAACCGAGCAGCAAGCTCTAGCCTGCCTTTTGTTCCAGAGTGATTCCTTCCTCCCCCAGCAGCCAACCTGAATGGCAGGCATTTCCCTTTCTGTTTCATTTTTCCCATCCAGCAAGACGTGGTTCCTGCCAAAAGCAGATCTCAGTGGTCGAGGCAGCCAGGAAAGCTGTCTATCGTGAAGTGTGCCGTGCGCAGAGCTAACTGGAGATGAGGGAGGCTGGTGAGGGGCACTGGCTCCCAGAGAGGAGTTGCTGTCTATCACTCTGCATGGATATCTATCTCCTGATTCCTAGTCCTGCTCCTTGAAGCAAGCACCACACACCTAGAGCCGCAGGATTGCCAGACCACCTCCTGTTGTATGTACTCTGGTCTGGGTGCCCTTCCTCCTGGACAAAACTATTCACACCTGGGCCTACCATGTCCCTGTGGCCTTGGATCTCCCAGCTCCAAACATATTAGAGGTCCCAGCCTACCTCTTTCTGATCCAGAGTTTGTTTTGACAGTGACTCTAAAGAAAGGTTCAGGTAGTTCCAGAAAAAGGGGGGGGGGGCAGGGGAGAACTGTGTTCTTTGCACAACATCTAATGCATTTCCTCTTTTAATTATAATCCTGGCCAAGTCCTCACAGACATTCTCCTTTTCAAAAGAAGATTGGTTTTCCTTATTCATGTCTGCTGGCAGCTGGACTGGGTGTCCTCCATCTGCTTGTTTTCTACTTTGCTGTTCTCCTTTCTTTGTTCGTCTTCTTCCCTTGGGGTGCAAAGGTTGGAGGCTTTGTTCCAGAAAGGCCACTGTTAAAATAAAAAATAGAACAACTGTATGAACCAGCATTCCTACTTCTGGCTGCTGAAATAAGGATCTGGAAAAGAGAGCCCAGGTTTATTGCATCATTATTCACAATAGCACAGACATGAAAACAACCTAAGTGTGTGTGAAGGGGGAATGAGTAAAGAAGATGTGGTATGTATATAAATGGAATATTATTCAGCCTTATAAAAGAAGCAAAACCTGTCGTTTATATTACTGGGGATGAACCTGGGGAACATTATGCTATGTGAGTGGTTGGCAAACTGCAGCTCACAAGCCACATGCGGCTCTTTGGCCTCTTGAGTGTGGCTCTTCCACAAAATACCACAGCTTGGGCAAGTCTACTTCAAAGAAGTGGTGTTAGAAGAAGTTAAAATTTAAAATTGGCTCTCAAAAGAAATTTACTGTTGCTATTTGGCTCTGTTGACCACTGTGCTAAGTGAAGTAAGCCAGTCAGAGAAAGACAAACACTGCATGATCTCACTTAATGTGGAATCTAAAATAGGTAAAGTCATAAGCAAAGTCAGGATGGTGGCTGCCAAGGGCTGGGGAAGGAGGAAATGGGGAGATGGTTAAAGGATACAACGTTTCAGTGTTGCAAGACGACTAAGTTCTGGAGATCTAATGCCATGTAACGGTGTGATTATAGTTAGCAGTATTGAATTGTATACTTAAAATTTGTTCAGAGGGTAGATCTTAAGTGTCCTCCCCACAAAAAGAAGGAAATGTGAGGTTATGGACATGTGAATTAGCTTGCTTGTGGTGATCATTTCTCAGTATCTACATACATCAAGACATCAAGTGATATACCTTAAACATATACAATTTTGATTAGTAACTTATACCTCATAAAACTGCTAAAAAAGAGCTAACATACTTTAGTAATTTTTATTACTAAATGGAGGCAAATGAAATGGGAATTCCAGGAAAGGCTTAGTATTGTTGGTCAAAAACAAACAAACAAACAAAAAACAACAGCAACCCCCAGAATGCTGGGAGTTGTTTGATATGGAAGAGGGGACAAGTGTCCTTTGGAGGATCTGGCCCCTCAGTGGGGGAGGACTGCTCTTGACAGATGATGCTAATGACATATCTGGGCACTGCACGCTTATGTATGGAATCCACGTGCTGCAGAAGAGGCTCTTGCTTGAAGACCGATGGTGAATACAGACAATGCTCCAATCCCTGTGGAAAATGACTGCACTCAGCTCCCCAAATTTTGTTTTTCCATATTTATATGTGCTTTTACCCAGTGAATACCTGATTAAGGAATGCAGCTGCCAAATGAATACATTTGTTGCTCATCAAATAGCACCATAAAACCAGTGATGATGGGGCTTATTAAAAACCTTCTTTCACCAGTGAAAAATCCCCCACATGTCCCAGGCAGTCTCAATATCGCAGCTAATGAAATGGGTAACCAATACACAAAGAGATGTATTCAGGAGCAAATTAACTGCCTCAGGAATATGCATCATAAAGATTGCAGCCTGGAAAATAAATAGACAGTGTATTGGGCAAATTGGCGTCATGTTTAAGTGTTGATGGGTTGGAAATATTGGTTTAGCTACTTGAGAAAAGCAGGCAGTATGGGATCCTGGAAGGGAGACATTAGCAATGAAACATCAATGCAGAGACCCTCTCGTTTGCTAGAGGAGGGAAGGGATGACAAGGAGTGATCAAACATTCCTAAGTGCCAGGCCTGTGCTGGCCATTTTTGTATGTTGCCACTGAGTCCTTACATCACCCAAAGAGATGGAAACTATATTTTTGGCCTTACCTACTTGCGAACACAGAATGAGATTACACAAAGAGATTTTGTTCTTCTGTCTAGACTCTTAGTACATAGCTTTTATTAAAAAAACAACCTCTCGAGGAGGAACCAAGATGGCGGCATAGGTAAACACCTATACTGCTGCCTCACACAACAATTTCAAAACTACAACTAAAAGACAAAACAGACGTCATCCAGAACCACTGGAAAGCTGGCTGAGTGGAAATTCTACAACTAAAAGGAAAGAGAAAAGGACACTGAGTCTCAGAGTAGGTGCGGAGGGCGGAGGTGTGGAGACGCAGAGACATTCGCAGAAAGGGTGGGCAGCTGAATACGCAGCTGGCTTTATCGAATGGGGAGGGAAACAAAGGCTCTCCACTGCACTGAACGCCCGTCCCAGGTGAGACTTGGGGAACCCAGACTCATATGGAGTGAAACTGGACTGTCAGGAGGAAGCACACTGAGACTCAGAAGCTGCAGAGGCACGTGAGCTCCTAGAGAGGGCATGCAGCTGAGCACGTGGCTGGCTCTCTCATTCAGGAGGGAAACAAAACCTCCCGACTGCACTGTACTTGTTTCGGTGAGACTTTGGGTATCCAGACTCATTCAGAGAAAAACTGGACTGTCTGGCAGTGGGCAAAACTCAAGGGCAGCCTTCTCTCAGAGGTGCGTGCAGCCATTGCCGTGGGACATGAAGACCCAGGCACCTCTTAGGGTGGGGCTGATGGGAAACCAAGGCTGACTGCTCAGCCCTGAGACTCTACCCCATCCAAGCTGAGCACAGAAGCTCTCCCAGCGTAGACACAGCTGATCCTCACAGCCAATTGGCCTGGATGTCAACCCCTCCCAGTGATACCAACAACAATCTAGGCTTAACTACAACAAGACTGTCCAGGCCATAAAGGGATGCACCAAGAGTGTCCACCTTAGGTAACTGAGGAGGCTGAACCACTGTCCCCTAGAGGACACCTTCCACAAAAAGCTACTCGACCAACTCAGGGAAGCAGTGAAAGTGTGGAGACAAGGAAACAGATCACAAATGAAAGAAATGGAGGAAAACAAATGACTGTATATAGAGTTCAAAACCGCGGTTATAAGGTTTTTCAAGAATTTCCTAGAAAAGGTCGATAAATTTTAGCGAGACCCTTGAGGATATGAAAAAGAATCAACTAGAAATTAAGCATACACTGACTGAAATAAAAAATATTATACAAAGACCTAACAGCAGCCTAGAGGACCACAAGAGTCAAGTCAAAGATTTGAAATACAAAGAAGCAAAAAACACTCAGCCAGAAAAGAAAAAAGAATCCAAAAATATGAAGATAGTGTAAGGAGCCTCTGAGACAACCTCAAGCATACCAACATCCGAATTATAGGGGTGCCAAGAGAGAGAGAGAGCAAGATACTGAATAACTATTTGAAGAAATAATGACCAAAAACTTCCCCCACCTGGTGAAAGAAATAGACTTAAAAGCCCAGGAAGCACAGAACCCCAAACAAAAGGAATCCAAAGAGGACCATACCAAGACACATCATAATTAAAATACCAAGAGCAAAAAACAAAGAGAGAATATTAAAAGCAGCAGGAGAAAAACAGTTAGTTATCTACAAGGGATTACCCATAAAACTATCAGCTGATTTCTCAACACAAACTATACAGGCCAGATGGGAGTGGCAAGAAATATTCAAAGTGATGAATAGCAAGAACCTACAAGCAAGATTACTCCACCCAGCAAAACTATCACTCAGAATTGAAGGTCAGATAAAGAGCTTCACAGATAAGAGAAAGCTAAAGGAGTTCATCAACACCAAACCAGTATTATATGAAATGATGAAAGGTATTCTTCAAGAAGAGGAAGAAGAAAAAGGTAAAGATAAAAATTATGAACAACAAATACATGTCTATCAACAAGTGTATCTAAAAATCAAGTGAATTGAAAATATGATGAACAAAATAAACTGGTAACTATAATAGAATCAGGGACATAGAAAGGTAATGAACTGACAATTGGGGGGAAAGAGGTGTGGGAGGTGCAAGAAGAGACTGGACAAAAATTGTACACTTATCAATGAGGACAGTGGTGGGGAGGTAAGAGCAGAGGGTATGGTGGGAACCAGGTGGAGGGGAGCTATGGGGGGAAAAAGAGGAACAATTGTAATAATTGGAACAATAAAGATTAATTAAAATTTAAAAACCTCTCTTAAACAGCCCCCTGACATTTCTGAGCATCCTTGAACCCTTGCTCATGATCTAAAAAAAAATAATAATTCTATATAATAAAAGGCTAATATGCAAATAGACTGAATAGCAGAATGACTGGTTGCTATGACATGCATTGACTATAAGGAGGCAGATGCTTAATGCAGGAGCTGCCTCCTGGTGGTCAGTGACTCCTTGGGGGGAGCAGGCCTAAGCCATCAGTCAGACATCTCCTAAGGGTTTCCTGACTGCGAGAGGGCATAGGCTGGGCTGAGAGACCCCCACCTCTGAGTGCATGATTTCATGCACCAGACCTCTAGTATATCTAAAAATTTTGTCCCACTATCTTGCTGCCTGCTCTACCTTTATTATTCTCTGGGCACCTTCCAGACCAAAGGGCAGCAATACCCTGTAGAGTGAATGGCCGTTCCTGCTGTGACTCCTTCTCTAAGACTCACACTCTTCCTGAGGCCATTCTACTGACACACAGGCAGCTTGAGGAGAAGGCAATAGAGCAGGCTCAGGTCACCTGGATTTGGGACATGTGATCTCGGATAGACCTCTCCCTGTGGCCCTCTGGGAGAGTGAAGATGGTATTGTCTTTTTCTCAGGCCAATCGGGAGGCATTGATGAAGTAACACACAGAAAGTTTCTGGAATGAAGATTCCCAGACACTAGCCGCTCCTGGATTCTGATCTATTCCATGATTTTTATGCGCCTTCCTTCTTTCAAAAAGATGCACTGAGAGGAAAGTCAGTGCAGCTGTGGGCCCCGCCTCCCTGCAGAGGGATTGAATGAGCTGCCGCTGTGTGCAGCGAGACCACAGCACGGGTGGCAAACAGCCCCAGCGCTGAAACACAGCCCCCGCTCCTGCTCGGCAGCACTTTCATTACCAGGCCTGTCACTGTACTTATTCCTTCTTTCCTATTAATACGTTTGATGTAATATAGTTATTATATTTAATTTTAGTCTGTTGATTATAGTGATTATTTCTTTAAGGAAAGCTGGTGAGTTGTTTGGGCTTATCCCCTGACCCATTCCAGGCTAATTGAGAGTGAATTTCCCTTTGAAAGTAAACAGACCCCGAAGGGCAGTAAAGGCTGTGCACCCCTTTTACTTATTGGTGCGTGCCTCGGACTGGGCTCCTGCAGAAGCAGACAAGGGTGTGATTGCAAGTGGTTTCCTGGGCTGTGGCACCAGGAGGCAGGGACTCTGTAATACACTGACTTCTGCATGTGGGTAAGGATGGATCTTTCAGAAGAGAGAACATCAAATCAGAGCAAAGGTCACCATGGGAGGGAGAAGAAGAAGGTTTTAAAGGACAGTCTTGGTAAGGCTTTATTCCCTCTTTAAATGTTCATTAGTGTGCTATCCAATGGCTTTATCTCTTAAGGCATTTATAGAGTATTTTCAATGTGTGAGGCACTAGGAGGGGTGGATGCAAATACAAGAAAGGCATGAGCCCCACTCTCAAAGGAGTTATAAACCAGGGATAATGATAATAGGTAATATTTATAGGGAACTGCACAGTTTGCAAGGCACCTTTTGTGAATATTGTAATGCTATTGGTCATGGATGCTATTCATTCAGTATTGTTTTAGTTGAGTGTTATGAATACATCAGGAAATGGAAGCTCAGAGAGGTTAAGTAAGTTGTCCCAAGTCCACACAGCTTATCACTGAAGAGACTAAACTTGAAGTTGGATCCTCTGTAAATTTTTTGCCTACTTTGCCAAGGAGATAGATTCATGTACTAGAGATATTATGGGTTATAGGAATATTAGAGAAGAAGAAGGAGGAGGATGCTAATTGTGAGCTAACTATAGAGCATTGGAAATAAGGTGTGGTGTTAGTGTGAAGAGTGTACCCTCTCATCTCTCTATGGCCTTCCTCTTATCCTTCACACTATCGCAAAAAGTATTTTTCTACAATATAAATCTGATTGGATCACTTCCAAGCTTAAAATCCTCCACTGGCTTCTCTTTGCCTTCATGGTCAAGTTGGTGTTGGACACTGAAGATTCCATGTTATTGTTGTGTGATTTTGCCTGGCAGAGTTTCCACGGTGACAGCATGGAGGAGGAGGATGGTTGACTCATTCAGCATTTGGCTATGGCCAATACATGTGACAGGAAGATGGACAGGAAGGTAGTCATGATAGATCATAGGATCCTAGTGACAAGGGGAGGAGGGGCAGGCAGGAGAGGCTCCTGGATGGGAGTAGGAGAGGTGGGAGGACTGGAGGTCCTGATGTTGCAGAATGGCTGCAGTGGGATGCTTGGGCATGCAAGCTGGATGGAGAGGAGGTTGCATAGAGTGTTGACTAGTGATTTCAAAGAGGCAGGTTCAGAGATGCTGCTAAAGTTTATGAAGTGATTCTCCCAATTGGTGATTTGTAGAATAATGACCCCTCCCTGAAAGATGTTCATGTAATCCTTCAACTTGAAGGGAGGGAGGGAAGAAGGGAGGGAGGGAGGGAGAGAGAGAGAGAGAGAGAGAGAGAGAGAGAGAGAGAGAGAGAGAGAGAGAGAGAGAGAGAAGAGAGAACACCACACTGCTGGCTTTGAAGACGGAGAAAGGGACCATGAGCCAAGGAATGCAGGTAAGTTCCAGTGACTGGAGAAGTTGAGAAAACATATTCTATTCTAGGGTTCCCAGAAGGAACACAGCCACTCTGGACTTCTGACATCTGGAACTGTGAAATAGATTTGTGTTATTTTAAGTCACTAAATTTGTTACAGCAGTAATTGGAAACCAACAAAGTGACCAAGAGAATGAAGAAAGAAGCATTTGGATGACTCTTCACATTTGGGTTCTCTATTTCTTGACCAATTCCTCACCAACTCCAACTGGAGTTTCCAGAAGATGGACTTGTGTTTCTCTAGCCAGCTCACTCCTCCACCATGCACAACAATCATTTAAAGATATGCTCACTCTCAACACACTTTTTACCTCATCCTTCCACCTGCCTTTCAGCAGCTGACCTGCCTCCCTGAAGTCATTCTGGATGAAGTCAGTGAGCTGGGACTGAAGACGTCATTGAATGAGGCATAGTTTCCAGGAGACTACAAAAAATGGAAGGAAAGGTATAACTCATCTGTCTCCAAGGTGCAAGAGATTTTATTTTATTTTGTTATTTTTCGCCCAAGGATATTTCCCATTGATTTTTAGAGAGAGTGGAAGGGAGGGAGGAAAGGAGAGATGATAGATAGATAGATAGATAGATAGATAGATAGATAGATAGATAGATAGATGATAGATAGATATCAATATGAGAGGAATACATTGATTAGTTGCCTCCTAAATATGGGATCAAACCTGCAACCCAAGTATGTGCCCTTAACCAGGACACCCTAACCATTTAGAAACATCAGCCAGTGCTAAGATGCAGGAGATTTTAAGGACAGAGGAGGTGTACTAGTCTTGTTGGGTTCCTTAAGCAATGAAACAATGATGGTTAAGCTGTTCTGTATTGGAAAATGAAAAAAAATTTTTTAGATCTTTGAGGAAGAAAAGAACAGGCAGGAGGAGGAGGCAAAGAGGAGGAGGAAGAGGGGAGGGGAGTCTTCAAGATGGCAGAAGGCTGGGGACCAATTGGGGTGATAGGCTAGCTGAAATGACTTTAAGAGCAGCTATGTCTACACACAGTTTAAAGTCATTTGTCATTTTGTAATGTGTGTCTCCTGGCCATGGCCTTCCAATATTTTTGGCCAAATGTTCCTTATTATTTGTTTGTTCCATATGCTTGCTTTTATCATTGGGTTTTTTGAGATCAAAGATGGTATTGGTTTTGCCTGTGGATCAACTTGGTGTGGAACAAAAATGGGATGTATGGAGGCAGGAATCTAGAGGCTGAGGTGAGCATCTACTCACCCATCTATTCGTCTACCCATTTGGTAATTTATTCATTCAACAAGTATTCATTGAGCAGCTATCCTATCTGTGGCTCAGTCCTGGGTCCTAGGGATATATCTATCAACAATGCAGATACCCTGCTTTCAAAAACATCCAATCAGTGTGAAAGGGAAACCATAGTACATAACTGGATAGAGTACCAAGGCAATTTCAGACTGTGATCAATACTATGAAGACAAGGAAGAGCAGTGGCTCTCAAAATGTTCCCACACTGGAAGCCTTAGTACAACCTGGGAACTTAAGAGTAATCTAAATTCTCAGGATTCACCTAGGCCTATTAAACTAGAAACTCCAGGGGTAGGGCCCAGCAATCTGTATTTCAAGCCCTCTAGGTAAATCTGATGCATGTTTATGTTTGAGATTGACTGTCATGGGGAGTGACAGTGTGATTACCTGAGGTAGTCAGGGAAGGCCTCTCAGAGGAGGTGACATCTAAGTTGAGATCTCAGCATTAAGAGAAATCTAGCCATGTGAGCCTAGAAATGTGTGTTTTAGGCAGAGGGCATGGCAAGTGAAAAGGCCCTGAGGTAGGAACAGGGATAGGGGATTCAAGGGACTGAAAAAAAAAAAAAAAAGACCAGTGTGGCTGGAGTGTGGTATACAATCATGCAAATTTATGATAAAAAACAGTGGAGGAAACATTCTGATTGCTCTTTAGATATTCATTTTCCCATTACACTGGGAGATATAGTTTGGGATTATTAAAATAATTCACTTAAATCATAGAAGTAATACATATACACATTTCTCTGCCTTGGCCAGTACGGCTCAGTTGCTTGGAGCATTGTCTCATACACCAAAAGGTCATGGGTTTGATTCCCAGTCAGGGCACATGTCTAGGTTGTGGGTTTTATCCTTGACCCTGGTTGGGGTGTGGAGTCAGGCAACTGATCTCTCTCTCTCTTCTTCCCCTCTCTCTAAAAGTCAGTAAAAACTGTCTTTGGGTAAGGATTGAACACATTTTTTAAATTATAAATGGATTTCTTGGCCTCTTTGGAGGCTGCACCTGTCTCGGGAAGGTCACCGTGGCTAGGAGGCAAGGGACTTGGGAACTAATCCATGCTGGTCTGGGCACTGATCCTCTCTGGGCCTCGTTTCCCATCTATAAGGTTAGAACGGGGAGGGGCTGGGGGGAGTGAGTCCCAAGACAGCTGATATCCCCTTAGGAGAGGCCCAGTCCCTCTCCGACTCCCTCATCTCCTTTCCCTCTTCCTGATTCCCCCTTGAACAGACATGTCTGGGACCAGGCTGGAGGAAAGAGGCAAATGGGTTTCCTTGGAATGACCACCTATGTCAAATGGCGTTTTGGAAATGTGCTTGGAATGCACAGTAATGCTGGGAGCTAAGTCCGTGCTCTTAATGGCAGTTTTCTTTATAGTTATTGCCCTGCTGCTGAGCCCAACAGTTTTATTTCTTACAAATGGACATCTTATGAAAAGAACAGTACACAGAGCTGTAAAATCATGAATGTGGCTTTTGGACTTGACTGCAGGATTGGGGGAGAGGATGGAGACCAGACCTGGGCCTTCTCCTTTAACTTGGGTGCGTTGGCAGGCCCCTCTGAGCCTCTGTTTCCTCATCTGCAAAATGGTAATGACACCCTTTCCACGGAATTAAATAAGATGATATGTGCCAAGTGACTGGCACATAGTAGGAGCTCAATATTTGTCAGTGCTTGTCTTGTATCCCTCCCTTGGCAGTGGAGAAATGGCTATACTTCATAGGCAGCTGGCAAGCCCTCCTGCTCACAACTTTCAGTCTGTTTCTTGTGCAGTAAGTAGGCACCAGCAGTGGAGAGTCTCCAGACCTGCAGTGTTATCTCTTCCCCACGCTGCTTCAGGTGAAAGAGGGCTGGTGGTCGACGACAGCTTGTGTATTCAGGGAGGCTGTAGAACATTCTGTCGAGCAAACAGAAAAGCTCATTTGTCTTTTGTCTCCACAACCACACAGTTCAGAAGGGACACGCTTCTCCTACCTGACTTCTTGCTCCTCTGAGCTTGGCTCCTAGACTCCCCCTCTGCTTCACCCTCTGGAATGCTGGGGCTGCCCTAGTTCCTCCCTCTTACCAGGCTTCCCTCAGCAAGAGCATCCACCATGAGGGTGCTACTGGCCACTCCCACTTGGCCTGCTTCCCCTACTTTGCACTGGACACCACCACCTACATGTCCACAGGCCCTGCCGGCTCAGCCTATCCACCACGGCACCCACCTTCCTTCTACGCTTGCTCCTTCTCTTTGGGTCTCAACCAGAGGCACCCACTCCCAAGTCCATTCTGGGTCTCGCTCTTTTCCATTTCACATCCCAACATTCTTCAGGTCCTGTCTGTGTTTTCTCTCAGGTCTCTCTCAAAATGTCTTTCCACTCAGATCTGCCACCACCACCTGGGGAAGGCCCCCCTCCTTTCATGTGGCTGCAGCCAGGGGGTCAGTTCTAGAACACACTCCACACTGGGTCAGCCTCAGCTCCCAGGCCTGCAGTCCTGAGGACAGGTGGGGGAGAAATCTGTGATCACCTCCAGAGGCTGGGGATGGGGCCAAGCAGGGGGGTAATGAGCCCAGGTCTTTGAGAAAGACAAACAAACAAATAAATAAATAAAACAATCCCACCCCCAGCCTTTCATTTTGGTACCACCATGTATTAGCTATGTGATTTCTGGCAGTATTTCAAATCTCTGGGGAGCCCAATTTCTTCATTTCTGAAAAGGAGACAACAGTTCTCATCTCAAAAAGGTGCCATGAAGTTTAGATGAAACTATAAATGTGGTAATGGTACACGCTTGACGAATGTTAGGCGCTTTCCCCCATCCTCCACTCTGTAACAGTACTTTGTAGTTCTGAGAACCTTTTCTTAGAAAATGTTGATCGATCCAGTCATTCACAACCTTTGCTGTGTGCCTGTTGTGAGCTGGGTATAGTGTAGTGCTAGGTGCTGGGTGCTGGGCTACAGTGGAAAACAAGTCAGATTTAGTTCCATCTCCCCTGGGGTTTATCTGGGGAGACAGATAAAAAACAAACAAGAAACAAGCAAATAATATATATAATATCTGGGGGTATTAAGTGCCATGATGAAAATTCAAGCACAGTAAGATAGTTATCATAGGGACTGGGGAATCCATGGAGCTTAGAGATCAGTGGGAAACAGAGTCAACAAAGAAGTCAAAGAATAGTTATTTATTTATTTAATCTATACTTGAGGACATTTTTAATTGATTTTTAGAGAGAGTGGAAAGGAGGCAGAGTGATAGAGAGAGAGCAACATAGACGTGAGAGAGATGCATCAATTGGTTGCCTCCCACATGAGCCCCTACCAGGGCCAGGTATTAAGCCTGCAACCAAGATACATGTCCTTGACCGGAATTGAACCCAGGATCCTTCAGTACGCAGGCCAATGTTCTATCCACTGAGCCAAACTGGCTAATGCAAGAGGCCAAAGAATAATTAAAATAATTTACTGATGGTGGTAAATGATGAGAAGGAAGTAAGCATGGTTATGGGAAACCACAGGCAGGCTGAGAGAATTAAACATGAAATGTTTGATGATAAATGACAGGTGCCCATGAGCTATTCTTTTGCCTCATCGCTCTCTTTCCTGTATCTTTAATTTTTTTCTCTAATGGATCCCTCCCATCAGCATTTATACATATTCAAGTCTCTTTTTGCTTGGAACACACTTCTCTACCCCAAACCCTAAGCCTTCTTCTGTCTGTGGTCCTACTGTAACCCCCTCTAAGAAAACTTTCCCAAAGAGTTGTCTACACTTCTTATTCCACTTCCCCAATTCATTCTACTCATTTCAGTTTTGTTTCTGCCCCCAGAAGAGTCCCAGAAATTACTTTCTATGAAATTACCAATGATCTTCCTCATCACTGAATCCTTTGAGTTTCATCCTATCTCTTGGCCACATTCAATATCACTCTCTCTAAGCTCCAATATACCACCTCTGCAAGGTTATTTTCCCCAACTGTCTGCTTACACTTTCTCAGTCTTCTTTGCTGACTTTTTCTTTTGTTGGTTTCCAATGTTGAGTATCCCAAGAGTCCATGCTGAGTCCCCTTTTCTTCTATCCCTTAACATTATCTCTGAGAAATGGTCCAGTCTTCTTAATTTATATCCTCAGCTTAGTTTGCTACCTGAATTCCTGGCCCATGTTCTCAGTTTATTCTTGGATGCCTCCACTTGAAAGTCCCATGCTCATCTTAGACTCAACAGGTATAGACTGGCATCCACCATAACCTTCCCCCACTAATCCTGCTTATTTAATCTTACCATCTCGGTGAGTTTCATTACTGTCCATCGATTCTACAAGCCCAGCCATGGCATTCACCAGTTCTCCTTGGTCCTTACACCACCCTCTCCCCCTCATATCTGCTGGTCATCAAGTCCAGTCAGTATTCTACTCGCTATTAGATTTGTTGCTCTCTCACCAACTCCTCTGCCCCCTTCCCCAGTCCAGGCCTCTAGCATCTCTTGCCTGAACAATTGCATAGTCTCCTGCCTTTTCCCACCTGTGTCTCCATCCCTCTGATCCCTCCTGCACACAGCAATCAAATAGATCATCCTAAAATGCAAATATGATGGTGTTCACTCTCCATTTTGAAACTCTTCAAAGCTCTTCATTGTCAGCGGATAAAAACCAGACTCTCCATTGCACCTAGGCCCTGTGGGCTTAGTCATGACCTATTTTTGAAAAAATATATTTTATTGATTTTTTACAGAGCAGAAGGGAGAGAGATAGAAAGTCAGAAACATCAATGAGAGAGAGACATCAATCAGCTGCCTCTTGCACGCCCCCTACTGGGGATGTGCCCGCAGCCACCGTACATGCCCTTGCCGGAATCGAACCCGGGAGCCCTCAGTCCGTAGTCCAATGCTCTATCCACTGAGCCAAACCCGTCTGGGCAGTCATGACCTATTTTTCTGCCCCCATTGCTCGTCCATCACACTAGGCTCAGTCCAGGTCCCTGGACCTGCCAAGCTCTCTCTCTTGCCTGGGACCTTTCCAATGCCCTTCTTCCCAACTGGTGTTCTCTTCTTATCCTCTTCCCCACTGGCTGGCTGAGAGGGCAAGGCAGATGAGCTGCTCCAATGCCTTCTTTTGTAGATGCATACCCTAAAGTCCAGAGGGAAAGGGTGACTTACCGAAGGTCCCCAGCAAGTCCAATGTGTTTCATACTAAGCCATCTCCTCAGCCATCATGGGAAGGAAACTTGGCATTAGCTTGGACCTTTCTTCAAAGATTCAGGCTCTTTTTGCTGCTGAAATCAGAAAATGAGATAATGGTAAGCTTTGCCAGGAAAGGGTTGGAAATAACGCAGGGTCTCTCTGTCTTTGCCTGGGATTTCCAAAGCTGAGGCCCTGGCAACACCCTTGCTTCTCAGCTCTTCCCTGGCCCCACCTCCAATACGGACCCCTCACCTGCCAACACTCCTGTCTGCTCCCTCTCACCTAAAATAGCTTGAGTCTCTCAATGGCTATTGGTACAGCTTGGCTGGGAGTAGTCAGGCAAGGTGTCAGATCCTGGTACCCTGAGCGATGAGGAAGGGCTGATGGCAGGCCAGGATCAGCCAGTGAACCCTTGGCCACAGACTGGGCTGTAAACCAGGTCACAGACTATCCCTAGGCTGTGCCTGACCTTGACTAAGTCCTGCCCTGGTCACTGACTAGAACTGCAGTTGTGACTCATGGTAGCTGACTTGGGGCAAGCCTGTCCTCTCAGGGGAGGGCCCGAATAAGTTTTTCTGGGAAAAACAGACCCAGGACTACCCTCTGGTTTTGTGATATTTATGGGTTTTGAGTCGTAGGCTGCCGAAGGGCCAGGCTCAAAGGACTGCAGTAAAATCACGTCTGGCAGAGCTTCCCAGCCAGGTTAGCTCCCAAATCATGGAGAGATTATTCCTGCCGATACCCATCAAGCTGCGACTGAGAGCATTTCTATGAGAAGGTGCTTTAACGACTCTTCAAGGATTTGGCGCCTAATGACGCACACATCAGGGGACGATTTAATCTTTCCATTCTAAAGCCCTCGCAACAAGGAGATCAACTTCAGAATCCAAATTCATCCTGACATAAAAATGTGAGCTCAAGACAGTCCCCCGTCACCGCTAACGGTCTGGGGCTAATCGCTGTGGTCTCCGGAGGGTTTAGGAGAAGCTAAGGGAGGGTGGCTGTCCAGATGGCATCCGGAGCCATGCTGGGCTGTCCCCTATGCGGACCCTGGAACTGGCTGACAGTAGTGACATCAGAGGATAAGAGAGTAAGGTTTAGTGTGGGGGAGTAGAAAGCCTTGCTTCCTGTGGCTGGCCCATCCCCTGCAAGGTGGACCTCCTCAAATCTTTCTCTAAGAGGAGTTAGTGATAAGCAGATGGCCCACAGCCACTAATAGTGGGCCCTGTAGGTGCCAGAAAAATCCTGCTTTCGGGCCATAGATGACACAGTGAGAGCCTATGGGAGCTGCTCTGGAGAAAACCCAAAGAAGGCTGCAGCAGGTGACCAGGCATGTGTGGGATGGATCACCATCCTTAGAACCGGCTCAGGGTGGGAGCTGGTGGTTCGATCACGGGCTCCTCTTCCTCCCGTCCATACCTTGCTGCTGGCTGGGGTCTCACCCATCTGCGGGCCCAGCTCACCATGAAAGTCACGTCATATTCATCTCTCAACCACGGAATCTGGCCCATGTCTTCCTCTGCAAAGATTTTCTGTTTGCTGCACAAAATGATTGATGACATTGTAGGGGAAATTATAGGCTTTGACTGGAACACATAGAGCCACTAATTTCCAAAGGTAACATATTTTGTAATAATTAGATGGCAAAAAACTGGGAATGATGAGAAGAAAACTCAATCAAGCCTTGGTCGGTGTATAATATAATCGTTTATACTAAATTTATGCCCCTACTATACTGTGCAGCCAGGGAAGGTATGAGATAAAGTAATGGGACCCTTTTCCCATTTTTTTCTTTCTAATAAAAGAAGATAACATTCTTCAACAAGACACAAAAGGCTTAAAGAAAAAAATTAACATATTTCACTATAGAGATTTACAAAAAAAAACTTTATAAACTTCTATATACAGGGCTGAAGGGAAAGGAAAGCAGAAACCAGGAGAAGATACTGCAGCACGTACCACAAAGAGCCACATATAAGAAGAGTTTCTGCACACCTGTAACCAAAGGCACAGAGGCAGCAGGAAAGTAGACAACGGTGTGGCCAGGTACCTTGTAGAAGAGGAAACGCTGGGCCACAGTGGGGGGCACGGAGATGTGTGGCTCGGATGGAGCTTCAGGAGAGCCTCCAGTGGGAAGAAGCACTGATGGACAGCCTCAAGCTAGAGTATCTTTGGACTCACTGTGGTGGCCATGCTTCCCTTGGCTGTTCCCAGTCAATGCTGAGCACAGGGGGCCCTTGAACCAGGCCACCTTGGCAACTCCCCACCGGTCTGGCTGGAGCTTTCTCAGCAATGTGCTGCGGCACACACAAAGCCATTCAGCCTTAGTCACACGAAGAAACCGCACATTGAAATGTGATACTATTCCCAACATATCACACTGACACAGCTTTTTGACAGGTCGTGAATATCTGGTCAGGTGAGGGGGTACAAAATGAATCTGTCCCCCTTATTGCGCCCATGTCAAGAGTATAAAACATACATACAAGGTAGGCAAAGGAGGTTTAGAGTGTGAGTCCACAAAACACAAGGTTTATTCTTGTACTGTTATTTATTAAGTCTTGTATTGTTTTTCATACCAACAACTATAAACCTACATTTGCTCCACCCCTGTATTCATTGAATCAGCGTTTTGCCTCCAGGGATCTCTTCTATAGAATACATGCATATATGTACAAAAAATGTGTTATGTTCAGGGTGCCATTGTTTATATGCGTAAGGGACTTGGAAATAACCTAAATGTGCACTAATAAGGAACATTTACATCAATCATGGGCACCCACACAATGTAATTTGCAGCTGTTTAAATGAAAAAGGTCAAGCTGTATGACATGAAAAGATGTCTGTGATGCCAAGCTCTGTAAAAAAGAGCAAAACTGAAGGAAATATTGAGTAATGCCCTTTAAGTAGGGAAACCCTTCATTAAATGCACTTATATACATACAAATTGGTGAATAAGGTAGGCACTAAATTGCTAAGGTTGTCTTCCAGAGAAGAAGGAGACTGAGGCTAGGAAGCCCTCAGATTTTAGTGTTTCCTTCTTTATTATGGAGGTGGTTCACAGTGCTCATGGATTCTTGTTTTTAATTAAAATGAACAATACAAAAGAAGAAAGAAAAGGCCCCAGAACTTCACGGCCAAAATGAGTATTGACCCCTGCGGGAGGTCATGTCCATGCTCCAGTCAATCAGTTCACAGTGTTTGGACTTACCTGGGAATGGCTTTCAGTGGCTCTCATTCTTGTCTTTATCTTTCAAAGTTATTTTTATAAAAAAATGCTAACAGGAAGTGGCATTGCCTATCTTGGTCCTTATCTGATTAATTATATTTGACTGTTAATGTCTTTTTTAAAATTTTCTCTTGAGAGAGAGAGAGAGAGAGAATATTTGTTGTTTCACTTATTTATGCATTCATTGGTTGATTTTTGTATGTGCTCTGGGGATTGAACTCACAACCTTGGTGCTATCTGGCCAGGGCTGAATGTCTTTTTATTATTTTCAAAAATCCACCCCACCCCAAGCCGTGTCACTCCCCTGTCCCAAAGGCCAAATATGCTATCATTGAAGATATTGCAGGGACATATCCAAACTCTATGGCCTCAGTTTCCCCATATGTGTTGGAGAGGTTGGGTTAAATGGCTTCAGTGTCTGGCAAGTGGGTTAGGATTCCGAGGCCACTGGCACAGAGCTGTGGTTCTCCGCAGAGATTCCTGGGACAGCTGAGGAATCAGAAACCCATCCACTGGCCTCAGCCTGGCCTGCACTCAGATCTTCTCTGCCCCTCCAATGCCACATGATCCCAGGGAGCCACCAGGCTGGGTGAGTGTGACCTGTGTCTATGTCCTTCCCCACCCACATGCCCAAACTGCCCTCGCTTTACAGTTCTGTACTGATTCTTTTATGGTATCAACCTGTATGGATTTCCTTTGCAATTTCTCTGTAGATTGTATGGCTTGTAGAAGTCAAAACAGCCACTTTGCCCTGCGTCCAATAGGATCAAGGTCTTCACAGATATCAGGAAACACAGAGACATGGAACCGACATAACTACAGACTCATAAACTCTGAGACAAACCCAAAATAGCAGGGTCCTCAAAATAATAAATCTTAAACCTGGACTGTCTAACAAAGACCATCTTATCCTTGGCCTGTGTAGTGATGATCTGCCTTTGTGAGTAGGATAAGCATGCGAAGAGGTTGCTGTTTTCACGCCTCTAACAGATTAATGTAAGTGAGCTTGGTGATTTTGCAATTCTTTGCCTTTAAATAATTGCTGTGTTTTGCATTTGGCGAGCCCGATCCTTCGGAAACCTGACGTCCTTGCACTCTTTGCAAGCAAAATTTCCTTTTTCTTTCTAAATACTTCTGTTTCCGAGCCTACCTTTGACAGATGGGCTAACTTAATACAGTAATTTGTGTTGTTTTCTCACATTGCCTATTCCAAGGTAAGAGCATTTGTGTAACGGGAGACTTGTGTTGTAGGGTGAAAAGAGAAGCTGCCCGAAGAGGGATCTCCTTTCTGGCTTTGTTTTTTGAAAACCTAGGCTCACTGGGTGTGGGGAATAACGCAAAGTGAGTGTGTGTGTGTGTGTGTGTGTGTGTGTGTGTGTGTGTGTGAGAGAGAGAGAGAGAGAGAGAGAGAGAGAGAGAGAGAGAGAGAGAATGAATTCCCAAAGACCAGGAAGGACATGTTGAAGCCTTGAAGGAAAAGGAAATGACTGGCAGTATCAGGGTCCAGAGGGCATAACTAGGAGGGACTTCCAAGGAGCTGGGTCCCCGGCTTTGGGGCTCCCAGGCTGGGCAGTTTCCTGAGTCTAACTTGTCATGGAGGGAGCATTGCCATCTGCCAACAAGGACCCCCAAGGGCTTAAAAAAGGCAGCCAGTGTGGACCTACAACCACTGGACATACAAAATTGTCTCTCTGTAAGACTCTTAGAACTAATTGGGATCTTGGGAGACGAGAAGGGACACCCAAGTATGAATTCCCTGTAGCTTAGTAAGCTGGGGACTGGGATAGATTGAGGGGAAATAAAATTATTGTGACAATTCTTGCCTTTCTGAGCTTAACATCCACTACCATTTCTTCCAGTATTTAGCACCATCTGGCTTGTATTGTCGCCCCCGCTTGTGCTCTGCTCTCCCCCAACCTCCTGTCCCCCTCACACCCTGCCCCGCTGCAGGACACACTTTGGTTTCTCTGTCTCTCCTTCCCTGACAGTAGGACCCATTTTCATATTCCAATTGTCTGCCATCCTGCCTTATACCCAGTAGGTGCTTAGAAGATGTTGGTTGAAATGAACTTGTAACTTGCTCCCAGGCCCCCAGCCAGAGCACCATGCTGTGTGTCTGGTCGATATTCAGTATGTGTTTGGAGGAAGGTGAGTGGGGTACGCCAAGGTGACCACTTGGAGGAGACAGGACGAACCTGAATGTGTAAGTTTGGGTGTGTTTATTCAAAAGCCATTAGTGACCTGGTTTAATCCCAGGAGACTGGCAAGCAAAGGGGCTTGTGCATCTGCGAGACTAGCCGTTTTATGCCAACCCTCGCGTCGGAGCCGGTGCTGCTCCATCAATTAACCCCACGCCCTTGCCTTCCATCTGTGCTTGGATCAAGACGCGCAGCGCTGCTGTGAGCGCAGAAGGTAATATTCCTCCTCCGAATGGGCCTCCTGTGCGTGGGTAACTGATGGGCTCCTGGGATCACAGAGAGATCCGAAATCAATTGCTTGCTGTCTGCACATGGTGGCCGGCCCTCCAGGAGGCTTGGAGGAGAGGAGGTGTCAGCTGTGGCTTCTCACTGGGGACACCAGCCGGTCAGACGGGTTGGGCCTGCCAAGGGCTGCCGCGAGGGCCTGTGCTCTCTCCTCAGCCATAGCTCTGCCTCCTGGCAAAGAAATGAGTCCTGATTGGTGCCTGGGGCCACCAGGACACCTGTCGAGTGGTTAAAACAAGCCGTTTTAAAAGATGATGTCTGGCCAGTGTAAATACGCTAGCCTCCAACTGAATTATTTTTCAAAGTTGTTTTCAAAGGAAATGCGGCTGTGGGCTACCCAAGTCCATCTGCTTCATCAGGCAGCATTAGGGTGGGCTCTGGACTCACACTGCCGAGTTCAAATCCTGGCTTCTCTGCTTGTCAACTGTGAGCCCCTGGGCGTAGTTAGCTTCTCTGGGACTCAGTTTTCCATCTGTAAACTGGGGACAATATTAATACTTAACTCATAGACCCTGGTGGAGGGTTAGCTGAGCTCATCCTTGGCATGATGTTCAGCTTAGTCTGGATGCCCTGTGTCAGTTCCAGTGGGCACACTGGTGTGTTGAAAGATTGATTCTGGAGATGTCTGGTCTCTGTTTGTGTCTGTCTCCTTTGCCAGACTAACAGCTCTATGAGGGCTGTGGCTGTCTTGTTTACTGCTGGCCCCTCAGAATTTGGCATTGAGTCTGGTTCAGAGAAGGCGCACAATGAGTACCTGTTTCAGGGAGAAGAGGAGAAAGGTGATATGGGCATGAGGCAGGGACTCAGAGAGGGCGGGGCAGTCCTGGGAGGTGTGGGGTAGCAGGAATCAGGTCAAGGCTACACTGGGGTGAAACCCCAGAATAGGCCTCCAGGGGCCAGCCATAGACCCTGTGTGTAGATAGGAGATCTCAGGCAGTTTTCTCACTCCTGGCACACCGAGTAGGGTAGCAGACCCAGGCCAGCTCAGCACAAGCATCTTTTTGGCTGGGTCAGAGTGACCACATGGCTGGACATCATTGTGAGCAGCTGGGCAGGTCTGTGGCAAGCAGGGAGCGGTGCCAGCTACAGGGTGAACCGACTACTCAGACAACCAGCAAGGGCATCTGGGAGCTCACACCAGCTTTGGAGTCATGAATATGGATACAGACTCCATTCTTCACTTTGTGACCTTGGTAAATTATTTAGCTCCTAAGCCTCAGCCTCCTCATCTGTAAAATGGGAACTGTAATGCCAGCCTCACAAGATGTGTGATTGGGGTGAGGCATATGCATCAATGTCTAGCATAGTAAAGAGCAGATGCTCAATAAACACTGCTTCTCTGCCACCCTCCCTGTTGGGGATCATTGAAAAGGCAATAACTTTTTTGTTGTTGTTGTTCTACTGGAAAGCAGCAAAGTGCTTTGAAGATGCCTCTGTTTGGGAGAGATGAGGGACTGACCCACATATTCACAGTGGGAATGCAGTGACTATTGTGGAGTATGTGGAGTGTTTCGGTTTCTGCAGCTTCCTCAAGTAGAAAATAAAGCCGGCACCAGCTTCTGACAGGCCCTGTAATTACCTCTCAGTGAATCAAGCTGAGGTTTGTCTTTGTGCCCAAGGTTGGTGTGGGCTGCACTACCGCTCACCTTCCACACCCCCATTTGAAGGCAGAAGCTAATGATGATACATGGCGCTGTCTGGCTGAAGCGAGTAGGCTTGCCTGCGGCAGGGCGGCACAGTGGCCCCCTTCTCTGTGGCAGCGGTAGGAGATTCAGAGATGGCATGGCTCCCGTGATCAGAGGGCCCAGCTACTTTATTATTGAAAATGAATGAAGTCTAGGGATATACACTAATGCTCTGCTGCCGACCACCTGTGATTCTCACGGCAGTGGCGAGTGTATTTTTCTTTTAGAGTTTTTGTTAAAAGTGATTTCCAAGGGAGGGGGGGGAGTTGTGTACATTGAGGATGTGTCTTGAAAGGGTATCTTTTTTACTCTGTGGGGGCAGAGGAGGGAGCCCAGGCAGGTTCTACCATTAATAGGGCTGTGTGTGTACTGAGGCTGTTAACTCTTCCAAAGGGGGATTCTAAGTACCAACTCTCTGATCAAGAGAGTCCATCCATCCATTGACCCATTCTCCTATCCATCCATGGATTCATGCATCCATCCATTCATCCATCCATTCACCATGATTCCAACAAGTATTTATCAAACACCTTTCTCAAAATTTAGAGATAGTAATAATAACAACTATAACAACAACCTCAGCAGCTAATGCATATAGAAGTGGATAATGTGTACTTACTATAAGTCAGGTTCTGGGTTAAGCACTTTACATAGTTGATTTGATCTTTACAACAATTCTGAGCTAGGGACTATTCGTATTTTACCCTCACTTTATAGTTGAGGAAATAGAGGCTAATAGAGGGTAAGTGACTTACTTAACATTTCATTCTAATATTTAGCAGATCCAGGAGTTGAATTGAGTCAAGTTGATTTCAGAGTCCATGCCTTTACCCACTAAACCCCACTGCCTTTTAGTTCACCTAGACCAGTGGTCGGCAAACTCATTAGTCAACGGAGCCAAATATCAACAGTACGATTGAAATTTCTTTTGAGAGCCAAAATTTTAAAACTATATAGGTAGGTACATTGTTATTAACTTAATTAGGGTACTCCTAAGCTGGCCTTTGCTAAAAACTCAAGGGGCCAAAGAGCTGCATGCGGCTTGCGAGCCGCAGTTTGCCGACCACTGACCTAGACCATGTGCTCAATGAATAAACTTAAAAATGAAGCATGTCCATACCTGGCTGGTGTGGCTCCATGACTGAGTGTCCACCCATGAACCAGAAGGTCAGGTTCAATTCCTGGTCAGGGCACATGCCTGGATTTTGGGCTTGATCCCCAGTAGGGGGTATGAGGAGGTAGCAATCAATGTTTCTCTTTTAGCATTGATGTTTCTATCTCTCTCCCATTCTCCCTTCCTCTCTCTGAAATCAATAAAAACATATTAAAAACATTTAAAAGATTATTTAAAAAATGAAGCATGTCTTCAAAAAATTAAATATAGAATCATTGTTTGATTCAGAAATTCTATTTCTGAGTATACACCCAAAGGAATTGAAAGCAGGGTTTCAAAGAGATATTTGTACACCTATGTTTGTATTTATAGCAGCATTATTCGCAATAGCTAAAATGTGGAAACAACCCAAATGTCTATCGACGGATGAATGGATACACAAAATGTGTTATATCCATACAGTGGAAGATTATTCATCCTTAAAAAGGGAAATTCTGACACACGCTACAATACAGATGAACCTTGAAGGCATTATGCTAAGTGAGATAAGTCAGACCCAAAAGGACAAACATTGTACGATTCAGAGTACATGAGGCCCCCAGAGCAGTCAAATTCATAGAGATGGAAAGTAGAGTGGTGGTTGCCAGAGGCTGGGGGAAGAGGGAGAAATGTCAAGTTTGTATTTTATGAGTACAGAGTTTTAGAAGGGGAAGATGAAAAATTCCTGGAGAGGGATGC
Organism: Antrozous pallidus; assembly: GCA_027563665.1. NCBI lineage: Eukaryota > Metazoa > Chordata > Mammalia > Chiroptera > Vespertilionidae > Antrozous > Antrozous pallidus. Next base: position 74,858,438 of record CM050518.1, read on the forward strand.
TGGTGATGGTTTCACAAGCATGTGAATGTACACTGAAAAATGGTTGGGCTGGCAGCTCTGGGGGTGTGGCTCAGTTGGTTGCAGCATCATCCCATCCACCAAAAAGTCAAGGGTTTGAGTCCCAGTCAGGGCACGTGCCCAGGTTTCAGGTTTAGTTCCTGGTAAGGGCCCAGATGGGAGGCAGTCAGCCGATGTTTCTTCCTCACATCAGTGTTTCTCTGTCTCCCTCTCCCTTCCTCTTTCTCTAAAGTCAATAAAGACATAACCTCAGGATAACATGGTTAAACTGGTATATTCTATGTTACATATATTTTAAACCATAAAAATGACACATTTCCATGGCTTTCGGTATATCAGCAGATTGTGCAACCATCACCACTCTGTAATTTCAAACATTTTATCACTTTCCACAAAGAAACTCTGTATCTGTTAGCAGTCACTCCCTACCCCCCTCCTCTTCTCCCCTGGAAAGGCACAAAGGGCCTCTTATGGAATGATTCCATGTTGTGAAGTGTACAGACCAGGCTAACCCCGTCACAAATTTTAAAGAAGATTGCGCTGAGAATTTGCATTTTTGTATGTTTCTTCTTGGTGAGGAAGATGGGAGTACATGGAGCTATTTGCATTCTTTCTTCTTGATGATTTCTCATCAAAATCAGCAGCACTTGCCTGGGGAAGCGGTGTTGTCTGGGCCTTGGGTGAAACAGAGGAGAAGGTCAAGTGTGAGAATCAAATCAATAGAATGAACCATGGTGAACTTCCACCATGTTCAAGGTGATGGTGAGTCAGGACTGTCCATATCAGGAATAGCTAACTGAAGCGAGGTTGCTGAGCCAGATCAATAGAAGACTCAGGGACATTCGAAGGGCTGCCGCAGAGGGAAATGAGGGATCACGGACACAGTGGGAATCTTCGGAAGCTCACAGATGCGGATCTAACTAACTTCTGGCTCTGCCACTTAGTACCCACCATACCTTGGGTTTATTTACCTAGCTGAGTATCAGTTTCCTCTTTGGTAAAATGGAGATAATTACAGAGTTGTATAGTAGGATTAGTGAAATAATTAATTCTTAAAGTCTATTTGATTCCCCTCCTCTATGTGCCTGCTGAGGGCAAAACTGTCACTGCTCATTATAAGGTATTTTTTAAATGCCTGTTGATGGCCTTTTTCAAGCATGGGGCAGTCATATGGAAGAAGACAGAGCCATCAATTTGTAGAGGTAGGTAGATGAGTGACTACTGCCTAAGGTAAGATTTGCTGCCTTATTGGAAACATAAAAACAAATAAAAGGCCCTGGCTACTATTGTTCAGTGGTTAGAATGTCGGCCTGTGCACCAAAGGGTCAAAGGTTCGATTCCCAGTCAAGGGCATGTACCTGGGTTGCAAGTTTGACACCCTACCCCCCCCCCCCCAGCTCCCCTGTAAGGGTGCATGCAGGAGGCAAGTAGTCAATGTGTCTCTTTTACATCATTTTCCCCCCTCTTTTTCTCCCCCTCCCTCCCTTCCAATGGAAAAAAATACCCTTGGGTGAGAATTAACAACAACAACAACAACAACAACAACAACAACAACAACAACAAAAGGGACTAAGAGGCCCCTGAGAAAGCCGTGGATGGCCGGGTAGGCCTAGGGACACTCTCACTCAGTAGGTCATTCACGCTAGGTCTTTTAAGGGTGACTAAGAGTTCAAAGGGGAAGAGAAGTACAGGTACTGTAGGTGAGAGGAATGAAAACAGTGCCTTTCGGGATGGCAAGAGGTTTGGAGAGGTTGCCTGTGGAAACCTGGGGGCAGGAGTGGTGGGAGATGGGGTCAAGAGGCGAATCAGGCTAGACAGGGAAGAAGCTCAAGTGTTAGGCCTGACCTTTGTCAGCATGGTCTTTATCTCTCTTGAAAGTCTTTTGAGACTTTTAGGGAATAACATTTGGCAGAACTCTGGAGGTGATAGTGAAGGATGTGGCTTGCGTAGGACACTTGTGTGTGCTTGCTTTAAGACGAGTAGAGTTATTCAACCACAAAGGTGATGGAAAGAAGCAGCGAAAGCCATGCGCTATAGCTAACATTGTGTCTAAGTCGGTGCCTCTCCAGGCTGTCTTTGGTGAAGACCAGTTGTCACATTTTTGTTGTTGTTAATCCTCACCCCAGGATATTTTTTCCATTTCTTTTCAGAGAGAGAGAGAGTGGAAGGGAGGGAGGAAGAGAGAGAGAGACACCTCAGACTTCAACTGGTTGACTGGTTGCCTCCTTACTTCATGTATCACAGTGCGGGGGTAGGGAGCAAAACCTCAACAGAGGTACATGCCCTTGACCAGGAATTGAACCTGTGATCTTCCCGTGCATGGGCTGATGCTCCAACCACTGAGCAACATTGGCCAGGGTGACCTTTTGTGACATTTTAAAAATTATTATTTTTTTAACTTTCGATTCATCACTTAAAAAAAATGCTATTAAAATTGGTTCCCTCCAACCAAATAGAAAATGTATAGGTACAAGCCCCGAAGTCTTCTCTTGCTTTTATGTTTTATTTTGGAACAATATTGTATTTACAGAAAAGACGCAAAGATATTACAGAGAGTCTCTATATGCCCTTCTCCTTGGTTCCCCAAATGCTAACATCCTGCAGTGTGGTTTGGATCTTATTGCACATATTCAGGAGAAATTGCCTGAAGGATTCGCACCTGTAGGTGCAGGAAACCGTGCAGAGACTGCTCCTAGGGGAGGTGATTCTGCTTCAGTTCCTTGTGCTTTGAGAGTTATGTTTGCCTAACATTTAGATGGGTTCTGCCCTGCACTGTAAGAGGCTCCACTCAATGTTCTCCAAAGAGAGAGAAGTCGAGTCTGGTGATGTGTGTGTTCGGGTGGAAGGATTGAAAGGGGTGCCCCCCCCCCCCCAGCTAGGTAGACCCTTTCCTATTAGTTTGACATTAGCTGAGATAGCAGTCCTCATACCCAACGGGTCCCATTGCCCAGCCCAGGGCCCCACTGTGGCAGTGGCCCCACATTATTTGACCCACCACTCACACCTCCAGGAAGCTTGGGTTGAATTCCCTGTTTAGTTTGGGATTCCCCAGAACCTGAGGTTAAAAATTTGAGTGCAAGTAGTTTATCTGAGAGGGGATTTCAGGACCCACCTGTCGTGGGGAGCAAGGAAGACCAGTACAGGTGTATCACCGAGCATGTTGCCCCCAGGGACACGTGCACTCATTACCACCAGGGAACTCTGGGACCCAGTGGAGAGCATGTGTCTCAAAGTCATCCTGCCTGCGAGGTGAGGGAGCTGACATCTCTACACTCCTGCTTCCCGAGGCCTGATACCTCACAGGCCAGAGCTAGCGCCTGTGTCAGAATCCTCAGGGAAAATGGTGTAGGTGCCAGGTGTTGGCAGTGAGGCTGGCTTATGGGGAAGTAAGTACCGTATGTTTCCCGGTATAAGACACTCCCATGTATAAGATGCCTCCCCCCCCCCCACTTTTCTAACCCAAAATTAAGAAATCAATATTTTAAGCATTTTGCTGGTTTCCCTCTTAAAACCAGCTGGTTTCCCTCTTCTTCTTTTTGTGGCATCTTAAAGAGTTGTTCTTCCTGTTTTCCACTGTCTGATCATACACTCAGTGGGAGGAGGTCCAAATTGTCTCTCTTTGGTTCTATTTGCATGCTGTTTTGTATAACTGATTGCATTCAATTTGAATTTTGCAGAGTAAGGCAATCACTTACTGGTATTTACCTTTTTATGTTTTGACATCTTTATGGGCTCAGAACGCTCTGGTCCCTGCTGTTACATCTGCGCACTCTCCACCTCCACCTCAATTAGGGCATCAGCTGATGTCGGTAACAATAAGGCTTGTGATTGGAGGAAGCCTGTTTGATAAGGGATGTGCAGCTACACACAAGCACAGCTCCCTCCTTGGCTGACTTCTGTGTATAAGACACCCCTCAATTTTCAGATTTTAGAAAAAATTGTGTCTTATACACGGAAAAATACAGTAAGTACTGAGACAGCATGGGGCGGGCTCTGCTGGTTCCTGTGCTTTGGGCTTCCTCTGCACTATGCTGTCCCCACATACCTTATAGAGTCAAACTTGGCCCTTGGCCAGATGTCTCCCCTCTGGGTTTCCAACCCCTGATACTCACAGCTTTTCTTCTCTCTTTGGGGAGAAGGCAGGGACCCACCTGCCCTCCTTTCTGGATGGGCTTTTTCCTTCTTGTGAATGGTGAGTGGGCCCACATTCTCCTTTGGCAGCCGCCATCTCCACCACAGACACCCCATGTGACTTTGTCTTGTGGAGAGAACCATCCCCTTTTTCTCACATGGAGATAGCTTTCCTTTTCACCAACTTCAGATTTCTTTGTTCATTTCCCATGGTAGATCCAAGTAAAGGCATTGACCTAATTCAAAATGCAAATACAACTAATTCTCTCAAAGATATTCTCAATGTATTATCTTGGGGGGGGGGGTAGGGCATTTAAACTTATGTGTATGGAATTTAATACCTGTTATGAAACATAGCAGGAAGAAGCGGCTGCATTATTCACTTGGTTCAAAGATCATTTGTGTTTCCCCAACATTAACTTCCTGTATTTAAGCTGACAAACCCCGGATAAATGCAGCAATTTCTTCACATTTCACCAGTGATGAGCTCTTTACTTTGAACAGCAACAATTGCATTTCTCATTCACTTGTCCACACTGATCCTTGGAGTGTTTTGCTAGGACCTGTCATAGCTCCTGTAAGAGACTGAAGAAGAAAGAAACACGTGACTGTAGTTTCCTCCTGGAGACAGGGGTGCTGCTCAGCGGGTCTTGAATAAACCTCACTGGGCTGTGGTGGACGCTGCTGCTTGGGCATGGGATGGGCAGGGTAGGGGAGGCTTTGGTGGGAAGCCGAAGAGGAGATTGGGGACGTTAGAAGGTCTCTAGAGTGCAAAGAGGGAAGCAGGGATTCTAAACCAACCGCTCTTAAATGACTTCACGTGACTTGAGCATCACTGGCTGATTGAGGTCAGAGACAGGTCCCCAGTGTTACCCTAGTTTCATTGTGGGAAGTCGCAGCTTCTTGAATGTTACAGTGTCTGGCTGTTGGCCAAGCCATTTGCACTTACTTTAAAAAATATATATTTTTATTGATTTCAGAGAGGAAGGGAGAGGGATAGAGAGAGAGAGGGGGAGAGAGAGAGGGAGAGAGAGGGAGAGAGAGAGAGAGAGAGAGAGAGAGAGAGAGAGAGAGAGAGAGAGGGAGAGAGAGAGAGAGAGAGAGAGAGAGAGAGAGAGAGAGAGAGAGAGATGGTAAGAGAGAATCGTTGATTGGCTGCCTCCCGAAAGCCCCACACTGGGGATTAAGCCCACAATCTGAGGAATGTGCCCTCACTGGGAACTGAACCATGACCTTCTGACTCATAGGTTGATGCTCGACCACTGAGCTATGCCATCTGGGTGCTCTGTGCTTCTCTCTGGGCACATAGCTAGATTGTGTTTCCCGAACCCTCTTGCAGTCAAGTGTGACTATTTACTTATTCTAGCCCCTGGAATGTGAATGGAGTGATGGGTACCACTTCCCAGACAGACCCAGACCCAGAAAAGCCTCCCATCGGGGTCTTCCATCCTCGTTGCATTGATGCCCTACAAGGGAGCATGAGCATCTAGGAAGCTACACGATAAGACGGCTCTGCCTCCAAGAGAAAAGGAGCCCGGTTCCCTGAATCACCACCTGGAGGGGGAGCTCTCTGCTGACCTGAGAAACCTCTTTCATCTTCAGGTGAAGAGAAATACATTTATATTGGGCTTGAACTACTACATATAAATATTGCACAGCCGCTGATACGATCTTGGCTGATCTATCAGGGTCTGGCTGCAGAACAGAAGGCATCAGCATTAGAGCCTGTGTTCTCATCCCCATCTCAGAGCCTGCTCCTGGAGGCTCCCAGACTGGGGTGATGGGTACAAGCAGTGGGCTGGGAGAGCAGGTGCTAAGACAGGATTTCGGAGCCAGATCATCTGCTGCCTGGCTGCAGTGAGGGTCGCATCCCTGGGGGTAGGCGAAGCACACAGAGCCCCTGCCTTAAGAAGACGTCCCCCAGTGTGAGTCGGAAATGTGTTCTAAGGAAGGGAAAGGACCAGGCGACCCAGCTGTCAGGACTTTGAGAAATGGGGACAGACGGTATCTATAAGCTCAGGGGAATTGGATGGCTATTGCTAACCCAGGTGACACATTGGAAAAAGATAAGGAAAGACTTTGAGTGATTCGTGGGCCATTAAAAGCAAAGTGTGAAAAGCCAGAGGCCCTCCTTGGTAACAAGGAAAGGAACTCCCCTGGTTTCAAACCTGGGAGGGAGGTGAGCTGAGGCTCAAGCTCAGAGCTTCATCATGAGAGAAGCAGAGAGAGATTTCCAACATAGTCCTCCTGCTGCGCCACAGCCAGAGCCCTGGCTGGGGAAGAGTGGGACCATGACACGTGGGACAGGGACTTCTGAGTTGATGCACCTCCAAGTCTTGAACCCCCAGGTTTCCCTAAACTGCCTGAGTCTGCAGAAGCTTCCATCCTTCGGGGCCTCGTTCTCCTCTCAGGCTCTGCATCATACCCCCTCTGGCCAGCATCCACAACTAGGGCTCAGTCTCAGTGAACCTAGCAGGGGAGCCTGGCGAGTGCCTGCGGGGCTGAGTCCTGGGTGTGCTGGGTCCAAAGAGAGAAATATAGAGCAGATATAAGGAGTTTATAAGGTGTGAGTACTCCCCTGGGACATGATGGGGGGGGGGCAATGTGAGATTAGCAGGAATTCTAGAAGCATGAAAAGAGCCAGGCGGACAGTGGGGGTGCTCTGCCCAGATCTCCATGCAGGACTGCTGGACTCTTCCCCTGGCGGCTAGGGGTGCTGCTGGATGTCAGCCTCTGGAGGAAGGGCGTCGCCTCTCTCTGGGTCATGTGTCCTTTCCAGGGCAGCCTGTACTGGCACGGGTACATGGAAGCCCCGCTGTGAAGGCCAATTTCAGAGAGCCTCATGGAGTCAGCTGAGGCTTTAATCACCATCCAGCTTCCATCCCTGCCCAATCCTGCCTCCTTCCCAGGAGCATGGGCTGGTCTCTGTCTCTGAGTCTGCGTCCTGGGGAGTCCAGCCTGCTACAACCTGCCCAACACAGCATCTCTCCCTCCAGTGACTGTCACTGTGTAAGGGCCTTGCATGAAGAAAACCCTGGACTCCTCATCAATGCAGAGAGATGCCCACACAGTGAAAGGCAGACTCACAGCCCCAGCTCATGCGCACTCTGGAACTTGTGCTCACTGAGATTATCTGAAGTCATACCGAAGCTGATCACATACATTGTAATCATGGACTCATGCACCCACTTATGCGTCCACACATCCACCACACATTCATACCCACCTGCACGTCTCTTCCTTCTAAACTCACTGACGAGTGCTTCACGCAGGCAGGGCTCAGTGTGAGGCATGGGAGGGTGAGGAGAGGTGTGGTACGACATGAACAGGACTCAGAGCTTGTCCTGAAGGATCTCATTTCTATTAGTTTACCGTTTTTCCAGGCTAGGGCAGGAGGCAGCCACATTTCCAGGTTCAGGGAAGTGTGAGCAGGGTAACTTAGGGAGCTCCATGCGTCTGGAAGACAGAGGGTCCATGCTTCCTGTCTTCCCAGAGGAAGGCAGAGTCTGGCCTTGAAGGGTGAGTAGGAGTTTTGCAGGTGGTAAAAGGGAGGTCAGCAGTGCATCTGTTAGAGAAAAAGATCACCTTTAAAGCCTAGGATGAGAGATAGATTTCTTTCCCTGAGATGGGGATGTTGAGAGAGAGAGAGAGAGAGAGAGAGAGAGAGAGAGAGAGAGGAGGCTGGGAGGATGGACAGGAGAGTGTCCCATTGGGCTGTTTGGACTTTACCCTGTGTGTGGTTGGGGTCAGAGGCAACCCTCAGGGGGAGGGGAAAAGGGGATTAAATACAATATGAAGAATGGACAATGCCCACAGGACCTCACCATGCTTTCTCACCTCTTGTCCCAGCACTATGCTGTGACTACGTGGCCCAACATAACATTAGACACTGTGGGCATTCAAGTCACACCATGGATTCACTTTAGTGTCACATTTCACCCGTTTGAAATATGTTTTTATTGATTTTAGAGAGGAAGGGAGTGGGAGAGAGATAGAAACATCAATGATGAGAGAGAATCATTGATTGGCTGCCTCCTGCACACCCCACCCTGGGGATCAAGCCCACAACCAGGGCATGTGCCCTGACCGGAAACTGAACTGTGACCTCCTGGTTCCTAGGTTGATGCTCAACCACCGAGCCACGCCGGCTGGGCTCACCCGCTTGATACGTGAAAGATTTTTGAACTGAGTCTTGGCTCATATATTTTTTTCTGGATTCCATTGTCAGATTGGGCCCACCACCTCAACGTGGCAAGATCTTCCTAAAACCTGATTCTGTCATTCAATGAGTGTGGGAGAAAATGAATCCTAACAGTTTAAGGCTGAATCCCCTGGTTTTGAGCAGCTCTTCAGCCTCTTTTAGAACGGTCTGATTGCTCAAGGTTGGTGTGAGTGGGGAGCGCATAGGGGACCATTAAGGGAAATGTCTTGTTCTGTAATGATTCTGTGGGAAGTTGAGACTGGATGTGTGTGTGTGTGTGTGTGTGTGTGTGTATGTGTGAGTGTTATAGAACTGAAGCCCAAAAGGAAGAAAAAGAAGGAGAGAGAGAGCTATGAAGCAGGTGAGATGCCCAACCTGCATCATTGATCTCAATGTCTGAGTGAAGATTCAGGTTAGTTGTTATTTTCAAGGCCAGTTCTGTCATCTCAGCCTCGGTGCTCAGTGGGACTGAGCCAACACTCAGCGCTGCTTGCCCTCCCACCCCCCCCCGCCCTCCGAGGGGCTATGTTTCATCCTTGGCCCCAACACCCCCTGCCTGCCCCTCGGAGCTCTCAGGCAGGTGGAAGAGGCACTGGACAGTGCTCTCAGCCCTCACCCTGACTCTGCCGCCTGCTGAGTTACAGGAAGGCAGCCAAGTCCGGGGTTTGACAAAGCAGGCACTGACTTCCTATCTAGCTCTTGCTTCTGAGCCTCCGCTTCACCAGAATGATGTGGCAGTGATAACCTGTGCTTCGTATCTGCATGAGGATTAAATGATACACTTGAGCTAGACAAGCGAGCATCTGGGATACAGCGTGGTCAGAGGATGGGGTGGCGGGGACAGGCCTGCCAGGGTTCTAGCAACACAGGGGTTCTAGGAGCCCCTGGGGAGATGTTTTCTGGATCCACAAGTCTGGCTCAGAGATGGTGGGTCAAACCAGAGAGGAGCTTCTGAGCCCAGCACAGTGCCTGCTACCCAGCAAGCCCCCAGCCTCCTCACGGGCATTTCCTAAGCCTTCAGGAAAGGCAAGTAACCTAAACGACCAGAAGTCCCACAGGCTGGAGCTCCAGGAGTCCACAGCTTCCCTGCCAGCAGCTCCTGCAAGGAGAGGAGATGATCTCTCTCTGTGCAGGCACTGCTCCATCCCCACGCCAGGTGCCCCCAGAGCCAGGTGGAGCCCTGGAAGCTCTTGGCAGGTGCAGGTGACACGACTGCAGCCAGCCTGGTACCAGAGAGGGGCTTGGCAGGCACCACAGGGCATCAGAGTGCCGGCTGGGGAGCCTCAGAAATGCCAGAAGGAGGCGGGACCATGTGGCCAGGGCTCCTGAGGGGGCAGGTGGGAAGTCAGGGCGAGGTACAGGTGTTGAGGTTCTTTTGTGCTCTATATTTTTTTGTGGTAAAATGGACATAACATAAACTTGATCCTTTTAACCATTTTTAAGTACATTCAGCGGTATTAAGTACACTCACGGCATTGTACAACCATCCCCACTATCTAGTTCCAAAACATTTTCATCACCGCAAATGGAAACCCATTAGCAGTCACTCCCCATTCTCCCCGCCCCCTCTCCTCCAGCCCCTGGTAACCACCAACCTGCTGTCTGTCTCTAGGGATGTGCCTCCTCTGGACATTTCATATAAACCAATCCCTACAGAGATGGCCTTCTGGGGTTCACTCCTTTCATTCAGCGTGACCTTTTCGAGGTTCATCCCCGCTGTAGCCCTTCATTTCTTTTGAATTCCCTGCTACTCCAGCTGCACAGGTGAAAAATCAGCCCCACCCCTTCCCCTTCACAACCGACTTGCATCTGTCCGAGCCCCAGGAGGTGCCCGGGGGGGGGGGGCTGCCACAGGAGTTGTGCCTGATTGTTTCCCTTGGAGGGTGTGCGACATCCCAGGCCCAGGGCTGCAGTAACCCCGAGCGCGGCCAGGGGGCAGCACGTCCCCGCGGAGCCGGGCGCCCTCCCGGGAGCCGTGTTCATGAGGCTCTGACGGGGCTCTGAGTCCGCTGCCTTTCCGTCTGGCGTGTTTCAGACGCCTGCTCCAGCCAAACAAATGGTCCGGGCTTAATTTCGGAGAAGTCGTCAAGAATTGCTGAACCAGTTTAATTCTAAAGCACATATTTGTACGGGGCTTCAAAACTCACACCCAGGAGCTCCATCACCAGTGGAAGGGAGAGTTTAATCAGGACCGAGGTCGGGTCTGAGCAGGGAGATGGGGCGGGGGGGGGGGGGGGGGGGGAGGTGGAGCTGGAGCGGGAAGGCTGGTGTATTTGGTGAGCCCCACTCCCTCTGCGGGTGGAGCAGGGGGGGAGTATCTGGGCTCCTCTTGGCTCAGACCCAGGAATAAGCTGATGCAAACAAGGATGTGTGAGCCCAGCCTGTGTGGCTCAGTGGTTGAGCACCGACCTATGAACCAGGAGGTCATGGTTCCATTCCCTGCCAGGGCGCATGCCGGGGCTGCAGGCTTGATCTGCAGGGTGGGGTGTGCAGGAGGCAGTCAATCGGTGATTCTCTCATCATTGATGTTCCATCTCTCTCCTCCTCCCTTCCTCTCTGAAATCGATGAAAATATTTTTTGAAAATGATGTGTGCGAGGAGGGGGAGCGCTGTATGTCTCAAGGGACATATGGGGCTTTGGGTGAAGTGGCCTGTTTGGTTTCTGTTGACTGTCCTGTCAATCAGAGAAGCCAGCCTGCCACCTTCTCCCCACGCCATATATGTAGGGTTACTCTGCCCTTGTCCCCCCTGCCCTATCCAGGTGCCGGCCCTCAGCTCAGGCTGGAGGGGGCAGGTAAGACTGGTTCCATGGCTAGAGACAGTTGGAGCTTCTATCCCAGAAGAAAGAAGGCAGGGAGAGTCTTGCCAATGGAGGTCCCCTGCCCCTTGCTCCCTGGCCTGTTCTGCTGGCTCCTCTTTCTCAGCTCAGGCCAGCTGCAGGGGTCTGCGCATGCACCACCTTCCCAATCCCAGGGAGGCGGTCCCACCCTGCAGTGCGGCCCAGTGGAGACAGAGCAGTCTGCCCCAGATTCCCGATGGAGGGCGCAAGACAAAGGAAGAGAAAGCCTTGGGCGCAGAGACAGCAGAGCTTCTAGCCAGACTCCCTGTGTGATCTTGGCAAGTCCCTGCCCCTTCCTGGGCCTCAGTGTTCTCATCTGTACAATGGACCCGTTGGACCCATTCAGACTCAAAACCAAATACATCTGAGCAGCTTTTATACTCCAGACTCTATGATATGATCTTGTACTTCCACGATGTTGTCTAACTCTCAAACAGATACTGGAGGAGGGATGATGAGAAAGCGGAGGCTTTGAGAGGGATGCCATAGGGGTGCCAGGAGACGCTGAACATGTATCCTGCCTGGGAACCACAGTGAAGCGGAGTTGAGCCCTGTAGACTGGTGGTCACTGTGACTTCAAAAGGTTCATCTTCGATCTCTTTACCGAAAGAGGTCAGCTTCACCCACAGCGCCCCATACTAAGTTACCCAACTTTTAAAGAAAAGAAAGGATAAATCCACATGATAGTCTTTGACACTCAAGGCAGTTTAGCTTCATCAGCATAGGCATTTGGATGCAGAGAGGCCTCTGTTCAAACCTAGCTCTTCTACTTTTGTAAAATGGGAATGATAGTAATGATTTAACTACTTTATAGAATTTGCTGAGATGGTCTCAATAAACCATAGCTTTAATGCATTGATTGAATGAGAAGCCTGAAGTTTATACCTAATGTCAACTGAAATCTACAACACACATTAAAACCCAAGTCACTGGTAACAGTGCCTCTCGAGGAGACAAGGACAGAAAATGCTGGGGATGGGAAGGTCTGGAGTTTGGGGTGTATGTAATTCATTCAGACTTTTCAAGGCACTGGCCGTAGGAATGAAGAGTGGGCTTCCTTGTTCTGCTCAGCAACCTTCAACTATATTTATTAAACCCTGCTTTGTGTTTAATGTGTGTATGTGTGTGTGTGTGTGTGTGTGTGCAGTGACACAGCAGAATACTGTAATTTTCTAATATACAGTGCCCACATCTTAGAGGATTTCAGGGCAAATCCTAATAGTCAACAATGTCTGCATTACAACAGACAGATGCAGGAATCCTTGAAAGGCATGCAACTCTCTAAACCTGAGAACTGAAGCCCTTTTTCTTTAAACATTTATTACAAATACAAACATTATTTGTATTCAGCACAGACCAAAGAGAGACTAACCAGTTGGTCCTTTTTATGGCAGTTGAAATCTGGCCCAATCTGGCAATCCTTTTTAGAATCACACTAAATAAAGTCCCCAAGATGTGTGGGGAGGCGTGACAGTTTCTGTGTGTAGCACCAGGTTGTTGCATGTGTGTGTGTGTGTGGGGGGGGTGTCTGCTTGCATGGGCTGGACACATGCTCTCTAGGGAGCTAGCAGGCTGTAGGCTTACCTCACTCTGGGTTGATGATGAAGGTGAGAGTGGGAATAAGCAGTACCACATGAATGTTTATTATTCTCTAAATTAAGAGGTCTCCAAGGTCAAATATACTGGTCAGAAACTCAATTTCAACCAGTTTAAACAACAAAAACAGAGAGAATTTGTGAATTCTTGGGGGCTAGAAAGTCTGTGGGCCTGGTGTCAGGTATGGCTTGATCTAGGTGCATGGATCTTAGGTTAGATTCCCTAGAAGCAGAGCTTATAATTGGGGATTCTTGTGCAAGTTATTTACTAAGGGAGTGCTCTCTGAAGGAACTGCAAGGGAGTGAATGAATCTGTAAGTAAGATAATGCAGAAGGAGCCAAGGAAGAATGTGTTTTCACCTAGAGTCTAGCATCAGCCTGATCCCCCTGGGAGCTCTGGAGTATGAATAATATAGAGCTGTCCCACACTCTAAGGCAAACAGCCTGGCCATCTGTACTCATTAGTCAGACATTGGCTATGGGCTGCTTCTGGAATGGGGGCCATGACTTCATTGGAATCGCTTTGACCAAGGGCAGTGCGCTAAAGAAGAGTTCAAGTGTGAGCGGCTAACAATCAACTACTCTAGCCAACTCTTACAGATAAGTGCATCAGCCCGGTTGAGGGTGTCTGCGTGAGGCAAAACCATTATCTACATGCAGGGGCTCCAGCAGGACTCCAGTTCTCATCTCGGACCCCTTTCTGCGGCCTGCTTCTTGGCTCCATTCTCAGAGTGGGGCCTAGATGATCACTGAAGGCCATACGCTTGTGACACCGTGCAGCTTACACAGCACAGAGTCCTGATCTTTCCTGGTGTCCACATTTTAAGTTTCTTAGATTATTAGCCAAACACAGCTTCACGCTCACACCGCTGTTGGGGATAGTGATGGTGTTGACGCTAAATAAACCTAAGGTTCCTTATAACTTCTAGGCTTATATCCTAGAAGAGGGAGAAAGACTGAATAGGCCAAACCCCCAGCATGCTCCCATGCTGGGCTTTTCTGAACACATTTTAAGTCAGAAGGGCATTCTGTGGTGTGTGTGTGTGTGTGTGTGTGTGTGTGTGTGTGTTTTAAGAAATGTTGAGTGACAGAGCCTGAGGGCCTTCAGTAATCACCTCAATCCAACCCTCTCAACCCGCAGATGGAGAAATCAAGGCCCACGGAGGGAAAGTGCAGAAGGGTGTTCAGAACGGAGAGAACAGCATGTGCACCGCTGTAGAGTTCTAGAAGGTGCCATACATTTGGGGAAGCAGAGTGGGTTAGGTGAACAGGAAGAGGCAGTTTGGGAGGGAGTGGACAGGGTGAGAACGAACAAGCTCAGGTCCCAGAAGGCCCCATGGACTAACAAAGGAGTACAAATTTCCACCCGAAAAGTATGGGTTTCGTGTGAGGTTCTTCTGCACTCTGCCTCTCAGACCATCCTTCCCTCAAGGGTCTGGAATTAGGCCTCCAGGCAGGCTGGAGACTGGGAGCTCAAACCCTACCCGTGCCAATAAATATCAAAGGGACCCATTCCAGGGGTAGAAGTCAGTAGCAGGGTTGCTGGGCAGTGGTCACTTGAGTTGGAGGGTAGGTGGGCATTGCCTGTGATATTTGAGTTCCCAGTGCACTTTGAACAGGTCTCAATCCAGAGCTGGGATGGGGGGATGTGGATCAAAATTGACTAAGCAATTCCAAATGGATTGGGATCAGAGTCAGTCCTGTGTTGAGAGGCATCTGTGGTTCTCTTCAGGGAAACTGAGGCAGGAATTCACCTGTGAGTGTCAGGCCAGCACACAACAAGGAGAAATTGAAGATTACAGCTCTCCTCAGAGAGCCAGGGGATTCCGACCCTCTCTCCACGAGGAGCTGAAGGTGCCAGGGGTAAGAAAGGGAGATATTCGTTCAAGTTACTCTTGCTGTTATAATTAATAACCTTCATCATTTTGGTAATCTAATCTAAGTTTTTTTTTCTCCTTATGAATGCCCAGGTTCTTTCTGTCTCATGACTTCCCATTCTCCAGGGTCTGCATCCCGGCAGAAGAAGAGGGAGAATGTGGAGAAAGCACATCCACTTCTTTATTGCCCAAATTACTTCTACTCATATTTGATTGGTGAGAACTGATCACATGACCTCATCTAAATACAAGGGTAGTTGGGAAATGTAGTTCTTGGCTGGGCTCTGCTCCCCATAGAGAATCCCATATAACAGAAGGGGGGGCATGCTTTTGTGTGTGTGTGTGTGTGTGTGTGTGTGTGTGTGTGTGTGTGTGTAATTCTCACCCAAGGATATTTTTTTCCATTGATTTTTAGAGAGAGTAGAAGGGGAGGGGAGAGACACACAGAGAGAAACACTGATGTGAGAGAGACACACTATTGATTGCCTGCATGTGCCCCAACTGGGGCAGGGATGGAGCCTGTAACCGGGGTATGTGCCCTTGACTGGAATTGAATTTGGGACCCTTCAGTCCATGGCAGACACTCTAACCACTGAGCCAAAATGCAGGCTAAGGGCCTGCATTCTGATGAACAGCAGGCCATCCCTGCCACAAGGGCCCAGCAAAACTCCACCAGAGAGAGGCCTGGGTGAGTGCAGCTTGGAGTGGGATGATGTCTTTGCTCTGTCCACAAAAGTTGTCCCTGATACAACTCAGCCCCTGAGATAGTCTGAATGGGTTTGAGCTGATTCTAGCCCAACAGCCTGTGGCATTGGACCGAGGAGATAAGGACTCAGTGAAACAGTGAGTATACAGGATTTGAGATAAATCCGGTTTCCCTCCTGTGACCTCTGTTAGTGCTCGGGCTGTGTTTGATCAGCGCCAATTCTGTTTGGAATTAAGGACCTTCTCCCACCAGTTTATTCCTAGCTTTCTCCCGAATCCGCAGTGAGTGTGTGAGGCTAAATTCATAGCCCGAGGACATTCTCTTAGCAGCTCCTGGTAAGGATCTAAATATAGACGCCTCACCTCTGGTGCAGAGCGAGGACGAGAGAGGCTGCCTTGCAGACTCCTCGCTGCGCTGCAGCATCCTGCATCTGGGCTCGAGCCTCCGCCTCTCCATTTAGTCTAAGTGACCTTGAGCAAGACCGTTAGTCGTGTTCCTTCATCTGTAAAATGGGAACAGCTGCTGTTGCCATGACACAAACAGATAAGGAGTCCAAAAGGAGTTTTGTAAACTGTAAAGCACTGTGACCACATCAGGATCACCAACGAGGTCCCCGGGCGGTGGAAGGCCCACAGGCCTGGAGCCAGGCTGTTTGAATTCCCTAACTCTGGCACTTGGGCAAATGACTGCAAATGAGACAATAAAAGTACCTTCCGAACGAGGGTGTTGTGGGATCTAGTAAGCTGATATATGTGAAAAGTGTAGCACAAGGTCTGACCTCCAGTCCCTGTTCAGGAAATGCTGGTGGCTCTTGCTGCTCCACACACACCTCTGATTTTCCACCCACTGTAGCCTTGCTCCTTTTGTTTCATCCACTGCGATGCCTGTTCCTTACTCACACATTGGAGGGGCAGCAATGATGCCTGCTCCTCTGGGAATCCCGCCCTGGCACAGGTCACACACACCCAGGGAGGGCTGGCGCCTGCTGCTGGTGCACAGCATGGCGGAACTGCCAGCTGTCTCCTTGAGAAATTGTCCTCTGGTGTCTGCCATTCATGTAAGTCATCCCTTTGCTAGGATGCTTGGGGACATGTCTCCTCCTTCCTATGAGTCAGGGAGTTCTTCTCAGGCAGGGAAGGTTAGTTTGGATGATGCTTGCTGCTATAACAAGTCCCCATAGTTTAGTAGTTTAACACCTTACAGGCCAGCACCGGCATCTGGTGGGAGTACCACATACTGTTGAATGGATGAAAGAATGAAAAAAATGAATGGCCCACGGTTTTTGTTTTTGTTTTTTTAGGAGAAAAGGCCTTTTGAAACTGTATAACATTGGAGTGGGAAATCTTTACTGAGTGACTCCCATGAGCTCAGAGTCAGGGGAAGGTGGGGGTGAGGGCAGAAGGTCCAGGCTCCCAGTCTAGCAGGGTGAGAGGGAGAAAGAAGGGGCCTTCATGGGTCAGCTGTGTCACATGCCTCCGTTCAGGTCATTCTTATTCACTCTTGCAGGTGATAAAGGCTGCAGCACTTTAGTCACATCCTTGTGTCGCCCATTCTCCTGTCTCAGCTGGAGAATCACTCGGTCCACAGGCAGGGGCAGCTCTGAGTGTGGGGAGCTAATACCTCTGGGGGCCTCCCAGCCAGTGGGGGTTGGAAGCTTGGAGATAAATGCCCCAACCTTCTTCCTGGGAGGGACAATTCTGGAAGGCATCCTGCTCCCTCCTCAGAGTCAGGTGCAGAGCTGAGCCCTGTGGTCATCCGCATTGACGCGGAAACACACCCTTTCTGGCTTCTCCTCCACCATGTCTTGCTCTCCTGCCCCCGGGTCTCCTCTCCAGTCGTTGTCTCAGGCCTGCTTTCAGGGGACCCAGACATGGACCTGCATTCAGCAGCTGAGGAGACAAAGCTCAAGAGATTATTTATCCAAGGCTCTAAGGCTGGCAAGAGGCTGAGCCAGGATCCAACCCCGTTGTGATCCAAATTGAGGAAAGGAGAGAGAAAAAGAGAAAGAAGAGGAGGCGGTGGGAGCGAGGGAGAGGAGAGTCACAGAAAGGAAGAGACCACCAGAGAAGCAGGAAGAGGCAACGAGCGCTCCATTCACAAACCCTTCCCACTCCTATTCTTTGTCTTTGAAGAAAGTAAAATTAATTGCATTGAAAACCAGCAGTTACTTCAGTGGGTCTGTTTTGTTGGTTAGTTCCCACTTCTCTTAAGTACATTTGTTTCTAGAGATACTGTTTTCATACTTCTTTTTTTGGAGGGGCATTGAGAGGGATACAAAGAATAAAACTGACTATTCTCAGAGGTGGGGGAATGTATCATTATTGCCTTTTAAAAAAACCTTTTTGTTATGGAAAAATTGGTAACAGAACATGAAACTAATCCTATGTAATAAAAAGCTAATATGCAAATGTTCATCACATCCTCATGCTGTCCTGCCATAAAGTCCTCACGCCATCACAGTCCATCACCAGGAAGCTGTGATCCATCTGTGTGCCCCAAGCCTTGGAGGCAGGTCCTGGCAGCTCCACACAGTGAGGCTGGAGGTCCCGGTGGCTGTGGGTCCTGGAAGCTCTGCGCAGCGTGAAGGCAGGTTCCCCGGTCTGGCCTACCTCTTTGGGGCAATCCATCGAGGAGCCCCGGATGGGTGGTTGGTACCTACCTCTTTGGGGAGGTTGATTGTGGGGCTCCTGCACTGTGAGAGGGCACAGGCCAGGCTGGGGAATCACCCTCCCACCCCACCGAGTGCAAAAATTTTGTGCACCAGGCCTTTAGTAGAGTAATAAATCCCCATCAACCTTTCGATCAGCTTTACAATGACTGAACAGAGAACAGTAACCCAGTCAACACAATAACCTTGTCCAATGGGTACTGTTTTCACCTCATTTTGCAGATGAGGAAACTGGCCAGCAGATTAAGCAACTTGCCCAGAGTTACTCAGGCAGCTGGACTCCAGAGCCTATGATCTTGACTGCTCTGCTGCCTGGGCTGGCTCTTTAGACCTGGGAATTTTGTGCCATCTACATTTCCGAGAGTGCTGTTGATTATTTCAGGACTCTGGGGAACATATTTGTGCCTTTGCTTAAAATATAACCTGCACAGTGATACTCAAAGTATGACCCACAAGATCAGCAGTTTTCTGATGAATGAAAGGCCCCAGTCCGGACACCCTGAGCCAGAGTTTATGGGGCTGACCTCGTGGAAAAAGAAGATACCTGTACCAAGGACTCCTGGTGGCTAGCGGGGCTCAAATTTAAAAACAGCCCAGCTGCCGTTTCTAAATGCAAGCTGTGCTTCATGTAGGAGCCTCCTTTAAGCTGGCTGCCGTCTGCACGGAGCTGCTTGCACTGTATTCCTGCCATCTGAGCTAATTCTTATAAAGGAGTTTTTGGAATCATATTTCAGCCAATAGAGCTGAGACTCTCCCCACCCAATCAGAGCTGAATAACTATAGGTCTAGTAACATCCTCATCAACCAATCAGAGTGACTTCATTCTGACCAATCAGGATAGTGCTTTTGTAGACCAATCAAACTGTAAGGATTTGGAGTTTGAATTTGCACGGAGATAGAACAATCAGGGACTGGGACTTCTCTCTATATAAGCCAGATCCCAGGGATTTCTGGCTCAGGGAGTGCACTTTCCCTTTCACTGAAGACTACGTTTTCCGGGCTGGTCACTTGGTGGACTGAGCTGAGCAGGACTGTCTATCCAGGGAGGCCACTCTGCCTCGGGGCTGCCCAGGCCCTCACAGCCCTGCTGTTCCACAGCCGTTTTCATCACGACTGAGCCCCAACACTAGTGAGCTATCTACAGCTGTGCTACATTACAATTGAACTGTTTTTCTCCTCCTCCTCCTTCCCCTCCTCCTTCTCCTCCTCCTCCTCCTCCCTCCCTCCCTCCCTCCCTCCCTCTCCCTCCCCCTCCCTCTCTCTCCCTCTCCCTCCTTCTCCTCCTCCCTCCTCCTCCTCCTCCCTCCCCCTTCCCTTCCCCCTCCTCCCCTCTTCCTTCCTCCTTCTTATCCACACCCCAATTTAGGGATTCCTGTTGGCATTGAATTGGCACCAATGGCTATCGGTTGGTGGAGCCCAGCAGTCTGCTTTGGCAAGTTCTCCAGGTGAGTCCGCTGCGAAGCACTGGTCTGTAAGGCTTTGCTTCCTTCCAGCGTGCTCCGTGGATGCCTGCTCTGTGCCATCCTGGAATGGCTTCTTTCTCTCCCTCCTCCTCTCAGAGGCGTCTCCCTAGTGCTCAGACACTTCGTGCCTGGTGTCCTGCGCCTGGTGTCCTGGGGACGACACTCATGCCCTGAAACACCACCTTCATGACCGCGCAGTAGCTGCCCTGCGTCCAGCAAATTGTATCCTGTGCCCGTGGACGGCAGGCTTCTGAGGCTGTAAGTGCTGTCCGTCGGACACCATGCTCCCCCAGGGTGCCGCCGCACACCACTGTGATTTACACACACACGTGTGAGGGCAGCACCTGTTAGAAATGTACATCAGGCGGGTTTTGCTTTTGTGCCAGGACAATGGATGCTTCTGCCACTCATGCAAGCTTATTTATTACTAGGAGTGCAGTGTTCATGCATAAACAAACAACTAATCTAACTCTCTGGCAATACCTTCCTGCGAGGCTCGTCTCAGGACTGGAATTCAGGTGTAGGTGGAGACAGCTTAGATGAGCTGAGAGGGCCGGCCTGCAGCCAGGTGCTCAGGGTCTGGGGTACAGGCTGGGTGCCTGGCCTGGCCTGGTTTGGCTAGTATTGTGACTCCAGGCAAGTCTAGCCTCTCTTAGCTTCAGGTTTTCACCTGAAAAATGGGGATAATCATAGCTACTGCCTAAAATTATTGTGGCAATTAAAATACTACCTCATTTCATGAGAGCAAAGCCACTGACTACTAACTGTAAAGGCCTTTTATTTTATGCATCACTAAGAAAGAACAGGATGTTGCCAACTAAACTAGATCCCATGCTTTTTTAAAAATCACGTAGAATGTCTAGCCTGTGCTAATTGAAAGAGCTCATTTAAATTCATTTAGACATAGATTTTTATTATATATCACACACATGCATACATTAAAAGGAGAATAGAAGCAAAATAAATTGGTGACCGTATTCCTAAAACTTTTCCATATTCAAAGTTCAGTTTCTCTGAACCCCCTTTTCACTCAGTCCTCGATGTCTGTATTTTTCTACCTCATCTTGTCCTTGGTGCTACCCAGAGGGTTCATGATGCAGCGATGCTTGGAAGAGCGTTCTCATCTCTAGTCCCCAGAAGTTGTTTCCCAACCTGCTCATTCTGCACATTTCGACGCTGCAATTTTTAGAATTTTTCTGGCGTTATCAAGGGAAGGTTTGTAGGCAACAACCAAGACCCATGCTCCTTTCTCAAGTGGCTCTGTGTGTCACGCCGTGGCAGCCGCCCAGTGGCCCCACAGTCTGCCGTTTGCAAGCGGGAAGCCCAGGAAGTCAGTGGAGTCCGAAACCCTGAGACGTGGGGCTGATGGTGTAAGTTTCAACCTGAGTCTAAAGGCCAGAGAGCCAGAGCACCCATGTCCAAGGGCAAGCGAAGTTGGTTGCGTTTGCTCAAGAAAAGAGCGAATTCCTCCACCTTTTTGTGCCATCCAGGCCTTCAGCTGATTGGATGCTGCCCACCTATGTGGGTGAGGGCTATCTTCTTCACTCAGTCTGCTGATTGAAATGCTAACTAACCTCTACTGGAGACACCCCTACAGGCACCCCCAGAAGTAATATTTGACCTTCTGTCTGGGCATCCCTTAGCCCAGTCACGTTGACTCGTAAAATGAACTGCTAGCACAGTCTATAAATAGTTTGTTGGCTGAAGTTGGGATGTGCCCTTGTGCACCAGGAATTGCCAGCAAGCGTGGGCACACACAGCCATAGCCATGTCACCATGTCACTCTAGGAGACAGTTGGGCCAGGCTGCCAGGTACATCCCCATTTCGGAGATGTTAACGTGGAAAAAGAAGGGGCATCTGTAATTAGTCAAGTGTGATGAATGTGAGTCGCTTGGCAGAGAGTCTGGTGTGGAAGAACTGAGAGGAGGTTAGCATGTGCCCTGTGCATTCCAGCTGTGTTTGTAAGCTGGGGCGCCCCGCACAGAATCCCACACAGGGAGGAGCTTCGGTAACAGGAGCTTATTTTCTCTCAGTTCTGGTGACTAGAAGTTCAAGATTAAGGTGTCCATAGAGTTGGTTCCCCTTGAGGCCTCTCCTTTTGGTTTGCAGATGGCCGTCTTCCCTCTGTGTGTGTCTGTGTCTAATCTCTTTTCATAAATACGCTGGTCATACTAAATGACCACGTTTTAACTTAATTAACTTTTAAAGACCTTACCTCCAAATACAGTCACATTCTGAGGTGCTGGGGGTTAGATGTTACACATAGGAAATTGGGGGGGATGCAACTCAGCCCCGAACACAGGCATCTCCATTCAGCTGTGTGGTGATCACACGGGGAAGGTGGCTTTATCTGCATTTTACTGGTTAAGAAACCGAAGCTCCGAGAGTTTATCCGTCAAAGATTGCACAGCTAGTTGGGGGCAAGAGCTGACTTTCAAGTCCAGGGGAGGCCTGGGCTGTGCAGTTCCTGCTAATTTCTCATGTCAAGCTGTGCTTCATGGAGCCTGCGGGGGTGTCAGGCATCTTTTTTTTTCACTCCCACAACTCCCCAGCTCCCACACTGCAGGGGCATGGCGAGGAGGGGGCCCGATTTCCCCCCACCTCTCCCACACTAATCAGAATCCTTCCAATATCTTGCTGGGCTCCCTTGTAAATTTTTATTTGAAAACACGGTGGCTGAATCGAGCAGTTTGAAGATGTCTGTACTATGGCATAGTGTTTCCGAGTAGCTTCAAACAATAGAAATACATTCACTCACCGTCTGGACACTGAGCGTGTGAAATCTATGTGTTGGCAGGGCCAGGCTCCTCCGAGGACCTTCGGGAGGGTCCCTCCTCGCCTCTTCCCAGCTTCCTGTGGCTGCCAGCAGTCTTGGCTGGTAAATGCATCCCTCTAACCACTGTCTCCCTCGTTGTGTGGCTTCTCCCCCAGGGTATGTGTCTGTGTTTTCTCTCCTAAGGGCATCAGCCATATTGAATGCAGGGCCCACCTTATCCAGTATGACCTTCTCTCAACTAATTATGTTTGCAAAGGTCCTATTTCCAAGTAAGGTCACAATTCACAGGCACCCGGGATTAGTATCTCATATCATTTTGGGGAATGCAATTCAAGCAAGAGCATGTCTCAGAGTGGAAGCTGATGTGCACGGATGGAGGGCTTTCTGGAGGGCCCAAAAGTGACGGACGAACTGAGAGTGGCTACAGGAGTCAGGGATAACGGAGGAGGGTCCAAGGGGTAAACTGGGCTGACTTTTACGGAAGGACAAGTATAACCTGCCATTGGATAAGACAGTTGGCCTGAGCTGCCCCTTCTCTGCCTGTGCTCACATCTCTGTACCATTCACTCACTCTAAAGCCCTAAGGCCCAGCATGCCCCGGGGAGAAGGCAGGTTGGTAGACACCAGAACCACCGGTTCACTGTGCCCCTTAGGGATGAGGCCAAGGTCCTTGAAGACAGGGGGGGCTCTGCTCTGAATGTTTAATTCGCCTGTAATCCTTTGCAGAGAGGCGGGGGGCTTGCAAAAGCACCTTTTCCTTAAGCAATTGTCATTATGGATGCTAGTCGCTCAAACCTTGGCTAATTTAGGCTAACTTAGATCCCACTGTAGCCTTTCTTTTTTTTTCTCCTGGCCTCCTCTGAAGTCAGGCCAAACGAAAATCCACATAGAGGATGTGAGTCCCACACTCCGGCATTATATCAGAATGGCCCTGGGAGTGTATTAATAGCCTGCAGTCACGGTACAAACGGTTATTTATACGTGTAGGTGATGGCTAAAGCACACCCTCCAGTAATTATTCACAATTAACAAGCACTTCAGTAAATGAACAAAATCTGTTCTTAATCCATTGAGGCAGCAATCCTTTATCTGGAACTCATGTACCCGAAACTTCTGGTTAGCCAGCCCTCCCACATAGATCCAGAACAAAGCTAATTAGAGATGATAATCATGACCTTCAGGCTCCTTCCAGAGCCTGAAGGGTACTTGAGTCATCAGTGAAATATAATGTGTTCCGTAGAGTTTCAGTTGACAAGCCTGGCAGAGTTGAAAATGGGTGTCAGCGTGTACCTGTTAACTCTCTGTTAACCAGGACAATGGCAGCTCTCCTGTGGTAGCTCTTACCTGTGCCGGGGCAGTGCTAAGAATTGTACCGGTCTTATCTCATTCAGCCCTCCAGCCTCCTCCTCTACAGAGGAAGGCTCCAGTTTGGGGGAATCAGAGTGTCATTGGCAAACAATAGGAACTGGGCTCCGCTCTCCTGCTTGTCCATTCTAATTGTCTGTGACTCAGGTCCCCTTGCTAATGCAGTTTATGGGGAGTCTGATGACCCAACTGGAATGAACCCCCATGAGGCTTCTGTTAAAATCTGACATTTTACACAAGGAGACTGACATTTTACACAAGATTTGCCCAGAGCCCTTGTCTCTGAGACCTGTGTTCTCTCTATTACACCAGAGTGTATTTGACATAATTCAGTTGCTTATTGATCATATCTCTGGGAGTCCATGAATTGATTTTATGGCCAAAAACAGGATCCACCAGACAGATCCTGTCTTTTTTAGGACAAAGAAAATTAGCTAAAACTTCATGTGTTATAAAGTGTTGGCTGAGTCTGGATCCTGAGGGTAAGCGTGAGACATATAAAATTTATTCCCACTGATGTAATTTGGTACATTTCTATTACTCTTGCCTTTCCTCATTCCCTGTATTCAATCTGTTAGCCATCCTGCCAGTGCTAGTTTTAAAAAGTCTCAAAAATCTGGCGGCTGCTGATCACTCCATAGCTCCTGCTCTGGTCCCAGCAGCTGTCTTCTCTCACCTGGAGGATTTCCACAACTTCCTTACTTAGAAAACCTGCTTCCATGCTCCTCATCACGTATAGAATACAGTACAAATTCCTGACCTGGTAAGATGGCCCATGTCACTCACCTCATGCTCTATCACTCAACACTCTCATGCTCTGTTCTGGTCACCCTGGCCTTGCCAGGCCTTAAGTCTGCCAAAGTCATTCCTGCCACAGGACCTTTGCACAGGCTCTTTTCTTCATCTGGGGTGTTCTTTGCTCAGATGGTTTCTTGACTCACTCTTCCATTTTACTCAGGCCCGAGAGGCTTTCCCAACTGCCACATCCAAAATAATGTCCCACCCTCTCGTGCTGGATTGCCCTATGTTGCTCTAGTGTTATAAAGAGCATTTAATAGTGCCCTATTATAAATAACAGTACTATTTGTAAATATATGTTTCTCTGTTATGTGTCTGCTGACCTGCTAGAATTTAAGCTCTGTGAGGACCAGAATGAACTCCCCATTTGTTATAGCAGTGCCTGGCATGTGGTAGGTGCTCATTAAATAATTGTTGAAAAAATAAACAAAAAATTTAGAACGAATAAGAGAATTTAGTAAGGTACCTGGTTAAGAAAATATTCCAGAAAATAAAAACCCTAGAATTTCCATATCTAGAAGGTACAGTACCTGCCTGAAGTAAATGGAACAACTTCATAGAGGCAGATGAAAGCCAATTTAAATAAATGAAGAGGCATATTGTGTTTTTGGATGGGAAAGACTTAATGTTGTAAAGAAAACAATTTTCCCCAAATTAGTCCATAAATTGAATGCAATTTCAACCCAATGCCCTTAGGAATTTATTGTGTAACTTGAAAAAATTATTCAAAAACTCATGTGGAATGATAAATAGGGGGAAATAATCAAGGAATTTTTGACAAAATAATAAAGATGAGAGGAAGACTTCAATTCATTGTCCAGATTCTAATATCCTAATAAAAGAGTAACATGCAAATGTGACTGTACCTTGGCTCCTAATTGGCTATGCTACCAGCCAATCAGGAGCAGGGGGTGGGGCCAAGGGGCGGGGCCAAGCGGTGCAAGGGCTGGCCCCGGGGGGGTGGAGATGAAGTAGTAGCTGCCTCGGTGAGCGCCTGGGTGCCCTGGCCACCCGAGCTGTGTGCGGAGGCAGCTGGGCAGGGGGAGCAGCTGGGAGCACCCCGCAGCCCTCGTGCTCCCCGCTGCTCCCCATGCGCTGCGCACTTCCTGCATGCTGTGTGCAAAGGCAACTGGGTAGGGATGGCAGCTGGGAGTGCCCTGTGGCCCCTGTGCGCTGTGCGGGGTGGAGTTCCCCACAGCCCCCGTGCGCTGTGGCCGGAGACAGCTGGGCAAGGGCGGCGGCTGGGAGCACCTGCTGCCCCCGTGCGCTGCACAGGGAAGCGGCAGGGCGGGGCCCAGGGCCCCCCCCCCACCCGCGCTACTCGTGGAAGTGGCAGTGAGCGCCCAATCCCTGGGGCTGGGTGGTCACAGGCAGCTGGGACTGAGCTGAGCAGGGAGATGGCTGGGTGCCCAAGGCTGGCTTTAGGCCTTGGGCAGGCTGGGGGTGAGCCATCAGTTGGACATCCCCTAAGGGCTCACAGTATGTGAGAGGGGGCAGGTTGGGCTGAGGAACCACCCACCCCCAGTGCACGAATTTCGTGCACAGGGCCACTAGTATATTATAAAGATGAAATGATGAAGATAATGTATTACTGAGGCAGGAATATACCAAAAATATCAATGAAATAGAAGAGTAAATCCAGAAAGAGAAAAAAAGATACATTAGAATTTACTGTAAAATTTGGATTATAAGCCATGAAGTAAAACAAATATTAATGAGTCTATACAGATACAAATAATTATATTTATTGGAGGAGAAGGGGCAGCTCTTCCTTACAGAGGAATTTTAATTAATAAATGCAGAAGGAATGATGGAAGGAGAAAATTGCATTAGGCAAGCACTGCAGTGATAATTGTTGCAGACAAGTACCATCAATTGATGTTAAAATTAGTGGGTGAAAGTATAATGAGAAATAGGATATTTGCATGATTCTGAAGTATTTTCCCCAAATGCTTAATGAGTAGGAGAAAGATAGTTATGGTGAAGAAATC
Source organism: Antrozous pallidus (assembly GCA_027563665.1). Taxonomy (NCBI): domain Eukaryota; kingdom Metazoa; phylum Chordata; class Mammalia; order Chiroptera; family Vespertilionidae; genus Antrozous; species Antrozous pallidus. Next base: position 74,884,867 of record CM050518.1, read on the forward strand.
TGGCAGACACCGCCTTCATCCAAGTGATCAAAGTTAACATCACATGTAATGAGACACATCTATATCATGTACCACCTGATATGATGGATTGAGAAGGATACAGCATCACTTCTATGATAGTCTATGCTAAGAGCAGACAACCTCGATCTAATCATGAAGAAACATCAAGCAAACCCACACTGAGGGACACACTACAAAGTAGCTGGCAAACACTTCCAAAAAGTCAAGGTCATGAAAGATATAAGGAAAGACTGAGAAACTGGCAAGTTGAAGAAAACTGAGAAGATATGACAATTAAATGCAACATAGGATTTGCATTGCATCCTGGAACAGAAAAAGGAAAACACACGAATCAGATAAGGACTATAGATTACAGAATAGTATTGTTTCAATGTTAATTTTCTGGCTATCAGTAAACATACTATGGTTCAATATGTTTTTAACATTAGAGGAAACTGGGTGAGGAATATATAAGAACTCTCAATTTTATTTTTACAAGTTTTCTGGAAGTCTAAAATTATTTCAAATGAAGAGCTAAAAATTAGTTTACTATGATTAAGGTGGGGGAAATAATGGATTATTCGGTCAATGAGATGGAACAATTAGCCATTTGGAGAAATATATAGTATTTATTATATATTGTATATGCTTTATTTATAAAAGTGTAATTTATACCATATATAAAAATAAATTTTATGTAAATTTACTACTCCTAAGCACTCTCTTTTGTTAAATCTTCACCTAAAGACATATTTTTTAAACTGATTTTGAAAGAGAGAGAGAGAGAGAGAAAGAAGAAAGAAACATAGATTGATTGCCTCCTGTACATGCTCCAACCAGGGAGCGAACCTGTGACTTAGGTGTGTGCTTTGATCAGAAATTAAATATGCAACCTTTTTGTGTATAGGACAGTGCTCCAACCACTGAGCCACTTGGTCAGGGCACATACTCTCTTTAAAGCAAAATAAATTGAGGCTAGATGAAGCAATATTGGAAAATAAATATCTTATTTACACTCAGTAATTAGGAGTCAGTTAATATCTATGCTACTATTTTAATTAGAATTTATATTTTAATGTATGTATGTTTATATTTGTACTTTCATAAAAGTGAGCTATTGTCCATACCCTTCTAATTAGGAACACACATCCTGATCAGCTTTCAGGAAAATCAGAGAGGCCTGAATTCAAATTTAGACTCAACTGCAAACTAGCTGTCACTCTGAGTCAATGTTTAGACATTAATTAATGAATTGGATTAATATTTGTTGAGTGGCTGCCATATGCTAGTCATGTACTAGGATTCCTATTCTGTTTTATGCATTTAGTCTCAATTAATTTACTTGTAAACTAGACATTAGAGTGTCTGCCTCATAAGACTGTTGAGAGGTAATAAGAAGGCATATTAAAGCCTGCTATATTGTAGGTGCTTATTCAATATTGGTGCTTCCTGCATCCACCTATTAGATGCTATTTCACTTGTGAGTGATCACATACAAGATCACATGAATTGTAAAATCATCACATTTGTGAGTATAATGTAGTGGTTAAGAAAGTACAGACCCTTCCCAAATGAGATGAACCTAAAGAGGCCCATCCTAAGACATATCAAAATTAAAATTGCAAATGTGAAAGACAAAGAGAGAGTCTTAAGAGCAGTAAGAGAAAGACAATTAGTTACTTACAAGGGAACTCCCTTAAGAATGTCAGTTGATTTTTCAACAGAAATATTTCAGTCCAGAAGGGATTGGCATCAAACATTCAAAGTGATGAAAAACAAGGATCTACAACCAAGGCTACTTTTGCCAGAAAGGTTATCATTTAAAATTGAAGAACATGCCAATAAAATCAAATAATAAAATAAACAGAAGGCGAAATAAGAGCTTCCCAGACAAGAAAGGCAGTTTATTACCACCAAACTAGTGTTACAGGATGTTAAAGCGTCTTTGTTTTAATTTACAATATAACTTATATTTAATAGTAGTGCATATGTTTTCCTCCCCCCCAATATCCTCCCCCCAGCCTCCCTTACCCCCCAGCACATGTCCCCACCTGCCCCCCCTCCCCATCCCAGAGTCTTTCATTCATTGGTTATGCTCATATGTATGCATACAAGTCCTTCGGTTGATCTCCCCCAGCATCTGCCTCCCCTCCACTCCAGCCTTCCCCTTGTAGTAAAGCATCTTTTTTAAGAAGAAGAAAAACAACAACAGCAGAGGAACATAGTTAAAAGAGTAAAATGGCAATAAAATGTACCTATCAATAATTACTTTAAATGTAAATGGCCTAAATATTCCAATCAAAAGACATGGGGTAGCTGAATGGATAAAAAAACCAAGACCAATATATATGCTGTTTATAAGAGACCCTCAGAACAAAAGATGCATATAGACTAAAAGTAAAGGGATAGGAAAAGATATTTCATGCACATGGATGTGGGAAAAAATCTGGGGGAGCAATACTTATATCAGACAAAATACACTTTAAAACAAAGTTGACAGTAAGAGACAAAGAAGGACATTACATAATAATAAAGGGGGCAATCCAACAAGAGGATATAACCCTTGTTAACATTCATGCATCCAATATTGGAGCAATTACATATATAAAGCAAATTTTGATGGACATAAAGAGAAAGATTGACAGTAATACAGTCATAGTAGGGGACTTTAACACCCCATTGACACCAATGATAGGTCATCCAGACAGAAAATCAACAAGGAAGCAGCAGCCTTAAATGGCACACTCAATTAGATATTTAATTGATATCTTCAGAACATTTTACTCCAAAGCAGCAGCAGAATATACATTCTTTTTGAGTGCACATGGAACATTTTCTAGAATAGACCACATGTTAGGACACAAACCAAGTCTCTATAAATTTAAGAAGACTGAAGTCATCTTAAGCATCTTCTCTGACCATAATCACAAGAAAAATCCTGATAACATACAAAGACATGGAGGCTAAATAACATGTTACCAAGCAATGAAAGGGTTAATGAGATCAAGGAAGAAATCAAAAGATACATTGAAATAAATGAAAATGATAACACAACAATCCCAAATCTACCAGATACAATGAAAGCAGTCCTAAGAGTGAAATTCATAGCATTATAGGCCTACCTCAAGAAACAATGAAAATCTCAATAAACAATCCAACTGTATGCTTACAGGAACAACAACAATAAAAAAGAACAACAAACAAAGCCCAGATTGAGTACAAAAAAGAAAATAATAATGATTAGAGCAGGAATGAAAAAAATAGAATCTAAAAAAAAAATACAGAAGATCAGATAAACAAGAGCTAGTTCTTCAAAAATATAAATAAGATTGACAAATCATTAATCAGACTGATCAAGTAAAAAAGAGAGAAGACCCAAACAAAGAAAATCAGAAATGAAAGAGAATAAATATTATTTACAGATGGCATGCTACTGTATATAGAAAACTCTAAAGATTCTACCAAAAACACTGGTAGAACTAATAAATGAATTCAGTAAAGTAGCAGGATACAAAATAAACATCCAAGAATCAGTTGCATTTTTATATGACAATAATGAAATATCAGAAAGGGAAACTAAGAAAACAATCCCATTTACTATTGCATAAGAAAACCATACACCTAGGAATAAATATAACCAAGGATGTAAAAGACTTGTACTCAGAGAAAGCGGAAGCATATACCATGTTCATGAGTAGGAAGAATTAACATCATTAAAATATCCATAATGCCCAAAGCAATTTACAGATTCAACTCAATTCCTATCAATATACTGATGGTGTATTTCATAGAAGTAGAACCAATATTCCAAAAATTTATATGGGATCACAAAAGACTCCAAATAGCCACAGTAATCTTAAGAAAGAAGAACAAAGTTGGAGGAATCGTGCTACCTGATATCAAACTACAGTATACTGCAAGGCCGTAGTAATCAAGACAGCATGGTACTGGCATAAAAACAGACATACAGATCAGTGGTATAGAAGACTTGGAATCAGGCTAGGTTCAAATTCTACCTCTTCTACACTATTAGCTGTGTGATCTTGAGCAAGTTACTTAAGTCTGATCCTAGCACCCCATCTACAAATTGGGGGTTTTGATCTGTCTCAAAAGGGTGTAATGAAGTTTAAACGAGTTAATATTTGAAATGCATTTTGAATAATATTAGACATATAAGTGCCATATAAAGTTTTGCTAGATAGAATATAGATTATTCCCAGCTGGCCTACGAACCAGGAGGTCATGGTTTGATTCCCAGTCAAGGCACATGCCCAAGTTTTGGGCTTGATCCCCAGTGTGAGGTATACAGGAGGCAGCCAATTGATGATCCTTATCATTGATGTTTCTAGTTCTCTCTCTCTTTCCCTTTCTAAAATCAATAAGAAAATATATTTTTTAAAAGAATATAGATTGTACTTAGCCTTTGAAATAGATCATGAAAGCCCAAGTCACTTACCCTCATTTTTAGCTGCTGAGAATCAGCCCAGGCCCTTTGACCTGGGCCTAGAGATTCAAAGCTTCATTCATAAGGAAATTTTCCACGCAAGGCAATGGGCTGGTAAGGGGACGGGGAGGAGAGAGAGGGCTCCATAATCTCGTTAGAATTGTAGCAAATACAAGGTTAGTGATTGCAGGCAGATTCACTAATGAATTATTAACCTTGACGCTGTGACAGTGTATCTGCAGAGTAAATCATGTTGGGCTAAATAACCCAATTTACTTAGAACTAAGAAGGAAACAAGGGACTCCGCCTCAGTTGTGGAAAAACAATTCCCCACAGATCTCGAAGTGTTTCACAAAGATGCTAACAGATTGCTTTCCCGCGGAGAAGAGAAATTGCCCAGCAGCAAAGTTCATAGGGAGCTGGGGACTGTCGGACTCACGTGACCCAGGCCCAAGGTTGAGATTCAGCTGGTTCCTCCGGTGCAGCCAACCTCCTGGCGTCTGTTCTGATTGCTCCTGCCCAGGCCGCATTTGCTGTTTAATATTTTTAATAGCACTTATGCTTGAGACCACGGTCACTTGATTAGAAGCCTGTTTCCATGCACTAGCAGATAATTAGTTGACATCCAAGAAACACTGAGAGTAAAATTTGTTTGCTTCGCCAGGTTCTCTTCCCAGGGCATTGATTGCCAAGTAACCCCCTGGCTCCTGAACTTTGACCCCAGGGGGCGGACATACCGTCACCTTTTCTTTCTCCCTTGCCCAGTTTATTCAGCCAAGAATGCATGTTTAATTTCATTCGGTAAGCACTTAGAACGAACTGATGACAGGCATTTCCTTAAGCAATAAAGATAGTGCCCCTCCTTTCTAAAAATGATAAACAACACACTAAACCACAAACATTTTAGATCATTAAGACTCAGAATTTGGAACATAGAGCTAGCTCTTTTGGGGATTGGAAAGGAAGGTGAGGGATGAGCTAAGAGAACCAGAACTTAAAATTCCGAGGGCTCTGAAGTGAAGAGAAAGGATAGGAATAGCAAAAAATAAAAAATAAATCTTTGAAGAATCTTTGCTTTATTGAACAGAGAGTGACTGGGAGATGTGTTAGATCTAGGAGCTGTCATCTCCTCAGTCTTCCATAGGACATGTTTAACTAAGGAGGGTTTCATAAAAGGATTGTTCCCAAGGGGTGGGAGATTTTGGGGAAACCCACTCTGCGTCACCGGTCACTTATGGTTGGTATAGCACCCGGGAGCTAGCAACTGTGGGAGCCCTTCCCACACCAGGCCCGAGGCACCCAGCGACGCTGTGCTGGGCTTCCGATGCCTAGGAACTATCAGATCATAGATGTTTGTTAGGTTTAAGCTGCTAAGTTTGGGGCAATTTGTCAGATTCCTATTTTCTTCATTTCCCAAATGAACAACTTGCACTTGAATCTTTAAGGTCTCTTTCTGGAGGCAGCCTAAACTCAGAAAACGCACACAGAGTGGAGGCCCAAAGAGAGGAAGGAACTTTCTGGAAGTCCTGCTCGGGGCTGGTGACTCTAAGTCTGGATGTCAGAGTACCCGTCCGGAAGGGGTGTCACTCACCAGGGCCCGGGTGACAGGGGAAAGAGTGCTGGCTGGAGGTCGGAGACCCCAGCTCTGAGCTTCTCTGCCAGTTCTCCTGGGGGCAGTTCAGGCGTTTAATACTCCAGGGACTAGCCAGTCACTCCAGTGTGTGCGGATCGAACGTGCTTAAGCCGGTGACCAGGGCTTTGGAAACATGCATCTTCCCGAAAATGCAAATCCTTATTATGGTTCGAAGGGCCCACGTGTCCCCAAATCGCCCATCACAAGCCTGGCCGCGTGACCGTAAGTGGCTCCGGGGCTGGTCGGCTTCTGAGCCGAGTCCTTTCTCTGCCCGGAATGACGGGCTGCCGCGGGCCCAGCAGGCACATCCAGCCCGCTCTCCGGCAGCCGCTCTCAGTGGCATTGTGTCCCAAGGTCTTTTAAAATAATCCTGTTTTGCGATGTTTATATACAAACCGGGGAGAGAATGGGAGTATTATGCCTGTAATGGAAAGCTCCATTTATCGTCCATTTCCGAGGCAGCTGTGCGGGCTGGGCTCCCGGGCTGGGCTTTCCGCGGGGTTTTGTTGGGCCTGTCAATCAGGCTGGCGGGGGAAGGAGTGCTCTTTGTGCTGAGACGCCCGGTGCCCAGTTCCAGGAGTTTCTCCGCCGCTCTGCTTATCTCCCTGTCCCTGGGCCTGGCTGCTTCCAGTCCGTGGAAGAGCCGCTTTAGGAAAATCACGTCTTCTTTGTAATCAGCGTGTTTCAGTGGCTTCTTCACCATCACTTGAGAGCCCGTGGGGGCGGGGATGCGATTGAGTGCAGCGAATGACACACACACACACATCACAGGCTACTCTCCATTACGGCCTGTTGGATCTGGCCCCACAAGCATACCTGCAGGCACACCTGTCCAGCAACCCCCATCATTGCGGTAGGCGGGTACTAGGGAAGGCCCCCCAGAGGGGTGAGGGATGAATAAATTATCGATGGCCCACTGCCTACCAGGCCCAGTGAGAACTCGATCTTCACGATCTCCTTTTGTCCTGCAATGGCCCTGAGGGGCAAGCGCCATCATCATTTCCATTTTGCAGGTGAGAAAACTGAAGCTCGGAGAGATGGGGCGAGTTGGCCAAGGTCGTGCAGCTAATAAGTCCTGGAAAAGGGATTCAGACCGTTGTTTTCTGCTGTAAGCGTGCCTCCCAACGACTCCCTGGTTATAGCAAACATTCCTGGTAAAACTGCTACTGCTGCAGAGCTACTGTTCTTACCGGCTCTGAGTCCTCCCCAAACGTACCAACGATGCACGTATACCAGACATCGGAAGCGTGGCGAGCCGGAGATCGCTGCCTGGGGGGTCCGCAGGCAGGAGGCAGTGTCGCATCAAACCTAAGACCATGGCTCCAGCCTGCTGCCTGCATTCGGACCTTGAGTACATTCTTTCAGAGTCTCCACTATAAAATGGGCACAGTAATGGCAACTCCCTCATTTGGCTGGTGAGAGCGTTCTGGGGGGCGCTGTGGCAGTGTGCGAGGGCCTTCTGCTACGCTCTTGACCCTCGAGTCACCTGCAGGTTTGCCGGGTGGTTCCTGCACATGCCCTTCGTCTCCTTCCTGCCTCGAACACCTGCCATTTCCTCGCCCAAGAGCTTCTCTGGCCACATGGCAGAGCCACCCGAGCATATAGGAGGGTCAGGACGTTAATGTCTCAGGAGTGACTCTCAGTCATTGAGGTGGGTGCTAATGGATAAACCTCAGAGTCAGTGGAATAATTCTTACGTGCATCATTTCCAAAAGTGGACCCAGGGGGGACTGAGTCCCAGTTGCCTTCAGAGGTGACCTACTCATTATCACATGTTTCATTGGCTTTCCTCTTTCTCTCCTCTTCTCCTCACTCTCTTACTCTGTGTCCTGGATCCCCTCCCAAATAAACTACCTGCACCCAAATCCATGACTCAAAACCGGCTTTGGGGAACCCAAGTAAGTCAGGGGCTCAGCACAAAGCCTGGCATTTAGTGAGTACTCAGCATGCAGTCCTTCCCATTGGGCTTTCGCTACTTCCACCACTGCCCTGGCGCTGCACCCCTGTGGCATCCACAGACATCCTTCCCCTCTTGGGGCCTGGGCCCAGCTTTGGCGAGCAGGAGCTCTGGTGGTGAGCTAGATGGGGCTGGCCAAGAACATCACCCCTTTCTGAGTTTGGCGGCAGCACCTGCCCACCAAATCGTTCCCGAAATCTCAGGGAGCTCAGCCAGCATTGGCAAGAGCCTGTCTTTCCTGCCGAGCACAGCTCAGGCCTGGGAGTAAGAGAGTCTACCGGCTGCAAGACCCGGGAAGGCGGCCGAGACTCAGTTTCTCCCTGCGTACGATGGAGCCGTTAAGAGCATAAGGCTGTCCTCTTAGTTCACTCGGGCTGCTATAACAAAACACCACAGACTGGGTGGCTTTGGACAATGGACAACGTTTTTCTCACAGTTCCGGAGGCCGGAAGCCCACAGTCCGGGTGCCGGCATGGTTGGGTTTTGGTGAGGGCCCTGTGTCCTCCCCTGGTGGAAGGGGAATGGATCTCCGTGGGGTATCTTAATAGAGCACTGGTGCCAATCATGGGGGCTCCACCCCCAACCCCCACGCATCTTCCAAAGGCCCCTCCTCCTAGTCTCTTCTCATTGAGGTTGAGGCTTCCGCATATGAACTTGGGGAAGGGCATAAACATCAGACCATAGCATTTGTTGAGATGATTAAAGGAGTTAATGCCTAAGAAATGTTTAATACAGTGCCTGAGAGGGAGGACCCAGAGATGGCAGCCAGAGGTTTTCTTAGCCCAGTAGTCGGCAAACTCATTAGTCAACAGAGCCAAATAGCAACAGTACAACAACTGAAATTTCTTTTGAGAGCTAAATTTTTTAAACTTAAGCTTCTTCTAACACTAGTTGTTCAAAATAGACTCGGTATATTATATATATAAATACCAATAGGCCATGGTATTTTGTGGAAGAGCCACACTCAAGGGGCTAAAGAGCTGCATGTGGCTCGCGAGCCGCAGTTTGCTGACCACTGTTCTAGACCAACCTCCCACTGCATACCTGGGAAACAGAGGCTCAGGGAGTGACTTGCTAGAACTTCTGAACATGTAGTCCCACCTGCCATGGGCTGCAGGGGTGGGTGGGGTGGAAGGGGCTGGTAGGACCCTAATGACAGTGAGCCCCCTTGTGAGGTTTCTGGCAGTGGCAGCATTCACTGATCAAATATTTAGCAGATCCCACAATGTGTGCGTAGCGCTGTGCAACGATGTCAGCAACACAACCTGGCCCAGGAAGCTCATTCCAGGCACCGGGCAGGTAACAGGAGAGTATGGATGTTTCAGAAATGTGGGAGAAGCTGATTTGGGATGCTTCAGGTTAAAAGGCTCTGCCCCCTCTTTTTGATAGCTAAATAATCACATTACCCAGTAACATCTACTGATGCTCACTCTGAGGCAGTTGACCCTATACTGCATGGTGCCTGCAGGTACCAACTATTATCATCCCCTTTTCACAGGCAGGAAACCGAGTCTCCGCGAGGTCAGGGAGCTTGCCCAGAGTCACACTGCTGGTAAGTGGGTTACTGGGATTGGAACCCTGACAGTCTGGATCCAGAGTCTTTGCTTTTAATGACCACCGTGTGCCCCACCCCACACTCACAGTAACACAGGGGACTGTTCTTCCAGGGGCCCCTTTGGGGAATTGTTGTGTGACTTCAGTTAATAACGCATTGGTTAGTGTTAGCCTTGTGCCTCCTTCCTGCACTCCAATAAGTTGGAACTTCTGGGTTTGGTTGAATGTGCTGGAAGCTGGAGTCCGTTGTATGTGCGAGAGCAACTGGACAGACTCTGTCCTGGTTCTCCAGGACCCCACCCTCGATCCTAAGTGTGATCAGTTTATCATGGACTCCCAGAACGTGACCAACCATCCAGTCATTTCCATCCCCCACACAGAGGGTTCCGAACCTTTGCGGGGGCACCAAAGGGGGTGGACACTGTGTTGGTGGCCTGCCAAGGTTCCTTCCCTTACTCGTCTCCCAGCTGCCACCCATGTTGGCTGCTAATATCTCACAGCTGCCCCTATCTTAGGTTTGGCATATTTGGCAAATAAAAATAACTTATTTTATCTGGCAACTCTAACTCTTCTCTAGAGAGGCACACACAGGAAGAATGAGAGGGGGGATAGGTCTGTGGGCCTCTCTCTAAAAGCGCCCAATCACTCATTGCAGCTGTAGTCTTATCCTTACTTTGTGATATTACTTGATTAATATCTGTCTAGGTTGCACTGTATTTCCCTCTCTCACCATTGTATTCCAGTAGTCAACACATGGTTAGCACTGAATCAATATTTAATTAATAAATGAATGATTTTATTTATTTAGTCAGTATAGTTCAAGAAAAATCTTTGGCAAGGAAGCCATGACCAATATGTGATAGAATGTCATTGAAACTCGGTGCACATGTGAAAATTATTGCTCGGTGCACATGTGAAAATTATTGCAGCTGCCTTTCAATTTCAGTTTGAGGGTGAGGCATGGCATACAGGGCACACACATGTACACACACACGTTTATCTATCTATCTATCTATCATCTATCTATCTATCTATATAATTTTTTAAAAATTTACAAACAGCTGGAATCAGTTTGGCTCAGTGGATAGAGCGTCGGCCTGCGGACCGAAAGGTCCCAGGTTCAATTCCGGTCAAGGGTATGTATGTACCTTGATTGTGGGCACATCCCCAGTATGGGGTGTGAGGGGGCAGCTGATTGATGTTTCTCTCTCCTCGATGTTTCTGAGTTTCTATCCCCTCCCTTCCTCTCTGTAAAAATCAATAAAATATGTTAAAAAAATTTATTGAGCACTTAGACTATGCTAGAATTCCCGGTAGCGAAGGCACAGAAACAAATAGTTTTATAATGAAGACATAGGCATGAAGCAGCCCAAAGTTTTTTTTTATAATCTTTAAACATGAAAACAATGTCGTCTGTATTAGAAACAGACCCCGGGGTTCAGAGTTGGCAGAAGCTGTTTTATCAGCCCAGCACATCACCCAAGTGGAGTGAGGTGTTTGCCTTTAATTCCAAAGTAGCCGGGCCCACATCCACCCTCTGGTGTTCTTTCTTTGGGTCGCTGTTTGAAAATGTCTAAAAGGTTTTGTCTGAGGAGCCGGATAAAGACGGACAGAGGACGGCATGCTATGTCTAGTGGAGATCTCAGCGAGGCTGGTGCTGGAAACCATCAGCGAAGGTCGCGGGGCACCCGCAGACGGCGAGGATAACGGGAGGAAGTGGAACAGGAACACGTGGAGCAGCAGCAGAAATAGGCTGAGGCAGAAACGAGTGAGTGTGCTCAGAGGCCTGGTCTTTGGCTCGGGGACCTCAGCTCCGGCCCTGCCTGGCTACATGGAGTCTCCTGCCGCCTTTCTTGAGCCTCTGTGTCCTTACTGATGTATGTGTGCATTGAATCAGGCCAGAGGCGTTAATGCTCACTTGTGAGCATGTCTCCATGCTGTCACCCAACACCCAGACATGCAGGGCGGGTAAGATGTGGGCTTTTCTTAGAGGAGCGAGAGCAGCGCTGTAGCTGGGCCTCTGGTACCTCCATGTTCCCTTGCTCTTAACATTCCAGTTCATCCCACTGAATTCCAGTTGCTACGCATGCTCTTTTTCTTTGTGGCCCACAGCTTTCTCTGGCGGCCAGAGTCCATTTTACCACCTTACGACAGGAACGGAGAATTAACATCCCCACAAGCAGCCCTCAGCCAGTGACTGATGGGGCTGGAGATTCCTACTGCAGGGGCCTTGCGCCTCCGGTGCGGGGTCGGGGTGGGGGTCCAGCCGGACTCCCAGAGCTCCCCAGCAATAGCAGCCGCAGGTGCCCACAGAGATGATTGCGTTGCTAACACTTCATTAGTTCCTTCCCTTTCCTTTCTCACTTCCTCCCCTGGTGACTCCTGGCACCACCTCCTAAATATACAACTGGCATTAAAATCCTTGTCTCAGAGTCAACTTCTGGGGGGGAACTAAACTAAGATAGGGGCTCAGTGCAGAACAAACTCTCCCTCCCGGAGTCCTTACCTCCTGGGATGTCTCCGGAGAGCTCCTGGCCCCAGAGCAGTCTGTGTGGATTAAACACCCACACCCCATCTCTCATGGCTGAGGTCTCGGAAGAAGTGCACGTCGCTGCCTTTGAGGAAGGTGGTGCACTGAGAGCAACCTGGCACCCTCACGTTTTCAGGGGGAAAGAACCAGGAGATGCGTTATAAACCCAACGTCAAATTATGCTTCAACGTTGTGGAAGGGTTATCCTGAGCTTGCCTTCTCTTTTGCTCTGCAGAGTGAGGAGCTGAGTCTGTGCCCATTGGCAGACTCAGGAGCCCCACCTAGGTGAGGGACGATGAAGCTTGGATGGTTCTGGGTTGATAGCCGCCCCCTTCCTTTCAATCGGTGATTCCTTTTCTGATTCTCCTTCCAACCCTCACATGGAGGAGAAAGGAAGAGAGGCTGGGGAGCGAGAATGAGAATCACGAAGCTCGCCATGGCCGCCTGCTCACTAAGTGGTGGGATTCCATCCTACCGCTTCTGGCACCGTGGCCTGGCTGCCAGCTGTCTCCCCTGAATTGGGTTCCCCACTGGCACTTTGCTCTTTCAGGGACTTCGCACGCCTGGAGCAGCCCTTGGGCAAAGATGGCTGAGTGCTGGGGTCCAGAAACCCTGGGGTAGGAAAGCTCAGGGGGTGTGCCACACCATTTCCCAGAGCTCCCTGGAATCAGGCCCCTGGCGCCCACAGTGGTAACATGTTTGATGTTTGATTACCCCCGTCTCCCCATGGCTGCCTCCCTTCCCCACTCTCTACTGGCATTTTCCTGCAGCTCCCAGTCCAGTCCTGCTGCTCAGGCCCGTGTCTCACAGTCTGCCTCTGAAGAAACTCTAGCTAGAGGAGGAGTTTCCCCGTGAGTGTGGGGTACTTTCTGTTTATCCCGTATGTGCCCCTGGGAGCCTCAGGTCTCTGTGTCAGCCGATGGGAGGACACACATGGGTGCCTCTGGGATGGGACCCAGGCTCGGTGGGCTGTCCCTGGGAGACCACTGTGGCCTGGAGAATAGGTTCAAGGTCATGTGTTGGTCCTCTGCCAGGGCCAGCCTGCATCAGTCGAACAGTACCTGAAAGGGGGCGAGGCTTACGGAAAGATAGAGATAGAAAGATGGATAGAAATAGAGAAGAAACAAAAGATACGGGAGCAGGAGGTCCGCAAAGTCCTCTTTAGGACTGCGGCCCCGAGTTTATTTCACTCCACTCTTTTAAACAGTTCTGGTTTACATATTACACAATTCCTTGTTCCCCAAACAACAAAGCTACATTCTATTGTAAACATGTTTCCCCATTAAAACCCTTATCTTAACTAACTTCCTTAGGCTAAAGACTATACTTTCAGGCGTTACTAACTTCCTTAGGCTATATCTCCATCCAAGACACCACCTAATCTTTTCCCATTTTCCCACAGACAGTTTGGTTATTTACAATGTTATGTGATGGAGGGCAGTATTGTTTGCTAAACTACAGTTGAAGGTAACCATTCTACAGGGGGCAGAAACCATAACTAATCTTTAGAACAGATGGGCCTTGCAAGGCCCACTCTCTCAGAGAATCTTTGTTCCCCGAGGGCGCTCTCCACAGTCCTCCATGGTCAGACCTGCTCCTCCTGCTTAAATCCCACCCCTTAGGTGGCTCCCATGGCCCCCAGGTTATCTGTGGTCTCTTCCCACCACTTCTGTTCTCCCCTTTATGCTCCAGCAATAGAAGACCACTTGGAGTTTCTCCACACCCCTTCCCCCAGCCCTTTCATGCCTGCTGACTTGGGTTTACTGTTCCTCCTGCCTATATTGCCATTCCATACCTTTCCCTTTGCAAAATCTTACTCATCCTTTAAAGACCCAGTCCAAGGGTCACCTCCTCCAGGAAGCCTCTGTGCCTCCTTCACATGGAGGAAGCACCCCTAACCGTATCATCGATCATGCCTTCTCTAAGTCCCCAGCACCTCTCTCGGACAGCACCTTCACTTCCCATCCTGAAATGGTCAGTGCAGCTCGGTCTCCCCACCAGACAATGAGCTCCTTGAAAACTCAGGCTGGGTCTTCGTCAAAGGCCCTCGATGTGAACATAGGCTGGTTCCCCGGAAGCAGACCCTGAGGGGGCCATTGTTTGTAAGAGATCTATTAAGGAACTGCTTACAGTAGAGACCAGTTAGGGGTTGGAGGTCTCTACACCCAGTCATGTGCAGACCTATGAAAAGGCTTCAGAAGTCCAGTCTTCCAGGGGCCACAGATGTGGGCTGTCAGAGGCAAAGGCTAGGAGATGATCCCCCACCGGCCCCAGAGCACAGTCCCACAGACAGGAAACAGGGCTCTCAGGCTGATCACTAGAGTGTCCACTAGAGGGGTCCCCATATACCTGTGACTGAACTGAAATGTGGCTCTTAGGCACCTCCAACCCAGCTCATCCCGCCGCCCATAAGCCACGCCTCCCCCCTCTGGTGCTTGGCTCCAAACATTCTCTACCTCCAGGGTCATCTTTGGCCCCAGCTCCCACCCTCTTATGGTCACTTTTCCTAAATTCACCCAATTATTTCAATCCTCCTTTTAAAATCTTTTCCAAAATCATTCCCTTTATTCCATTTTCATTATCTTGCTACTACAGCCTCAAAGCCTAGTATGGTACTTGTACATATTTGATGAATGAATGAATGAATGAATGAAAGAGTGATGAACTAATGTGCAAAAGGAAGTCCAGCCTCCCAAGCCTGATGTGCAGTTTTCCCAGGAGCCTACCCCTCCCTCTTTTTTGATCTTATGAACTGCTAGATCCACACTCTGCTTATGGCAAAACACAAACAAACAAACAAACAAACCCCCCCCCTTGTTATTCCGCACCTAACTCATGTGTCTGGCTCTCTCACCTGACTTCTGATATTTTTGCACCTAAAAATCTTATCATCCCTACCTGTAAGCATTCTGCTTGTTTTTAAGGCTCAGCTGCCCAGCCTTCTTTGAACTGGTGACATGTAGTTTGTCCCTCTCCTAGGGACAAAAAGACACTGGCTAAGAACATTATTTTTGGTATCTCTATCTTTAAAAAACAGTGAACTGGGAGTTGTGGGTATGGTTGGCATTAGCTGCTGTTCACCAAATACAGGGTGGGGCAAAAGTAGGTTCCCAGTTATGTATATGGAAAATAATGGCGTAACTAATAAATGATAATACAAGAACAAACTCTTTTGCATACTCACAACTGTAGACCTACTTTTGCCCCACCTGTATTTTGGGCTTCCCCTCTTGTGGACACACAGTAGGACTGTTTTTTCCTTTCTTTTCTCCATCTCTCCCATTTCACACCCTCCCTCCTTCCTTCCTCTCTTTTGTACTTTTAAACTTAATTCTATCTGTTGGTTGAGCATAAAAAACTTGTATGAGAAGCAGGAAGAAGCCAAATGATTTTTAATTTCTCTAAGGTATGAATAAAGAACAGAAATCTTGCTATAAGAAAAATAAATTTGTATTTTGAAGACATTAATCTTTTGGCCAGCTGAGGCAGTTTTGATCAGATCTCTCATTCTTCAATTTCTCATCCTCTGTATCTCAGATTTCACCCAAAAAGCAAAAGGAATAAGCTTTTCTAATGACAAAATAAATCTAATATTAAATCTTTGTGTCTTCTTGTCTCACTTTCTGGGGTTATTTCCTACCATAATGGTCCAGGATCTTCGAAATGTCTTTAAGGAAAAAAAAATTTTTTTCATCAGGGCCTGCAACGAATGAATCATACAGACAATTTGCTACAACGGGCTTTTCTTTGTGTGTGAAGGCAAGAAACCCCAAGTGAGGAAGCTCAGACTTCACCAACCTCCTGGTTCTGAAATTACTCATCCAGACACGAAGCGAAATTGAAAAATCAGAGAGATCTAGTTTAAAAGAAAGAGAATGGTTGATGGTCTGGGAACCAAGTAAGTACTCATTTTGCTTTTGTGCCATTGGATGAAGATGTCAGATCAAAAGAGGACGCGGAAACGTCATGGGATTGACAGGCAGGGCCAAGAGACACCGGCGAGGTGTTTATCATACGAAGAGGCGTGCATCCAGAGTGTCAGCAGCGGCACTCAGCCCGAAGAGCACGCACCTCCCCTCTCGCCAGAACAAGCTCGTTGACAACAACTGTCATTGACTCTGCTTTATCTTCCTTGTGCTGGTAAGCGGGTGCATTCCGAGTGCATCCCACGTAAATTGGGGTTTGCTTCCTGACCTGGGAGATCAATTCTCTGTCAAAAAGAGCTGGCTGATGGATCACCGTGTGGCTGCCCCTGCATTGAAAATCACAGCAAATACCTTCTCAAACTCACTTCTGAATTACATGCCGGATCTCCACAGAGGAGCTTGTAGATGAATCCTTCAGCTCACCAAGCTGTGTGTCTCCCAAAGCCGATTAAACGAAGCTGTGGTGTGTGCTGTTCTCCCAGCCAGAGGCAGCGAGTGTCGGGGTTAATAGCATTTGGGAGCCCGGGTGGCTGGATTTGCGCCAGCACCTGCTGCTTACCAGCTCTGTGCCTTTGGGATAATTATTCAACCTTTCTGTTTTAGTTTTCTTGGCTGCCAAATAAGGTTGATAATATGGTACCTTCCTACCTCCCGGGGCTGTATCTTAATCTGTAGCCCCAGGAACAGACCCTGACACATGGATTTAAGAGCAAGAAGTCAATTGAGAAGTAGAGGGAGATGAGGGGTAAATGGAGACAGAAAAGAGAATGGCCACCCGATGGTGAGTTACCGAGCAAGCCACCACTGTGGGTGACTGGCACTCGTTCCCACTGGGGAGCCTGGGAAATTGAAACGTGCACCACAGAGTAAAACACACGCCTCTGAGGTGAAGGGGCTAGGGCCGTGGTCGGCAAACTGCGGCTCTCGAGCCACATGCAGCTCTTTGGATCCTTGAGTATGGCTCTTCCACAAAATACCATGGCCTGGGTGAGTCTATTTTGAAGAAGTGGCGTTAGAAGAAGTTTAAATTTAAGAAATTTAACACTCAAAAGAAATTTCAATCGTTGTACTGTTGATATTTGGCTCAGTTGACTAATGAGTTTGCCAACCACTGGTCTAGGGTATTCATCCATCAACTCCCATTCGTCCTTCACTGAAGGCTTCTCTTGTGTGTGAGTGCATGTGTGTGCATGTGCATGTGTGTGCATGACTGTGTGCACATGCAGGGGTGGGGTGTTTGTTCCCTCCCACTCCTGCTTTGCCCTGCCAGCTGTAAAATGGGCTGTGCCAGGAAGAGAAAGACCCTCATGCAAAGCAGTGCACGTGCTGGCCGCTGGAAGCCGGATCATGCGCGCTGGAAGAGTCAGGTGAAGGCTGTGTGCGGGTGACTGCGGACTGTTCTGAAGATTAAATGAGTTCATTATCGTGAAACACTTAGCAAAGTCCCTGACACAGAGTACGCGCTCCTCAAAGAGCTTGACTAGCACAAAAGCTGGACAGCTGTCCTTGGGAGTGACTTTTTATCTCAGGATGGATTTTCCGTATTTTTTGCTTTTCATTTTTTCCTCTGGGCCAGCGCACCACAAGGAGGAGCTTGGCACTATTACAGGGGCCAGATGCATCGCAGGTCTTCCCCAGGATGACTGTAAGGTGAAGCGGGTTACCGATGGAGCTGTCCCCGTCAGAGGGAGTGTCATCGTGTCACAGTGACATGTGCGACAAGCACCTGCCTCGCTGTTGGAGGAGCGGGCACAGGATCAGCACCTCGCTCCATGCTGGAGGGCACACCTAGCTAAGCTTCGCCGCAGTGACAAACCAACCCGGCGTCTGAGTGGCTTAACAGGAGGCACCAGCAGCCTCATCGCCTCCCTCCTGCTGGCTGGCCCCAGGGGCTCATTGCAGACGGGCACTGGGCTGGATTTCAGTCGCCACTGAGTCCTTAGCAGGTAGTCCAGGGCATAGCACAAGGAGGCAGCACTGGTAAGTGAATGGATGGACAAACCAGCCAATGGATCCCGTAAGTGTCATATTCGCAGATTTACTTCCATTTGAAATGGTGGCTTTCTCCCATCTACTCTGCTCCTTGAACTATTTTTGTTCTCCTGAGTCTGAAAGAACTCATCTCGTCTAACTTGTTGGGGTGGGCACTTTGTTTCTCCAGAGTGCGTCCCATTCTGCCTTTCAGTACAGTACTCTGTGTGCATGTTGGACCTTGCCACCCTTCCCT
The DNA here is from genome assembly GCA_027563665.1 of Antrozous pallidus. NCBI lineage: Eukaryota > Metazoa > Chordata > Mammalia > Chiroptera > Vespertilionidae > Antrozous > Antrozous pallidus. The sequence goes on from CM050518.1 coordinate 74,903,138, forward strand.
CAAGTCCCTCTAATGGCTACCAAGCACAGTTAGGACACGCTCCACATTCTGACCTGGCCTACTCGTCTCCCCTGAGCATCTCACCTGCCACTTTCTCCTCCCCAATGCTTCTCCATCCATGGTGGTCTCATAGTTGTCCTTTTTATATATTATTGATTTTTTACAGAGAGGAAGGGAGAGGGATAGAGAGTTAGAAACATCTATGAGGGAGAAACATCAATTCAGCTGCCTCCTGCACACCCCCTACTGGGGATGTGCCCGCAACCAAGGTACATGCCCTTGACCGGAATCGAACCTGGGACCCTTCAGTCCGCAGGCCGACACTCTATCCACTGAGCCAAGCCAGTTAGGGCTCGTAGTTGCTCTTTGCATGTGCCATGCCTGGTCCCACCTTTGCACCTGCTGTTCCCTGTGGCTTCAATTCACTTTCTGCCTCCAGATCACTTGTTGCATTGACTCAGGTCACTGCTCCAGTGTCATCACTTCAGAAAGGCCTTTCCGGAACACTGTGCACACCGCTACAACATTAATTTCTTCCTATTTTTTCCATATCACACATTTATTTGGTTGTTCTGATGGCCCCTTTGCCCATGACAATGCAAACTCTATGAGAACAGGGCTCTTGTTTTACTTAGTGTGGTATCTGACACTCCCATTCCCACAACAGTGACTGCTACTTAGTAGGACCTCAGTAAATATTTATTGAATAAGTACATAAAGATTATCGTCCCATTTTACACATGGAGTAAGTGAATCCTACGGAATTGAGGAAAATTGCATAAAGTAACAGCTATTTATCCCTATCACATCTATTATGTGCAGATACTTTAATCTTCTATAAAACATATTTTTATTGATTTCAAAGAGGAAGGGAGAGGGAGAGATAGAATCATCAATGATGAGAGAGAATCATTGATTGGCTGATTACTGCACACCCCCTACTGGGGATTGAGCCCACAATCCATCCAAGCATATGACCTGACCAGGAATTGAACTATGACCTCCTGATTCATAGGTTGACGCTCAACCACTGAGCACCACCAGCCTGGCTAACTTGAATCTTTGTAACAATACATTTTTCATATAGGGAAACTGAGGCATAGCTTATGTGTTAGCCAGGGAGCAACAGAGCAAGGACTCAAAGCAGGCAACCCAGCTCCGGGGTTCGTGCATGGGGCAGCCCAGCAGGAACACACTGTGGGGTGCTGCAGGAACCATCAAGAGAACAAATTGGAAGGTCTTTGTCAGCAGGCCCAACACTGACTGAAAATTTCACATCTGGGACTTGTTATGGGATTGCCAACACTTACACCTGGACCAAAGCGAGGGGTGAGTGTAAGGAGCTATGTGGAGGCAAGGCAGTCAACCCCTTAGGAAGCATCAAGGCCACACAAAGCAGACGCTTGAGGAGATGGCCCCATCACTGTGGCAGCATGACTTACCATGTCAATAAAAGTGGACCATATCTCTGCTTCTAGAATATTCTGATGTCATCATGCAAATAGAGCATCAGTGGGACTACCATCTGAGCAAGGCATCTTTCCCCTAGCAAATCCTTGAAGGCAGAGCCTGTGTCTCTACAATGCCTCACACAGGGCCACCGGTATATGTGCGGTGCTCAATAAATTCCACAGGTATATGTGAGGTGCTCAATAAATGCCAATGAATGGGTGTGGGAACCCCTTTCATATCCCGAATGATTCAGGCTCCCCGGTTCAGGGTTCGGGTTTCTGGAGAAGGCCACATGCAAATGAATAAAGAGCTTCAGGAAAATATTAATTTGGAAAATGGGGGCCAGGTGATAGTTCAACTCTAGTGGCAGAACTCCCACTCGCTCTGGCTTCACTCCTATTATTAAGATCAAAATAATAAGATACAGCTGTATCCCCCAGGCCAGAAACACCAGTAAGAGTCAATCAGTAGATCTTAGGACTAGCAGGTGGGGGCTGCTCCAACCACCAACATCCCAGCTCCAACCCCTCAGAGCAATCAAGGTTGAGCAGACCTCCAAACTCCCTGTCTACAGCTCTCCATTGTTAAAGCAATGATTGGCTTCCAGCAAATGGGGGTGACGTTTTCCATCCAAGGGCAGGCATCTATTTAGGGACACACCCATCTGCCGGACAGGTCTCTCCGCACACTATTTAGTCCTCATAGGTGTCCGACTTCAACCTCAAGTAGATCAAAGCCCTTCCATGCTCATGAACTTGGCCTGGATTTTCATTGTCCTAGAAAAATGTCCAATGGCAAGTATACTTTAAAAAAATCCCATATTGCAATAGAATGTCAGCACTTGCCAGAGGCCCAGAGACCATCTATTGTACGTCCCTCTGTCTTTGCCCCCGCTGGTTTTATGGAGTTCTGATACGGGGAATGGAATTAGACGAGGATGCAGAGGCCAGTGTGTTGACAGGCCTGGAATCCAGGCCTCCTGAGGCCTGGACCAGGGCTCACCCCTGTGAGCACCTTGAAGGGCAAAGGGCACGGAACTGCAGCTTCAGTCAGAGCGCAGCTTTCTGCAAGAGGGTGCTGAATTTTCCACTCCCGCCGGCACGGTAACCGTTTTGATACAGTTTTATCCCTCTTTGGTCTCTGATGCAGGGGCTAGATAATTAATCAGGCCTTTGAATAATTAAAATTATTTTAAAATGCCTTTGTATCTGTGAAAATTGACCCAGTAATTACTGCCTTATCAAGAGACAGGTTCCTCGAACTAAAAAATCTCTCCCACAGATAAGTGCTCTTTCACTCGAGGCTTTGGGACTTGGGAGCTGAGGAAGGAGGGTTAGGTATGTGAGCCCATGCTTCTGAGGATGGACAGCACCCAGTCCTGACTCCACAATCTCCACAGAACCTCCCCTCCTCCGTAGACTTAGATTTCCGAACAAGATACAGCATGTTGCTTTCAGAGCCTGCTGCAAAATGGGATCATTCATTAAAATATTGGATTGATTATTCAAACTGGTTTCTGCACTTGGGCCTTGCTGAGCCTGGTTTCCAGATTTGGCATCCGCTTTTCAATATTAAAAAAAAAAAACTCATGTGGGAGCAAAGTGAAGGCTTGCTTTCTTCAAGTGAGCCCAGGTCCTTTCTGACCCAGCAACACCTGGTGCTGAGCCCTCAGGGGTACCATTCTGTCCCTGGAGCCCCACCACTTCTTTGTCTACCTCCCAACAGGTGTCAGGGCTGACAGCGGATGCAGGGTGCTTCACAGCAGCACGCCTGGTGGACATTCCCAGGAATTACAATGCAATGCAAAAACCACCCAACCAACGGGGCCCCTGACATCCCTCAGGACCAAGGACAGCGCTGATAGCATCTGGGGAGGGATTATAACCCAGGTGTCCTTCAGGGGGTGGTGTTCATGGGTTTATATAGGGAGACATTACGTTACAGTGTTGACGGGCACATGCTCTGGACTCACACAATCTGGAGTTGGGTTTCCCCTGACTCCTGTATCTGCTGGCTTCCAGCTGGGTCTGGCCAATGGGAGGAACCGATGGGATGCTGGAAGGACAGGGGGAAAGGACATGCAAGGGAATTTCTTCTCTCTCCAGCAGCGAAGAAGTATCCTGGTTTCTGCTCCCCCTGGCTACAGCTGTCCTGATCCAGCCTCCATGTATTACCACATGCCTTTGTCCCTCTGTCTTAAGGCCAAGAGTGGCTTTTTGCTTGTGTGTATTTCTGTTACCTTCCCATCCTTTTGGGGGCTCTCAGCTCCCTTATCACCTGTATAACCAACACCTGAAGCAGTTTGTTTTCCTGGTTAGATCTTGTTTGATTAACCACTTTTTGATTAGTTAAGCCGGTGGTCAGCAAACTAGTCAACTGAGCCAAATATCAACAGTACAATGACTGAAATTTCTTTTGAGAGCCAAATTTTTTAAACCTAAACTTCTAACACCACTTCTTCAAAACAGACTCACCCAGGCTGTGGTATTTTGTGGAAGAGCCACATTCAAGGGGCTGCAAGTGGCTCGAGAGCCACGGTTTGCTGATCACTGAGTTAAGCTAATGTGTGTCCTCTTTGGTTTAAGCGACTTTGGGTCTCTGTCACTTACCACCTGGAGAGTCTGGACTCATGCAGGAGCCGGTGGGGAAGAGAGTAGTGACCAGCTTCTGACTGCTAACTGCCTGCCGGGCACTGTGCTCAGCGCTGTTTCCACGAAGGAGGTAGGAATTCTGATTTCCATTTTGCAAATGAGGAAGTGGGGACACAAACAGGTCAGGTTAACTTAACGGGGATCAAGTTTATTTTCTTTACACGGAAATGCACTCAAAACCAGCTGCTTCTTTAAATAAGGAGGGGATCCCCCCAGGCATATGGAGGCTCGGGTGGGGGGACAAGAAAGGAGGTGAGGGATGACAAGAGGCAGGTCTATATGCTACTTCGTAACTTGGGCTAGAAACTGAACAGGCTTCTCCAGGCAGGGGTCTAATGAGGAAAGAGCACACGGCGTTCGTGACCGTGATCCAAGTCAAGTTCTAGCTGCTAATTGCCTGCACGTTTTGCTACAGGTAGTCAACAGGAATCATTCACGTGTCCTTAGGGACCGCGGCGCCATTCAGTATTCATGGCAAATATATCACTGAGCTTCATAAGAGAATCATTTTAAAACAAAGCTTGGTCAGCTGTTTAATAATTTACTGATAATGACAGCAGGGAGAATATCTAATAACCAGTGAGATTGGCTTTCAAATAGAAAATAAATTCACGTTAGAAGAGTTATAGGAGGGGAATAAAGAAAGGAGGGGGAAGCATTATTAGTGGCAAGGAAATATTTAACATTCGCCAATGCTGGATTTCTTTTTCTTTTTCTTTTTTTTTTTTTTTTTACGCCCATCAGAATGGAGGAACCTGATTATTGAGTGGTTGCGAAATTCCACGCATGTGTATTTTACAACACCCTACACAGAGGAAACAATCACACTGAAGGCGGGTATCTGGAGCCGAGGCTCTGACCCCCCCCCTGAGTGCTGGGGAGCATCACCTTTGTTTACGTGGGGACTTTGGGGCCTATACGGCATTCATGATCATAGAGCTCAGTTTCTCCTGGAGTAGGAAAGGCCTGAGACATTTGAAAAGCAAAGCCTCAAAGAAACAAAATCAACCCAAACTACAACTCCTGCTCAGAACTGATCGCAGGGAAGCTGGCTTCTGGGTAAATGGAACTGACTTACTTTTGTTTACTGGCAAAGTGCCATTGAAATGTCTATAAAATGACAAAGGGTTTGAGATGGTCTCACTTGAAGCTTCCTGCTAATACTAACATTCCTGGTGAGTGGTTTGGAGACATGATTAACACAATTTTAAAAGGTCCAGGAGATGTTGAGAGGAAAACAAAAACTAAAGACACTATCAGTCACCAAACTTCTGTGTGCCTCAGTTTCCCCCTGTAAATGGGGGAAATAACAAGATAATTGTAGACTGGATACTGCAAAAGGCTCCTAGCTGCAGCCTTGGTTCACAGCAAACTCAAGTTCAAACATGTCAGGAAGGCAGAGGCCAAACCAAGGGGAACGTCCCTAAGATGATCAGTCTTTAAGTTTCAGGGGCAGACAGTGATGAATGGTGTTTTGGGGTAAAGCAACATCTCAGCCCTGCCCTGCAGCCCCCTCCCCAGAGCACGGGGCCCGGTCTGTCCTCCAACCAGTCCTTCCACTTGCCACTCTGGAGACAGGCTTCCAGATAAGACAGATGATTTCTGTGTTCCCAGACGGTATTTCCTGTGGCTTTACATTCCAAGATCGTACCCTCCATTCTTCACATTCATTTCAACAAACTCACTCTCAGTCTGCCTTGAGGTATTAGCATCTTTTTTTTTTAGCTTGGAGAAATAATGATTTATCAGCGTCTTCCTGGATGTGAGAATGGCTTGGATAACCATGAGCAGACTGCTCTGTCAAGCCAATGTTGCTGGCTTGGGCTTCCTCGGCCACCATCCTGCCGGGTCCAGGAGGGGCGAGGGACATGCTGGGGCTGAAGCTTGCTGCTATCATTTTGGGTGAAATGTCTTTCCGTGTAGCATAGTAAAAAAAAAAAATTAAAACAGATGCCATTCTCTGAAATGGAAAGAATTATTTACTTCCTTGCCTTGGCAGTGGACTAGCTGGCTGGTGGAGAACATTGTGAGGATAACACTTACGGCTTGGCACAGAGGAAGGGGAGGGAGGCTGTGTAAAATTCAGGGGGTCTATGTAGGCATGGGGATTGAATGGGGTGTGGGGTGAGAGGAGGAGTGGGTAAGTAGAGGGCAAACCCTGTGTGTGTGTGTGTGGGTAGGTTTATAGACCACACATTAAAGAGGTTAATAAACATCTTGATGCAGAAGTGAGGTGGATAGATGTCACCTGGCTACCCAAGATGCTCTGGAGAAGACACTCCTCCCCGCTCCATCGGCTTCACTGGCTGGAAGTTATGGGGACCATCCCCAATACAGACGGGTGGACAGTGACTGTCGCTGGCCAATGAGAGCGCTGTCTTCCCCACCACTCCCCTGGCCACACTGATTGTCTCAGGAAATGGAATGTGACTCTAATTAGCCAGTGTCTTCACTAAAGTTTGGCAAGGGTATTGCAAATGGCCTCTCTTCCCGCCCCCCCCCCCCCCGCCCCCACTCTGCCGTCTCTCTTAGTGACAGTGGTAAGCTGTGAGATCTATATATGGAGCTTTCATTATCCAATTTCTCTGACTACCCACCAAGAGAAGCACAATGAAGACATGGAGAGCGGTGGGTGGGGGAGAGTGAATGGTGATTGAGTCCCTGGATCCAGCTTTGCCTGAATGTGCTCATGAGCTGTTCAGCTAAATGCATCCCTGGGTTCCTGTTTTCACTACCTGTTGGGAGTCGGATGTCCTAAAGGAGTCTTGCCTAAAATACAACGTATGTACGTGTTCCAGGCTCAGCGCTTATCCTCTAAGCCCTTTCAGATGCCAGAGGTACAGACTTGGTCAAGATGCAAACGTGCCAGCGTCCAAGCTTCAAACTCCGGCGCCTCATCCTCTAGAGCATGCCTGGGACTGTCCGGCCCACCGGCTCATCATTTGGTCTGACCCTGCCAAGGCATTAAAGGTGAGTTAGTTAAATGCTGGACAAAATAGAGCAGGCTAATTTTTAAGTTGATAATTTTGTGTGGCCTGAGAATGAGGTGATAAGTATCCAGTTTGCCGTTGGCAGAAAGAAGGTTGCCTGCCCCCGCTCTAGAAATTCTGATCCACTTCCATGTGATACCAACCAACACCCTGCGTGGTTCTGGAGTGGGCGTGTCCCATGGACCTGTGTGGAGAGTACCATCCACTTGCCCTCTCCATGTGTCTGTCCTATTTGAACGTCCAGACTCTTACTTCTACGAACATTTGCCTCGCTGTTCTGGCTCCCAGAATGCCCTTCTTTCCTTCTCTACCTGGTGAGGGCTCCATGTGGGGGGAGTTCAAGGTGAATTCAGGAGGAATGGGCTTAGAAAGGCAGGCAAGGCCCAGCCAGTGTAGGAGTTTATTCTGAGGCCATGGGGCATGCGAGAAAAGGTTTCCAGCTGGCGAGTGACCAGGCTGTGGAGTGATGATTTCGTTGACTGCTGTGTAGGGTGTGGTTGGGGAGAGGAGGCGGAGAGGAGCTGAGGTTTGAGCTGAGCTCACTGCAGGGAGATGTGAGAAGCGACGGGTTCACTCCATCTGCGGCTGGTGAATCCCTGCCTACCCGGGGCCTTCCTGAATCTGGGGATGAAGTCAGGGACAAGGGGAGGGGCTGAGAGTCCTAGGGGAGCTCAGTGTTCTGACAAGACTCCTGTCCACCTCCAAGACAACAGGCTGGTGTGAGAACAGAGGTTTTTTTCCTGATTCATTAGAGAACCACTTTCCAGGAGACAAGAAGTCCAGGCGGGGGCCATTCCTTAGTCGTGTTTGAGGCCATTAGTCAGACCCTGACACTGCCACCACCCTGCCCCTGTGTGCTGGCGGGACCTCTCAGTGTGGCTCCTGTGGGTGGGGTCACATTGTTTCGGCATCCTCACTGCTCAGCAAGAGGCTGGGCACAGGTTAGATATGCAGACATCCATGGGGGGCGGCTGGCACACATCACTTAATTGTGTGTGTGTGTGTGTGTGTGTGTGTGTGTGTGTGTGTGTGTGTGTTTAATTAAGAGAAACAGCTGTTTGGCAGAGCCCGCTTAGGCAAAGTGAGCTGCCGTCCGGCATTCCACGCAGGACCTCTCCGGCACTGAGGACTACTTGCCCATAGTCTGGGCCATGTGCCGGTGCTCTGGCCCAAGGACGAAGCAGCTGGCTCTCCACGCTTGCTGTCATCCAGATGTCTGTGGCAGTTGGCCTGGAGCCAAGGCTGGGTGGCGTGGCCAGTCGAAGGCTCGGAATAGAAAGGAAAGTATCTTTTGAGTGGGCCAAGCCTTGTAGGTGTTTTCACCTCCATTAACTCACTTAATTCCCACTCAGCTCAGCGAGGTAGAAATAATCACCCCGATTTCACAGGTGGGGAAACAGATTTGGACAGGGAGAGTAACTAGTTCCTGGTCACCTCGGCGGTAAATGGAGGCCTGGGGGATGTGGGCAAGTGCAAGGCCTCACCCAAAATGTAGCATGTTCTAGAGAAGGAACGGGGTGTTGGGGGCCGGAGAATCATCTAAGAGGAGGAGCAGGAAGAGTGTAAGGGACAGAGGATGCATACCAAGAGCTGCTGACATCCAAACCAAAGTCACCAAAGTCAGAAGTGTCTTTGGGCTTTCTTCGAGTCCCCAAAGAGAGGAATCAGCTTTGAAGCAGTGGGTCACTGCAAGGGACATCTTTCTAACCTCGAGGGCCTCCCCCCGCCCCCGTCAAGTCCTGTGGGTTGACACAACCCTATCGCTGGATACAGCATGTTATTACAGAACAAAATGGTGGGCTCATGAGGTTACACTTGAAAAATACTTATCGTTTCTAAGTTGCATTTGGATTATTTATAATTGCGTGTCTTGACAGACAGCATTAATGTTCCTGCCATAAAAACATTACTCAAGCCAGAACTACTGGCTCTGAAGTCCGTGGTGTGTGCAGAAGCCACTCTGCTAATAGAAAGGTTAACTTGTATTTTTGAATTATTGATGGTGGCTTGTTGCTATTTTTTTTTTCTCAGAAAGGAGGAAATAATTAATGAAGAGATCATTGCCAATGTGTCTGACATCTATTAATGGTTTCATCTTGCAACCAGATTAAAAGAGACAGCTGGTCCGTGAATTTATGTGTGGAGACAGCTCTGAATGTGCCGACAACTCTGCGGGGGGCGGGGCTGCCGGCGGGGTGGCGGCGGGGGCTGGGCATGGGCACATCATGGCTGAGAGGTCCTCTCCCACTGGCAGCGGCGGCGGGCCGGCCTCATCACAGGGCTCTCGGAAGCTTTGCTGCAGAGGGGCCGGGCAGCGAACGGGCTGTAACTCTTCTGACATCTTTCCAAACTCCTCTGTTCTCACGGGAGCCTAGTAGCACCTTCCCCATGCCAGTCTCTGGTGGGATGTCTGCATGAGTGTTCAGATGAGTGTGCTGAGCCTGCACCGGAAGGTCCAGGGCAACTGGTTAAAACACAGGTACCTGGGCCCCACCGCCACATTTCTGGTTCAGAAAGTCAGGGATGGGGCCTGAGATGTGCATTTCTAACAGGGTCCCAAGGTGATGCTGCTGCTGTTGGCCCAACGCTCACACTCTGAGAACCAGCTGTAGACCAACGATGAACAGACCGTGCGGTGAGACTACCTGGAGAGAAGGGGCTGGCAAACTTCTGTAAATGGCAAGACAAGGATAACCTCAGGGGCCAGCCATTTTGTTCTGTCGGCATTGTCGGACTCTGCCACCCTTACTCAGCGCTGCCCTGTAGCACAGACAGCAGCCACAGGCAACGTGTAAATAAACACGCAGGATGTGTTCCAATAAAGCTTTATTTATAAACCCAGGAGGTGGGCCAAACCGGGAGTAGTCTGTTGACCTCTGTTCTGGAGACGCATGGCCACCTGGAACTTTCTAGAAAACGCAGCCATGGGCAGTCTTGAGCAGCACCAACAGGATTTTCTGTGATGATGGAAACGTTCTATAACTGTGCTCTCCAATCTGGCAGCCACTGGCCACCTGTGGCCACTAGCACTTGAAATGTGTTAGTATGGCTAAAATGGAACTTCTGAATTTTAAGGTGAAATGGCTTGTGGCACCTGCTTCACATGAAGAAGAGAAAAGGCCCTCTCTAACGGAGTGGCCATTCCTTGGCCACCTCCTTACACAGGGTCTTTGCCCTCCTTGAGCCTGTTTCCTCGTTCGTAAGATGGGAATAAAACAGTAGCTATGTTGCTTGCTGTTCCCATTGGGGAAGTGAGGCACCATGGCCGAGGGTAACTCCCCAGCTCCCCCGGCCCATGCTTCGCTCCCCACCGGAGGGCTGACTATCCCTGGGGACAGGGGAGGGCTGGGGGACAGATGGAGGCCATCTCTGCCTCTCCCCGCCCGTTCCCTCCTCCTCCCCGTCCAGTCTCCTCCCCACACTGTAAGCTCCGGGGGCCATGACATGGCCCACAGCCCGCGGCCCCAGGCACTCGGCAGACAGCGAGCTCACTGTTGACAGGATGCCCCGAGGTTCAGGCTCCCCCTCAGACTGCTGGGTGGAGACATCTGCAGCTAACGTGTCTGACCGCTCCTGTCTCGGCCCCCACCGGAGCTGAAAGGGAGGCCACTGTGCAGATTAGGAAACTGAGGCCCAGAGAGGTCTGGCCAAAGGTTCCCAAGGGTTAAGGGCCGAGTCACCCCAAGGGTAAGAGGCTGCCTTCTTGAGCAGAATTAAAGGGGCACAGGCACTGCACCCTCTCCAGCTCCTGGCTCCAGCACTGAGGCCGAGCCCAGCCCTGAGCTCCAGGCTGATGGGGGCAGTGGGGGCAGAGCCGCTCTCTTCTAATGAGCACGGGGCTCCTGTGAGGGGGGGCGGGAGATGCTGCTGTCACTCTCCTCTCCCCAGAAGCCAGTTCAGAGGGGGGCTGTTTGAGACATCTGTGGCCCGAGCCAGCCCTCTCCCTCCCGTCACCAGCAGGCCTGTTAGGTGAGAACTCGGGTCTGGGGAACTGACCAAGGGGGGGAACCACACCCCTACAGTGTGGAAAGCATCGCCACGGCGGCCATCCCAGGGGCCTCGGCAACAGGTCTTGGGCAGGAAGTGTGTCTTGGCTAGAGATTCACAGGAAACCTTGAGGGGCATGAGTTTGCCAGGGAAACGATGCTGGGAAGGGTGGTCCAGACAGAGGGAACAGCAGCTGCCAGAACTCTGCGGTGTGCCTGGTTCCAGAGCCCGGCAGTGAGCAGGTGCTCCCGAGAGAAAGAGGGCCCGTTTCTGGACGTGCAGGGCGGGGGGCAAGCAGAGAGGGCCAGGGCACACCTGGCAGGTACAGCCTGGGCTGGGGTCGGGCACTGGGCTTGCTCCCCCGCTCGGCTACCTTTGAAATGGAGCCTTTCTCAGGGCCACATGAACCCCATTCAGACCTGGCAGCTGTTCGGGCAGCGATGTAACATGGGGGAGGCTCAGGAGGGTGCAGGAGGGCGTGTGCTCTGAAGACACTGAGAACTGCTGTCTATACTTCTCAGAAAGCTCCGGAAGGAATGAACAGGAGCCCAAGGGAGTGGGGACAAGTTAGAAGTGTGACACCAAGCTCGTTACTGGCTTAGAAACATCCAGCTGTCCTAGGTCTGGCCGTGCCCTGCGATCAGCTATGGCTAGAGTCATAGGTCATGGGCTGGGGTCAGCCAGGCCTAGGTCATAGGTCATGGGCTGGGGTCAGGCCTCCCTGCAGGCGCTGGGTGAAGGTAGGAAATAGCCAGCAGTTTAGCTCTGAGCCCAAGGATCTCCCCTTCCAAATGTCCCGAGGGTCACTGATCTCTGCCTCCCCGGAGACTTGGCACAGAGTGAGGCGCCTGGTTAAGTGCTCCGTTAAGCATTTGTAGAATTACTAAGAACGCCCAAGGTAGCCTGTGAAAGGTCCCACTCAGAGTTCCCACCATCCTGTCTGTGCGATCCCACTTCCCCCAGACAGGGGGTCTGGGAACCAGGACATGGAGAAACCTGCCTGGCAGTGTGTGTGTGTGTGTGTGTGAGTGTGTGTGTATGTGTGTGAGTGTGAGTGTGTGTGTGAGTGTGTGTGTGTGTGAGTGTGTGTGTGTGTGTGAGTGTGAGTGTGTGTGTGAGTGTATGTGTATGTGTGTGAGTGTGTGTATGTGTATGTATATGTGTGTATGAATGTGTGTATGTGTGTTAGTGTGTATGTGTGTGAATGTGTGTGTATGTGTGTGAATGTGTGTGTATGTATGTATGTGTGTGTATGTGTGTATGTGTATGCATGTATGCGTGTATGAGTGTGTGCATGTGTGTGTATGTATGTGCATGTATGTGTGTGAATGTATGTGTATGTGTGTATGAGTGTGTGTATGTGTGTGAATGTGTGTATGTATGTGTGTGTGCGTGTGAGTGTGTATGTGTGTGTATGTGTGAGTGTGTATGTATGTGTATGTGTGAATGTGTGTGTGTATGTATGTGTTACACACTGGCTATTCCAATAGACTAGTCCAAGCCCATCATCTTTTGAAGGGGAGGGAGTGGTGGGAGCCAGAGGGAGGAAGCCTAGGATTACAAGTGAGGGAGGGGGAGTTAATGGGTCTTGTTCAAGGGGACTGACCCCCTCCACCCGGTGGAAACTGGGGGAGAGAGGCCCAGTGTTCTCTGCTGTAGCAGCTCAATCCACGGAGGCTCCCCACTATGGAAATCCTGGCTATGTCTGATCATATTTTATCCTCAAAGTTGGTCCAGTCCAATTCTTGGAATCCCAACAAGGATGAGGGCTGCAGGTGGTGGGGTGGGGGGGAGGCAGGGGCTGGAAATCGCTGTCCTGACAGAAGGAGGAAGCTTTGGCCAGGTTTGCGGAGTGAGTCCCTTGAGCCCTGCCCAGGTGTCCCTGCCCCTGGTTTTTAGCGCCTCCCCCCCCCCCCCCCCCCCAGGCCAGGATCCACAAGAGCCCAGATCGCAGGAGAGCCGAGTCTGAGCCAAGGGACAGTTTTGACTCTGATCCATGGTTTTCAGCCCCAAGCAGGCCTTTGTTCAGACCAGGAAGAAAAGGAAAAAGCTACAGGGTTCAGTTTCTGGAGAAAGGGAAGTGGGTAAGGCAGCAAGAGAAACGGGTGCTGTTTGCCCCTCCAACGTGGGGGTGGGGACAAGGGAGAGATGTAGGTGAATAAGAGGGATACCTGGGCGGCTGATGGGAGCGGGGAGGGGGTAGGTGGGGAGGGGGGGGTCGTGACAGTGGCGTGGTGTCATGAGCCCAGAAGAGTGTGTGTGTGTGTGTGTGGTGGGGAGGTGCTGACGCTTTGATGAAATTCTCATCTCAGGGCGTCCTCGCCAGCAGATGCCTGCCCCAGTTTAGGGCAGATGCCCGTTCCTCCGACCCCCGACCCCCACCCCATTCACCTGGCTTCCTCCCCTCTTCCCCCCCATCACACCTACCCCCCTCCCCGCCCTCACTCACCTGTTCTCTCATCAAGGCTGTTCCCCTTTCCACTCCCCCCCCCATCGCCCCCGGTACCTGCGCCCCCGCCGGCAGACGATGCTCGGCTTCGTGGCGCAGCGCTGGGCAAAGAGGCGAGCAACCTGCGGGGCGTGTGCGTGCGGCTGTGTGCGCGGGGCGGAGGGGGGTGTGCAGGCGCGTGACTGCGAGAGGCCCCGAGCCGGCCAGCCCCGCCGAGGGCGAGCGTGTGCCGGGCGCGGGCGTGCGCGCGAGGGTGTGTGCGCGGCCCAGGCGGAGCGCCAGGGCGGGCGACGTCGGCGGCGGCGGCGGCGTTAGGACTCGGGGGACACCGCCCCCCAGCCCGCCCCCCCCCCCCCCTCCGCGTCCCGCCCCCGCCCAGTCTCCTTCCTCAGTTCGCGCCGCGCCTCTGCTCCGAGCGCAGCGGCGCCGACTCCGGGAGCCCAGCGGAGCCCGCCCGGCGCCCAGGGCGCGCACAGCCCGTGGCCGCGCCGGCGATGCGGGGCCACCCCGCGCCCGCCCCAGTCCCGGCCCCGGCCCCCGCGGACAGGGGCTGAGCCGCCCGCCGCCGCCCGGATGGCGAGCCTCGCCGCGCTCGCCCTCAGCCTGCTCCTGCGGCTGCAGCTCCCGCCGCTGCCCGGCGCCCGGGCACAGAGCGCCGCAGGTGAGTGCGCTCTCCGCGCCCGCTCCTCCCGGGCCCCGCCGCGGGATCGGCGGAGGAGAAAGTTGTGCGGGGGCTGCGGGAGCTCGGGTCTCGGTGGCCAGAGCCCGAGTCCCTGCCTCCAGACGCCGGCAGTCGCCGCCAGGCGCCGCCGGGGCCAGCGAGCCCGGCCCCTCGCGTCCCGCGACCGCCCGCGTTTGGCCAAGTTCTCCGCTTCACTTTCCGGCCGCCCCCCGCCCGGGCGGGAGCAACTTTCCGCGGTTGTTGCGAGTATTTCCACTTGCTGCCTCCCACTTGTCGGAATCTGTCACTTGCGTGTTTGGGGCGGCGGGAGGAGAAGCCGCTGGGACGCCCGGCGTGGAGCGTCCTCGCCCGGCGGCTTCTCGGGCAGCGCGCGCTTTTCGGGGGTGGACTGGTCAGCGGCAGGCAGGGCTGCGGGGGCTGCGGGGGCTGCGGGGGCTGCGGGGGCTCCCGGGGCTTCGGCTTCTTTTCTCCCGGGATGTGCAGGGAGCTCTAGGCTACCTCTGTACACGCTGCGCCCCTAAGCTGGTCCTGAAACCAGCGCCGATTGCACCTGTGGGGGTTTGTGCTAATCACAGAGCGAGCAAATCTCCTTCCTACCCCCTCCACCCCCCATTTTATTTCCAGAGCAAATGGGCGCCTGTTATGGGCATTTCTAGAGTGGCTCTGACCTGTGAGCATGTCTGCACCTGAAAAGTTTGGGGGACTCCTATTTGGTTTGACCACGGGGAGGAAGGAGAGCAGGGGGCAATTCTCAGTGTGGGGGTGCCCTGATGTATTCCCGATGGTAAGTTGGCATGCACAGGAGACCCCCCCCCCCACGATTCAGGGGCTTCCATACCACCAAACGGGACCACAGGCAGTTCCCAGTCCTGAACCCCCAAAAGAGCAGTGGCGGGAGGGAGAGAAGGGGAGAAGTGGCGGAGGTAAGCTTCCAAGTTCAAAATCACCTTGAAGTTTCTGAGCACCCGTTGGCTTTGGTGTGACCACACTGAACGGAGGTGGCTGGGATCCCAGGGACGGGCTGCGACGAGCAAGTGGCACTCAGGAAAGGCGCCCTTTGGATTGCTGACGGCCAGCGGTGCCATTACGTTATCACCGAGAGAAAGAAGGAAGAAAGAGACAGCAGGCAGGCAGGCAGACAGGCAGGCAAGGAGCTTTGGGGGAATGTGTCCTCTTTAAACAGGCTGCTTCCGAAGTTAAGATCCGCTGGAGGGACCTTCTGTTGGACATGCACCGGGGTCTCCTTTGCTCCAAACCAAAACGGGAGCTGAACAAGGGACTTCTGTGAAGGGACAGCCCGTTCCCATGGCAGAGAAGTTAGGCGACTAGGACGCTTCCTTTGAGGTGTGAGAAGATGAGAGGTCGGATTAGCAAGGGAGAGAAGAGGGACAACCACGACAGTCTTCTAAAGATGGTGCTCAAGTCTTGGTTTCCTGGTTTTTGGGTCTGTCCTAGGTGTGCTAAGGAGGAAAGGGAGGAGGCTGCTGAGGCAGACCTGTGCACCCGGGCATGATTTGTGACTTAGATTTTCCTGCCCTCCAAGTCCTGGCCCACATTAATCGTGTGCACTCACGTTCTCGCAGCAAAAGTATTAGAAATATTCCGCCACGGGTCTCACTAAATCCCTTCTTGGGTTAGCATAGCGGCTTGGGGACCTGTTCGGTGCAGAAGGCACGCCGGTTCAGGATGTTACCGCCAGGTGGCGCTCGCCCACAACTATTAAAATGCAAATCTAGCTGCTTTCATCTTTGGCATAGAACTTCTTTTCAGTTTTTAAATGAGTAACGTGTTTATTCAGCAGCCTTTTGTTAAGACATTAGAGAAGTGCGAGGAGCAAGCACCTTTTCTTTGTTTGCTCTTTGGAACGCGGGGGGGAAGGAAAGCAGCCCTGGAGTACAGTTTGGGAAGAAATCGACTGTTAAGTCACCAGCTGTTTCTTTTGGTTCGACCTGAGCCCGGTGGCTTCTGCAAATCTCCTGCAGCATGAACTGAGCGAGCGACTGCGTTTGTGCCAGGGCGCCCTAAATGAGTGGGAGTAGATTGCTTTGGAGACTGGGTGTGTTCTAAGCCTCATTTGTAAAAACGGGGATTTCCAATATAGCCTCTTCATTCTGGCTTAAGGCTAACTAGCCTATTTATAAATTAGATGACTTTCCCAGGTTCCCTCATGAACATCCACATTTGTAGATGCAGGAATGCTGCAAATATTGACTTTTAAAAATGGACTTACATTTTACATTTTTTCTAAATACAGAAATTGTTGGAACCCAAATCTGGCATACATATAACAATAGCTGGATTTCCTTTAAAGCCTCTTATTTAAAACTTTTGTCAAGTTTGAGTAAATAATACATTTTAAATTCAATGGCATGCTCTCTAAATTCTTTTTAACATGAAAATTCCCACTCTGGAAAGCAACTTCAAGTCTGTGAGCTTCCGTTTAGCACGCAGTTGGGGTGATACATTTTGCTGTACCATGTTGGTCCCTGTGTCCAGAAGTCCATGGTGTAAGCCTGTCCTTCCTCCTTTCTCTAAGACGTGTTTCCGAGTCAGGATGATTTTTATAAGGAATGCTAGTAAAAAAAGCATTTAAAGTCAGCCTGTTAAGAGTGTGGCAAAACATGATCTAGGATGGGTTAAGAGGGAAACAGTTAAACAAATGGATAAGGGGGTAATTGGTCCATTTACTACCGGGGATCAGCCTTCATACATTGAGAGCAAAAATGGATCCTAGAGGGGCTGACTTGAGATTGCAGTTGTTAGCAGTGTAGTCATTTAATTCCATAATCATTGCCAGAGACCTCTGGGGATCTGTTAACAGTACAGTCAGATTTCACTTTCAGTCCTGGATTGCTCGATTTGTTTCCTAATAAAAGAACAATTAACGTGAAAACCTGGCTTGGATCCTGTTTCAGCAACAGTTGCAAACACATTCCTTGTGACAGCAGACCATCTTCTTGGGTTACAACGCACTGTCTTTCTTTCTCCCCCACTTAGTTCCTTCTTGCTTTCCCCCGGCACAGCTCCTGCAGGTTCTGTCCGAGCTGCCAGCCGAGAGCGTCCGCTGTCCTCTGTCACCGTCCCCTTTGAGAGAGTCAGGATCACAGGGCATGACAGCATTGTTCTTTTAAGCATGGGACACTCCCATGACTCTCCGACTGTGTTGCTGTGGAAACGAGCAATGCCACGTAGGCGGTGGGCCCTTGATAAATATTTATTGATGATGAGGATGAAGAGATGGTGGCGTCTCTTAGCAACAACGGCGAGGGATACGGGAGTTTAAGTGGAGAGGCAGCATGACAGAGAGAAATGAGGATGAGCTTTGGAGTCTGAAGTCCTAAGTTTGAATCCTGCCACTGCTTCCCTCTCTAGCTTTGCCAGCTCGGGCACATCCTTCCTCTGCTCGGATCCCCAGCTTCTCATTTGTAAGAGAGGATAGCTGTAGCTGCCTCGCTGGACTCCGTGAAGACTAAAGATGGTGCATGCAGGGTGAACAGGGGACTGGTGCACAGCGGGACTTGATTCTTACCGGAGCCTTGTCCAGGCCGGCCTTGGCGTTGGTGTGTGAACACAGGCCAAGGGAGCATCGGTGGGGAGCTCGGTGAGGAATTGGCAGTGAGATGCCTGGTGTTGGTGGTGATTTCTACTTTCGCTTCTTGTTGGAGGTTGATTCCCTGCCACCAGAAGGAGATTTAAAATGAAATTTTCTAACAGGTGACACTAATACATGTGGCCATTCAAGGGTTTAGATAGGGACTGTTTTAAGTACGTTTATGTTCCTAAATGAGAAGCGATTAAAAAATACACATGGTTGCACATTGTAATGGGAAAGTGTTTGGGTTTATCCCCTCTCCCTTCCTACCACCCTTCCCCATCCAACCTTCCTCCCCTTCTTCCCCCCGGGCCCTGTCCCTCATCCATGTCCATCTCTTATCCAGAAATCAAGTGCATGGCACTCCAGGGCAGCGGGGGGCAGGTGTGTTGTGCCCTCAATAACCAGCAAAGAGTAAGCTCACTATATAGAAGGCTGTGGCATTCCAAAAAAAAAAAAAAAAAAAAAAAAAAGGAAAAAGCTATGAGGTTATTGAAAATAAACCGTGTCCGACAAGTGTAATAGCCTTTACAAGCACATTACAGACTTGGGGCTAGGAGGCAACACCATGTAGATATTAGAAAGCAGTTGGAGTGTCTCCAAAATCTGATAAAAGGAGTCGAATTGGTTTGGAGAGGAAGAAAGCCATGGACTTGTTTTAATGGATTAATGACGTTCGGGTGCAGCCGGAGGGACAGTGGTGATCACGTGTTGTGTCCTGGTTGGCCACTGTGGCCACTGATTCAGAATTTGGTGTGGGCTTGCCAGACGCTTTTATTTGCCTGGAAAACGGAGAAACGAGCAGGTCAACACGGTTTACTTATTACCTGTTAGTAAGAGTTTCAGGCACCAAAGAAGCTACAGAAGGACCCAGTGAGGATTCTGGGCCTAGATTCCCAAGGGACACCTATCAGAAGTCAACTGGGAGAAATGAGAATCAGTGTGTCCGGAAGGCGGAGTGGTGAAAGGGTGAGGAGCCATTGAGAGCTGGTGGTCATCCAGTGTGTTTATCTGAAATGCCAGCGTTATTTCACTTGGCCCATCCGCGGTAATCACACAGGCGGGGTGAAGCCCCCGGGCCACCACCAGGCTGCTGGGTAACTGACACTCTGCCGTGATCCGCAGTGTTACTGACGCATTTTCATTTCACGCTGGAGTCAGTCTGCTGCTGGACACGCACAGATCCCCTGGTGCATGCGTGGAATAGATATACAGTCTTTTCAATTTCTTGAACATTCAGCTTAAAATTTTTATTGTTTGCTGGAGGGAATAAAAAATGGTGACACCACTTTGGTAAGCAGTTTGGCAGTTTCTTTGAAAAGTTAAACATACATGTGCCATAGGATCCAGCAGTTCCACTTCTGGGAATCTACCCAACAGAACTGGAAACATAGACATACAAAGACACACGCGTGAATGTTCAAGGCAGCATTAGTCATGGTAGCCTCAATCTGGAAGCCATCTCAGTGACCAACTGGTGAGTCCATCCAATGGACTAGGGCTGAAAAAAAAAGTAATGAACTATCTATACTAATAAAAGGGTAATGTGCTAAGTAGAGCGGATGTCTCCTGGACAACCTTATGGAACTCCTTTTAGACAAAGCTGCAGCAGCTGCAAAGGACCGAGGCTCAGGCAGCTATGAAGGGCCCAGGCTCAGGCAGATGGAGGCCAGACTTCAGGAGGCCAGACAGAGAGAGGCCAGATTGCGGCTTAGGCCAGGGGCCCGAGGCAGAGGTGGTTAGGGGTGATCAGGTTGGCAGGAGAGCAAGGTAGGGGTGATCAGGCCAGTAAGGGGGCAAGGTAGGGACAATGAGGCTGGCAAGGGGGCAAGTTAGGGGCGATCAGGCCAGCAGATAGAGGGGTTAGGAGTGATCAGGCACCAAGGCAGAGGGGTTAGGGGCAATTAGTCAGGGAGGCAGGCAGGCGAGCAATTAGGAGCCAGTGGTCTGGATTTCGAGAGGCATGTCTGACTGCTGGTTTAAACAGGCAGTAGGACATCCCCCACGGGGGTCCCAGATAGGAGAGGGTGCAGGCCAGGCTGAGTGAATTTCATGCCCCGGGTCTCTAGTCAATATATATAGTGCATGCCATAACATGGATGCATTAGGCTAAGCCAGTGGTTGGCAAATTGCAGCTCACAAGCCACATGCAGCTCGAGAGCCGCCGTTTGCCACTCTGTTGGAGTTTGCCGACCACTGGGCTAAGCAAAAGAAGCCAGATGCAGAAGGTGACATATTATACGAAGTATTCAGAAAAGGCAAATCTACACTGAGTGGCCAGATTATTATCATCTCCAAATGCATAATAATCTGGCCACTCAGTATCCTATCTAATAAAAGAGTAATATGCAGATTGCCCATCACTCCAACTCACAAGATGGCTGCCCCCCCCCCCCATGTGGTCAAAGATCCTGCCCCCATCTGGACACAAGATGGCCAGCACAAGATGGGAGGACAGTTGAGAGGGACCAGGCCTGCAAGGGAGGGCAGTTGGGGGCGATCAAGCCTGCAGGGTAGGGCAGGGGGTGACCAGGCCGGCTGAGGAGGGAAGTTGGGGGCAAACAGGCTGGCAGGGTAGTGGTTAGTGGGTGATCAGGCTGGCAGGCAGAAGTGGTTAGGAGCAATCAGGAAGGCAGGCAGAGGTGAAGTTGGGAGCCAGCAGTCCTAGAATGTGACAGGGATGTCCAACTGCCTATTTAGACCTGGTGTGATCGGGTCTGAATGGGCAGTCGGACATCCCTCGAGGGGTCCCAGATTGGACAGGACAGAGTGCAGGCTGGGCGGAGGACACCCCTTCTCCCCCCATGCACGAATTTTGTGTACTGGGCCTTGTGTGTGTGTGTGTGTGTGTGTGTGTGTGTGTGTGTGTGTGTGTATGGAAGCCCCGTGCATGAATTCGTGCATGGGTGGGGTCCTGCCAGCCTGACCAGGGGGAGGGGACATGGGTAGTTGGCTGGCCTGCTTGCTGGTTGAACTCCTGGTCAAGGGGACAATTTGCATATTAGCCTTTTATTATAGAGAATATACTCTGAGTGGCCAGATTATTATGCATCCAGAGATCATAATAATCTGTCCACTCAGTGCATGGAGACAGAAAGCACGTCAGTGGTTGCCTGAGCTGGGCCCCAGGAGCAGGGATTTATGGGGAAAATTTTTTTGAAGTGATGGAGAGATTTGAAAACTGGAAGGTGGTTATGGTTGTATAACTATATAAATCCTGGCTCCCAGCTTGGGATGTGTCCTTGATAAGTTACTTCTCTGTTCGGAACCCATATTTCTGCAGCTGTGAAAGTGGGCACAGCCAAGCTTTGGTGCTGTAAGCTGGAGAGAATGCCTGTCAGTTGTACAGCTCAGCTCCTGGCACGGAACAGGCACTCGGTAAATAGCATTACTATTATTTAGCCTTCGCCAGTTTCCAAAACAATGTGTTGCATTAGTTATTTGAAAGGCATTCGTTTTTGGTTCTCTCTCAGGTCTCTCAGCTGTGAATTAAATCAGTGAACTAACATTTCTTTTCCCTTAGCGGTTTGGCAAAAACCAAGGCTTTTAAAACCACCAAGTTATGAAAGGATATAAGCAATTAGGCGGCTTTGTCCACTGTAAAGTCATGGATACCGAAGCTGCTCTTTTGAGAGCTAACTCTGCTGTGTCTGTAAACATTGAAGATGCGAGCACCTTGTGCCTGGGGTTTTGGGGAGGGTATGGATTGGTGGGCGGCGAGATTAGGCCATTCACCCATTTTCTCTCTCATTAAGCCAAGGATGTGATGTTTAACCAGAAGAATAGACCCGCCCCACTGGGGAGCCGAGGCAACAGGTGCCAGCCCCTTAGTTTATTAATGGGTTACAGCTCCCAGCGAGCCAGCTTCCCCGGACCCTGGACCACCTGTTTTCTTCAGATCACCCCCCACTTTGCCTTATTGCAGTACCAAAACCAACCATAAGATCACAAACCCAAGACTCCTGGGGGTGGCTTTGTATTGATCCATCCGTATTCATCCTGCATCGACTCTTCGGAGCTAGGCATGAATTGACGGGTTCACGCCAGCGAGGAGACATTTCTAAAGAGCGCTGAGTGTTTGATCCCCATAAACGAGTGGCTGGGGAGGGTTCGGACTTGCTTTAATTGACTGCACTTATGGCTTATTGCTGCTGTGCAAATGACCCCAGGTTGGGCAAGCCAGATTCATTGTCACCATTGTCAGACATTTGTAAGAGCCTCTGTATTTTTCTGTGAAGAGCCTTGGTCCCTTTTAGCGGGGACATCAGAAACTGAGGTGCACATTGTGGTGCTTTATTTGAAATCTGGAGGAAAACAGGACAAAGCAGGTTCTGCTGGTGATGGCAGGGATAGAACCAGAAAGCTATCATGAACAGCATGCGTTTATGACCATTTATCTCTGTGATTTTTAAAGAATTGATGTGAGCACAGAACTTATACTAATTGCAACTATTTTTGACATTGTCACACTATGTGCTTTAATTAGAGGTTAGCTTAGGAGATGATGTTCTTTCATTCCCCGTAAGTATCTTGGAATTGACCCCTAAGTACGTGGCCCGGAGGAGTCTCATTTCTCAGGGCTTCATGGGTGCCAGCTTTCTGGAAAGAAGAGAAACAGATCCTCGTCTGCCGCTAAGGGAGGGTGATAACTAACTGTTAGTCACAGATCGGGGTGTAACAAGTTATCCCCCTTTGGGTCAGGAGCCTGGGTGTGGCTCTAGCTGGGTCTCTGGCTCTGCATCAATCCTGGGATGCAATCAGGTGTCAACTGGGGCTGCAGTCAACTCAGCTGGAATGGGGAAGGGTCTGCTTCCAGGCTCGCTCGCACGGCTGTTGGGAGGATTAGGTTGTTGCCTTGCGGGCCTCAGTTTCATTTTTCTTTTTCTTTTTTTTTACATTAAAATTTTTTTTAATTTTACTATTTTTCATTGAAAACATAATATATTGTAAATGGAGTTTCAAAGTTAGATATAGGAATAAATTTATCCTAAGATGTAAAACACCTGTACTTGGAAAACTTTAAGACACTGAAGAAATTAAAGAAGATACAAATAATTAGAAGTATATACCATGTTAATGGATTGGAAGAATTAACTTCTTGAAAATGTCCATATTACCCAAAGCAATCTATTTATTTATTTATTTCTTCATTCATTCATTCATTTATTTTGGAGGATATAGTTTTATTTTATTTTTTTATCTTTATTGTTCAGTTTATTAATTACATTGTTTCCCCCTTTTTATCCCCCTATATCTCCCCTCCACCCTGTACCTATCCCACCCTCTACCTCACCTCCCCCTCCCCACTGTCCTCTCCCATTGATGCAAGATTTTTGTCCAATTTCTTGCTGTACTTCCCACAACCCTTTTCTCCCAAGAATTGTCAGTCCATTCCCTCTCTATGTCCATGTTTCTGTTATAGTAACCAGTTTATCCTGTTCATCAGCCTATCAATTCACTTGATTTTTATGTTCATTTGTTGATAGATGTGTATTTGTTGTTCATAATTTATATTTTTACCTTTTTCTTCTTCCTCTTCTTAAAGAGTATCTTTCAGCATTTCATATAATATTGGTTTGGTGGTGATGAACTCCTTTAGCTTTTTCTTATCTGCGAAGCATTTTATCTGATCTTCAATTCTGAATGATAGCTTTGCTGGATAGAGTAATCTTGGTTGTAGATTCTTGCTATTGATTATTTTGAATATTTCTTGCCACTCACGTCTGGCCTGCATCGTTTCTGTTGAGAAATCCGCTGACAATCGTATGGGTGCTCCCCTGTAGGTAACCAACTGTTTTTCTCTTGCTGCTTTTGATATTCTCTCTTTATCTTTTGCTCTTGGCATTTTAATTATGATATGCCTTGGTGCAGTCCTCTTTAGATTCCTATATTTTGGGGTTCTGTGTACTTCTTGGGCTTTTAAGTCAGTTTCTTTCACAAGGTGGGGGAAGTTTTCAGTCACTATTTCTTCAGGTAGGTTTTCATTAACTTGCTCTCTCTCTTTTTCTGGCACCCCAATAATTCGGATGTTGGCATACTTGAGGTTGTCCCAGAGGCCCCTTACGCTATCTTCAATTTTCTGAATTCTTTTTGTTTCTTGCCTTTCCAGCCAAGTGGATTTTGCTTCTTTGTATTTCAAATCTTTGACTTGGTTCTTGTGGCCATCTGGACTGCTTTTAGGACTTTG
This sequence comes from Antrozous pallidus, assembly GCA_027563665.1. NCBI lineage: Eukaryota > Metazoa > Chordata > Mammalia > Chiroptera > Vespertilionidae > Antrozous > Antrozous pallidus. The sequence continues at coordinate 74,927,128 of CM050518.1, forward strand.
TGTAATATTTTTTATTTCAGTCTGTGTATGCTTGATTTCTAGTTGGTCCTTTTTCATATCCGTGAGGGTCTGGTTCATATCCTCAGAGGTCTTGTTCATTTTCTTGAGGGTCTCATTCATTTCCTTGTCTCATTCATTTCCTGGTTGGTCTTGTTTATTTCCTCGTAATTCTTATTAAGTTCATCGGCCTTTTCTAGGAGCCTCTTGAAAAGCCTTATAACCATGGTTTTGAACTCTATGTCTTGTCGTCTTTTCTCCTCCATTTCTTTCACCCCTGATTTCTTTCCATATCTCTGCATGGTGGCTGCTTTATGTGGTAGATGTCCTCTAAGGGTCAGTGGCACAGCCTCCCCAGTTATTTGAGATGGGTTCTCTTACTGCAATCCTTTATGGGTTGTACAGTATTTTTGAATTTAAACCCAGCTTGTTGTTGTTAGCCCTAGGAGGGTTTGACCTCCAGGCCAATTGGCTGTGAAGGGAGGCTGTGTTCAGTTTGGATGGGCGGAGTCTCTGAGCTGCGCAGGCAGCCTCAGTGGCAGCTACGTCCTATGTGGCGCTCGCGCGTGCACTCGCGGGACTATGTCGGATGGGGATGGCTGCAGACACCTCCAAGAGAAAGCTGCTAGTCTCTTCCCCTTGCCAGACAACTCTGCCTCTCCCCAAATGAGTCTGCACCCCCAAAGTCTAGCCTAGGGTTGTAAAATAGATGATTTCCGGGACCTGGAGACAAGTTTCCAGGGGGCAAGTCGCGGGACACTTGCGCGTAAACTTCTTTTCCCCGTCTCCGGGTTTCTTACAGACTAGGAGCCTCTGCCGCGCCCCGCTTCCCTGGTGCGTCCCCCGGACCTCAGACCTCGCCTGGCCCTGGAGAATCTGTGCAGTGGGACGTCTCCACGTACCCCGGATCTCGGATCTCGCCTGGCACTGGGGACTCCGTGTAGTGGGACGTCTCCTCCCTTCCCATTGGCGAAATCCAGCTGGGGTTGCTGCTCCAGCCCCAGCCCTGGCGCGCGCGACCAGGACGGCTCCTAACCTGTTTCCGTCCTCAAGGCTGTGCTCCCGCTGCTCCTCTGAGTCTCAGTGTCCCACCTTTACTCTTATTTGTGGAGTTTTCACTCAGCCAGCTTTCTGGCGATTCTGGGTGATTTTTGTTTTGTTGTTATGTCGTAGTTTTTAAATCGTTGCGCGGGGCAGAACAATAGGTATTTACCTATGCCGCCATCTTGGTTTCTCTCCGTGGGCCTCAGTTTCTCATGAGCTGTTGGCTAGAAGCTGTCCTGGGTTCCTTGCCAGATGGGCCCCTTCCTCAGAACGTGGTCGCTGGCTTCCTCAGAGGAGCAAATGGGAGGGCAGGAGAGAGTGTGAGCAAGGCAGACGTCAGGCTTCTATAACTTACATTTGGAAATGACATGCCATCATGTTGGCCCTATTCTGTTTGTCTGAAGGAAGTCATGGGTCCAGGGCACCCTCATGGGGAGGGAGTCACTCAAGGGCTCGAATCCTGGGAAGGAGGGATCACTGGGAGCCATTTCAGGAGCTGCCTCCCACAGGGACCTCAAATAATAGACAAGGATAGGAAACATCGTATCTTGGACAAAAATAACTTTTAAAGTGTGTCCAAATCATTTAATTCTTTTTATCACTTTGGGCAAGAGTGTCAACTCATTGACAAGGTTTTATTCTTTAAAGGAGAGATTTACTGTCTCAGACTTCACTTAGTCCCAATCTTAAAAAGGTTAGTTAGGAATGTCAGAAAGTAAAAATTAGTTAATAAAAGATCCATCAGAAAACTTTTTTAAACTTCACCCTGAAAGCCGAAGTACTATGATATTTTTATAAGACTGTAGATCTTTCACATTAGTCCCCAGACTAATGTGAAACTGGTCCACAAGAACCAATTTATAGAAAACACCAAATAGATTAGAGCTATACTACCACTTAGCTGAAATGTATTGTTTTTATTATACGTAGACTTCCCAATTCTAAAAATTAGTACTTATTTAGGCCTTTTTGACACATTTTTCGAAGGTTTTTAATTGTCACATAAAACTAACATTGAGGATTTAATAAGTTACTGTGATTAAAAGTTTTCATGTCAGTATACAAATTGTTATGTGGATCAAAATATGTCCTGCCTATACTTGTAGTTTCAGTTGCTGTGACAATAGTACAGTCATTACAGAGAAATGCAATCACAGTATTTTTGTCAGGTTGGGGCCCATGAGCTCTTCCAATGAAGGATGGTTTTGTCAAAATCCAAATGGGCAGACCAGGCATTGGAATTCCTGGTGGGAACCTGCTCCAGGAATTTACCTGTTTTCACAGGTTACCTATTTGGGGTGGTAGTGTGGTGGTGATGTTTCAGGTTGGGGCCCATGAGATTTTTCAGGTTGGGGCCCATGAGATCTTCCAGTCAAAATCCAAATGGGCAGACCAGACATTGGAATTCCTGGTGGGAACCTGCTCCAGGAATGTACCTGTTTTCACAGGTTATCTGTTTGTTTGGGGTGGTAGTGTGGTGGTGATGTTTCCTAAGGTCCCTTTGTGCTTGTTTGGGCATATCAATATTTTAGCAGGAGGGTCACCAATTTATGATGGTCCCAGTCCCAAACCCTTCTGGAGTCATTTCCACAAGGTGATCCTGGGGAAGGAGTCAACACACCTTGAGGTTGGCCCTTCATCTGTCCAGGGCAAGTGTTTGGCCTTCAATTTCAGGGATTTGGCTTTTCAGAAAAAAATATATTTTATTGATTTTTTACAGAGAGGAAGAGAGAGGGATAGAAAGTTAGAAATATCAATGAGAGAGAAATATCGATCAGCTGCCCCCTGCACACCCCCTACTGAGGATGTGCCTGCAACCAAGGTACATGCCCTTGACTGGAATCGAACCTGGGGCTTTTCAGTCTGCAGGCCAATGCTGTATCCACTGGGCCAAACCAGTTTCGGCTGGGATTTGGCTTTTGAGCACTTTCTCATGTATTGACTGTCATCTCAGGCCTACTTGTACACGGTTGGGTGGCAGGCCTCCTCCTTGGTGTGAGGGAGGTAGGGGCAATCTTTCCTAGGTGTCTAGGTCAGGGCTGTGGCAGGCGGTTATGTGGAACCTGCACAGCCTCGCATGCAGGACGGGGTCAAAAACCTCATTCCCGCTGTACCTGCTTGAGTTCAAAGCCATTTCCATGTCCACTTCTATTTCCAGCTCCTGAGCTCCGGATGTTTATATCCCTATTATTTCCCCCTTTTCCTCAGTAAATCTTGCCTCTGTGGAATATTGTCCACTTATTATCCCTTCACCTTTTGCGTTATTTGTCACCTTTTGTTAGAAGATGTGTGTGTTGGGGTGGGGGAGTGGTTTTCAGCTCAGAAACTTTAGACACCAAGACTTGAAGCCAAGGTTCTAACCTGTCTCAGACCGGAGCTGGGTGGGGTGGGGGTGGGGCGGGGGGCGTGATCAGTATTTTCAGAAGCTGGAGCTCAGCCAGCCTTTTCTCTGCATCTCAGCAAGGCTCCAGCTCAGGATGGTGATCTTCCTCCAAACAAAAGTGTCTGCAGCAAAGCAAAGGGCAGCTTTCAAACACTTGTTTTGCATTGTCTCAAGGCCATTTCAATTAGGTTTATGGAGGAACTGTGGAAATGTATAATTTTCATCTATTACGATGCTCAGTTTAAACATGCAAACACTTTAGTTGAACCCAAGTACCATACAACCCTTGCTTCACACAGAAGTTTCAAAAACATTTTTTTTTTGTATACAGCCAATGAAAAATTTCCATCTCAATTAACTCCTTTGAATTGTTTTGTGCAGAGGATGTGCATTCCAGGTAGACCGTAATTTCTGGGACTTGGCCTCTGAACACCATTTTTGGTGGAGGAGTGCAATCAACCCGAACAAATCTCAGAGTCCCAAGGTCACCATTGCCTGTAAGAGGCGTATGCATATTTTAAAATAGAACGTCTTAGATTACTTTGGGACCACTCTCCTTATTAGTCACTTTTTTAAAAGTGAAAGTTAATCAAGTCAGAGCTTCCTTTTAATGTCTTTGCTTCTTCATACATATAAGACTTTAGCACACATTTCATTTCACTTGTGTGAAAAAGTGTATGCTTTTACCTGAGCATTGGCTTAGCAAGCACAAAAGCATTTCTCAGTCCCAGTCTCGTTTCCTCTCACTTCCAACCTTAGCAGCTATCATGGGTCCCTGGCACCTTGCTGACCACCTGTCCCGCCTGGAGCTCTGGGATTCCTTGATGCTTCCCCCACCCCAGGTTACCTTTTCATGTGTCTACTCCGAGGCATCCCTTTGCAATCTATAATTCTGGGTCAAACCTCAGACATTGATTTCTTTTGGGGTCTGAATTCCCTTAGTCCAAGCCACCCTTATGGCTCATATAGAAGATTCTGGGAGTTATGCCGTGGGCTCAGCCATCTTTTATTACATGTTAGGTCCCAATAGTTGGAAGGAGAATTACGGGGGATGAATTCTATTTGACTCTGCTCCTCACACAGAAATTCTCATAGTTCAGGCACAGTTTTACCCATTGTTCCCCACATCAGCTTTCTGATCCCTGACTAACACTTGGCCACGATGGGGAGCTCTTTATGTCTGTCCCGTTTATGACACCAAATGGCGTAGTTTCACAGGGGTTGCTGATGATGGGGCATAGACCGTGTATGAAAGGTTTCCCATCACACTTCCATGAATCCCTGATTTACTCACCCAACGATGCAGGATGCCAGGGGAGTGAGGTGGCTGCGCAGAGGGCAGCAGATGTGGTATCTCTTGGCCTGACCTTTTGGCTTCGTTCCCTATGGGGTGTGTGGTTTCTAGTGAATCTTCAGCACTGACAGAATCCTGCGTATACACAGGGGCAGGACTCTTGCTATGCTGCTGCCCTTTCAGCATTTTGGAAGAGCTTATGCTACAAATTTGAGCATCTATTAAGGAATATTTACAAATATTAGGATCTTCTGGTTCATGGACCAGGCTCATCATCTGCTAGATCAACGACATCTGCTAGACCAGCGACCCACAGGTTGAGAACCGCTGCTTTAGAGCCTAAGACCATCGGAAAACATAGGTATTTACATTACGATTCATAACAGTAGCAAAATTATAGTTATGAAGTAGCAACGAAAGTAATTTTATGGTTGGGAGTCACCACAACATGAGGAACTGTATTAAAGGGTTGTGGCATTAGAAAGGTTGAGAACCACTGTGCTAGATGAACTTCTGTGGGAAGATAAAAGAGTCAATGTTATGAATATAACAACTATCCTATATTATAACGAGACAATATGCAAATTGACCATCACTCCAATACACAAGATAGCCACCCTCATGTGGTCAAAGATGGCCATCCCCATGATACAAGATGGCCACCACAGATGGCCGGCAGTGGAGGGCAATTGGGGGTGATGAGGCCTGCAGAGGAGGGCAGTTGCGGGGGGGACCAGGCAGTTAGGGGCAACCAGGCCAGCAGGGGAGAGCAGTTAGGAGTGACCAAGCTGGCAGGGGAGGCAGTTGGGGGGGACCAGGCCTGCAGAGGAGGGCAGTAAAAGGCAATTGGGCTGGCAGGGGAGCACCTAGGCATTGATCAGGCTGGCAGGGGAGTGGTTAGGGGGTGATTGGGCTGGCAGGCAGAAACAGTTAGGGGCACTTAGGCTGGCAGGCAGGCAAGCGGTTGGGAGCCAGCAGTCCTGGATTGTGAGAGGGATCCCAGATTGGAGCAGGTACAGATTGGGCTGAGGGATATCTCCCCCCCCCCCATGCATGAATTTTGTGCACTGGGCCTCTAGTGTATTAATAATTAAAGCATGTATATTTAAGGTAAAAAACAGAATGGAAGGCTACATTCCTTAGAAAAGGTATGAGGAGAAATGGGAGTGGAATGGTAGGTTAAAGGCAATTTTGCTTTATTTATAATAATCTATTTCATTTGAAAAGAACATATGTTAAGAAAATTTGTTAAATTAGTTGATAATTCTTTTTAAAAATATATTTTTATTAATTTCTGAGAGGAAGAGAGAGGGTGAGAGAGAGAGAAACATCAATGATGAGAGAGAATCATTGATTGGCTGCCTCTTGCACAACCCGCACTGGGGATCGAGCCCAGAACCCGGGCATGTGCACTTGACTGGAATTGAACCTGGTACCCTTCAGTCTGCAGGCTGAGACTCTATCCACTGAGCTAAACCAGCTAGGGCAGTTGATAATTCTTGATAGGTTTTAATTATATTTGTAATATATCTGCATTTATTTTCTTAAAAAATAAAACTCTTGGAGTTTAATATTTGTTAGTAAAGTGCAAATGATAGAGATTTTAAGCATAGGTACTCTTTCCGTCAGTCAGTCTTTTGAAACAAATTAGGCCTTATTTCTGTATGGGAAACCTTCTTTCAGCATCTGTAATGATGACCCCTATGGGAATTGTAGACCTCTGCATCCAATTAGAAGGAGAGAAGTAGAGAATTGTGTCACAAGTGCAGGGAGACATTTGAGCGGGAGGTTGGGGTCCCGATGGAGGGGGCCTTATTAGCCATTGTCCATCCCCTTCCCATACTCCTCTCTTCTGGGAGAAATTGTAGAGATTCATCCATGGGACAGCCTTTGGCCCCCGGTTTTCTTGGCGCCCAGAAAGGCACATCTGACACAATCTTTTCAATGTTTACAGGTACCGTGAACCTGGGCAAAGTTCTCCCATCTGTGAAATGGCAGATTCTGTGCTTCTCTCAAGGGCCAAAGTTCTCTGACTTTAAGATTTGATCTCCCCCACCCCCGCGCCGCTCCCCCTCCCCCCGCCATATACCCACTGAAAATCAAATCATTTGAGATGCTTGATAGAGGTTAAATATATTAAAAATCCACTCTTTCCGGATTGATCGAGTTCGTTATTTGACACCATCCATAGTTTGTTTTTTCAAAAGGGCACATTGTGGAATCCCAGGTCTAGGAGGGGAAACAAACAGAATCTGTTTTCAGGACTGTTTCAACACAGCAGGAGTGCTTTTCACTCCCTGGGACGAAGATTCCTACACCCCCAAGAACGGACAGAGGAGAGCGACATTTGGCTCTTGTTGGAATGGAAAGCAGGAAATATAAGGCGATGACAAGTCATTTGGTGAAATGATGGATGAGAGGGGAATAATAATAGGGAGCCAGATCCAAAAGTTATGAAAGTCACAGGTGCACCTGGGTATGTCTGCAGAGCATGAACAATTCAAATTGAACTCCAGAGGAATAAACGCTAGAGAGACGATGACTATCAGAGAGCAAACACTGACACTGTTTTATACTTTAAACACTATCGAGCCGGACATTTTCTCAAAGGCTTTACTAATTGTTGCTTGTGGAGTCTTCCTAACAGTCCCATTATCCTATGTAATAAGAGGGAAATGTGCAAATTAGGCCAGGACATCACGACCAGCTCAGGAGGCTGCGTCACGCCCAGCTCAGAGCACAGAGCACACCCCCAGCCCAGCAGACACACACCACACACAGGGCTGGGGGCGGGCTCCAAGTGGCCGTGGCACAGGTTGGAGCCCACCCCAGCCCCGGCACCACCCAGCTCCAAGGCCACTCCTGCCAGGGGTTCGCTGGTAGGCACGCTGTGCCGCCTGCCTTGGGAGCAAGGCCCCCAGCAGACCCACAGACCCGCCAGGGGGTGTGCTCTGAGCCACCGTGACCAGACTAAGTCGTCAGTGGGACACCCCCTGAGGGCTCCCAGACTGTGAGAGAGGGCAGGCTGGGCTGAGGGACATCCACCCAGTGCACGATTTGGGGCACCAGGCTTCTAGTATGTATGTAATAATCATAAAAAATGGGGCCTAGACGGGTTAAGTAGCCAGCTTAAAGTCACACAGCAGGTGAGTGGGAGAGCCAGGACTTGAACCTGAGCGATTTGAGGCTGGAATCTGTTTTCTCAGTCACTCTTTACTGCGTTCTCTGTAGTTTTCTTTGTGCCCAGTGCTGTACTAATTGCATACTCAGGGGGAAAATTCAGATCCTATTTGGAATTCCTGGGTGAGAAGCCTTCCTTCAGGGTTTTCAATAAAAATTCTTTTGGGGGTGTTCCAAGGCTGTTTAATTCTCATAATCATCTCATGAAAAAGGCATGATAGTCTTATACATCAGATAAGAGAATTGGTTTCATGGAGGTGCAAGGTCTCGGCCACTGTCACACTTGTGTTTGTCTTATTTCAGAGTTTAGGTTCTTAGCCACCACATGATGTTGAATGTTAGGAGACTTGTATGACTGTAAGAGGTATGGAAGAGAGGGACTGTCTTCTTAAGAAAATGCCCCACTTCCCTCCCAAATAAGTCCTAACTATCTCAGTCTTACAAGAAGGTGTAATTCCGAGGGGTGGACCTTCACTTGTCCTAGGAACAAAAGTTGAGCCTCTAGATGTGCCACTGATTCCACATTGGGGGCCCAGTAGCTGTAAGTGTCACACCCCAAGGAACTCAGAGGGGTCCATCCCAGACTATGGTCTGTAGGCCTCAGGATCTCCAGCACACCCAGCATTTTATAGGAAACCACTTTTTGGCTGGACATAGTTTATTGAGTCCATTTAACACATAGGATAGCCTCCCTGTGTATTGAGAGAGGTGATTATCCTTTCAGTTTTATAAATGAGAGGCTGAAGTCTAAGCCATCCCATAGGACTGCCTTTGATTTCGTAGGATACATCACGTGTTGACCATCACAGACTTTGCTGCAAGAATCTTTGATTCTGAAACATAGGGATCTGTGTAATTTTTAAAAATTAAATTTATTGGGGTCTCATTGATGGGGCCTGTGTAATTTTATCTCTAATTTTCCAAAGGCACCAAAATGCCTGCCGTTGACTTTTTCATCGTGTGCTTACAACAAAGAATGCGTAAATCCCATCTCACTTTCTGCTTGTGTGACTGTAGTTTCTGAGCTTGGTCTCCATGATGACCTTTTGTAGTTCTTGGCTGTTTTTTTTTTTTTTTTCATGAAATTAGGTCTGGGGCAGGTGGACCCATGTGTTTGTCATGAAGGAAATCGTAGTGGTTAGAAGTGCAGGCTCTGATTTCAGACTGTGTGGGTTCAAGTCAATGCTGTGCTATTTACGAGCTGTCTGACCTTGAACAAGTTATTTGAGCCCCCAGAGTCTCAGTTTTATCATCTGTAAAATGAGGCTAATAATGGTGACTTGCTTATGAGAAATCAGTGAAGTGATGTGGGCGAAGTGCTTAGCATGGGGCCAGGCTCACAGAAAGTGCTCAGGAAATGCTGGCCATTGTTGGTGGTGGTCTAGAGCTTATTGGAGCAAACTGTGCGTGGTTAGGGTGAGCAGATGTCCTGGTTTGTCCAGGACGTAGGACCTTCAGTGCTAAAACCAGGCGTGTGCCAGGCAAACTGGGATGAATTGGTCACTCAGTTCATACAGCTCTCTCAGACTGATCTGATTGCTTATGCTGTGCACTCCTGCAAGTTGCATATATAATTCATATTCATGTAGCAAGAAAAGATGATGATCTGATATTTGATTTGCATTTTATAGATGTCACTGTGGGAAGAAATAGACCAGCTTTTATCAATTTCTGAACGTATCACCACTAGAGGAGCTGTCTGGGGCCTGGTGTTGTATCTCTGGATCCTGAGAGAAAACAGAAATCAACTCCAATGTGTCAAGGGACTATTCATAGGATGGGGTTGAGTTTAAGGAACCTGCAAGGAATGCGGAGGCATCTAGTGACCAGGAACAGGGAGAGGCTGTTAGCCCCTTTATTTTGCAAAGGGGTCAAGGGAGGGGATTGTGCTCATGGAGCTGCTCTGAGTTCTAGAAGGCATGACTCCTGTGCCTTCTGGTTTCCATGTTTAGCAGATGGGGATCACTGGCAGGAGATTATAAGGCAGGAGGAGAGGGATTGGGGTATTTATCCTCCTTTCTTCTTGCCTCACTGCTTTCTGATGTGGCTAGATTTCTCAATGGCAGTTGTTCTCAAAGTGTGGTCCCTAAACTCTGGGCGGGGCGGGGGCGGGGGGCGGGGGAGCAATCTGTGTTCTAACAACCCCGCTAGATTATTCTGATGCACATGAAAATTTGAAAACCACTGGCCTAAAGAACAAAGATATAGCATTTCACTTGGGCCCTGTGGCCAGTCAAGTTCATGCTTTGGCTTAGCGGTCAGTTTCAAGCTTAGCCAAATGAGAGGGAGTTTTGCTATTTCTATTCATAGCACTTTATTCTCTTCAATAGTCATTTATTTATGTATTTATATATTTATTTATTTTTATTGATTTCAGAGAGGAAGGGAGAGGGAAAGATAGAAATATCAATGATGAGAAAGAATTACTGATTGGCTGTCTTCTGCACACACCCTACTGGGGATCAAGCCAGCAACCCCGGCATATGCCCTGACTGGGAATTGAACCATGACTTCCTGGTTCATAGGTTGATGCTCAACCACTGGGCCACATCAGATGGGCTCTTAAATAGTCTTTTAATTTATTTATGTGTTTATTTTCCGACTCTTTCCTGCTAGAACTTAAGCACCATGATGGCCAGGACTTTGACCTGCTCACCACTGATTTCCCGTGCCCAGCACAGTTCCTATACATAGTACTTACTTAATATCGGTGAATGAATGGATGGTAAATGATTGCTGCAGTCACTTTTGGTAATTTTAGTCTTGATTTGAAGATTCTGTGTTCTTTTATATAATAATGGCTGGTTTATCTTAAATATGTCAATCTGAAATCCCAACCCACAATTTCAGCTTTAAAGAAAGATAACAATTAATGAATTAAGGAAAGAATACTTAGAGCACCCTATGTATGTCAGGGACCATGGTGCAATGCAGTATGTTACACATTATCCCTTTGAATATAAATAAAGTCTCTGTGAGAACTCATGGACATGGACAACAGGATGGTGACTGTGGGGTAGGGGTGGAGGTGGAAGAGGGCATAGAGGGCATAATGATGATGGGGAAAAAATAAAGTCTCTGTGAAGTTGGACCACTATAAAGAAATTAATCTCAGTGAAGGTATGGGGCATGCCCAGTCACATAGCTATTCATGTCAAATCCAGGTTTCAGTCAAGCTCTGCTCACTTCCAGACCAGTAATATTTCGTTTTCAAAACTGTGCAAGCTTGTGAAGAATTGCAAAGATTGATTATGTCATAAAAATAGTTTGCCTTGAAATATATATAGTATTTTATCTTGGGTCACTCAACTTGTTGGAAAGAGAATAGGCATTGAAGTCAGAGAGACCTGAATTGAAATCCAAGCTCTTGCCACTTACTGGCTGTGTGTCCTTGGGCAAGTTTCTATCCCTTTCTGAGCCTAGATTTCCCACTTGTTGGTGGGGATAATTCTTCCAGTCTGGCAGGGCTGGGCAGTGGGGTGGGGTTGTGACCATTTGAGATTGTGCATGTAAAATACCTCGCTAGTGATAAATAGCAATGGTCATTTCCGAATTCTCTGCAAGTTGGTAATTCATGTATGCATGATGGTAAATCTCAATTTAGTGGGTGGATTTTAGAATTTATTGCTTTTCTTTAGGAGAAACTGATAATCTAACTTGAGCTCACGACCGTCTCTAGAGATATTTTCATTCCCCTCTCAACTGGTTATGGCAGTGGTCGGCAAACCGCAACTCTCGAGCCACATGTGGCTCTTTGGCCCCTTCAGTGTGCCTCTTCCACAAAGTCCCATGGCCTGGGCGAGTCTGTTTTGAAGAAGTGGTGTTAGAAGAAGTTCAAGTTTTAAAAATTTGGCTCTCAAAAGAAATTTCAATCGTTGTACTGTTGATATTTGGCTCTGTTGACTAATGAGTTTGCTGACCACTAGGCTATGGGGTCAGCCTGGTTGGGATCCTTAATTATCCTGCTGCCAGCTGCCTGTCTTTTCCTAAGTTAGTGTCTCTGAGCCTTAGATTTCTTTATTAGAAAATAGGAGGTGATAGTGTCTATCTCATAGATTCTTCTGAGCATCATGTGAAGTAACAGGTAAGGTGAGACGGTGAATAAATGCTGTGAAAATTATCATCGCCGTTCAACGGGAATTTCCTCTGCCTCTCAGATCCATCCGTGGTCTCACTGTGTTGTCTGTTTCACACGCAGATACACGTCTATGCATGTAGTTGGGCGCTGAGCGAGGTCCTGTGTAGGAATAGTGAGTGGTACTGTGTACACCAGACGTTGTGTAAACTCACCTTCCTTCTAAATCCTATTGAAAAGGCTCCCCTTCTAGAGTGCAGTGAGGCGCCTGGGAAGAAGCTAAGGAGCCTCTGGGCCACCAAGTAGCTGTCAAACCCGCAGGAGGCTCTTGTTCTGTGTCCAAGGACCAGCCCCAGACTCTCAGACAGTGTCTGTGGCTTTGACTTTGCATATAGTTCTTGTCTGTGGTTGATTTCCACACCCAGAGGGTTTAGGAGAGAGACTGGCTGCTCCAGGAAGGCTTATTTGCCGTGGTGGTAAAAAAGGAGCAATGGCCTGCTTTCCGGACAAGAGAGTCTTCAGGCGCTGCCGGCCACCTCAGTGAACTCAGCAGCCAGAGCTGCCGGGGGGCGGGCAGTGGGTGCTCCTCCCTCTGATGGCCCGGAGGCAGGATGAGTGGCAATGTTCTCAGGAGAAAAATAAATAAATTCTGAGTACAACAACTGAGCTTTTCATGGATAACCTTGAGTTTCTTTCTTTTTTTTTTTTTTAAGCGAAATTGTTTTTTTTAATCCCAGTCATCTTATTTTTATAATGCTTTATCCATTATTTTCAGGCACATCATTCCATTTTGATCCTTGCTCTTAATAAGTGCTACCACCCTTTTGCAGACAGGAGACTGACCCTTAGATGCATTAAGGGACCAATCCAAGGCCACACAGGGAGGCAAAACCTGCTTTTTAGATTTTTGCACTCGGGGTGTGCCCCGTGGCCCTGTTCTAACACATAAGAGGGAAGGGAAGTTCGTGGAAGATTTTTAAAGGCTTTGTAGACAAAGCCCTTCAAGTGTCAGCTGTGGTACTTAGATGATGCCTTTCACCAAAGGAACCCTGGATTTAAGTATTTGGAGTAGTAAATAGAAGTAAAGAGCATGCCGTAGCTATCTGAAAAGGGCTCTGATCTTGAGGGCAAGTCTTTTTGGGAGCAGCTTGAATGAAGGTATAGTGGAGGGGGCAAGCAGGTAGGAGGAAATGCATAAAGAAGATACATGTGAGAAAAAGGAGAGGGCTGAGGACCTGGGATGGCACAGAGGACAGTTGTGGGAGCACCCCGTTTTCTTGGAAGAGTATACTTCTCTACTTTCTGGGACTCCTTTGATTTTGCTTCACCTGACTCTTCTGGGGGAGCAGGTTTACAGCCCGAGGCTCTTTGATAAAAGTAACTCTTATTGGCAAGAGAAATTCACACTAGCATGGGGAAAAGTTGCTGTAGAATAGAGATTTGATAGCAAATGATGACACAATAGCCACCCAAGGATAGCCCACCTCTGTCTTCCTCAGATGCTGGTCCTGTCCAAATGGGTGGGCGGCCATTGCTCAGGACCATCTGACTGCATTCCTGGCGGGAAACAGGGCCAGGCAGAGTGCCGTGAGCCCTTCCTCCTGCACGCGGGGACAAATATGCCACAGTTTGACTTTCTTCTTTGTCACTTGTGTCAAAAGGAAGATTAGACAAATGATGTCCCTTTGTTGGAGAAAAAGGATCAAGATGGGTTTAATAATCAAGATGGTTCTTTGAAAGAAATCAGTGTCTAAACTATTCTTTTAAATTTGTGAAAGCCTAGCATCCTGCATTTGGAAGTGTGTGGAGCATTGCTTACATGTGATTTCTGGGTTAGGATGACCTGAGAAATTCATATTGAAGTGGGACTTTGTGTTAGTTAAATGTCGCTCTCTAAAAAATCACTGCAAACTTAGCCACTGAAAATAATGTTACTAAACCACATAAGCCACTGAAAACATTTGTTACCTCACAGTTTCTGTGGGTCGGGAGTCTGGGCATGACTGAGCGGGATCTGCTGGCTCAGGGGATCTCATGAGGCTGCAGTCAGAGTGTTGATTAGGACTGTGGGCTCATCTGAAGGCCTGGCTGGGGAAGGGTCTGTTTCCAAGCTCATTTGGTTGTTGCAAGTATTCAATTCCTTGTAGGCTCTGAACTGAGGGTTTTACTTCCTTGTGGCTGTTGGGCAAAGGCCACTCTCGGTACTTTGTCTCATGGACCTTTCCAACACAATGGCTTGCTGCATCTCCCCACCAAGGGAGAGAGCCTGCCAGCAAGACTGAAGCCATGGTTTTACTCACCTAGTTACAGAAATGACATCACCCCCCACCTCCTCTGTGTGTGTGTGTGTGTGTGTGTGTGTGTCTTTAAGGTGTAGCATATTCTGGTTGGTTAGAAGGTCATCACTATTCCAGCCCACACTCAAGGGAGGAGGATTAGGTAAGGGCACAAGCGCTGGGAAGTGAGGATCATTGGGGAGCCATCTTCAAGTCTGCCTGCCACAGACCCACACCTCAAAACCCACCCCTGTTTTTGTATTCTTCTGAGCTACAAAAACTTTGCTTCTATGAGGATGGGAGAGATTGTGATTTAACCAAGAGGCTGAAAGAGAGGGACGGAAAGTTCCCTTTGACTTTGATCTGGTTACCTTACCAAGTGTCTTGCAGAGGGCTTGCAATACGCGATTTCCTTTCACCCTCACTACAACCCTGAGAAGTCAGCAGATGAGGGAGCCAAGATTTAGAAACAAGCTTGAATCCTGTCCAAGCTCACAAGGGGCAAGAACCCTTGGATTTTGAACAGCAGGCTTCAAGGATGGAGGCTTTGCTGACATTGACTGATTTGAGGGCGCTTCTTCTCTGTGAGGGCCAGGATTAGCTAGAGGTGGGCCACTGGGCCAAGTTGAATGTCAAGATAGCAAGTACAGTCTATGAGCAGATACGAAGGTCAGGCTAGGCCTCAGAGGGGATGTTGGAAGTCAGGATGCCGGAAGGGCAACCAGAGAAACCAACAAAGCCTAACAGGGCTAAGTCTCTTGACAGCCTTTCCTTTCATGTAAGTTAGAATTACGGAGGTGGCGGGTGAGAGATGGGGGACGGAGGTGGGGAGAGGAATGGGGAAAACTATGCATTCCTCATTATTTTCACACCGCCAGTGTTGAATTTGGACTTCATAAAACCAGGTGAAGCCATGATATCTGCCAACCATGAGGGCAGTGTTCCTCTCTGACCACCTTGGTCTGCAGAGCTGTGATTGAGTTTTCCTTTATATTATAAAAATGAGTTGAAAAGGAAATGTGAAAATGCCAGAGCTCATGGTAATAGGTTGGTGGCCAAGCAGGGGCCTGCTTGGTGTATAGTGTGTACAGTCAGTGTCTACTGTTTTGCTTTGACTTGTTGCTGGTCAGATGATGACAGTTGTGAAAGGAAATAAAGGGAAAGAACATGCATAAACTGCTGGAAGTGCATCTCAAACCTCGTGTCTCAGAGGCCATGTCTGGTGATGGAGGAAATGGGGAAATCTTTAAAACTCTGGCTTGAGAATCAACATTAAAGACAAAAAAAACCAACCCCTCAGTGATTCAACTCCAGAGAATCAACAGATTCATGGAGCTTTTGATGGGAAGACAGTTAGCTCCAGACTCTTTAATCAACAGGACGGTGCTCAGCCTCCTATTGACACATTTTCCAAGAAAGCTGATGACACCATCAGAATTGCCGCGCAACTGCCAAAGTAATTTCTAAAAAACATGAATCAGAGCATGTTCCTTTTCTCTTTCAAATTGCTCCACCTGCACTTAGAATAAATAAAGCCGAAGCCCAAACTGTCGCTCCTTGCCTGTAAAGTCTGGTTCCTGAGAATGTCCTCCAACCTCCCTCCCCCTTCCCCTTCCTCCCACCACTCCTGACTGAGTCTAGCCTCCGGGCCAGCAAATGCTTTCCCACGGGCCAAGTCTGGCCCAACCCCTGTTTTGTGTGGCCAGTGAATTGAGAACGGTTTTTATATCTTTAAATAGTTGATAACAAATCAGAAGAATAGTAGTTTCTAAGACATGAAGATAGTATGAAATTCAAATGTCAGCATCCACAAAGGAGTCATTTTGGCACCTGGCCTTGTCTGTCCATTTGGGTGTTGTCCGTGGCTGCTTTTGCACTGCAAGGGTGGAGCTGAGTACAGGTGTTGCCCCTTATCCGAGGTTTCCTTTTGTTTCAGCTACCCGCAGCTAATCAAAGTCTAAAAATATTCGCTGGAAAACATTGAATATTCCAGAAATTAACAAATTGTAAGTTTTTAATTGTGTGCCTTTCTGAGGAGTTCTGTTGAACTGATCTGCTGCCATTCTGCTGCTTCCCGCCCTGGAGTGAAAGGGTGCTTTGTCCAGCAACTCTGTTCAGAGGATGCTCCCCGCCCATTCGTCACTGAGTAGCTGTCTCCATTATCAGATCAGCTGTCAGGTTCCTGCTGTGCTTTTTCAAGTAGCCCTTATTTAACTTAGCGATGGCCCCAGAGCCATTTACATACTTTTCATTACTGTGTATTGGTATAATTGTTGTACTTTATTATTATTATTGTTAATCTCTTACTGTACCTCATTTATAAATTATACTTTATCGTAGGTATGTCTGTATGGGAAAAACAACATGGCATAGAATATATAGGGGTCAGTACTTTTTGAGGTTTCAGGCATCCACTGGGGACTTGGCATGTATCCCCTGTGGATAAGAGGGGACTCTAGTTGCAGTGGCAACTGTGTACCCTGCAAAGGCTGAAATAATTACTGTTTGGCCCTTTACAGAAAAGGTTAGCTTACTCCTGATCTATGTTTTTATTGATTTTAGAGAGAGGAGGGAAGAGGGGGAGAGGGAAAAAGGGATAGAAACATTAATGATGAGAGACAATCATTGATTGGCTGCGTCCTGCACACCCCCTATTGGGGATTGAGCCCGTAACCTGAGCATGCACTCCAACCAGGAATTGAACACTGGCCTCCTGGTGCATGGAACAGCCCTTAATCAACCGAGCCACATGTGCTGGGCCTTTTCCAGTCTTTTAAAAATATTTTTGTATTGGTTTCAGAGAGAAAGGGAGAGGAAAAGGGGGATAGAAACATCAATGAGAATCATTGATCGGCTGCCTCCTACACACCCCCTATTGCCCACAACCTGGGCATGTGCCCTGACCTGGAATTGAACCATGACCTCCTGGTTCATAGGTCCACGCTCAACCACTGAACGACATTGGCTGGGCCGCTTTCCCTTCTTGAACAGTGAAAACCTGTGCCCACCCAGGGCTTTTGTACTTGCTATTCTCGCTGCTAGGATGCTGCTTCTTTTCAACCTCTGCTCAGATACCACTCCTTCACTTACTGTCCCCAGGAGCTTGAATATATTGATGTGTTAATATGTCAAGAACTCAAAGTACTTATTTATTTACTTATTCATTTGTTTCTCCCATTTGAATGGAAGCTCTTAGAGGGAGCAATAATGTCCTTCTCACTCCTTAGGAAGCACCTGGCTGGCGCTTAGTATGCCCACATACGGGGGGGGGGGGCTTTATAAATGCTTGTTGACAGACTGAGCCTGGCACATGCTGGGTGCTTTATAAATGTTTATTGACAGACTGCATGAATGAATGGAAATCAGTGTTGAATATACAGCTAGACCCTCTGCCATGCCTGTGCCAGTACGTATATCCTCGCCAACAACAAACTCATTTTCTCCTTCGTACAAGATGTCATTTTCAGTAAGCTGAGATAATTGGAATTTTGGATAAGACATTACAGAATTTTATTGCTTGTAATTTAATTTATTTTGTAATATTTTAAATGATCCTGAATAATCAGGTATACGTGTACTGCGCTCAAGGAGTAAGGAAATGAAACATTCACATCATAATTAAAATTTCGTAGTTTTTAAAACTGTCCCTCGATAGTCACCCTCCTCTGTTCTCCTCTGAAAACAGGTAAGGATCTATATATTCCAGATTTCAAACTCTCAACTTGCGACCAATTTGGGGGAACCTGTTTACTAAAAGAGACAATGTGGAATAGATGTATTTATTCCTCCTCCTTCTCCCCCCGCTTTTTATACACATACATGGATACATACAGGTAGAGAGACACGTGTGCTGTGGATGGACATCCTTGGACGGCTTTTCCCTGAGGACACCGGGCCAGTGCAGGCACCACAGAATCATCCTAATCCTATCTAATAAAAGAGCAATATGCAAATTTGACTGTACCTTTGCCACACCCAGAAGCCATGCCCACAGCCACGCCTACCAGCCAATCAAGAGCAAATTATGCAAATAAACCCCAACCAAGATGGCTGCCGCCACTGAGAGCAGGTGGAACGCTTGGGTTTCCCTGGCAACAGAGGAAGCCAAGCTTTCCACCTGCCATTGCCTGCCTAGGCCTCCACTCAGTGTTACAAAGTTTCAATTATAAAAGATAACAGAAATGGCGGCAGCCACTGAGCTGGAGAGATAAGAGGGCGGCAGCCACTGAGCTGGAGAGATAAGAGGGTTGGGTTTCCCTGGCAACGGAGGAAGACAAGCTTTCAGTCTGCCATTGCTGGCCTAGGCCTCCACTCTAGGCTACAATGTTTCAAACAGAAATGGCTGCCACCCCCAGAAGGGGCAGAAGGCTTGGCTCCGCTCCAGGCTACAAAGTTTCAATTGTAGACATAGATTAATCCTAGATCCCAGGGCCTCTGCTCGGGTTTCCGGGGGGCTTGGCTGGCCTGCAGACCTCCACAGGCCCCTCCCCCAGGCTGCCCCTCACCCCAAGGGAACCCCCACCTTGATCTGGGACACTCTTCAGGGCAAACTAGGTGGCCCCCACCCAGGCACCAGGCCTCTATCCTATCTAATAAAAGAGTAATTTTCAGATTGACCATCACTCCAACACACCAGAGGGCTGCCTCCATGTGGTCAAAGATCCTGCCCCCATGTGGACACAAGATGGCCTCTACAAGATGGCCAGCAGGGAGGGCCATTGGAGGTTCCGGGCCCTGCAAGGGAGGGCAGTTGTGGGCAATCAGGCCAGCAGGGGAGGGCAGTTGGGAGGGACCAGGCCTGCAAGGGAGGGCAGTTGGGGACGATCAAGCCTGCAGGGGAGGGCAGTTAGAGGTGACCAGGCTGGCAGAGGAGGGAAGTTGGGGGCAAATAGGCTGGCACGGGAGCAGTTAGACATCAATTAGGCTGGCAGGGTAGTGGTTAGCAGGTGATCAGGCTGGTAGGCAGAAGTGGTTAGGGGCAATTAGGGAGGCAGGCAGGTGAGCAGTTTGGAGCCAGCAGTCCTGGATTGTAAGAAGAATGTCCAATTTCCCGTTTAGGCCTGATCCTACCAGGATTGAGCCTAGACGGGCAGTTGGACATCCTTTGAGGGGCCCCAGATTGGAGAGGGTGCAGGCTGGGCTAAGGGACATTCCTCGCCTCCCGTGCATGAATTTCATGCACCGGGCCTCTAGTAACATATAAGAACCAGCTACTTCCTTACACAGCCAGCCTTTTCTTCAGCCCTAGGTGGCACAGCACAGGCCGTGCAAACACTGACGTGATGGAGGGAGAATGTGAGTTGTGGTGTCGAGTGGCTTGTCAAGAAGCAAGCACTCTCTCCATCTCACGTTGACCGGGGATATTTATTGTGGAGACTCAAAAGCTGCTAAGAGGCTAAGAGGACACTGTTCCATGGCAAATCTTAGTAGGCACGCTGCCATTCTATCTACCAGGGCATCCTTGCTGTCGAAGACAGGTCTCCACTCTCCTTATCCCGCTCCACCAGGGTCACCCGCTGGAGCTAATGCCAGCAGGGGAGACTCGAAGGTCTGAAGGAACATTCCTGTCGTCAAGGAGCTCACTGGTTTAGGGAAACAGAGAGATGGTGGATGAAAGACAATGTTGCAAGGGGGACAGCTCACTTGGCTGGAGCCAGGGATGATTCCGGAAGAAACTGATGATTGGCTGTGGAGTAGTGAGAGGGCATGGGAGAGCTGCCTGGGCTGAGCCAGTGCCCCACAGGGCGTTGTGAAAGTCAAGCCCTTTGGTGTGTAGGAGCCTCCGGAGCCCGAGCTGGTGTGGAGGGAGGGCTGAGGAGGGGTGAGAGACAGACTTATGATCTGATCCAAAAGCTTGACTTCTTGCTGCCTCTGGAGTCAAGGACCATGGAGACCTCTGCCTGCCGGGAGGCGGTGTTGTGTTGCCAGGGATCACTGTGATCATTTCGGGCACTGCTAGTCGTGTGCTTCAGTGACTCGGGGTAGCACAGGACAGAATAGCTTTTGCATCTGCAGAAAGCTGTTACTCTTCCTGCTTTTTTGTGTATTTGTTAACAGAGCAAGGGCTTTGGAGTTAGACAATGGTTTTGCCACAACAACATTTCAGACCCCAGGAAGTTACTTAGTCTAGCTCAGCCTCCGTTTCATCATCTGTTAAAACGACATACTTATAAAACCCACCTCATAGGGTTGTTCTGAGAATTAAGTTAGTTAATAAATATGGAAAACACATACACTGAGTGGCCAGATTATGATGATCTCTGAACGCATAATAATCTGGCCACTCAGTGTGTGTGTGTGTGTGTGTGTGTGTGTGTGTGTGTGTGTGTACGTGCGCATGAGACCCGGTGCATGAGTTTGTGCATGGGTGGGGTCCAGCCAGCCTGGCCAAGGGGAGGGGACATGGGCAGTTGGCCAGCCTGCTTGCTGGTCAAACTCCTGGTCAAGGAGACAGTTTGCTATTAGCCTCTAATTATATAGGATATACACTGAGTGGCCAGATTATTATGCGTTCAGAGATCATAATAATCTGGCCACTCAGTATACATTCAGTGCTACCTATTACTGCTAGTATTCTCCTTTAACTTATTGCTCTCTCATTCTATCAAATGATATGCTGTGAAAATTTTAAATCTTGCCATCAAATGTCAGTTGTGGAATAAAACTGGGTAACTGGTAGCAGTTTCAGTATGTGGTTTTGTTTTATTGAACAAACCCCCCAAATGTGCACCATGCTTGTTTAATTACATTTCCCTGCTTCCTGCCCTCCAGTTTCGGAGGCAGGAATCACCATATTAGCATGGTAATGTCACCATAATAATCTACCGAGACTGTGTAAATAAGGAACATCTGTGCAATATTTATGACCCATAAAACACAGTTGCACTCTAAAATGTTGTTCTCATGCCAAGTAGGTCATCGTGATGGAGCCGTGATCAGAGGACCCTCCTGGGGCCCCTGCTCGCCCGGTCCCGTGCCAGCCGCCCAGATGGGACGGGCAGCACCACAGGGCTGCTGGTGAAGTTAGGCTCCTGAGGGTTTTGTTGTCCATTGGAGCAAAAAAAATGAGTTGTCTTTTTGCAGGAAAATGTGGGTAAAGGTGTTTCATTTTCATTTTTATTTATTTTACATCAAGAACAGCCAGCGTCCAGCTGTGTGCACGGATTCGACATTCTCTGGACTGTGCAGGGAACTCCAAACCTCCCACCGGCTTCCTGACATTTGTGGTGCATGTGTTACCATTGTTGCTTGGGTGTCCAGGCAACTCGGTGTCAGATTTGCAGCCCAATCTTGGTCACTATCGAAGCTGTCACAACGGGCGATTTCCCCTTCGGTCTTGATTTTCTTCCATTTATTCTGCTACCCTTACTTGTCTTCTTGTGGGATTATATGTATTTTCATAAATTAACATTTAAATTCTTTAATGAGCATGTCAGGCTAACATTAAGGTCCCTCTCCTGGTCATTTGACATGTCCTTAACGTCTGCAAACTCATTTATGTGACTGGCTAAGAAAAACACCGGCAGGAAGCTACAAACGCATGCCACGTCTAGCTCAGGGCTTTGCGTACAGTGTACGCAGGGCTCGGCAGACAGGCTCAGATAAGCAGACACAATATGTAAATGAACAGGCATGGCTCTGTTGTAATAAAGCTTTATTTACAAAAACAGGCAGCTGGCCCACAGGCCCTGGTTTTCTGATCCCTGCAGGATGACATCCATGGAGAAAGTTCACTCGTCGCTAAGTGTCCGCCTCGATGAGTTCTCATCACTAGATGGTGTTCCCGGAGCTTAGCCGGGGAGGAGGACATTAGGAAGGAGGACAGGACCAGGATCTTCAGATTCCTTCAGATTCTTCCCATTATTATCCCTCCTCCAACCCCAGAGGTAACCGGTGGCTCCTAAACACAGTAAATATATTTCGTGTGACATTAGATAGTCCTGCACGTGAAAACACCATCGATTTTCACCATAGATATTCCTGAGAGGCAGACTTGATACATGAGGAAGAGTGGGCTTGCTCTGACTCCCCTATTCACTCAGATTATCCATAAGCCCTTCAAGTCTCAGTTCTTTTACCTGTAAAAGGGGAATTAATGCTTGTGTCGGGGGCTGTATGAAAAATCAATCAGATGCTTTCCCCCAGGTCCTTAACGCAGTCCTGTATACAGACACCACCTGATTTTACTTTGTCATCCGTTAAACTGCCTTGCCCACGTTGGTGAGCACGTCACTGGTTGCAGCGGGTGCCACTCTTTGGGACTGTCCCTAATTCTAGGTCGAGAGCAATTATCCATGAGCCGCACTGATTTGCATGGGGGTCACCATCCCCGGTCAGCCTCCATTGTGGTTAAGCTCTTCCAGCCCTGGCTGTGGGCTGCCTCCGTGAGGCCTCTGTGGGCATTCGCTTTCCCAGAACGCCGGACAAACGGCCCTTGTGGGGCTTGGCTGGCCCGGAGGCCTGCCTGCTCGTTTGTATGCCGGTGGCTTCTCGCTCACACACGAGCACTTGTCCCGGGGGGCTGTGCTGTGTGGGCTGGCGGGGGGCACGAGGCAGGCCTGCTTCCTGCGGGGGCTCTTTCAAGATTGGGCTTTTGGAGGGAAGGCTGGGCAGGAGGGGTGGGCTCCTTTCTGGGTCAGGTTGCCAGTGTTCCTTTCAGCAGTGCAGCGGCGTGCGGCGCTGGAGCTGAGTGCGGTCGGGTTTCCAACGACCCTGTCTTCGCCCGTTTGCTTTGGCGATGGGGTGCCAAGGAGGGCCGTGAGAGAAGTTAAACGTGCCTTGGGGACATGCATCGCCCTCATCACTCTCAAAGCACCTCCACTTCCCCCATCCACAAGGGAATAGTTAGGAAGACCATTATCGATGTCGGCAAGTACATTATGGGAGGGGTGCTCTGCGCTGGGGAGCAATTGTCATAAAACCGAAAATGCCCTTTTGAAAGGGCTTGAGTGGCCTGCGAGGAAGCAAGCCTTTTTCTTTATGTGCGAAGGGTGTGACATGGAGAACAAGAAAAAAGGCAGAAGGGAAGCAAATGAGAGGCAAATGTTACTATCTCATTTACGGATGAAAAAAGGAGGCACAGGGGAGTTGAGAGGATTGCCCAATGTTAGGGGCGAAGCCATCTATAATAAAAAAAGCATAATATGCTAATTAGGCCGGATGTCCTTCCGGACTACCTTCCGGACGAAGCTGGGGCTGCGAGGGAAGCCCGGGTCCCGGGTGCCAGAGGGAGAAGGAAGGCCTATTCTTGCACAAATTTCATGCATCGGAACTCTAGTATAATGATAATGCTGAGGCAGATGCCAGTGTCCCACCTATATACTTTGGTCCTTCTCCCAGATGTTAATGTCCCCACCCCCATGCTGCAAGCAGCCCCCACCCGGAGACTAAGTACCTCCACTCCCTCACCCTCAGGTCGGATAATTGGTAGTCACCTGTTTTGCTCTGGAGCCCTGAGTGCCCCCATGGGATTCAGTTCTTGTTGCCCACAATGGTCACTTGCTTAAAACTGACCCTCTATTGCAAGCATGTCCGTTATTTAAATGAGGCATGAGGCCTGCCGACCTCGAGTTGGACATGCTTGCTCTATTGGCCTCTTTTCTTCCATTTCTCACTTCTTTCCTTAACTAATGTTTCCTAGGATCACTTTTCAAATAAACCATTTGTTCTCTAATCCTGGTCTCAAATGCTGCCTCTGGAGGAATGCAAGCTAAGTCAACTACTACTACTGATAACAGCATCAACATAATTATCACTGATGTTTATGTCGCAGGTGCTGTGCTAACATGTTTAGATGGATTTTGTCACTAATTGCTCAATAACAAATCTACGATGTAGGTATTCTTACCATTTACATGTGAGGGACCTGAGCTTCGGAGAGGTCGAGTGATCTGTCCAAAGTCACCCAGCTAGAGTCATACCATTAACAGAGCCAGGATTTCTCCTCTAGGTTTTCTGTCCATGCTCAAGGCTGTCCTCAGCCAGCTGCCTGTTTTGACACAAGGTGTCCTTAGCAACACTTGGATTATCATGGAGTGGAATTGTTTCAGGTAGTCCCCACCCCCAATCTGTGAAGTAGTCTTAGCCAATCAGGGTTAAAAGCTTTCATAGCCACAGTGATTGGCTTAGGCCTGGCTTATGCCCCTGGGGGTGTCTTGCTACTATAATAGCGTGGGCCCTGTAGTGGGGTTTTGCTATATGTTTTAGGATCATAGGTACCTTTAATGGTAGGATGGGGGAGATAACACATTACCATGTAATTTATTCTGTTTGGAATTGGACTAAAAGCCAGAAGTTCTTTGATGTTAAACATGGTTTTAAGAATTTCTCCAAGATGGCCACTCCCAAATTTGTATCTCCTAGGATCCTTACTGTAGGCTGCAGATGGTAACTGGAGCCCTGGCTGTTGATGCCTACTCAACCTTATTTTCCCTTTCCTTCTCATTGCCCCTGGATTTTCATTCTCTTTCCTTTGGAACTCATCTCACTTCCAACAAATCTATCCCCACCCCCAATCTGTGAAGTCGTCTTAGCCAATCAGGGTTAAAAGCTTTCATAGCCACAGTGATTGGCTTAGGCCTGGGTTCTTGAACCAGTTAGCTCATGCATTTTCTTGGGCACAGCAGTTGGTGAATAAGTGGGCATGTGACCCTGACTTGGCTAATGAGGAGACCAAAGGGAAGCCAGGCCTCCCTCTGCCTCTGGATGTTCACTGTGAGTCTGAGAAGTAGCTAGTGGCTCTGGCAGCCGAGTACACACACACACACACACACACACACACACACACACACACACACACTGTAAAAAAGAATAGTTTGACTTTTTTAGAGAGAGAGGGAGAAGAGAGAAACATTGAAGTGAGAGTGAAACATTGATCAGCTGTCTCTTGCACACCCCCTAGTAGGAATCAAGTCCTCAACCTAGACATGTGCCTAGAGACAGGGGCTTGAACCAGCTTGCTCTTGGTGTGTTGGGCTACCAACATACTTTTTAAAGAACATTTCAGTCATGCTATATTCGTTGGTCTCTAATTTCAAGGTACTTAGCTTCCTGAAGAGGGGTGGTTCTCTCTGTGTGTCTCAACATGCCTTCACGGCAACATTTCTTCTGTCATGTATCTGATGGCACTTGACTTCTCTGTATACTCTGAGCGTGCTCACATACTTGCTATTGCTAAGTGCCCTTCATCTTAGGACAATGAAGTATCAGGGAGTCGATAGAACCTGGTTGAAAAGTAAAAATGGGGATTTTTTTTCAGTAAAAAATCAGGGAAGTGTTTAGGTAATACAATCTCCATTTCAGATTTGGAATTGAATGCCAAGTGCAGAATGTTAAATGGGACATTTGCAGAGTTTGATATATAGTATGTAATTAAGAGGCTGAAGAGAGTGCCTTTTTTTAATACCTTCTACTTGTCACTTGTGCAGATTTGATTGCAAATATGATTTTTGAGGTTACAGGGGTAATTGATTGTATGATCTCTTCCAGGAAATATCATTTACCTGAATAACATCCTCTTAATTGACAGACCCAGAGCGACTATAATTTATTCACTTAGCAAATATTTATTAGGCACCTACTATGTGCTGTGGACCCTGCTGCTCAGGTTGGGGGGTGTAGTGGATATGGTAGGGCATTGGAGGGACCTTGCCTAGTCTAGCAGGGGACAAAAGTATAAGCTAAACTCTACTGGGATAGATCTTTGGGTCTCAGATTAGGACCAGATTCCTCACTTGAGTGGATTAATTCATATGTTTTATCTTTATTGTCTACTTACATATTATTTTAATTAAGTCAGATCAACTCATTTAAGAAAACAAAGCTACTACAGAAAAAAAGGACAGAAGCGAAAAGGGTGTCTCTCTGTGATCCTACTACATAGAGTCAGCCACTTTAATATTTTGGAAAATTTCCTTTCAGTCTTTTTTTTCTTTTGGCTCACACTTAAAATGTAAACTTATTATTTAGTCTTTGAGGCTGTGGTGAACTCGAACCCAGGACAGAGGCTTTTCCTGAGTAGTTCCTATGTTCAGTGAAACCATTGTTTCCATGATGAGGAATGAATCCAGAATGCAACATTTAAAGCTTCACCCAGGTGCCACTGTATAAAGGAGCGTCAAGTCCTACATATGATTGATTGCTGGCTCCATCAGGTAGGTTTGCTGAGGTTGTCCTTCTCCATCTTCAGGTGAGCTGAAGTGGTGCCTCTTACTCTTAGTCTCACTAGTCTTCTAGTTTCTTGACTTCTTAATATTTTTTAAAAATATGTAATTTATTGATTTTTTACAGAGAGGAAGGGATAAAGAGTTAGAAACATTGATGAGAGAGAAACATCGATCAGCTGCCTCTTGCACACCCCCTACTGGGAATGTGCCCACAACCGAGTTACATGCCCTTGATTGAAATTGAACCTGGGACCCTTCAGTCCTCAGGCTGACACTCTATCCACTGAGCCAAACCAGTAGGACTTGATTTCTTAATCTTGATGCATGTATGGATTTAATGGGGTGTATACAGCTGACCCTTGAACAGTTCAGGAATTGGGGGTGCAGTTGAAAATCGACATATAACTTTTGACTCCCCCAAAACTTAACTACTAATCGCCTATTGTTGGCCAGAGCCTTACTGATCACATAGTCAGTTAACATATATTTTGTATCTTATATGTATTATATATGATATTACCATAAAATAAGCTAGCAAAAAGAAACTTATTAAGGAAAACACATTTATAGTAGTTATTGAAAAAAAATCTATGAATATATGACCCATGGCAGTTCAAACCTGTGTTGTCTAGAGGTCAGTTATATTTAATTAATTAGAAAACAACAGTGTGGGTATGTGGTTTGTTTATTATTCATATCTGGAGTCCAAGTTCCTGGGTTCAATTCAAAGCTTTCTGAGTTACTAAAACTTTCTGAGACTCAATTTTCCCATCAGCATAGCTTGCTTTCTTGCATTCTTTTTTTTAAAATTGATTTGTAGAGAGAAGAAGAAGGAGAAGAAGAAGAAGAAATACTTATTTATGCATCCATTGTTTGATTC
The DNA here is from genome assembly GCA_027563665.1 of Antrozous pallidus. Taxonomy (NCBI): domain Eukaryota; kingdom Metazoa; phylum Chordata; class Mammalia; order Chiroptera; family Vespertilionidae; genus Antrozous; species Antrozous pallidus. Next base: position 74,954,421 of record CM050518.1, read on the forward strand.
TTGAATATGCCCTGACCGGGGATTGAACCCACAACCTTGGCTAACTGGGACAATGCTCTAACCAACTGAGCTACCTGGCGAGGGCCTGCTTTCTTGCCTTCTTTATTAGATCTCCATGTTAGAAGCTTTCTGAATCTTTTACCCAGTGGGGTGTCAATATTAGGAACACGTTCTTGAATATTTAGGTGGAGAATCTTCAGGACATCTCAGACCAGCTATGATCTGTCCATTCCCTTCTCACATGTGAGGTTCAATGTGGAGACAGACCATGCCTCCCTTGGTAATAATTTTCTTGTAGAGTTTCTTCTCTCCCTGGGGCTGGGTGAGCTCCAGGTGTTTGAAGGCCCTTGGGGGTCATGAAAGCAGCTGTGATGATGGCTCCTGGGAAGAGCAATGCTGACCCCACAAGTATCTGCTCCAGCAGATCCTGCAGAGCATTAGCTGCCGATGTAGACCGCAATCCTTTGCTGGCCATTTTTGCATTGTCTGGAAATCCACTTGAGAATCTTCAAGTTTTGTTTTTTTTTTTGCCCCAGGGGTGCCTTAGTTTATGCAAATGATGAACACAGTGGAGGACAGCCTGCAGAGTGAGACCAACTGGAAGGCAATACTTCTTGGCTCCAGCAAGCTGGTGACACAAGGCGTCTTGGGTTCAGTGCTGCCTGTGCTTTCCATTTTCTAGAGAATGTCTAAATTCAACTTTTGATAGGAATCTGATTTTAAATGTTGGCTACATTTTAAACAAAAGCTATTTTGTTATGTGGACCCGACAGAACCTAAGTGTGGGTTACTAGTTGGGTTAGGATTATGTAGAACTTTTCTTCTGGTTGAGAATTCTGCATCCCTCCCCTAACCCCACCCCCACCTTGTGCTCCATGCACATCTCCAGGAGGTGCACACATTCCTACCCTGGACCCTTCACAAGTCTCCCCCTACATTGAATGAGTCCACTTCGCTGTCATTTTACTTTTGAACATGTAAGACCAAGAGAACCCAGTGTTATAAATGCTGTGCAGTGATCTTGAAAATTAAAATACAAAAGCAGTAAAGGAGGTTATGATTTATGCTGTTGCAGCAATAACCATTTATGGCTTGATGTGTGTACTGCCCAAGTGAGATTGTGTTAGAGACTTCGCCATACATTATCTCATTATCTCATTTAATCCTCACACTGCATGGTGAGTGTGTGTGTGTGTGTGTGGGGGGGGTGAGTGACCTCCACTCTACTAAAGCTCTGTGAGGTTTGATCACTTGCCCAGGGTGCACAGCTGGTAAGGGACCGAGCCCCACTCACTGTCTTGTCCATGCCTTGCACTCCAGAGTAGGTGGGTCTTCACCAGGTTATGGAGGGAGATGTTATTTCCCTTTAGTCCTGGCCATCATCAGTGCCTCTCTGGACCATGCCCTTGCACAGAGTAGGTCCTCTACAGTTGCCTTTCTTTAAAAAAAAAAGTTCATTGTTTTTCGAGAGAGATGAAGAAAGAGGGAGGGCGAGAGGGAGAGAGAGAGAGAGAGAAATGTCGATGTGAGAGTGGAACAGTGATCTGCTGCCTCCTGCATACCCCCTATTGGGGGTCAAACCTGCAACCTGGGCATGTGCCCTGACCAAGAATCCATCCAGCAACCCTTCTGTGGATGACACCCACCCAGCTGAGCCACCCCACCAGGGTTACAATCGCCTTTCTTGATAACGATAATGTTTGGCTGGCTTTTCTCCAATGGGAAGAATGAACCTAGTGGAAGCAAGTTTTCCAAGCATATAATGAGACTTTTCAAACCTGAATTTTCATGATGAAGTTTATTTTGTTGAAATACAAAAGAAAGGCAAATATTTACTAATTTTTATTTTATTAAAATGTAATGCACAGATGCATATTTTTAGAAATGGTAAATTGTTTCCTTCACAAAGAGATCTTGGGAGAAAGAAATGTACCACATTTAAAAATTATACACTATTCTATGCACATATCAAATACATGTATTATTTGTAATTACATTGGTAATATATGTAATTACATGAGAAAACAATGAAAGCCAACTGCATTCTAGGCGAACATGAATCAAGATTTTTTCCCCCTTTTCCCCAGTTACTTTGCAGCATTAAATTGTCTCACAGACATAAGAGTATCACATAGGTACATAAAAAAAGAAAACCCTGACCTACCCTAGGATTTCTTACAGGATTTCTTGAGCAGATGGTACTGATGTTTCAGAATCACTTCTGCTGCCGTATATTATTTGGTCCACACAAAAGGAGCAGGCAGTACATTTTTGAGGCATGCTCACTCTATACTACTGCTGCACCTGAGACTCCAGGGGTTCAGCTATGGGTAGTTTCTTGTTGAAAAAACCAACCCACATATCCTTTATTCCTTCTTCAAAAAAATAGCTAGGCTGGTTGTGATCCGTTGGTTGGGAACACACATTCTTTTAAGCAACTCAGGGGTTGTGCGGAACATAATTTAAGCCTCTGATCTCAAGGGGGATTACTCACTGAACCATCGGTGTACCAGACGATTATAAAGTGCCTGCTGGGTGCATCAGTTGCTGTGCTGGGTGCTGGGGTTTCGGAGAGGAAATATACAGTTCCCGTTCCATGTAGATATAGTCTGATCTGGTGGGTGAAATACTAACACGTACAATGTAGTGTGGACTGTGCTGAGAGCCATGTAACAAGAACTAGTGTACTCTGGAGAAGAGGCGTCCAGAATGGTGGTGGGTTTGGTAGGAACATATAGAAATTACTGGAAGCCTGATGCACAAAATTCGGGCAAGAGTAGGCCTTCATTCCCCCAGCTGCTGGTACTGGCTTCCCTCTGATACCCAGGACCTGGGCTTCTCTCTGGCCGCCTACAGGCATCGCAGCCCTGGCTTCCTCCATCTGGAAGGACAGCCAGTCTAATTAGCATATTGTGCTTTTGTTATTATAGATTGGGATGCATACATCTTGCCCTATGAATGGGGTGAAGGGTTGGTGAGAATGCATGCCAGGAGCGGGTGACAGATGTGCTAGGGCAGTGAGGTGAGAATGGTTGGACCACCGTCTAAGAACTGTCAAGTTTGTAGAGATGAGAGTGAAGATGGCTGTGAGGGGGTAACAGGAGATAAGGTTAAATATGGAGGCAGATCCCACCTCCCAGCCTGGAGGTGTGCAAATGTCAGTGATCTGCGTTTAGGTTGCACTCATAAACTTGGATCACACCTTCTCTGCAGCTACTGCAGAGAGAACTCTTGTTTTGCTCGAGGAGATCCTTTGTGGATTTAAACTCTTGTCTTGGGTTACAGAGTTATTCATGGTGTCTAGTTCCACAGGAGGGTTCTAGATGGGCTGGATGGTGTGTATTGCCAATGGTGAGGTCTGTGGTCTTGCTTTGGCTTTGACCAGATTCTCCTTTCGTCTGAAGGCCCCTGGGAGGTCTGTCCACAAACAGAAGTAGAGCGATGCTGCTACTGTGGGAGACACCTTTTGTAGGCTGCTAGCAGCCTTGGGCTCTGCAGGCGCATGTAGAGAAGGAAGACTCTTAGGAGTAGACAGAGAAACACATTAAAGTTGTTCTGCTCCCCACTCTTCCTGTCATCCTCCATGCTTCATCAAATTCTTCTATATAGACTTACCATGTTAGCAAACAAGACTGTGGGCTCTATTATTGAATTCCACCTCTGTTGGACAGAATATAAATATCACTTAATTCCTTTGTGTGTTCAGCAAACACTTATGGAGCACCAACCAAGCTCTGTGCACAGGCTTCTGTCTCTGCCATTAAGGAGTCCCAGCCTTTATGGGGGCAGTCGAATGAATTGTTGAGGGAATTCTTACGGAGGGGTATGGAGGATTCTATGATGATGATGATGATGATGACAATGACATAGCTGGAATTTATGGAGTTTCTATTTTGCAACCAGGTTTACCTTCATGTCCCTTCTTCAAGGGGGGGTGTACTAATGACTCTTGCTTTGCTGGTGAGGAGACAGGTGTGGGGGTTTTCTGGTAAGTGGATGAACCAGAATTCGGACCTAGGGTAGTTATTGAGGTTCTAGCTGGTGGGCACAGAGGAGATGTGATCAATTTCATCTTGGGGCCCCAGGAAAGGTTTCTCAGAGCTGGTGCCCCTTCAGTGGGTTCTGAAGGCAGAGAAGTGCCCCAGGGGTGACATGGGCAGAGTGTGCTTAGCTTGAGTAAAGCCGGGCTGAATGTTTCCAGGTGGAAGGCAGCGGAGAGTGCGATTGGAGTCTGAGAGGTTCTGCTGGGCCGCTCTGGGAGGGTCTTGGGTGCTGGCCAAGGACGCCTTGTCTTCCTGGATGACCTGTGAACACAGTCTATTCCTCCTGACAGATGAGTCCTGGGATTGGCTCACTGGTTACTCTGAACACGGGATCATCTTATGCATTCACATATGGCTCCTCGCACATCTATTTGTTTCACTGCAGAGGGTCTAGAGCTGGTTTATATTCAGAGCATAATTCACAGAGTGTTAGTGCCTTGCTAAATTTCAGTTTGTGTGTCTTTCGTCAAATATTTGGCTTAGCTGGGGCTGGTTGGCATATTGTGTTAGCTCAAAGTGATTTATTGTCTCAGTGTCGTCCATTCAATACAGAGAGGTAATATTTAGAGTGTCAGCAGGGATTATGTTGTAATCTCAAGAAAAATATAGGAAGTTAGGTAGAGGAAAAAAATCCAGAGAGAAGAACCAAGCAGTTATTAAAATAGACTTTTCTAATATATGTTCTGTTGCTGAGAGTTACATCCACAACTTCATTTCTCATCAGAAAGTCTCAAAGAGCCAGAGTCAATTGCCAGAAGTTCTTATCCCTCCTTGCAGCTGATTATTTGGGGGGTATTTTGAAGTGATATCATAAAATAGAAAATGAAGTCCTATAAATGATCTTTAATCAACAGGCTGTGTTGCTTTATGGAACAGACAACAGTGAACAAAAGACTATGATTTTAATTCAGGGAAAGAGAGCTATTTATTTTAAGTATTTCCACAGAATGGCAAAAGTAATTTATTCAGTTATAATTAGACACATTGTAAAATGGACGGTTTTGAAGAGCGTGGTTCTTGCTGGCTTCTGCGAGCCGAGGAAGGCTTTTCTGCATGACTCTCTGCTATATCTGGCTGCGGATCCTGATGCCAGAAATTAATCTGTGAGCCAGAGCAGGACAGAGGAAAGCGGAAGCTGTGACTGTTCGTGCTCCCCTTTTCATCCTGGAAATGGGTTTTCCTTCCCTCTGTCTTGATAAGAAACTCCTGCAGCAACTATTGAGATTGGGGAATTGCTTGGCTCTGAGCTGGAGGAAACCTAACAATGGGTAATGGGGGGAAAAAATCTCGAGGTGAAGAAAATCTCAAGGGGAATTATATATGTGCATCTACAGTGAACTGTGGCAACTAAAAAAACCAAAAACAACCCTTTGTTTTTTGGAGCTGCATTAATAGAAGAAGAGGGAACAGACCATTGGAGGTGACAGATGGAAATTCTTGCTTTCTTTCAACAGGTATTTATAGAGGGCTTCTTTTTTTAAAAAAATATATTTTATTGATTTTTTTTTTTTTACAGAGAGGAAGGGAGAGGGATAGAAAGTCAGAAACATCAATGAGAGAGAAACATTGATCAGCTGCCTCTCTCACACCCCCTACTGGGGATTTTCCCGCAACCAAGGTACATGCCCTTGACCTGAATCGAACCTGGGACCTTTCAGTCTGCAAGCTGGCGCTCTATCCATTGAGCCAAACCAGTTTCAGCCTAGAGAGGGCTTCTTATGTGCCAGGACTGAGGAGACATTGGTAAACAACATAGACATATCTCCTTGGACTTGAAGGAGGAAGATAAATGGACAGTTAATTACAGAACAGCAGGAGAACCCATGAGAGGAGAGGCCCAGCACTGCATGTAGAAGCCAGGGATACGGATGAGGCAGAGGAAGCAACCTTTGCACTGGCTCAGAGGTGAGCTGGCACGGCACTTTGGGCAACAAAAGGTTCAGCTCGGTTGGAGCCTAGAGGTGGAGGGTGTTTTAGAGTAAGAGGTGAGACCATGGGGGTAAGTTATGACTGTTTCCCCAGGGCAGTGGGAGCCACTAAAGAGTTTTAAGCAGTGAGGTGTTGTGACCAACTTTACTTTTTAAAAAACATCACTTTCAATTTTATGCAGGTAAAATGGGTGGAGAGGGCAAGGTGGCGGAAGGGAGATGAGTTAGGGAACGTCTTTGAGAAGAATGATGGCTTCGAGTGGAGTGTGGTGGTGAGGGTGGAGGGGTTTAGGAGGATGGGTTTGAGGACCACTTAGGAGGAAGATTCAACAGACAGATGATTATCTGGCTGTCGGAGGACAGAAAGTCAATCTGATGCCCTGTTGGGAAGTGGATAGGGTCCATCTTCCAATGGGGTGTGTGGAGACAAGACCATAGCTTCGGGTTTGTGTGCAGTCAGGGTGTGAGTGCCGTGGGGTATTGCAGTGGGGGTGTCTGGTAAGCAGTTGAGTATACGAGCGTGAAGTTTGAAGAGAGGCTAGAATTTTAGTTCTCAGAATCACTGCCACACAGATGGCCTTTGAGTCTTGAGAGTGATGGACCGTGGAGATACAGTATCCTCTCCTGCATCCTTGCTCTGTGCAGCTGTGGATGGCAGAACCTGGCCTCAGCGGGCAGACTGTCACTTGGCAGTAGGTAGGACTTTCACATGATTATAAAACCCTGGAAAGGCTTGGGTTTCTTATAAGGTAGTATAGTTTCCTGCTGCCAGATGGATTCAAGCAGAACCCCATGACCACTTGCACTCAGTTCTGTAGAAGGCATTCATGCTTTAGGTGCATTGTGCCCAAGGGAATTCCAGACACCATCCTGGTCTAATCGTTCCCATCAGTCACATCGCCGTTTTGGGTGGAGGTGTCTGTGTCCAGATCTTATGCTCAGTTGGTGCCCGTCTGCCTCCTTTTGTGTTTATGCCAGTTCCCTGCCCCTCTCTGTCTACCATGTATGTTGAGCCCTATCCCTGGACAAATTCAGCCCTTTTCCTTCTCTCCTCCTTCTCAGAGGACTGGAAGCTGCTGGAGGAAAATTCCTCAGATCTTAAAAACGTGGCCTCTACAGATGTGTGGAGCCCAGTCTCACCCAGGCCTGCAGGTTGGCTGTAATGTTACCCTGTGCCTGGCAGCCTTCCCACTCTCCCCCATAGCCTGCCACGTCTTTCTCCAGGCCTGGCAGGATCCCCCCTGTGCATCTTTTCTCTTTGCTGATTTTCTTTGTATCCTTTCACTTCAATAAATCATAACTGTGAGTATGAGTCGACGCTGAGTGCTGTGAGTCCTCCACCAAACCATCGACAGTTAGGAGTTGTCTTGGTGTCTCCCAAGGCACTTCCCTGCCTGCATGTATATATGCTCAACTAATTCATCTTAGCAAATGAAAAACTGAACCATCAGGCAAAGCCACGCCTCTCCCTTGCTCGGAGTGAGTTCTTCCCCCAGCCACTGCCCAACAGCCTTTAATGCCATTGACTGGTCACGCCTCTCCCTCTGGCTTCCTTAGGCTGGGGGACTCGAGCAGCTCCTTCCAGCCTCTTCTGGGGGCTTGTTCTCTCAGTTGAAGTTGATTGGGGTTCTGTCCTCATTAGCTTCTCTCCCTGTTTCGAACACGCCAGAGCTTCTTGCTGGGCTGAGATGGAAGCATCGCGAGCTGTCAGTGCCTGGTTCCTGCCTTGGGCCACCCCACTGCCACAGCGGCCACAGTGACCTTTCTCCATCAGTGTAAGCACGTCACCCCCTCGTAAAACTCTTGAGCGTCTCCTCAGTGCTCTCACCTTGGGCCTGGCATTTGGTGGGCACTTGGCTTTTTTTTTTTTTTTTGTCAAGCGAATGAGTGGGTGCATGAATGTGTATTAGATTTTTATTCAAAAGCCAAATTAGCAAACCCATGAGCCCTTTAGGCGGATAAAAAGCTGGAGCTGAGATTTAGAGCCAGTGAGCTGTTGAATTTATATTTGATCAATTTGCTGAAGACTGGGAAGTGGAAGAGCGAGGAGAGAGAGATGGCAGAGACAGGCGCCACTTGCCTTTGTCTGAGAGTCTTGGGAAGAGCAGGTGCAGAGCATGGTTGAAAATGACTCGCAGTGAGGAAGGAGGGGTTCTGGTCCCACAGAAACCCTGCGGTGTTCCACAAGACTCCCTCTTTACAGGAGAAGAGGAGTCATTGCTAAGATAGGGTCTCCTGGGAGGTGCAATGATGCTCCCTGGTTTGGGTCCAGCTTTGTCACATGCTGCCCCTGTGCACCGGGACAAGCCCTCTGTGTCTCAGTTTACTTATTTGTAGACTGGAACTCATGATGCCTATCTCTAATGGTAATCATGGGCGTTTCTGAGAAAGTGTGTAAAGCTGGTATGGAGTGATCATTCATAAAAGCGAGGTGCAATCTTTTGTCGGTGGTGTGGTGGAGACAGTAACAGTAGCATCAGTCATGGTGGTTGGATCTTAGGGCTCCATAGAGCAGGCACTGTCCCTGGCACATCAACACAGCTCTTCAACACCTCATGTGGAATCTGGCACATAGTAGGTCCTCATTGAAAATCACTGAATGGATATTTGTGGCCTGAATGCTAATCATTTAATGTAAGGTATCTGCAATGTGATAGATATCCAATAACTCATAGCTACTGCTCTTGTTACTTACCTGCAAATATAAAAAGTGGTTGTGATGAAAGGTTTGTTTCTTTTATAGAGAGCAAGTTGCATGATCCCTTCAGGCATTTAAGTGGAGCAACATGAATTTTAATGTCTTTCTTTGTGTAGGGCTATTTTCCTAGCAAGAACTCGCCCAGGGACTTAATTTCCTTTCGGTAGAGATAAGGGCCAAGACCTGGCCATTACCACAAAGGGCATAGAGAACACCCTTCTTCAGAATTTTCCCTCCTGACTGGGTGCAGCCCTGTGCCCTTGGCCACACTTGTTCTGTTTACCTTGAATGCCAACGTCTGGCCTTGGTCTTCCTCTGAGTTCTCTGCTCACATAATTTGTATTTGAGTAACCAAGTCCTTTTAGAACTTTGGGCTTGGTTCTTGGTTTCAGAGTTTTCTCTATGCAACACTGGGCATTTCAGGTGCCTGGGGCACAGGCAAAACAAACATGGTTTCACTTGAATATTCCCAGCAATTCTTCTTTATAGTGCTTCTGCCATCCCTGTTGGCAAAGGAGGGACGAGATGGTACATGGAGTTGAAATAACTTGCTTCGGGAGCTGAGGTTATGCTTGAGTTTTCTGTAGCCACGTCAGGTGCTTTTTCTTCTATGTCATGGTTGCCTTGAGGAAAGCCCTTCAGACTCCCAAGGGTACCTGGATGCTGACTTGTAGGATGACTTGCAGTGATTATATGAATACCCAACTGTTGGCATTGAAGGTCTCTTCAATAGTCGCGTTATGTAGATTTTGTTTTCAGACCCTCTTCTAGGAATAAAGCCAGTATTTGAAAGCAACTCTGCATTGCAAAGCCTTATAAAGTACTTTTTCAGTTAGATGAGTTTACAAAAATTGATGTGGTCAATTGTAAAAAATGGCTATATATTCTCCCCCTTACTGGCTTTGATGCCCTTGAAGGGGTGTAGTCTGTTTCTCCACCTTTTGTATCTGATCATGTGACTTACTTCAGCCAACGGAACAGTAGTATATGTGACACAGGCTGAGGGTTGAAAAGTACTTGTGTACTCCTCTGGGTTCCTGGGATCCCTGCTGCTGCCTCTTTGTGTGAAGGAGCCCATGCTGGCTTGCTGGCTGATAACCCCTCCCCAGCTGATAAGCAGCCTCACCTAGAAGCAGGGCCCCAAAACTGAGCAGCTGCTGATCACAGCTGCACAATTGAATCTAGGCTCCATCAGCAGAACTACCCAGCTGTGCCTAGCTCAACTCACTCACCTGTAGCATCATGAGGCAAGTAAATAATATTGTTTTTTTTAAGCCACTAAGTTTTGGGGACAGTTCTTACACGGGAAAAGCTAATGATTGAGTTGAATTAAATGGCCAGTGAATTTTTTTTATTAGCCAAAGGATTTAAGAAAAAAGTACCCAAATGGATTTGTTATAAGATCAATTAAAAGGTAACTCTCAATCGGGGGCTGTAAAGTACCATTCATCTTATCAATCTGGCATTTGTACTAGAACGTTCCAGAACACTTGCGGCTTAGAAGTGTGAATTTCCAAGTTCAAAGAGTGTCCTTGGCCCGAGTGTGAGTCCAAATACATGGCCTCATCAGACACCAGGATTAGTCCTGCCTGAGAATTCATGATCCAAGTAGGAAGAAATTTAGCCAGAGATGTTATCCGAGCACAGCTCTGGAGGCTGGGAGTAATTGACTGAAAACTATAAACTGCTTGGATTCAGCATTGTAAAAGATAATTTCACACACGGTGTCTCTGTAAGGGTATTAAGCCTCAAAAAAGTAAACTGGATTAAGAAGGCCTAGTGAATATGAAATGTTGAATGGGAGCATTAATAACCAAAAGTATGATGAAATTGAGGAACAATAGACTCAAAATAAAGCAGATGAAGTGAACTAGGATGAGTTTCAATTTAGCTCTAATATTCTACAACCAGAGGACCTTAGGGAATGTATGGACTAGGATACCTATTGCAGTGTTTCTCATACATAGTATCAATGTCCATACTACTCTTAAAGAGAAAGAATGAGATTTCTAAGCATTAATTTGGAACACTATCCAAGATTTGCTGATTGAATAAAGCAAGGTATAGAACATTGTCTAGTGGCTTATCAGTTTTGTATCAAAAGGATACTCACAATACATACACACAACGTATGTACACACATAGACTTATATGCATCTTTTACTGCCAGGGGAAACACAAGAGTGCTGATAGTTAATGCCTAAGAGGGAGCTGGGTGGCCTGCAGTTGGGAATAAGAGGGAGATTTTATTGTATACTATTTGTATTTACTTTTTAAAAAAATGTTATTATTTCTTTTATAGAGAGAGAGAGGAAGGGAGAGGGAGAGAGAAACAGTGAGAGAGAAAAACATCATCAATTAGCTGACTCCTGTACACCCCCTACTGGGGATCAAGCCCACAACTGGGGCATGTGCCCTGACTGGGAATCCAACTGGTGACCTCTTGGTGCATGGATCAATGCTCAACCACTGAGCTATACTGGCTGGGCTTTTAAAATTTATTTTTCCCTGTGTTTCTTGATTATTTTTATAGAACTGTTCTACAGTATACTTAAAAAACAGTAGTCCCCCTTATCTATGGGGATGGGTTCCAAGACCCCCAGCGGATGCCTGAAACTATGAATAGTATGGAACCCTATATATACTATGTTTTTCCCCTATACATGCATAGCTAAGGTAAAGTTTAATTTACAAATTAGGCACAGTAAGAGATCAATAACAATAACTACTAATAAAATTGAACAGTTATGATACTAGGGGCCTAGTGCATGAATTCGTGCACTTTGAAAGGAACTATGGGCCACAAGGCTGCAATGGGCACAGGGACGGGTCTCGGCTCATCCTCTGCACCCGTCTGGCCCTTCCCACCATGGCCCTCAGACCCTTGTCTGCCGACAGCTCTGCTCCCACCACTGCTGCTCCCACACGCTGAAGTGTTGTCCCTGCTTGCACCCGCTGACGGTGCAGAGAGATTGGGGCCAGCGCCAGCAGTAGGTGCAGTCAGGGCTGGTGCCGTCAGTTGGTGTGAGTGGCAACTGCTGCCCTGATTGCCCCTTAGGAGCAGGGAGAGGTGAAGAAGTCCTCAGGGGTGATCAGGGCTGGCAGTTGCCGCTCGCACCTGCTGATGGTGCCGAATGATTGGGACCAAGTGTGGGTGTGGGTGGTGGTTCTGGCGCCAGCAGGTGTGATTGTCTGATGGGGCAATCGGGTGGAGAAGCCCTGAGAGGCGATTGGGGTCAGTAGTAGCCGCTCACACGTGCTGATGGGGCCGACTAATCAAGGTGCGAGCAGTGGCTCTGGCGCTGGCAGCAGGTGTGAGCAGGGCTGGCCCCTGCAGCAGGTGCAAGTGCCAGGTGGGAGTGTGGTGCGTGGGAGCAAAGAATTTTCAGTAAGCACCAGAGGTTCACTCTGATGATGGCAACTGGTGCCCCGTCTTGGTCTGGAGCCCCTGCTCACCTGCTCCACCATCCTGCCACAGCTGACGCCTGTCATGTTCTATACTCTGCCGCCTGCTGCCGACGCCAGCCACGTTCCACGCGTGCCCCCTGGTGGTCAGCACCAGTCTTAGAGACCGGTTGTCCAGTTGTTCCGCCGTTTGGTCTATTTGCAAATTAGAGTTCTCTCTATATAAGCAGTTATGTGATTGGGGTCCCTCTTCCTCTCATAACCCATCTGATGACAGGGACCGCTAAGTGGCTAATGCAGAAGGCACATCTACAGCCTGGAGTCACTGGACAAAAGGATGATTCATTTCTGGGCAGGATGGGGCTAAATGGAGCGAGATGTCCAGTGATTTCACTATGCTATTCAGAACAGCTTGCAATTTAAAACAAATGGATTATTTCTGGAATTTTTAAAAAATATTTTCTGACCGTGGTTGACTGTGGGGGAAATGGAAACCGGAAAAGTGAAACTGCTCCACGTCAAGGCCCTTGAGGGCTTTGCGTTCTCATCCTTCTATGAGCCTGTGCCCCTGGTTCCTGAGAAGCAGCAAGGACCTCCTGCATGGTGAAGAGTTGGCAGCACCCACTTTGAAGTCTCATTTGGATTCTAGGCCATGTGGAGGCTTTGAACTTGGATGCCTCATCAGTGAGCAGGACCTTCATCCTGGGATATAGTCAAGGAAGGCAGCTTGCCTCCCCCTCTGGTTTGGTTCTAGGACTCCCCCAGTGCCCCCTCCTGTTGCCATGTGGAAATGTAGTGGGCTGCCACTGGGGGGTGAGTTCTTTGAAGCAGGAGGTGTCCATGTGAGACGACAGTGCTCAGCGGGACCTCTCTGAGGAACTTCACTTTCTGGGGTTCTCCGTGCCTGTGATTCTCATCCAGAGGAAACCAGATGCACCAAGAAGCCTCCTGCCTGTGGGAAGTCCCTTGGCTCGTGGTCTTGCCCATGCTTTGGAGTCCACTCTTTTGTGGCAGCCTGAGCTTAACATTCCAGAGCTATTTTATGGAGGCCATTGTGCACTTGAAACTGTGTGTGTGTGTGTGTGTGTGTGTGTGTGTGTGTGTGTGTGTGTTGGAGGGAACAGCCAGAGGTGCCTGCCAGTGGGTGAAGCTGCATTTCTGCGAAGCCTGCCAAGATGCCATGGGCAGCAGGGGAGAGCGAGGGGGAGGGAGACAACTGGTTCTGCCCAAGGGGGTCCTCCCATTCCTCTTTGGAGCTGCTCGCCTTTGAGGAGACTAGCAAGATGCTCAGAGGGCCTTTTGTGGGATGCCTGCTTCAGGCTTTCCCTCCTCCTTCCTGCTCTATTGAACCTTCCAGTAGGAGTCAGCCTACTAGCGAGACGGAAATATTCTGGGCTTGTAGCTCATGCAGTCTCTGTCGCAACTAGTCAACTCTGCTGTTGTCACCAACACTAGTTACAGACAATATGAAAATAATTGGGCATGGCCATGTTTCAATAAAACGTTATATACAAAAACAGGCAGAAGGCCAGATTTAGCCCATGGGGGTAAGTTTGCTGATCCACGCTCTGGAGAATGGAAACTAGGCTCTTGGGGTCAGGAGACCTCAGCCACAGTCCTTGCATTGCCCCTCACTCACATGCCACCCTGACATGCTGCTTCGCCCTCCCGGGCCTCAGTATCCTCTTTTCCTCAGAGGGAGGTTGGACTAGATCTCTAACAAGCGGGCGGCTACAGAAGGATTTGGGGTGACATTATCCAGACCCTGAGTGGATCTTGGCAGAAGGCCAGGGGATGGGCCTGAAAGAGGATTGTTATCTGAGAGTTGGCCTTAGTTCCAGAATGTGATGTCAATTCTCACGCCAAACACTGGAGTGAATTGAGCAGAAAATGATTGGGAGGAGCAGGAAAATCCGCTGTGGGCTGCTGAGGACCTGGGGGAGGCCGTGGGGACATGTCTTCAAATAAACTTAGGAGCCTTTGTGGGCAGAATGAAAAAAAGCCTGCAGCTAGAGGGAATTCAGAAACAGCTACAGATGTAGATGTGCCTTGTGCTGCCTCATGAATTTTAACTCTGGAAACTAATTAATTAACTAGTCTTATTAAGAAGACAATGAGATTGAGCACAGATTGGCTGAGACACAAAGAATAAATGGAAAGTATCACCGGGGGCAAGGTATGGAGGTGTGCAGATTGGTGTGCGTGTGTGTGTGTGTGCGCCTGTACGGGTGTGTAGTACCGAATTGGTATATGTTAACATCTTCGTTAACCCACCTGAAGTGGAGGTGGGCAGCACATTAATGGAATCTGAGTCTGCTGAGAATTCAGGCCGTTTGGTAGCCCCCAGAAATAGTGGGTGTTTCCCAAGAGGACCGGAAGTGGGGAAAAGAAAGGGAAACACACTTGAGTCATTTTTCAGCTGCAAGCATCTGTTATGCACCAAGCCCTCTTTTAGGCACTGAGGACACAGCCCTGAAGAAGGCAAGAGCCTTGTCTTCATGATCTCCACCTTATAAGGGAGGGGATGACCACGGAGGTAGAGATGACCTAATAGCAGATCACAGGAAGGTTGAAGACAGACAGGGAACTGAAATTTAGGCCAGGTAATGCAGAAGGAACCATCACATTGGGAACTCTGCTCGCTGTTAATTACTTGTGCCAAGGTCAGGCTGCAGTCACTCAGGTGAGCCAAAGCAGCAGGTGATTAAATAGCAAATCCTATCTAATAAAAGAGTAACATGCAAATTGACCATACCTCGGCTATGCTACCAGCCAGTCAGGAGCAGGAGCAGGAGGCAAGAGCAGGAGGCATGGCCAGTAGATGGGAGTATGGCCACAGTGCTGTGTAGGCAAGCACTGCTATAAGCTCTGCCCACATGGTACCTAAGGGCCGGTGAGATCCCTCCCTCCTTACAGTTATTGTTGACTGAGTTGCGACCTTCCGTGGTGACCTTAGGGGAATTTCATGCCATGAGATCCCTTCATGATGCTTGCATGTAGGTTGCTCTGATAGTTAGGCTGTGACTGAAGTGTGGGGTTTACCTGTCAAGTGGGACATGCAAATGAGAGCCAGAGGCACCTTGGGTAATAAGCTCTAGGAGCAAGGTGGGGCTGTGAGTCCTCAGGGTCATGTGCTCTGGCCCAAAGCAGTGGAGCACCAGGAATGCTGGGAAATGTAGTTCTGGTGGCAGACGGACTGATCAAAGTGAGTCTGGAAAAAGTTACTGTTGGGGGTGGGGGATGGAGGGAAAGCAAAGTTTGGGGTCACAGACAGTTTGCTCATGTGATTGCAAAGACATACAGAAACTCCCAGATTGGAGGGGGTCCCCTGAGGATTCCTAGATTAGAGAGGGTGCAGGTCAGGCTGAGGGACCCATGGTGGCTGCTGCTGTGTGTGGCAAAGTTGCTAAAACCATTAAAAAGGCCCAACTTATTATTGATGAATGCACCATGGCATCTAGTCATGCTATAAACACCATAGACAGATTACTAAGAGAAAATTATGAATTTGAATGTTGCATTTGGTGGAAAAGTTCTCCTTCTCGGAGGGGATTTTCGACAATGTGTCAGTATCGTGCCACATGCTGTGCGATCGGCCATAGTATAAACAGGTTTAAAGTACTGTGATGTTTGGAGATGTTTCAGAAAGTTATCTCTTAAAACAAATATTAGATCAGAGGATTGTGCTTATAGAGACTGGTTAATAAAACTTGGAGATGGCAAACTTGATAGTGGTTTTAATTTAGGAATGGATATTATTGAAATTCTCAATGAAATGATTTGTAATGGATCTATTATTGAAGCCACCTTTGGAAATAGTATATTTTCTATAGATAATATTAAAAATATATCTAACTGTGCAATTCTTTGTCCAAAAAATGAGCATGTTCAAAAATTAAATGAAGAAATTTTGGATATACTTGATGAAGATTTCCACACCTGTTTGAGTGATGATTTCATTGACTTAACAGATGATGCTGAAAAGGAAAAATTTCCCATTGAATTTCTTAATAGTATTACTCATTCAGGAATGCCGTGTCATAAATTAAAATTGAAAGTGGGTGCAATCATCATGCTATTGAGAAATCTTAATAGTAAATGGGGTCTTTGTAATGTTACCAGATTTATTCTCAAAAGATTACTACCTAACATTATCAAAGCTGAAGTATTAACAGGATCTGCAGAGGGAGAGGTTGTTCTGATTCCAAGAATTGATTTGACCCCATCTGACACTGGCCTCCCATTTAAATTAATTTGAGGACAGTTTCCCGTGATGCCAGCGTTTGCCATGACTGTTAATAAATCACACGGACAAACTCTAGACAGAGTAGGAATATTCCTGCCTGAACCCGTTTTCACACATGGTCAGTTATTATGTTGCTTTCTTTCAAGTTCGAAGAGCATGTGATGTTAAAGGTAAAGTTGTAAATACTTTATCCCAAGGGAAATCAGTCAAGCACTCTGAAAGTGTTTTCACTGTTAATGTGGTATACAGGGAGATATTAGAATAAGTTTAATCACTTTACCAGTCATTATTTGCATCAATGTTGTTTTTATATCATGAGTTTGTTATTGTTATATCATTTTATTATTATTTATTTATTAATGAAATTATGTATTATTTTCACATACATTGTACTCATTACCTTTTATTTGTCACACTTTTATTATAGAGAAAGGGCAAATAGCACTATTAAAATATTTCCTCTAATACCCTTTTAATGTACACGAATTTTGTGCACTGGGCCAGTAGTAATTTATATTTGGTGTTGAAAAGCCTAAGAGCAAACCCACTGACACTCAGAATCTTTGGGGCATGAGTATAGCTGAATAGTGGAGTTTTCCACTTGGATTTAAGCACTAACAAGATTATTTTAAAAACTTAAGTTTAAATATTTGCCTGGCAAGGAAAATATTAGTCTCTGTTTAGAGAGAAGTCTTTCTAAAACTTATTCCATGTGATTCTGCCTTCTGAAATGGGAAATCAAGTGGAATTTAGGTGACTAAGATCAGTATCAAGAAACACAACACATATGTCTATGAACTTGCTTTAGCTATGAGGTATCTTTGCCCCTCTACTCAAAAGCTCCATAATTTTTAAACTATTTGAGATTTTGTATTCATTTTGAATAGTCTTTTGTTTCTTTTCTTGCCCATATGGCATCTCTCTAAAACAATCTCTTTCTTCTTTATTAACTTTTCTTTTATTTGTTTACATTGAATAGTATGTATATGTCCATGTGGAAAACTACTGATTGGAAGAACAGAATTGTTACCCAGAGTTCCACCACCCAGAAACCATTAATGTAAATACTTGGACTCCTACCCTCCTTGAGCATCTCTTTCTCTTTTATGTCACACGGGAGTTACAGTATACATATTACCTGGCAATCTATTCTTTTCCCCCACCTAATATATCATGAACATTTGTCAGAAATATGTTTCTGCAGTTTTTCTTTATGTGTGTGCATGAGTTTTTTATTTTTATTTTTTAAAATATATTTTATTGACTTTTTACAGAGAGGAAGGGAGAGGGATAGAAAGTCAGAAACATCGATGAGAGAGAAACATAGACCAACTTCCTCTTAACACACCCCCTACTGGGGATGTGCCCTACACCAAGGTACACTCCCTTGAGCAGAATCAAACCTTTCAGTCCACAGGCCCACGCTCTATCCACTGAGCCAAACTGGTTTCGGCAATATGTGTGCATGTGTTGTTTTTTTAAATGTTTCATTAGAAGTGTTGAAACATATATTAAAGCACAGGGACTAGACTGATACCACCAGGCACTCACTTCCCAGCTTCAATAGTTGTCACTGTTTTGAGAAACTAGTAACTCCCCCTCCCACCCACTCCCCACCCTTTTTCCTGGAGCATTTTAAAACAACACCCCAGCCATAGCACTCCCCTTGCAAATTCTTCAGAAGATAGAGCTAACACAGTGGTCCTCTGCTGGGAGTGATTTGCCCTCCAGGGGACATGGCAGTGTCTGAGATTTCATAGCCGGGGCTGGTGTGGTTGCTGCTGGCATCTTGCAGAGAGAGGCCAGGGATGCTGCTATTCCTCCTGTAATGCACAGGGTAGCCCCCAAGACAAAGAGGACCAACAGTGCTAAGGCTAAGAAATCCTGGTGTAACAGATTGGGGCTTAAAAAGTATATGCATAATCCTATTACCCCATCCAATAACACTGATGACAGTTCTCCAATACCACTAAAATTTCTTTAACTTCTCACTTGAAAAAATAGGTAGGTAGTTGGAACCAGTCCCCTCAAAGGTCTTTTAAATTCTTTTGAGTCATTGACAGTTGCCCATTTCACTCTCCTTCGTGGCATTTATTTGTTGAAGATTCTGGGTCTTTTTTTTTTTCTTTCCTTTTTTTTCTGTAGATTTCCCCATACTATGGATTTGGCTGACTGCACATTTATGGTGTTCTGTATCCTGTTCCTTTATTGCCCCATTTCCTATCACCTGAACTTCAGATTGGCCAGCTAGTTTAGGTGTTGGCAGTCTGGTTTAGTCATGAACTTCCCGATCAACCTTTTGTTTAAAACAGTGGTCAGCAAACTCATTAGTGAACAGAGTGGCAAACCGTGGCTCTTGAACCACAGTTTGCCGACCACTGGTCTAGCACATTGATTTTCTTTTTCTTAAATTTTATTTTATTATTTAGTTATTTATTTTTCGATTTTTAAATTTATTTTTAAGGTTTTCTTTCTTTCTTTTTTTGTTTTGTTCACGGACAGTCATTTATTTTGTCAGGCATTGAAGCAGGTGGTGCGGACACAGGAATGGAAAAACTTGTCCTTGCCTTGAAGGTAGTTACATTGATGGAGGAGACAGATGAAGCAATTCAACATGGTATATATCAGAGACTTCAGAGACCGCAGCCTATGACCCTCCACCTACGTTTGAAAATTAAGTTTTATTGGAACATAGCCAGGCCCATTTGCCTAGTATTATCTATCATTAATTTCACATTTCTTTCCTTTTTATTGTATTGATTGGGCGACACTGGTTAACGAAATTATCTACAGCACATCATCTGTACACTGTACACTGTATTGTTGTTTACCACCCCAAGTCAAGCTTCCGCCCATCACCCTTTATCCTCCCATACCCTCCTCCACCTCCCTTCATCGCCCCAACCCCTGCAATCAGCATACTGTTGTCCGTGTCCATGAGTTTTTTCTTTTTTCCCCGTTTTCCTTCAATCTTTCCCCACAACTCAACCCTAACAGCTGTTAGCCTGCTCTCTCTCAGTCTGTCTCTGTTTTGCTTGTTAGTTCATTCTGTTCATTGGATTCCACACACAATGCCTTGGTTTCCAAAGTGTGGTCCCACAATTAGCAACATCAGCATCATCCGGGAACTTGTGAGAAATGCTAATTCTATGTCCCACCCCATGTTGATTGCATCAGAAACTCTGGGGTGGGACCCAGCAATCTGTTTCTTGAAGTTCTCCAGCTGTATTTGAGTTCTCCAGAGAAATGAAACAGATACAAATATTTGTATCCACATTATCTATCTGTCTGTCTGTCTATCATCCATCTATCATCTATATAGATATGGACAGATTGGCTTAGGATAAGGAATTGACTTACAAGATTAGGGAGGCTGGCATGGTCAAATCTGCGGAGTAGGTTGGCAGGCCCGAAACCCGGTGAGAGCTGTTGCCACCATTCTAGTCTATCTCAGAGCTGATGTTGCAGATGAAGCTGAAAGAATTCTATAGAAACAGAAAGAGCAGACAATACAGAATTCATCTTGCTTGGGTGGGAGGTCAGCCTTTTGCTCAATGCAGGCTCTCAACTGATTGGATTAGGCCCACCCACATTATGGAGGCAATCTGCTTTACTCGTCTACTGATTTATGTTAGCCATCTCCAAAAATTCCCTCACAGAAACACCCAGAATGATGTTTGATCAAATATTTGAGCACTCTGTGGCCAATCAAGTTGATGTATAAAATTAACCATCACACCGAGTGATTCTGACACACGCTAGAGTTTGAGAACCGCTGCTGGAGTGGCTTTAACAGCCATTGATGGGCACTTTCTAGATCAACTCTTTCATTAGATAATGCAAAATGCTGAATTTCTAATTCTTTTGTTCCTTTTGCATTTATTAACTGTAACTTTTTTGTATGAAGAAGAATGCTTCCTCATTAAGTCTTTGCTTATCCTAAAATATAATCTTTATGGGAAAGATAGGGTAAATGTTTGATTTATTTTCTTTATTATTATTATTTTTTACTGAGGCATAACTTATAACTGATAACATGCACAGATCTTAACTGTGCAGCTCAGTGGATGTTATATATGCACACACCCATACAGCCGTCATCCAGGCTAAGAGACAGGCCATTTCCAGGCCCCCCTCCCCCCTTTCCAGTCGATGTTCCCTCTCCAGGGCACACAATTTTATTTAAGCTGTATTTAGGCCATTTCTCTCAGCACAATTGTTTTATGTAATCAAAATAGTCATTTGTTTTTTTCACAGTTTCTGTACTTGCTTTGATGTTATGGACAATAAAATATTTCTTCCTCCAGATATATATATATTTGTTCTTGCCGTTGTTGTTAATCCTCACCCAAGGATATTTTCCCATTGATTTTTAGAGAGAGTGGGAGGAAAAGGGAGAGACACAGAGAAAGAAACATCGATGTGAGAGATACCTTGATTGGTTGCCTCCTGCACATGCCCCAACCAGGGCTGGGGATGGAGCCTGTAACCAAAGTACGTGCCCCATCCAGGAATCAAACCCGGGACCCTTTGGTCCAAAGACCCGTGCTCTATCCACTGAGCTAAACTGACCAGAGGGAATGTATATATTTTGATCCAAGTTTTCCAAATGACTAGCTAGTTGTCCTAACATCATTTGTTAAATCCTCCCTATCCCCGATTGATTTGCGATGTCTTTTTAAAATCTTATAGTAAATTTCCATGTACACTTGCATCTATGTCTGGATGTTATGTTACATTTCTATTGTCTCTTCTGTACGAAAGCATTATAATATGTTTTACCACCTGGCAGACTGAGTCACCCCAAATCCTTGAAGTAATTACATTTTCTGATTTTTTTCCTGACTATTCTTGCAGAGTTCATTCTTCCAGATGAATTTTGAAATCATGTTGTTAAGGTTCATGAATTGTGAGTTTTGATTGGAATTACCTCTACAATTGAGAATTACGAAGTTTCTGGGAATAACATATTCAGTGGATTCAGTAGTTCCTTTTTGACCTCTGTATGTTTTTGTAAAATTTATTCCTAAATATTGATAATGCTTATTTGTATTCTTTGGAGAGTATCTTTTTCTATTTTAAAAATATAGTTATTTTTGGTATAAAAAGGTATTGATTTTTTAAAAATGTTTTAAAATTTAGTTCTGTTACTGATACCTCTTTTTTCTATTCACTTTTCAATGGATTCTTTTGGATTTCCCAAGTATACAATCCGCTATAAATAAAGATGATTTTGCTGTATCTTTTCCAATAGATATTACTTTTTACATTGAATAACACAATACCATGTTAAGTAACAATGGTGATAGTGGGCATCTTTGTTTTTTTTTTTTCTCAAATGGGAACACTTTCAGGGGGTGGAGCTTGCAACCGTAGCACATGCCCAAGTCTGGAATCAAACCAGGGGTTTATTCTTAAGCACTCTGCTGAATATGTTGTGGGTGGTGATGGTGTGTGAATTTTTTTTTATTGAGTTAATAAGCCAGAGTTTTTTTTAAATTTTTCATTAACTCAGGCATAAGTGAGGAATTTGATTAAATGTTTCTTGGTGTCTACTGAATTGAAGTATATGCTTTTAAATATATTAACACGGTGATTATTTTTAATAGGCTCTCTCCTTGGGATGAGCTCTATTAGGACATGATGTGTTATTTTTAAAAATGCTTTTCTGGTTTCTGTTTGCTAAGTGCTTAATTAGGATTTTTGTTTATGTTCATTAGATTGATTTCAAGTGCTTTTTTCCCTGATCTTTGCCAAAATCTGTTATTGGTATTATGCTAGCTTTAACAAATACAAGCTTGACTAAATAAATCATTTTTGAATTCATCTAGGCCTAAATGTTTCTTTGAGGGCTAATTCTTTGACAAAGACAGGGGATCTTTTTATTTTAAATAGGAAGTGAATCATTTTTAAAGAAAATTTATATTTGGTTAAGGGAAATGGTTTTATTTCCTGTCAACTTAGTTTTTAAAATTATTATAGAAACAATGCATACTCATTACAGAACAATGTGGAAGTTCCAGAAAGTGAAAGAAAAATAAAAGCCATTTTACTGACATCTACAAAACATTGATGAAAAGCAGGGCTGCCCTGGAATAAGCATATGGCAATGGAATTGGGGATGGAGGTGTTATTGCCAGTTTTGGCATAGATAAGGTAAAAATGAACAGATTTCTGAAATTTTCTTCTGGATTCTATAGTAGATTGTTTTCAGAGGTGTGTACCTCCAAAGCCTCTTGATGCTGTTTGCTGTTCTTGTTTTGCAGTATGTGAAAATTAAGTTCTGTGTTTTTTCTTGTTCTCTTTACTGTCCCATGAGCAGGATGCGATCTGCTCAGAAGCCATGTTTATTGAGAAGCAGGAAGGGCAACTGCATTATTCATGTTGGCAGCTGAGCATTCTCTTCCATCTCATGGCTGTTGGATAGGTCCATAGGTTTGGCTTTAAAAAAAATCCGTTTGCATTGGTACCAGGCTTAAAATATTTCCTGCTCCTATGTGACATTCTTTAATCCAGGGGTTGGGGTAGGGGAGAAGACAATATATTCCAGTGATTTCCACTTTCCTCTAATATCTGTCTAGTTTTCTGGAATTCACACTCTGGATTAATGAGATAAAACCCTTGGCAACTTGTAAACCCATATGGATCAGTCTCTGAGTGGCATTGTTATCTAAGATTATAGAGATCATTAAAAGGACATTTAATTATTTGCTCACATCTATTAAAGAGTATTTACTAATGGGAGCCCAAATATATATTTCCCAACTTTCTCTTCTCCTGCCCTTGTCCCACTTGTAAAGTCTTTGTAACACAGATCAGCTTAGTTTTTTGGCCTAAATTCTTTCCTTTTGTCTCCTGCCTCTCTATTTCTATCTCTTGTTCTGTATTCTCTTGATCCTGTATCACACAGTCTCTAAAAAAAGAACTCTTTGGAGTGGGGAAGGGGAAGTGGAGGAAGAGGAGAAGCTAATCAGCTAAAGGTAGCTCTTTGTTGGTAAGGAGAAGGGGGGAAGTTGGCAGAGAGTCAGCCCCCTTTTTCCATTAGAATAGAAAGGTTATGGAGTCAGAAAGGGCATGTGGGGCATGGCTCAGTAACTAGCTGGTTGTGCAAATTAGAAAAAAAAATGCAGACCCTTGGGGCCAAGTACATGGAGGGCAGGGGGCTGCCGACCTCTTGCTCTTTTACAGGGAGCACTGTGAAGAACCGCAGTGGAGCTTATAGCTTTGTAGGGCTGAAGGCCAGAAAACAGGCCTATATACACACAAAAACCTATAATACATTGCGTATCCTAGATAATAAAGGGGTAATATGCAAATTGAACATCACTCCAACCTACAAGATAGTCACCCCCATGTGGTCAAAGATGGCCGCCCCCATGTGGACACAAGATGGTCACCACAAGATGGCCAGCAGGGGAGGGCCATTGGGAGGGACCAGGCCTGCAAAGGAGGGAAGTTGGGGGTGATCAGGCCTGCAGGGGAGGGCAGTTAGGGGTGCCTTGGCTGGCAGAGTAGGGCAGTTGGGGGCAATCAGGCCTGCAGGGGAGGATAGTTGGGGGTGACCATGCCTGCAGAGGAGGGCAGTTGGGGGCAATCAGGCCAGCAGAGGAGCAGTTTGGTGTCAATCAGGCTGGCAGGGGAGTGGTTAGGGGGTTATCAGGCTGGCATGTAGAAGTGGTTAGGGGCCATCGGGCAGGCAGGCAGGCGGGCAGGCAAGCAGTTGGGAGCCAGCAGTTCTGGATTGTGAGAGGGATGTCTGACTGCCCATTTGGGAGTTGGACATCCCTCGAGGGGTCCCAGATTAGAGAGGGTGCAGGCTGGGCTGAAGGACACTCCTCCCCCCATGCATGAATTTTGTGCACTGGGCCTCTAGTATATATATAAACACACATATTTATATGTAAATACACTTTTAAAATATGTACTTCACATATTATGACATGCATAGTTTAAGAATGCACTGGGGTACCTGTCCTAGACTTACAGCCTGGAATTGTGGGATAAAGATACAGACCACCTTCTAATTTTGAAACTCTTAGCCCATCCAGGTCTGAATTGCAGACAGAGTGGGCTTACAGATGATAGCCTATAATCTGATTTTTGTTTTTCCTTCAAGAAAGCCAGAGGCTAGTGGAGCCAAGGGCTTGGCACTCCTGTGGTCTTTCAGGGGCAGTGGTCGGAATGGGAGCCTGGTAAGATCTACACCCCTTTGCCAACTTCTTGCTGTTAGTCTCTTTTTTCTGCTGGACCCTTCTTCTTAGGTGCCATATTCAGTGCAGGTGCTGTTCTACCTTCTGACCTTTCCACTTGACTATTTTGGGGTCCAGTAGTGTTCGTGCTGGGACAGGCTAGAAAGAGTGGGCTGGTGACCACAAGATTGTCAACTGTCTGGTTTGTTGTAGGAGCTTGAGGCTTTCAAAGCTCTGCATGTTGTTGTCTGAAACAGGATAAAGCCATTGGTCCTATTAATACAAGACTGAATGCAGATCAGTCAACAATTGGTCATTTCTCCCTCTCCCCTTATTAAAGTTATCTGACCCCCTTTTAATCTCTTTGTCCTTCTTTATGGCTGCCATGAAAGTGGCCAGTTGCATACCTCCTTGTTGGTCCAATGGAGGGCCTTAGGCTCTCCTTGTCTGCCTCTGATCTGATGACTGGATACAGACTTGTTCTGGTTTTCATCATTTGTAGAGGAGGCATTTTATCCTCTTCATCCATCTAGCTAACATTGCCTTCCCAGGCTCAGTGCTCAGAGGAACAGTGTTTATGCCAACCACTACTATGGAAAGAGTGCAACCCTTCCTCAACTCATGGTGTTCCATGGCAGTTGTCAGCATGAAAGATGTAGCAGCATCTTGAAATGTTCAGATTTGCACCTGTGGGAAGAAAGTTGGGAAAATCAATCAATCAGAGTGAGATTCATCAAAACCAAGCGAGAGGTGGAGGTTAACCCGAGTCTGGCATATACAGAGCCTGTTCCCCTGCCATCAGGAACAGAGCAGGGTCCCAGGCCCTTCAAGCTCAGACGCTGTACCCACCCATAGGGACATTTTTTTTGGAATGCCAAGCTGGAGGATATGTCCATGGCACTCCTGCCTTGGATGCTTTAACCCAGAGGTGAGGAATGTCTGTGCATTAGGCCTGTATTAGGGCCCTAGAAATCACTTGGCCTGGCCTTGCCAAGGAATTAGGGGTGAGTTAATTAATAAGTGACCAAATATAGCAAGCTAATTTTTAAGTTGGTAATTTTGTATGGCCCTGGAATGATGTTATGAATATCCAAATGGCCCTTGGTAGAAAAAATGTTCCTCCCTCTTGCTTTAACCTCTTTCTGGACCTACGTTTGCCACATAACACTAAGGAAGCTACCTTACTGTAATGGCCTGGTCTTTCTTCTGCATCGGCCCTACTGGACGATGCCTGTGGCTGCAGTAACATGGCGATGGCTCTGCCAAGGGGCCAGCTAGGAGTGACGTGCCCTCCAGGCTGTTTTGTTTCTTGGCTTTTACGAATGCCAGGAGGTGCATTAGGGTGTAGATGTGTCCTGGCTGTGTTTCGTGATTAGCCTTTCTTTTGTGTGACTGCAATATTTTTCACACCGAGCTTTAAGGAGGAATCCAAAGGAGGGAGAAATAGCTCACAACTATAAGTATTGCTGGCCCACCAACCTTTCACCCTTGCCATATTTCATTCATTTCCTGTGGCAGTGAGGAGAAGGAATGAAAATCATCACACGAAGTCTGTTTCTTGTTCGTGCAGAATCTGGGGCAGGTGTTGCTGGTTGGGTGGCCCTCGGAGTAGCCCTCGAGCCCCTAGCTCAGAAGCTGCACTCCATGGAGTTTTTTTTTTTGACTGAAATGCAATTACTTCCATTTATTTCTGAACATAATATACTTCTTAGATCCATGGATGACATGTTATAACCCTGTTTAAATATTCATAGGGTATTTTATTTTTATAAAGATAGGCTTTAAAAATTATAAAGCCAGATAGATTAATAATAACCACTTACCAAAATTAGATTAAAAATGTCACAAAGATAGGTACATAGAATACCACCAAGTATCCCAACATTTACATGCATAAGCATTGTCTGATTTTAGCAAAGAGAAACAATCCAAATTTTATTCTTTACTGACATGATTTAACTTTGGTACATTTCTCCTACTATAACAAGTTCTAGTTTTCTTAAGTACTCTCCCCCACCAACTTTCCTGAAATAAAATACAAATTTTCCAACCTTCAAATTAAAATGTTATCCTCATAAATATATGTACCAGGCTGGTATATTTACATACTATACATGCTTTCCATTTTTATACTGAGCAAAGACTTGCAATGACATTATTAAAGCAAAAGACAATGCCTCCTAATATCACGTGAAATTGTGACCTTCCTTCCATGCAGTGTTTGATATAGAAAACATTGATTTTTTGACATATCTTTTTTTTAAACCCTCACCTGAGAATGTGTGTGTGTGTTTTTATTGTATTTTTTAAGGGGAGAGAGAGAGAAAGAGAGAGAGATATCAGCTGTCTCCCATTCGTGCCCTGACCAGGAATGGAACCTACAACCTAGGTATGTGGACCTGACCAGGGTGTACGGGATGATGGTCCAATCAACAGCGTCACAGGGCCAGAGCTCATTTTTTAAAATATTGAATTTATTGGGGTGTCATTGATTTGCAAAACCATGCGGATTTCAAGTGTACAACTCAATAAAACATCATTTGGACGTGAGGGTAAACTGTGATATCTGTCACCCCATTGATTGCCAGGGTTGACTCGGATCTGGCTGGCTGGGTGAGTGTCCCTCCTCCATCAGCAATCCATGTGGGTCCCTCCCAAAGCTGCGTGCTAGGTTGAAGAGGATGACCTAAGGAGTAGCTGCGCTCTCCTGCTAGAACCTCCAAGCAAGATCTCAATAAAACGCACACTGTGGTCCAAGAACATTCAAATAATAAACCAAAAAGAAACAGAGGTTAAAGATTGGTCTTCAAACATTAAAGCCAGTGAGCCCACCCTTGCCTATCATCTCACTGACATAAAAGCGCATCCACAACTCAGTGGCCACCAGACCTTTCAGCAGAGCTTCCTTAACTGTGAGCTCTTTGAAGCGACCAGTTTGAGCATTCTGGCTATTTTTTCACAAAGAGCTGCAGGGATCTCAGCCGGGAGAAACAGCTTAACCTTGGCATAGTGCCAAAACATGGCCAAACCAGGGTTCGTGTAAGTCAGTGGTCGGCAAACTGTGGCTCTGTTGACTAATGAGTTTGCCAACCACTGACCTAGACTCTTGAATCCAATAATTACAGGCTGTTGTTCCTTGTGATTAAGCCCCTATCCAGTGGTCGGCAAACTCAGTCAACAGAGCGGTAAACCATGGCTTGCGAGCCGCAGTTTGCCAACCACTGGTGTAAGTCACAGTAGTGTTTTGTTTTATTTTTTTTCCACTGCCTGGACCTTCTCCTCGAGGTCACAAATTGGGCCATAGTTCTAGGAGAGAAAGTCTGTGGCTTCAAACAGCCAGTTGAACGTCCCTCCCCTGCCCCCCATAAGGATCCGCCAAAGGGGGTCGGTGGATGTTTATTTACCACCAGTAAGCACCATGGATGTGCATAGTGTTCCTACTCCTCCAGTTGCTGCTGTTACTATTACAAGATGCTTGCCTCCTACTGAGAGTGGGATGACAATTGAGGGGTTAGAACAAAAGTTTACTGTTTCAATAACATAGTGATCCTAAAACCTGAGCTCTGACTTTTGTAACATCTTTTCATATTGTAGGGATGCATTGGCATTTCTGTTGAAAAGGGACAGCCTACGAAAATGAGAGCATTCAGGTGAAACCTTCTTTCTGGTGTGAACACTTCCACGGGAGATTGAATAGAGCAGGGCAGGGATGGTGTTGTCAGGCATGACTGTATCAGTGGGCAGACCTGTTTTATAGAAAACAAAATACCCTTTTCTTCGTATTTGCCCAGATTCTACCAAATCACCAGCTACTTTCTTTTCATCTTCAAGAAACACATAAATAGTGTCTAAGTACACAATTTTCAGTTGTTTAAATCCATTTTGACAAACCTTCTCCCAAATGCCTTCCATTTTAAAAATCAATTACCTTATCCAGCATGCCTCCCTAAACTATTTCATTAAGTTACCATCTTTCTATGGCTTTCCTTTCAACAACATAATTTGCTCTTAATAATTAATATAAAAGAATTCAAAATGCAATCACTGAGCTCACTAAAAAGCTCTCTAATCAATTACCAGGATCTGTGTGTTGGTGACAGAGGTCTCGAAGGTCCCAGCACCCCTTTACCAAGCTCAGGCCCAATAGAAGCCTCATTTTCATATAGTCGGCCAGTCCTATGAAGACAGAGAATAGTGATTGAACAGTGATGAACACAATTGCTTTAAGGTTATTTCAGAGTGAAAATAATGTCAACATTTATCACATAGAAGTTAAAAGGTGCATATGGCCCTAACCAATGGACACAGACAATAGGGGGTGAAGGCATGAGGAGGGGAGATAGGCGGGGTAATGGCAGAATAAGTACACATGTATAACACCTTAATCAATAAAGAAATTAAAAAAATAAAAAAAATAAATAAAAGGGAAATTTCACTCAAGCCCAGTGCAGAGGTAAGCATGGTGGATAGCTATATAGTACTGATAGTCCATTCTAGTGACTTGAGCGTTCTTTAATCTTAGCCTGATTTTCGAGTTAGAGCATTTGTTACATGCATAGTGGGTGGGGAAACTTATTCACAAGAATTTTTGTGCTGTAGTCAGTGATAAATGAGGTCAGAGTAGCAGGAATAAGTTTGGCCATTCGGTCCACCCATTCAGTGTGAGAGGTAGGAAGAGGGCAGAATTTGGCATCAGATAGAGCTGAATTAAAATCCCAAATCGAAGTTAGTTTCTGATTTTGAGAAAATTACTTCCCGTCTTTGAACCTTTACTTATAATTCATATATATATATGGTAATACTTTATAAGTTTGTTTCTCTTCATAGCATGTATGACCTAATGCACTATATTTGCTGATGAATTTTAAATCTTTATTTCTAAAAGTTGATTGATGTTGAGCCCAGTTTAATTTGCTATTTATTGTTCATTGCACCTTATTGTCATCCTCTAGGAGGGCAGGTATCTTTGTTTCTTACACTGATGTAGAATGGTGCCTGGCACGTAGTAGGCATTGATAACTATCTGTTGGGTAGGTGAATGCATGAATTATTATCTCTATTAACCCACAGTGTCAGCATTTCTTTGAGTTGGTCTGTGAAGTTTTCCTTCCAGGTGATTTATCTTCTCCATGATGTCTTGTGTGAGTGCTCATTAAGTCTAGTCTTGGCACAGCCTGACTGATGAGTGCACTGGGGTCCAAATGCATGGCTGGGGAAGCTAGCCTGGGGTTAATCCCTGGCCCCGGTGACTCCTCGGGAGAGCCAAAGCTAGTATAGAGATGTTGCCAGATTGTTGTGTGGGCAGAATCTAATTTATAGTTGTCCAGGGTCTCCTGAGGAGAAGGTGCATTTATATCATTATTAAACAGTAATTGATTACAAAGCCCGGTTGTGAAATTTACAATTATTGAATTACTCTGTGTTAGCTCATAAATTTCATTGGTTAATAAAATTATATAGGTGTCAGGTGTACAATTCTATAATACATCATCTGTATGCTGTATTGTGTGTTTACCACCCCATGTCAAGTCTCCTTCCATCACCATTTATCCCCCCTTTTCCCCTGGTAATCACCATGCTCTTGTCTGTGTCTATGAGTTCCTTTTTTTCTTTTTTGCTTAAACTCTTCACCTTTTTCACCCAGCCCCCTCTACCCCTGCTCTCCTCTGACAACGGTCAGTCTCTTCTCTGTATCTATGAGTCTGTTTTGATTTTGTTCGTTAGTTTATTTTGTTCATTAGATTCCACATATAAGTGAAATCATATGGTACTTATCTTTCTCTGACTGGCTTATTTCACTTAGCCTATTACCCTCCAGGTCCACCCATGCTCTTGCAAAAAGTAAGAGTTCCTTCTTTTTTGTGACCGAGTAATATTCTATTGTGTAAATATATCATAGGTTTTTTATCCACTCATCTACTGATGGGCTGCTTCCAAAACTTGGCTATTGTAAATAATGCTGCAATGAACATAAGGGTGCCTACACTCTTTTGAATTAGTGTTTCTGATTCCTTTGGATATATTCTTAGAAGTGGAATCACTGGGTCATAAGGCAGTTCCATTTTTAATTTTTTGAGATAACTCTATACTAATTTCCACAGTGGCTGTACTAGACTGCATTTCCACCAACAGTGTATGAGGGTTCCCATTTCTCTACAACTTTGCTAACACTTGTTGTTTGTTGATTTATTGATGGAAGCCATTCTGGCAGGTGATAGTCAATGGATGTATGAAAAGATGCTTAGCATCACTAATCATCAGAGAAATGCAAATTAAAACCAGGAATCGGGAGGGTGGAGCTGCAGGGAGCCCTGAGAGTGGGGCTTGCAGATCTCCTGTGAGGGCTAGATGCCAGACAGGTTCATGAAAGGTGAGGGGAATGGCCCACTCCAAGTCACACTACTCAGTGACACGCCCCGAGTCTGCCCAGACCTCTATATCCCAGCCCAAGCAGCTGACTCTCCAGCAGGGCATGAGCTCCACAGGGTGGAGTGACAGGGAGCCCGGAAGTGGGGGTGGGCTATTGCATTCCCCAGGCTCATACTGTGTGGAGGGGTGCTCCACCCAAAAAAGATGGTGTCTGCAATATGGGAGCATGGTCAGCACAGGGATCCTGGCACTCTTCCTTCAATCTCTCCCCAGAGCCACACACCCCAGTGTCCCCTGCAGCCCAGGGTGAGTGGCACCTGTGTCTCTAGCACACTCCCCAGAGCCACACACCCCAGTGTCCCCTGCAGCCCAGGGTGAGTGGCACCTTTCGAGGGCACCTGTGTCTCTAGCACACTCCTGTCTCTGCCTGGCAGACAGAATCCCCACAGATTTTTCATAGCCAGGTGTTATGTGGGTGCCTCTTCCGACTCTGGAGCTCTGGGTTGAGGAGCCTGTCTTGGGGTTGAAACTCCATGCTTCTCAGGGGACCCCCTGCAGTTGAGATATCCCTCCTGAATCTCAGGCATCACCCATGGGAGCAGGGCCAGCCCTTTTTGCATCTCCACCCTTCTTACCAGTCTCGATGTAAATGTTTGGCTAACATAACCAAACAAATGTTTGGTTATAAGACTTCTCTTCAGTTGGTTATTAAGGTTCTTTGTTCTATATTTTAGTTGTAATTCCAGTTTGATCCTGTAAGGAGGTGAGTGTAGCTTCCACCTATTCTGCCACCATCATGGATCTCCAGCTGATAGAGTTCAAATCTTTATTTCTAAATGTCAATTGATATTCAGCCCTATAAATATTTAATTTAGATGTAATGGTGTTGGAGCAAAATTAAATTCTCATTTGGAAAATAAAGAATGACCTGGATGGGATTGGGAGGAGCGACTTGGCAGAGATGAACAGAGAAACTGTCGGTCTGATTGAGTTACTTAATTAGAAGAGACTTTCATACCTGGCATTCTTCTATGCATTTCCTCCTTAAAAATTCT
This sequence comes from Antrozous pallidus, assembly GCA_027563665.1. Taxonomy (NCBI): domain Eukaryota; kingdom Metazoa; phylum Chordata; class Mammalia; order Chiroptera; family Vespertilionidae; genus Antrozous; species Antrozous pallidus. Next base: position 74,986,354 of record CM050518.1, read on the forward strand.
CTAATTGTAGGAAATAAAAGTCCTTTATATGTGGTAGGGCTTTATATTTCACACGGCATCTTTGGACGAGGTAATATTTGTGCCTCACAAAAGTCTTTTGAAGCAATCACAATGCACATTCCCCCCCCCCCCCCTATTTTACAGATTGCAAAACTGAGGTACAGAGAACTAAAGGGACTTGCTTGGGATATACTATGAGAGAGGGAGGCCAAACCAGGTCAGGTGGTCTTCCAGCTGGCTCATAGTGCCTATTGACATCTATGTATTAGTTAGGACTAAGTTCAGCTGCATAACAAAAAAGCCTACAAATAACTGTGGCATAAACAACATGAAAATTAATTTCCACCTTTTGTAAAACTGTCACAGAGGAAGCATTCCAGCTAATCTAGTGGTACTTAAAAGTTGTGAAAGGTATACTGCAAAAAAAATAAATTTACTCCTTCCAATTTACTTCTTCATCATTCACATGACTTGTGGCCCCCAACCTCATGGCCCAAGGTGCCTGCTTAAGTTCCAGCCATTGCATGTGGAGTAGCTGGATGGAGATAGAGAAGAGTGTATTTCTTTCCTTTTAAGACTCGCTGGGAGGTAGATTTCAGCCATGGCCGTGGCAAACCCTTGGGACCCGGTGTCTGGGCCAACCACTGCTGGGTATTGCTGGGCCATTTTTGTAACTTTGGAGATGGTCACTCAGGAGATGCTAAATGGACCTAAGAAATCAGCTCATTGTTTTGTGAATTTCTCCAGGCTACAGCAGATCACAAATATTCAAGCTGACATCAATCAGAAAAACCTGGAAATTGAACTTCTAAGACTAGAAAAAGATACAGCAGATATTGTTCATCCTTCATTTTTCCGCTCAGAAGTGTCATACTCTGCGAAGCATGAATGATCATTTGGAAGCGGTGCTGAATGAGAAGAGGTCCCTCAGGCAAAGGCTGCTGGAACCCCTGTGCCAGGAAAGCCTGCCTGTCGAGGCTGTTTATCTCAGATACCTGGTACATTTGCTGGACTTGGCAGTAGCTTTCATTGAGAGATTAGAAAAGCATCTTGAAACAATGCAAAATATTCCTCATTTAGATGCAAATCTAAAGAAAATGAGCAAGGCTTTAGCCAAGATGAGCATTTTGGTGACTGAGACAGAAGAACTGGCAGAGAATATACTCAAGTGGTGAAAACAACAAAAGGAAGTTTGCAAAATATTACCTGAAGAAAATTATCTTCCTAAACACGATGTTATAATGCCTCCTTTAACTTTTACTTGTAAAATTCATGTCCAAACTAGTCATGCCAAATGATTCAACTGATCCAATTAAGCAAAAATAAATCATTTTCCTTAATTACGTGTAGTCATGTGCAGTCCATTTCTAGTCAGTGATAACGTGGGTATTTATAGGCTTTGCTGCTAGCAATACTGAAAAAGCCCTGTCCATATTAAACTACTAAGATTCTAAGTTCATTAAGACCAAACCAAACTTTCCTTTGTTTTTCATATATTTTCATTTCACTTTTCAATAAAACTTATGAAGATTAAAAAAAAGGGGGGGGGGACTCGGTGGAAGGTCTACCTCTGCTTGTATCTTATTGCTCAGAACTTCGTCATGTGGGTATGTCACAACGCAAGGGAGGCTGAAAAATATTATTTTATATGAGAAACATAGTGGTTGACAAAAACTAGGGTGCTGTAACTCTGCGAGGAAGGGAAGAATAGTTTGAGGGGATGACTGACAGTGTGTGCTCCAGCCAGCATCCTGAAAGACCTCTTGTAGTGCACGCACTCAGCAGGGCATGGGCATGTGGGCCTGGATTCCATCCATCAGGACTGTCTCCAGCTACCAGCAGCATCCTGGGGGCTAGGGGCACTGGACACAGAAGGGCTTCGTTGCCTGGGAGCAATGTGGAACCCAGGAAGCAGCTTGACTCTTCCCTGGTGTTAATTTCCACGGATTAAAAGAAGATGGGGAATCTGTGAAGGCACTTGCTTCCTTCACGTTTGTTGGACAGCATTTCTAAACAGAGCATTGTTTTACCCTTCTCTTGGCCCTCATCAAGTCTGGAGGGGCATAGCATTCCCTCGAGTTAGCCTGCAGCAGCCGGAGAGGGCCAGGCGGGAATAGGAATCATCCAATAAGTATATACAGGCACTGGCGCAGGGCCTGTGGATACTGAGAAATGAAAGGCATGACTGCCATCTTGTAGAGTAGTGGCTCTCCAAGTGTGACCCCATTGGCATCACCTGGGGACTCTGAGGGTGGGCTCAGCAGTCAGTGTTAATAAGCCCTCCAGGGGATTCTGAGACACGCCAAAGTTCGGTACACACTGGAATCCTCTAATGCTGAGAAATAGCGTGGTGATCAAGAGCATAGGTGTGAGAGCCCCTGGACTGGGTTTGAATTATGGTTCAGTCACTTAATAGCTGTGTAGTGTTGGGCAGGTTACTCAACCTCTCTGAGCCTCAGTTTCCTCATCTGTAAAAGGGAGTTGTAGCACTCTCCTGAGAATATACGAGTTATGTGAGATGACAAAATGCTTGGCACATGACAGCTCTCATTATTTTCTAGCTTCTCTATGGATGACATTGTTGTGAATCAGAAAGTTCAAGGAAATGCATATTTAAGTAACAGAATAAAAACTGAAATTGAAAGATAAATTTAAGTGATTTTTTTCTAAAAATGTCTACCATTTTTTATTTTTCCTGCCACTCCTTCCTGCTTAGCATAGGTAAATCAGAAGTTGCTTCTAAAAAATAAAGCAATGTGATTAAGAGACATGAGGAGGCATTTTGCCAGAGAGGATAAGGGCACTAAGCATATGCAAAGGTGCCGAATCTCATTAGTTATCCAGAAATGCAAATAAGACTGCAAGGAAATTTCACTGCACATGCACCAGATTCATTAAATGATAGACATGCTGCCGAATGTTGGTGTCAATGTCAGGCAATTGGAACTCTCATACAGTGCTCCTGGGAGCATAAGATTGTCAGGTCCAGTAAAGCTAAGTATATGCAGAACCTGTGAGCTACCATTTCACTTTAAGATATATACCTGACTGAAATGGATAAATAAATATATTTACTCACAGACATGTACATGAATGTTCTCAACATCATTATTCATGAGAACTAAGGGATACTAGAAGCAGCCCTAATGCCCATAGTAGGATGGATAAATTATGATATGTTTAGGCAAAGGAATAGTGCCCAGTGAAGATAATGAATTACCACCTGCAGCAAAGTGAGAACATTTCAGTTAACTTTGAGCACAAGAAACCAGACACAGATGATAAAGTAGTGTATGATCCTGTTAATAAGTATTTCCAAAACAGGCAGAAATTTACCTATGGTGCTAGAAGTCAAGAGGGTAGGTACCGTGAGCGGGTGAGGGGCTATGGACTGGGAAGAGCCATGAAGAGTGCTTCTGGGAGGTTGGTAGTATTTTATTTGTTGATCTAGCAATTACCTAAGTGTTTGTGAAAATTTATTAAGCAGTCTATCCATGTTTTATACATTTTTCTGGATGTGTGTTTATATCAGTACATTTACTTACAATATCTATGCAAAGTGTTTATAGCAAAACAAAAAGCTCTGTATAGTTTTATTAATCAACTGTAGGCCCGGTGCATGGAAATTCATGCACTGGAGTGGGTCCCTCAGCCCCACCTGCCCCCTTTCACAGTCCAGGAGCCCTCAGGGGTGGGAGGCGACCTGGGGATCAGGAGAAGGTGACGCCCCATCACATCTCTGCTGCTGCCACTGCCGGCAGCACAATCCTTGAGTGGCCCTGGGCAGCTGGGCAGCCACCATCTGAGGCTTCCCTGTGCCTTGGGCTGGCCCTGGGTGGCTGGGGGGTAAGGGAACAGGGGACTCCAGAGGCAGGCACCCCGGCGGGGCTGAGGGGACTGGGAGCCACCATCTTGTGGCTGTGGACGCTGTCACCTTTGAGGGCAGGGAAGTCAATTAGCATATTCCTTCCTTCTTGGCTGTGGGTGCTGCCATCTTTTGTGATAGCGTGAGCGTCAGTTAGCATATTCCCTCTTTATTAGACAGGGTATCCCTCTATAAATTCAATTAAAAAGAAGTAAGTTGAAAATCCATTCTACCAAAAAACTCTAAAATCTTAAAACAACAATAACAACTCCAAAAAGCATGATTAAGGGAGCAATAGGACTGACATTTGCTAGGGGAATTGTTTTCACATATTCTTGACTGCCATTTATGTACAACTGAATAAAGCAAGAGGTACACACACACACACAGCAACGTGCACTCACACAATGTCTGCCTCCAGTATAGAAGTCGGTAACCCATTTCCAAGGAAATTATTTTTTAAAATCCAGATCACAAAGTGGTAGGTGAAGGAGACAATCCCAGTGTTATGCCCGGCAGTTATGGCAGGAACCGCTGTGATGTTTAATGTGTTTGTGATGTTCACTTTCTCTTAGATCCTCATGACTCTGGCAGGTGTTAAGTGTGTGGTTACCATTCCTGGTTTAAGGATGAGGATGCTAAGCCAAAGAGTGTGTAAGTGACTCATCCTGAGTCACTCATCTCCTAAGTGGCCTTTCTGGGGACTCAAGCCTGGTCTGGTACCTGATTTTCTTATCTTGCTATGAGGTCCTTGGAGGAAACTCCTGGCACATTTGTGGCTAACCTCTCAGGCAATATGAAAATCCACACAGATCAAATCAGACACATTGCAAATGGTACTGGGATAGTATTCATAATATTAGTGGTAAGGTGTTTATTTGTTTTTAACTAGTAATCCTAGGACGGGTGAATGTTGAAACAAGGGTTATTTTTACTCAACGGTCTTGTAAACAGGACTGGATCAGGTACGTCTGTCTGCCTGTGCTCTTGAGGGTAGTTCTGAACATTCAAAGGACCACAGCTTTAGCCTTTTAAAGATTAGAGATAGGAACCCAGGTTTTGCAGCTTAGAGTTAAGGATTGTGCATAGGAGCCTCCCTTGAATTCAGAGGATGGGAATGTTGCTTTTAAAATTCATTTATGTACAATTTATCCATAAGAAAAGACATAAAACAGAACCATAGACAAGAGCTAGAAAATAATTAGGGAAAAATTGCTTAAAAAACATATTCATCCAATTGTACAAGGCAAGTATATATATTGAATAAAATATAGCAAAACCAGAAACATTCAAAAAATAAAATTACCTGCTAACCCTAAACTAGGGAGGGCCAACTGAGCATAAACGAATAGTTTTCTTTCCAGAGCTTTTGTAATATACATGCTAAACAACAGAGTGAAGATTTAGCCACTGTGCTGCTTTCTGGTTATTTTTAAACATCATTATTGTGAACATTTTCCAATATTATTGTATATTCTCATTAACATTATTTTCAATGGCTAAATCACAATTTGTTCAAACTTCCCTTTAATATTGGACACTTAGATTGTTTCCAATTTTATTGTATTATGAAAAGGGCTTTAATGAAGATCTTACTCATGAATTGGAGTTCATCACTGATGATTTTCTTAGAACAAAAGTGGCATTTTCTGATTATTCTTTATAGCCATTCTAGGCTCAGAATGCATAATGGCAACACTTATGCTGGAAAAATCACTGAACCAGAATTAACACAGATCTTGGTTAGAATCCTGGGTTTACCACATACTAACTGTGTGATCTTGGGTGGGTTGCAAAGCTCAGGGAGCCTCAGCATCTCCATTTGTAAAATGGAAATAGAGTTTTCCATCCTATCAACCTATAAAAAGCACTAAATGAGTGGCGCAGGTGTTTGAGGAGGCTTTGTTTAAATCAGACTTTGCTGAAGAAATTTTGTACATTTTCTTTGTCTTCTTGAAGATCTTGACCAATTTTTTAGATTTTTAGCCAAATATATTATCATCTTTTTATTTTATTAAAATAATTTTAAATTGAATTTAAAGAGAGGAAGAGAGAGAGAGAGAGAGAGAGAGAGAGAGAGAGAGAGAGAGAGGGAGAGAAACACCTATTGGTATGTGCCCAGACTGGGGATTGAACCCACAACCTAGGTATGTGCTCTGACCAGGAATTAAACCTGCCATCCTGTGGTACACAGGAGATTTCTCTAGTCAACTAAGCCATACTGGCCAGGGTTAGTCTCACCTTTTTAGATTAAGGGTCAACAAAGTACAACACATGGGCCAAAACGTCATCTTACTCCCAGTTTTTGTGAATAAAGTTTTATTGGAACGTAACTCATTCATGTATGTATAGTCTGTGGCGGCTTTCACACTACAGTAGCAGAACTGAAAATATTTATTATCTGGGCCTTTGCAGAAAAACTTTGCCAAATTTTTACCAGCCACAAAATATTTATTTCTGAAGTCATGATAGATAAGTTGTTGTTCTAAAAATCAAAATTTTCCTGTGGTAGGGGATGGATCCAAGCTATGTACTCTGAGCTGACTGTTGAATGTGAATGCTACACTTTTACTAAAGGAACAAGAAGATTCAGGCCTCTCACTTTGATCTACACACACATCTTTTTAGATTTCTCTGGGAAAAAGCCAGGGTGACCTCAAGTGAGATTGGGGTGATTTTCATCTGTGTTGTCTGTGTTTTAGAGCAGAATCTGGCACTGCACAACTTGGAGCTTCATCGAGAATGTTTTGGAAGCATTTGTCATATGAGTGTAGGACAGGCTCTTTGCTCTTGTCACTAAAATGACCTATTTTTCTGAAACTGATTCTGCATAAGAATGCCTTGTACTTGGCTCACAGAATGTCCGAGAGGTTCTGTTCCTTTGGTGTGAGGGTAGGGGTTGACCTTGGCAATGTGCCTTAGTTCCTGAGGCTAACCCTTTGCTGTTTTTCCCACCTACTATTCATAGTTCTTTTGACTGTGCTGAATTGCTTCCAAAATACTTCAAAACTGAAGTTTGGGACAGGACAGCAGGGCCTCAGACACTGCATTTTCTATGTGGATGTGGATTTGCTTTTGCCGGGAGCAGTGAAGTGTGGGGAGCTTTCCAGGTAGACAGATCTTGGTTTGTGTGTATCATTACTACTCTCCAGTTGTGTGATCATGGCAACCAAAAGTGTCTCCAGTATAGCCAGGGGTCCCCTGGGGACAGAATCACCCCTGAGTGAGGACTCTGCTCTATGTCATGGTTGGGGAATGCTGGCCTGAGGGCCATATAAGACCCGAAAAATCATTTGGTCTGGCCTGTCACGGTATTAGGAGCGAGTTAATTAATTTTTTGACCAAATATAGCTGGCTGATTTTTAAGTTGATAATTTGTATGGCAGGCAAATGATGTTACAAATATCCAAATGGGACCAGCCATGGTGGCTCGGTGGTTGAACGTCGACCTTTGAACTAGGAAGACCTGGTTCAATTCTCGGTCAAGAGCACATGCTCAGGTTGTGGGCTCGATCCCTGATCATGTAGGAGGCAACTGATCAATGATTCTCTCTCATCATTGATGTTTCTGTCTTTCTCTCCCTCTCCCTTTCTCTCTGAAATCAATAAAAATATAATTTAAACATTTCTAAAAATATATCCAAATGGCCTTTGTCAGAAAAAAGGTATCATTGTTGGCGTAACTGGGGGGAACTAGGATCTCCAGTTGGGGGGCATACACAGAGTGGAGAACTCCTAGGTAGCTTTGGGCTTTGGATTTAAGGGCCACACTCTGACTTTGACGAATTAGACATATGGGCCCATGAGAGGACTTTGACCTCTAGCTTATGGGCTACACAAGATTTCACCTCCCTGCCCCGCTTGTCCCTTCTGTCTCTTGGCACCATCTTCACTTCTGCTTGACCTTCTCCGGCAGGGATATTGGAATCAGGCATCTCCTTCCAAGAAGTGTCCAACTGTCCTGCCCAGGGCACTGGCTTCAGGAGGCGAACAATCGGGGAGAGGAGATGTGTGAAAGCTTTCCATGCATCTGGGGTCGTGTAACCCCCTGAGCATAGGGCCTGGCATGTGGGCAATGCTTGATAAATGCGGGTATTATTACTGTTATTATTAACACTGTTCATAACACTTTTTAAAAATAAATAACTAGTTTCTAGAACATGCTTCCCCAGGCTTTCCCACCCATTACTATGCAACTTACTTATTTAAATTTAATGTTTTTCAAGGTCCTGTGTTTAATTTTTTAAAAAACCTAGTGAATTATTAGCATTTTAATGAATAATGACATTTAATAAATAATAATATCAGTGAAAGTTCTCATGTAAGCCATTTAATTTAGCACCCTCCCTGTGTTTTCTCAAAAAAGAAACAGAAAAACACAACTGTCTACAAGAAATGCTACACTGTGACTAACTGTTCTCTCTAATTTTAGCTCTGGCTTTTCTTTCCTTTTTAAAAAAGTATGTTTTTATTGGTTTTAGAAAGAGACAAGAGAAAGGGAGTGGGAGAGAGAGGTAGAAACATTGATGAGAGAACATTGATCAGCTGCTTCCTACATGCCCCCTATTGGGGATCCAGCCCCAAACCTGGGCACATGCCCTTGACCGCAGTGGAACCCGGGATCCTTCAGTCCACAGGCCGACACTCCATCCACTGAGCCAGACCAGCCAGGGCTCCAGTGGTGACCATTTTAAACCCTGTCAGAAGGAGCTGGGAAAAGCGTGGCCCACTTAATAAAAATATTATCAAATTAAAAAGCAAGCAGGATCCAGTGTGAGCTCTGCTATAAATAACTTATGAAAAGTGAAAAGATGTTTCTGTTAGCAAATTTAAAATAATCATTAGAACCCTTCAACAGATTGCTGCTAATTAGATTGAGAATTAAACAGCTTTGTATGACTGCAGAGTTAATTAATAACTCATTACTTTTTTAATAAGCCAAATTCATTTGGAAACAGAAGAGACACAGCAAAGTTTATCACGAGCGAGATGTTAGATTGGGATTATTTCTCCTACCCTTGATGAGAGACCGACTTTAATTAAAGCAGGAGATACATTTATATCGTGAATGAGTTGCATCCAGAAACCCAACCATCTAGGGGTAGAGAGAGAAGCCACTGTCCTTATTTTGAAAGTATCCGTGAGCCACCGGGGGCTAATAAAGGTTGTGCCTGAATCTCCCTATTCAACTTTTGAATTTCAGTTTCACTTATGAAATAATCCTTTTTGAAGCGGTACATGGAAACTAGTGGAGCTTCCTTCTTTTCTGCATTGATTTTACTTTCATTTCAGACTCACTAGGTTCTTACTTTGAAACAATGTTCCATTTTCCTGCCTCCCTTTCTTTTCACTTGTCTCCCCCCCTCCATCCGGACAGCCTCAGATTTCATTATTTCTTCATCTAGTTTTCTGACCCTTTGATAACCTTTATATTACAGCATGGAACAGAATGGGGTGGAAAGAAATGAACAATTTCTGATTTTTAAGGCAAGCATATTCTCATTACCCCATCTGGAAAATTTCTGTTCCCCTCTTTGTAAGCACCGAGGAGCCCCCTTCGAGATTGCAGGCTCCCATCAATAGTTCTTGGAACCCTTTGCTACTGGGTAGATTGAATTTGTCTTTTCGGATAGGGATGTGTTTGTTGAAGTGTAGCTGACAAGTGTTCCCACCATTTTGCCTTCTAGCCAATCAAATAAAAATCGCTCATCCTCAGATGTGAGAGAGATGCTAGATGTCATCTGGTCAGATACTGCTGGAATGTTCTGGTCCTCTGTTATCCGTGTATGAATTTCATGCACTGCTAAATCAAATTTCATTTCTGCTAAATCAATCGATGTAATTTGGGTTCCTTTTTTGCGCCTTCATCTACGTATGAGGACATGTCTCATGTAGATCGGAGACTTCCCACCCGGAGTGGGAGGGAAGCCGGAAGAGAATGCCATTTTCAGGAAAACGTTAACTGTCCTGCCTGGTGATGAGTCAATGTCCCCCCTGGCACTGAACTGTGGCATCCAGATCGCTTTCTGTGTCTTCAGCAGATGCTGTGGCTGACAACTAAACCTAACAGTCTGGAAACGAGGGGCTCATTTCCAGAGCTGTTTGCCCACTCCAGGAACAATTAGCGTGGCCTCTTTCTCAAAAGGTGATTAATTCTCAGACTAATCCATTATGCAGATTTTTCTTGAGATCACTTTGTTCCCATCCTTTCCAAATGAGGACTAGGGCTCTCCAGCTCTCTGCTTTTGAGGTTTTCTCCTTTCACTAGATTATTTTTCTCTTCTTTAAATGATTCTGTTCTTTAAAACAGCTCACAGAGTCTGGATCTCAAGCAGAGAACTAAAAGCAGCAGATATTTAGCTCTCTAGCAAAGACCTGAAGGGGTCCCATGGTGGGCCCATCGTGAGGAGTGGTCGGACGAGGGTGAACAGGGACTCACTTCTCTGTAGCCAGACTGCACAGAGGGTCTCAGGTACCTGCTAACTTCCTGTCACACCTGCCTCTCCAGCTGCTTCACCACCCCTTACCCTGGACTCACCCTGTCCACATTACAGCTTGTGCTGCCCTCCCCTTCCTGGCCTCCCCTTTCTTCGTTTCCAGCTTTTCCCATCAACTGAGACCTAGGAGGTGCTCCATAAATACTTGATGGATTCGTTGTTGTGGGGAAATGTGGGTTTCTCTTGCATTATCTAAATTTCTCCCTCCATTTTGCCAGTCAAGAGGATGGGGCTCGAGTCCCTGAGGCCAGTACAAGGATGGAGTGCCTTTCCCGGATGCTGGGAGATGTGGGGTCAGGAAAGAGGCCCCCCCTCTAAAGGCAGGAGTCTCTGGTTCCCTCTGTTGGTCTTCCTCTCCCCTGATCCCAGCCCCACCTGGCGCAGCCTCAGTTCTCACCGCAGGTGTCCCCATAGGTTTCCTATTTAACCTCCTTCCCTCTTCTCTTGCTGCTCCAAAATCCATTTCCTGGGGGAGCCAGAGCAATTTGTAGTATATATTTTATTGATATATGCTGTATATAAGATGAGGAAAAGTAGGTTTATAGTTATGAGTACACAAACAGATTATTATTGTAGCATTAATTATTATTAATTATTAGTGGCCCAGTGCATGAAATTCATACACTTGGAGGGGCGGTCCCTCAGCCCAGCCTGCACCCTCTTGCAGTTTGGGAGCCCTTGGGATGCCGTTGCACTTTCCAGCCTTGAGCCTTGAGCCTGTGGGAGCACACTGACCACCAGGGGACGGCTTATGCATTGAGCATCTGACCCCTGGTGGTCAGTGTGTGTCATAGCGACCGGTTGTTTTGCTGTTCAGTCAATTTGCATATTAGCCTTTTATTATATAGGATTGTATTATTTTCCTCAAGAACAACTGTAAACCTACTTTTGCCCCACCCTGAGGTCCAAAAAGGACATGGACCTTAACTGTTTAAACTGAAGACAGCCACATAATCAGCACCCTGGTTAGGATAGTATTAGCACTCTCTTATCCCAGTCTCTCTCTTCCTAATCACCATCCCCCCTAAAGGTAAGCACTCTCCTAATGCCGGGGCAATTTTTAGAATCAACAACCAGATTTTTGTCAACCTCCTACGTAAAATTCTCCAATAGCTTCCCATTGCTCCTGAGCTAAAAGTCAAACTTCTTACCATTTTGCATTAAATCCTTGCATTCATTCTCATCTCCCACCCCTCACTCCCCTCCTTCTCTGTTATCAAGCCACTGGTCACCCTTCATTGTCTTAGAACATGCCAAGTTCCTTTCCAGCCTCAGGCCCTTGGCCCATACTGAGCTCTCTGCTGGGAATGCTGTTTCTCCAAATCCCTTCCCCCTTTCAGGACTTAGCTTAACTGCTACCACCCTGTGAGGTTTCCCTCAGCCACCTAACCTAGACTAGCCTTTCTTATATAGTCTCCCCTCTATCACATCTCCTATTTTTTCCTATATTGACTTACCGCTGTCTGTAATCTCTAAGTGTTTTTATTGTTTGTTTATTTTTTCTTTGCCTTTTATTTATCTTTTCCACTTGAATGAAGACAGGGACCATGTCTGTCTATTTTTTGAAGAGTTCTTCATAAGCAGATAAGGGCAACTATAGCAGAAGACACTTGAGGGGGCAGAATCTTTATTGTCTCCAGCCCCCAGGCCAACTCTGTCTCTCAAATTACATGTTTTGGTTGTCTGTTGCTGTAGGACAAACAACCCCTCAACTTACTGACTTCATAGCAATGTGTTCTCTCTCATGATGTTGGGGGCTGCATCACTGCCATATTCTCTGCCCCTTGTGCAGTAGGAGCTAAATAAATATTGGATGAGAAAATGAGCACAAAGTAGGCTGAGTATGAAGGTCCGATCTGGAGGGACTGAGGCAGGGAGTGAAGTCATGTCCTGCGGTGAAGAGCTCAGAGGTGAAACCAGGCTGTTTGCCTGGCCCTGGTGGGCACCTGTGGGTCCTGAGCCCCGGACATGCTTGAGACCTCTTTGTCTGGTGAGCTTTGAAGGGCACACACTGTTACTTTCCGATTGAGTGATCTGCAAGAGGACTGGGCCCCAAACCCATTTGTTGTGTGCTCACAGTCTACTGTGTTTTTCATTCTCCTCTCTCCAAAGAGGTCTGGTTTCTTTCCTGACTGTCTGGGTATGATGACTCATGTGACCATAGTCCTTGCATAATGGTACTTGCTCTTACCCATTGCCTTAGTGTGTATTGGGGAGAAAGCAAAACACACAGAAGGAAAGAAAAATGAAAGAAAATAGGAAAACTCAGTAAGGGCTTGACCTACTTAGCCAACTTCTCAGGTGTGGCCATCCAATTACTGTGGGGCGGGGGCGGGGGAGTATGGCGGGGCGATCTTAGAATTGAAGCGACTTTATCCTAGATCGGTGCCATTTGGCTAATGCATTTTTTTATGACTCTGAAATAGAGACTTAAAGTGGATAAGGTTATTTACATTTTTAAAAGCCTTTTAAGATTTCAGATCTTAAATATTCTGTTTGATTGTCCCATTGCTGTGGCTCGGAGCAGTGATTTTAGCACCCTTAATGGCGTGTCTAGTAAGATGCTTACTTTGTTTTCCCATTGTTGGTTTTGAGTGTATTTCACCTTCTCTTTGCATTGCTGTGGAATTTGGAGTGCTGTTTGTTGAAGAGTTCCTCATTAGCAGACAAGGGCAGCTATTGTAGAAGACACTTGAGGGGGCCGATTCTTTATTGTCTCCAGCCCCCAGGCCAACTCTGTCTCTCAAGTTACATGCTTGGTTGTCTATGGCCGTGTAACAAACAACCCCTCAACTTACTGACTTCATCGCAATGTGTTCTCTCTCTGGGTGCTGTGGGTTGCATGGACTCAGCCGGGTGGTTCCTTCTTCAGGTCTGTCATGAGACTGTCAGGTGGTATTGGGATTGGCATCATGCAAAGGCTCAGTGAGCTGGGTGTCCAGGGTTGCTCTCCCACATGATTGGCAGTTGATACTGGGCACCAGCTTTGAACTCAGCTGGGACTGTCAATTAGAGTGCCCACAAGAAGCTTTGCACAGTGTGATGACTGAGAAACCTGTGTCCCTAGAAGCAGGAAACACAATATGTTGGGAAAGAAGAACAGCTATTTAAACTGAAGTCAGCCACTAAAGCAGCACCCTGGTTAGGGCAGTATTAGCACTCTGTCTGCCTGGAGCCAATACCACATTATTTCTTCCATATCCTATTGGCTAAAGAAGCCGGAGGGCCACCCAAGATTCAAGTGGTGGAGATACAAATTCGACCTCTTCATGGGGGAGTGTCAAGGTCACTTTGCTGAAGAACACATGGCCTGGGAGAGATGGCTGCAGCCAACTTTGGAAAATACAGTCTGCTGTACTTTGTCTTCCGTTTCTTCAGTTTCCCCTGCCTGCAGTTGTTCCAAAAGGCAGTGGGTGTAGGGAATGATTCCCAATGTAGAGCAGGTGGCCAATTTTAATTCACTACTGACCTCTGCATGGTTAAGATGTTAGATAAATAAATAGAAAAGATGTTAGGTTAAGATGCCATTTGTTGCCACACTTTTACACACACATACACACACACACACTCACACTCACACGCACACAGGGCTATGTTGAATATTAAATTGTTTTTCTGGAGTCCTGTAACCACCGTGTAGGAACCGAGTTCCTGCAGATCCGTCCTTTACTTCTTGCCTGTAGATACTCCTCAAAGGAAACCAGTTTAAATTTCGGCTGGCGTCGTGCATTTGCGATATTGATCCTTTGAGTTGAGAACAAAGTGCCTGTTAATGCAGCTGACTCCCTCTACCTGTTGAGACATTAACTGGCAGGCCTGAACTTGGTGTTAAATGACTGCCGTTTTTTATTTTTTTCTGTTACATCATTTATTCCAACTTTTTAAAAAGCCAAATGGAAGAGCGTGTCCTGTCTTTTATTTTATTCTTTTAACCAAAGGACATGAAATTCTTCACGTTGTGTTGCCATGTTAGTTTTTGGGAGAGATTGGTCAAGTGAATTGGTAAATGCATGTTTTTCTTCTTTTCCTGGCTCCTTTTTTTTCCCCCAGAAAACTTTCTTAAAGGTGATAAATCGCTGAGAAGATGAAATGTCCACCCGCTGCAGACTGGCTATCTCTCCACCCCCAGCTGCACATCAATCTGAGACTATTTGCCCCCTCATCTGACTCTGCTGGGAGATTCTGAGTTCATTTCCCTTGAAAATTCCTTAAAGCAACCTGCATCCATTTCTCCCTTTAAGTGGAGACAGAAAAGGTAAAATCATATTAAAATATTTTTATTTTCATATTTTTTATATTGTTTTATTGATTTCAGAGAGGAAGGGAAGGGTAGAGAGAGAGAGAGAGAAAAACATCAGTGATGAGAAAGCATCATTGATTGGCTGCCTTCTACACACACGCCCACCAGGCATGTGCCCTGACCGGGAATTGATCCGTGATCTCCTAGTTCATAGGTCGACACTCACCCACTTAGCCACACTGGCAGGGCTAAAAATATATTTAAAAAAACATAATTTTAATTTTCACTTTCCTTACACATGTATCTTCCTAAATTGGGAAACATCTGGGTGGAGGAACGTTAACCCTTTACTTTCTTTTCGATGTTTTACTGAACCTTTGTTTTCAGAAGCATGGGGCTAGAAAGGGGCTTGAGAAAACTGATGTAAAGCTTGATGTTATTGATGAGGCCCAGAGACAGCAGACAGTTTTCTCAGGGCAGCCCAGCAGTTCAGTGGCTGGTTGTTGCCTTGTCTCTCCTTTGGTCTGGGGCAGCCTTGGCTTAACCAGGACCATTCTGTCTAGAGCAGCCGCCCCGCCCCGCCCCTGCAGTAACCTGCCTCCTCTCCTGGGCCTGTTGCATTAGTGGGAATGAAGGGCCTCAGTGTGTCCAGTGCTCTGGATGTTGGAGAATGAATTTGTTTGGGGCTTGACCTTCTCAACCACCCAAGCCTGGACCACTTGCCACCAGGGCCAAAGGACATTGGAATAGTGTTGAAATCTTGTCATGAACCATCTTCATGTGTTATCTTATTTAATGTTTATGTTCACTTTCCCCCTTTTCGTTACTTAAAGCAGGCAAACATCAAGGATTTGGTATAATAGATCCCATAAGAAAGGGCAGAGAATGAACTACTGATCAATTCTGTTAAATTCTTGGCCCTCTTAAAGTGGGGCATTGGGGAAATGAAGCTGGAAGCATCTGACTGACACCATCTGTATGGACCAATGGAATAAACATACTGGACATAGGCATCACCCAGAGGTCCTGGGAAAGCTCACCTTGTTAGGCCCCTCCCAGGGACCCTGATTCAGTAGGGTCCGATGGTTGAGAATTTGCATTCCTAACGGGCTTCCACTGAACGCCCTGGATTGAAGCCCTCTTACCCCTGGCCTGAACCACATCCTCCCTTCCTCTGTCCCCTGGCCGTATTCTCAGACCTCGGCTGGCTGGATGCGAGCTAAGGTTCTCTTGCAATGCTTGGTTTTGTGGATTGTATGAGGGTGTTGGAAACCAAAATACCAAAAGCCCCTTTGGTATTTTGCCCTCCTGAGTGGCCAGGTACTACACCATAGTATTCTGTGTGACAAACAATTAGAGGATGGTTTGGAACAGGATGTCATTAAGAGCGTGGCAGCCAACACACATTATTGAACATCTGCTGTCTGTATTATGCGCATTATCTGTTTAATACAGTAGTCTTGCAAGGCAGAAGTTGTGAGATTACCCACATTTTACAAATGAGGAAATGAATTCTGTGAAGAGTCTTTTTTAGTCAGCCCTGGAGCTGAGATGAGTTTGTCCGTCTTCTGCCATGATATGCTTTCATGTGACATCATGCAATGTGTTAGAAGTCCAGAGAGGACAGACATCCCCAATGTTCATGGCTTTGGCAACAATAGGGAATCCCATCTATTGAGCGCCTCTTCTGTGTCCAATGCTATGCTAAGCCTTTCGCACATCTCACCATGTTTAAACCACGTTGCTCCTCAGCAAGGAAGGTAGCTACTATTTCTGTTTTGCAGGAAGATATGGCATCTCAGCGATAAGTAGTTGCCTGAGGTCATCGTTGCAAGTGGCAGAGTCAGGCTTCCAGCCTCGGTGCAGCAGGTTTCAAAGCCCGCTCTTAGCTGTTCTGCTTGGTTCACTGGCTGGATCACGCATACTCCAAGGTTTTTGCTGATGTAGCTGGTGGCCTAGGGGGGTTGGGATGCAGAATAAGTCTGGGAAAAGAGATGAGTTCCATTGGACATGCTGAGCTTAAGGAAATTTACCAAAATGCATGCTGTGTTCATGATGATGGTGGAAAAGGGCAAGACTCA
The DNA here is from genome assembly GCA_027563665.1 of Antrozous pallidus. Taxonomy (NCBI): domain Eukaryota; kingdom Metazoa; phylum Chordata; class Mammalia; order Chiroptera; family Vespertilionidae; genus Antrozous; species Antrozous pallidus. The sequence continues at coordinate 75,003,037 of CM050518.1, forward strand.
GAATGTTGACATTTCTGGAACTTTAGTCTATGACCCAGGATGAGTCATTTAAACAATAGGTCTTAGAATTGACTTCAAAGTGACGATCATCTTTCTTTATTTCTGTTGCCTCACTGCAGAGTGGCAAAGATTAAGGTAACCTCTGAAATTCATGGAAAGTGCTAAAAAAGTCAGAAGTGTGAATACTCATAAATACTCATGGTGAGCAGTGTCTATAAAGCCTCAGCTCTCCATGCATCGCCCGTGACGTCTGTTTTCCACAGGATATTAGATGAGAGAGAGGAGTTGCATTCTTACTGCGGTAGACGTCATTTCCTAAGAGGTTTGTACTGTGTGATTAGGGATTCTTTAAATGGTTTGGATAAAGCCTGCTTATGCCAGAGTCCAGCCCAGCTGGGGACACTGCCGACCTGAATATCAGTGGGTGGTGAGAGAAATGTCTGTCAGATGCTGGTAGCCAGTTCTATACCAAGACACAGGTTGCCATTGAATAGATGGAAGACGTGCAGACAGGGACTTCTCTAAAGCAACAAAGGGATCTAGTCCCTGACATTGTGCCATACTCTGTTCCTCACTTTCTCTAACTCTTACATATTTGAAATGAAGAAAATACTTCATTGGATCTATTGAAAATACACTTATGTCTCCTATTCCCACTGTGAAATTTAGGTCAGCTGACTATTTCATTTCCCTCCACTAGTTATGCACATTGAAAAAACTACTGGGGTTTTGTGTGTGTGTGTGTGTGTGTGTGTGTGTGTGTGTGTGTCTGTGTTTGTGTATGTGTACACTGAGTGGCCAGATTATTATGATCTGTGAACTCAAAATAATCTGGCCACTCAGTGTGTGTGTGTGTGTGTGTGTGTGTGTGTGTGTGTGTGTGTATTAGAGGCCCAGTGCATGAATTTGTGCATGGCTGGGGTCTGGCCAGCCTACCCAAAGGGAGGGGACATGGGCTGGTGGCCGGCCTGCCTGCTGGTCGAACTCCTGGTTGAGGGGAAAATTTGCATATTAGCCTTTTATTATATAGAATATACACTGAGTATTCAGAGATCATAAAATCTGGCCACTCAGTGTATATTGATAACCTCCAATGGAAAGCTGGTCTTCTTCAAAATTTAAGTACATTGGATATATAATTGAGACATCTAGCTGACACCTTTGATTTTTTTCTTTTTCTGAGAATTATTCCTACTCCCACAACACTGCCCGGAGTGGCTGTTACCAGTCACACTGGTAACAGTGGCACTGAAAATTAGATCCAGAATTCCTCAGTGTTTCCCATGCCATGCCCTCTCCCTAATTCCAACATCTGGGTATCTGGGGACATGTAGATTTTAAACTCAATTTCCTGAGTTACCTTTGGAAAACTGGAAAAAATATTTGACAAAAGTAATATAATACTACTCATACTTTATTTAGAATTTACTACATATTCTGTGGTAAGTGTTTCACCGTATTTCCTCATTTAGTCATTAGAATGATGAGCTGTGCATTAGAATTTTCATTTTATACCTTGGGAGGCCAGAGTTAGAAAGGCTACCTAGCTTTGCCCAAGGTCATAGCCAGTGAAGGTTGAGCTGGGATTGGAACCCACATCTGCAACTCCAGTCCATATTCTCCCATCATGCTCTGCCGATTCCCAACAGTTACACTCAAAGTGGTCAAGAACCTGCTCTGTGATTTTTATGGCAAAGAGTGTATGTGTGCATCATCTCATGGACTCTGCCTGCAGCAGATCCTGGGAGGTCTACTTTATCCTGGTGCTATTGGTGAGAAAACTGAGGCTCAGATAACTTAAACTTTATTGTTTTTGTTTCCTTTAGAGGGAATGATGTCTAAACAAACTTTAAACTTGGTCATGAATGTGTGTGTTTTTATATGGCATCAAAACATTCTGATGCAAAGGAAAAGTTGGCCACGTATTTTGTTTTTCTAGCACCAGAAATTCCTTCGATTGTGCATATTATCTGAACTTGGGGTAAATTTATTTGGATAATTAGTTGCATCTTGGCTTTGCCTGGAAATTTTAGTTTCCTAACCTTTAACATTTTAACTGCTACTTACCACACACACACACACACACACACACACACACACACACACACACAGAGTCACCTGTATGTATATTTGCATGATAAATGCCATCTTCTTTATATTTTAGGTCATCCTGTCCTGCCTGGACACCTTCCCATTTTGCACTATTGCGGCCGCCTAGATATGCCCCATTAGAGTGTTTTTATATTGTTTGTCCTTGTTTGCTTGGTTTCTCTTTTCCCCATTTGGCTGTGAGCTCTGTCATGGCAGGGCCTGTGATATAAGTCTTTTCTATCCCCGACGCTAGCTCAGGGCCTGGAATGAAAGAGACATTTGTGATGTTTTGGAATGAAAACTATGGACCCAGCGCCCTAAGGCCTAGGAGGAGCTTCAGGTCCTAGTTAAGGCTGGTTTTAATGATCCTTGAACTTGCCTCTTTTAATTCACAGAGTCAGTTGTTGCCCGAGTTTAAGGCTACTCTATACTGACCCAGTGCAGTGAGTTTGCTTTCTGTCCATATTCTTGAATTTTTTAAGGGGGTTGTCCTTGTACTGGTAAACCTCTCTCTACATAATACACATAGTGCTTCTTTCCAGGGTTAATGCTGTTGATATTTAGATAGTGATTGTGTCCCTACTATCTGTCAGGCACTATGTGAGGCCTATGGGAGCTTTCAGGGAAAACACAGCATGGCTCCTGCCCTCAAGGTGTCCCAGGTTAACAGGAAAGAAGCCCCAAGATCACAAATAATTACCCAGCGAAGAAGAATCAAGTGCTGTGGGGATATGGAGGGGGGCGGGCAGAGAGAATTCTTGATGACAAGCTGAGTTGGGCTTGGGAGGATTGAATGTGCAAAAATGAGAATGAGACTTTTAGACAGAAGCAGAGACCCAGAGGTGCTGGGGGCAGGGCAGGGTTGGGAAACATCCTTTGTAAAAGGGAAAGTTGGAAGGCAGGGATGGAAAACTAGTTTGGGAAAACTGTGGATGTTTTTGATGGGATGGAGATGGCTGGGGACGCAAGTTGTCTTATCAACCAGCCTTCTTGATACCTTTAGGAAATAGGCCCAGAGCATGAGGAGCATCAGACTGGGGAGGCAGACAAGATGTGAGGTCCACTCCTCTTCCAAACGTGCTGTGTGTCCTTCATAAAACTGCTTCCTCTCTCTGATCCATGCCTCTTTCATCTCTGGCAAACAGGATACATGTCTGACCTGCCGCCACACTAGGTGTCATGACATTCAAAGCAGATGGTGGCTCTGAAGTTACCTTGTGAACTATGATTCCACATACATACAGGAAATTGTTACTAATTACTTTTTGAATCTGGAGCACAGAGGAAAAATTTAATCATCCTCTCCTGCTAATGGTATAAAGATTTATCATTAATATTATGGAGAAACTAGAGTCCCAGTGCACAAAGTTTGTGCACTTGGGTGGGTCCCTCAACCTGGTCTGCACCCTCTTGCCGTCTGAGAGCTCTCCAGGGAGTGGGCCTAAGCTGTCAGTTGGTCATCCTTAGCACTGCTGTGGAGGTGGGAGGGTTTCCCACCAGCACTGCTGCACTCGCCAGCAGTGAGCCCGGCTTCTGGCTGAGTGACGCTCCCCTGTGGCAGTGCACTGACCACCAGGGGAAGCTCCTGCATTGAGCATATGCCCCCTGGCGGTCAGTACACATTATAGTGACCAATTGTTCTGCCATCAGGCTGAAACTGGTTCTCCAACATCCCCTGAGGGGTTCTAGCTTTCAAGAGGGTGCAGACCAGGCCACGGGACCCCACCAATGTACGATCAGGACTGGGGAGGGACGTGGGAGGTTGACCAGTCTGAGAGGGACTGCAGGAGTGCTCTAGGGCATATCCGGCCCCTTTTGCTCAGTCCCAATCTGCCGGACCCCAGCAGCAAGCTAACCTACTGGTCGGAGTGTAGTATGCCCCCTGGTGGTCAGGGCACATCATAGCGAGCGATTGAGCAGCCTTAGCATATCATTAACATATTATGCTTTGATTGATTGAACTGCTGACGGGCCAACTAGACACTTAGCATATTAGGCTTTTATTATATAGGATACCCGTGTGTATATGTGTTGTGTGTGTGTGTGTGTGTGTGTGTGTGTGTGTGTGTGTGTGTGTGAGGGGCGGGGAGAGGGGATGTAGCAACACTGCTATCACTCTCATTAATGTTCTGTGGACATTAATTTTGCTTTCTGACATCATCAACTCTGTTGTCCTCATGGCTGTCATTTTGAGTGGTTCTTGTGGTGCTTGATTTAAGCCCATTTTTTGAGCCAGGAAAGAGAGGTTAGGCGACTTGCCTGAGGTTGCATAGTCTGTAAGCTGCAGAGTTGGGATCTGAGCCAGCATTTTCTGACCCACATCCTGTACCGCCTTCCCGGCCTCTGGCTTCCCTTTCCGCGATGCCCTTTACAGGGCTTTGTGTGGACCCAGGCACCGAGGTCCCTGTGTGGCCAAAGCATGTACTTCCCGAGCCAGCGCTCGTCAGTAACGCGCCCCCTGTTCTGAGTGCTCCTCTGCGATGGATTTATGGTTGCCATGGCCTCCTGGTACTCAGGAGCTCTGGCTTTTGAATTTAATCTCCTCCAAAGTACCTGAGCCTTCATTCTGGCAGCTGCCTGCCTGTGTGCGAGGTGGAGGGGAGCTGTGAACCCACACCCGCTGACTTCTGCCTTCTGCCTCCAGCCTCCTCAGCCAGCAGACTCCTGCCCTGTCTCTGTCACCCGAAAACAGGGTTCGCCGCTGGTTCCCACATACAAGCAGAGCCATCCTGAGCTGGCCTGCCCATTGATACACTGGGGTCCACCCTGTCCAGCCAGCCCTGGGACTGTGAGTGAGGGATTGTCTGGCTTTCTCTGTCCATCTGGAAGGGTCCATCTGGAAGGGCCCTCATTAGCATTTCGGGCAGGCAGGGCTGTGGATGGGGAGCTGGCTGGGCCGAGAACAGGCCAGGAGTGGAGGGAGCCTGCTGTCTAGAGCTGTGGGAGGAGGAATGGGAGCAGGCTCCTGTGTGAGGCTCTTCCTGCAGCCGACTCTCAGGGGATGTTTCTGTGTTGTCGCTCCAGGATCACAGCCCTTCCTCACCTGTTGGAGAAGGAGGTTACAGACCTTGTCGTTCCGATAGTGTCAAGAGAAGGCCAGTGAATTGACCCCTGTCTGCAGTCATGGGGGGCAGAGATGAGGAGAGGGCAAGAGGGACAGCCTGGAGGCTGGGTGATGTGGGGGGGCAGGTGTGAGGGAGAGCCCCACTGACACATCCAGACCCCGGGTGCCCAGAAGCATGAAGGCTGCAGGCCCTTGCCTTGCATTTGCTCACAGGTGCTGAATTCCAGTCCTGTCCAGCTGCTAACTCTGACAGTCACTTAACCTCTAGGCTCCTCAGTTCTCAGTGTAAAGCTGAAAAGTAATAATAGTGATTTCCCCCTCAGAGCTGGTGGGACACATTGCTAATGGCAGGCGATAGGATAAAAGTACAAGGTATTACTCACTGGGGGTAAAACTGCTTAATAACAGGCCGGTCGGCCAGTGGGCCTGGAACTGGGGCCTCCGGTGTGTAGCCAGCCCCCTGTGGAAACAGGCTCTGTCCCTCGGGGGCACAGCCGGTGTGGACACTCTACTCAGGCTCCTGAGTGAGAGGGGCTAACCGTCCAAATGCAGGGAATGTCTGGGCCTCTCAGCCCTGCACCCCGAGCCCCAACCTCCCCATGGTGCTGGCCCTGCTCCCACCCGCAAGCTCTTTCATGCTGCTGGGATACACACCCCGCATTCCTTGTCTGTAGTATTTCCATCTTTAACTCCTGACTATCGCTCAAAGCTTGGCTCCAGCATTGTCCCTTCCTGGAAGTCTCCCTGGTGACCTGCTCTCATTTATCTACATGCTCGGCTCACACGTCTGTTATCCTGTCTGTGGCCAGGTTCACCACCTGTCTGTCATGTTCACTCAACGAATGTGTCTTAAGCACTTATGTACAGACCAAGAATGGGACCAAAACCTCAGGCAATAAACACTAAAGCAGAGAAATACGCCAAACAAATGGGGTTGTGGTGAATGCTCTGAAGCAGTGGTTCTCAACCTTTGTAATGCCACAACCCTTTAATACAGTTCCTCATGTTCTGGTGATCCCCAACCATAAAATTATTCTCGTTGCTACTTCATAACTGTAATTTTGCCACTGTTATGAATCGTAATGTAAATATCTGTGTTTTCCGAAGATCTTAGGCTTAGGGGTCAATTCACTTGCCTTCTCTTGACACTATTAGAATGAGAACCACAGGTTGAGAACCGCTAGCCACAGTTTGCCGATCACTGTTCTAGGAGCACTGAAGAATCAAGTTTGGTGTGTCATGAAGAGTGGGATGGGACCAGGTCATCTGGACCTTTCAGACCATGGTTAGGAGTATAGATTTCATTCCTTGAATGCATTGGGAGATCATTGGAGGGTTGAAGCAAGGAATGAAGCAAGGAAGTTACATGAACTGGAAGTTACATGAACTTTCTAAGGATCATTCTGGCTGCTGTTGGGAAAATCGATTAGAAGGACCTGAAAGAAATTGGATGAGTGGTCCCAGAAATGACTTAAAATACTGACCTGTGTGCATGTGTGCGTGTGGTGTGTGAGTGTGCATGTAGGTCTGGGTGGGAGCCACGCACAAGTATTCATTTTGTTGAATTCTGTAAATTGGATTTTCTAAGATCCTTTTTCTTTTAAGAAAAATAATCCCTATTAGGAAAAGCTGTACAAGTTACTGGGAGGTTTGAAAGTCATGGGAAGAAGCAGTCCAAGGCACCTGAAAACGTTACTGAACGTTTGGAAGACTTTCAAAATGTGCACATTGAAAAGCTGAAGTAAACTTTTGGGATGCACCTGTCCTGGTACCTGAAAAGAGATTTGCATATTATATGAAGTGGAAAGGCACAGGAGTTTGTCTTTGTAATGAGCACACCGCAAACATGTCCTGCCCACCAGTCTCTCTTCCTAGGTTCAGCATTTCCCTTCACTTGAGTTTTTCTTTTAATGTTTGTTTTTATAAATAATACACGCTCATTATGTAAAATTTAAAAAGAGAAAATGTAGGAATGTCTCTAGGAATTTTATCAACTGAGCTCACACACTGTTAAGCACCTGGTGTGTTGTCATCCCTTCTTTAGGTTTATGTTTTATGTGCAGGGTAATTGTGTGTGTGTGTGTGTGTGTGTGTGTGTGTGTGTGTGTGTGTAAAACATTGTAAGCTGGTTTCCTTCCCATAACATTGTAAAGCATTTACTCATTATATCAATCAGGATGGGCTAGGTTAGGCTGCAAAAACAATCTCTGTCTTAGTGGATTGAAACAACCAAAGTTTATTTCTTTTGGACTCTCATGTCTGTTAGGGTGGATTGCAGCCTCTGTACTGGGTCCTCTTTACTAGGCAATGCATGGAAATGGAACAATTGTTATTTGCCATGTGGTTGGTCATCATAGCGGGTGGAACGAACACTCTGCAGCTCCTCACATCGGCATTTAAATGTCCTGAATGAGAGTGGGATATCACTTTCATTTCAGTTCATTGGCCAGATCTAATCACATGGTCCCACTCAACCACGAAGGGCTCCCAGAGTAAAATTCCATCCTAGGCTTGTGAAAGCTGAGAGGCAAAAGCATATGGTGAGCAGTGCTACTATCTACACTCATTTGCATAGTCATTATTACAACATATGACATGGAAAATACAGTTCTAAAATAATGAACTATGTGCTTCTCATTTTCTGTTCCGGGGCTTTGCTGCTGCTGCATCCTGCTCGGCCATTCTGATGTACATACACACCTGGACATGCCAGGCCCCTGGGCAGCCCTTGGCCAACAGGGGATGGAAGCCAGGGGTACATATTCCCATCTTCCTTCACTGGCAGATATTCTTAGAGGGTCCCTATTGGGTTACAGTCTGTGTTGTTCCAGGTGTGATGAGCCCCACCATATACTCTCGGACTGACTCCCCCCCACTCTTCCCAGTCCTCCATTCCTGTCACCTGGGATCACTTCCCAAAATAAAGTACCTCCTCACAGGCCCTTGTTTTACGCTTTGCACTTTAGGAAAACCTGGGCAAGAAAAACACGGATGTTTCTGCAATTAGCATTGCCCTCAAAAGTTCCAGGCACCAAAGTTGGATGGATTTGCTTTCTCATTCCATCTATTGCTAGAATCATGGCATGTTGTATTTTGACTGTTGGGAGCTGACTTTCCTGTGCAGCTTTTTGTTTGCTAATTGTCTTTTATTTTTCCCATTGCTGGAGGAGCAGATGCCTTCTTCCCCGCATCCCTAATGCCTCCCAACTTCTCAGTCACTCTCTCTGGGAAGGACGGGCTGTAAGGTGTCCTGCCTTCCTGGTGGGACTGTGCCCAGCCAGCTTCTGGGCTTGTGTTACTTGCTTGCCTGGAATTCTTCTCTTTCTGGAATTCCCTATCTTCTCTTCTCTTGTATTCCTTTTCATTGTGTTTCACTGTATTTCTAATTAACTTTGTAAATGAATAGGTATATGAAAACCTTTTCTGCTTGAGGACTGAAAAAAAATTTCAACTTCACACTGTGGTGTGTGTGTGTGTGTGTGTGTGTGTGTGTATGTGTGTGTTTGTATGACTAGAAATTTAGAGTCAAAATGATTTTCTCTTTGACATTTTAAAATATGTTCCATTGTCCTCTAACACTGAGTATTGCTAATTAGCTCAACAGGAAATTCTCATTCCTTTATGGGTAATCTGTTTTGTTCTGTCCCTAACACACATGCCCCTGGAAGATTTAGGGTGTTTTCTTTATGATTTCCGTTTATCCTCCCTACTTGGCATTTGATAGGTCCTTTCAATCTTAGTTTTTTCTTCAATTCTTTGAATTTGCTTTCAAATTTTTTTGTGATCCTTTTTATTTTTTTTAAGTTTGTTTTTATTGATTTCAGAGAGAGATAGGAACATCAATGATGAGAAAGAATCATTGATTGGCTGTCTCCTTCAGACCTCCTGCTGTGGACTGAGCCTGCAGCCCTGCATGTGCCCTGCCTGGGAGTTGAACTGTGGCCTCCTGGTTCATGGAGGATGCTCAGTCACTGAGCAACACTATCCGGGCTGTGATTATGTTCTCTCTAGGAGCTCCTGGTAGGTGGATATTTACTTCACAGAATGGCTTTCCACCTATCTGACTTTGTCTTTCATTTTCCAAATATTTCTCTCTGCTCTATATTCTGAGAGATTTCCTTAAATTTTCTATTAATGTTTTGAGGTTTAAGGAGACATGTTCTTAATGTTTATAAACTGGTTTCCTTTGTTTCTTTGCTTTTTCTTTAAAAAATAGCCACCTGGCTCTTTCTTGTTGTGTGTGCGTGCATGTGTGTGTGTGTGTGTGTGTGTGTGTGTGTGTATATATATATATATCTTTCTTGATACCTTGGATTCTGGCCTTCTCATGAGCTCTGCTGACCCTCCTCTGGCTGTCTTGCTGAGCCTTCCACCACTGTCCCCTCTCACTGTTCACCCTGGACCTAGGAATTGCCTGGGACTCTGACAAGGCCTGCATGAGAGAGGGTCAGAAGACTCTGGGGTTGTCCACCTTGCTGTTCCTGTATAAGCATCTGCCCCCAGCCTCTTTCATTTGTATCGGATAGGATACTTTTATACAGAAAACAATAACAATTTTTCTCTCTCTCTTTTTTAAAAAGAATTCTTTGAAAGTCCTTGTCTGTTTCTGGGTTCCCTCTATTTTCCTTGGAGCCAGTTCTGTGGGTTCACTCCCTTCTTTGGTATTGTTTGATGATGTTGGTGGGTCATTCATTCCAGGAATGCAGGACTGGGGGGACTGATACAGGTGGTTGGAGTGGTGTGGATATCTACCATCACGTCCACAGGCAGCCGAGTTGATTGGCAGGCTTCCTTTGGACATTTATGGAACAAAAGAAGTCAAGTTGTACCACCTTGCTCCTCACACTTAGCCAAAGAGGAACAAGTTCTGGGCTGATGATCACAGCCTGGAAATGTAAGCCCCTCTTTGAAGATTGTGGCCTTAGAAATGATACCTCCTGTTTCAGCCTGGGAAAGCACATTTGCTGCTCATGGGGGAAGAGGAGAGGGGTGGTGGGTGAGATTGGCGGAGGCCAGTACCTGTAACCTTTTGCAGACAGATTTCCCTCATTCCTCCCCTTCCTCCCGTTCTTGGTGTCCATGTCGACTTGCACTGGGGCCTTCATGATGGAAGCAACCTCTTCCCCCGAGCCTCTCCCCCTATCTCCCCCTCCCTCCGTTTCTGCTGCCAGCACTACCACCTGCCTTCTCTTTTTCATGAAGTCACCACAAGGTCGTGGTGCTTTGCTCACCTCGTCCCATTTGTACTTATTTATTGGAATGTCAAGGGGTTTTGGGGAGAGGCAGGGAGCTGGACACACATCTCAGCTGGCCATCGTAAGCCATTCATTGTAAAGATTTCAAACCCTCCAGATTTATGTTGGCAATGCCTGGTTGTTGGCTGTTTATCTGTTTTCTTATTATTCTCAGACCATGAGCAACATCTTTATGTAAGAAAACTTTAAACCACCAATTGTTATTTTGGGGGGACTGATTGGCGGAAGTGGAATAAGGATAAATGTCATGGTAAAGAGAACAGTTCACATCTTCACTGTACCGTTTACTAGCTGGTGGTTTTGAGAAAGTCGCTCAGCATCTCTGAGCTTTATTTCCCTCATTTATTCATTGGCGATAATAATATTCTTATTTCCTAGGATTGAGTGCATGGATTAAAATCAGTAATAAAAGTAATGGGTATTTCATGATTTTCTCCCTTAAATATGCTTTCAATTAATAATATCCACCATTGTTATTATCCACCATTTAACCCTTACAGCAGGGAGGGATTATTCGCTCTATTTTACGGATGAGGGAAAGCAGACTTAGGAATTTGTCACTTTCTCGAGCCATTGCTCTCATACTCCTGCCCAGCTGCTTGCTTGTGAGGGAGAGAAAGGGTTGCTCTGGAATTCATACCAGTTCAGAGTGAGTTCTTTCCTTAGGTAATGGGAGTTCCAGACTCAAGTTATTATTGTGAATGTTTTGTGAGATGTTTAGAAAGTCCCCCATACCCGCTCGTACCCAGCTAGGTTCCTGGACCAGGGGGATGGGCAAAGCTGTGTATGCCAGAGAGCATGGGCCACCTGGTTTGAACCCCTCAGGCCTCAAGCTTTGTCTGCGTGACCTTGTTAGGGGATCTTTAGAGAGTTGAAGGGCAAAAGGGGGAATCTGAACTCAGTGCCATCTTGACTCAGAGCCTGTACTTGGTGCTGTGTAGGACTTGAATCAGTCTTTGTGGTGAGCATTGTGTAAATATTTGCAGAAGCTTCAGGTGCAGGAGTGAGTGTGTCATGATGGACCTGAGGGCTGTAGAGGGAGATGTTCAATCGGGTGGGTATGACTGCTGGCAACCTCAGCCTCTCTCTCCGGCAACCTGGGAAACAGACACCAAGGAACCACCTGAGCTGACTATTACCCCTCATTATCCGAGTACATGTTTTCCTTCCAGAGTTACCCTCATTTAAAAAATGCTGCTTTGTCCAAAGGAAATGTTTTCAGAACAAGCTTTACCCCCCACATCCCCTCCCCCACAACAAAGTAATATGATCGGGCATTTCTTGAGAAATCCTCTTTTTGAGATCAATGCTCCTCTCCTAGTAGACCGCTGACGCTCAGGTGAGACTGACCAGGGGCTTCATCCTCCTGCAGGGCTGGGCCACCAGGTTCCATAGGCCAGGGCTTGTGTCCTTGAGTACGATCTCATGGGTTAGAGCTTTGCTCTTTGAAAACATTGCCCCACTCTCAAAAAAAAATGAATGTTTGTTTTTACCTTTAATATATGAAGAAGAAGGTATCAGGTGGCTCAGGAGGCCCCCTGAAAAGGAGTCACACACCTGGTGAACAATGACGAAGACTGGCCTGAGGCCTGCAGCCTCCATTTGGATGTCCCAGTCCTGCTTTATTTAAAAAAACAAAATCAGTGCAACAGTTTGGATAGCTCTTAAAGGTTATACTAAGTGAAAGGAACCAGACTCAAAAGCTGTAGACTGTATGATTCCATATAGATGACATTCTGGAAAAGGCAACGCTCTGGGAACAGAAATTGAGTCCATGGTTGCCAGGGACCAGGGGAAGGGGAAGGGGCTCATATATAGGTGCATGAAGGAATTTGGGGGAATGATGAAAATATTCTATACCTTGATGGTAGTGGTGCTTGCAGTACTATACAAGTTTGTCACTCAAAACTCCCAGACCTACGTACCTATAGAGAGTGAATTTTGCTGTATGCAATAAACCTGGGAGAAATTAAAATAGGACCAGAAACATTCCTTAATAGGCACATCTCCCATACCCAATTCTGACGCATTTATCTACATTTGCTGTTAGAAGAACAGTTCTTTTTAGGCTCAGAACAGAAGGATTAGTAAGCCCTAAGCCTGCTGGGTTTTAGTGAGTACCTTTGTATGAAGTGACAGGCTTGTGGTCCTTATTCACAAATTTAAAGTATTTCCAGGCATTCTGAGTCCTCAAAGGAAGAGATTATGTTTAGAATGGTTTTAAGGTTGAATGTACTTTATTATTTTTAGGGTCTTTTGAAAATTAGTGCTTCATGCTTAGTGACTTGGATGATTTCCTATGACTGAGAACAAATTATTTATCAGGCCAAAAAACACAGTCCGCTCTATTTGAAGGCGTTACTTTGGTTCTTGATGTTAAAGACATTTCTCAAATTAGTCAGCAAAGTATGAGCTTTAGCATAAAAAGATGGCATATGATGTGCAGTTAAAATGCTTTTATTTTTGGTGAAATGTTTTAGTCTTCAAAGGATGTAGAGTTTATAAGTGCCATGTTATGGTATAAACACAGCTCCAGTGGTATTTTTTGGGGAAGAGAGTCTTGTTTTGGACAAGTTGAATTAGGGAGTTCTTGCATGGCTTATTTGGATTTCTGTTTGCCTAAGGCAGTGGTTGGCAAACTCATTAGTCAACAGAACCAAATATCAACAGTACAACGATTGACATTTCTTTTGAGAGCCAATTTTTTAAACTTAAACTTCTTCTAACGCCACTTCTTCAAAATAGACTCGCCCAGGCTGTGGTATTTTGTGGAAGAGCCAGACTCAAGGGGCCAAAGAGCTACATGTGGCTCGCGAGGCACGGTTTGCTGACCACTGGCCTAAGGCATCCTTGGGAAGGAGGAGAGCTGGCCTTTGTACAGGTGTCTGGAGGGAGGCAGGCATTTGGTGGTAACCGGGGATGAAGAGCGAGGGAGAAGCATCTGAGAGGGAGACTGGGTGCAGGGAAGCTGAGCTCTTCCCTCGGTCTTGCTCCTTCAGTACCTGTGGTGGGCATCTTGTCATTCTGGGACCTCTGGGTTCCATATTCAACAGACAACCCAAACTCTCAGATGACTTCTTCCTAGAAATGTTTTTCATTTCTCGGCTGGTAGAAGAAGGGATCCTTTTCTGAATTCTTACAGACCCTCTGTGTGTCTGTCCTTTATGATTCTTAGTGCCCTGTTCTTTGAAAGGCGCGGGGCTTATTATTAGGTTGTAAACTGAAGGAAGTGCGGCGAGGTGCCTCCTGCAGAGTTGGTACTCAGTTACTCCCTGTTGGATGATGGCTTCAGCAAGTTTCCTAGCTTATGTGCAAGCCACATAACATTTAAAATTATGCATGAGGAGGTGGCCTCTGGAATCACCAGCTAAACATAGAACTACTTGGATACCTTGTGTCTTGGGGAGTTTGGGTTAAGAGCCAAATGTGGATGGGGAAAGCCTGGACAATCAGAAAGCTCCTAAAGGAATGAGATGCTGGAGGAGCCAAGGTCCGGTCCCTGCTCCTGCTCCAGAAAGCACTGTAGGATGGGTGGTGGCAGCCGGTGTGTACCCAGGCCCCTTAGCTGACTTGAGAGAGGGCCTGGAAAACACTGCGCTTCTCTGGAACTTAATAAAACCAACAGTTGCTCTGAGAGTCAATCTGGAGACTGGAGGGAAATTTAATTGTCACTGCTGGGAAATGTTGAGGTAAGAAAAATAAGGTTATAGTACCTGTAAAACACCTCAATTTACTTATCCTATATAATGAAGAGCTAATATGCAAATGGTCATCATACCCTCACGTCCTTGCACTGGGGCTGGGGACCTGAGGCCGGGCTGGGAACCTGAGGCTGTGCCCCCCTCCCCAAGCAGGGCTTAATGGGGGGCCTGAGACTGCATCCCCCAACCTGGCAGGGCTTGACAGGGGACTTGAGGATGCAACCCCATCCTGGTGCCAGGCCAAGGGACCTGAGGCTGCACATTGCACCCCTGCCCTGAGGGGCTTGACAGGGGTAGGGCTGGCAGGATCTAGGTCTCATGTGATTTCAAGGCACTCATGGGTGGACGGGGACTTGACTCTGGGTCCCACGGCATGCTCCAGACTCTGATAGGAGGGAGATTTTCATATACATTTTACTAATTTTCTTTCATCTCTGACACTTCTATTATAGATAAAGGGCAAATAGCAATATTAGAATATTTCCTCTAATTCCCTTTTACTGTGCATGAATTTTTGTGCACCGGGCCACTAGTTATTTTATAAAAATGATGTTTCTCTTCCCCCACCCCATTATCAAAGTAAAGATCTATTTCTTATCAAAAAGAAAGATATAGGAAGGTAGGAAGAAGAAACAATCTTAATTCTATCATCTGGAGGCAGTTATATTTACAATTTTGGTGTGTTTCCTTGTGTATTTTTGTTCTTCCTAATTTCATTAAGATCATAGGACATATATAGACTCCTATATCCTATGATCTTAATGAAATTAGGAAGAGCAAAAATTTTCATATACTCATTTAATTGCCTATTTTTTCTAGTTATAAAACCAATAAATGTTTCTACTACAGTGAGTATAATAAAAAAGACAAAATAGTAAGTGCTGGCAAGGATGTGGAGAAACTGGAACCCTCATACGTGGCTGGTAGGTATATAAAAATGACATAGCCACCGGGGAAACATAGTTTGGCTGTTTCTTAGGAAAGTAAGTTAAACATAATTTTTTTCATGTAGCCCAGCAATTTATTCCTAGACAGCTACCTAAGAGAAATGAAACTTGTGTGCACAGAAAAATGTTCATAGAAACATTATTTAAAAGTAGCTCAAATGTCCAGAAACTGGGGAAGGGAAGATGGGAATGTGGCCCATCCTTACAATACAAGTGCTAATAGATGCCGCAGTATGAATGAACAGCAAGGACACTGCCGAGTGAATGAAGCCGGGCAGAAAAGGCCACATAGCGGATGATTACATTTCTAGGACATGTTCAGAAAACAGCAAATTAGTGGAGTCCGAAAGTAGGTTAGTGGTTGTCTTGGGCTGTAGTTAGAAATAGGATTTGACTACAAAGAGGCATTAGGGATATTTTTGGGGTCATGGAAATGTTTAAAACTACACTGTTGGTTGTGCAACTCTGTAAGCATCATAATAACTATTGAATCATACACTGAAAATTATACCTAGATAAAGCTATTAAAATAAGAATATTCATAGACACCCATGTCTTCATTGCTCTACCTAAAATAATAATAAAAAAAGAGGAGACTTCTGGTTCTAGTCAATGTGATAAACAAAGCACAGTCTGCTCATGGTACCCTATATGCCAGAAAAACTGGCAGGGATCCATAACCATCCCGGAACTAAATTTCCAGACAGCACCAGCACGACATGAAGTGTGTGAGAGTCTCTGTGAACAGCCAAAGGCGAGGAAAGCACTACTGCGGAAGACATGGTCATGGAGAACTGTCAGCTACTGAGGATAAAACTAGCAGTGATATGGGTCTTAACTTTTGTAAGTTAAGGACAACCATGAAATATGTTTTATAGGTTTCAGACTAAAAGTAGGAAAAAAACAAAGAAAATTTGATTGATTAAGCAAGAGATAGGAAACTAGAAAGAAAAAATATCACAATAAATGGAAAACACAAAATAGGATGAAAACGTCAATCCTACAGTATCGATGAAGACATTATGCATAGGTTGATCTCACTGATTAAGACACAGGAGCTCTGGCCCTGGGTCGGTAGCTCAGTTGGCTAGAGTGTCATACTGAACCCAAGGTTTCGGGTTCAATCCTGGTCAGGGCACATAGGAGAATCAACAGATGAATGCATCAATAAATGGAACAACAAATCAAAATCTCTCTCTTTCTCTCTCCCTTCTTCTGTCTCTAAAACCAATATGAATAAATAAATAAGTAAATAAGTAAATAAGTAAATAAATAAATAAAGATGCAGGAGCTCTAGGACTGGGTGAGTAAAAAGATTCAGCAATACATGGTCATAAGGGAATCACATAAACAAAAGCACAGAGCCAAGTTGAAAATACAAAGATGAAAATGGCATTCCAGGAAAATAACCAAAATAATACACAGCAAACAATTTCTGTATCATGCGAAACAGAATTTAGGGAGAACAACATGAAAAGAGATGAAAAGTGATGATTTATTCTGGAAATGCCACAATATCACAACATTCCAAGAAGATATAATAGTCATGAACAAATATAACCAACAACACAGCCTCAAAATATATAAAGAACTAACTGGCAGAATTATAGTAATACAATAGCTACATTTACCATTGTAGGTAGGGATTTTAATATTCTTGGAAACATCAAACAGACAAAAACAACCAAGACTATAAAATATTTGGATAACATGATAAATAAGCTTGCCCAGAATATACTAAATGCGTATTATTTTTTTGAGCATACATAGAATTTTCACAAACATGGATCACATTACAGACCAGAAAGCCAGTCTCAGATTTCTTAGAATTGACATTATTCAGACAATGTTTTCTGACCCAGTGAAGTCAGAAGGATTAAAATAACAAAATATGGTAGAACTTAACAAAGGAGGGATGGAAAAAAATAGCAACACTTCAAAAAACAAATATTAGTTTTTTGAAAAGATTAGGAACACAGACAAGTCTTTAGTGAGACTTATCAAGGATAAAAAGAGAGAAGGTGCTTATAAGATAACTACAGATAGAGAAGCAAATTAGATATCCTAAGTGAATTGGATGAACAACTGTAGACAAATAAATGTGAAATACTGTATGAAATGAGTAGCTTTATGGAAAAAATATAAGGGTCCAAAGTCAGACAGTTGATAAATGGAAAACTTGAGTGGAACAATCACTGCTGAAAGAAATTGAAATAGTGGTGAAAGCTTCTTCCTCCTCCGAAAACCATTAGGCCCACACAGTTTTGTATGAATCTATAGCCCCTGCCTTTTACAAGTTGTTACAGAGAAAAAGGGAAAGCTGTTCTTGTTTTCTAAAGCTTAATACCAAATTTATGTCCTCAATATCAAAACTGAATGAAGATCGCACCAGAGAAGAGAAATTAAAATTCAGTTTCAGTTAAAATCTAAAATAAAATGTTAAGATTCCAGTATCCTATTAAAAAATTGTATATGGCCCCACTGGTGTTGCTCGGTTAGGTTAGAGAGCAGGTCTGAGCACTGGAGGGCTGTGGGCTTGAATCCCAGGCACAGGCCTTACCTGGATTGCAGGTTTGCTCCCGGTCCTGGTTGGGGCATGCAATCGATGGGTCTTTCTCAGATCAATGTTTCTGTCTCTCTTTCTGCCCCCTCCCTCCCTTCCACTCTCTAAAAATTAATGGAAAAAATAAAGTCTTGTGAAGGTGATTGACAACAACTAAAAACCATATGATTGGATTTACTATTGGAAGTGCAAGGGTGGTGTACTAGGGTAACATTAGTTGCTCTAACAAATAAACTCCCTTATGCATAGAGGTTTATTTCTTCCTGCAAAGTGGAACAGCATTTGGCAGGTTGCTCATGTGGTGATTCAAGGACCTGGCTCTTTCCGTCTTGTGGTTCAACTACTCACTAAGGCCCCAGAGACCTAAGAAAGAATGTGGAGAATCTCTTTGTAAGAGCTCTGGGCCTGTAAGGGATGCATAAAATTTCTGCTCACACTCTACTGATGAGGGCTAGTCCCATGGCCACTCTGCCTGCTGGTATGTCTTTCCAGGCTGGGCAGCCATCTCCCAGTGACATGTCCCACTGTAGAAGGGATAGCTAAAGTCTGCTACTGATTTAACCTCAGAAAACCCATCGGCCTAAGTCATTACATGAACAGAATAAAGGAGAATAACCAGATGATGATCTCAAAGGATATAGAAAAGGCATCTATTTATGACAAAAGCCCAGAGAAAAATAGGAACAGATTAGGTATATCAGTCAACTTTTTGCTAGGTTATGCTCGCAAATGTCAGTGGCTTATGACCACAGAGGTTGATTTCTGGTTCATGTTATATGTTGGCTGTCAGGTGGCTGTCTCCTCGCTGTTTGTTGTTCATTCTGGAACCCAGGCTGGAGGAGCAGTCCCTGTCTGGGATGTGGTGAGCCAGTAACAGGGGAGAAAGAGTACTGGAAGCACCAGATGGCGGTCCTGTGTGTCAGCGTGGTGATCACCTCTTTTAAAATCCATTGGTCAGAGAAAGTCACATGGCCAAGCCTGATGTCAGTGTGATGGGATCAGTAGTTTGCCCTAAGGAAAAGATCCAGAGGCAGCAAGTAATTGGAAACAACAATACAATCTGTATGGAAAGGAAGCCCTTCACCTGATAAAGGCTTTCTCCTCCAAAAAGCCTGTTGCAAACATTATGTTAAATGGATGTTTTAGAAACATTCTTTTTCAAGGTTAGAAAGGAGTAAGGATACCCGTAGTTATTGCTACTGCATACTGAACAAGGTTTTGGATAAGGCAGTAAAACAGAGGAAAAGGAAGTCATAAGGGTTGGAAGAGAAAAGATGCATTGTCCTTATTTTCACATAATAACATTTACTTGGAAGAAAAAATAATCAGCAGTCTAACCACCAGCAGTAGTGAGTTCAATAATTTGCAATAATTTGTCAGATAATTACACATACAAATATCAGTTTTCCTCTGCATCAGAATAATAAACTCAGACAATGTATTTGAAGATATCATTTTTAAAAAAACAATAGTGCCCAGCTCGTGTGGCTAAGTGGTTAAGCACCAACCCCATGAACCAGGAGGTCATGGTTCAATTCCAGGTCAGGCACATGCCTGGGTTGTGGGCTTGATCCCCAATAGGGGACGTGCAGGAGGCAGCCGATGGATGATTCTCATCATTGATGTTTCTCTCTCTCCCTCTCCCTTTCTCTCTCTGAGATAAATAAAAAAATATATTTTTAAAAAGCAATAGATACAATGAATCTAGGAATTAATCTACTCAAAGAATGCGTAAGATTTAACTGAAGAAATTCTTAAGGGCATGAAAGAAAGCCTGAATAAGTGGAGAAGTAGACTGTGGATAGGAAGGAAGACTTAATATTGTCAAGTTGATCTATAAACTTAATGTAGCTATAGTAACATCAAACATTTCTAGACGAAGTTGGTCAAACAGATCTTCACATTTGTATGGAAGGAAAATGACTTATTAATAGCTTATTAAGGGAAAAGAACAGAAAAATGTGGGGATTTCTCCTACTCTCTCTGATGTGAGTTTGGCACTTGAGAGTCAGTTGCTTGGACATTCTACTGAATTATTCTAAGTGACATTCTAGTTCACTGATTTCCAAGTCTGTATCATTTATGAGAAATTTATCTCTTATAGTGAATACAACCTTATTCTCTAAGCATTAATTGGATGTTTGCTTTGTGCCAGGCAATGGGGAAATAAAAGAGGAATAAGTTTTGGATTCAGCTTCCTGGGAGTTGACCCTTTAGGAGGTGAGGCAGAACACAGATGCTACTCAGAAGGTTGGTTCTAGACTACTGGTAGATGAGAGGCAGAGGGGGCAAGAAGGAAGCCGTGAGCAAGAGATTGGAAATGCAGCGTGCTTAAGAAGGAACTCTTACTTTTTAGGGGAGGTCTGTGTTCAAAGTGTACAGAAATGGCACAAAGTGGAAAACGAGCCCAGAGCAAGCTGCCGAGCACTCTGCGACGATGAAAATCCGATGTGGGGAAAGCAGAGTGGCACGTGTGTTCACGTGTGTCTGGTGCTAGCAGCAGGGTGGCGCGAGAGCCACCAGGGAGAAGAGCAGCTTTCCTTCGATCGTTTGGGAGCGGAGTTTATTTACCGATTGCTGGCTCTGCCTTTTTTCTGCCACTCAAATGTTATTGGGAAATGGATTCTCTTGCCAAAAGAGTGTGATTAATACTGCAACCAAGTGTGTGGGCTTAACAACAGATTGATGGTTATATTTTTAAAGGGGCAGCCTGCTCCAGTTTATGTCACCATGTATGTTTCTTGTATCATCCCTAAGTGGAAGAGGCCTCAGTTAGATTTTTGTTCTTTTTCCCAAGGCATTTGTTGTTCACGGCTCCCTCTGTACCCGCCTCTCCCCACCTTGCATTTGTTATTTGACTTTAGAGTGAATATGCAGGAAACGGAAGCCATCACGCCGCATTTTATGTGTGGATAGTACTGTCTGCAGGTGAGGTGGTGACCGCCACTGAACTTCCAGGTGCTCGAGATGAGATGGAAGGTTAGAGACGAAGGTGGTGTGTGTGCCTGAGCTGGGCCTGGGTGGTCCAACTCCTCCTCTTCACAGGCCCTCAGACCCATGGACTCGGGGCCTCTCGGGGGTCAGTGCCAGGCAGATTGGCTCCCTGACCAAGCGCACAAGACACTGGTGCTCAAACCAGATGCTCAGCTTGTTAATTCATAATGACAACTATAACTGTCAGGGAGAGTAAGAGTCTTATTCGTTCATTCATTTATTCAACAAAGATAATTAAGCATTTACTCTATGTTTCAGCTGTGCTAAGGAAATGCAGTGAAGAAAGAAAGGAGGTTGTGGAGGGGGAGGAGCAGTCCAGGAAGAGACAGCAGTGAGGGCAAAGGCCATGGGGTCCACTGCCTCTGACATTCTCACTTCTGTCGGTATCTCAACACCAAAAGCCAGCATGGGTAAGATGGTGCCTGGTGAGCATGGACCCATCAGACAGGAAGGATCCTGGCAGATGGGATCCTTCGGTATCTCCTCTGCCCTCTGCACATGCTCAAGGATGGATGGGAAAGATCACCGGAGTGGTGAGTTTTAGATTGCATGCCTGGGCTCCTCCACTGTGGTTGGGACTCACACTTCCTGATGTCCTCGGGACCCTCTCAAAGCTGAACTCTGTGTCGGCAAGGAGCTCCCTCTTGCACATTTGGGAGGTTTAGCTGAAGTGGGTGTCAGGATGGTGGGTGTTTACAGTGAAGTCTTGCTCCTAACCACCAGGTCCAGGTCCCTTAGACCAGTGGTCGGCAAACTACGGCTCACGAGCCACATGTGGCTCTTTGGCCCCTTGAGTGTGGCTCCTCCACAAAATAACACAGCCTGAGCAAGTCTATTTTGAAGAAGTGGCATTAGAAGAAGTTTAAGTTTTAAAAATTTGGCTCTCAGAAG
Source organism: Antrozous pallidus (assembly GCA_027563665.1). Lineage (NCBI taxonomy): Eukaryota > Metazoa > Chordata > Mammalia > Chiroptera > Vespertilionidae > Antrozous > Antrozous pallidus. The sequence continues at coordinate 75,024,543 of CM050518.1, forward strand.
AAATTTCAATCGTTACATTGTTGATATTTGGCTCTGTGGGCTAATGAGTTTGCCAACCACTGCCCTAGCCCATCAATGATGACAGGGTATGGGAGGCAGTGTGGTATAGTAGGAAAGGACTTGGGCCCTATCACCTCTTCTAGGGTCGAGTGTCTGCCTGTACCACTTCATGGGCTGTGTGCCATTCTCCTGCCTGCTAAAGAGGGTAACTGATAATACCTGTCTTCTTGCTGTTGAAAAGATGAAGTGAGATAGTGCATATAAGTCATTTGGTGCTTCTCTTCAGAATGAGCGTTTTGTGGTGATTGCTGTTATTACTTTGCAGTCATTTTATTCATTGAGAAAAGTTCCACTGAACCTTACCATTCATTGAGTGGAGATGGAATCACAGGGTGGGCTAGGGGCAGACCACAGTGGCTGTGGGAGTCATGCTTGGCGATCTGAACCTCACCCTCAGGCAGGGGGAGTCCAGCCCTTATTTCCCAGGCAGGAGTTGATGTGATCTCATGCGTGGTTTAGAACCAGCACATGGGGCACAGGAAGGAGGCCCAGGAGGCACCGTGGGAGGTGGCTGGGAATCCAGCTGAGGTGCCCAAAGGACCCGAGTGAAGGCTGTGGCTTGAGGAGGAGAGGAAAGGAAGGCATAGTGTGGAGAAATGCTTAGGAGGTGTGCTCATGGAGACTTGTGTGGAGTCGTGGGAGGTGAGGGAGAGAGAGGAAAGGAATCATCCCAGAACCTGTATCTCAAATGACACCACCATGGAGGGAAGGGAGGTGTGTGTGGAGGTGGTGATGGTGGCAGCTTTGGGTTTTTGCCTTCTCTTTGTCTCAAGGAGCAGATAACTCCAGCATCTGGGTTGGTATGTATCCTTTGGGAACTGTTTTTGGGGATCCTAGAAGAACCTTAAGACTATTTCTCTCTCCTCCAATTAAGGACCATATATTTACAGGAAAAGGTCAGATGAAGTCTCCATCAAACTAAAAAGCAGGCTCATTACTGTTCTTTTCTGAAAGTGGTGTGTGTGTGTGTTTCTTTTGGGTTGCATTTAAAAATCAAGGAAAATAAGGTGGCTTCCTGTTAAATATCTTGCACAGTAATCTTTGTTTTAATTTCATGTTGTGCAGAGTTAAGACATGATCTTTCAGGTGAGTCAGAGAATGGCTGCTGGACCCCAGGAATTAGCACTGGACCCCGGCAGTCCCGCGAGAGCTGGGGAGGTGGGGCTTCTCTTGGAAAAATGAAAAGATGTGGCCAGAAGAAAAAGGCATTATCTGCCCACCCAACAAGGGAAAGAATTTAGTTACGCTGTTGTTACCAATAGGTTAAAAAAAACCTCAATTATTATCTTTCCCCATTTACAATAGTGGAAATGATTTTTCCATATTGGAATTAAGGTCCCTAAACATGGATGTTTAGAAACTTACTGAGATGAAATTAAGCCCTGACCAGAGGTCCCTCAAGTCTGCAATGCATGGGCTTCTGGAGTTCTGGTGAGCGAAAACGGCATTTCAATCTTTCGAGCCCAGAAAACTCACGTTTCTCGCTTTGCAAGTGAGCATGAAGCTCTCATTACTGATTCTGCAAAGGACTGTGAAACCCTCACTGTGCGTGCACCTGTTCAGTGAGCGGTTCAGATTCTGCACATTTACTTATTCTTCCACCTCCGGAGACATGCTTTCCATTTCAGATTGGACTTGCTCTCAGGTCTTGCTTGTCCATGAAGATCTAGCCCACAATATGGGTGTAGATGAGTCAGGGGAAGGGCCTAGGTGAGTCAGAGAACAGCGTGCTGGCCAACGTCGGGGTAGATTTATTCTCACGTTACCTTTAAATCGTAGAGTTCAGGTGAAAGGAGAATGATTTTCAGCTGGGCAGCATGTTTCGTCTGGGAGGCTGCGGGCACACCCGCACGGGGATCCCAGCTTCGTCACGGAGATGCAGCAACCCGTGGGACGGAGCCTGACAAATTGTAGCAGCACGGAGCCTGGCGGCGTAATGCATCGCTCCGCGGAAGTGCTGCCAGCCACCCTGCCTTTGCGAGCGCACGCTGCCTTCCAGCCCTTGCTGAGCTCCCAACATCTGGGTGTGCGTCTCCAAGGAAGAGCTCCCTTTCCGGTGCCAGACAGATGGGGAAAGACAGAGCGGGCCATCTCCACCCGAAGCCGTGCCATCCAAAGGTACCTGCTAAAAGATGCCTGTTCTTTCAGCTCCGGGATGCTCAGACTTTGGTGAGGAATCCCACGAGGGCTCCAGTTCTGGAAACTTTCTTTTAATTTGACAGTGGTCTTAGGATGCTCAGACAATCTCCGTTGTTGAGCGCTCAAAGCAGGGCAAAGGCCTGGCGAAAAACAGATTATGTTCATTCAGGGTTACATACATCTTCTGCATCCACGCAGGGTTCTCTCCAGAGGCGATGTGCTGGGAGGGAGACTGAGAAAAAGTGCGGGGAAGGGGCAGCGTGAAATATGTGCTTTCAGAGTTGAGGTCAGCACATCCTTTCTGGAAAGCTTTGGCCTTGTGGGCAGAACCTCAGTGGTGCTGCCTCCACGGCAGGCGAGTGGAAGGAGGAACGCTGCTCTTCTATTTCTTTGGACAGCTTGGTGTTTGACCCGTGAACCCAAACACTTAACTGCTTGATTCTGTGGAAGCTTAGCATGGCACACCCGAGTTAGAAATTCATTAAAAATCTCATTCTACAGGTGGAGAAACTTAAGTTCTAGAACATTCTGAGAGTGACTCCACAGAAGTTGTGGGGGTCGGGGAGTGTGGAGAGAGGACTGCCTTCGTGGTGTCCTGCTGAGGATTGCAGAGGGCTTATTCGCGTTACCTTCTTTTCTGCAGAGTGGAAGAAACCATGGGCATGAGGAAGTCCCCCATATGCAGATTGTGATTGCCAGCAAGTAGAGCCATTGCGTTTCCCCTACTTTCAGGTCTCAGATTGCTGGGACAAAGAAGATATGGTCATAAACAGGCGTTACAAATTTTTGTTTAGTTTTTGCTTTTATTTAGCAGACTTTTAAGTGGATGTTGGCAGAATTTTATTACAAGGATTGGTTAAGTCAATTCTGTGATAAGTTATCTATTGCAGTTCCCAAACCTTTCTTTCATGATCCACCCCCCTTTCTCTTTCTAAAGAATCTTTCAGACACTTACCCCCCTGATTACTTCTCTCCCACAGATTTTAACACCACAGATATACTGTATGTTTAAGAATGAGTATTTTTGTACCCCTGCCTGCAGGTTTGAGAATGCAAGACGCAGAGGAACAGCCCAGAATGGTCTGAGGGCAACATCACCAGGTCCTCATTCTCACTGGGATAAGAAAGAGACACATGCAAACAATCTTGAATAATAGAGGAGATTTTATAATATGGGGAAAATGAGAGAAATGGACATGAAGTGTGATCTGTAGCACAAGAGAGCCATTGTGTAATCTGCATTTTAACAAAAGGACATCTGTGTCCAGAGTAGTTATCCCTAGGTAGCTGAAACTCTTGTTCTCCTTTAGTGTTATTCTGCATTTCTACAATGAGCATGGATATCATTTACAGTTAAGACAACTATTATTCTGCAAAGTGCTGTGTGCTCCTTCCCTTTTCGTGGGGCTGAAAGGACCTTAGTGGGTGGCAAAAAGGCTGCCTGCAGTCTCAGGCTGGAGGCTGTGGCCTTTTTGAACACACAGACGGTCTTTTATTCCTCTTGATGTCTTCAAAGATGTGATCTTACGGCAAGGGACTACACCTGGGCCAGTTTTTGAGCTTGGTAGAAACTTAAAAAAAAAAGTGGGTTTAGGAAGATACAAATTCCAGAATTAAGTACTAATTAAGTTCTTGGACACAAATCACTTCACACATTCCACTTAGAGGATTTGTTTAATTGACTGAGGAAATGGTTTGAAGGGGAAGAGCATTTCTTTTCATTAGTGTTCAAATGAAGTGCAAATTATAGAACTTGGGCTCCATATTTCCTAAAGATAGAAGCTTTAGAGAAAGGCAGAAAAATTAGGAAAGAAACGTGGCTCAAAACAGAAACAATTGCAGTTTGGGTAAAAAAGTTTGGACAATTTTCTACATGGATAATTTGACAGCAGCCAGCTAGTGCTGGGTTGGAAATGACTTTTTCTTTTTTTTCCGGAGCTCAGGTTTGGAGCCGTATTTTATTTGGTGTTGTTTTATTTCATATTCAGCTTGGTTCTTTAATAAAAAATGCCTCTGGGCTAAAGAGACATTGTGAATATGGGAACCATGTGTCAGAGGCCTGCAAACCCACTTTGAGGAATTAGATGTTAAATGAGTCAAGATGGCACCTGCAATTACATGGACTGGGATAAAATTACAGGGGTTATTAATCTGGAGGCTTCGGGGCTTAGGATGACTACTATCCGGTGATTCAGCAACCAATTTCTCCTGCATATTACATCTTCGCACAATTATAGCCAGTGCATAGCTATAATGTCTATAAAGGTCATTATATTAATTTGTTGCAGGGATTATTTCTTGGGTTCTTAATTGCATGAATTTTGCCTCTGAGTCTCAGAAATGTTGGCCAGATTTAATAGTTAGGGTTGGTTTGGTTCACCCCAACTCAATAGAAATAGATGAGTGCCCGCTACATGCCAGACTGTGAGGATACAGAGCTGAGATCAGCCAAGCACTGATCTCACTGAGCTTCCTGTCCAGAGAGCTAGATCAGATGCCCAGATAGGCACAGGCCAGGCCAGGCCAGTATGCATGACACAGGCCGGTGCAAACCCCTGGAGTGTCCCGGCAACTGTTTCAATGGGGCAACAACCCTTCCAGGTCAAGCTGTTTGCTCCCCTGCAGGAAAGGCGCAATTTTCAAGAGGAGCTGGAAAGAGCAGATTTTAAAAATGTGAGTGTTCCTATTTGGGGTTGATTCTCTGCAAGTAGAACCTGGGGTGGGAGCCTGGGTGAAAGTAATTTAATTGAGGTGTCCCCTGAGGCTCTGGTCCTCAAACTCTAGCATACAAAAGCATTACCAGTCTGTTTGTTTCAACGCAAATTGCTGGGCCCCACCGCCAGAGCTTCTGGTTCAGAAAGTCTCCAGTGGAGCTTGAGATTTGCAGATCTAACAGTGCCCGGGAGATGCTGATGTTGGTCTGGGACCAGGCAGTGAGAGCCACTGCTCTAAGGGCATTGGAGGTGGAGGAAGCAGGACTGGAAGGAATAGGAACCAAGCAAGGATGTGGCTCATCTCCAGCTGCAGTCTGACCCCATGGTGGGGATGCAGGGGGTGGGCCTCAGAACATGAATTTCCTCAAACTTGGTACCATCCTGAGACAGTTTTTGGCAGGTCTTTTGTCCTTTGTGTTGATCTTTTGTCCCTTCGTCACCAGGAGCAGGTGGCCCCTGTTAGGTTGAAGGCAGTTCTTTAGAGAAGGGGACACTGTCAGCTGGACAGTGGCCACCTCCTGGTGATGAAGATCTTCTGGGCAGCTCCCCAGCAGCATCCACCACATCTCTCAAGTGTGTGGGACTGGGAATGCATTCTAATATTGCAAGAAACCTCATACACAAAGAAACTAGGCAAGGTCATTGACACACCTGTAGGCCAGATTTGCTCATATGCAGCCTATTGGCTCGTACACTCCCTTCTTGGCTAACGATTTTTTTAAAAAATCTTCTCCAAGGAGGCCTATGCTAGGGCCGGTGGATGTTTTCCAAATAGCGACCTGAAGTTAGCTTAAAGGGTTCGCCATAGCAGCTCACAACGAGCTTGTTCTCCAGAACATTCTCCCTGGAAAGGCAGGATGCTTTTCCATCTGATAATCGATAAATCACAGAAAGGCTCTCCAAAGTCTCCTAGACAGGAGGAGCCATTATGCAGGCTGTCAGACATGACTAACCCATCATCATGGCCTCGGAGAAGCGGAGGGACTCCCAAATCATTGCTGGGGAGCCCATTTCACACCTGAATAGCTCTTATTTAAAAAGTCAGCCGGTACCCATTACAAACTTGCCTTTGCTAAAAGACACCTCACTGCTTCTCCTGAGGCACCTCCCTCACCCCCAACCAAGTTCTGTCCTTGTCAGGCTGAAGATAATTCTTCCTTCTCCATGGTGCTTACCTCTTTAGTTAATATTGTGAAGGGGAGTCAAGGGTGAATAAATAGAAGGTGGTTATATTATTTATTATAGCCTTTTTGGATTCCTCTTACGGTAATAATGGCAAGTAAAATTCATTCTTTTTCTAAGGAATCAATTTGCTCTAATACGCCACTTGTCATCATTTTGAAGTTAATGTAATATCATAGAGGATTTGTTGCTGCAAATAGAAACAGTTACAGCACTGTCCACTCTGCAGCCGTTGATGCCAGAAGGCCCTAGGCAGCGGTAACATCAATATAAAGTACACCAGCTGGGTCGCTGTGTTCTCTGAGGGGTCCTGGGAACACTGGGTGTGCCGCTGTTACAGACATCCTGGACTTTCGGAGTGAGCTCAGCGTGGGACCTGGGCCCTCGTTGAGACTAAATAAGCACTGGGGTTTGCCTGTGCTGCTCTTCCAAGCATGGGGCTGAGGGTCAGAGAAGGGCAGACTCACAGCGTTGGAGTTTATTTCCTTTTTACATGCTAAGCATTGTCCTCACTTATGCTTCGCACGGCCTCGTTATGCATGGCCTCACTTATCTAACTAACAACCTCAGTTTCTCAGAGGAAAAGTCAAGAACAGGAGGTAGAGTTTTAACTCCGCTGTTACCCTTTCACTAGTCTTCATTGTTTTCCTCTTCTTCTTCCTCCATCAGTGCCTCCTCTGTGCTTGTACAGCCTTTGGTGCCACCAACTCTACTCTTCCCATGTCTCCTTTCTCACCTGTGTCCACGACTTCTGCCGAGTTTGTCCCAGTCTTTCCTCCTCTCTTCTCTCATGGCAACAGCACTGCATCACTTCCTCTGGCCTCGATCTTGTTCTGACATCCCAGTCTAACATTACTCGTAACCTCCCCCACTCTCTGCCACATCCCACAGTTCAGATGAAACAGGATAGAGGGGACCTCGGGGATGGAGGGTGGAAAACAAACCAGACAGTGTGGTTGCAGAAGAGGTTAGTGTGATTTAGTTGGAGTACAGAGGAGAGTAGCTAGAAAGAACTCCAGAGAGCAAATGCTGACTCACGGCCCCTGAGAGCTTGAATGGCAGGTTGCTCAAGTCTCTTGAATTGTTTGTCTGCTGTCCTTCGTCAAGCAGAGCCTGGGCTTTCACGCTTTCCTAGTATGGCGAATTCCCACAATGTGTTAGAGAAGCACTTATCATTGGCAGCCTTTCTCGGAGCCTCTGCAGTGATCCTGGGCTAATCTCATTTTAAAAGATGGAAGGAAAGAAGTTCATCGCCTGGAACATACCCTTTAAAAGAGTTGTAATTCACAGAGCTTGCAGGGAAGTGCTCCTGCAGGTGATAGGAAGGCCTCCGGGGACAAATAAAGAAGCGTTGATGGAAGGAAACTGAGCTGAATCCTTCCTGCATGAGCAGGAAGCCATCTGGATGACACAGACTGTGGATGGGGGGGGGGGTGTCTTCGTCCTTGGGCCTCATTCAGGCCCCTCACGTGTGCAGCCTCTGAAGTTTGGGAGGAGAGACTTTGGAAGAGTGAGGGCGCTGCCCAGGATGGGAGGTGTGGATTCCAGAAATCTTTGTCTGAGAGAATACTCTGGCTAGTTGCTGTTTTGAAGGCCCACACTTGGGTGGTGGATATAGGGATATAGCTGTAACTGACACACAGACTTGGGGTGATAGAATCGGGGAGCAGAGTGCCAGTCTTGGCTTTCCTGGCTAGATGTGCAACCTGCAAATAGTTTTGCCACTCTGGACCCCTTCGTTTCCCCATCTGAGATGTCCCCTACTCTGAGCCCCCCATCTGTCTGCCACCATGAGTCTGCTTGAATCTATGAGGCAACACAAGCTGGCTTTGTCTCAGGACCTTCCTGGCTCATGCTATACACACATGGATTTTCCCTTTCAGATAACCTTGTTCACTACTTGTGTGACGTACGTCATCTTGGTTTACAGTGCAGAGACAACATTTCTCTTCTGCATAGCTCTGGGAAATTTCATTTTTCTGTCGATAGATGGTTGGATCAGGTCCTCAAAAGCTGACTAACTGCCTTCTGGGAGACATTCTCTTCTCCTACTGGGTCACATACAACGATGTGGTCACTAAAGCCATGTTTCCTTTTTTCGGGGGGAGGGTGCAAGTGAGAATATGTTCCTACACCCTTTGTTGTCAGATGTGGGCCTGTATTGAGTTCTGCCAGTGGGATGTGGGTGACTGTGGTGAAGTCATTGCCTAACTGCAAGGGATTCTGTGGGTAGGGCGTGGCCCATACATCCCTACCACATAGAACTTTTGTTGTCTTGTCTGCAGAAGACTCTAAAATAGTGCTTCTCAGTCTTCCTAATTTAATACAGTTAAATCTTCCTAATACCGCAACCCACAGGTTGAGAACTGCTAGCAGGGTCGCCTAAGACCATCAGAAAACATAGATATTTACATTATGATTCATAACAGTAGCAAAATTACAGTTACGAAGTAGCAACAAAAGTAATTTTATGGTTGGGGGTCACCACAACATGAGGAACTGTATTAAAAGCTCGCGGCATTAGGAAGGTTGAGAACCACTGCTCTAAAACTATAGGGTTTGCTGCAACTATAGGAGCTTGAGTCCAAATTTATGTTGGACTGTTGCATGCATGCAAAGAAAATGTTTATTGTTTTAAGCTACCAAAGTGTTGCTGTCCTTTGGTATAGCAGTTGGCCAGTGCCGATGAGAGCACTTTCTGGGGCTGGGATGCACAAGGAAAGGGCATGGTTCCTCTCTTAGGAGGTGCCTCCAGTCTAGAGCATGACTCCTCAGGAGCATGGCTTGCAGGCACTTTGGCTGTGGGCAGAAGGATCATCTTTAACAATGAAGACAAGCCACATCAGCATGACAAGAAGGGCAAATGTGAAGACAGGAGAGGATCAGGATAATACATGCTGGCTTCCAGAACCATGTCTGAGTCTAGAAATAACCTCTTCTATTTTCTCAACCAACCACCGGAACTTCCTTGCCTAGTGGATCCTGACACTTCCCAGTTAATCTTTTCTTTGGGAGACAGTGGTAAAAGCTGTACTGAAAACCTCACGATAAGCAGGTGGTGGGTAATTGCAGTATTACCAGAGGCAGCCTGAGACATGTGGGTTCCTGTTTTACATGAGCCAGCTCCTGCCAACTCTTCACTTCTGGAAGACCTACTTGAACTTGATGATGTGGGGAGGGAAGGATGAGATGTCTAGAGACAGTTCAGAGCTCGAAGCAGCAGCTCTCAGGATGACTGATGGTGGCATTTGATCAAGAAACATTGGTCCTGCATTAGCTGGATGTTGGATACTTTAGTTGTGTTTCGATTTGAAATCATCTCGTGGAGGTTTTAAGGGGATAACTCTATAGGAGGAAGGTGTGTGAGGCAAGACAAGCTAACTCTTGAAACAAATCCCTTTAACATTTCATTATTTTAAAACAATAAAAATTTGTTTCCGACACCATATCCATGTGGGTTGATGGAGCAGTTGTATTCCACAGTCATTCAGGACTAAAGATTTTTCCATATTGTGGTTTTGCCATCCTCTGGGTTCATGGAATTCTTTTCATTTAGTTGGTTGATGGGAAAAGAGGGGGTGTAGGTGGTATGGGAGGCCTTTTGGGCAAGGCTTAAGAATTGCCATTGTTGCCGAAACCAGCTTGGCTCAGTGGATAGAGTGTCGGCCTGCGGACTGAAAGGTCCCAGGTTCAATTCCGGTCAAGGGCATGTACCTTGGTTGCGGGCACATCCCCAGTAAGGAATGTGCAGGAGGCAGCTGATTGATGTTTCTCTCTCATCGATATTTCTTACTTTCTATCCCTCTTCCTTCCTCTCTGTAAAAAATCAATAAAATATATTTAAAAGAAGAAAAATAGAATTGCCATTGTTATACCTGTCTACATGCCAATGTCCAGAATTCGGTTACATCGCTGCACCAAAGTGCCTAACTGCAAGGGGTTCTGGGAAATGTGGTCTCACTATGATCCCAGGAAGAATAGAAATGTGGTGGAAGGAACAGGTAAAAGTTTCTGCTCTAGAAGGGAGGTCATTTTAAAGAAAAATTGTTTGGGTCTCTTGAAAAGCTGGTTCACAGGTAAATGCAAGGAAAGCCAAACCGAGAAACAGAACTGTCATGCCCTTAGCAAAGCTTATATCCTGGGGCAGTGGTTGGTAAACACATTAGTCAGCAGAGCCAAATATCAACAGTACAACGACTGAAATTTCTTTTGAGAGCCGAAAACTGACTTCTGCGCATGGGCCACAAAGTTCCAGACGCACTATAGGTGTGCGTCTGCACGTGGTATTTTATGGAAGAGCCACACTCAAGGGGCCAAAGAGCCTCATGTAGCTTGTGGGCCGCAGTTTGCCGACCACTGTCCTGGAGAGTCCAAATGAAACTAAGCTAGGGAATCTTTACTTCCTGAGATCCTGGTACTGTTAGGTCCCAACTCAGGCTGGGGTGGAGTGTAATGCCTGGGGACTTGCAAAGCTTCCTGTTGGGTTAAAGAGTCATATTTCAGTGGCTCCTGTCTAGGTCATAACTGCTTCCTTCTTTCTCTGGAGCCTTTCATATGTCTGTAGTAGGTCCTCAGTTCCCCATTGTGCAATAACAGCACCAAAGGATTTTTGACAAAGAGAGACAGCTCTTCACCTTGAGGTGATCTGTCCCGAGATTGAGAGCATTCTGGGATGAATCAGCATAGCATTTAGCAATGGAAGTTGGCTCTTTGAGAGAAAGTGGGACAAGGATGATCCCTTGCTGAAAGATGGGTTGACTGACACCTTTGCAACTTTGAGCCCGTTGCCACATAGTCCCTTTCACTCATTTCCCATAGAATCACCATGATTGCTCAGTCTTCTGCAACCTCACACTGAGATCTCAAATCTACCAGGAATCTGGACACTTTCTAATCACCTTTGCTTCAGCTCCAGGGAAATTATTTGTAAGCCTGAATGGAACCGAACAGTTTTCTCGGAAGCAATTTTCTGAATCTGGAAGGAGGTGACCAATAAATAGGGAGATGTGCTCACAGATTTCAGCTTTAAAAACCACCCAAACAAGATTGCTGTGCATTTGAAATTTGCCATGCTGCTATGTCTTATCCCTAGAGATAGACACTCTGGAGGAAAAAACTAATGCAAAGGGATTATAGAGTCCAGAATTCTTTTTTTTTCCTGGTTGACCTTATTAGAGAAATTGTACCCTGGATAACAATATAGTGGAAAACTCCCTGTGGACTTACTTAGACTGAAAATCTGATTTCTTGAGAAGAAAATGGTAACTGTCAGCAGTGTTGAAGTTTGCATCAATCTGAGATTCCATGGCCCATCTATAATAATAAAATAATAATATGCTAATTAGACTGGACATCCTTCCGGACGATCTTCCAGATAAAGCCAGGGCTGTGAGGGAAGCTGGGGCTCTGGGTGCCAGAGGGAAGCCTATGCCGCAGCCAGGGGAAGGAAGGCCTACTCTTGCACGAATTTTGTGCATCAGGCCTCTAATATTCATATATAAACATGAATTTTTTAATCTACATCCATTTGGTATTCAGTCTTGATTATCTTTTCCAGCATAATATTAAAATGATTGCATGCTACAAAAGAGCGTGTGTTGGTTTTCAGTGAGAGCTAATGGCAAGGAGCATTTAGCAGTTTGAGATCTACCCTGCAAAGCAGAGAATTGAATCCGTTATTCAGATTATTATTTCTCATTATTATTAATTAACAGTAATAGTAGAAGCTGCTATTTGTTGAAGGCCTACTCTTTTTTCCAGGTGTTTGGCATCTATTATCCCCAGCCCTGACAACAGCCTGAAACCAAAGCTCAGTTGTGTTAAGTTGCTTGCCCCAGGTCACCAGCCAGGGAGAGGCAAAGCAAAATTCCAAGTAAGGGCTGTTGATTCGGAAGGCTTTTCTTTTATTTTTTTCCATAAAAAATATCAACGTGAGTTTCATTTTATAAAATGCACACTTTTAAACTGTATAGTTTGAATTTTGATAAATGTTCACACCCATTTGTATGCACCACCTGGATCAAGGAGTAGAATGTTTTCCTCACCCGGGAATTCCCCTCATGCTCCTTTGTGATCCACCTCTCACCTGCAGCCCCAGACTGCCTGTGACCTGGTTTTGGTCACTATGGATTAGATTTGTCTTTTCTAGAACTTCATGGAAATGGAATCCTGCAATATCTCTCTCATAATCCTCTCCTTTTTTTTGGCATCATGTTTCTATGCTTCACCCATGTCGTTTGATTATCAGTCATTTGTAATTCAAGGCTCCCTTGTCAAGCTCCTCTCCTGTGTATATTAGATGAGAGGTGTTTTTCCTGAGCTTTGGCAACGCCTTCCTGCTGATGGGTGGGACAAAGATTTGGAGACCAGATTTGCAGGTGGGATTTCATGGGATCTGAAAAGACAAGAGGGAGGGGTACCTTGAGTTCTGCTTGCTCAATTGTAAAATGGGGAAGATAGACCTCTTTATGGGTGTATTGTGAGGACTGAAAGAATGCTAACATGTAGAATCTAGAGCAGTGCTGGGCATCTAGTAGGGTGCCCAATAGATCGAGGAGCTACTGTGTTGGAGCTCAAGATGGCAGACACAGTGACAGAGCTGCCTAGAGGCCGGTGCTTGAGTGGGACACATTCTTTTTTTTTTAAATTTTTTTTATTGATTTTTTTGCAGTATAATAGTAGTACATGTTTTCCTTTCCCCCTCCCCCTTATCCTCCCCCCAGCCTCCCCTACCCCCCAGCACATATCCCCAGCTTCCCCCACTCCCCGCCCCAGTGTCTTTCATTCATTGGTTATGTTCATATGCATGCATACAAGTCCTTCAGTTGATCTCCCCCTGCATCTGCCTCCCATCCACCCAAGCCTTCCCCTGTAGCTTGACAGCCTGTTCAAGGCCATCCTGCCTCTATATCAATCACTCTCCCCTGTTTCTTTTCTTCAAAAATATCTTGCCTCTGCATACTAGAAACAAACGTATAAGAACAAAAAATGTTTCAGTCTCAGTTTCAATGTCCAACTGTTCTGAGTCCAAGTTTCAGTGTCAAATAATTCTTTATGTGTATAAGTCAGCAATGGTATCCAGATGGTGGACACATTGTGACAATGCAAGATCCATCCTCTCTGGTTTGGTCCTGTGCTGCCTGCAGACATGCACAGCTGCCGACTGCTAGCATGGCAAGGTGTCGTCAGTGAGTGGGACACATTCTTAACAGATGACATCTGGCAGCCCATCTGGGCTCACCTTCCAGGGAGATTTTGAGCAGTTGAGGGTGACTAGTGTAGTGAAGGACTTAAAGATGCTCATCTGGAATCAGAGAAAGTTTGATGATTAGGACCTCTGAGTTCTGTCTTGTGAGGGAGGTGGGCAGAGATCATCCACCTGGCCTCTTGGGTGAGAGTGTCAGGGACCAGGACTCAGGATTTCAGAACTGGCTGTGCCATTCCACAGTTGAGTGGGTGGTCTGTGGAGGAGAAAGAGTAGGAAGGTTCATTTTGATTTCAGAATTTCATAAACAGACATGGAGCCCTTAGCATAAGCCACATGCTATGGTTGGTACTTTCACTTAATAGTCTCCCTCCTTCCCTCCTTCTCTCCCCCTATCCCGTCCTCCCTCTGTCACCTTTCCCTATAGCTATCTAACTACTAAGCTCTCTAGCTCTCTAGGATCTAGATATTTATATATTATTTCCTAATTTAAAAATTTGAGGTATAATTTAAATACCTAGATCCTAAGTGTGTATGGTCCATTAAGTTTTGACAAGTGCATAAACAGTTGTAAAACCTGCAACCTTACCAACGTACAACACATTTCTGGCCCCCAGAGAGTTCCCTGGGGCCCCTTTGAACTCGTCAAGCGATAATTAACCTGTTTTCTCTCAGGTATGTCTTGTCTGTTCTAGAACCTTGGCTGAGTGCACTCGTACAGTGCGTGCTGCTTTGTGCCTAGCTTTTAGGAGAACGGAGGTTTTTGTTAAGTGTCGGCATGCTGGGTACTGTGCTGGCGGCATTTGTAGATTATTCCGTTGGATCTTCCAGTAACCTTGCAAAGTATGGGTTTTTGCTACAGTATTGCGGACGTGGATGCTGATGTTCAAAGAAATGAAGTAACTGGCCCACTATCACATAAATGAAAAAAGTGGCAGAGCCTGAATTCAAACTGGGATCTGATTACCACACAAGCTTCCCTGTGTCTGGAACACAACACAGTTTTTCTCGGTCTCCGTGTATTACGTCTCACATTATGTCATGTTATATTGCAAACAGCAGCACCTTCTGGAAAGATAAAAAGAACCCAGACCCCAATATGGTAACTGGAGCATGGTGCATTGTGGAGCGCAGTCCCCTTAGGTCAGTGGTAGGCAGACTGCAGCTCTTTGGCCCCTTGAGTGTGGTTCTTCCACAAAATACCACGGCCTGGGCGAGTCTGTTTTGAAGAAGTGGCGTTAGAAGAAGTTTAAGTTTAAAAAAATTTGCTCTCAAAAGAAATTTCAGTCTTTGTACTGTTGATATTTGGCTCTGTTGACTAATGAGTTTGCCAACCACTGCCTTAGTTTATTCCAAATTTACATCTCACCGCTGACTATTTTGTTGTCTTGCATGAACTGTTTGTTACTCAACAACAGATTGTTCACATGACAATACTATTTCAGGGCAAAGCTCTGGGTCCATGGAGTGAGATCTTGTTGATAGTTGGGATCCTGTTGTTCAATGTCACTGTGTGGTTGGGGCAGATTTTCTCTTTTTCTCCCTCCTCCCTTCCCTCCCACCCTCCTCTCCTTCTCTTTCTTCCACCACTTCTTTCTTCCCTCCCTCCTTTCTCTCTTTTTCTCCTTCTCTCTCCCTCCCTTCCTTGCTCTGTATTGCTTTCTCTTGACATCTTTCATGTCTCTTTCTCTTCCCCTTGCTTTTACTCTCACTCACTTATACTTCTGCTCTTTCTTTTCTCTCTGTCACAGTCATTCTATTTCCCAAGAAAAAGCAGCTGGCAGGAATATAAACTGCCGAGAGACATATGTTGCTACGGGAAGTCCATTGGGCCCTCCAGAAGCCCTGATGTTTGGCAGCCACCTGCCACTCCTCCTCTAGCTGTGGGCGCAGGGTAGGGCACGAGATTTCTGCAAAACGTGGACAGCCATTCCTTCCTTCCTTGTTGCTTCCTTCATTTGTTCATGCAACAGATATTTACTGAGTGCCTTCTGTGTACTAGTCTTTGGATTGGGCATTGAGCAGGGAACAGGACAGACTTGGTCTTAGACATTTATGTTCTAGAAGGGAGACAAAAACATAATTGAACCAGCTCCTCAATTCTCTGCAGTTATCATACTCATGTTGCCCAATCACAAGGCCGATTTCCTGACTCAGAACTTCATGGTTTGGGGCCTACGCTAGCCCTTAAATTTTTTTTGAAATCATCACCCAAGGATATGCTTGTATTGATTACTAGAGAGAGAGGAAGGAAGAGAGAGAGAAAAAGAAAAGAGAAGGCAAGGGAAAGGGAGGGGAGGGGAGGGGAGGGAAGGGTAGGGTAAAAAGGAGGAAAGAGAAAGAAAGGGAAGGGAAGGGAAGAGAAAAGACATTGATCATTGCCATTGAGAAATATTGATCATTGCCCTCTGTACACACCCCATCTGGGGACTGAACCCACAAACTACTTTTGGTGCGCAGGATGACACTCTACCCGAGCAGTCGCCAACCTTTCAGACCTCATGAACCTCCAGTGGTCCTTGGACCATTGGTTGGCGACCGCTGCTCTAACCAACTGAGCTACCTGGCCAGAGCCTACACTATCCTGTTTAAAAAAAAAACTTTCTACTTTGAAAGAGTCTAAGGTACACATGATGTTGCAAAAATAGTCTAGAGAGTTCCCTGGGCGTTTATCCAGTTTTCCCAGAGGTAATGTCTTACACACTCACAGTACATGATCAGAACCGGGAACTGACAGTTAACTCATGGGTTCAGCCTTCACCAGCTCTGACAGGCTGCCGTTTCTCCTGCCCTCCTCCTCTCTCCCATCCCCTTTCCCCTCCCCACTTCTTTCTGGTGTACGGTTCTGTGAAATTTTATCAGGTGTAGATTCAAGTGGTCATTCCCACAATCAGGAAGCACCGTGGTTCCATCAGCACCAAGAAATTCCCCAGTGATTCTTACTACGTTACTAGTCACACTCTCCCCCACCTCTAACCCGTGGCAACCACTAAAATGTTCTCCATCAGTATAATTTTATCATTTCGAGAATGCTATATAGCCGAAACCAGTTTGGCTCAGTGGATAGAGCATCAGCCTGCAGACTGAGAGGTCCCGGGTTCAATTCCGGTCAAGGGCATGTACCTTGGTTGTGGGCAAATCCCCAGTAGGAGGTGTGCAGGAGGCAGCTGGTTGATGTTTCTCTCTCATCAGTGTTTCTGATTTTCTATTCCTCTCCCTTCCTCTCTGTAAAAAAATCAATAAAATATATTAAAAAAAAGAATGCTATATAAATGGAATCAGACAGTATGCAACCTTTTTAGATCGGCCCTCCCCTCCCCCAAGAGCCATCAAAGTTGTTGCGTGTATCAATAGTTGGTTTTGTCATCATTCTTGAGATGAAAGGAATCAGGCAAAGGACACTTGAGGAAGAAATTCCTTTGTGACAAGACTCACTTTGTTTGCAAGGCTAACCTTTACGAAGGTTTGCTTTTTTCTCCTTCAGGGTCCTGGAGAAATTAATCCATTTGAATCTGATTAGCAAATTGACATGTTGGTAGAATATTATTTTTAATTATTTAGTTTTTAAGTGTTTTCCCACTGTTGTAACAAAGTTTTTTCATGGACCCTAGGTTTTTCTTTGGGATTTATGTATTTGAGGACCTCCCTTCAACTATAAAATATTTCTTGTATTTGTTAGGTTAATGCTAAGCATTGTAACAAACAAACACACTGTAAAATTTTATCTCTTGTGCCAGTCTCAGACCACGGGCATAGGACTCATCTTAAAAAGGCTTTATTGCTATAGATGGTTTGGCTCAATGGATAGAGTGTTGGCCTGTGGACTGAAGGGTCATGGGTTCAATTCTGGTCAAAGGCATATATGTTGGTTGTAGTCTTGACCCCTGGCCTTGGTTGGGATACATGCAGGAGGCAGCTAATTGATAAATCTCTCTCTCACATCTATGTTTCTGTCTATCTCTCCCCTTCCATTACAATCTCTCTAAAAATTGATGGTAAAATATCATTGGGTGAGGAATAACAAAAAATAAAATAAAGTGCTTTACTCCGTGAGATAATTCAGAGACCTAGGTCTCATCTGTTTTGTACTCTGCTGTCTCTTGGGACCTTGAAGTCCTTTGAATCCAGCCATCAGACAGGGCAGAGCATGGAGGAGAACCAGAGAGCAGGTTTGCATGGCCCATGCCTGGAATTGGGCTTTTCCATCACTTCCATTCCCATTTCCTGGGCTAGAATGCATGCGCTAGGACCCAGTTGTGAGGGGTAGAATGTGAGTGGGTGGAGGGATGGGAAGATGTGGTTCCTGGTGACCACCGAGTCCTAGAGGCAGTGCTACACCATGGGGGAGGGGAACTACAGTTCTTTGGTGACTGGCTGTTTCTGCCTCTGTCTCCCTGAAAGACCCCATTTTATGCTAACAGTATCAATGGCAGAGCAATAGATTGATGGGGACCCAAGAGTTCAAGTTCTAGGTGTGACTCTTGGCATGCAACCAAGGCAAATCATTCCCATTCTCTGTAACTCAGTGTTCTTATACCAATAGTGGGTTAAAATAGATAATACAAAAGGCTCCTCTCTAACATATAATGGTTTTTACTGGGCTCCATTGATCGGTCTCTGACACATTGTAAAAGCTCTCTGAGGTTTCGCCTGAAGGTAGGCTTGGTAAATCTGGGCTGGTTTGTTAGGCCAACCCCACCTTTACCCACTCATCGTTAACCTGGAGGCGAAGGGAAACACAACAAACTCTGTGACCTCACAGCACAACTGCACTTGGAAATGGGAGGGCTTTGACGATTTAGTCAGGAGAGCAGTAAATTCAGCTCCTGATAAATAATTTACTTTGAGGCCCGGGACGCTGGTCTCTTTTCTTGCCTACCTTGCTGCTTGAGAAATAAGACAATTCTGGTCATGCCAGGAAGGAAAGAAAAGTAAAATGTATCTTCTTTGGTGGGTGACTGCCTAGCCTGACCTTCCACTACCATTTCAGAGAAAGCCGAGGATTTCTAGTTTCTAGAGCAATGAGCGGCTCTCATTCCCAGCTGGCCTGCCTCTGCCCCCCCTGGATTGCCAGGGGCGCTACCTGTCAGAGTCAGAAGTCACAAGAAAGACTTAATAATTGTGAAAATTATGCTGATTGATACTGAGTGTGCATTAGGTGAAAGAGGACAAAGAGATAAAGCCAAAATGCCCTTCAACAATTCCCTGGGCCCTTAACTGACAGGACCTGAAGGAGGTCCAGGCACATGTGCGTGTTCCCCAGTCAGGCTTCATTTTGGCCTTTACATTTCCTTTCTTTCATTTTTCCGAAGCTGCTTTTTCGAATGCCCGGGGAGCAGAGCCACTCAGCAGTGCGCTCAGTTCTCTGTTGTCTGGGTTTTTAGGGGTCGATGAAACTTGGATGCTCATTAAGATTACTGAGCCTCATCATTTTTAATGTGAGGCCCAAGGTAATATTTAATGAGGCTGAAAAGTATATTAATAAAATTGCTTGTAGTAATTAGCAGGAAATTATAATGGTATGGTGATGGGGAGGTTTTGGAAATCAGTTAGTAGTGATCAAGACCAATCTGGAATGTCACTGTTTATTTTTAATTTTTTGTGCTTTCAATCATCGGGAACTACACCTTTGCATTTTTATCTTTGAAAAGAAAGTCTTTGATTTGGCTCATGAATATTGCTATTATTTCATGTTATTTTCTTCCCTGAGTATCACAGAGAGTTAGATATAGCTGGGCCTTTAGAATGATTTGTGAACCCCCATAACGCCTCCTAGAGGCAAAAGGGATCTCCGTTATCTTTGCTGTTAATTGCATCTTATCTGAAAAGAGGAGCTGCCAGAGTCCCCGTGGCTTCTCTGAACGTGAGAGAGAACATGAGACATCAGTGGGGGCTCAGCAGCCCAGACAATATAAAGGTAAAACCCCAGAAGCTCACAGATTTGGGAGTTAGATTAATGTCAAGGTCCTTTGCAGCATCTCCAGGTTTAACTCTTCTCTCCTGGTGCCTCTTTTGCTTTACAAGTAGATTTGGAGGTAAAACGTCTAAAATGAACAAGATTCCAGGAAGGCCAGACTTCCCGTTGTTACCTGGTTGGGGCTTGAGCTGGTTTGTTGTGGAGTTTCCTTGTTGTTGCTGCTGTTGTTAGCAGCTCTGGTCTTTTATTTTATTCCTGCTCAGACTGGGGTGGGGAATCTGGGAAAAGCCTTTGAGGGCAGGAACTTCCAATATCTGAGACATTATTTGTTGATAAATAAAACAGGTAGCTAAATTATTGACATATGTGAATTCATTCTCTCTGTCCCTTGCTACCTGTCTTTCTCCAATGCATTTTCACTGGGAGCCTACTCTGTGCAATGTAGGCTGGGTGCTAGTTCCTGGGAATATAGCAGTGAGTAGATACCGCTCCTGTCTTTCAGACGTTCCCCTAGCACTGGCCAGTGCACAGCCCCTAACAGTGTGAGGACATGAAGGTTGTGAAGGTGTTGGACAGCTCAGTGTTGGGAGGAGTGAGAAGGCTTGAACTGTGTGGAAGATGATGTAATATTTCTAGGCAAGAGCAGGCAGGCCTTCCAGGCAGGGGGAAGAGCACAGACAGGCAGTAACAGAAATGTGTTAGAGTATAGGATTCAGGCAACTTCACTTGGCCAGGTGGTCCTGGATCCCCGAGTGTCTGTCATGTGAATGGTGGTGGGTAGTGGGCCTGGGAGAGAGAGAGAGAGAGAGAGAGAGAGAGAGAGAGAGAGAGAGAGAGAGAGAGAGAGAGGGGGAATGTGGGGGAGAGAGTGTGTGTGTGTGTGTGTGTGATGCCACAGGAGTTGCTTTAATGTAGCTGTTGATGGGGATGTGGCTAAAAGGTTTTAATAAGCCAGAGCAGATTTGTGTTAAGATAGTCTGTTCTCGCAGCTGGTGCATGGGGTCGGTTTGAGGGGAAAGCCTCAAAGGACTAAGGAGGAGGGTGTGACACTACAATAAGAACAGTGACCCTGAGGGTAGAATGGAGAGGGTGGGTATGAAACACTGAGGATGGATGGATGCTGGGGTTGAAAAGGGACACAGGAAGATAACTTTCTGGTCAAAGGAGGAAATAGACATAAATGGAATCATATAATACTAGGGGCCCAGTGCACAAATTCATGTACCTTGAAATGTGGGCCACGAGGCTGTGGTGGGCACAGGGGTGGGTCTTGGGCCATCCTCTGTGCCCCTCCCCTGCCCTTCTGCTGCAGTCCCTGGTCCCCTCTCTGCCAGTAGCCCTGCTCCTGCGGCCCCAGTTCCCATGTGCTGATGAGATTAAAAGAGATGAACTGGCAAAATATTTGTGTGTACCAGTCCCACTCCCACCCGCTGATGGCGAGGAGATTAGGGCCGGCGCCAGCAGTGGGTGAGAGTGGGGCCAGTGCCTTCAGTGGGTGTGAGTGGTGGCTGCTGCCCTGATTGTCCCTCAGGAGCAGAGGGAGGTGTTGAAGCCCTCAGGGGCTATTGGGCGGGCAGCCACTGCTCACACCCACTGATGGCGCCGAGCGATCAGGACGGCTGCTGGCTGCCAGCAGCAGGTGTGAGCACCGGGTGAGACCACAGTGTATAGGAGCAAAGAATTTGCAGTAACCACCAGAGGCTGGCCCCATAACAGCGACCAGTGCCCTGCCTTGGTCTGGCAACCCTGCTCATCTGCTCCACCATCCCACTGCAGCCAATGCTACCATGTTATGAACATGCCCCCTGTTGGTCAGCGCATGTCATAGCAACCAGTTCAGTTTTCTGCCATTCAGCCTATTTGCATATTAGCCTTTTATTATATAGAACTAGAGGCCTGATGTATGAAAATTCATGCACTGGAGCAGGGGGGGTCCTTCAGCCTGGCCTGTCCCCTCTTACAGTCCAGGAGCCTCAGGGGCAGGAGGCAACCCAGCAATCAGGGGAAGGTGACGCCCCCATCACACCTCTGCGGCTGCCACTGCTGGCAGTGCAAGCCTTAGCTGGCTGGTTACCTGAGCCTTGGGTGGCCCTTGGCTGCTGGGAAGCTGCCATCAGTGGCTTGCCTGTACCTCGGGCTGGCCCTGGGGAGCTGAGGGGATTAGGGGACTCCATAGGTAGGTGCACGCGCCTGCTGCCCCAGTGGGGCTGAGGGACTGGTCGTTGCCATCTTATGGCTCTGGGCACCACAATCTTTGAAGGGATGATAGTCAATTATCATGTCCCCTCCCTATTGGATGTGAGTGCCACCATCTTTGCGATGGTGTGAGGATCAATTAGCATATTCCCTCTTTATTAGATAAGATGTGGTTGTTTGTGATGGGTCCTTTCTCTTAGTATAATGTTTGAGGTTCATCCATGGTGTAGCATGTATCATTCTTTATGGGGCCAAATAATGTTCCTTCATGTGGGCAATTCACATTTTCATGGTCTGTTCTTTCCTTGGTGGACATTTTGGTTGTTTTCACCTTTGGGCTATTGCAAATAGTGCTGTTTGTGAGCATTTTGTGTACATGCTTTTGCCTGAACACCTGTTTTCAGTTCTTTTTGGGTATATACTTTGGAGTGGAATTGATGGCTCCTATGGTTATTCCTAGAATAGGCAAATCTCTAGTGACAGAGAGTATATTAGTGGTTGTTTAGGGAATTTGGGGGAGACTGGAGGCTCATAGCTAAAGTTCTTCTTGGTGATGATGGTTGCCCATATCTGAAAATATACTAAAAGCCATTGAATTCACTTTAAATTGGTGAATTCTATGGTATGTAAATTATATGTTAATAAGCCGGTTTTTAAAAAACGGAATAGATAGAATGACCTCATCCTATTTGAAGTTCCTCATAGGGCATTAGTGAACTTGTAACAAATACAAATACAAAAACACTCATTCCAGTTCAAAATTATGCATTTATTTGTACACATTTGTTGCACAATAGAATTAAACACTCCATGAGGGCAGGGACCACACCTAGCTTTGTGCTGTCTCTCCAGCTGCTTGCGTGGTGTTGGACAATACTGAATACCCAGTAAACCTCTGCTAAGTCAGTGAATGAATTGCTATTGTAGTCCAGGGACCTTATTATATTCAGCACATAATACTTGTTTTACAGAGTAGCCAGGTTCCCTGGGCTTTGGGCTTAGTAACTGTGTTCTTTTGTTCATTTATGTGGCATTTTGAATCATTACCCCTGTTGTGTTTCTGTTCTTCCTGCCAAATTGACCTCTATAAAGCCAGTGGCTTTCCCTCATGCCAGTGAGGGAGCTGGACTTCCAAAACCAGGCTGTCCACAGGGCCCTGGGATCCCATTGTGTGTGATCTGCTCAACTCATCTCATTATTTTGTTTACCTGAGACCAATGGTCCAAGTATCAAAGGTAATTCCAGGAACTTTTCATTAATTCATATTTACTCTCTAAAATATAAAATGAAAATTAGCTTTAAATGACTAGTTTTTTAAAGGGTTTTCTACATTTTCAAGTAAAAATTTTTTGGGTGATTTTTTGTTCTCCTGGAGGCCTATAGTTCCAACTTAATGAAAAAAGTCATTAGTGAAATAGGATAGACAGATGACATATTTTATTTCTGTGTATATCTATCTATATCTATGAATAGATATTTGTATATTTATCTCTAGATCTGTCAATATATACTTTTCTTTCTTTAGTTTTTTAAAGTTTACTGACTTTTTGAGTAAAATATTGTCTTGGATTATTTTTTTCTAGAGAAATATTGCAGTAACTTAATTAGAAGTAATAAAAAAAACTACATTTAAAACACAGAAACTTGATTTATTAGAAACAATGTGGTAGGTTTTTTTCTTTTTATAGCTCTAAAGTAGATAGAAGGACCATAAGTGACTGAGTTTGGAATAGCTTCCTGGAGCAGGTGGATTCAAGCAGAATTTTAAGAAATTAAGAGAGATGAATTGGCAAAATATTTGTGTGTACTCTTACCACTGAATGATTTCGTTTTTTTTCTTTGTAAAATTAATTTTTTCTTTATTGTTCAGTTTATTAATTACATTGTTTCCCCTTTTTTATCCCCCTATATCTCCCCTCCACCCTGTAGCTATCCCACCCTCCACCCTCACCGCCCCCTCCCCAATGTCCTCTCCCATTGTTGCAAGATTTTTGTCCAATCTCTTGCTGTACTTCCCACAACCCTTTTCTCCCCAAGAATTGTCAGTCCATTCCCTCTCTATGTCCATGTTTCTGTTATATTCACCAGTTTATCTTGTTCATCAGCCTATCAATTCACTTGATTTTTATGTTCATTTGTTGATAGATGTGTATTTGTTGTTCATAATTTATATTTTTACCTTTTTCTTCTTCCTCTTCTTAAAGAATATCTTTCAGCATTTTATATATTACTGGTTTGGTGGTGATGAACTCCTTTAGCTTTTTCTTATCTGCGAAGCACTTTATCTGATCTTCAATTCTGAATGATAGCTTTGCTGGATAGAGTAATCTTGGTTGTAGATTCTTGCTATTGATTATTTTGAATATTTCTTGCCACTCCTGTCTGGCCTGCATCGTTTCTGTTGAGAAATCCGCTGACAATCATATGGGTGCTCCCCTGTAGGTAACCAACTGTTTTTCTCTTGCTGCTTTTAATATTCTCTCTTTGTCTTTTGCTCTTGGCATTTTAATTATGATGTGCCTTGGTGTGGTCCTCTTTAGATTCCTATATTTTGGGGTTCTGTGTACTTCTTGGGCTTTTAAGTCAGTTTCTTTCACCAGGTGGGGGAAGTTTTCAGTCACTATTTCTTCAAGTAGGTTTTCATTAACTTGCTCTCTCTCTTTTTCTGGCACCCCAATAATTCGGATGTTGGCATGCTTGAGGTTGTCCCAGAGGCCCCTTACGCTATCTTCAATTATCTGAATTCTTTTTGTTTCTTGCTTTTCCAGCCGAGTGGATTTTGCTTCTTTGTATTTCAAATCTTTGACTTGGTTCTTGTGGCCCTCTGGACTGCTTTTAGGACTTTGTGTAATATTTTTTATTTCAGTCTGTGTATGCTTGATTTCTAGTTGGTCCTTTTTTTTTATCCGTGAGGGTCTGGTTCGTATCCTCAGAGGTCTTGTTCATTTCCTTGAGGGTCTCATTCATTTCCTTGAGGTTCTCATTCATTTCCTTGTAATTCTCATTCATTTCCTGGTTGGTCTTGTTTATTTTCTGGTAATTCTCATTAAGTTGATTGGCCTTTTGTAGGAGCCTCTGGAAAAGCCTTATAAGCGTGGTTTTGAACTCTATGTCTTGTCGTCTTTTCTCCTCCATTTCTTTCACACCTGATTTCTTTCCACATCTCTGCATGGTGGCTGGTTTATGTGGTAGATATCCTCAAAGGGACAGTGGCTCAGCCTCCCCAGTTACCTGAGGTGGGTACTCTTACTGCAATCCTTTATGGGTTGTATTCAGTATTTTTGAATTTAAACCCAGCTTGTTGTTGTTAGCCCTAGGAGGGTTTGACTTCCAGGCCAATTGGCTGTGAAGGGAGACTATGTTCAGGTTGGATGGGTGGAGTCTCTGAGTTGCGCAGGCAGCCTCAGTCCTATGCGGAGCTCGCGCACGCACAGGTCTCTGTTGGATGGGGATGGCTGCAGACACCTGCAAGAGAAAGCCACTAGTCTCTTCCCCTTGCCAGACAACTCTGCCTTTCCCCAAATGTGCCTGCACACCAAAAGTCTAGTCCAGGGCTGTAAAATAGATGATTTCCGGGACCCGGAGACAAGTTTCCAGGGGGCAAGTCGCGGGTTTGCGCGACCCTTGCGTGGAAACTTCTTTTCTCTGCCTCCGGGTTTCTCGCAGACTAGGAGCCTCTGCCGTGCCCTGCTTCCAGGGTGAGTCCCCCGGACCTCGGACCTCGCCTGGCACTGCGGAATCTTTGCAGTGGGACGTCTCCACGTACCCTGGATCTCGGACCTCGCCTGGCGCTGGGGAGTCCGTGCAGTGGGACGTCTCCGCCCTCCCCGCTGGCGAAATCTGGCCGGGGTTGCTGCTCCAGCCCCAGCCCGCATGCAACCAGGATGGCTCCTAACCTGTTTCCGTCTGAAAGGCTGTGCTCCAGCCGCTCCTGAGTCTCAGTGTCCCGCCTCTACTCCTATTTGTGGAGTTTTCATTCAGCCAGCTTTCTGGCGATTCTGGGTGCTGTCTGTTCTGCTGTTATGTTGTAGTTCTTAAATCGTTGCGCGGGGCAGAACAATAGGTGTTTACCTATGCCGCCATCTTGGTGTTCCTCTCTCAATGATTTTGTTTTGTATATTAAGAATACCTTGATGGCAGTTTAGGTTTCTACAAATATTTTGTTTTTATTACTGATTCTCAGCCGTCATCCACACCTCCCCAGTACAAGAGACCTAAACTAGAGGAAGGAAAGAGCTTTCATTGAGTGTTCAGCATCTTGTCACTTAGCTGGATCTCACTTGATCCTTGGAGCAAACTTGCCGACTGTGCTTTCCACAGGACTCTGTTGAAAATGTCACTCAGTTCAAACTGGAGGTAGCAAGAGAAGGGCAGTATTATTGGTTCATGCATCCACAAAGTCTAAGAGTTTTGACTTGGGTTTCAGGCATTGCTGGATCCAGGAAGTCAAGGAATGTCCGTGAGCTCAGCTCCCCAGCTCTTCTACTCACCAGCCTCCCCTTCCTCACCCAGAAAGTGGGGATCATAAAAGATGGAGAGGATTGGCTGAAATGACCCATGTGAAAAGCTTAGCTTAAAGTTGGTAGCATACCAGTAACTCAGTAAACATTCCTGTTATCTGTAGCCACTGGCTCAGGGAAGTCCATGACTAGCCTGAATTCACACCATCAGATAGTTGGCCAAGCAGGTCCTCGAACCCAGGTCCTCTAGCTCTTGTCTAATTTAGGAGAAAAGAGAGTTAGTAGGCCTCATGAAGCTACCTAAAGCATATTCAGACCCAAAAGAAGGTGCCAGTTTTCCCCAGGAGCATGGGGCTTATTTGTCTGATTTTCCCAGGAAACACTTGGGCAGGAATACATAGGATGTGAGAACAGAAAGCCTCATGTCAGTGGTATAATTCAGAATTTAAACGCAGAGCCAGTCAGTCCTAAGGTGTGACCCTGCTGGCTCCGGTGGGAATTCGGTTTTACAGGAGAAATTCGTTCTCTAAAGCTCTAGGTTTACTTTTGTCTGAGATGTTTGGATGCAAGATGATAATCAGGCTGCAAACTCTGTATTGCCATTTATACTCCTATTTCCAACTTCATGCCTTGTGGGGAATACATTGAAAATATCATTTTTTTAGATATGGAAGCTTGTGTTTTGAAATTTCAAGGTATTCATGTCTGTGTATATGTACCTAATTTTACCAGGCCTTTCATGAAGTCAACAGATCATAAATTAGATTTAGAAATGGACTCTTTCCAAAGAATATGAATCTTTCCTCCTTGCAAGGCAGGGAGGGTCTGTGATTGAGGATTTTGGATGCTACTCCCAACAACCTGCTCTGTGACTGGGACTCTAGGTCTAGGATGTAGGATGCCAAGGGTGACTGGTTCTCTCTGCCCATGTTCCTGGGCTTGAGGGACAGCCTCTGAGGCAGAGCCAGCCACTGAATATTCAGGCCATGTTTCATTCCCTTGTTCAGCCATCACAGATCGCTGTTGATGGCTGCCTGGGACTCTCCCATGGCTGTTTGGAGTCAGGTGCGGGTGTTGAAGGGAACAGTGAGAGGCGGTGTGTTGCCTATGATGGGCGGGTGATGGCCGGGCAGAAGTGAGCAGGTACCTTCATGAAGGTCACTTGCAGAAATATAGCTGTTGGTCAGCATCTCTCTCTCTGCATGTTGTCAGGCACGGGTCAGGGCATCTCGGCATGTCACCATCTTTGTCCCCTTGTTGCCTCTCTGTTGGGGAGCAGAGGGTAAAAATACATTAGGAATTTACCACTGCCAGAAAAATGAAAGTAGGAATGTTCCCCCTACCCCCAGGAGATATTTGGAGAAATGGTGGCTAACATTCCTAGATGCCTCTATGGGCACTGGCAACACCTGCCATTTCTACTTTCTTAGCATCTCTCAAATATCTGCTGTTTCTTCCCCATGGCCATTGCCTGGGGTCAAGCCTGCCCAGACACCTGCCTTCCAGGTAGGCTCCCTGCATCCTCCGTCATCCCCAATCTGAGCTGACGGCCACAGTGATATCTGCAGGCTTCTAAGACTGCTGTGCCTCCTGGCACTCATACCCTTCCCTGGCTCTCTATGACTCATCCTTAGCCTGCTCCAAAGTGTCTTCATGATGGATTTGCTCCTGCCAGTGAGGGCTCCTGCACTACCTGCCCTTCCACTGCTGGTCCAGCTCTCTGTGAGCTTAGGGTTTCCCCAGGCACAGCTCATTCTCTCACGCTACCCCTTCCCACTTTCTTACCCCTGTCCTGCCCCATCCCATCTGCCTAGCCAACTCCCATGAGTTCGTTTCCTCCTGGGAGTGCATCTTCACGTCTCCTCCTCCTGCCTCTGAATTCCCAGATTCTCAGCCATGTTGCTTTTTGAAAACAGTTCACACAGGTGATTACTTGTTTGTTTTGCTCACTGCACACAGTGAGTTCCTTGCAGGAAGGGCACAGTGCCTTAAATTTATCTTTGAACCCTTGAGACAGGAAAAGTGGGTTATGTTCCAATTCCACTTCCATCTGTGTGTGTTGGGTAATTTGGTTATCCTTTCTTAGCAGTCCTGCAATAGAGACAAAACAGCCACTGTTTTATGGAGTTACTATAGGTATTAATTCTTATAGAATTATACCTGGCACAGAATAAGTGAACTAAGTAAATGTTAGATAATGCCATCATCATCATCATCATCATTATCATTATCATCACCATCACCCTCATCATCATCATTGCTAGTTTCTGGATGATGCTAGATACTTAATAAACTCTTATTGAATAGAAGGACTAAATGGACGAGTGAAATGAATCATTTTGTTGAGTTCCAACTTCATCTGAAATGGAGTTAATAAAAGAACCTTAATTTTTCTCTTAAAGTTCTCTTCTGAACTTTATTTTCCCTTCCCCCAAAAGTGACAGATTCTCAGACGTTAGCAAAAACACTTCAATTGCTTAAGCTACCCAAGAATGCTTGGAAGAGAGCCGTTTTGTCCAAGAAGCTCATAGCTAATGTCTGGATTCACCTCCCTGCTGGTTGAGTGACACTCCATTTTCCCTTCTAAAAAGAACTAAATGGCCTATATTTCTTTTTTAAATTAAAGCAAATGAAAATGAATTTCACAACTCCCTTGGAGATGCCTGGAGACACACTGGGACCTCAAATAAAAAAGTTGGGGATTACCAAGCTTAAGCACAGCACTCTGGGTTGCCAAGAAAGATGAGACGTGGGAAGCATCCTGTGTGGAGGAGGAATGGCATAGAGAATCAAGAAAAACAGCTCGATGGTGAGGCACCCATAGGGGTGACAAGGGAGC
Organism: Antrozous pallidus; assembly: GCA_027563665.1. NCBI lineage: Eukaryota > Metazoa > Chordata > Mammalia > Chiroptera > Vespertilionidae > Antrozous > Antrozous pallidus. The sequence goes on from CM050518.1 coordinate 75,053,254, forward strand.
AGAATGGGGAGGGAGTGCCAGGTTGAAAAGAAACTGTTGAGTGACTGATCTTTAACTTTGATGAAAAAGAGCAAAACCAGTTCGAACCATGCTGAATAATTGCCCAAGAATTATTCCTGGCCGCCCTATAAATGATTCCTCGCTATGCAGAAGTATTGAAAGCAGAAGGGAAATGATTGTTTTGAGCTCGGAGATTTCTCAGCTCTCTGACTTTGCTAACGAGATTTCAGCCCATTATCCTTGTCTCACTGTGAGCCTTCGTCAATAGCGGAATTTGTATCTCCTGAGGGATTGTCTACTGAGTTCATTTCGGTTTAACAAGTGTTTATTGAAGTCCTGGGGTGTGTCTCTGGCTGGGATTGGATCCATGCAGCATGCCAAGGTTGTGAGAACTGGTTCCTTGGGCGGGAGGGGATTCCTGGAGAGATGAGGGGGAACCATTGGAGAATCGCCTGAGCCATTCTCTCCCAGGGATGAATAGCCTTTTTAGACCTTCTTTCTGGTGGGATGGGAGAAGCAGATCAACTGGTCTGGGCCCCTGAGTGCTCCTTCCCATGTTCCCACCACCCCAGCCTTCTTTGTTGTGAACTATAGTATAACACACATCATGACACCCGTTGGCTCTGCATTGCACCTGGAATAAACTCCAAACTCATGAGCGTGGCCCAAGAGACCCAGTATGACTTGGCTTCTACCAACCTCCAATCCCTGCTCTCTGCCACTCCTGGGCCTTTGCATGCACTTTCCCTCTCTCTGGAACACCCACCCCGGAATTCTGCATGGCATGGTGCTCCTGAGTTCCCAGGGTTTAGCTTAGATGACACCTCTTAGCCACAGAATCTAGGTTTGCCTCTTTTGCTCTCTGTCCCCTGTACTCGCTCTCTGTCATCTGCAATTGCTACTTGTGATTACTATTTGTTTTCTTATTCTTATCTTTCTTCTCCCATGAGATTGTGAGCTCAAGAGGGTAGGGCCTTCCTTTGTCTTGACCTGCCATACAGTAGGTGCTTGATATACTGTACCTGACCTGGCTACAGTGTATTACAAATAGCACTAATGAAATAAGAAGAAGGAGGGAATTTTAGGAACAAGAGGTATTGTGGAAGAAGTGCTACCTCACGAGACCTGGACCAAATCCTCTGGCCCTTTGGGACCTGGGTTGCCTTGTGTTCAAAAGAAATTATGCTCAAGGATCCTCCCTCCTGGCTCTCAAAATTCATGAAGTGTAAAAGCTCCGAGACAATTCAGCTTATTGATTGACAGCTCTTTGGCCCAAGCCTGCCCCAGAAATGTTTTCATGAAGAGGCATTGCTCACGGCCTGCCTGTCTCACATTTGACATCTTCAGGCTTAATTTGAGGCTGTTACCCCTTAAGTAGTCACACACCAGACACCAAATAACCTTGGCACGCATGCTGGGATAGGAGAGTGGAATAACAAGTTGATTTTAGATAGTTAAACGCCCAAGGCCCTGCACCGCGGTTGTTTGCTTCCTTGTTTTAACAAGTTAAGTGCATTCAGTATGAGATTTTAAAATGTGCTCAATAGCATTTTATTGAGTTGTCGACACTGGCTTGGAAGCGGTGGGAGGTACTGGTGAAAAAGGCTCCCTACCACTTGGAGTGATTGTTAAGAGCAGCCAACCAAGTTTTTGACACTCCTCGCTGCATTTAATTCTCCCGCCAACTTGCTGGGGGCGGTGCCTCAGCATCGGAGGTGTACAGGCGGCCAGGTGGGTGGAGAGAGGCACTTCCCTTGCAAGGCCACATGCCTGTGGTCCCAGTGCCGACACTCTTGCTAGATGGGGGTCTGCTCCTGAGGAACTGAGTGATGGATGGTAGTAGGAACAACATGCGAGAGAGAATTGGCAGCTGTACAGCCCTCTTTGCAGTGATAACCACAGCCGTCCCAGGCCAGTCTCATTGACAGGTCCTGCCTGCAGGGACCACCTTGTCCCCGAAGTCTGCAGGTGGTCACCTGATCTGCTGCCCTCCAGGCAGCCCTGCTTCCTCCTAGCCCCTGCCTACCTGTGCTGGAATCCCTGGACGGATTTGCTTTCTGATCTCCTGCCAAGACCAGAGACTCTGCTGGGTCCTGGACTCTGCTTCTGCCTAGGCCTGGCACACTCTGACTCTGGCCCTGGGCTCCTGCTGCTCTCTGGGATCGTGCTGCCACCCCCGTGGGCCACCCCAGCCACAGTGGTGTCATCTCTTAGACATTCCTGTTGGCTATCCATTCAAAAGGCCCCTAAGATTCCCTCAGCGCAGCAGCAGAAGAGCCTTGACTTGTGCGCATGAGCCATTCCCGGCAGAGATATTAGGGAGGAAGCAGGAGAGAAGACTCACGGGCCCTGAAATTTGAGAAGCCTGAGCCTGACACATCACACTCTCTTCCCAGACCTGTGACTTGAAAGCACTTTATAAAAAGCACTTTTAACATTCTTTGTGTTATTTGGGCTGCTAACTCACTGGGTGACCCTGAGAAGGTCATGTCCCTGCCCTGGTCTAAGCTAACCCATTTAGTAAGTGGGAAAGCTGAACTGGATAATTTCTCAAGTCAGTGGTCTGTTCTTTGGCTGCCTGTGAACTTTGACACACTCTCATGTGAAGGGACCTAGTGGTGAGGGTCATGAACTGTTGAAGCAGGGTATGAGTGCCAGGTGTGCAAGCTCTGTGGCCTTGGGTGAGCCAGCTAAGCTTGCTGAGTCCCCATTTCTCCATATTTAGGGGAGGGTCAACCCTAGAACCTCCCTCAGAGGTTATCTGTGAGGATTGACTAGGATAATCTAGGCAAAGTGGTTAGCCTGTGTCTGGGACACAATAAAATCTGATTAAATGTTAGCTGTTACATATTCCTTCTCTTCCCTTCTTGCCCTACTTCCTGGCCTTCGTCTCTTTCTCTTGCCTTTCACTCCTCCATCTTGAGCTTTGTAGATGGACAGTAATCAACTCATCCAACAGCTCTCCGGTTGCCTCCCAAGGGCTGAAGGGAGGTGTCCATTGCTGGCCTCGGGGACATCTGCCGAACACTGTGCACCTGCAGTCAGCACCAACCCTGGACGTGCCTGGCAGTTGGCAGACTGGGCTCTGGCTGAAGAAGGCTCACCTGTGATCAGGACCGGAGTTCTAGAGGTTAGAGATACAGGGTTTATCACGTCTAGCACCTCCAGAATAATGTGATTCTGTGGGCATAAGGGCCACTGCCCAGTAGGCCTGGCCTCAGAGTACTTAGCATTGGGTGTTGTATTCATTTGCTAAAGCACCACACGGAATAACAGAAGCTTACTGTCTTATGATTCTGAAGTCTGGATGTCCATGATGGAGCTATTAGTAGAGCCATGGTCCTTTTGCAGACCCCTTGGGAGGATCTGTGCTCCCTCTGAGCATGCTGTGGTTGGTGGGCACCTGTTGACATTCCTTGGCTTGTAGAAGCATCACCTGATCTCTGCTGTCTTGTTCACTTGGTATCCCTCCCATGCACGTATGTGTCTCTGACCAGGTTCCCCTTTTATATAGCCACCCGTCGTATTGGCTTAGGGCCCACTCTCATGACCTCATTTTACTTTCATTTCTCGGAAAAGGCCTTCTATCTTCAAATAAGTCCATGTTCTAAAGTATTAGGGGTTAGGACTCCAACATATCTCTTTTGGGTGACATATTCAATCCCTAACAGTGATCCGTGGTTCCACATATATGAATAGTAACATCATTGGGGTTCAGGCGAGATAGGGGGAGAGAACAGCAAAGAGTAGGCATAAGGCTCTCCATTTAGATGATCTGACAGGCTACAGCTCAGATCAGAAGGAGGAAGGAGAGGCTTGGACACTGGGGCTTGGGTTATGTGAGCTATGGGAGGTCTGGGAGGCTGGAAGGGAGTCTGGGAGGAGTGGACAGATGAGCAGGTGAGTGGAAGAAGACCCGTCCCACTGCCTTGGCCATTATTGGACTTGGCTGAGAAGACAAGCAGATTTAGCTCTCGGTTCTGAGGCGGTCAGGGGTTACAGAACTGCGGTGTGTGAAAGATTCTAAGATCACCAAGAAGGGTTGTTCCTGTGGGGGAGAGTTGTGGGCCCGGAGCACTATTACACAAATGAGGCTGCTTCCTCCCGCAGCCTGGGGCCTGCTGTCCCTGGCACCCATTTTTCATTTCCAAGGCAAAGCCGACTGTTGGCTCTGGGCAGGACAGGTTTGGCTGTAGGAGATGATGTGTGGTATCTAAGTGTGCTGCCTGGTTCGTAAATTATCCCTCCCGTCACTGGACGATGAGACATTTTAAACCGCCGCCTGCGGGCTTGTGCCTCTGCATTCCGAGTTCGCCCCGGGAGTTGACCTTGAATGAGCAGGCGGCGTGCCCACTCTGTCAGGGCTGTGGTCGCTCACGGGTCTTGAGCAGTGACTCTGCCTAGGGAGTAGAAGGGAGGAAACTAGCCCCTAATGAGCCCCTAATGTGGGCCTTGGACACGTTTTGTTCCATTTACTCCTTACCACAGTCCTATGGGGCAACTGTTACACAAATAAGGAAACTGAGACTGAGGGAGGTTAAAGGATTTGCCGGAGGCAAGACTTGGAATGACAGACCTAGAATTTGAACTTAGGCATGACGGACTGAAAAAAAAAATCTGTTCTCTCTCCAGGGATTAACAAATATTTGGACCAGGGCTTGGCAATCCTTTTTCGTAAAGGGCCAGGTAATAAATATTTTCCGCTTCTCTTTCTGTCAGCATGAAAGCAGCCATTGATAATATGTAAGCACATAAGCCAAGCTGTGTTCCAGTAACACTTTATTTATAAAAATGGCCAGTGGGCCAGACTTAGCCTGCGGGCTGCGGGTGGATGAGCCTGGCTCTGGCGTAGCTGCCATGACAGCCCTGTGGCACGTTCGCTACAGCCATCCCTCCTGGGTGACCAGGCTCTTCCAGTTGCTCTCCCACAGCTGGACGTCGCTGCTTTTGGAGAAACCGGGGAGACTTGATCCTCTGGTCTGAACAAGAGGCGTGTGAGATAGATAGGTGGTACTACGTGAGAAAGATGGGGTTAAATTAGCATAATTTCCTGCTGTCTGGTCACCTTTCACACATTTGGAAAAATCAAGTCTCACGTTAATCATAGCAACGTTTAAGAACATTCTACTTTAAAAGAAAACTTGTGTTCACACGGGCATCACATGAGGAGACAGTACAGCAAGTATGTCAAACCCGCAGCCAGCGGGCCACATGCCTCTTTTCTGCGTAGCACCCACCCCCGATGCGAGTTTGACATGCTTGCAGCGCAGCATAGTGTGGCAGAATAGAGCTCTGTCATCAGAAAGATCTGGGTTCAAATCCTAGGTTGCCAGCTCACTACCAGCCACATGGCCCTGAGCAGGTCATGTAAGTTCTGAGCCTGTGTGTGCGCTTTATACCAGTAGTCTGGTGGCTGGCATACTGTGAGCAGCCAAGAAGTACTAGTGATGATTGTTTTGTGTGTTCTAGGAAGAAATCTATTGTTTCAGAAGCGTGTATTGTGAAAAATCTTCTCTCCTTCCTCTCAGTTCTGTTTCCTGATGCTAATCATCATTGGCCTTTTGGGGGTTTCTCTCGGGCATTTTCTTCATTGATTCTCATCACTCATCCTTCTACATGGTGCTGAGCAGAGTGTGACAGAGCTGGGAACACCCATGCTCCCTTCCCAGCACTGTTTGTCACAGTCTGTTTGGCCTTGTTATTGCATAGATGAAAAACTGTTTGTTATTAGTGAGGTAGGAAATAGTCTTCAATGTCTATTTATTTCCACATTTTCCCTTCCTGTGCCTTAGCTCCTTATACCCTTCCCACGTTTTCTTTCAGGTGGTTTTCTTCTTTTTCATTTGAAACTGATCCATGGATATCGTACAGTGACATTATGTTTTTCTCAGGTCATTTCTTTTTACCTGAGTTTTTTTTTTAATTGTTTGCTTTCTTAATTTTATGTGGTGAAATTTATCAGTATTTTGTTGCATTTTGTTTTCATGTCATCATCAGAAAGGCTTTCCTTACTTTCATCAAAGATATTTTCTCCCCTACCTCCCTCAACTTGGTATCTTTATAGTTGCTTCTTTCTTTTTTTAAAAAAATTTAAATCTTTAAAATATCAAAGGTCCTTATTTTGACATAAAGGGTAAGGTAGAGAACTTGATTGTTATTTTATTCCAAGACAACAGCTAGTTATCTCAATATCTTTTATTGAATAATCTTTATGTTGCCTACTTATAGGAAATGCAACCTGAATAAGATTTCCATGCATTTTAGGGTCTAATTAGCTTCTGTTTATTTATATTTCTAGTCATATAGTGGTACCAACTTGCTTTATTACTGCAGCTATGACATGTTTTAATATCAGAGAGGATTATGCCCCAAATATTTTAAAAGTTCAAGTTGCCCATTTTTGCATGTCTATTCTTTTGGAAAAATTTTAGAATGATTTTGTCAAATGCTCCCCAAAGGATCATGTTTGGTTTTGTTTTGCTCTGCATTGGATTTATAGATTAATTTAGAGACCACAGACATCTTTACAACATTAGTCCTCTCATCTAGCACAAGATAAGTTTTGCCATTTACTCAAGTCTCTTGTGTTACGGCCTCAGTGGGGTTTCACAGTTCCATCTTTTAGGTATTGCACATTTCTGGTTTATTTCTACATCTTTCTTTTTATATGGGATAAATGTTTCTATTATGTTTTCTGATTGGCTATTGCTGCTATAAAAAGATGTGGGTTTTAAGCATATATTTTATATCTGGCTTCTATACTAAAAATCTCTTCTCCGTTCTAATAATGTTCAGTTATGCCCTTGGGTTTTAAGGTAGACAATAATATCATCTACAAATAATGACACTTCTATCTTCTCCCTTTTAATATGTATTCATTCTTATTTATAGTTTTTTCTTGTGCTAGAAATTCCAGAATGAGGTGAAATAATAGTGAGAATAGAATATATCCCCCCTTCCCCCGCCCGATTCGTTTACAACACTTCCAGAATTTTATTAAGTACAATGACTGGTTTTTTAGATAAATGTTCTTTATCATTTTAAAGAATCAGCATTCTATTACTGAGTTGGTATTTTTTCACATCAGAAATAAATGAGATCATCTGTATCTTTTACCCCATTGACATATTATTTTTATACATTGTAAACTGAACTTTCAAATATGCAACCATTATTGTAATTAATTTCAATTGGTTATGGTTCCTTATTAAAGGAATGGTTTATTTTTCCTTTAATACAGGACTGGATTTGATTTGCTAGTATTTTATACAGCTTCATGATCCCTTATCTGAAATCCTCTGGTTGGAATGTGTTTGCAATTCTTATTTTATTAGATTTTAAGAAGGTAATCTGATGCATATACTGTGATTGTTACGTAATCACCCTAGTGGAGTCTGAGCAAGTGCCCCCCTTATCAGACACATTAATATTTATGTGGACGACATAAGAATGCAAAGTTAAGTCAGATAAATAAATTCTAAAAATAGTCTCAGACCAGGTGTGGCTGCCAATCACATTGAGGTCAGGTTCGCTGCTGTCTTCGGATGGGCTCCCTCGCTAGCAGCAGACCCTGAGACAAGGGCTCACGTGAGGATAATTGATTAGAAAGTATTGGCAGAAAAAACGGATGGATACGTTGATACGTGTGACCTGGAAGGGAAAGAAGGAAACCAGTGGAGATCCAGGGAGGGTGACCCTGGCTCCACCGGAACAGGAGGCAGAGTGTGGGCGCCCCAGAACTCAGGCATCAGTGCGCTGGCAAGGAACAAAGGCCCCTGCGCCCAGCGAGTTAAAAAACAGGTTTTGGCGACTTTTCACTGTGAGAATTCTGGATGAGAGGTTCCACCTGTATTGACTGTGGCCCTTTCATCAAGTAGTTCTCAACCTGCCTGATGCTGCGACCCTTTGTACCGCGGTGGGCCCCAGCCATAAAATCATTCTCGTTGCTACTTCATAACTGTCATTGTGCTACTGTTAATGAATTGTAATATAGAGACTAAGACCATCGGAAAACACAGATATTTACATTACGATTCATTAACAGTAGCAAAATGACAGTTATGAAGCAGCAACGAAAACGATTTTATGGTTGGGGCCCACCACCGCGTGAGGAGCTGTATGAAAGGGTGGCGGCATCAGGCAGACTGGGAACCACTGACTTCCAGCACGAAGTGAAGCTGTTTGTCACACTCCAGACAGGGTTTTCCTGGCAGCTTTGCATGGGAGCTTGTCCCCCTTTCTCTGGACTGTGCTGGAGTTTGTGGAGCATCAGAATCAGCAGTTCCCTGAGGTTTCCAGAAAAAGCCTGTGAAGCCAGCCATCACAGCACTCAGTTTGTGGAGGTAAATTTTCGACAAACATTTGAGTTTTAAAATAAGGGTAGTGATTTAGTGAAACGTCTCTTCCTGAGGAAATAGTGCCTTTCATTAACAGAATCATTGCTAATAAAATTTGCATGTTTTCATAAGACACCGTAAGTGCAATTTCTTCTCTTTTCTCCTTTACAGTGAGTTAAGTTAAAGCAAAGATTTTGTCTAATTCATTGTTGTGTCACCAATTTCTGACACTTAATAAGTGCTCAGTGAATATTTGCTGAATGCAAGAATAAATGAATGTGGTGTATTCACGTTCTCAATGACTAATTTTGCCTGTTTATCTTTTTTCCTTTTGCCAAAGCTTTATCCATATTAGAGGCTTTTGAAAAGAACCATATATAACATTTATCAATTCTATCATTGAAGATTATTCTAATTCATTTGATATTTCTTTTAGCTTATTAATTCATTACTGATTCTTTTTTAAAACTTTTAAGTTGATTGCCCAGTTCATTTATTTTCATTCTAACTCAATAGAAAAATTCAAGGTATGCATTTACATTTGAATACAGCTTTGGGTTTATCACGAAATGGTAATTATTTCTTTTCTATTTTTCTAATTAGTCTATAAATTTACTTCCTCTTTAATGCAATAGGTGAATAAATTAAAGTTTTTGAGGGGTTGAGCTTTTAAATATTTTATCTCTCAAATTTTATGGCATTGTAATCATAGAGTAATACCTGTATGATTTAATCTTGGGGACTTATTTTTGCTTAGTTTTCATAAATTCTTAAAAGTAAAATTAGTTTTCCTTTTCTTTTATCCCCACAACACTTTATGAGAAATTGGAGAAGAGTTATTCCTCCTACCAAAATTGAGTAGTATGGGTTAGGTGGCATTTATTTAGTTATTACATATGAGGTCTTTTTTTAAAAAAAAATCTCCTTTTTTGGGGAAAGAAAATATAAAAATAAAGTAACATGTGACCCACCTGACCAACTCATTCAATTTTATAATACAGGTTATAGCCTAAAATACAATAATGTCATTTGTTCCTTTGCTGACTCTAAAGGAAACATTGCAGTACGTATTTCCTCAGGCCCCATTTCCCTGTGTTCCGGGGGAGTTGGCCCCTCAGCGGATGTTGGGACAGACTCACTGGGACCCAGAGGAAGGGGAACACTGGTGTGGAATTGCTGGTCCAGAGGTAGTGCCCGCCCACGTTTGCAGCACCGGCCAGGCCTTGTCCATCAGCTCCCAGACATGAGCACGGAGATCTCTCCTTTATGTTATGATGATGCCACGTGCATTTTCAATAAATATGCCTTGTCTGGAATTTCCCTCACCGGGCGGCCTGCTGTGAGTGTGGAAGAGAAAAAGTTCACACAGGAGAGCAATTGGCCTTGTTCAGTGAACTCCAGATTCTGTTTTCTTAAACTGTTATGAGCTTCTTGGCCCTTCATCATAGGGCTTCAACATCCAGGCACACCAAGGCCCTATCAGCTTGGCAGTTATCTTCAGTCCTCTGGTTCTGGCACACGGATTTCTTCCGCCTTCCTAGGGGCGTGGAGCACCTACGGTGTTAAAAGAGGCAAAAGCAAGTATGAACCAGACAGGACTCTTGTCTTGTAAAACAGGGGCCAGAGCATTACAGCCTGATGGCCAAACCCAGCCGTGGCCGGCCGGAGCCTGCTTCACACCTGTTGCTGTAAATAGAAACAGTGGCACACAGCCACACCCATTCTTTTGTGCGTTGTCTGTATCTTTTGTGCTGCAGTGATAGAGTGGAACAGTTGCCCCAGAGACCATATGGCCCACAAACTCTAAAATAATTACTGTCTGCTGCTTTAGAAACAGTTTGCTGACCCCTAACATAGGAAGTCAAGGTCAGTGAGGAAAGATAACCAGACTCCTAGGCACGCTAACAGACCTGCAGTTCCAGTGTTGTTGGTGAGGGCTGGGCCCATTTTCTGGGAGGTTCTTTTCGGAGGCAGGTGTTCTCTCTGCCTCCTGAGTGCTGCTCACAGGCCGGCAGCCCACCAGAACAGCCTGTTTCCGGGGTGGCCAGCAGGGGGGCAGGGCCATGCCCGGGAGTCTGGTCTCACTTCCCAGGAGCCTCAGGCCTGGAATTGGGTGCCCAAGTCCAGCCAACCAGAGAATGGCACTTCGCTCTCCTCGGCCTCTGTGAATATTTGCAAAGAGCACAGGGAAAGTGCTGTTCCGTGTGTGTAAACAGTGAAAGCCTTCCAGGCCCATGGCGGCCGGCGTCGAGCCGGTGGCAGCTTTGTGTGCCCTTCTCTGACCCTTACAGGATCTCTGCCAACACACCCTGCCCTGTACCGCCACTGAGCCTCCTCCGGCTGCAGTGAGGGCATGTGGGCTGGTGAGTGACCAGCCCTCTCTCTCCTTCCTCCTCACCCTCTTCTTTGGCTATGGTAGTGGGTCTGGATGCCTCTTACAGCTGGATGACCTTGAACAGTAACACTGGAAATAAGGGTAATAAAAGTAATGCTGAGCGTAATTATTATGAGTAGCCATTATTCATTGAGACTTAGTGTTACGTCGCCTACGTCAGAGGCTGGCTGCAGGCCAGATCCCGCCCGTTGCCCATTTTGTATATTAGGTTTTAGTGGCGCACAGCCACGTTTTGCCTGTGGTGCTTTTGCACTGTCAGGGCCCAGTTGAGTAGTTACAGTAGAGGCCCTGGACCCCGCAAACACTGCCAGATAAGGTCAGGCCCCTGCGAACATTATCTTATCTAATCCTCCCACCCTCTCTGTGAGGTAGCACTGCCATCCGCCCATCTTACAGATAGGAAAATAAGCTCAGAGGTTAAATGGCTTGCCCACATAGCAGAACCAGAGTCCTTCTCTGGACACTGAGGATAAGACTTTTTTCTCCTCCTTTCCAGGTTGCTCAGAACTGCGGGTGTGGGGGTGCTCGGAGTGGATTGGCAAGGGCAGAGGGCAGCAGAGGCAGATCTCAAGATGGTCTGTGTCCCTGGGGTCGGGGACAGCTCACAAAGCCTGGCCTGAATCGCAGCCTCCCTCTTCTAGCCAGTGAGGCTGGGCATGTTTCCCATCCTGTGAGCCTCAGGTTCATCCTTTTTACATGGGGAGGAAGGATGAAAGCTGTCTTCCCTTTCACTGCCCTGCAGATACAGGGAGAGGTTAATCCTTCACACAAACATGTGCCCTGGATCCTCCCTGCTGAGTCACAGGGCTGTGGCACCAAGGAGGTGGCAAAGGTGGGTGGGGCCGAGGTTGAGGCCCAGGGTCTGCCTTTCCTATCCTGGTCTTTATGATGAGAGGCCCTTGTATCGTGCCCAAGGACCAACAGGCCAGGTGGTGCCCTCTGTGTACTTGTTCTGACACCTGGCCCTCCCTCCACCAGGGAACACTCCTGAGAGCAGGAGGGGAATCCAGATGCTTGCCCTCCCTCTGCCTCCCTGCTGTCTGCTGCATCTGCTGAGCTCCTTGTAGATTTGGGGGTAAAATTACCTTATTAATCTTTCTTTTGTAAATACCACTGTGAAAGAAGGGGATTTTGCATTCACTCATCTTTTCATTATTATGGTAATAGCTTTCAATTTATAAGTAATTAATGTGGCTCCTTTCTACACTGGCCTTTCTGATGAGCGGCCTGGGAGGAATCCAGGAGTGGTGGGAGCTGGTATAAGGATGCTGGAGTCATTCTCTGTGGCAGCTTCCGGCCCGATCTTGCAGTGCCCTCGATGGTGGGTCCTGATGGTGTAGAGACCTCTTCCCGCCCTCTGCAGGCTGGGGCTCAGGAGGAGATTGGCACCAAAGGGAGGAGACAGCCAGAGCAGGGAAGCTTCCAGAGGCCTTTGTGAGGACAAGAGAAAGCCCTGGAAATGGTCCAAAGGGAAAAGGGAAAGCTTAAGGGGCTTGTCTTCCAATTGAATGCCACATGGACCTGGACTGGCTCGCTGAGTCCCCAGTGAGAGACCCAAGAGAAATGGGCAGTGGTTACCAGAGGCACATGTGGTGCAATGTGAGCAATGCGTCCACTGCTATGACACCCGCAGGAGCCTGAAAACAGGGCTGTTTCCTTGCGAGGTCTCTGGTGCCCCACTGCCCATCCACACACACACTCCCTATTAGACGCATTTAAGTGAATTCAGATTTACTAGTACAGACACACATGGCTTAGCATGAATTTTATAGATGGGAAGTCGGGCCAGAGAACCTCCAAGGCCCTGCGGTTCTGTGCTGCACATCACACATTTGTGTTTGGGAGAAGGGACTGGAAAGGGACCTGGACATCTGGCTGCAGCTCCTTTGCTGCTCTTTATTAGTGTGATTGTGGAATAAAGCCTCGCTCTTTATTGGCAGGCTAATGTAGGCCAGCCTCTGAAATGTGAGCGGGCTGGAAAACAGGAGGAACTGGGAGGAAATCTGCTAATGACATGCACAAACCCTCTTTGATCTCAGGCTGGATTCAGAGCACAGGCCCTCTGCTCTGTGGGGAGTACAGATAAGAGATTCCAATTCCCCTGTGGACTTTTCTGGAACTACAGAGTCATTGGCTTTCCTTGTTTAGCAAGTGAAAATAAATAGGCACAAAAATGCTTTCTCTTCTCCCTTCTGGATTAATTATGTATGTCCCCCATGCCTCCCCTCTCTGCCCCATCCAATGCTGGATTCATTCGATTTATTTGCCACCGGTTTTGTATGAAAAGATGTGGGGCAGTGGGTGAAGGGCATGGAGAAAATATGGATTATCCTTCAGGCAATGTTGATGACTCCAAAGAGCTTCTTTTCAACACTGTCCAATGAAATATTTTGCAAAGACAGAAATGTTCTATATCTGACCTACCCAATATGGTAGCCACTATAGCCACTAGCCATGTGTGGCTATGGAACACTTGAACTGTGTGTGGACAGTGCAATTAGTTTTACTTAGTTCTCCATTGATGGGGGTCCAAGAGGAAAAAGCAAAATTCTGCATTGGCTTCAGACAAGTTGTGTGATCTCAGGCAAGAGACTCAAGTTTCTTAATGTGGAAGTAATAATGCTGGTCATCCATGTGATAGGGCCTGGCATGTGGTCAGTAGTCATGCAGTAGTGATGCATGTCATGGGTTGTGGCATGTAGTCAGTACTCATGCATGATGTCTGTGTTTACTGTTTAGTATTGCTTCCCAAATCTGTTTGCCTATTGGCCACTATTTTGTAAAAATATATATTTTACTGATTTTTTTTTACAAAGAGGAAGGGAGAGGGATAGAGAGTTAGAAACATCAATGAGTGAGAAACATCGATTAGCTGCCTCTTGCACACCCCCTACTGGGAATGTGCCCTCAACCAAGGTACATGCCCTTGACCAAAATCGAACCCAGGTTCCCCCAGTCTGCAGGCCGATGCTCCATCCACTGAGTCAAACCAGTTTTGGCTTGGCCGCTCTTTACTTAGCCAAAGCCCAACTTTTGCTTCCCTTTAAGCCAAGCTCAGCTTCAGGGCAGAGAAGAGGGCAAGAAGGAAAGTTGTAGAGATTGGGGATTGGAGTTTCCTGATGCAGAGAATGAGTTGAATTTCTAAGTCCTGCTGCTCAGACCTCAGATGTATTTGGGAAGCCATGGCAGGCTTTAGGGGCCTTCCCCAGTGAGAATCTCATGGACCATCCCTTTGATCAGTCTGTCCTGCCTCTGTAGTGAGATGTTTAGGTCTTTCCAAATGAACACTGATGTTTCTGGGGAGAATGTAGACTTCTGAGGCAGACACAGCTGAAGTTAAAAGTCAGTCTAATTCCACTGTCACTTGGATAAACACAGTAACCTCCTTGACCCTTAGTTTTCTTATTTATAATAATAGAATCTACCACAAAGATATAATGATAGAATACAACTAAATTATTTAGCACAATGCCTGGCCCATAGCGAGGGCTCAATAAATGTTAGTTGTTGTCCCCTGTGTGGGTGTGTAGTGGATGCTGGCATCTGCCTCCCGATTTCCCCTTCAGGACCCGGGAACTCATTCCCAGCAGCTGGGAGCATTTGCTGCTGACAGTGCACAGCTGAGCCCTGTCACCACAATTGCCCTCTGTGGAAGGGAGGTACCTTGCCCAAAATCACGTCCCTTTCCTGTGATAGCCCATATCCAATAACTACTTATAAGATTGCTTGGTGTGAGGGGACAAGGGTCTGATACCTTTGCCTCAACTCAGGACAGCCCTCATGGGCCATCCAAAGTTGACAGCTCCCCAGATGCTCTGCTGAGGCCTCTGTGGTGACTGCATAGCAGCATGACTTCTCCTCCGCGTCCTGCTTTCTTTGTCCTTTATGGTGCTGGTCTCAAGGGTGGACATAGAGATACAGGCTCCCTCCCCAAGCTTCTGATGCATCATATTCCAAACTCCTGCCACAGTGTATCATAATGTGTCTGTGTAACAACATCTTCTCCCCATCATGCATATCTCTTATTTTCACTTCCTGCTCAACCCAATGTCTGGCACATAGTAGGTGCTCCATTCATGCAAGGTCCTCAGTTCATAGTAGGTGCTTAATATATTATAATGGAGGGAAAAAGATAAAAGGAAAGAAGGTATTTTAGTTAGGATATGCTAGGTTATGCTTCAATAATAAATGATCCCCCATAATAAATGACTTCCAAATCTCAGTGAACTGCAACTGCGACAATTCTTTTGATCCATGCTCCAGATCCATCAGGGGTTGGCTGTGGCTCTACACTACGTGAGCTTTAATCTGTTCCTCAGGCCGGTGGAACAGCTCCTACCTGGGAAACAGGAGGTCTGTGACACCGAGAGAAGGCTGACATGGATAACCACGGGCTGGATCTTAAGCTTAACCTGGAAATGACACATGGCTGTTCATGTGTGATGGGCCAGCGCCAGTCACATTGCCACTCCTGAGTTCAGTAGGATGGGGATGTGTTGTTTATTAGGAAAGATGCCAGAGAAGTACCCCAAGTCACCTGGGCAAGCCGAATATCAGTGGGGTGAGAGAGGTAAACCTGCATCAGCAAGAGTGTCTTGAACAATAGACTATGAAAGACTGTATAGTGATAAGTAGAACACAGTGGTATCCCAAGCTAATTGCCCAAGGGTCTTTTGGAGTCAGTTTCAGAATGCCTGCTATGGAAGGTGGGAGAAGAGACCGCTACATGGTGCATCTGATTGTTTCTGGGAAGCTGTCATTTCTGGGTGTGATGCCAGTCTCTGCCCTGATGCTAGTGATGAAAGCTGAAGCCCTTCCAGTCGCAGCTGGCCACTGCTGGTCTGTATGCCCGACTTAACTGTATCTTACCAGCAGCTGGTGGACCATGGAGAGACCCTTGATAGACAGCTGTTCCATGTAATTTCTGGGCTGTCAGGGGTCAGACAGAGTGACTGTTGTACCATCATGGCTTTGAAAAATACCTTTTTAAAGGCTTGTTCCAATCAGTCACAGGATGGAATAAATTGTGGAAGGAGCTGAGATTTTGACAAGGCAGACCGCGTGGCTTGGAGGGGGACGTCAAAGCTCGCACCTCTGTGCAGGCAGCTGAGAGGAGGCACTGATGAATGACTGTGCCCGGCTCTCCTGCTTCCCTCTCTGACCTGGAGATGCACAGCTCTGCCCGGTGGGGGACTCAGAGGGGTCACACATAGGGAAATGGCCACAAGAAGCCTGACTGCATGTCTTCCAGACCTTCTGGACCTTCTCATATACCATCCACTGCCTCCCTCTTGTTCCATTTCGCTTATGTTTCCTAACCTGGCCCCTGTTTCAGTTCTCATTTTGCTCTCAGATTTGGCATTTATTGGAGGTTTTCTCAGGCTTAGCCTTTGTTTCTTGTAAGGCAGTTAGATCAGATCTGACTCACTCTGCATTCAGCCCCCGGGGATCTGCACCTTGCCTGGGGCTCTAGGATGCTCAAGCTGACGGAAGTAGCTCTCCGCATTTCCTTTGGTGGTCTGAGACCTCTCACCGGCGCTTTATCCTTAGGGATACTTCATGATCCCAAATTATCTCCCCTGAAATATTAGTCCTCTGGAGCGTCAGACCATGGTGCTCAAGTCATTTTAAAAAGGGTCTGGTTTTATAACATTCAATTTCTTTCTTTAGGACTAGCATAAACCTTGAGTGATGATGGTGCAAGACGGTAGAGGCTTCTGGAGCTGCATTGAGTAGGAGAGGGTACTTTATTTACTGTAATTTAGGGAAGTTTGGGTGTAGGTTTTTTTCCTAGGAAAATAATTGCTGTGCATCAGGTTTGAAGGGCAAAGCAAAGGCAGAGGAGGAAATCCAGGAAGGAAGGCTGTGTCCCACAGCCTCTGAAGGAGCCTGAGGTCATTTGTGAGGAGGGAAAGCATGCCTGATGACTGTGGGGCCTCTGTTCTCTATTACTTCATGGGGGGGGGGGGGGCAGGAACAGGTGTGATTTAGGGATGTGAGCATCCCTCCTCTTCCTCCTCCTTGTTGCTTTGGGACTTGATCATCTTGTGTCCCTTTTATGTCTCATTAAAAATGAACATCTGAATTCAGAAAATTCTGGCCTGTATCACTTTCCTTTTAACAGAAATCACTGTTTCTTCTTCTTTTTTTTTTAAATGTATTTCTTTATTTTAAATATATTTCTTTATTGATTTCAAAGCATCAGTCCACAGGCTGATGCTCTATCCATTGAGCCAAGCTGGCTAGGGCTGTTTCCTTCCTTCCTTCCAAAATATTTTTATTGATTTCAGAGAGGAAGGATGAGGAAGAGATAGAAACATCAATGATGAGAATCATTTATTGTCTGCCTCCTGCACACTCCCTACTGGGGATTGAGTCTGCAACCTGGGCATGTGCCCTTGACTGGAATTGAACCCAGGACCCTTCAATCCGCAGGCCAATGCTCTATCCACTGAGCCAAATTGGCCAAAGCAAAATCACTGTTTTTTTTTTTTTTTTTTTTTTTTTAAAAGAGAAGGACACTATGGGATGGAAATGATGGTTGGGCTATGTGCCATTCTTTGAAGGTTCAGGAGGATAGCAGACCTGGCTCTGAGATTTATTCCAGAAAGTATCTTGTCACTTAATTCTTGATCAGAGAAACTGTCAAGTTTTAATGCTCCTGGGACTGTGTGGACAATATCAATGAGTTGTATGTGTAGTTAGACTATTAGTTTGCTGTGGCTGCCATGACAGAATACTGCAGGCTGGGTGGCGTGGCTTAAACAACACATTTATTTTCTCACAGTTCTGGAAGATAGAAGTCTAAGATCAAGGAGTGAGAAGGCTTGGTTTCTCCTGAGGCCTCTCCCCTTGGCTTGCAGACGGCCACCTTCTTGTGGTGTCCTCACATGGTCTTTCCTCTCTTCACACACTCCTGGTGTCTCTTTTTGTGTGCAAATTCCCTCTTCTTATAAGAACACCAATCAGATTGGATTAGCCCCCCATTGACCTTATCTTAACTTAGTGACCTCTTTAAAGACCCTTGGTCCAAATGCAGTCACAATCTGAAGTACTGGAAGTTAGGGCCTTACCATATGCATTTTGAGGGACACATTTTTGCTTTCACAGTTAGGCAGTATAGAACTGTACTCTGGAAGCCCGAAACACCCAATTGGAGCAAGTTCTCCTAGACAGGCCCCTCCTATAGGCAATCTCCTCGTCATTGTTGGCCTCTCTCACAGAAGGTCAGCAGAGAGCCCCTCCCAAGGTGGGCGCCCAGCATGGTGAGAGGACTGGGATCCAAGCCAATGGAAGGGATGCTGAAGTCCTGGGCACGGGTCACCTCAGAGAGCTGAGACAGGTGAGGACATTGTAGTTGTCAGCAGAACTGTGGCGGGCTGTTTTCAGAACATAGTTCTTTGTGTTTGTGAAAGATATTCTGGGTGGGTAGGTAAAAGTCCTGGGAAGCAAATCTTAAGGGAAGAAGAGAACCCTGGTTGCCTCTCCATTTCCACTGCTCTGTAAGCTGTTAAACACCACAGAAGCCAACATGTTGCTAAGATTTTCACCATCAGAGTAAAAGGATGAGCTATTACCTGAAAATCAGGATCCTGGGATTATTGTACTTTTCGACACAATTGTATTTGCTCATCTGCAATTGCAGCAGATCTTCACCAGGAAGCCGTGTACAGGATTAAATGAGCTGTATCTCTCACACTTATTCTCACTCAGCAAACGTGAGTAACCCACCTCCTACACGTCAGGCATGCGGAGCTGAGGATGTACCCCACTAGACTTTGGCAGTCTGGGGAGAGCAGGTCACCCTGTAAGTGAGGTGTCAGGGGGAAACCCAGGCCACTAAAGGTGCTGGGATCACAGAAGGCTCTGGCTGTGTTTATGGGCAGTCAGGGAGAGCACTGGAGAGGTGCTGTTGGAATGGGTTTTAAAGAGTTTTTGAATTTTCATGTTGGCAAAGAAGAGCATGAGGACTGTATGCACAGAAGGTCAGAGGCGAGAACATATATGTGAGGCTCCGGTAACACGGGGCTGCAGAGTCGATCTCCTGGGGGTGGGTGGGTGGGTGGGGGGACTGAAGCTGGAGTGGTTGGCAGGTGTGAGGTTGTGTGGAGCCTTGTATGCCGGGCCTGGAAAGGGACAGTGCAGGTGCTCCGAGAAGGGCCTCCTTCCCAGTTTTGGGGACATAACTAGACACTGGGCAGGACAGCATTTCTATTCACATCCATAATTGTACCATTAAGACCAGTCCACTTCCACATTTTCAGGGGCATGTTTGATTCACAGGGGAATGTTTTGGAGACACTGTGCACCAGTGCTAGTCGTAATACTAATGCTAAACACCAGTAGTGCTGTGATTGGGTGTCCAGCCCCGCGACAAACACTGTCCATGCACCCTCTCATCTTACCCTCAGGACAGCCCTGTAAGGTAAGCACTAACACTGTGCATCATACGAGAGGTGGAGTAACTGGCCCAGGTCCTTCCAGCAGCCTGTGGCAGGCCGGGCTTTATCCCCACCGTGTGCTCAGGCTCGCTGCCCCACGGTGCTGCAAAGACTGTGAGGCCTGGGAACTTGCAGCTTCCTTAGAGCTGCATCCACTGCCAAGCAGCAGAGCTGAGATGCCAGGTGACCCCGGGGCGTTAAGCATCCCGGGAACAAAACGTGAAGGAAGAAAACCTGTATTTGCCAGAATGTTCGTCTCTGGGGGGAGCTCTGTGGGGCGGAAAGGGATACTTTGGTAAGATATCTGGAGTAGAGAATGAGGCCAAGAGGCGATCTCAAGTAAGAACTAGCCTTTGAAACCACCTGTTAAGGAGGAGAGGGGTCAGGAGGACTGCGGGCTATGCTGTGGAGCAGGTGACATGCGCTTGGGCTGGAGCTGACGTGAGCTGGAGGCAGGTGAGGGGAAGCGAGGAGAGGGGCAGCCTGTGCCACTGGGTCCTTGCTCAGGCAGTTCCCTGTCTCTCCTCTAAATAAATGCTGACAAATATTCAGAGAACATCGGCATGAAGAGAGGTGCCAAGTAACCAGTCGGCCTGGGGTGCCCACATGTCTCAGTTCCCCTCGGGAAGGCAGGAGATGATGCAATTGGGAAGTGACACGGGCTTTCTGGGGCTCGGCGAACAGGAGAGCCGGCTAGTATGGGCAGCCCATCCGGCCCCCAGGGGAGTGTCCCTCAGCGTGTTTGTCAGAGGAGATCGGTGCTTGGCTTTCCTCCATGTGGCTCTGCCGTGGACCTGGCACCTCTTCCCTGCACACAGACGGCGTAGGGAGGGCATGAGCCGAGTGCGCAGCAGCCCCTTTGTGGGCTCATTGCAGGCCTCCATCTGGAGCCTGTAGCAGCGGACCCTGGGAGGGATGCTTCAGGTCACATCAAAGTTGGGACACAAAATCGGTCAAGGTTATTCATGCAACAGAAGCTAAAAGATCAACCCTGTTTGGGAAAATGGCTCACTCAGAGGTGGCGGGCATTTTTCCAACAGGGAGGGGACTGGTCCTGCAGACTCGGTGTTGTGGAGATCCCAGTAATCATCACACCCAGAAGGGTTTCTCAGTGCGAGGCTGCTGATGTCAAGTTCAAAGTATGAGTTCTCCTTTGGGAAGGGCCAGGCTGCAAGGACCCATCCTCTGCTATGAGGGCCTTTGCTCTGTGCCATCTTGCCGTGGCTGGGCATCCTTACTCTTGGGCACCAGAGAGTCTAGTTCAGTAGTCGGCAGACACATTAGTCAACTGAGCCAAATATCAACAGTACAACGATTGAATAGTCTTTTGAGAGCCAAATTTTTTAAACTTAAACTTCTAACGCCACTTCTTCAAAATAGACTCGCCCAGGGCATGGTATTTTGTGGAAGAGCCACATTCAAGGGACCAAAGAGCTGTATGTGGCTAGTGAGCCGCAGTTTGCCGACCACGGATCTAGTACATCCTTACCTTACTTAACCCCCTCCTGGGTCCAGTGTAGCCATGTTTTTAACTCTTCAAAACACGCCCCGGCCAGGCAGAGGTCAAGCCGTGGAATTGCTCATGGCTAGCATCTCCTGCCTGCTTTCTCGCCAGCTCTGATATTCACCCCATTCGGACCTTGATGCCATGTGAGGAGACAGTTAAGTACAAGACTTCCTTGTGTCAGAGGACTCTTGTGGAAATCTCTATCCAATGCAAGCATTGGGCCCATTGCCCTCAATGCCCAAGCTTCCTGAGTTTACATGCCATCCATTCTATCCCTAGTGTGCTGAGGAATTCAGTGTTTATTCCCACGAGTTATCTCCTAATCTAGACTCAGTTCTTCCCTTATTCCTCACTCAAAAATCCTGCATTTGTGGCATGATTTGCCTAGCTCCATGGTCGGCAAACTGCGGCTAGCGAGCCACATGCTACTCTTTGGCCCCTTGAGTGTGGCTCTTCCACAAGATACCACAGCCTGGGCGAGTCTTTTTTTTTTTTTTTTGAATGGGAGTGAGATTTCTTTCTTTTTTTTTTTTTTAAATATATTTTACTGATTTTTTTACAGAGAGGAAGGGAGAGGGGTAGAAAATCAGAAACATCAATGAGAGAGAAACATTGATCAGCTGCCTCCCGATCGCCCCCCCCCCCCCCCCCCCCCCCGCCCACTGGCAATTGTCTGCAGCCAAGGTACATGCCCTTGACTGGAATCAAACCCTGGACCCTTCAGTCCGCAGGCCAACGCTCCATCCACTGAGCCAAAAACGGTTTCAGCGGGCGAGTCTATTTTGAAGAAGTGGCATTAGAAAGAAGTTTAAGTTTAAAACATTTGGCTCTTAAAAGAAATTTCAATCGTTGTACTGTTGATACTTGGCTCTGTTGACTAATGAGTTTGCTGACCACTGCTCTAGCTGAAATGCTCCATCTCCCAGCCATCCTTGCAGAATGAGTAACCATGTGACACAGGTCTGGCCAACAAGATGGAAGAAGCAGCTGTTGGCTGAGGCTTCCAAGGGAGCCCCTCTCAGGTCTGGCCCCCTCAGCAGGCTGACTTCCGATGTCCTTTTCCTTGCTCCTTGCTGCTGACTGGAACAGTGACACCATGCTGGAGCTGAAGCCGACAGCTGTGACCACAGAGACACCAGGAGGAAAAGAGAATTGCAGAGCCCTCGGCTTGACAACCTAAAGCCTTTGGCTCAATGCCTGCCGACAGCTGTTTTTCTTCTCTACTCACCCTGTGAGAAAAACAAAACCCTAATTGTTTAGGCCACATTATTTTGGTTTCTGTTACAGCTGAGCGCACTGCTTAAGATTCACAGGTAGTGATGCTGCTTCTCTTGTCTGAATTCCTTAACGTACGTGTCTCCACTGTTAGGCAGGTTTGAAAGCGTTCTGGTTGGGATCAGCAGGGGCCCCTGAGATCCCTGCACCCCTGAAACACACTCAGGAGGGTTGTGGGGAGGGGGCAGACCAGGGAACCTGCTCACCTGGCCCAGGCCTCCTGCCCACTCCATTCAACTGAATTCAAGTCAGTTCTTGGGTTGCGAGTGCTGGCTTTAGGCAAAATGAGCAGGTTCTTGTGTTTGAGGGAGTAATCTTAAACTGAAAGAAATACACAGAATTTTCTAAAGCCACAGGCTCACCCATGACGGTGCAGCTCATTCAACAGACTGAGCTAAGGTGTGTTTAGGGGTGTCCTCCTTAGGCCTCTCTCTGTAGCCTCTCCTATTTGGACTTGGCAAAGAAGAGGTTTGTATGAGATGAATGTTTCCTCTCAGCTTACGCTGTCAAGATCTTACAATTTCCTCTGAAGAGATTATTTACTGTATATGCTTTTTATGTTATCTTTCAATTACAGTTTATATTTACTATTATTTTGTATTAGTTTCAGGTGTACAGTAGAGTAGCTAGACAATCATATACTTTACAAAGTGGTCCCCTGATATTTCCAGTACTCACATGGCACCATACAGTTATCACTGTGTATTTGGATTTCAGTAGTACTCTGGGTAAGGAGTGTCGGCACAGTATCTTTAAATCTGGTTGGCCAGTGGCCTGAGCTATCTTTGGTCATCTTCAGGGTCAGTGTTGGAATGGAGGTGGGTTATTCTGCTCAAGAAATCTGGGTTCAAATCCCAGCTCTGCCACTTAACTGTCAGGCTTCTTCAGTAAAATAGGCGTGGTTATCTTTAATAGAACTATTGTGATGATGGGGGAGATAAACGCTTCAAAGCAAAAATTATGATGCAAGCAATCGATACATAGATGGCAAACTATTTTAGCTTTGGTTCAAAATGTGTCATGGTTCCTAGACAATCCCAAAACATGGTCAGGTTTAATTTAATTAGAAGTAAATGTGTGCCACATGGCTTCCCTTTGAGAGAACAGTGTCTCGGAGTCCCAGTGCAGAGGGCAGGCTGCTCAGTGGTCAGAGCAGGTGATGGGCACAGTGGTGTGGAGGTGGGAAACTGCTGTCCACGTTCAGAACTGTCTTATTCCAAATGATGATTGCTGCATGTTTTTTTTTGTTATAGAAATAAATCCTCTTTTATGAATATAGAAATAACAAGCACTCATTGTGCAAATGTAAGTAGTTGGAGAATGCCTGAAGGGAAAAGTGGATCTTCTCTCACTTCCTCCACAGTGCACCTTTATGGCCTGTTTATGTGACTATGCTTCCAGTCTCTTCCTATGCATATAAATACACACACTCACACACACTCACACACATAAACACTCACATACACTTACACCTGCACACTCATACACACTCACATACTCAGACTCACACATATAGTCATACACACTCATACACACACACTCAAACATACACATTCATACACATACACACTCATACACACACATTTTCTTATAAGGGATCATATCTATATCTACACTTTTTGGGAAAACATTTCCCTAGTTTTTCATATTGATCTATCTTATCCTCTTTATTGGCTGTGTTGTACTCCATTGCCTGGATGTACTATGAGTGACTCAGTCCCCAGGTGTAGATGTTTAGAGTGCTTCCTGTTTATTTTTTGCTCTTTCAAACAATGTGGTGATGAGTAATCTTGTATTCATATCTATGTATTTCTAGAGAACGGATTTTTGGATCAAAAGTAATGTGCTCTTGGAAATTTGATAATTATTGGCAAATTTCTCAGTAGAAGTTTGTAGCGACATCCTTTCTCATCAATTCTGTAGGAGTTTCTAGTTATTTAAAATATTTTTAAAACAAATTTTATTGATTTTTTACAGAGAGGAAGCGAGATGGATAAAAAGTTGGAAACATCAATGAGAGAGAAACATTGATCAGCTGCCTCCTGCACATATTGGGGATGTACCGCAACCAAGGTACATGCCCTTGACTGGAATTGAACCTGGGACCCTTCAGTCCACAGGCCGATACTCTGTCCACTGAGCCAAACTGGTTAGGGCTAGTTCTTTAAACTCTTGATCACAGTGGGTATTGAATCTTTGTGAATACAGCGGTTGACAAATGTCTCATAGTTTAAAAAAATTTTTTGAATACTTGTGAGGGCTTTTGTCTTTCCTTTTATTTGCTGTATATAAGTACTTTTTCATAAGTTGCTTGTTCAAGTCCTTTGTCCATATTTTCTTTGAGTCACTAGACTTTTTTGTTGATTGAGAGGCACTCTTCACATTTGAAGGATGTTACCTTTTGGGTGCATAGGTTGCAGATGTTTTCCGTATTTTCCAGTTGGCTCTCAGTATTGTTTACAGTGTCTTTTACAATACAGAACCTCTTTTTAAAAGAATGAACACAGTCAACCTTTGTCTGTGAGATTTTCAAATCCTATTCTAAGTGGTCTTCTTATCCTTCAGACTGGGGGCACTTGCCTGTATTTCCCCCCGGAGTTTTATGTTCTCCTTTTTGCATTCAGTTATTTAATTCACCTGTAACTTATTCTGAGTGTGGTGTGATCTGAAGGTCTAACTAGTTTTTTCCAAATCATTTAGCTAATTGTGAATGTGGTTTTCTGAAAAAGAATGATTGTGGAAGCACCGGGCTGCCTTTATTTCTTACTCCTTGAGGTGTGTGACAGGGAGGTAGCTCTTGAAAAAGATAAGATGGTAGAAGGAATGGACTCTGGACTGGGAGTTGGGGTCAGGCTGTGCGCCCTGGGGCAGGTCATTCACCTTTTCTGATTGCAGTTCCTCCAGTTGCAGCAATAATCTTATCTATGGTGGAGGGTAGCATTAAATGAAACAGAACATGCCAGCCCCTCTGTAACCAGCGATGTCAGGCCAATCCTTTCTGCTTCACTTTTTATTTTGTTTCCGTTGATTTTAGAGAGAGAGGAAAGGAGAGAGAAACATTAACCACTGCCTCATGCATGCCCCCTGCTGGGAATCAAGCCTGCAACACCAGCATGTGCCCTGACCGAGAATCTATCTGGCAAACTACTTGGTTCACAGGAGGATGCCCAGCCAACTGAGCCACAGGGGCCAGGGCTCTGCTTTCCTTTATAAATTACTGGCCTGAGAGGGCCCCTGGGAGACCGAACTGCTTTGTCCTGGGGAATCTGGGTCCTATCCAGACTCAGTGTCTCCAGTTCCTGCCAACAGGCTCCCTCTGCTTGGTTTGGTCCCCACCGTGCTCCTGTCTTCCTCCCCTGGTGTGGGATCGAGCATCAGCCTGCTCACCTGCCTCCGGGCCACAGGCGTTATTGCTCACGGAGGGTTTGACAGGAGTGCTGGCAGATGGTGGTGGACCTGGAGGTCACAGGTGGGAGGACGGAGTTGGGCCCTTTCTCTCTGAGTCCTGTCTTCCTGCCAGGAGGAAGCCTTCTGTCCTTCCGTTGTACTCCTGGTAGTGCTCGGGTTTGATGCCTTGGCCACAGGTGCGGCCGGATGAGGAGAGACTCGGAGGATGACAAGAGAGGGAGAGAGAGACTCAGAAGGCCGCAGGGACAGAAGGAGAGAGAGACAAAGAGATCCAGGGAAGAAAGACAGAGAGACATGGTCGTGGTCGGGGTGTGTATGCAAATACATGTCAGAGGAGGGCGAAGGAGATGGACTAAGGTGGGCTAGGAGGAGAGACACAGTTCACAGAAGTAGAGAGAGGAAGAGGAATGGAGAGGGAAGAACACGGGGAAAGAGAGAGCAAGAGACAGAAAGGGAATGCATACAAAGGGAACACAACTCCAACAGAAGCATTTGCTTCCAGAGCAGAATTTAGGGCCTGCCAAAAAGCAAGCAAACAAACAAACAAAAAAACAAAACCCCAGTGAACAAGATAAATAATATTTTAATGTGATATTTAAAAAAGTCAAATTGGCAAGCTCCAGCCATCAGGCCATCCACCTGTTCTTGTAAATGAAGTTTCAGAGGAGGGGTGGAGGGGGTGAGACAAGGGAGGGAGGGGACAAGGGCAGGTCCGATCCTGTGTCTTTTCATAAATTTTTGATTCTTTGATCATGATGGAAATTTTTTGCATTAATTTTGATTTTTAAAACGATGACATCAAAATAATATTATTTTGATTACTAAATGTATTGGTGTCTCCTGAAATGTGTGCATTATTGATCTCACCTTATCCCTGGCCCTGAAGGGAGGAAGCAGAGAAAGGAAAATTGATCGGGAGAATGGGGGAGAGAGAGAGAGAGAGAGAGAGAGAGAGAGAGAGAGAGAGAGAGAGAGAGAGAGAGAAAGAACCTGATGGAAAGAGGAAAAGAGAAATAGAAACAGAAGAGGGGATAAGTGGAGAGGGTCAGCAAATGGTAAGAGAAAAATAGGAGAGAGAATGAAGGAGTAAAGGAAGCAGGGGAATGAGCAGTGAGGACAAACAGGACAGATCTGCTGCAGGAGAGAGGAGGGGAGGCTGATCCAGCAGGAGGGGAAGGAAAGGAGAGACTGACAGTGCAGAAAGGAAGGAGGCAGCAGGGAGCAGCGGGGAGGAAAGAGAGGGAGTGAGGACCCAGGAGCAGGGGGAAAGAGGCTGGCCAAAGGCAAGGAGAACCTGCCCCAAGACAGAGGTTAAGAGGAGAAGGGAAGCTGGGAGCACCGCTGTCCAGTGTGGGGAAGGGTGCTCTCCCCCAACCACTGGACACTAGCTGATCTATAGCCCCCCTTAGGAGCTAAGAGTGAAGGAGGCAGGAGACTGTCCGTCTGATAGTCCTTGGGAGCCACAGGAACACGTTCAGCGTGGGGCTGGGCTGGAACACTCAGATTCTGGAAGAGGGGACATCTCCCAAGTTCGGTGTGGGATGACTTCTTTTATTTTTTTGGGGGTGGGGAATGTTTAGTGTGCATCTACTAGTATTTATTCTGTGGATCTTTCTGGTTTGTGTATAATTCCCTAGGCCTCTTCCTGGATCATATAATTATGTCTCCAAAGAAATCTACCACCAGGTAACTTATAAAAGTTGCCAAGCTGGGGAGTTTGATGCCGTGGTTTTGCCTGGTTACAGGCGAGGAAACCAACTCCTGGAAGAGTGAGGTGACTCGCACAGTCACTTGTAAGAGGCAGAGCCTGGAAGTCTGAGTCCACAGCCCCACACTCTGTTCTTGCTCAGTGCTGGAGGTCGGCCAGGCTGTAGCATGTGCCATATGCTAAGGAAAGCAAGCCAGAAAGGACCTCAGTTTAGGACACCTAAGCTTATGTCCACTCCCATCCCACTCTCCATCTGTGTCCTTAAATGCTCCCTTCGGGATCTTTTTTTGATTTGTGTCTTTCCTTTCTTGCAGAACCAAACCATAGGAAATTGGGTATTGCTTATTTATTGGATTAGCTATTCTAATAAAAGGGTAATATACCAATTATACAGGGAGACTTTCCATGAGACCTTCTGGATGTCCTTCCTGACAAAGCCATAGTGGTGGGGCCGAGACAGAGGAGGTCAGGGGTGATCAGGCCATCAGGAGAGGGCAGTTGGGAGTGATCAAGCTGGCAGGGGGTGTGTGGTCAGTAGAGGGCAAACAGGCCGGCAGTGGGAGGCAGTAGGGAGCAAGAAGGACAGCAGGGAGAGTGGTTAGGGGCAATCAGCCAGGCAGGCAGGTGAGTGGTTAGGAGCCAGTGGTCTCAGATTGCAAGAGGGATGTCCTATTGCCAGTTTAGGCCCAATCTCACAGGGATGGGGCCTAAATCGGCAGATGCACATCCCCGAGGGGTCCCAGATTGGAGAGGGCATAGGCTGAGCTGAGGGATATCCCCCTGCACATGCACAAATTTTGTGCACTGGGACACTAGTAGCATTCATAAAATACTACTTGTTACTCCCTGATTTATTACTGCACCAAGAAAAAGCAAAGAGAACAAAGGTAGCATCTTTGAACACTTACTTTGTTATGCTGTAAGAGAGGAATTATCACACTATTTTGCAGATGTGGAAAGTGATTTTGCAGATGTGGGAGAGTCAGTGTTTTGCAGTCAGTGGAGGTAGGGTGGGGATTCTAACTCAGGTCTATTTGGTTCTGCATCCAGTGTTGCTGTCTCTCTACCTACTTGCCTCCTAAAAACCAAGCACTCCTGGACCTTTGTGTACAAGTTCCAAGTTCATGTCCCTTATGGCATCCAGTGCTCTTGTAATGATACTGTAGTGGGACCAGCCAAGGAAAGGTTATACAGATTATAAAAGAAAAAGAGTCTATGGTCAGAGTGGAGACCCACCATTGTTCCCTCACCAAGTAGGACTCAGGTGACTGTCGAGGGACATGTACCATAAAAGCCTTAGAACTTAGAAAGTTGTCCTTTTCCTTTAAAATACCTTATGTCCATGACTTTGTGTGCAAATGCTTCCAAATGCCTGTCTAGGCCCCCACTTGCACATCCCCTGTACTATTTGACATGCAAAGTGTCATATTCAAAAGCAAATTAGTCTGAAATGAATTCTCTTTTACTCTTTTTATTTCCAAAATCCAGATTTAGAATTTAGTCTCATTAATATGCAAAAACACTGCTCAGTTAAGCCTGTTTTAATTTCTCTGTGTGCTTTGTAAACAGGGATTACAAAGACATTTTGAATTTTCATGGCAGATTTGGAGTAATATATACATTTGAGCCATTATCACATAATAAATAAATAACCCCCTGAAATTGAGTGTCGATGCCATCCCCAGAATGTTGATTTTTATTCTCCTTATGTTATCGTGTGGATGTGTGTCATTGCTTTCAGAAGTGGCTGGAGGTCTGGATGTGGCTGGAAAATAATGCTTTGCCCCTTGGTATCCAATTGGTGGGCATATGCCAACATTAACACTGAGGGGAATGAGACCTCAGCTTGGCTCATGAAGCTGGACTTGGAAAAACACCCCGTTTATTAAATTTTCCACTAAACGGTGACAGTTGTAGGCATTAGTTCCTCATCGTCTCTGCCAAATGAGTTGGAAGTGTAGGCTTATCTTGTTACATGCAGATAACAGAGCCACGGGACTTGCCGAGGAAGGTCCGACCATCAGAGTGGGTGGCCAGGAGTCAGGACAGGCAAATGACGTAGAGAAACAAATTGAATTTGCAAGTGAATTTTCCAAAAATGATGGGCAAGATGCATTTTCCCATGATGCCACAGGCATGATGCATTAAAAATATGTCCAGTAGGTGACAAAAGAAGCAGTGTCTAGTGTGTACTGAATATTTTCTGCTAGACAATAAGCTATGTTGCCTTACACTCATTATCTTGTTTAATTCTCACAACAAACCCTTGAGACATTTGCTGTTACCCCCATCACAGATAAGGAAAATAAGCCGCTGAGAACTCAAACCCGGTCTGTGTGTCTCAAGCTTTCTTCCAGCCTCTCTCTTGCTGTGTTTATATTGTACCCCCAGGGTTGGCGCAGTGCAGAGTATTAGAGCAGGTGTTCAGAAATGGTTGCTGAGTGAATGAATGAACGAACCAAGGAGTAAAAGCAGTGTGCTCCCCATTTTCTCAGGCCATGCTTACCCTGTGACCTCTCACCAAGCTGATGTGTTTCCCTAGAGGAGCCCCAGCTCCAGGAAGAAAGGACCTGTGAGCAGGTGGCCGCCCTCCAGCTCTGCACCCTCACCCTGTTTGGTGCTTTCTCTTAGCTCTTACAGCATCTGTCTATTTGTTTACTCTTAACCTGCATGCACAGAGACTCCACACCTGACTTATTCATTGTTTTATATATCTCCCAGGTCTAGCATAGCTCCTGGGCACATAGGAAGTAGCAGATTTTATATTTTGTTGCACGAGCTGGTTTGAGGGTTGCTTGTTGTGAATAAAATGCATTAATGACAGCAGAAATGATTCCAAAGCGCTGAATGCTTTGGGGGAGAACCCCATAGTTCATGCATCAGTCACTTAGGCACATTGGTAGGTCAGCTTCTCTGCGCTGTGCATTGCCGTGGGGGCGAAAAATGGGTCATTGGAGAGAGGAAAATTCTTATTCTTTTCATGTAAAAAGCACAAGTGGGATAGTATAAATAGATATATGATATATCCGAGTTTGACTACTGTAGGTACCTCATGAAAGTGGAATCACCCAGTATTTTGCCTTTTGTGATTGGCCTATCTGACTTAACATAATGTTTATAAGGTTCATCCATGTTGCAGCCTGTGTCAGAATTGTCTTTCTTTTTGAGGCTGAATGATATGCCTTTGTATGTACATTTTGTTTATCCGTCCATCTATCAGAGGACACTTGGGTTGCTCCCACCTTTAGGTTATAATGTTGCTGTGAACATGAGTGTACAAGTATCTGTTTACTTGTTCAGATTTTAAGCTCAGATGCATTGTTTGCTTAGGGAGGGTATGGCACTCTGACTCATCTTTGCCTCCTCACCCCGGTGGACCTCAGCCCATCATTGGTATCTTTGGTTGTGGAGCAGGATGGCTTCAGCACAGGTGAGAGGGCAGGAAAGACTCTCCTGTTTGGGGGTATTAACATGAATAAAAATGGAGTTGATTTTTAAATTCAGTTTTGTAAAACATTATAAGAGGAGCAAATTAAAATTGTTTTAGAAACATTTTTCCTTTGCGTTCAGCAGATAGGACAGACCTTGTCCATTTGTTGCTTAGGATGCTTCCTTACGAGGTTGCACTTCATTCTCTGGCCCTTCCCATTCTTCATAACTGGCTTGATGCTTACAGAGTATGTGGGAACATAGGCTCAGCAAGGATTTTGAGTGAATGAATGAATAAATGAATGAATGAGTCCAAATGTATATGAAAAGTGAGTCTACCCTGGATTCGAGTCAATAGCCTGCAGCCCACTCATTTGTTTTCAGAGTAAGGAAAGGACATCTGCCTAAGGAATAAGAAAGAGGGTGATCCGTGTTTTTGAATTCCCTACGTCTGGCGTCAGAGCAGCCTCCAGCTCTAGGGACACCTGTCTTGCTTTCTGTCTCTGTCCTGACACACCCGAGGACAATGGAAAATCAATCTTACCTGTTGCTTCTCTCTCAGGGGACTTGTGAAATCAAATGGAATAAGATCTTCCTAGCTCTTTAATCTCCTAGGAAGAAAGGGATTTTATGAGGATAATAATATGCTGTCTTTGATATGGGAAAAATCTGCTTGGTACTCATGGTTAGTGGGGGGCATTAATTTTAAAGAGTGTTTTTTATCCTTTTTCTTCCTGGTGAGCAGTGAATTTTTGCAACTCTGTGTTCCTAGCTGATGGAAGATATTTGAAAATAAAGTTTGATGATGATGGCATGATGATGATTGTTGATATAATACAGTCAACCAATATACATTGAGTGTGACTAAGCATGAGACTGTGCTTAATGCTTTACCTGTATTGCTCATCCAACCCTCATGACACAGAAAGGTCAATGCTATAGTTGTACCAATTGCATAGGTGGGGAAACTAAGGGCCAAAGAGGCGAAGATTTGCTCCAGGTCATACATGTGGGAAGAGGCAGAGTCTTGCATACATGTTGCAAGGTAGTTTACAGTGACAATACCCTAATGTAGATGTAAGCCAGCCCCTAAGTATTCATAAAGGATGGGAGTAGATTGCTAATGGTTTGTGATGAAGAAAGAGCTTTTGTAAAGGGTGGCATCTGAGTGGGCTTTAAAGTACTAGAAGGCTTTTAGGGGATGGGAAAATAGAGAAGGTCATTTCAGAGCAGGTATAGAGGTTGGATATGCAGGGTTTATTTGGGATTCAGATGTGGCTGGATATTTAGCTTGTGTTAGGATGAATGGGATGGTTTGCCAGGGGTGAGGGATGGCAATGGTGGGTGATGTGAGAATGGTAAATGATGAAGGGGAACCTGGGGTTAAAAGATGGAAAGTTTGAATGCTATGCATCTGCCTCCACTGGTGATATTTAGCAAATGATGGCTGGAATTAGGAGGGGCTGTAAAATAAAACAATGACTATCCTTGATGGAGATGAACCAAACCATCTCATGGGCCCTCATGTGCAAGGGAACAGATCAGGAACCTCATCAGTTGCCAATTAGTAGTTCAAGGTGACTGGACCTGTATTAGTGGCCTTTGAAATGTAATGCTCTCAGAGACACAGGACTGATAGGACATAATGAAGTTTCTTTAGAAGAATGGGAGAGCATTGTGGCTTTGTGCATAAGGACGAGGGGGTTCAGTGGGATCTTTGAGAAAGGTCTTATTGGAAAGCCAGAGGGATGAGCATGGAGCATTTTAGGTGGTGGCACAGGGCACTGTGGTTAAGTTTGCTAGGTGGTATTCTCACAAAGTACCATATCTGGGGCTCCAAAAAGCAGAAATGTGTTCTGGAGGCTAGATGTCTGCAAGGTGTTGGTAGACTAGTTTCCTCTTGGGAGATCTGAGGAAGAATCTGTTCCATACCTCTCTTCCAGCTTCTGGTGGTTGCTGGCAATCCTTGGCGTTCCTTGGTTTTTAGACACATGGCTGCAATCTGTGCTGTTGTCAGGCGGCTGTCTTTTCCTTGTGTGTCTTTGTCTCTATTTTCTTTTCTTATAAGGAAACCAGTCATTGGATTCGTGCCCTTGTTAGTCAAGTATGACCTCATTTTAACTAATTATATCTGAAAAGACCCTGTTTCCAAATACGGTCACATTCTGAGGTTTGAGTGGACATTATTTCCCGGAGGACACTAGACTTCTCAATACACACAGGGAACAGAAGCCAGAGTAGGAAGTGTGAGGTGAGCTGGGTGAGCCGTTCAACAGGAAGACTTTAAGGTGATGATAAGAAAGAAGATTCTGCTGAAATAAAATAATGAGGGATGTTGTTGTCTTGGGTCTGAATAGCTCCTCAATGAGATTAATTCTTCACAAGCTGGGAGTTTGGATTCTGCCAGCTTTGGTAAGGGAGTGACTCAATGGAATATAGGTTGAAAGCAGGGGTGACTTGTGGCAAAGAGCCCAGGAGGGTCAATGGGAAGAGTTCATGAGTGAGATCACTCCATTCTGAACTAGGTTGGGGACAGTGGGCTGAGAAGGAAACAGGGACTTGAAGACATTTTGGAAGGAACACACAGCAGGTCTTGGTGAGAGATGGAATGTGGCAGTGGGAAGGATATTTTGAACCTGAGTGACCAGAATACTAAGTAGGAAGAGCTGGTTTTGTGGGAAAGATGATGAGTTTGGCCTTGGATGTGTTGAGTTAGAGCTACCTCTGGGAGGCAGATTAGAGATATCTATAAGACAGCTGGAAATGTGGTCTGCAGCTAGGAGATGCTTTCCCTCTTTGCTCTACTTGAGCAAACTTTAAGTAAAGGGTACAGAAGTGTGAGAGTCCCTGCTCTCTGAGGGGTTCAGATGACCAGAGTTTAAGTAAATGTAACAGATGCGAGTGAATGGAATGAGTCAAGAGTGCACAAGAGGCAAAGATGGCAGAATGATCTTTCTAAAACACATACCTGAGCATGTCACGGTCTTGTCTACTTTCTAGGAGTTGGTTACTCATTGTTCTCAGGGTGACATCTGTCTCCTTGAGGCCTGGACTGCATCTTACACCACTCTCTTACCTCATCTGACTGTAGCCTCTCTGAACCTTCTGCAATTAGAAGAACACATGGTGTCCCCCTCACTCTGCGATTTTGCACCTGCCTGTCCCCTTTCCTGGAACCTCCTCTTAGGCCCTCTCTCTTCTGTTGGTCAACACCCCAACTCAGCATCTCATAGCTGTAACACTGTGGGCCCTTTCCCCAAGCTGGGTGCAGGGTGTGAAGGATCATTGAGTGAGTGAATGAGTGAATGAATGGATAGATAGAGAGATGAAATGCCATCTATGGTTAGTTCTTTTTGGAGGGTAGCTCTTCTCAATTCTACCTTTGTTTTTGTGAGAAACATTGGAAGTGCTGGAGAAGAAAACATTCAGTGACTTTGAGGTAATCTTCACCCTCCCCCTTGCCTCTGGCTCTGTCTGCCTTGCCATTAGCTGCTCATAGCTCCTGTCATTTTTCACCAAGATATTAGAGTCATTAGCTCAACCGCAAGATGGGCCACCATGTTCTGGTGAAGACCAGGACTCCCAGAATTTTCTTAGAAAGATACTCTTGACATCAGAGGGAGAACCCCAAACTGTCACCTGACAGTTGACTAGAGTAGCTTTTGTGTTTTACCCTGACCCTCACAGAGCTCTGGAGATAGGCAGGGAAGGGTAACATGTGTGGTCAAAAGAGATGTCAGTTTTTGATTCTTTGTTTGAATTTCATGCCATGTTGACCTCCTCACAGCCATGACCAGCTCTCAGTCTTCAGGAGGAGTGATTCCTTCAGTCCAAAGAACCTGACAAAGCTGGTAGTGCATCATAGTGACTAAGGAACAGTAATCTACTCACATTTATTGAGCACTTTATCTTGTGCCAGGCACTGGGCCGAGTTTCCACTTTTACTTGGATTATCTTAGTTCATACTCATGGCAGGTTCTGTTTCTTTACCCATTTTATAGTTAAGGAACCTTGGACAAAGAGAGGTTATAACTTGGCCAATAATGCCTGACGTATCTACTACGATGCCTAATACCTTTCTGAATCTAAAGACTCAGAACTTTTCAAATTGGGCTGAGGAATGATTCTAAATGTAAACAGGATATTTTAAACAGAAAACTTGATCATGGTTTTAAAGTTGACAGAAAATGTGCCATGATGACAAACTAAGAAGGAAATCTTCAGTTGGTGAGATTGGATTTTCAGTGGCCTCACAGTCCACCAAGCTCTCTCCAGGCAATTTCCCCTCATGCTTCAAATTGGGTGATTCTGTTGGATTCAGTTGGATAAGCAAAATCTATAATGAGAAATATTAGTGTTTCTAGATCTTTAGCTAAATCATAACGTTTGGTACAGTGAATTTAATTTACATATCAAAGTTATGAAATGATAAATAACTCATGAAGGCAAAAATGGCTAAAGATAGAAGAATAATAAGATTTGATACTACATGTATTTATATTCAGAAGCCAATATTTCCATTCTGTTAAAATCAAATATGTGTTTCTATTTCCAAATCAGAACAAACAAAAGACTTTTCTTCTCGAGATTTTGTTGTTGCCTCTGAACCCTTTTAATTGTCAAAGGGAAAAGCAAAACTGCTTAGCCAAACGACAGCCTTCACTTGTACTCTGCTGGTACTTCCTACTGAAATGATGCTTCAGATCTTGTTTAACAGTTTCACTGCATCATCTCATGAGCTGTATAACTTGCTCTCTTCCTGGACTTCCCTTGCTATGGTTCATGTTTTCTGATTGCTCTGGTTGCAATGATTTTTCTGGGGAAGACTCATCCAGGTTCACTTCATGCTGATGTAGGAAGGATCTGTCCCCCTGAATTAGAATGAGATACTATTTTTATGACCTCTTAGGAGTTTCACAGTTACTGTGGGCTACAGATTTCTTGGTAGACTTCAAATTGCCAAAGCACACCGCTTTTTCATAAGATGACTTTTAATCAGCCTACCATCAACGTCTGCTTATGTGCCAGACTTCTCAGCAGGGGCACGTCTCTCCTCCTGGGGCCTCACAGGAGGGGTATTGATGAGCTACTGAAAGTCACTGACTTCCAGAAACAAAAATAATTTAATTAGGCTCATTTTGAAAGAGATGTAAACAGATGACTTCACTCATCTGATTTTATATTAATGGGAGGAGACAAAACAGCTCAATACATGCTTTTATTATTTTCATATTATAGCCAATAAAGGAGAAAAAGGCAGCCCTGTGGAGAATAAGGGTGGCAAGGATGTTAAGTTCAAAGGGAAGCTGAGCATGAAATATAAAAGCAGAGAGAGACACAGATGGAGAAGCCAGAGCACAGTGAAGGGACTCCAGAGCAGAACCCAAAAGGGCAGAGAGGCCCTGAATGGCAACTGGAGGATGTTCTGCATTTCTGTACATTTGGAGGCAAAAGAGGCCATGTTAATGATTTTTTTTGGAGGGGGAGGGGGAATCAGAATAAATTATCATGAACTATTACCATACTTTGTGTGCTGATAGAATCTCAAGCAATTTTATCTGCAGCAGTCTTCCTTGATTGGGTATAGCCAGTCTGCTTTATTGTTAAATGTATTTGAAGGCAAAAGTTTCCTTTTCCATGAAACCTAAAGATGGCACTCAGGGAAGAGTGACCTGTTTTTAAAATTAAAAAAAAATGTTTATTTTGCATTCATGTTTTAAAAATATCACTTGCTCAATGTCAAAAATTAGAAATCTGTAGAATGGAAAATGTAGGGAACACATGGAAAAAAAGTCACAACTCATATTTTGGACTATTTCCTATCTCTATTTTACATATAGGAT
This sequence comes from Antrozous pallidus, assembly GCA_027563665.1. Lineage (NCBI taxonomy): Eukaryota > Metazoa > Chordata > Mammalia > Chiroptera > Vespertilionidae > Antrozous > Antrozous pallidus. Next base: position 75,089,596 of record CM050518.1, read on the forward strand.
TGTATGCTCTGTTATTATAAATGTAAGATTGAACTGTGCATTAAGTTTCTTAATGTAACCTTTTACAAATTTACCACATTATCCCATACTTTATAATCGACTATTCTATCCCACATATTAACTGAGTAAAATATTTCCTTCTTGTTGAGCATGTAGGTTGTTTCTAATTTTTGCTCTTAGAAGAGTATTTTAATGAATATTTTTGTGTTAGACAGACATGAACAGAGCAAGGACGATGGGCCAGGTACAGAAACTCACCAGAGTGGAAAGGCCTGGATGCCTAGCAAGGGGCAGACCTGGGGAAACAAGAACCTTGCCTCCAGGGTAACCTGTCCTCCCCTAGCATATCACTGGTCACATGGTTTGGACCCCTGATCTTTCACATTGCTGGTTTAGACCCCCCTACGACTCAGTTGTGTTTCAGGTGACACCATGGCAGTCTCAGGACCAGCTCCATTGACTAATGACTGCCTCCCCTGACACTGACCAATCAGTAGAGACCATGACCCTGAAAGAGCACACCTTGGAAGCTGATGAATATTCTATTGAGATCCTCCCCTAAAACCTCTAAGATTTCCACCTGCAGGAGAGAGAGAAATACTTCAGGACAAAGGACCCAATGACTGTTCTCCCTCCAGGGAGCACACCTCTGTCTTCCAATCCCTTGTTTCCTCCTCCGAGGCACTTATCCTCTAACCTCTAAGGGACTCCAGGAGACTTGCAACCAGGGGAGCAATGGACATCAATAGCTTGATCAGGGATAACCCCCTGCACCTGTGTCCAAGGCCCCCTTTTCTCTGACTTCTCATGAGTGAAAGCAGCCCCGCCTAGGCTCTCCTGTTGCTTCTTCTGTGACTTTCCTTGTTTCACTGTCTGAACTATATTTTTGCTGCCATCATGGATCCAGTACCCTTTGTCTTGGTGCTGTGTAGCCCCTCCCTTTGAATATCCCAGTCCTGCACCCTTTGTTCTGAAATAAATTCAGTTATTCTTTAGTTACCATCTGAGATGGCTATTTAACCTGGCTATGCACCACTGACTTTAATCTTCCATTTTGGATATTAATCTTTGTGTACTTCTCTGATTATTTCTGATTGAGTCCCAGAAATAGGAAAAGAGAATAAAAATACTTCTTTTTAAATGTGTTTAAGGTTCTTGAAGCACTGCTTATAATGGGGTTCACATTCATTTATTCTTTGTAACAACATTTGAATGTTCTCAGCATGGCCCATTCTGAGCTAGGTTGCTGGGGATTCGGTGGAGAGCAAAATAAACATAGAGTTTGCTTTCTGGAACATGCATTCCACTGGAGGAGACAGATAGTGAATAAGCAAATCAATAACCAACTTAAACAATTACAGTCAATTAAAAAAATTGGGTTAAGTGTAAGGAAGGAGACAGCAGGGAGTTGTAATATCTAATAGCCAGAGGACTGGTTAGTGGGTACTGCTTTGAGATGATGTTTAAGCTGAGACCTGAAGGATGGTAAAAACCTGCTCTGGAAGAACATGGAAAGGAACATTCCATGTAGTGGAGAATGTCTCGTGCAAAGGCTCTGAGGTGGGACCGGGAACGGTTAGAAGGTGCATGTGACCAGAGCATAAGATGTGGAAGGAAAGATGGAATAAGATGGGATTGGGTGTGGGTGGCAGGACCTCCAACATGCAAGGTTTGTGGGCCATTTGGGTCTGGAGTTTGCATTTTTTTGGTGTGTGTGGTAGGAGCACTGAGAAACCAGTGGAGGGAGAGGTGGGGTCTGGTTCACATTTTAAAGAAGAGCCTGGCTGCTGCATAATGGATGCCCAGGAGGGGATGTGCACATCAAGAAGGACGGTGACAAAGGCACATGTTCTCAGGATTGTTGGACCCAGCTTGATAGCCTTGGACATCACTTTCAGAAAATTTGATTGATATTTCTCTAAACTTGTTTATTTTATATACTAGAGGCCCAGTGCATGAAATTCATACACGGTGAGGTGTCCCTCAGCCTGGCCTGTACCCTCTCGCAGTCTGGGACCCCCTGCTCCTTACCCCCTGCCTGCTTGCTGCTCTTTACCCCTCAGTTTGCTGCTCCTTAGTGCTTGCCAGTCGTGAGCCCAGCTTCTGGCTGAGCAGCGCTCTCCCTGTGGGAGTGCACTGACCACCAGTGGTAGCTCCTGCATTGGGTGTCTGCCCCCTGGTGATCAGTGCACATCATAGCACCTGGTCGTTCTGGTCATTCCACAGTAAAGGTTGCTTAGTCTTTTATTATATAGACTAGAGGTCCAATGCATGAAATTCATGCACAGCAGGGATGTCCCCTCAGCCCAGCCTATACCCTCTCCAATCCAGGATCCCTTTCAAAATTCGAGACTGCTGGCTCCTAACCTCTCGCCAGCCTGCCTGCATTGTTGTCCATAACTGCCTCCCCTGCTGGCCTGATCACCCCTAACTGCCTCTGCCTGCTAGCCTGATCACCACTAACTGCCCCCCCCTTGCCGACCTGGTCACCCCCAACTGCTCCCCCTTGTTGGCCTGGTCACCCCAACCTGTCCCACTCCCACCCCCACCGGCCTGGTCACCCTAACTGCCCCCCCCCCACTGGCCTGGTTGCCCCTTATTCCCCGCCCCCCGTCATCCTGGTTGCCCCTAACTGGCCCTCCCTGCTGGCCTGGTTACCCCTAACTACCCCCCACTCCTGGCCTGGTTGCCCCTTACTACCCTTCCTGCCATCCTGGTCCCCCCCAACTTCCCATCTCCCCTGCCATTCTGGTTGTCCCTCACTAACCCTCATTCCAGCTTGGTTGCCTCATGCAACCTGCTGTTCAGTCATTTGATTGTCCCTCATGAACACCCCTGCCGGCCTTCCGCCCTGCCCCCCAGCCGTTGTTTGGTAAACCGTCTGGTGGTTTCAGTCATGATGGCCCCTGGCTTTTTATATATTAGGATAATACTGAGTCCTCACATAAGTTATCTCATTATCACCATTTAAAAGTTTTTTAGAGTTTTCTGTTGCCTCTAAATGTCTTAGCATTGGATCTGAAATGCTGAAAAATATGTGAAATAATTAAAAACTACATTTTATCCTGCTATTGATGTGATAAAATAATATGTGTCTACATATGAACAAAGAATGCGATTAAGAAATGCTATTTGAAGTTTATATCCCGTTTTTCTGTTGGTGGGAATCTAGGTTGCTTTCACTATTTTTAAAAAACTTTTTCATGCTTTTTTATTTTTTGTATTCAGTTTTAAATATTTCTGTTGACAGTTCTTTTAAAAAATTTTGATAAATCTCTGTTGTTCAGATTATTATAATTGTTCCTCTTTTTCCCCCCATTGCTCCCCTTCACCTGGTTCCCACCTCACTCTCTGCCCTTACCCCTTCCCACTGTCCTCATCCATACGTGTACGATTTTCGTCCAGACTCTTCCCATAACCCCTACACTCCTTTCTCCCTGTGAATTGTCAGTTCACTCCCTTTCTATACCCCTGATTCTGTTATATTCACCAGTTTATTCTGTCCATCAGATTTTTTTATTCACTTGATTTTTAGATTCATTTGTTGATAGATATGTATTTGTTGTTCATAATTTTTATCTTTACTTTTTTCTCCTTCCTCTTCTTAAAGAATATCTTTCAGCATTTCATATAATGCTGGTTTGGTGGTGATGAACTCCTTTAACTTTTTCTTATCTGTAAAGCTCTTTATCTGTCCTTCAATTATGCATGATAGCTTTGTTGGGTAGAGTAATCTTGGTTGTAGGTTCTTGATGCTCATCATTTTGAATATTTCTTGCCACTCTCATCTGGCCTGCATAGTTTATGTTGAGAAATCAGCTGACAGTCATATAGGTGCATCCATGTAGGTAACTGTTTTTCTCTTGCTGCTTTTAATATTCTCTCTGTCTTTTGCTTTTGGCATTTTAATTATGATGTGTCTTGGTGTGGTCCTCTTTGGATTCTTTTTGTTTGGGGTTCTGTGTGCTTCCTGGACTTGTAAGTGTATTTCTTTCACTAGGTGGGGGAAATTTTTTGTCATTATTTCTTCAAATAGATTTTCAATATCTTGCACTCTCTCTTCTTCTGGCACCCCCATAATTTTGATGTTGGTATGCTTGAAGTTGTCCCAGTAGCTTCTTACAGTAACTGTCTTTATATTTTTGGATTCTTTTTTCTTTTTGGTTTTCCGGTTGAATGTTTTTTGCTTCTTTGTATTTCAAATCTTTGACTTGATTCTTGTGATCCTCTAGTCTGCTGTTAGATTTTTGTATTATATATATTTTTTATTTCAGTCAGTGTATGTTCAATTTCTAGTTGGTCCTTTTCCATATCCTCAAGAGTCTCACTAAATTTATCGGCCTTTTCTAGAAAATTACTGAAAAACCTTATAACCATGGTTTTGAACTCTATATCCAATCATTGGCTTTCCTGCATTTCTTTAATTTGTGATCTGGTTCTTTGTCTTCACATTTTGGCTGATTCCCTGAGTTGACAGAGTGGCTTTGTGTGGAAGGCGTCCTATAGGGCTCAGTGGCTCAGCCTCCCCAGTTACCTGAGGTGGACACTGTTGGTGCACCCCTTTGTGGACTGTGGGCTGTGGGCTCAGTCTTGTTGTAGTTAAGCCTTGATTGTTGTTGGTATCACTGGGAGGAATTTACCTCCAGGCCAATTGGCTGTGAGAATCAGCTGTGCTGGAGACACCCTTATGAGAGAAGACTTGCAAAAGCCTCTGTGCTCAGCCTGGATGGCACGGAGTCTCAGGCCAGAGCAGACAGCATTGGTTTCCCATCAGCCCTGTTCTAATAGGCCCCTGTGTCTCAGTGTCTCATGGTAATCGCTGCAAGCACCTCTGAGAGAAAGCCACCCTCGAGTTCTGCCTGCTGCCAGACAGTCTAATTTCTCTCTGAATGAGTCTGTGTCCCCAGAGTTTTGCCCAGAACTGGAATTCAGTGCAGTCTGGAGCTTTTGTCTTCCATTTGAGAAAGCAAGCCACATAGCGTGCCTCAGTACCTGTACCTTCTGCAGTTGCTCTGAGTCTCAGTGTACTTTTCTCTTTCCTGACAGTCCAGTTTCACCCCATATGAGTCTAGGTTCCAGAGTCTTGCCTGGAACTGGAGTTCAGTGCAGTTGGGACCGTTTGTCTCCCTCTCGCTTGAGGAAGCCAGCCGCGCACTCAGTTGCCAGTCTTCTTCACATGAGTATCTCAGTACCTATGCTTCCTGTAGCTCCTTTGAGTCTCAGTGTGCTTTTCTCTTTCCTTCTAGTTGTAGAATTTCCACTCAGCCAGCTTTCTTGTGGTTCTGGATGATGTCCGTTATGTCTTTTAATTATAGTTTTGCAATTATTGTGCAAGGCAGTAGTTTAGGTATTTACCTATGCCGCCTTCTTGGTTTGTCTGCTTTCACTATGATAAACTAGTTCCTGGTGCATAGATTCGTGCACATTGAAAAGAAATTAATTAGAAGAAATACATGTTTTAAAATATATTTTTACTGATTTCAGAGAGGAAGGGAGAGGGAGAGAGAGATAGAAACATCAATGATGAGAGAGAATCATTGATCGGCTGTCTCCTGCACATCCCTCACTGAGGACTGAGCCTGCAACCCAGGCATGTGCCCCTGACTGGAATAGAACCTGAGACCCTTCAGTCCGCAGGCCAATGCTCTATCCATTGATCCAAACCAGCTGGGGCAAGAAATATTTTAATATTGCTATTGCTAATGAAAAGAAAACAGGATTCAATTGAGTCTCCTATCTGCCTACTCCAGGACATCTCTGAGGATAAAATGAGACGAGGCATGGGAAGGTGCTTCACAAACATTTGGTTAAACTGTAGAACATTTATACCTGGGTATAAAGCAAGTTGGGTTCCTAGGCTGAAGAAACTCCAAGGAGGCTAGTTGCTAGGGAGAGGAAGCTGAGCGTTGCTATGTGATGTCATTATCTGGTGCCTATAGCCACCCTTTCAGGCTGGGCTGTGGGCCACATTTTGCGCCATGGGGTCTTGGCAGTGTTGGCTGCGATTTGGTAGAGTGTTGCTCTGGGGTGGTGGTGGGGCCTGTGTTTCACTGGGGGAAGCCAAGTGTTGGTTTATTGGTCCCAGGTTTGAATGCCATTTATTTTTAAATGGCTAATGCATGTCATGGCAGCTCCTGCATTGAATATCTGTCCCCTGGTAGTCAGTGCGCATCATAGCTACTGGTTGGACAAATGGACACTTAGCCTTTTATATATATAGATGCTTTGGTGAAGTTCTTCATACATATTGATCTATTTCTGGGGCTATATTATCTTAAAAAGTATTCCTTTGAAAAAAATAATTTAACACTTTAAGTGCCCTGTCAGTCACTGATGACTGATACTGTACTTTCCATCCCGAAGACAAAACAGGCTGGGTGCTTAACGTGGTAATTGAATTAAAAGCCAGCACAATTGTGCAGTTTAAACTCCATCTTTAATGATAAAGGTGTCTGTCCATTTCCTGACATTCTTGTCAACCCAGGATATTAATCTGTCGTTTTAATCTTATGCCTGTCAGTTAGTTGTAAAGACATTATAAAGAAAAACTGTTGAAAAAACAAAGTGGGGATGTTACTTGGCATTTCTTTGGTAATTTATTAGTTATATTATCTTTACTTATAAGAAATTACTTGGTTTTGTTCATTGAGCCTAGAACAGAACTTTGTTTTGACCATTGAACCTAGAACAGAACTAGGAAATAGAGGATGCTCATTTAACACTTGCTGATTGAATGAATAAAGACAGATTATTTGCCTTTCTCTTGTGAATTGGTTAATATCTTTTTCTATTTTTTTTGTTGGAGTGGTTGTCTTTTTCTTAGTACCTTTTAGTAGCTCTTTATACATTATAGATAATAACCCATTGTCAGACACTTCAAATAAGTTTCCTGAATAGGTCATTTTTCTTTGTAATTTTAGTGATTTTTGCAATAGAGTTTTAAATACTTTTATGAAGTATTTCAACCATTGCCCTGATGGTTTCTGGCTTGGAAACCATACTCAGAAAAGCCTTCTCCAGCCTAAAATTATTATTTTTAAAGTATGAATTCACTCTTAGTTTCTTTTCTGTTAACACATTTAGTAATAAACTATTATCATATTTCTGGGAAAAACTTCACTTCTTTATTGTATGGTATTAATTTAGGTATTTTTCTATTTTTTTAATGAATTGATTTCTGCTTTTGTCTTTATTAAGCTCTCCTTCCTCCTTTACTCAACTTTTTATTTCCTAGGTTCTTGAGTTGACTGGTTTCTTAAATAATTGATTTATTTTATTTCTTTTCAGCTATTAAAGTATTTAAGGCTGTGAAATTTACTTTCAGTTCACTTTGGCTATTCTCCATGTATTTTGATATGTGTATTATTGCTAGTCTCTAAAATTCTGTAATTGATATTTTGGTTTTATTTTTGACCCAGGAATTATTTCCAGGCAGTTGGAATAATTATTTTGTTCTCCTTTGAAAATTAATTTATAGTTTATTATTGTGTGAGTGGAGAATATAATCTATTAATTTCTTTTTGGCATTTAATGGGATTTTTGGATTGTTTAATATTGGTTGATTTTACAACTAGTGGGCATTAGGAAAGCAACTAAATTCCTTATTTGCATTATACAAAGTATGAATAAAGCTTTTACATTGAATTTAGTAATATTGGTCAAATTTCCTACTTTGATGCTTATCTTCTTGGTTAGTTGCTGGTATTATTTTCTTTCACCCCCAACTTTGTTTTTTCAACAGTTTTTCTTTATAATGTTTGATGCCATGGATATTTTGACAGTGGTTGTGGAAATAGCCATTTGTTACTTTAAAAATGGTCTTTTTGGGTTAAAGTTACGACTACTTCACTCACTGAATAATTTCTGCTTTCATTTGATTTGAATTTTCTGTTTTATTTTTGTCTTTATGTGTGTGTTTTTGTCTTAATATTTTTGTGTGGTATATTTTCCATGTTTGAGTTACAGCTTTAGTCTTCTTCATGATAAACATATCCTTGTTTTTATTGGTTTTGGATTCATTCTAAGAATCTGTTACTGCTGAGTCTACCCCACCTACACTTTTAGTTTTAACTGGGATCTTTGCCTTTAAATCTGTTTTCTGTTTATTATGAGTACTCTTCCCTCCTATCCTTTCATTGTTTTATCAAATCTCAGAACCACCCATTTGAGGGCATATCCTGTCTTATTGTGGGAGAAGATTCCAAATAGTTTCTTATCCCACAGCTTCTCAAAATCTAGCCATGCGGTTAAGTAATTTTCATTAAAACCAAACAAAAAATCTGAACTATTATGGCTTCTAGATTTGGGCTCAGAAGCATGTTATTCCCCACCCTCACCACCCCACTGCAATTTGCCTTAGTTTTACAAGTAAAAAATTTAATTACAAAAATAATATATTTTCATTGTATAGATCTCTGAAAATCTTAAAAAATACCCAAAGCGGAAAACAGAAGCTTCGTATAATCTCACCATATGGTTTATTTTTTGACACATATTTTATCTTCTTACCTATGTTAATATAATGTGGATAATCTGCATGCTATATGGAAAACTTCTTTTTGAATAGCAATATATTGTAGACATTTTCCCATGTGGCCAAATATTCTTATTTCGTGGGGGGCGGGGGTGAAATTTTATTTTATTTTTAAATATATCTTTATTGCTGAAAGTATTACAGATGCCCCTCTTTGCAGTGACACCCCATTCCGGCTCCCTCCCCTGGTCTTCACTACACTATTGTCTGTGTCCATGGGTTATGCATACAAGTTCTTTGGTTAATCTCTTCCTGTGCTCCTCACCGCCCCAACTCCCCCGAGATTCATCAGTCTGTTGCATATTCTTCTTCATTATTAAATTTCATAGCTATACAGTACTTTTATTTTTCCTCAGGCATACCTGTGTTTCTTTGCTGTCTGTAAAGAGATGCTATGTATAGAACTTAACAAAAGGCAAAAATGGGTGAGGCACAAAATATGTTTGGATATAAATTTGAGCTTCATAGATAATGATTTATTATTGGACATGGTGTTTTCCCCCCACACACTCACTCTCATGTAGACACACATATTCCCATCAGTGGGGGGTAGAGAGGAGGGTTATACACCAGGTGTCAGGAGTCCCAAGGTGAGTTCAGACTCCTGTCATCCAAGCCATGACATTAGGGGCAAGTCACTTGTCCTCTGAGCTTTATTTTCCTCAACTTTAAAATGAGGGCTGGCCACACTTGTCCTTGCCTGTTTTACAGAGCTGTTTTCTTCCTAAATAAAATTGGAATGAGAAAATGTCTGTGCGATTGCTTGTTGAATGAACAATTCCATGTATTGCAGAAGGACATTCTTGGTGGCCAAAGTCTGTTTGATTCCACTAACATTTATTGAGCACCTACTCTGCTACTCTGTTCAGAGGCCAATACAGGTAATCAATACAAGAGACGCCATCCTATATGGAAATGGCCTCGTTAGGAATGTCCCATTTTTCTCAAATTGATGATCTGGGTGACAGTGCCAGCTTCTTCTCATTGCTCCAATATGATTAATTCATTCATCATCTTAGACTGATTTAATTATTTATTATGGCGTTTTGTTTATTTAATTTGCATATCAATTGCCAGGGTGTGCTGCATATCTCAGCTTACTGCAGAATCATATTAAGAAAGGTTTTGATGCGGCTGCAGGTTCCAGTGATCTCCCCAGGGGCAACAAACTTCTCAGTAATTGAATACTTAGGTGCTAGGATGCAACAGCTAAAATTTTTTCCCCTGACCTGAAGTTCAACCTACTCCTTCCGGCTTCAGTCCAGGGAGACAGCTATCTGTGAATTATGCATTCTCATATATTCTCTGGTCAATGTTTGCATATTTTACTTTTCCGTGGAGGGAACAGATGTTCCCTTGAGAAACAGTGTCTCAAACTCTTGGTACTTGACTTAAAAGAAAAGAAAGAAGGCTTAAGGATTGTCTCCTGATTCTCCTTTTTCAATCCACAAAGAGGCGTTGCCCATTATGCCAGCCCCCCAGCTGGGAGCAGTAGGAGAAAAGTGACGCCTCCATCCTTGGACATTGGGTTTGCTCACCTTCCTGATCATCAGTGTAGCATGAAGCACAGGGTGCTCCTCTGCCCACATCTCTCACACCCAACATCTTGGGATGGCCATTTGGGCCCCAGACCACCAGAGTTTCAGAGGGTTTTAAGGATGATAGTAGTTCTCAAGTGGACTCCTAAATTGGCAAGTCACTCAGATTCATACAAGTTTTGAAAGGCAGAGACAAGACTAGAATGAGTCTCTTGACTCTCATTCTGACTTAAAACAGAATCAGTGGTGTTCTTTTTTTATTTTATCCATTTATCCTTTTTGACTGCAACTCATGAGGGACCCCTACACTAGAATCACCTAGCTAAGCTGCTCCTGAATTCCCGATCAACAACAGAGACTGTGAGATAATGAATGTTCATTGCCTCAGGCTGCTAAGATTGGAGCTGATTTGTTACACAGCAACAGATAACTAGTACAACAGGGAATGAATTCTCAGAGGCCCATTCCCTTTAAAGGCTCTGTTCTCTCTCCATGTTGCTGTGTCCCCTTTTTGAGCTCTTTGTGTCCATTTGTCCTTGAAGGACCCTTCTCAATAGATTGCTGGGCCATCCAAAATTCCTATTATTTATCACAATTAAATTTCTTTAAAAAATACACACAGTGGAATACGATGCAGCTGTAAAAAAGAAAGAAGTCTTACCATTTCCAACAGCATGGATGGACCTGGGGAGTATTATGTTAAGTGAAATAAGCCAGTCGGAGAAAGATAAGTATCACATGATCTCACTCATATATGGAATCGAATGAACAAAATAAATTCAGAGACATATAAGTATGGAACAGACTTTTGAACCTCAGAGGGAAGGCAGAGGAAGAGATCAACCAATATGCATATATGCATAACCCATGGATACAGAAAATAGGGTGGTGAAGGCCTGGGTGGGGTTAGGGGCTAGAAGAAGTCAATGAGGGAATGGGGTGGGGAGATTAAGGGGACATGTGTAATACTTTCAACAATGAAGATTTTAAAAAACCTAAATCTCCCTCTCTTGTCCATGTCCAGAGAGAGATCTTTTATGAACACATTCAGGTGTTTCACTAGACAAAAGCCTGTTGCTTCTCTGAGACACTCTGCTGTTTTTCTAGGCCAGCTTGCCCAAATGCTACCTAGCTTACAATACACAGTGTTTCTCCATCACAGACTCTGATCCTCAGAGAAGAGGAGTGAGTTACTCAGGCATTCAGTTAGGAAGTAAGGGTTAACTGGGTTTCATCTGGCTCCAGAAGCTGTCTCTGGAATGCTTTAGGATACTTCTCACGTATTCGCATTGAAGTTTCTCTAATAGCAGAAGAGAATGTGTGTAGGTTCCCTGGGGGTCTGGGGCATAGCCAGGGTAGCCTGCCTCAAGCAGTACATTTCTTTAAAGTTTCATGTTTTAACTTAAAAAAAAATCCCTGTGAATTTTTAATTCTCCTCATTAATATATTCATGTTGGTTTTAACATAATGTTTTGTTAGGCCATTCTCAGTCACACTACAATAACAAACTCCAAAAATCCCAGTGGCTTCCCCGGTTGGGAAATGCACCTGGCATCTCTTAGTCTCTCAAGGTCTGAGACAACTGGCATAACAAAAAACTCTATTGACCCAAATTCCATTACTGCCTGAGTTTTGGATTTCTTAATTCAGCTTTTAACTTTGGGGCAGAAAAAAATAAGATATCAGTGGCTTAATATACATACAGGCAGGCAATGATGACTTCTGATGCAGATCACACTTCAGGGTGGGTTCGTGGTTCCTCCAAGTGGTGACACCTGTGGTCCTTTTATCTTGTGACAATGACATGTGGCCTGTGAGGTTAGCATGGAGAGAGAGGGGAGAGTATAGAGCATTATTTGGGTGTTTTATAGCCGAGCTTGGAAGCGGTCTATCACCCATCCAGTTGACTAGAGCCCAGAACCAGGGTCCTGGTGGGGCTGTGGGAGAGGATTGGTGTGAGGCGGTAACAAATGCCCAGGAAGTCATCCTTTTAACAGGATTTGCCAAATACATACTACTGCCTCTGCCACAAATATTTTAAAATTACTATCAAAACAATAGCATCAAAAACGTTTCCTACTATTTTCTGTTATTTAATGGGTGAGATGGTGTTGCTTCGAGACTGTTACCCGGAAGATTATGTTGAGTGAGAGAGCCAACGGTGCGTTTTGGGTTCTGGGTCCAGGCAATTTCTCTTCTATTTGTGTCACAATCTCTCCCCAGGCCTTCCTCACATAAATTGGTTATTCCACTGTATTTCAAGTGATGTCGGGGCAATCAGCACACAGAGAGGTTCTGAATGCTGCCGGCCAGTGGCACGATGCAATCAATGTTTTAAGCTAACGTCGGTGGGTTTGGATGATGAGAATAAGGTTGCTTATAGCATATTATCTTGTTTACCGTCTCTGGGAAATGCTTGTCAGAGGGGTTTGTGAGCAAAGAAAGAGAACCAAGGATGTTTTCTTTGTCATTAATAACTTGAATGCCCAGCCAAGCTGTTCCCAAACTCCAGATCCATAGAGACCACGAGAGATAGTAAATGATCTGTGTTTTAAAGCACTGATTTTGGGGTAGTATGTTACACAGCAACATATAATTGGAACAGTTCCTTCTAATCACCTCTAACAGTCCAATCCTCCAGCTTCCTTTTCTATCTCAACCATATTGCCATTTGTCATCAAAACACGGTGAGTTTTTGCCTTAATTGCTGATGAAGATGGTAACTTCTTTTTCTGCTCCCTGTCCTCCTGGGAGGCAGGAAGGGGTGGGTGTACAGGCAGCTAGATTCCTTAGATCCTAGGCCAGTTTACACAGACTGGGGTTTCTCTTTTCCCCCAGTTTTCCAGGGATGGGTTTTGATGAGTAAAACAAGTAAGGCAATTTGGACATATATTTACACAATTTAGTACCTACAGAAATTTATCTAAAATTATCAGGGAAGGCACTCTTAATCCTTTTTATCCAGACCTCACATTCCTTTCCTCAGGGACCTCGTTCTCGGTGTGCCATGTAAACCTGCTCTAGAGTGTCCTCCAAGGCTGGCAGTGCAGGGGATAGCAAAGCTGTGGCCTGGGGCTAAGGGGACAGACTTTTTCTCTCTCTCAATATATCACTGATATATATATATATATATATATATATATATATATATATATATATGAAAAATACTCAATATGTTTTAAAACCAATTGTGCCATTTATTTATTTAATAAATTGAAAACCAGGAAAGAATTTATTGGTTAGTCTCATTCCAACATGAAAAAAAAAATTACTAGGACTAAAAGTTTGTTGGCCATGCTTGGAAGAGTGTTTAACCTGCTGGCCATCCTAAGGTTTTTGTGGCTGAGGTTGTTGAATCTGGTTGTAAAGCCGACCCGTGGGACTTTCACTCCATTAAGTGGAAGATATCATGGGGATCCCAGTGGGTGAGACACAGATGTTTGCAGCAAGAAATCAGATATATGTGTATATGTTTTTGTGTATAAATATATCTGTGCTTAAATGCATTTAAAAATGTTTATTGTGGTAATATATATTACACATTTCCCATTTTAATCATTTTAAGTGTACAATTCACTGGCATTTAAACATACTTACAATCTTGTGCAGTAACTACCACTGTTCATTTTCCAGAAAGCTTTCATCAGAGCCAAAGAAATTTTGTACTTATTAAACATTAACTCTCCACCTTCCTCTCTCTCTGGCCCTTGGGACTGCTGTCCTTCTACTTTCTGTCTGTATGAATTTACCTGTTTTATGTGCTCATGGAAGTGGAATCACTCAATATTTTAAATAGATTTTTAAATAAAAATCCTCATCAGAGGATATGTGTTCTTTTTTATTTTAGAGAGAGAGAGAGAGAGAGAGAGAGAGAGAGAGAGAGAGAGAGAGAGAGAGAGAGACATTGTTCGATTGCCTCTAGTACAACAGAACAAGCCCTGACTGGGAAGTGACGCCATAACCTTTTTTGGTGTATGGGATCCGATGCTCCAGCCAACTAAGCCACCCTGCCAGGGTGATGGCCTTTTATAAAGTAAAACCACAAATACAGTTCTGTGGGAACACAGCCATGCTCGCTCATTTATGTATTATCATGGCTACTTTTGCACTGCAGAGCAGGGATAAGAAGTTGTCATAGATACTGTAAGGCCTGCAGAGCAGAAACGTGTATTACCTGAGTGCTCTACAGAGAGAGTTTGCAGACCCCTGAACTGGCTGCAGGGTGGCTGACCTCCATGATTATTTCATTGGCGTGGGAAAGGCGCCCTTTTCCAGCTAGTGAAGGTGGGCTTTTACAGAATTAAGGTACGTAAGACATTTAACTCTGCTGGATCAAACTCCTGCTCTGCTTTCAACCTCGCTCATTTTCGTCATTAAAAGAACAAACCATTTCAGAGTTCTGCCTGGCTTCTCCCTGGGTTTGTTTCGGTCCCTGGGCTGCTGGCTCTTCTTCCACCTCCGAATTTCTTAGTTTCATACCTTTTTGTTTCTACGCTATAATCTTTATTCGTCCCTTTCCATGAAATAGAAACCTCTTCTGAGCGATATTGCCCGCGCCACACAATCGCTTCACAGTTATGAAACAGTATCTGCTATAATACCTACCTTTGCAAGCTTCCCTTTAGCTTAAGATGAGGAATGGATTAGTTCTCCTTATTTAGATTTTAACCTTTCTTTGTGTTATCATTTCATCCCCTCTATAAAGAAAAATAGTATTTTGATCTGGAGTTCTAAAACCGTGACAGGAGCTTGGCTGGCGTGGCTCAGTGGTGAGTGTCTACCTATGAACCAGGAAGTCATGGTTTGATTCCCAGTTAGGGCACATGCCTGGGTTGCAAGCTGGATCCCCATGAGGGGGCGTGCAGGAGACAGCTGATCAGTGATTATCACCATTGAAGTTTCTATCTCTCCCTCTCCCTTCCTCTATGAAATCAATAACAATATGTTTAAAATAAATACATAAATAAAACGATGACAATATCCATGTTCAAAGTCATTTCTCTTTTTACTGTGCATTTGTCTACAAGTATCATTCAGATGATCATTTTGCTTTATTGTTCCAAGACTGATCGTTTCAACCAGCCTGTTGAACACACTCTTTGGTTAGAGTGGTGTCAGTGAATGAGGCGGAAGTTTCTAGAACATCAGGTTTCCTGTGGCCTTGAGTAACACCGTGGCTGTCAGCAGTTTTGTTCATTATTGATTTGGGCTCATTTGTGTGTAAGTTCACACATTAAAAAAAAAGTCAATCAGTTTGCTCTCCTCAAACAAAACAAATCCAAGTCCTATGCACCAGATGAATTTTCTATCAGTCACTTGTCAATCAACATCAAACACAACCTCACTAAGCCTGCCTCAATCAGGGGCAAATATTGCCATAAAGGACCAAATAAGACTGGCCGGTGTGGCTCAGTGGTTGAGCGTAAACTTATGAACCAAGGGGTCACTAGTTTGATTCCAGGTCAAGGCACATGCCTGGGTGTGGGCTCCATCTCCCGTAGGGGGAGTTCAGAAGGTAGTTGATGGATGATGCTTCTTTCCCGTTGACATGATGTTTCTCTCTCTCTACCCTCTCCTTTCTTTTCTCTCTAAATATCAATAAAAACATATCTTTTGAAAAAGAACCAACTAGTAAATATTTTTTCATAAAACTTTATTTACAAAAGCAGGCCATAGTTTGTAAACCCCTGTTCTAAAGCATTCATAATCATGCTCCCCCCCCCCAACCTTTAACACGACTTTGAGCAGATGCATAGACCTAAGTTTTTTCCTCTATAAAATGGGTATGAGAATATTCCTTCATGGCATCCACCCATTCATTCACTGATTTATTTAACAGTGTTATTGAGCACCTACTGTGTGCAACACAGAGAGATGATGTAGAGACATTTTGACACCGGATAGATGTGGACTTACTATCTAGTTGATGTTGCATGGCTTAGGGGTCAAGCCTGTGTAGAGCCTAGGAGGTAGGGGGTGCGGAGGCTGGGAGGTGCTCCTACATAGTAGCTGTGACTATTCCATTGTCACTATGCTCATTAGTATTGGCAGTCTCAGGTCACAAGATACATGGGTAGTTTGTCAGGTGGTTGCCCTCATTCCTGGCATGTCACACCAGTTGCTCCTATGACTCTGTGTCAAGACTCGGTGCTCACCTCTGCCTCCGTGATTGACCTGATGGCAGGTTCTGACCAGGAGGCTGCAGCCACTGTCTCCTGGCTTATTGCCTGGGACAAGCATCTAATAAAATGTCAATGGCTCTGCTGGTCCTTCGTGAGTGTGTGCTTCCCTGCTGCTTGGGACATATAATTTCATTGACCGTCATGAACCTGTCAATCCCTCTGTGATGTAAGGCTGAATGGCTTGCACATGGGGGCTGGGAACTCTGAACTAGAGCAAAGTCAGAGGGTGGGAAACCATGACCCCCCTCCCCAGACCCTGTTCCCCAGAGAACAACCCCATCAACCACTGACCCACACCCCTTCATGTTCATGTCAGCAGTTTCAGAGCAAGGATAAGGTAGATACTGTTATCAAAATGCACCAGTGATATTGTGGATGGGAAGGAGCCTTGAACAGTTTTGGGCCTGACTCCTTGGTTCATAGATGAAGAGAGAAAGGAACGCAATCATTTCTTTTCTAATCATATTTATGGAGCATTTACTCTATGTCCAGCAGTCTGGGGACATAATGACAAGCAGCACAGATAGCCGGTGGTGGTCTGCCTCTGAGATGGCCCCCGGGGACCCCTGCCTGCTGGTCCTCACAACGTCCCTTGGTGTGTGACTGATGGAATTTGGCAGAAGTGATGAGTCCTCACGTATAAGATTAGATTAGAGTAAAAAGTACTGCAGCTTGCATATTGGTCTCCCTCTTTGTGGGATCCCTCGCTCTGAGGGCAGCCAGCTGCCATCCTGTGATGAGCCCACATCACCTGCAGCCACAGCCATGTGAGTGTGTGTGGAATAGAGGACCCCCCTTCCTCCAGCACCAGCCAAGCTTTCAGATGACTGATGCCTTCAGGTGCTACAAACTTCACTAGTGCATGGGAGGAAAGACAGGCATAGTGAGATCAGAATGACGGCTGTGGTTACTGTGTGTGTTCATGTGTATATATGTGTGAATGTGAGTATAGGGGTGTCAGCCCCCTTTGCAGACATGGAGTGGGAAGCAGTCCTGAAGCATGTGCTGGAGTTGGCCTGGGGAAACTGGTGGGGCAGACCCCACATAGGTAAGAGCTTGGAGTGTTTGAGGAGCTGAAGAAAGGCAAGAACCTGGAACATGAACAATATGACAAAGTGCTTTACCACAGGGGACTGAGGAGGTGAGCAGGGGCCAAACACTGGGGGTCTATCGGCCATATGGGATGAGGAGTTGGGATTTTATAATTGAGCTGGCTCTGCCCAGTAGAACTTCCTGTGGCAATGGCAGTGCTCAACATCTCTGCTGTCTAACGGGATGGCCAGTCACCATAGGTGGCTGCTTTGCACTTGAAGAGTTGCTAGTGCATCTGAGGCACTGAGTTGTTAATTTTATTTAACATGATTGGATTTAAATTGGGAGAGTCACAGGTGGCAGATGGATACTATATGGAACAGGGTAGAAAGTGCAAAGGTAAGCTGGGGAGGTTTTCAGCAGTTCAGGGACATGGTCTGATAGGTGTCTGTAGGAAGACCTTGCTGGTTACTATGGGTACAGTGGATGGAAGGTAGGCAGGGGGACTCAGGGGGGAGGCTTATGCAGTGATCCAGGTGAGAGATGGTGGCTGCCCCTTCAGCAACCCTGGGTTCTGTGGCTTTTTCTGCTCTCTTGTGGCCCCAGGAACATAGGAGGGTTGGAGATACTGAAGATGGGGTGTCAGTGTGGGAGGCCCACCTGGTCTAGCCTGATGCAGGGGTGTGGCCTCCAAGACAATGTTTCTTAGAGGCTGCAAGGGCCAGATGGGCTCCCCTCTGGCAGAGGAGGAAGGGTCTGGCGCCAACTCGTGCTGCTGTAGAAGTTCCTGTTGTGTAGCTTGCTTTCCAAGGCTCAGGTATAGCTGGGTATCTGCACAGTCCTGTGTTTCCTGTACTTTATTTATTGCCTGTACTTCAGTTTCTTCATCTAAAAATTAGATATTAATACTGTCAACCTTTCGGAATCCCCTGAGCCTCAAATGCGATTAAATCCACCTAAACCACTTACCACAATGGCTGGAACATGATAGATTGATGACTGTTAGCTGCTGATTGCCTTCTTGTAATCACCAGCATCATCTCTGAGCTGGGATTCTCGAGCTCCAGGGGCCAACCGCTTCTGACCTCATGTGAGCCTCAGGGCTCAAAGGGCCTGATCCAGGAACTGCCTTTGAGTGATTACTAAGGGGAATCTGAGACTGGATTCACTGGCTGCTGCAGAGGAGAATCGATGAACTCAGGTGGAAAGAGGTACCAGACCATTTTGGTCCATTTGTACCACATGCTCATCATCTTAAAATGGACCGATAGAAATCCCAGGAAGCTCTTTGGCTTTGGGGATGGTGGGTGCGCCTTAGTGACTCACAGCAGCTCAGGAACACCCCCAGGTCTGTTCCCACAGCCAATGGCACTGTGGGAGTGCTTCTGTTAGATAAGAACATCTGGCTTGAGTCCTCGTCTCCTGTGACCTCAGGAAGGTCACATATGTAGTTTCAAATAGTGTCGGGTCTTCATATTGAGGTCAGGTATTCGTTGAATATCAGATTAATATATTACGGATTTTCCTGCTGCTCAGTTTCTGGAATGAATGATTTCTATGGATGAATGGAAAAACTCCCAGTGAGCTCAGCCTTTCTACACCGTGGGCTAATTTCATTCCTCTGTTGTCTCGCCTTTGGAGGAAACGCTGGTTCACAGGGTTATTTAGACCTCATGCCCCACTTTCTTCTTCCTTGTTCACACAGATGGCTTCAGTCAGCATCACTGGCCATGTGCCTGTGGCTGTCCCTTGAGCTGGGACACACGTGGCCTTGGGGCTTTTGCACCCAGTGAGCCCTCAGACCTGGATACCTACAGCATCCTTCACACCCTCCCGGAGAGGTCTGAGGGCTCACTGTCTCTCCCTCTTTGTTCAAGGTCACCTCGTCAATGAGGCTCTGACCACTCTGTGTACAATGATGGCCTCCCCTTACCCTGACTTTCTCTGCATTCACCACCTTCATTCTATGTAACGTACTTAAAAAAATCATATTTATTTATTCACTGAAGAATAGTTGGCATGCAACTTTATGTTAGTGTCAGGTGTATAACATAGTGATTTGAATTTATTTACCATATGATGTGATCACCATAAGTCTAGTCACCATCTGTCACTGCACAAAGTCACGATATTATTGACTGTGTTCCCTGTGCTGTACTTTGCATCCCTGTGGCTTAATTTTATAACTAGAAATTTTTAATATATTTTATTGATTTTTTTTACAGAGCAGAAGGGAGAGGGATAGAAAGTCAGAAACATCGATGAGAGAGAGACATCGATCAGCTGCCTCTTGCACGCCCCCTACTGGGGATGTGCCCGCAGCCAAAGTACATGCCCTTGCCGGAATCGAACCCGGGACCCTTCAGTCCACAGTCCGACGCACTATCCACTGAGCCAAATCGGTCTCGGCGATAACTAGAAGTTTTTATCTCTTATTTCCCTTCACCATTTTTACCCATAACCCCCTATTCTCCTTCTCCTCTCGCAGACATTCATTTATTTTCTGTATCTGTGAGTCTGTTTGTTTTGTTTTGTTTGTTTGGATTCCACATATAAATAAAGTCATATGGTATTTATCCTTCTCCGACTTATTTCACTTAGCATAATGCCTTCTAGCTCCATCCTTGTTGTGCAAATGGCAACCTTTCATTCTTTTTTATGGCTGAGTAATATTCCATTGTATATACATATATGCCACATCTTTATCAGTCACCTATTGATAGACACCTTGGTTGCTTTCATGTATTGGCTACTATAAACAATGCATGGGGGGGGGCATATATCTTTTTGAATTAATGTTTTTGTTTTCTTCGGATATATACCCAAAGTGGAAATGCTGAATCATATGGTAGTTCTATCTTTAATTTGAGGACATTCCATATAGTGCTTCACAGCGGCTGCACCAACCTTCATTCCCATCAACCATGCATGAGGGTTCCCTTTTCTCTATATCCTTACCAACACTTGTTTGACATATTTGTTGTTTTTTACCTGTTTTCTCCCACAAAAAGGTAAATTCTACAAAAATAGGGATCTTGGTTTCTTTTTATTATGTTCCCTGCTGTGTCCTCATTTTCTAGAACAAGGTCTGGTTATACACAGAGTAGTTGAGCCATAAAAATGTTAAATAAATAGGCATTCAGACTCTTTAGCCTGCTAGCCAGGGCCTTGACCTCCAATATCTACCTTCATTCAGCTCTTTCAAGATCCAATCTGCTCTGGCTCCCAAGTGGGTCATATTCACTTGACCTTTATCTCGCTATATCCCTCATTTTGCCTTCCTGACTTGCCCGCTGCCTTACTCTTCTTCTTTCTACTCTGGTAATACACCCACCTTCAGGCCTCTAAGGCTCCTTAAGCCATCCTGCCAGACTCTCGTTAGCACGTATGGCTCTGCTTGACTTGTGATACTCACTCCTTTACTGACCATTCTCAGGTCTTGAGTCCTTTAATGCTTCATGTTTATGGTTGGTATCACACAAGGAGAATGTCAGACAAATCCAGATTCTCTTGCTACCACTTATTAGAGTAGATCAAGTAAAAAAAATTTCTCTAAGTCTATTATTTCTAAAAAATATGAATAATAATACCTACCTGAGGAGTTATTATAAGAACCAAATAGGATAACATGCATGACAACATATAGTAGGTGCTCAAGAAAACTTGTTGAGTGATTTTTGAGTGACTGTGGAATCATGGGATGGGGGTGGTGAGGAGCTGCATTTTTTTTTTTTAAATATACTTCTATTGATTTAAGAAAGGAAGAGAGAGAGATGGAAACATCAATCATGAGAGAGATAACGATTGATTGGCTGCTTTCGGCACGCCCTCTGCTGGGGATCCAGCCCACAACCCGGGCATGTGCTCTTAACCAGAATTGAACCTGGGACCCTTCAGTCTGTAGTCAACGCTCTATCCACTGAGCCTAATCTGCTAGGGCAGGAACTGCATGCTAACAGAACATATTTGATTCCAGTGTGCTGTTTGTGGAACAGGAGATTGTTTTTGTGCCACATTAGAATAATGAGAAAGCTCTTATCTTTATTGGAATCCTTCTCTAGAAGGAAGCAAGCTGTATTTGTGTCAGAGATAATGTGGTCATTTTACAAGCTTCTGTGTGATAGACAATAGTAGGGGCCTTTTGACTAGTGTGCTCAGGGCCTTTTCTCTCTCTCTTTACATGGCCTGCCAATCCCAGTCCTTTCTTGGCTTCTGGATGACTTTTGTGGCATTCGAGCAGTCACTTCTTTGAGGTGGGGATGTGTGTGCATGTGCATCAGCATACACGCACACAAAGGGACTGTGAACTTGTACACTTGTCGATAAATGCATGTCCGTTAACATGTATGCATATGGTGTGGGTGAGTACACATGTTTATTTGCATGGGTGTGAGTGAACTTGGGGCTTTTCCTTCAGACAAAGCAGAGATGAGTGTGGCAGACCTGCCCAGATGGAGCCAGGCCTGGCGGCTGAGGTCAAGGTGGAGTTGTCTGAGTGGGAGAATGCGGAGAAGGGTTTGGGGAAGAGCCAGGTATATAACTTGGAGATGTCTCTCTGAGCACAGACTTGGCAGTTTGGGGAGGGGTCGGTGGGTGCCTGTCCCACTGTGGTTCTGCCCTTGGTAGCTCCATGAACTTGGGAAGTTGCTCCACTTCCTGCAGTTGATCAAGGGGTTGAACAACACGGTGATATAAATAGAGTCTCAATTCACCTTTATAGTTATTTCCAACTCTGAGATCCCAGGGCTTTTGGTAGCCAGCATGCCTCTGACAGGCTGCAAAGTGGCCTGAATTTAACCTAATAGAACATAAGGGCCTCCTTTTGGGCTCCCCGAAATGACCAACACAGAATGCAGAGAACTGGAGAACTTGAAATAAGCAAGACCAGAAGAGACAGAGCTATGTGACCTCGACACCAAGGACCCCACAGCGTGAGCCTGTGGAAACAGCTGGGGCACAGATCCCAGCACCGGCCGCAGCCTGCCAATCCTGGCCAGGCATGTGACCTTGGGCAAGCTACCTAATCCCTTTGGGGTATGTGGCGGAAGGTTTGTGGCTTTCTCCTGGGTATGAGAAGTTAGAAAGTAACAGTGTCTGCTGTGGTGGAAATAGTACCTCCAGTCATTAGGTCTCTTGACCTCTGCTCTCCACAGCTCAGAGCAATGATGACAACCTAGAGCATGTCCTCAGGTAGATGGTGTGAGAGGATGGAGGGGATGGAGGTTGTTCATGCTGGGTAAGCTGAGCAAGGAAGAGCTGGCCCTACTCACCACCCTATGCCTTGCTCATCAGGCTCCGCCCACACTGGCTGCCTCTGACTTCTCAAAGGCTGCTTCAGGGCCTTCGCACAATTCTTTGCCTGAAACTTTTTTTCTTTCTCTTTTTTAGTTTTGTGAATGACTGATTTCTTCATGCCCTTTGTTCTGATTTCAAATCTTACCTCCTCAGAAAGGCCTTTCCTGATCATTCTGGCTAAGTAGGTGCTCACAGTCCCTGGTGGGTGCTAATTGTCCAAGGACAGGAATTCCTGGGTGGCCTTTCTGGGGCCTTTAAGGAAAGCATTTCAGTTCTACAATGCCTGAGTGTCCTTTCACTAGGGTTCTTGAGCCTGAAGCAGGGCACCCACATATTGCTGGCTAGATAAGGTTGTCAGGAAAGCCACATTTTCCTGCAGAAGTATGGAGGGCCTTAGTGATGTCTGCCTGCTTAACCTTCCAAGATTTTGTTCACTTGCAGTGGTTTCACCCTCCTAGCCAATATCTTTTCCCCAGGCTACGTGGACAGTCAAGCACCTTTCTTACATCACCCCAACTTCACTTGTTCTTCACTGTGCACATCTCCGCCTTTGTTCAGTCATCCCAGTGACCCACAGGGAATGGACCAGTGGTTCCCTGAACAGTGTGAAGCTGTAGTTTTCTGATAAAGCTGCTCACATGCTTACAATGTCTGGTCTCCCCCTTGCTCTCTTTCTATTATTAACTAGCTAATTATGTTGGTAATAGTTACAGGGAGGTAGATTTTACAAACAATTTACTAACTACTCTGATTTATGGCAGGGGGTTGCATGCACGATTTGATTTGTTCTTTGAACGATTTCAGTCACTCCTTAAAATAAAGATTTTTATTGTTTTCTTTCAGGAATAGGGACCCCGAGGTCCAGGGAAGTAGAGGAGATGCATCCACACTGTTGGAACTAAGTAAAAATTGCACTGGACAAAGTTAAGCAGGAAGGGAGACATTATTCAATATAATTGCAACAGGGGAGAGAGACTGAACTCAACTCCACTGAAGCCATGGACTGGGGAATTTTTAAGAGCTGGAGTGGGGAGTTCTAAGGCTCTCTGTGTTTGCTGATTGTTCTAACCAAACGAAAAGTCGGCTTTCTCTGGTCTTCATGACCAGAGGGAGTTTTATACGTGGAGCAGGGTGTTCGCTGAAGTTACGCTCCTCTCCTCCCACTGAGACCGGGAGGCGAGGGCACTGTCTTCTCCAGCGCTCACATCTCAACATGATTTCCAGGTCCTTGAGAAAGACAGTTTGTTTCTTAGATTGCCAAACAGGTAAGAGGCTTCGAGAAGATTTATATGCATTTCAAAGAGGTAGAGAAAGGGTGTGTAATTGTAAGTTTTTTTTTAAAGCAAATGCTCCACAAAAAGGGAGGTAAGGGCTCTACAGTAAGAAAGAAATCTGCAAATAATTTGGTCAAATCCAGGTTAATAGTCAGAACTGAGCTTTGAACCTGGGCTGTCTGATTCCTACAGATACTCTCCTTTCCTCAGAGCTCACAGCAACCACACACAATGCAGATGTTCGTGGAGGAGGTAAGGCTGTCATTTCGAGGCAGCTTGAGCAGCTGCTGAAGAATGTGCCTTCTTATTTGAATAAGAAAATGCACTTAACACATTGATGTTTCCTACCCAATTGCAGATGTAACCTATAGAAAAACTCTATCTTAAAATAAGCTGTAGAATTTAGACCCACAGTATCAGAGCCCAAAGGGCTCATGAATACAAGCTAATGTAGTCCCCTGGGTATTTAGGTGGGAGACCAGGTCTTGCCCAAGGTCACAGAGTGAACACTAGGTCAGTCCTGAGATAGTGGCTAAGGCTCTAGACCAGTGGTTCTCAACCTTTCTAATGCCGAGACCCTTTAATACAGTTCCTCATGTTGTCGTGGCCCCTAACCATAAAGTTATTTTTGTTGCTTCTTTGTAACTGTAATTTTGCTATGGTTAATGAATTATAATGTAAATATCTGTGTTTTCCGATGGTCTTAGGCTCAACAGCAGAACTGCTAGCAGGGTCACCTAAGTCCATCGGAAAACACAGATATTTATATTACGATTCATTAACAGTAACAAAGTTACTGTTATGAAGTAGCACCGAAAATAATTTTATGGTTGGGGGTCACCACAACACGAGGAAGTGTATTAAAGGGTTGCGGCATTAAAAAGGTTGAGAACCACTGCTCTAGATGCCCATTTCTCAGCAGTGAGTTCTTTTGGCCCCATCCTCCAAGACTTTGCACCAGTGGCTTCTCCTGTTTTTTGTTTTTGTTTTTCTTCACTCTTTTCTTTTTAAAGGCTCACTGGCAGCTACTGCTCCAAGGCAGAAAATGTATTCATTTAAATGACTTCTTTTGGAAATAGAAGCTTGAATAATGATGTTACCATTTATAATTGCTCTGATTAACCACACCACGTTTTGCAGCTTAGAATAAAAAAGCCTCATTCATTTTGTGATGTGAATTTTAATTACCTTTCTAGGGATGGCCCCCTCCAGGCATACCTGCCTGTCCCCCAGCTCCTGGAACCTCAGAAAGATCCCTCCAGGCACACCTGTGTGCTCCTGGTTTCCCTGGCAGAAATTGGGCTGGGCACAGGGCAGAGATTCTGGGTATGCATAGTTGGTGTGAGATTTTAGGACAGAAACAACCTGCTTCTACATTGGACCAAAGTTTCATACTCCCCCCTCCTCCTTACCCCCCTTCCCACCCCCCAAGGGTATCACAGCATTAGGTGCCCCATGAGGCCCAGACAGAAGATCTGGGATAAGGAAGCTCTGGGATAAGGAAGCTTTTCTAAGAGTGTGTGATTCTCACAGTAGTTGTCATCCCTGAGATTACAAAGGAGGCAGAATCAACCATAATTTATCTGCCAGTGAATATGCCTTCTCAGCTTTGGTCTGTGGACTTGAGGGTCCTAGGTTCAATTCCGGACAAGGACATGTACCTTGGTTGTGGGCACATCCCCAGTAGGGGGTGTGCAGGAGGCAGCTGATCAATGTTTCTCTCTCATCAATGTTTCTGGCTTTCTGTCCCTCTCCCTTCCTTCTGTAAAAAATCAATAAAATATATATATATTTTTAAAAATCAGCATAGTGCAATGGAAGAGGCAAGAGTTTAAAAAAATATAGGTTAATATTTATTTGATCTCAAGAGGAGCAAGAGCTTTCTAAGAGTAATAGCCAAGAAATAAACTGTAAGGGGAAAGAGTGATAGATTTGGTTACATCAAAATCATGTTTTTTGATATAGACATTTAAGTAAAAATAAAATAAATGTTTATGATATTTACCAATGTTTATCATAAACATTTTATATAAACATGTAAGTAAAATTAAAATGACAAAAAGGTTAAAAGACAAACAGCCTGGGGAAAACATTTATAACACATATGATTTACAATGGTCAACTCTCCTTAATATATAAAGAATACCAATAATCAATATATAAAGATCAGTGTTTCCGTGACTAGACTATTAAGAAATAGTTGCCACAGTCAATAAAAATCTGAAAAAAATCAGTCTTACTAGTGATTACTGAAATATAAAAATTTTAAAAAATCTTTATTGTTGAGATTATTTCAGATCTCTCTCATCCCCCACCCCCCTGCTTTGATGCCTCTCTCCACCCAGTTCCCTCCCACCCCAGGACTCTGCCACCTTATCGTCTGTGTCCATAGGTAATGCATATATGCATATATGAGATGTTTGTTTAATCTCTTCCCACCACCCTTTGAGAATTGTAAGTCTGTTCCTTTTCCATGCCTCTGGTTCTATTTTATTTGCCAGTTTATTCTGTTTATTGGATTTCTTATTCATTTATTTTGATTTTTAGATTCAATTATTGATAGGCATGTATTTGTTGCATTGTTCATATTTTTAAAATTTTTTTTCTTATTCTTCCTCTTCTTAGAGAATTCCCTTCAACATTTCATATAATACAGTTTTGGTGGTGATGAATGTCTTTAGCTTTTTCTTGTCTGTGAAGCTCTTTATCTGACCTTCAATTCTGAAAGATAGATTTGCTGGGTAGAGTAATCTTGGTTGTAGGTTTTTGCTATTCATCACTTTGAATATTTCTTGCCACTCCCGTCTGGCCGATCTAGTTTCTGTTGAGAAATCAGCTGATAGTTGTATGGGAATTTCTTTATAGGTAACTGCTTTTCTTTTCGCTTGCTGCTTTTAAGATTCTTTCTTTGTCTTTAGCCCTTGACATTTTAATTATGATGTGCCTTGGTGTGGTCCTCTTTGGGCTCCTCTTGTTTGGGACCCTCTGTGCTTCCTGGACTTGTAAGTCTATTTCTTTCACCAGGTGGGGGACATTTTCTATCATTATTCAATATCTTCCTGTCTCTCTTCCTCTGGCACCCCCATAATGTGAATGTTAGTACACTTGAAGTTATCATAGAGACTCCTTACACTATCTTCATATTTTTGTATTCTTTTTTCTTTTTGTTCTTTTGGTTGGGTGTTTTTTGCTTCCTCATATTTCAAATTTTTGATTTGATTCTCAGAATCCTCTATTATTGAATCCCTGTTCATTATTCTTTATTTCAGTCATTGTATGTTTAATTTCTGACTGGTCCTTTCCCATTTTTTTTTGTAGCTTTCTGGAGGATTCTTGAATAACTTCATAAGTGTGGTTTTAAACTCTGTATCCAGTAGTTTGCTTTCTTTCATTTCTTTCCTTGTGATATGTTTCTTTGTCTCCACATTTTGGCTGCATCCCTGTGTTTGTTTCTGTGTATTAGGCAGCGCTGCTCTATCTCCTTGAATTGGTAGAGAGGCTTTGTGAGGTAGGTTTTCTATAGGGCCCAGTGGCTCAGCCTCCCTGGTCACCTCAGCTGGGAGCTCTAAGTGCACCTCTTTGTGGGCTGTGAGTATAGTCTTGTAGTTGAGACTTGATTGCTATTGGTGTCATGGGAGGAATTGACTGCCAGGCCAATTGGCTGTGAGGACCAGCTGTGACTACAGGGGAAGAGCTGCTGTGTAGGAGACACCCCTCTGGAGCAGGACTTGCTTCAGTGGGGCTTTGGTGTTCACTGAGTCTGCCTCTTGAGTATGTCACTTATGATATGTAGAGTTGTAATCTGGTATGATCTGACACTGACCACTGAGTACACTGGCTCTTGGGTCTCCAGGGAGGTGCAAAGGTAGCCACTGCCTGGGACCACCCAGCAGGAACTACAGAGAGATCTTTAGAGTCCTCCTCTTTGTATTGGGTTTAGAAGTCTCTAGGTAAGGCCCAGCTGTGAAGCAAGAAGGCTGGTGCTGGTGCAGGGTCTTGGGCTTCTTATTTATAGGTTTGGGGCTCCCTGATCCAGCTGCATCTTGTTTGAGAAATTTGAGCCTGAATAAGGACAGGCATTCATGTGCAAATGCCAGTGCACATAGCTTGGGTAGGGTTGTAAATTGGATGAGGCAGGGTCTTAGGGAATCACCAGGGCTGAGCAAACAGAAATGGCTGCCAGTCAGCTCTGTGATTGGGGAGATCCCCAGCATAGGAACAGTGATCCCTACGAGGACCTCCATCTGGGAGAAAGCCACCTCCAAGTTCCTGCCCTAATGCCAGACAATCTAGTTTCTCCTTGTATGTGTCTGTGTTCCCCAGAGCCTCATCTTGGTGCTAGAGCTCAGAGGAAGCAAGACCTTTTAAGTTTAGTTTGTGGTACTGGCCTTTGAAGAGGAACAGCTGGGTCTCCAGCAGCCTTTGTGTCACTGAGCCCCAATCTGTACTGTTTTTTTTTTTTTTTACAGCCCGAAGTGCTCACTGCCCACGGGGACTTCTTTTCCCAGCTCTGGGGCCCTGGGCTGGGGGACTGCTGTGTGTCTGGGACCGCTTGCTCCTCCCTGTGTGCAGCCTCCACAGAGAGGATCTCCCTCCCAATTAAAAAAGCGGCCCACGTGGGTGTTGGAAGAGCCTGTTCAGCACCACCACACCTCCTTCCAGTGTTTTCTTCTTTAGTTCTCTAGGTATAGGACTTCCATTCAGCCAGCTTTCCAGTGGTTCTGAATGATGGCTGTTCTGTATTTTAGTTGTAATTTTGATGTGGTTGTGGGAGGCGGCGAGTACAGGCATTTACCTACACTGCCATCTTCAAAATCCTCCTGAAATATAAATTAATAAAGAATAAAGGTACCATTTTTCTCTGTTTACATTGACAACAGTTTAAACAGTGATATTGATGAGAATGAAGTGATATGGCTGCCAAAGAGTATAAAAAACTTAGGGAAGTTTCATTAATGGGTTGAGAATCTTAAAATATGCAAACATTTGACCTTACTATTCCATTCCCAGGAATTTATTATTATAGAGAGATATTTAGAGATGTACATGAAAGATAATATAAAATCATTTTTATCAGTACATTATTTGGGATGGAGAAAAATGAAGAAAAGCAATTTAAATGCCAACTAACAGAGAGTAGCTAAAATGATTACATGGCTTTCAAATAATGGGATTATCTGCATATGTAAAAAAAATGATAGTTTCAAGTAAAATTGAATACCATGTATAAAGTTGCAAGCTATGTTTAGTTTAAAAATTAAGGAACTAACTTTTATATACAATCTGTTATACATTTTATTTAAAGTACATGTAAACATACATAAATAATGGAATAAAATGAACCAGAATGTTAGCAATTCTAGTCTTTGAATGATATGCTCAAATGGGCAATTTTTATTTTATTCTGTAAAGAAACTTCCAAACTATTTTTCATATTTATTATAATAAACAAGTATTCCTTGTTACAACCTAATAAATGATATGAAAATAAAACAATAAAATAAAATTGATTGAAAAAGAATCAAGAAGCTTGGAATAAAGGAATCTGGGTTTAAATCTGACCTTTGCATTTAGTAACTGTTGACTTTGTCAGTGTTTTTGAATCTTTTCTTTCCTGTCTATAAAGTGAGGATAAATGTAGCTCTGTACAAGGTTGTTCTAAGGGCTTATCTATAACATAAGTATATGGCACTGGATGTTAATGAGGGTCATCTGTCCTCACTGTTGCTCTTTCTGGCATTTTGAATTTGGGACCAAGGATCTGGATTGGTTCTTGTTTTGGGTGTATCGTAATTATCTAACCATAGCCACTTGTTGCATTTTCTCAAGAGAGGACTAAGTCACACTAGTTGTCTGGTTTTGGCATTGCTGAGGTTGAAAATTTGAATGGGCATGTTCAGATGATATCTTACTGGGTTACGTACTCTTAGGTTTCTTCCTTCTTTCTCTTGTTGATTTGATTATTTTAAAATTGTAATTTCCAGTGGTGGCAAAGGCATGACTAAATGGCTCCTTCTATACTATGTTCATGGATATATGAACTCATATCAGAAGCCTTTATATGTCTTCATATCTTTTGATTCAGTAATTTTATGTTTGGGAAATACTGTCTTAAGATAATAAATCATAGATACCATAATTTATCTATGATGAATTCTAATCCAGTGTGCTTTTTAGGATCTGAGGAGATAAGGCATAAGTCTGGTTGCTTATGTTCATGAAATCCCATAGAGTTAGGGCTCCTTTGGCAGGAGGCCTCCTGCAGGTCTATAGATGATGGTGATGTGCAGGACTCCAAATATCAGACACAGTTTTCTCAATCGTTGTGGACTAGATGAAAGAGACCATATGGGGTAATGCAGAGAGTCTAATAACTGGCATCAGCAATCACAGGTCTGCATCCAGACATTGATAGGTGATTGACTCGTGACTTTAAACAGTGTCTCCCCTCTCAGTTGTCCATTTCCTCAGCTGTAAAATGGGCATGCTAATGCTAGTTTTAGAGAGAGATGGTATGTAGGGGAGGAGAGAAAGCATGTGATGCAGAGCAGGAAAGAGCAGTGCTTCATGATAATATCTAAGCCATTCCCCCTTTTTTGGTGAATTGGACTGGTCATTGTGGATACCTTAGCCTTCTGTGTTGATGCTCCTGGGCTCCCTGAAGAATAGTGGGGGAACAGACTTCCCACTCATCTGTAATTCCCAGAAGCAGTGTTGGCTGTATCCCTAGCCAGCTGCCCTAGCGGTGGATATGGGCATGGGGGCAATTCTGACTTGTTTTCTCAAACATCATAATGCCCCGAGGGCACTTTAAGGCATTAGTTTTTGCCAAAAATGTTTTCACCAAATAAAAGGAGTTTACAAATATTATATAAAATTTATTTTAAAATGAAAATTTGCTGAGTGAAAAGGGTTTGTTAAAAAATAATATGTACCTACTATACAGAGTTTGGAAAATATAGAAAAGTAGAAAGACTAGGAAAACAAGGATGCACTGTTAGCATTGTCACGTGTTTCCTTTCAGGGTTGACAGTGTGTTTTCTTCTAATTGAAATCATGCTGTATATGTTATCATGCATCTTGTTTTTGTTACTTCATTTGGCCACATAATATACACTTTCCTCATGTTATGAAAAACTTTGTAAAAGTAGCTTTAAATAGCTGTATGTTATTATTCCATCCAGTGGATATTAGGTAGACAATTATTCACTTCAATTATTTTCAAATCAATGGAAAATGATACTGTTTTCCATATCTGCTATTTTCGGTCTCTTATCCTCTAATCTATATCAGATATTCCTGAAATTATTTGCTTGTTCAGAATGTCTGTCAGGCTCGGGGATGGCAGAATTACACCTTCTTCCAGTGCCTGCAATGATTCATGGTTAAGTCTTTATTTCATTCCGTTTTTTTATGTTATGTTGTCTGTAATTTCCACTGGAAATTGAGATGGTGAAGCAGCTCTGATGAGGATC
This sequence comes from Antrozous pallidus, assembly GCA_027563665.1. Taxonomy (NCBI): domain Eukaryota; kingdom Metazoa; phylum Chordata; class Mammalia; order Chiroptera; family Vespertilionidae; genus Antrozous; species Antrozous pallidus. The sequence goes on from CM050518.1 coordinate 75,120,925, forward strand.
ATGCTTTGAGAAGTGAAGAGAATGGTGCTTTCCCGAGTTGAATGCTGGTGGCAAATAACAAATGTCCATGTGAGGTGGAGCTGGGAACAGCTTCTGTTTTAATTTTTCTTAAGAACCAAGATGAGTAAAAAAAAAAAAAATGAGGGGGCATGTTCCGTACTGTGGGTAATGTGAATACAGTCGAAATTGAACAGATTTTTCTCCTCTCTGTCTCTAGGCTTAGTGGAACTTGTACTAATTTTCTGGAGTTGTTCACCCAGCACTTACGATTGCTTTTAGCAGAGACGATCTCATTTCGGGAGCCTGTGAAGAGGAAAAGGAAATGTGTTCTCAGGACTGCGAGTCAGTGTGGAGTGAAAGAAGCTGCAGGGAGCTCTGCCTGTGGGTGTGGGTGTGGGTGTGTGTGAGAGAAGGTACAAGTGTCGGGGTACAGTGTGTTTAGAGAGGAGGAAGCCTGAGAGAAGATGGGTAATTATGACAAAACGGTGTGCACCTCCTGCTTGACATACTTAAGTGAGTAAATTAAAAAAAAATCTACTTTGGAACTCACATGTTTTGAAGTGCTATGGTGTTTACCTGTAGTTAGTGCAGAGTGACCTGATATATGTAGGGCAAGGGGGTGGGGAGTGGAGATCAGAGAGGCTACTTGACTTTGTTAAGATTGCACAGCTCAGTTCAAGTTAATATCAGGGTCATTGCAAAGGCTATTGCGTTTGACAGTATAGTTCAGGGGTGGGGCATGCCCAGCCCTTGGGCCATCTGAGGCCCTCAAAATCATTTGGTCTGGCCCTGCCAAGGTATTAGGGGTGAGTTTATTAATGTTTGACCAAATATAGCAAGCTAATTTTTAAGTTGATAATTTTGTATGGCCTGAGAATAATGTCTTAAATATCCAAATGGCCCTTGGCAGAAACAAGGCTCCCACCGATGGTCTAGAATTCAGCAGTCTCCAACTGGTGATCTGCAGAACCCTGGTGGTCCATGAGGTTTGAAAGGTTGGCGACTGCTGGTCTAGATGGGGGACGTCATTGCAGGGCGTTCTTTGGATAACTCTGAGTTAGCGTGATCTTTCCATCTCATGACCCTCCCTTCCTGAAACCTCAGATGGCTTTGTAGCTCACTAGGAATAAAATCCAAACTCTTTATTCTGACTTATAGAGTCCCATGGGCTCTGGACCCTACCCACCTACTTGTCCAGCTTCATCTCACCCTTTCCCTCTTTGATTGCCATCACACCTGAACTTCCTATTTCTGGAACTCAAAGAGCTTGTTCATTCCTTGGGACCTTTGCAAGAGTTCACACCTTGGGTTCTTTCTGCTTGGAATGCCTGCTTTCGCTCCTCCAACCCAAACAAAATCTTTGTGTTGATGGCTCCTTGTTGCCATTTCGATCTCACAATAAATTAATACCACCTCCAAAGGCTCTTCTTGACTCTACAACTTGAAGTATCCATCCAGTCACTATCACATAACCAAATTAAGTTGTCTTCACACTCTGGTTTCTGTCTGATGTTTTGCTTATTCATTTATTGTTGAATTGTCCATTGTGCATCTCCACCCACTAATGTAAGGGGTCCCAGATGGCAAAGGGCTTGTCTCTCTGGTTCAAAACTATAACCTTAGTGCCTAGAACAGTGCCTGCCATAGATGCTTCAGCTAGAATTTGTTTCAATAATGAATGAATCATATCAGGGAAGCAGGGTAGCTTCTAGCCCATATGTCTTCTTTGTATGAATTAGAAAAAGGTACCCTGTGCTCTGGCTGAGCTTGTATAATGAACACTCTGCACAGATGAGCCTGGTAGCCCTGGGCAGGAATATGCTTGATGTTTTGAAGAAAAAGAAAGAGGAAAAGGATTGGTATGTTTGGAACACAGTTTTTAAAGGGTGGTATATAATGACAAAATTGAGAGGGATGGGTAGAGGACAGGTCATGAGGGACCCAGAAAACTATGGTGAGGAAATTTAACTTTATTCCAAGCCCAGTGGGGAGCCATTGGAGGACTTTAAGCAAGGGAGAGACATCTGATTCATGATATATTTATTCTTACAGTTTCATTACTTTGCTTTTGTGGATAAATCTGTTTTAACATTTTTTCAAGTATATGGTTTGGGGAAACTTTTAGTTTTAAGACTAATTTTTTCAAAAGTTGGGGATCTGCTTATCTGAAGACGGAGAAATCCTCAGATGACAGTTTCAGGCCAAGAAATTAGCTCCCCAACACAAAATGAGTCTTTTTCGAAATGATTTCTGGTATGCACTGCAGCTAATTTTGAAGGTCAAAACCTTCACCTTTCTCCTGAAGATGACAGAGGCACTGAGTAAAACTAATCAGGAAAAATCCCAGGTAGTTGATTGTGACCATTTGTTAGAGTTTTGAAATGCAAATGATTTGCACAGCCCTTCCTTTGAGTGGGAAGACCTATCCCTGCTGGTGTTTGGTTTTAGGATTAATCTGCCTGAGAACAGGAAAGGGTGGCCCCCATGCAGAGACACCTGTAAGCACAGTTTGAACCTAGAACTTATTCTTGTCTCAATTTCTTCTCTCAAGAATAAAGGAAAAACACACTGACTTCTTTGAAAAGTATTACTTACCATTTCCTCTCAATTCTAAGGTACTATAAAGGAAAAAGAGGCACTGTGGGCTACATTGAGACTTTCTGGGAACAACAACATAAACATTATATTAAAAACACACATCAATGACAAGAAGGACTCCAATTTCAAGGAAGTTAAAATGTGAAGCAAAGTATCTATCATCATTCATATATCTATCATCTATCTATCTGCCTATGTACCTGCTTATATCTATGAACCACGGGCTGATATAAGGCCTGTTATATTCTAAGTGACTTTAATATGACTCTTAATCATTGGGGCCACTCTCAAGGTAGATACTATTACCTTCATGTTCCAGATAAAGAAACGGAGGCATAGAGAAGTTAAATAACTTATCCAGGATCACACAGCTGTAAAGTAGATTTGAGCCAGGAGTTGAACATAAGCTATCTAGCTTCAGGGTCTGATTTAACCTCTATAGTATGAGAAAATGTGAAAATTTGGTGCGAGCTGACCATCAGCAAATTGATAGATGCCTTCCTTTGCTACTTAGCATAAAAACTCAAGTACGGGTCCTGATCCTTGACCTACCTATGAATGATATTCTCATTGTATTTGACTCTGGATTTGAAATACAGACCCATATCCCAAGATTTGTTTTAATAAAGCCTTTTAATTATGGTCCGGCTGCTCTGGGAAGCATTTCACAGGTCAGATGTCTAAGAAGGCAAATCCTGCCTTCCTGCTGAAGAGGAAAGAGGAGTGAACTGTGGGGCTGAGATGGTGGGTGGGGCATCTGTTGAAGGTAGCAGAGCACAGTGGTTAAACACCTCCCCCGCTCTGGCTTGGGAGCGAAACTGCTAGGCCAACACTCCCATTTGCTGCTCCTGCACTGTGTTCACCTCCCAGTCTGTTTTCTTCTTCATAAAATGGGTTTGATGAGTTTTCAGTCCCTTATCTGGCGGCCTTTGGAGCCAAGTGTGTTTCTGAATTCAAATTTACATTTCAGGGTGGCAATAGAGTACATATACCAAGTAAATAACGCCCACAAATCAAGCATGTTGTTATTTTTGCAGCAAAGAGTATGGATATTAATTCTAGGAAGGAGATGTAAAAACTACAAATACATTCACACCAGTTTAAGTCTTAGCACCAGGCAGATCTATGGATCTGTGGGTGTGGACCTGCCTCACAGGGTGAATGTAAGGCTTGCGTGACAGTGGAGTGCTTACTCAGCACATCCCATAGCCCATGACGTGCTCAGTAATGTTCTCTGTGATTCTGAGTATTCTCAGTCGTCATTGCTGCGTGAGGTGAGCCCAGCCCGATCGAGAGCCTGGTGATCCTGGCTGGACTCTGACCACCTGGTACCTGTGACTGAGATTCCGAAGTTCTGATCTAGGGCCCAGAGCACCCAGCTGTTCTCAGAAGCGGGCTGCCTCCTCTGACTTACACCAGCATTTCGACTGGCTTTTGGTTGTTCCAGTCAAGAAAGAAGAAAATAAATGAGAAGGACATGTTCCCGTTCCACCCCAAGGTAGAATAATCCTTTCTGCTGACTTTTCTTTTTTATTTTATGGCTGTAAAATGAGGGGAGAATTGAGAACAACAACAACCACCCAAACAGCATCTTCCTTTAGGCAAGCGTATGTGTGACACTCCATTAACGATAAGTGACATCTTCTTCCATCTAGCAGGAATCAACACAATATTCGCGTTAACCAGTCGTCGGCAGCGCCAGAAGCGAGTGATCACTTGTCAGGTTTCATCTGATCAGTCATTTTCAGGCACACAGTGTGTGTCTCTGGGTTCCACATGGACACAGGGTAATGTACACCACCGCTCATTTGTCTATCCCTGCTTGATGGGTAGTCCGTAGCTTAGAGCAGAGACCGGGCAGGACCCATGCAGGAAGAGCATACATAGACAGAGGAGTTAGACAGACCAAGGGCTCGGGTTCTGACCTGCCACTCACTGGCTCTGAGGTCTTGGCTGATGTCCACAAGCTCTATGATCCTTGGCCTCCTTTCTTGTGAATAGAGATAACAGTAATCCCTTACCTCACAGGTCATTGAAAGGAGTAAATGGCTCGAAGCATATGAAAGTGATTTATAAGCTGGGAAGCTCCAGGAAATGTCAGTCTTGTGATGTATTTATCTTCAGTCAACTTTTGATTTGCCACAGAATTCATTTGTGTAACTCTCAGCTGGTTCTCCTGAGTTCCAGCACTCCTCTTTGTACAAGGTGTCTCTGAGTTAGTCCATCTGATACTTTGCCAGTTTGTATATTCATCCACACACCCACCCACTCACCTCTCCACCCACCCACTCACCCACCCACCTCTTCTCCCACCCTCCCCACCACCCACCCACCCACCTCTTCTCCCACCCTTCCCTCCACTCACCCACCCACTTCTTCTCCCACCCTCCCCGCCACCCACCCACCCACTTCTTCTCCCACCCTTCCCTCCACCCACCCACCCACCTCTTCATTAGATCCCTGTTTTGTGCCAGATACTAACGAGGATCCAGACAGTGAGGACGGGAGTGAGAGGGCTCAGTTCTGTCGGAGTTGGCTGTAGAGGGAGAGAGAAGGGCCAAATGTCATCTCACGAAGGAGATGACACCTGAGCAGTCTTAAGAGGTATTTCCCTGTCCCACAGGGGAAAGGGCATCCTGGAATACGATGTGACAGCCTCTCATGTTTAGGGGATTGAGTTTAGGGGCCCGTCCTGGATGGAGTAAAAGTGTTCAGAGGGTTTGTGTTGGCAGATATAAGGCACAAGAGGCAGGCTGGGGCCAGAGGATGCAAATCCTTACACATGGGATGGAGCATCTGGAGTTGTCCCGTTGTCCATGATTGGGTTGCTAGCCATCGATTGAAGGTTCCCTTCTTTGGAAGTGTCAATCTTTGGTTTGAATTTTTGGAAGTTCTTCCTGACATCTGGCAGAAATGGGGAGCTGCCTGGAGGGGCTAGGCTGAAGGCAGGGAAGCTAAGGAGGAGGCTGCTATGTGGTCAGAGTGACAGTCTAAGGCTGTGGTTCTCAACCTTCCTAGTGCGTGACCCTTTAATACAGTTCCTCATGTTGTGGTGACCCCCAACCATGGAATTATTTTCGTTGCTACCTCATAACTGTAATTTTGCTACTGTTATGAATTGTAATGTAAATATCTGTGTTTTCCGATGGCCTTAGGCGATCCACAGGTTGAGAACCGCCCCATGGGAAAACACAGACTTTTACATTACGATAAAGACACTTGTCATTGGAGTGAGGGCCCACCTGGGTAACTCAGAATTATCTCAGTGCAACATTCTTCAATTAGTCACATCTGTAAAGACCTGCTTTCTACTAGAATAAGGTCACATTCATGGTTTTGGAGGATTAGGATGTGGGCATATCTTTGGGGGACAGGCACCATTCCACCCACTACAGCTATGGATTGAACAGTGCAGCTTCTGCTCCCAGGTCTCCTTACGTAGTTGGAGAAGGGCTGAGCTGTCCCACGAATGTCCCAGCCAACTATATAAACTCAAGGTCTGCCGAAGTGCCCTGTCATATCCCCACAGTGCCTTTCCCGTGTCTGAGGAGGAGATAATGCCAGACCACCTGCCTCTCTGAAAGGGGGTGTTGTAAAGACACAACAGCAAATAGAAGTTAAAGCAGGGGAACTCTTTAGAAATAAAGTAGAAATTCAAGTGACTCTTCCCTGCGGAGAATTGAATTTCCGCTGACACCTCCACAGATTCGTTGGAACAGTCTTGCAAGCAAAATGTATTTTCTGAAGACAGTTCTCCCTGAATTTTACACACTTTTCTCTGACGATCACATACAATAGAATGAACTACAGCCTCGCTCTGTTTTTGTTTTTCTCCTTGTCTGTGCCCAGTGGCTGTTAATAATGTTGGCAGAACTGTGTCTCTGGGAAATTAGTGCCGTTTTTATGTGGTTCAGGTGCAGCTGCTGCTGACACCCTTGTGAAGAAGCTGCAAGTGCCCGGGAATCCGCTTTCCTGTTGTTTGGCGAATGCTCTCAGGGCAACTGCTGGAGGTTGGGTAGTGCTTTCTGCAGCAGATCCAGGGATACGCTAGACACAGTCCCTGCTCTCGACTTGCAGTCTCGTGGGGCCATGACACGATTTATTGGGGGCTGCGATAAAGCAGTGCAAGAGGATGAGGGAGCCCAGAATAGAGATGGATTTCTACAGAAGTAGGGGTAGCAGCACCCAAGAAGTATGTGTACTATGACTAGCCTGGTGAGACATCGGTATGCTGCTTAAGACAAGGTACCATTTTCACCCATCGAACTAAGGGAAATAAAATAAAAATGGCATAATACTTCATGTTGGCGAGCATGTTAAAAAATACAGTCTTACAGCTTGGTGCTGGGAATATGGATTGTATAAGCTTTCTGGCAAGAAATTCGGTGAAAGAGTCTGTGGGAACCATGCCAGATATGTCTGATAGTCAAGGCCAATGAAAGCACAGAAGCCTTGTTGTCAGTTTACCGAATGTCCAGGCCACTCCACGCCTAGGCTAAAGGTACCATAAGCAGGTGCAAGGACACAAGCACAACAATCCCACGGTATACTGTACACGCGTGCCCTTCTGTGGCTAAAATATGATTGATGTAAGTAACTGCCGGCACGAAGCCTTTGTCTCTGGAATAATATACATGTTGTTAACCAGCCAGTGGGCTAGGGAAAAGGATAGCGAGATCAGATGGAGCTGAGAGCTGATACTGTATGACGTAAGGCAAGCATGTCAAACTTACAGCTCGAGGGCCGCATGCCTCATTTATTTGGCCCATGTTAGCCTTTGAGTTGGGCATGCTTGATGTAAGGCTAAGAGCTCATAAAGAGCTCAGATATAGCTACCATGTTAACCAGCCAGTGTGCTGGGCTGGAGAGACAGGAGAAGCTGCTGAGTCAGAGAGCTCAGGTGCTGCTACTGTGTGAGGCGGTCAGTCCAGGGGGCAGCATGGGGTTGCTCAGATAATGACTGTGGGTACAGAGACTACTACTATGTGGGAAAGATAGTATTTACTAGCCGGTGTGTGGCCACCTATACAGAACATGTTGTGAAGGACTGTTTGTCTGATGGCTATATGGCTACTGGCTTCTACAATAAAGACTCATATACCCACAACCTCTCATGGATTCTCCGTCTAAGACTCAGCGTCCTAGGAGGTCCAGCCCTAGGCAGATGGGCTCAGACATGACACCTGTTACTAGTGAGCAGAGGATGAAGGAGGAACTTGGACTAAGTTCCCAGCAGTTAGTGTATGTGGGTAGGGTTTCAGAACGAATCTACTCTGGCATAGTCGGGAAGAATTTGGAACATCTGGACTCAGAGCTACTCAGAGCAGCAATGTCAAAAGACCCAAGAAGGAAAATCTATTCGGATGTCGCTCTTTTTGTGACATTCGTGGCTATTCCCACCTCGGCACTTGCCACAGGAATGGGAATGACCTGTTTGGGATCTCTCTTCCTCACGGGACTGAGACCGGGGCTCGGTGTCTTCAGTGTGTAGTGCATGCTTTTCTGAGCATCCTAGCCTTGTAATTGACAGCATTGCCTTCTGAGTTTTAACATTGTAGAATTTCCCTAGGTATTCTTGCACATTTATTTTTAAGGATTAAGTTGCCAGCACTCCCTCCATGATCCCCAACCCCTAAGTTAAATTGGGATATTGTTTTTGGGATTTTTAAACATTTTAACAAGTGAATTTAAAGCATCAACTTCTGCCAAGACCATTTTGGCTCAGTGGATAGTGCGTCGGACTGCGGACTGAAGGGTCCCGGGTTCAATTCCGGCAAGGGCATGTACCTTGGCTGCGGGCACATCCCCAGTAGGGGGCGTGCAAGAGGCGGCTGATCGATGTCTCTCATGGATGTTTCTGACTTTCTGTCCTTCTCCCTTCCGCTCTGTAAAAAATCAATAAAATATATTAAAAAAAATAAAGCATCAACTTCTTTCCCTCATTGAGCTGTCCCATCTGTGGTTATGACATGTTTAATCTTTGATGAAGTTGTGTTTAAGAATTTTGACAAACACTGAATCTTTCTGGTTGAAATGATTTGAACGGTGGTGTGCTGGAGCCAGCCAGTCTCTGCTCACAAGAGCTGATTATTAAATTTTCTGAACTTCTCTGAGGTGGGTGTTAAACACAGGCACTCTAAAAACTAAAATTGTATAAACTTACGACTAGATAAATCGTATTAAAGAAGGTAAGTACTCGAAACTCATGATGTCCTAGTTATTTTATGATGTTTTGTTAATGACCTCTGCTCTTGAAGTTATGTCTTTTGAGATCTGTAAGGCAGGAAGAGTGTCTGTTGTATCCCATGGCTCAACTCTTTCAATTCACATTTAATGGTACCGTGTCGGTCATTTGAAATTGGTTATGAGAGGGATATTCAAAAGCTAGAAATCAGCAAATGCTATAAACCAGGGTTTTCCCTCCCAGAGACCACATTGTTAAACATTTAGCAGGACACTATGGATGAGTGCTTATTTATATCACTCTGTATATATATGTGTGTGTAGTACACATGCATGTGTATTTATGGGTACATGTAGTGAATATCTCCTTCCCCAGCTTTATATTTTCTTACTGCCTAATGGTGTTAGATGATAAAGCTGTGAGTTTGTCTGTTTTTAAGTTGGCTATCTTATTCAATTTCAGTATATGTTACCATTTTGGCAGTGGAGTTGTTTCTGCATCACTGTCTGAGTCCTTGTACATTTCCTAAGTAGATAATCACTTTCAAATAATGATAATTAAACTATTTTACTAAGAATTTAAATCAAGAATGGATATGTATTCTAACCAAATACCATTTGACATCTCTTGATACACTCGTATGATTTTTAATTTAAAATATATTTCTCCTTGGATTAATATATTAATTGATTTATTAGTGCTGAAATAGCCTTCTATTTCTGAAATGAATTTTACTTGATCATGCTGTGTCATTTTTTTCATATATAATAGGACTTGGTTTCTCAATTTTTTTGATTTTTATTTATACACATGATATTGGATTATAGTTTTATAATTCTTGTGATTTTGGTCAGATTTTGGTGTGAAGATTATGATAGAAATCTTTGTAAGATGAACAGTGGTGTGTTTAAATTTACTAGTTAAATGTTGCTTAACCTTTGGCCTTGTGATCAGGAAACAGCTCATATCTTTCGTATTTCTAATTTTTTTCTGGTTGTTTTATTATTGGGACCTTTCTATCTATACTGTGTGTTGTTGTTGTTGTTGTTTTTGTTGTTGTTGTTGTAAGAAGTTTCCCCAATATGCCAATGTTTCAGTACACTGTAACTCTTTATGCCAACTCTACATTTATTACCGTTATTAAGTGTTAGTACTTCCATTAATCCTAGGAGGTATCAACATTGTTAATCAGGATAATATATCAAAGTTGAGAGTTAATTCTACATCTCTGTCCTCTTTTCAAAAAGTACCTGTGTTGGTTTCTTGTGGGTGATGCAACAAATTCCCACAAACTCAGTGACTGAAAATAGTGCAGGGTTAGTACCTGGAGGCCCCACGTCCCAAACCACGGCGTCAGGTGTCATTAGAGCTGCCTTCCTTCGGGAGGTGAGAGAGGCCAGCTGCGTTCCTTGGCTTGTGGCCCCACATCATGCAGACCTCTGCTTCTGTTGTTGCATTTCCTTCTCCGACTCTCCTGCCTTCCTCTTCTACTTCTAAGCACCTGTGTGATTACATGGAGCGCAATGGGAAATCCAGGAGAATTTCCCATCTCATGATTGTTAGCTTAATCATGTCCACAGGATCCCTCTAACCACGTAAGATAGCACAGTCCCAGGTCCCAGGAACTAGGATATGGACATTTAGGGGCCGTTGTCAGCTCACCACAGCCCCCTTCCCTGCTGCATTCAGGCCCCTCATCCATGGTCCCTTTTAGAAGGCAGTTGGATGGTCTGTTTTCTTCCTCTCTGTCCCTTGCCCCTCCTGCACACCATTCTCATTTCTATTAAGTGTCTTCTGTATGCAAATAGGGTGTACTAACCCTTTATTTTTCTACCAGGACACCCATTCCTTCCAGCCAAATGTAGCTGTCATCTTTCTTCTTAGGAACTTACTTTGTATTTATTTTCCTCATCCAAAGAGCACACAGTTGTACACAGTAACTAAAACAGTCATCATTTTTGAGCTGGGATACCATTAATATGGAGGTTTGCTTTTAATGGGGCATAGAATAAGGTTTTATGTTCCTAGAGAACCAACAAAGACCAGAATAATCTTCATCGTCTGCTTCTTTTCTTTTTCCTTCCTCGAAAGTTGTCTTCTACCCATCACTGCTTCAGCGTTCCACAGCCCCAGGTATTCTTATAGCTTTCAATACATTAAAATTCTCTTCTCAGCCATTGAATTTCAAAACATTATTTTAATTACCTATCTTTAACTTTTTTCTAGTCTTTTAACTAGATCCATTTTTATCTATTCATCTCATTTAAAAAAATTCCTTCTTTTCTTAGAAACCAGGTTTCCTTGAATTTATGGAGAACTCAAAGCAGGTAGCCAGAAATTTAATGGCATTTTCATGCAATAAATCATTTTAGGAAAGCACATTTCCCCTGCATACTTTATTCTCTCTGGTTTAATTTACAAAATAGCTTCCTAGGCCCATATTGGTTATATTTTTCTTTTGTAAATGGGGACAGTTCTACATGTCCTGCTATATTCTCCAAAAGTAGGGAACTGAATTATTTGGGGTGCTAGTTGCTCTCTGTTCAGGTGATGTTTGAGATATTATACTACCTTGGCCACTGCAGCCTGTGTCATTGTGTCACCTGCTTCTTGTTCAACAAGGCCAGTTGTTTAAGGTGTGTGTGTACACATATGCATGCACGTTAGTGTTGGGAGGAGGGTGAGTGGTGAGAGGTACAGTTAGATGACTACACCTTCCCGCAGAAGGGATACTTCTGTTGACTAGTTGAGATGTTGTACGAACCTCCATCAAAATATAAAGGGACATACATTGGATATACATGTGACCTGCGTGGTGACTGTAGCTGAGTGTGCTCTGGTAGGTAGGAAGTGGGTTGGGTGGTCAAGGTGCAGAGGTGTTTTTAGTCACCTGGGAACAGGCACTCTCTCTTGATGGAGGGTGGGAGGGCATAGGTGCTGGAAAGTGGGCCAGTCTTTAAGGTGAGGTGGCACTGGGAGTTAGGGCATGGAATGGGACAGGTTGGGGAAGTCCGGAGTGAGTTCTCGGTGTAGGATAGACCATTGTCCATTGTCAGCTGAGCCAGTTTTCTGTATTGTGTGCTTGTTTTCTTCTGGATTTCCCCTCAGGGCTCAGGAAATCTTTCTGAAAGTTCCACCCACTGTCAGCCATTCACAAAGCTAAGGATGGGCTTGTGTGGGTCCTGGCTTTACAAAGGGAGCAGGGCTGTCTGGGTGAAGGTGATCGTGGATGCTAGAAATAAGGGTCCAAGCAAAAGGTAAAAGTCAGCGTGCTTTTTTTTGGGGGGGGGAGGAGGGTAGATTATTTATTAATTTCTAGTTGTCCCACTGGGACTCAATTCTTAGGCAGTGGTTCTCAACCTTTTTAATGCCGTGACCCTTTAATACAGTTCCTCATGTTGATGGTCTTAGAAGACTCTGCTAGCTGTTCTCGACCTGTGGGTCATGACAGGTAGAGGCTAAGACCATTAAAAAACACAGATATTTACATTACGATTCATTAACAGTAGCAAAATTACAGTTATGAAGTAGCAACGAAAATAATTTTATGGTTTGGGGGTCACCACAACATAAGGAACGGTATTAAAGGGTCGAGGCATTAGAAACGTTGAGAACCACTGTCTTAGGGGATTTGGTTTTGTTTATGGTAGAGATCAATCACTGTATCTTTGTTTCTTCATCTGTAAAATGGGGATAACAGCAACTCCTACCTCTTTAGCCTGCTGTGTGGGTTGCATGAAATGACGCTTTGAAATACTTACCTCATTCCCTTGCCCAGCCAGCTGTGTTCAACCAAATCTGGTTTTCTTTTCTTCTCCTTGAGTGAAAGATACTCTGCTTAGTTTAGAGTTAAATTAGTGTTATTTTTCATCATCACTGCTGCTTTAATTTCAAAAATTATTATTACTTAAAATTTAGCACTTTCTATGAGCCAGGTCTATATCAACTCCCCATCCTCATAAGAACCGTATGAGGTTGGTGATATTTTATCCCCCTTTTCCAGATTAGAAAATTATGGCACAGACAGCTTAGGAAACCTTCTCAGAAATATATTTCTGTTACTTTTAAACACAGGCAGTCTGGCTTCAGCTCCTGACCCATTAGGGTTACCATGAGATTAGGGTGATGGGTACAGTGCAGGAATACATTGTAAAATAATAGTTGGGGAATGGTAAAATAAACAAGATGAATGGGAACCTGCTGGGTCAACTAAGAAATCTAATTCAAGACAAAAAATTGGATTGCTTTGCATTTCTCTGATGATTGATGATATTGAGCGTCTTTCATATACCTATTGGCCATTTGTGTGTCTTCTTGAGAGAAATGTCTATTCAAGCCATTTGCCCATTTTTCAAAAATCAGGTTATTTTTTTTGGTAGAGTTGCAGGAATTCCTTATATATTTTGAACATTAATATCTTATTAGATAGATACATAGTTCCCAAATATTTTCTGCCATTCTATAGGTTGCCTGAATGTTGTTTGTGTTTTTGGTGTCACATCCAGGAAATCAGCCCCAGTCCTAATGTCATGAAGCTTTCCTCCTATGTTTTCTTTTAGGGGTTTTACATTCTAAGTCTGATGTTTAAATCTCTAATTCACTTTGAGTTGATTTTTTAATGTGTTATGTAAGATGAGGGTTTGATTTTATCCTTTTACATCTGGATGTTCTGTTTTCCCAGCACCATTTGTTGACGAGATTGTTCTTTCCCCACTTAAATATCACCTCACACCCATTAGGATGGCAATTATCAAAAGAAGGCAAGTGTTGGCAGGAGGTGGAGAAGTTGGAACCCTTGCACACTGTTGGTGGGAATGTAAAATGGTTGAGCTGGTAGGGAAAACAGTATTATGGTTCCTCAAAAAATTAAAAATAGAATTGCTATATGATCTAGCAATCCCACTTCTGAGTATCTATCTAAAAGCTCTGAAATCAGGCTCTGAAAGAGATTTGGTGCATGCCCATATTCTCTGTGGCTTATAACATGGTATTACTTGCTGCTCATTCAGCAAGGCCAGTTGTTGAAAGTGTGTGTGTGTTCATTATTCACAATAGCCAAGCATGTAAACCACCTAAATACCCACTGACAGATGAATGGATAGAGAAAAGTGCTTTATTCATACAGTGGAATATTATTCAGCCTTAAAATTGAGGAAATTCTAAAACATGCGACAACATGGTTGAGTATAGAAGACATTATACAAAGTGAAATAAACCAGTCATAGAAAGACATATGCTGTATGATTCCACTGTATGAAATGTCTAAGATAGTTAAATTTACATAAAAAGGTAATAGAATGGTGGTTGTCAGGGTCTAGGGAAAGGGGAGAATGAGGAGTTGCAATTCAACAGGTACACAAAATAAACTGGTGAACAAAATAGATCCAGAGACAGAGAAGCATGGAACAGACTGGGAAGGTGGGAGTAGGTGGGTGGTGGGTGGGACGAGATCAACTAAAGAACTTGTATGCATATATGTATAACCCATGCGCACAGAAAATAGTGTGGTGAAGGCCTGGGATGGGGGGCAGGGGTGGGCTATAAGGGTTCAATAGTGGGAAAAAAGGGGACACATGTAATACTTTCAACAATAAAGATTTAAGAAAAAAGTTTCAGTCATGGAAGATGAATACACTCTAGAAGTCCGCTGTACAACATTGCACCTGTCATTGGCGGTCTGTGTTAGACACTTAAATTTTGTTAAGTGGGGAGAGCTCATGATAAGTGTTCTCACCACACTCACAGAAAATAAAGTGGGAATAGTAAGAGAGTTCAGGAAGTGGCAATTATATCATATTATTAATTGATATGTATTGGTTTTCCAGGCAAAACCTGGGCTCCATTAAGGCTGCAGAAGTAGAATGGCCACCTTGCAGAGATGTTTCACTCTCAGGGAGATTTAGAAGGTGACAGCCAAGGGAGGACACCTTGCACGGGGCGGGGGAGAGAGGGGAGGGGTGTGATGGGTTGGGTGACAGTGTATTCCGGTGTGCTGAGCACAGCCCTGTTTGTGTCTATTATTCCCCAGCATAATTAGTAATAACAGCCCTTTTCTCTCTCAAAAGTACCTGGTATAGTGGAGAGGGGAGGTGCAGGGAACAAGGTGGACGTGAGAAAAATTGTCTACTCAGATGTCCTGAGAGGTAAGTGGGGCCACCTCCCTTCCTGGGCGTCTTCCGGATCTGCACATGAGTTCTTTCACCAGCCATTGTTTATGCTTCTTTCTTTATACCTTTCTTTTTTAAAGGTTTTTTGTTTTTAGAGAGAGAGGAAGGGAGGAGAGAGGGAGAGAAACATCAGTGTAAGAGCAAGACATTGATTGGCTGCTCCCCCCGCCCCCCCAGCTCCCCAAATCGGGAATTGAACTGGCAACTCTCTGATTTGCAGGATGACAACCAACTGAACAACACTGGCCAGGGCACTTTCTTTTATTCCTAGCTTGCCTAGATTCTCACAGCACACATTTGGGGTAATGCTCACCCCGAAAGCATGCTACTAACAAGTAAGTTGTTGGTACATAGCCTGGTAACCACCTGATACAGTAGCAGCTAGCTCTTCCTGCTGAGCTTTTTCAAGACCCCGTGCTCCACTCATTACCTTCAATGAGGTGTCATTTAAGGGCAGGAGATGTGGGGATTGTAAGTATTGGGCTGAGAGTACAAAGTATTAATTGATACAAAAGTAATTAATGAAAACCTAATTAAAGCAGACATCCTGAACAGGGCACTCCTGGAATCCTGGGACAGTCTCAATTAGCTTTCCTCCAGGCTTATTATGTGTAATTGGGAGGTATTAGCCTCTAATGGATGAGATTAATACAAAAATTAATTAATGAAAATGGAAGTTAAATGTGAGTTTGTTAAAAATCGCCAGAGATGGGTACATTATACCGGAACAGTCTTTCTAGAAGGTTTCTTAATGGAAATCTTCACAAGTGACAAAATCTCGCCTGCGGAACTGACATCAGAGGCCCCTTTCCATGCCCAACCTCCCTGGGCATCATTTGTCTCCATTAACTAGCACCTGTGTCAGCTAGGGCTGCGAGGACCAAGAGGACGTCTTCCTGTGGAAGAATCAGAACCTTCTCATTATCTTCCAGGAGAGAACATGCATTGTGGCCTCCCTCCCCTGTGGTTTCCACTCCCACAATAAAGGGTAAACAAAGACTGAGTCTTTTGGTCACTCAAAAAGAAATAGAATATCAAATTGATGGAGAGTATACTATTAAAAACATATTTGCTTTTTCTACAGCTGTATGAAAAATTAACTTCCTTTCATATCCAGGAGACCTGTGTTTGTAAATGTGTGTGAGCGAGTGACGTGGGTGGGCCCCTCATTATGTTGGCGTGCCCTGCACCTGGTCTCCCAGGTGCTTCTGGGCACTGCAGCCTGTTCGTCTGTGTGAGTCATTGCTCTGTTCTATTGATCTGTAGTTAATCACTTCTGGGTTTCGATTTCTCTCCCTTGAAATGAGCCCTGGAGTGTAGGCATGCTCAGGGCAGTTCACAAACGCTGCTCTAGTGCCTGAAATTTAGCGTGCATGAAAGTCTCTCGGGAACTTGTCTCAGATATGTGGATCCCACAGTTGCATCCCCGAAGGAGGCTCCTTTAGCTCTGGGATGTGGTCCGGGAATCTGCACTTTAGATACTGATGTCTTGGGCATTGGGATTCTTGATGAGTTGAATGTTTTTTGCTACTGAATGAAGGAGCACTCACTCTTAATTCAGAGGTGCTCCAGATGGAATGTTTGTGCTCCCCCACCCCCCAAATACATATGTTGAATCCTAATGTCTACTCCAATGGTGTTTGGAGGTGGGGCCTTACGGAGGAGATTAGGTCCTGTGGGCAGAGTCCTTATGAATGAGGTTAGTGTCCAGAGACTTAAGAGACCCAAAGAAACCATTGGTTTGGATTTAATTTCTTTTCCTCTGTTGTGTTCCCCTTTGGGTCAGCTGGGTCCAGCTTTCTTTGCAGAGGAAGGAGTGGCATTAAGAAGAGGAAAGTTGGTGTGGAGAAGGGACCCATTTCAATCATGAACTGAAAAGGCATGAAAGTGTCTACAAAGGCACTATTTATCCATACCAAGTACACATAAAACCCCACTCTCTTTTTGGATGCCTGGAAAGTGTGCTCTTGTATCGTGAGGAAGGAAAGCCTCAGAGAGGCTCGGTATCTACCCAAGGCCACACAGAAAGGTGCTGGCCGGTCTATTTCAGAACACTTTGCACTGTAGGTAACCCGCTCTCAGGATTGTCACGTGGACAAAGTGGAAGACCACATTTAAGAATGTGCGCATTATTGTTTTTGTTCTCCATGTGCTTTGTGGCTGCACAGAAAGAGACAGGAAGCTTCTGATGGAGCAAGACACAGTGATCTTGGTTTGTGCAGCCTCCTGACTCCGGCTCCCTGGGTGCTCTGGTTTGGTGATTTCCCCACATGGATGGATGGACCCAGGCTCCTGAAAGGTTTCCCTGGTCAAAGAGAGTGCTATGATGTGTGGACCCAGCTTTGTGTGGAGCCGGCTTGTGGCAGGCATCTAGCTGAAACCTTGGCGGTGGGGAGAGGAGGGAGTAGGCTGGACACTGTGTGACCAGTGACCCTCTTCTGCTGTGCCTCGAGTTCCCTCTCTTGACCTTCCGCCTGCTCTTTGGCTCTGACAGCTTCTGGTGGTCCTCAGGGCTTATAGTCTAGGGGCTAGAACCAGGGGTCTGGTGTCTTCCCTGAAATGGAGGTTTTTGGTCTTAAAAACATTTTTTTTGGCCAGCTCCATTTTTTTTGGCTCTTTCACATACTTCATCTATTTATCCCTCATAATAACTCTAGACATGGGGAGCAATTATCCGTGATCTACACCTGAAGAAATTGAGGCTCACCCAGCATGTAAGTGGGTGAACTGAAAGTTAGACTCAGGGCTACAGGAATCAAGTAAATCATCATAGCCTTCTGAGAACTCTCAAATCTACTCCTGCCTCCCTGTACTCACTGCCATTATCCTAGGCCAGTGGTCAGCAAACTCAGTCAACAGAGCCAAATATCAACAATACGATTGACATTTCTTTTGAGAGCCAAATTTTTAAAACTTAAACTTCTTCCAATGTCCCTTCTTCAAAATAGACTCACCCAGGCTGTGGTATTTTGTGGAAGAGCCACACTTAAGGGGCCAAAGAGCTGCATGTGGCTCAGGAGCTGCAGTTTGCCAACCACTGACCTAGGCCAACCTGCCATTGTCTCTTCTCTGAACCATGGTGATAGATTGTGGACTCCTCTCCCTGCACTGCACTTCATGTCTCGCTCCCAACATACTAAAATCTTAGTTCCTCAAAGATGGGGACCTTAACTTGCACATTCACTAACGAATTTCCCTCACTTAACATCATGTCTGGCACACGGAAGGTTCTCCCAAATGTTGTGAATAAATAAGTGGATGGGTGATTAGATTTATAGTTTAGAAAATTATCCTGGTGGGTAGGATTTGCCTATTGTTCATCCACCCACCATCCATCCATCCATCCATCCATCCATCCATCCACCCATTTATCCTTCATCCTCTCTTTATTCCTGTCTGTCCAATCAATCATTTATCGGGTCAGGAAAAAGGTAAAACACATTGAGTGCTATTAGGTCAGATTCAAATAGGTATGATAAAAGGGCTCTTTGATGAAAGAGACATATTGCTTTTTAAAGAATGAATCAAGATAAGAGAAGGCACTTTTCATGAGTTAACATGTGTCTCACAATTTGGACCTTCATCTAAAATATTAAACTACAACCTGTACCATTTCTGATTTTCTTCATAGATGATCAGAGACAGCCTGAGTAATTCAAAGACAAGCTAAGTTCTGA
Source organism: Antrozous pallidus (assembly GCA_027563665.1). NCBI lineage: Eukaryota > Metazoa > Chordata > Mammalia > Chiroptera > Vespertilionidae > Antrozous > Antrozous pallidus. The sequence continues at coordinate 75,139,551 of CM050518.1, forward strand.
TTCCTTGCCTGTTAGAAAGGCACTTGCACTTCAGGTGCAAAATAGAGATTGCAGGCACATTAATATTTAAGAGCTTGGAGCCTAAGCTAAGGTACAGGCATGTAAAACAAGTACCCGATCACAGAGCAGATTTTTATAATGTCCAGTCAGTTGGAGGTTCATAGAGCCTCACCTGTAGGGTCCCTGCTCACCTGAGGGCCCAAGAGCATTAGGGAAGCCAGCTCTACAGCTGAGGGTGGGGGTTTGGAGCTGTTGGCACCTCAATAGCTGGGGGTTCCTCACTGCTTGTATAGACTGTTGCCTGTGGTCAGAGTTAACAAAGGTAGCTAGGTGAGGAGGGGCAAGATTACCAGTGCAGGAGCCTCATAAATATGAGATGAGACGGCTGGGATGGAAATGAAAGTTGAGATGCTCAAAAATAAAGCGTGAAAGAGGCCAGGCCCTGTATAAGAACAGGATTGATCTCTGCACACTGACAGAATGTACGATTTCCCTTCGCTTTACTACAGTGCTTCTGTTTCTATAGAAACCACCAATTTTATAGACACATCGGCTCTGTGAGAAGGCGTGGGGAGTTCAGTTTGAAGCCAAGTACCGTCAAGGCACCAGCACTTCCAACCCCGGGGAGGGGGGGCTTTCTTCCTTGCCAGCTAACTAGCTCTCCTGGGGATAGTTAATGATCACCAGGCTTGGAACCTGTCAGTATTATTATAATAACAGTGGCAGTGCTTCTTCCCTTCCAGAGAGCCCCCAAAGACACAGCTAGTTCTAGGGTTCCTAGAGCATTCTCTCGGAGGGCAGCCTGCACAGCCTCCTTCCTTTCTTCCATTCATTTGTTCTTTGGATACGTACTGATATCTTAGTACTAGACACTGCACCAAACCCCAGAAGAGTCCACGCTACAGTGAGGGAGACAGACAGGCAAATCAATAGCTTTATTTCAGTTTTACAAGAGAGGTGTTTCTGGCCAGGGTTCCCTTAGCAAGAAGTGCATGGTTTTGGGTGGATCCCAGGGATGGTTTGGCAGAGATAAACAATATATGAGTGGTTCAGTTATGTTTGCTGCTTGACAAGCTACCTCAAAACCTAGTAGTATAAACCAACTATGGTTTTACACATTCATGGTCCTGTGGGTTGGAAATGAGGGCAGTAGAAAGATTTGTCTCTGCTCCATAATGTTTGGGGTCTCAGCTGTGGTGGCTCCAAGACTAACGAAGTCTGACCTGGCTCAAATGGGTTTGTTTATCTTGAATATTAGTCTTCTCCTGGTATATGTTTGGGTTGAAATGTCCAAGAGTGGCTCTTCTATCCAAATGTCTGCACCTGACTGGGATGGCTAGAACAACTGTGGGCTAGAGTAGCTTGGGCTTCCTTACATCATGGCCTCCTCAGGATAGTTGAAGTTCTTTTATGGCAGTGGATGCTGTGGGCTTATTATGACCTAGCCTCAGAAGTTCCAAAGCAGTACTATCGCTCCATTCAATTGGAAAAACCAGTCATTAAGGCTAGATCAGATGTAAGGGGAGGGAAGGAATAGGCCCAATCTCTTAGTAAGGGAATGGCATGCTTGTATGGGGAGGAAAGGCGTTGATAGCAGATACCTTGGAGATGAGCTCCCCCATTGAAGCTTCCCATTTTTTAAAAATAATTGTGCTGGGACCCTAATGGAGAGGAAGACCATGTTGTGATGGGGTTATTGTTTGGACAATGGGTCCAATAGGTGGGATGAGGACAACGTGGGTTGTTGTGCACATGGTAAGGACTCTTGGCTCAGATTTTGACACAGGAGTATGTTCCCAGCGTGTTTCCATGTGACAGAGGTCATAAAAATGTCCCTGGACAATTGGATATGTGGGTCTGATGTTCAGAATGGAATCAGGCATGGCGACAGAGATCTGGCAGTCATTATTCTAGCAGGGGTTATTTTATATATAACAGACTTTAACCGATATTGGCATAAACAAAAAGGAAATTTACTGGGTCATTTAATTGAAAACTCCTAGGGTTGTGTCCTTCATGCATAGCTGGATCAAGGGTCTCAAATAAGGTTGTCAGTTCCTGCTCTCTTTCTCATCTTTTCACCTTGCTTTTTATGAACTGGTAGAACTCCTTCCAAGGCATGATTTCCTCGTAGGGAGGTGAGATGGTCACATCCTTACAACTCTAAGACCAGTGGAAAAGAGCTGCTCATCACCAACCACTCAAAGCCTAGCTCAGACTTGCATCGGCTTGTGTTGAGTCACGTGACCATTCTGAACCATTCAGACTGGCCAAGGGCACGTGGTCATCTCATTAAGTGCCCACACCTGAGTGAGAGTGGAAGGGGGAGCTGATCTAGGTGTTCTTAGAGAGGAATGATGAATGGCTAGAGAGAGCCCGAACACTGCCCTCTCCCAATGGTAATTGAGGCCCAGGGAATAAATGCGGAGGTATAGGAAGAGTGTGTGACTGAGTGAGAATGTCGCCATGACAAGGTTCTGAGAAATGGAGCCATGGGCAGGCTAAGAAAGTAGATACCATCAAGAAGGCAGACATGGGATCTGTGGGATAATGGGAGGAAATCCAGTGGTATATAGCTTTCTAGAAACCAAAGGAAGGATGCTGGTCAAAAGCATGGAGTGGTCAGCATTGGAAATGCCTTGCAGAAATCGAGTGAAAGTTATTCATTCAGCAGATCCATCCTGAGTGCCTACTATGTGCCCGACACTGTTCTAGGACTGACAATATATTTTTATTGATTTCATAGAGGAAGGGAGAGAGAGAGAGAGAGAGAGAAATAGAAACATCAATGATGAGAGAAAATGATTGATCAGTTGCCTCCTGTACGCCTCCCTACTGGGGATCAAGCCCACCACCTAGGCATATGCCCTAACCGGGAATCGAACCATGACCTCTGGTTCAAAGGTTGACATTCAACCACTGAGCCACTCCGGCCAGGCTAGGACTGGAAATATAAAAGCAAACAAAACAGACATACTTTCCTGTCCTCAGGGATCTTACAGCTCAGTCAATAATGAAGAGTCACTAGATTCAATGACAAAGTGGTCACTTGTCGGTGACCTTGGTGGGAAGTTTCAGTGGAGCTCTGGGGTAAGCGGCAGAATGTGCAGGGTGCGAGAGTGAGTGGCAGGTGAGATGATGGGGGAGTCCTCAGAACTCTTGCAAGAAGTTTGGTTGATAAAGGGAAGAGAGAAAAGGATCTGGGGCTGGAGTGGATGAGACATTGGGCAACATTTTTAGGTTTGTGTGTTGTTTTTTTAAATGAGCGTGGGCTCTCCCTTTCTGTGTGTATGCTACTTATTCTTTTTTAGCTGCAAATTGATATTGTGTAAGGTCTGGTCCCCATGAAAAGACGTCCCTATTGTCTGTGTGCCTGAAGGAGATACAGGTAGGTCTTGGAGGGAGAGAGGTAATACTAGATTTTATCTGTCCCCACAGAGAAGGTCAGAGAGGTCCTGCCATCCAGAGGAGAGGAGAGGAGACCCCCATTCCACCTTCCTTTAGTGACTGTGTTACCACGGGGACAGGAGAGGCTCAGAGGATGCATTTTAACAGGCTCAAGTCTCTCCATCCTGAACACAACAAAATAAATAATTCAGCCTCCCTGTGAGTGAGTCTGCATTCTTGATTCTAAATTCCTTCTTTGCCCCCATGCAGATAGCAGCTTGGGAATGGTAAATTGGGTGGACCAGGTAGTAGGGGGGCAGGGGCAGGGATAATGTGGGTAATTGGCCCCTGGATAATTGAGAGTTGATCATAATTAACCTGATTTTGGAAGCATGGTGCAAAATCTCATACCTGCAATTCTCAGGCAACCTTGTCAGAAACCTCTTTATAGCTCTTCTTTTTCACCCGACTTTAAATTGGGGGTCCATTTTGCTCCCCAGGTGAATTTGGCAAAATCTGGAAATACATTTAGTTGACATGACTGGGGTGGGGGTGTATGGTCACTACTGGAATTTGGTGGGTAGAATCAGGATGCTACTAAACACCCTACAGTTCACAGGGCAACCCCCTCAGCACTAAGAATTACCTGCTCAAAATGTTAGCAGAACTGAGGGTAAGAACCCACTGCTTCTTGTGGTGCAGGTGATGAAAGAAAGGAAGACGTGGCACAAGAACTGTACAAATATAAACCTCCGATGATTTGGAGACTGTGCCAGAGAGTGAGGGCTGTTCAGTCCAGGGACTGACTTTTGGCCAGAGAATTCAGTGGTTGCACTTAGGGTCACAATTCAGGGCCCTTGTCTGAGGGACTGATAGCATTCTGACCCTGTGCCGTGAGTGGCGTTCTCTGCTGACACCATAGCAGGGTCAGACCACAGTCGTCCTCACAGCTAAAATACAGCAAAATTTGAACTCACAGGGTTGGTTAGGCTTTGGGATTGCTGTTTTTCCCCAACAAAAGCTCAAAGTCACATAAATAATAATGTGTTTCTTTCTCTTTATGAGTGCTGGACTTCTCAGGGCTGGGCAGCACTGGATTCTGGTGCCCCTACCTGGTCTCTCTCCGCCACCTGCTCCAGGGGATGTGTCTGCCTCAGGGCTCCTGCAGACAGAAGTTCCCAGGTGAACAGGACTCTGATTCTCCCCCTTCTTAGTGGGTCTGGGATCTGGGAGACTGAGAGAAGGCGGGTGTCGGCTCTGCATTCTCTGTCAGGGCCCCTCACCTAGAGGCTGTGATGTCTCTATCTGGCAAGTGGCCCAAACCCCAGGGGGACATGGATCCACCATAACAGTGCGCACGAACCCCTAGAACATGATGCTGAGTGAAAGAGCCCAGACAGTGGTCACATATTATACGATTCCATTTAGGCAAAATGTCCAGAACAGGCAAATCCATAGAGACAGGAGGCAGATTGGTGGTTGCCAGGGTGGGGGAGGGGAAACGGGGAGTGACTGCTAATGGGTAGGGAGGTCCTTTTTGGGAGTGATGCGATGTTTTGGAACTAGATAGAGGTGGTCGTTGCACACCATTGTGAATGTCCTAAAAAATGCCATTGAATTATACATTTTTAAATGTTTAATTTTGTGTTAAGTGAATTTCACTTCAATGAAAAGATAACTGGATAGACAGAGAGGCTCAGCTGGCCCATAGATGGGCCACTGCGCCCTGGGACCATGACATGGTGTAGGGGGTGGGTGGGAACCAGGGGAGAGGCCCTCCCTCTGGGGAGCCAGCCCCCAGGAGGCCTGATGGGAGAGGCCCTGCCCTGTTGGACGCTGGAAGCAGGGAGCATCTGCTGGGGTTTGTCTTTTTCAAGTCCCATTGGAAGTGATAAATGAAGGTTTGCATCGGCTTCATGGCAGATTAGTCCCAGGAGAGGTGGCCAGCGCTCTAGTAGACACATTTAATTCCTCCTCAGTAGCGGCTTCCCGCAGGATAGAAGGCAGAGCCCGGGAGGGGGAGTAGAAAATGGACCTTCCTATTTACCCTCCACCCACTTGTGGTCCACCCTGGGGGGTGTATGATGCTTGTGATTAGTCCCAGATCTGAGATAAACTATCCACCAGCATTGGTTAGTGATGAAGTAAGTCAAATAGCAGTCATTTATTCGCTGTGTGACCTTGGACAGATTATTTAACCTCTCTGTGCTCCAGTTTTTTTATCTGCAAAATGGTGATGATAATGCCTTTCCCACGGGAACTTGTGGGGCTTAGACTATATAAATGTATGTACTTACCCTATCTAATAAAAGAGTAATATGCAAATTGACCACATCTCTGCCACACCCACCAGCCACATCCACCAACCAATCAGGAGTGATATGCAAATTAACCCCCAACAAAGATGGCTGCTGCCCAAAGCTGGGAAGCCTTGGCCAGAGGCTTTCTGGCCTTGGGCAGGCCAGGGCTGGGGTGGAGCAAGCCATTGGCCCAATTGTAGGGTGATTGCTGGGGCTCTCCTGGCTGGGGTCCCCTGCCCAAAGATGAAAGCCTTAGCCAGAGGCTTTCAGCCTTGGGAAGGCATGGGTGAGCTGTCAGTAGGACATCCCCTGAGGGCTCCCAGTATGTGAGAGGGGGCAGGTTGGGTTGAGGGACCACCCACCCCCAGTGCACAAATTTTGTGCACCAGGCCACTACTATTTATATATTTATGTATATATCAATAAATATAATATACAAATACATGTAACATACATTTATAATGCTAGTTGTTATATAATGTATATAATATATTACAACATATTGTAATATATTATATCAATATAGAAATATATTGCAATACAATATATCAATATAGAAATACTTATAATATATTTATATAGATTATAAACACCAAATATAATACATATGTGTAATATGATATATGTACATGCATAATTCCTGCTGCAATGTCTGACCCACCAATGATGCTGGTGAATATTCATCTCACCTGTAAAATAGTGGATTGGGTTCATTCATTCATTCATGGAGTTTGTTGAGCTCCTACTATGTCCTGGGCACAGGGGCTACATAGTGACTAAGAGGAGCATATTCCCTGCCTTCATGAAGCATGCATGGCACCAGAGAAATAAAATAAGACATCCAAGACAAACATGACTGCAAATTCTGGTAAACACCATGACTAAGAACAAGTCAGGAAGTGCTTATGGTAGAAATAGCTGGGTGTGGGTTTTCTGTCAGGTGGTTGGGAAAGGCATGTATAAGGCGATGCTATTTGAAATAGACCTGGCCAGAGAGAAGTCTGTTCATGTGACAAATGGGGAGCTTTTCAGGTGGAGAGCAGAGCAGGTGCAAAGGCTGTGAGGCGGGGGAGCTTGGCCTGTTCAAGGAACTGAGTGAAGAGCAGGGAGGAGGGGATGGCTTGCAGGAATGTGGCTCCATAGGAGGTCTGAGGAGCAGGGGCTGATGAGCACCTTGCCCGCCTATTCCAGGTGTGAGTTCTGTCTGAGTATAATGCAAAGCCTGTGCAGCTTGCAGCAAGTGACTGGGTTTTGGCTGTTGGAGCATCACTCGGCTGATGAGAGGCAGCCTGTTTGGAGAGCTCTGTGAGTGGACTGGGAAGAGCAGTTGCAGGTTCCTGCGTTTGTCCTCAGGGGGGTCAACACCACTTTATCATCTCCTTGGGAAGGTAGACATCCCGGTAGGAGCTCCTTTGGGTCCTCCAGCTCCAAGATCCTGAATGGACATTCCCTCTCCTCCCCCATTTTTTGCTCTTGAAGAAAATTACTCTCCAGTCACTGGGGTGTATTGGGCTCAGGGGTGTGGATGTGTTTTTTGGAGGTAGATGGAACCCAGGTCCTCCCTGGGCTCCTTAGTTTGCTGACTTTACCCATGAGTTATTGACCCTAATGAATGAGGTTTAACTCATGACCAGATGCCCTAGAGCAGAGGGGCTTAAATAACATCAATGAGGTTTACTGTGTTGAACTATCAGTTGAGTGGCTGCATCCTTTATGAAGGAGGACAGAAATGGGAGGGATGCAGCAGCAAGGAAAGTGGGACATCTGGGCAGGGTGGAGGTTGTCCCTCCTATTTTGTCTGCTCCATTTGCTTCGTACCAGAGATCTGGAGCCACTGGGCAGCTGGGGTGCCCTGGAGAGTCTGTTGCTGTTCAGCACCTGGTGCCAGGGAGAAGACGTGCAAGCTGCTGGGTCTTCAGTGGGGCAGCATTTTGCATCAGGTCAGGCTTCCATGCCTGCTCAGCTCCAACCATTGGCAACAGTTTCAAAACTGAAGGTTCTGCATACCCAGCCGCAAGCCAGGCCCCCCAAAGGGATGACTTTAGAGCAGTTGGGTCCATTCCAGCAGCTGGTGAGTTCTGTCTTACTGCTCTGGGCTGATATCCACTGGGTGTCTAGGGACTTTGGAGGACACTTCTCTCACTGACATTTTCCTAACCTCAGCCCTTTTGGCAGCCAGGCAACTAGGCTTCTGTCTGCATGTCCTTGTAATGAGAGTCTGGGCTGAGCCAGGAAATCCTGTTGAAAGACTTCTTTCCCCCTCAAGTTGCATCTGGGTTTTGGTCAAATAAATGGATGTTTGAAATCAATGCAATAGAAAAACTTCAAGTGAGAATAAGTCATGAGCCCTCCTCATGAAGAAAGGAAGTGCCAAGGCCTGTTGCAGATTGAATATTCAATTGACGTAAGTCTTTCTCCATTCATTCAGTAAACATTTATGGACTGCTGATCTCAGTAAGAAGGTAAAAATAGATGTTTACTGAGCACATCTTATATGCCAGGCAGTACCAAATTATTCTGTGTCAACCTCGTGAGGATGTTACTTTTAATATCCTTTTTGGGGATAAAATAGCTGAGAACTAGAAGTTTTCCACTGGTAATTTAGCCACAGCTAGTGGTGGTGCTACCCATAAGGGTATGAGGGAGAACAAGAAAAAAAGCCCCTTTAATCCTTAGTCTAGTGCGAAGAGGCAGGTTTGTCTAGACAAACACCTAGACAAATACAAAAATGATAAAGGCAATGAAAGGAGAAAGTCCAGAAAGAGGGTGTGGGGGCACTAGCCTATTCTTTTTTGGATAGGGGTGAACAGGGAAGGCTTCCATGGGCAAAAGTCCTTTAAGCCCACGTCCATCCCTCATCTGGAAATCTTGTACTAGTGTTCTGCTATCAGGTTGAACATGTTCTCTGGAAGCTATGGCTGGGACGGGTGCATAGATGATTTTTCTTTCCTCTTGCTTGCTAAATGTCCCGTCCTCCTCTTGTCCCTCTTGCCCTTTGTCAGCTGGTTTCTATCTGCAGAATGTCTTTGGGCTGGGCATCTGCAAATGCTACATAATACCTTTGGAATCAAATCTCTATCAACTGACTCTCAGGACAGTGATTCCCCTTGGGTGGCCTAACTTTCACTTAGACCACGGCCTGGGTTTCTGCAGCTGAGTGTTCTTCCTCCTGGGCTCCGCCCTTTGTGCCTGCTCTTATTCATTGGAGACAGCTGTGTTTTGCTCTTTTAGGTGAGAATCAGGACTTCTCAGCTGCAATGTGCAATGGCCTCTGGCATGATATTCTCTGGGTTGTGTCTTTTAATGTTACAACTGCAGGGGCCACTGAAGACAAGGCTATTTGAGCATGTCATGCCCAATATCATATAGCCAGCCTCCCCTTCATAATGCATAATTTTGTGCAAGGGGATATTCCCCTCTTACCAACAGTTCCTTCCCCAACCTCAAAAGAATTCATGGCCAAGCAGGGACTATGAGAGGAACTTATGAAGTTTAAGTTGAGAGGGGAGATAATTTACTTTTCTTTCATCTGTCTGTTCAACAAATACTCCCTAAATGGATAAGAGCATATGCTTGAGTTTTTGTTAGGTATGTAGATGAAGATAACATGAATTTCTTCCTTTCCAACACTCTTCACTGTGTATCACTCTACCCTGACTTTTCCCCACCCAGAGACCTTATTTCTGCATGAAATGTTATTTTTTTTATTAATGATACCATTTGTTTACTTATTTGTTTACTAGAGGCCTGGTACACAAAATTTGTGCATGAGGTATATGTGGGGGGTGTCCCTCAGCCCAGCCTGCACCCTCTCTAATTTGGGACCCCTTGAGGGATGTTCAGCAGCCTGTTTACAGGGATTGGGCCATGGAGGTATGGGGCTGAGGGCTGTTTTCAGGCTGACCACAGCCCTTCAGAGTAGGAGGCCCTGCTGGAGTGCCTGGCCAGCCTGGGTGAGGGGCTGATGGCTGTTTGCAGGCTGGCCACAGCTCCTTCATGGTTGGGGTCCCCACTGGGGTGCCTTGATAGCCTGGATGAGGGGCTGATGCTGTTTGCAGGCTGGCCACACACCCCAGTGACCCAAGCTCTCAGTCCCTCCTTTTGGTCCAGTGCCTCCTTGAACGGAGGCCAGAGCCAGCTGGAATCAGATATCTGCGATTTATTTATCTTCTATAATTGAAACTTTGTAGCCTTGACTTGGAGGCCAGGGCCGGCCAGGGTGGGCAGGAAGCTTGGCTTCCTCCATCACCGGGGGCAACCCAAGCCTCCTGCTTGCTCCAGCTCAGTGGCTGCTACCATCTTTGTTGGGTTAATTTGCATACTCACTACTGATTGGCTGATGGATATAGCAGAGTGATGGTCAATTTGCATATTTCACTTTTATTAGTATAGATTATCTTTCTCTCTTGCTAAAATGTAAGCCTTTTGAAAGCCAGACCCTTGTTGGAGTCACTGGCATGGCCACATATGTTAGTTGACAATGCAGCTCAGAGTAGATATCAAGTGGATATTTGATGAGTGAATGAAAAATTGAATCAAATGGTTTTGTTTAATTTGATTAAACAAACACACTCTCTGTACCAACTCTGGGCCAGCTACTGTGGTAGACATTGGATACAGAGTTAATAAGACAAACTCTGCTCTTAAGAAGAAAAGAAGACGGGAAAACAGGCAAGTTCATTCCAGGGTGAGGCAGAAAGCTGGGGTCTCAGCTCTTCCATCTCTGAGCCAGTGTGGTAGAAACATGGTCTGAAACCTGAGGGAGTGGGGAAGAACAACACCTGGAATGAAAGCTCTCACAGTCACATTCTACTTTGGAATTGGCTCCCCTTCCTCACCCAGAACTAGCTCAGGCCATCTTGCCCCCCAAGAGAAATTGACAGCCCATTGAAACTGATGAGATGAGTAAACATTTGGGATCAGAGTACCCTAAGCATTGCCATTTTGGGGGAAGCTAACTTAATAAGAGGCCTGACCCACACAAGTGTACGAGAGCAGGTTGGCACTTCTCCTCTTTCTGGGGATTATGCAGACACCAGCGACAGTTAAGGGAGCAAGTGAGTTGATAAAAGCGTCTCTGGAGAACAAGTACTAAATGGTTTTTTTATTGCTCACCTCTGAAGGAACCTTCTGTTTAAACTGCTGGCAGTAAGTGCAGGTTAGACCTGTGAAGTTATTATAAATGCCGTTCTGAAGCCTAAGAACTTTATTTTTAATTGGGTTCGTTTCTTTCTTTTTTTAATCCCCAAACTACTAATGCAATATGAAGAATGGAAATTTATGATTTTTTTTAAGACACAGGAACTACTGAGAGAGAGAACAAAGAGGCTATTGAAACACTATAGACTTTCAGTAAAACCAAAACCACGAAGATCCCCATTCCTGTCCCTCTTTTCATTGCACAAGGGATCCCTTCTATTGAGCCTGAGGGGAGGGGAGTCATGGTGGAAATGTGGGGGAGGGTGTGTGTATGTGCAAACATAGGTTTACAGTCCTGAGGATGCGAAACAGAGTTTATTCTTGTATTACTGCCTAATTGTTGTATTATTTTACATATGAACAATTGTAAACCTGCCCTTGCCCTGCCCTATAAATAGCATGCAAATGAATGAGAAATAGGCCTTGGTGAGGAAGCATAGGGCTGGTACTGACGTGGAAAAATGCAAAGAGCCAGAGACGTATGTTCTGTCGAACTCTTTCTTCCCCAGAGCCTTTTTGCTGGTCCTTCTCTCCTATGCTGCCAGTGATTTAAGGCTTAACCGTTTTACAGTTGGGGCTTAAAAACAAGTCAGTTGAAGTTTTCTAGAGCTTTCCTTAGAGGGCACTGTGAGGAAGTGGAGAGTCATGAAGAACGGAGTTCAGATCCTCACGCTAGAGTAGGGAGGACACGAGCGCACCATTCCCAGGTTGTTCTAAAACCTGGTGATTTGAATGGGAGAGAAAAATGTTCTCCAGTGGTTCTAGAAGGTGAACTGGGAACAATGGATAGGAACTGTAGGGTCAGATTTTGGTTGATAGTAATAAGGAGGACTTTTTTTTTCTCTAAGAGCTTGCTGTAATGATGGCTTGGTCTGCCTCCTGGAGAAGTGAGTTTTCCAACTCTGAAGCACACCGGCGGAGCCTGGTTGCTCATGGTAACCGCAGTGCTAAAGAGAGTCCCAGCCTTGTCCCCCCATTTCTGAGATGCATAATGCAGAGGAACCCAGGAACACATAGGAAAACGATCCTAGTCCATTGCCAAAGAGCCACGGCCTCACAGTCCTTAGCGACCCCGTGCATCTGTGTGGGTAGCGCATGAACAGTGTCTGTGTGGCACCCAATAGATGCACCTTGAAAGATGGCTTAAAGTCCTCTTGGAAGAGGTGTGTCATTTACCTGCACAGTAAGACATTGAATTTTTATACAACATGATATGCATCATGATAGGGAAAGCTGGCTGTCCCACTGTGCAGGTGTGTGTGACTTCTGAGGGGCTGGCCATTAGCAGGTCATGTAAGGAAACCGAGTCAAGGGGTGCTGTGAACCATGCTGGCTCATCCAGATTGGCTGAGACCCACTCTTGGGGGCTCTCCCTTTCCCTACCCCTGCCAAGTCTAGTAGTCTTCCTTGTTTTCTGTCACATCCAACAGTGTGCTCCTGACCTTCACTTCTAAACTCCCTTTTTCCTCAATCTTCAACTCCATTCTTCAAGTCACTTGGGTCAAAACCTTGTAGCTATCACTGATTTGTTTTATGTCACGCTCTACAGTTAACACATCAGCAGATCCTTGGCTCAACCTTCAAAATATATCCAACCTGAATCCAACCTACTCATCTCTGCCACGACTACCCTGGGTTGGAGAAGCAGTCCCCTAACTGATCTCCCTCTTTGTGTCTTTGCCATCCTCCTAAATTTGTTTCCACCCACTAGTCAGGAGGCCTGTTAAGCTCTGTCCCAGGCCTTCCAGTAACTCCCCATCTCATTCAGCATGAAAGCCCAAGTTCTTCCCACACCTGCAAGGCTTTATAGGATCTGCCCCTCCTACCTGTCTTACCTCATCCCTGCTGTTCTGTCTCAATCTCTCTGGCTTCTGGCTCCACAGTCCCACTGACTCACACTCCTGCCTCATGACCTTTGCCCCTGCTGCTTCTGTCTGGGATGCTCTTTTCTCAGGTAGCTTGGTGACTTGCTCCCTGATCTCTTTCGTGATTTGGTCAAATGTCACCCAATCATTGGGGTCTTCATGCTGTTTATTTCATCCTCTGCCCCTCACCCCATCCCACTATTCCCCTTCCACCTTTGTTTTCTCCACCCAACACATTATTTATCTTATTCATTGTCTTTCTCCTTCCTTTAGAACACAAACTCTATGAAGGCAGGAATTTTTGTATGTTTTGTTTACCTACCGTTTAGAACAGAAGTGGTCCCCAATTGACACTCATTAAATGTTTTCTGAAAAATAAATGAATGAGTTTCCTAAAGATATGTATGCACCAAACCTTAGACAAGTGGCTCTGATGACACTTTCCTGGGTTTTCATTGGGCATTTTTGTGGCAGGCAGGTTTTGACCTGGTTCCCAATCATTCCTGTCAAGTAATATTCACACCCTTGTATAAGTCCTTCAGGGCTGGACCTGGTGATTTGCTTCTAACAAGTAAAACATGGCAACAGTGATGGGATGTCACTTCTTAGATTAGGTTACAAAAGACTGTAGCTTCCATTTTGCTAGCAGTCTCTTTGCTGGCACTTTCTCTTGCCCCCAACTTGCTCACTCTGATGAAGCAAGCTGACATGTTGTGGGATACTTTATAGAGAGACCAATGAGGTAAGAAACCAAAAGAGGCCTCCCACCACTGCCTCATAAAGAACTAAGACCTCATTCTAACAGCCCAGGAGAGACTGAAGTCTGCTAAGAACTACAAGAATGAGTTTGGAAGGAGATTCTTCCCTGGTCAGCCTTCAGATAAGACCACAGCCCGAGCAAACATCTTGATGTAGCCTAGTGAGATGCTAAAACAGAGGACCCATATAAGCTGTGCCTGGATTCCCGATCTACTGAACTGACATAAGAAATGCATGTTATTTTTTACTAGAGGCCTGGTGCACAAAATTCATGCATAGGGGGGCGGGTTGTGTCCCTCAGCCCAGCCTGCACCCTCTCCAATCTGGGACTCCTCAAGGAATGTCTGACTGCCCGTTTAGGCTCTATTCCAGTAAGATCAGGCCTAAACGGGCAGTTGGACATCCTTCTCACAATCCAGGAATGCTGGCTCCAAATGCTCACCTGCCTGCCTCCCTTATTGCTCCTAACCACTTCTGCCTGCCAGCCTGATCACCCCCTAACCACTACCCTGCCAGCCTAATTGATGTCTAACTGCTCCCCTGCCAGCCTGTTTGCCCCCAACTTCCCTCCTCTGCTGGCCTGGTCACCCCTAACTGCCCTCCCTTGCAGGCCGAGAACCTCCCAATGGCCCTCCCCTGCTGGCCATCTTGTGGTGGCCATTTTGTGTCCACATGGAGGCAGGATCTTTGACCGCCTGGAGGCAGCCCTCTTGTGTGTTGGAGTGATGGTCAATCTGCCAATTACTCTTTTATTATATAGGATGGAGTCCTGGTGCATGGGTGGGGGCCAGCTGGTTTGCCCTGAAGAGTGTCCCAGATCAGGGTGGGGGTTTCTTTGGGGCATGGGGTGGCCTGGGCAAAGGGTCTTTGGTGGTTTGCAGGTCTACCATGCCCCCCAGCAACCCAAGCTGAGGCTCTGGAATCTGGAATTAATTTATGTTCTACAATTAAAACTTTGTAGCCTGGAGTGGAGCCAAGCCTTCTGCTCACTCTGTGGTGACAGCCATTTCTGTTTGGTTTTATTTAAATTCTATAATTGAAACTTTGTAGCCTAGAGTGGAGGCCTAGGTGCTAGGGCTGCAGAAGCTTGGCTTCCTCCATCAACAGGGCAACCCTAGCCTCTGCTCTCTCCAGCTTCATGGCTGCCACCATTTCTGTTGGTATATATCTTCTAGAATTGAAACTTTGTAGCATTGAGTGGGGGCCTAGGCCGGCAACGGTAGGTGGAAAGCTTGGCTTCCTCCATTGCCGGGGAAACCCAAGCCTCCCTCCTGCTCTCAGCGGCCACAGCCATCTCGGTTGGGGTTTCTTTGCTCCTGATTGGCTTGTAGGCATGACTTGTGGGCGTGGCTTGATAGGAGGTATGGTCAATTTGCATATTACTCTTTTATTAGATAGGATATTTGTTTATTTTTTTTTAAAGAAATAGCTTTTCTATTTTAAAAAATTTTGATTTCAGAGAGGAAGGGAGATGGAGAGAGAGAGAGAGAGAGAGAGAGAGAGAGAGAGAGAGAGAGAGAGAGAAACATCAATGATGAGAGAGAATCATTGATTAGCTGCCTCCTATATGCCCCACACTGGGGATCGAGACTGCAACCTGGGCATATGCTCTCCACCAGGAATCAAACCATGACTTCCTGGTTCATAGGTTAGTGCTCAACCATGCTGGCCAGGCTGATTGTTTAATTTATTGATGAGAGAGAGAGAGAGAGGAGAGAGAGAGAGAGAGAGAGAGAGAGAGAGAGAGAGAGAGAGATTGAGATTTGTTGTTCCACTTATTTATGCATTCATTGGTTGATTCCTGTATGTGCCCTCAATGGAGATTGAACCCACAATCCAGGTGTATTAAAACATTGCTCTAACCAACTGATGAACCAGCCAGGGCAAAACATATATATTATTTTAAACTGCTCAGTTTGGGCATAATTTGTTACATGGCAGTAGGTAACTGATAAACTTACATATTTTTTTTATTTGCCCATTGTAAACTCTTATTAGAAAAGTTGAATTCTCCACTTTCGTTTGTTTTTTTGTTTTTGTTTTTTAATTTTCTTCAGTTACACACACACACACACATTTAAATTTGAGGCATTCCTGACACTGGTATATGACACATGTTCAGGCCTAGCAAAGGACCTGAGACCCTGTTAGCAATGCCATAATAAGATGGGTTCATGCTCAGCACCTCTTGGCACTGCCCAAGGCAGAGTCATAAGCGATGCTTGTTCGATAATGCCGAGGTGTGTCATTGCCTGGAAGGCTGTCTGGTATTTATAGGAAGCTGAAAGTTAGGCACTGGGGAAAAATGAGTTCCAGGCTGTTGCACTTATTTTCAGATAGAATAATAGTCTCTGAAAAAGTGTGTAGGAGGTTGAGCTGATGGGGAATTCAGCGCGCTTGTATGGCTCACTGGGCTTGTATAGTGGAGGAGAAAAATCATCTTGTTGGTTGGGGAGACGACAGTCACGTCTCCTCAGCTGCCTGGTGATGGATGTTCCAGGACAGGCTGAGGACATAGCTGCATTCTTTTTCTGACTTGAAGCCACTGAGTTGCGTTTTAAAGTGAATCGACAGAAAGAAGGTGCTTTGACAGAAACATTGTGAGGCTCGTCTCATTGGCGGGCGAAGCTGGTTGACAAAAACGGAACACTTTGAGATAAGCATTTGGAAATTTAAAGAGGCGTCTTGTCTGTCATTTGTAATGGCTGAAAACGTGGAGAAAAATACAGTTTCACATGGAAGGGTTTAGGGGAGCTAAGTTTAATCAATCAATCAGTCACTCAATCCGTTAACCAGCAAACAGCTGCTGTATGCCTATTTTATGGCCACAACCATACTCACTGATGGAAAAATGTAGTTAAATAAGACAACACTCGTGTTATTAAGGAGTTCATGGAATAGTGGTGGACAGCATATGTAAATGTAAAAACAATCACAATTCGGTGCAGTGAGGGCTTAGGCTCTGTGGGAGTCCAAAGAGATCAATTGGTCCAACCCACTGGAGACAGAGAAGGGAAAAAAATAGTGTCTTTGTTTTTTTCTTCTAAGCGGGATAAAGATCGAGGAGAACAGAAGACATTCTAGTTTGAAGAACTAATCTGTGCAGAGGCCTAGACTTCATCTTCCTCACCTCAACAAGCACCACACAAGCCTTTTTTCTAATTCGTCAGAAACTAGTTCAGGGAGATTATGCTTAAACTTTTCCCAATTGACTGCTTTCTGGAATGGATACCAGGCATGCCAAGAGCAGCAGCCTAGAACCAGGTTTCCTAATTTGGGGAAGCCTGCAGTCAGATCAGGCATTGATATTGGGGACAGCGAACTGGCCGTGATGATTTACATGACCGGTCCAATGCCCATTTACTAATCGATAGTGGAGAGAAATTTCTAGTACTTAACAAACTGTTTGCTAACATGTTATCATGGCAACGGTTAATCCTTCAGAGTTCCTCCAGGAAGGTGTTCTGGAGGCACCTTCCCTGACATGCTTGCTAGGGCTGAGGACACGTGTATTCTTACAAACATCGGACTAAATACTGTCTTGTAAATTGATTTAAGGGGAAAGACATCCTCATCATTTTGGCTCTGTGAAAGTAGTTGGGGAAGGTTTGCCATGCCCAGGATTTGGGCCCTGTCCAGTTTAAGCACTATTTCCTACACTGTAACCTCTCTATCCTCCTTTATTAGTTTTTAATATTTTTATTAAAAAATTTTAAGTTTATACATAATGCATATTTTCTGTAGGAAATGTGGGAAAGATAAAGAAGCACATAGAAGAAATAAAATTCATAAGAACAGAGGTGATTAATGTTATATTTGGAGCACTTCCTTCCAGACTGTTTTTTTTTAATATTCACATTTTTTGCATTTGTATGTTGGTAACACAATTGGAATAATTATGTACATGACAGTTTACTTCATGTCCTGCTTTATTACCTAATACTTTACCAGAAAATTGCCCCACACTTTGGACTATTTGGAGTTCTCAGTTACTGGCGAAGGCATGTCCTTCACCTGTGTGAGTATATCACAATGTTTAACCAGTCTCTGGTTTTGAATACCTCTGAATTCCCTTGCAGATCCTATCTAATAAAAGAGTAATATGCAAATTGACTGTACCTTCCCTACACCCACCAGCCACACCCACCAGCCAATCAGGAGTGGGGGCTGGGGCCGAGGCATGTATGAGGCAGCAAGCAAGCTCAGAGGGGGAGTGCTGCCCCCAGGGCCAGACATTCACCAGTGGGTGACCTGGGCCCAGGTGGCTGTTGAGCACGCGAGGCAGGGGGCAGGGCCAAGGCATGCGCCAGACGGCCAGTGAGTTCCCGAGGCGAGGGATGGGGCCGAGGCGCGTGCGGGGAGCGGGGGGGCAAGGCCCGGGGTGGGGACGAGTCACACCAGGTGGGAGGGGCACGCAAGGCGGGGGCGGGGCCGAGATGCATGTGAGGCAGGGGGGCACATGAAATGGGGTGAGGCTGGCCCACGCATGAGGCTGCCGAGGCGCAGTGCCCCCGGGGCTGAGTGGTCAATGCCGGGGCTAAGGCCAGGGCTGGGGGGGTGGGGCCAAAGTGGCTGGGGCAGAGCCAGCCATCGGCCCCATTGCAGAACATCCCTTGAGGGCTCCCAATGTGTGTGAGGGGGCAGGTTGGGCTGAGGGATTACCCGCTCCCAGTGCATGAATTTTGTGCACCGGGCCACTAGTGTATAGATAACACTTTACTGTGTATCCTTGTCTGCAAGTCATAAAATTCCTTACTAAGAGAGAGTTACTCTATCCACCTTTAAGGATGTTAAAGACCACACACGTGCCCAAACTTCCTCGGGGAAATGTAGCAACTTAGATGCCCACCAGCAGTAACTGTTGCCAAATTCATAGGCCGTTTTGTTCTCCTGGTCCTTTTGTTAACGCTAGTATTTCCAGCATGGAATTATCCAGAGTCAGTAGTAGGAAAGTTGTTGGATGTTAGATGTGCTAAGGTCAGTGCTTGGGGAAAGAAAGCCTTTTTCTCCTGAGCCAACAGGATGGGTTTTGTAGATGTTGAGTGGCAGGACGTACCTTGGATAGCTGTGGAATGGGGGCTGCTTCTCACTCGGAGAAGAGAGGTGGTGGGCATGACTAGAGGCCCCAGTACCTGAAACAGGAGTTACTGCTCTTAGTTGCTGAGGGCTGTCTCTCTGGCACTTGCTTCCTGTCCCACTGACCAGCTCTTGGCTCTCTGGGCAGCTGTACCCACATCCCTATCCTACCCCCAGAAGCACCATGATAGGACCTCCCCAAGCCCCTGCTTGTCATCCCTCCACATTGTCACGTTCACAGGACATACGCCAGGCACATGCATTCCATGGTACAAAGACAGGTGCACCCCAGAGGTTTCCTCTCTCTCTTGCTGGATCCTAGCCCTTTTTGTCCACCCTCACGGCTCGCAGCTGCAGGTGCCGCTCTCCCCAGACAGCTGCACTCATCTGCGTCCTGTCTGGGCTGTGTCCTCCCTTTCCCTCCTCTGCCCATCTCGGGGCATCTCTGGGGTCTGCCTTGCCGGGAGCAGCTGTTGATTCGGATTTTCATCAGGACTTTGGTAATTAAAACTTGAAGCTCTTCAGACATTTGCGTTCCATTGCACTGAAAGAGCAGCTGTTGAAATGTGAGGCAGGGAACCAGAGCCTTGTGTGGTGGTGAGCATGGGCTTAGATTAATCAGGTTTGAGAGTTACTCCCCTTCTCATCATCCAGAGGGAGGCTTTGGGAAAGCACCCCAACTCCACTAATGACTAATAATGTGTGACCTAGGCCAGACTGCATGGGTTCAGATCCCATATCTGTCTTTTATTAGCGGTGTGACCTTGAGCAGGTTACTTAACTTCTCTGTAGAATGCAAGAATTGCTACCTTTGGTCATAGATGGTTTGTGGATCAAGTGAAATAACACACAAAGCCCAGGTCACCGAGGAAGTGCCTCATTAGTGTTTGTTTATATTATTGGAATTTTATTTAGCTCCTGGTAGCTCAGTTCATGGTATACAGAAGAGGAAATAGAACCCTGTGGCAGTCAAGTCCTGTGTGTGAGCATGACAGTGAGGGGGGTACTGGCTTTGAACTGCAGGTGTGTGCCCATCACAGGGCATGCCTGGCTCTCCCTGCCTCTTTTCCTATGTTCCTTTCCTCAGCTCTGGAGGCAATGACGTCAGCTCTGGGAATTGCCAAACACTGTCCTATTCCTGGGGGCAAGGAGGAAGCCCTGGATGATGGGGTTTCTTTATTCCTTGGTGGGCCTCAGGTTTTCCAACCCTCTCTTATTGCAGACACTCAGACATTTCAACAGCAATCTTAAGAACATCAGCATAACCCATGTTTTAGGACACTGGGACTTTTAATGGGTTTGTGTGTACATGCAGATGGACACACACACACATACACCCACACTCACTTTCCCTGGCATTAACAGTCTGTGGCCTGGAGCAGGAATTTAGATGACCTGCCTCTATTGCTCCATCAGTAATCATAGTGGTAGTGTTGCCCGCAGCTACCATTCTTTCCTGAGAACCACTGCAGCCTGGCTGCCCCCCTGCTGGGCTTGGCAGACATTGTTAAATCCCATCCCCCAAACAATCTTGCAGGTAAGCAGGGTTTTCTATGTTTTACAGATGAAAGGATGTATGAAGGGTTCGGAAATAGGCCCCGGGACACGCAGAAAGCGAGTGTGAGGCTGGAGTGTTAGCCTGGCTGTGTAGATCCGGTGGCCATTGCATGGATTCTGACACACCTGGTGACTTCTCAGCTCCAGGATGCCATCCCACCCGGGTGGCAGCCAAAGCCAGACCCAGGATTCTCCGGGAAGTGCTTCCAGGAAAACATTTCTATCCTCCCTGAAACACATTTTCTTTGATCATCTCTTTGATACTCTAAGCTCCTAAGAGCACCAGGTGCGGTGGAATGAATTGCAATAAGAGTTGCTTTGAAAAAAATATTTGTTCTTCGCTACCTGAATCTAATTGTTACTGGGAAGGAGCCAGGAGTGAGGGCCAGGCTAACATAGTCCTTTGCTGGGGTCTGTGTCCTGGGAAGGCAGTGCTATGGGTTCCAGGCAGGTTCAGGAAGTGAGAAGTGTGTGTATATGTGTGTGTGTGTGGGGGGGGGGGGGGGCAAGGTCAGGGACTCATCACTTATGTGGGATCAAGGGAGCTTTTAGATGTCTGAATATGGCTCCAACTTGATTTGGGATGGAGGGCTGACCAGAATTGGTCTCTGGGGAGGTGCAGAGCCATATCACAGAGGCAACACAATTGGTCTAAAGGAGGTGCATGTCCCTGTGCAGCCCCAAGGGTCACTGGGCCACATGGTTAGCCAGACTTCCTGACCCCCAGTCCCAGGAGTTACCATGAGATGAGAATAGCCTATCTAAAAGACCCAGCTGGCGGGTATAGCCCCTCAGAGGAAGATTCTGGAAGAATATCAGAGTTCAGTGGTTGGAGGCCTTATATGGAGCAGGGCTTTGGGACAACAGGATGTCTGATATGGGAATTTACAAAGGGACCCCAAAATTCCATGCAGTTGGCAACCCCTCCACATGATTCTGTTCACCCTCAAATCTGAAAACACAGCCTTAGGCCAATGACCAGAATGGAAGGCTGTTTCACATGAGAATGCCAGGGTCTCCCTCAGCCTCCTGTGTGTTGTTTAACCCCAGCGCTTTCCCAGGACTTTGCTGTAAGGTTGCAACTGAACAAAACAAAACAAAACAAAACAAAAAAACAACAACAAAAGGAAAGATTAAAGGCAGGCTTAAAGTGGTGCTATTGCAAATTCTTGTGTGAGTCAACAGTATGTATCTGAAGACACCAACCAGCTTGAAATGGGCCAGGTGCTGACGATATTGGCCACTGACAGCCCAGGGACATCTGGGCAGCCTCAACCTATGAGGTGTCCTTGGGCCCAGCAGTGCACGACGGAGGGGACTGAGGGTTGGTGGGAGGGCTTCTGGCTCTTTGAGGTCCTCATTGTTAAGTCATCCACCTTCTACCTTAAGTTTCCTCAAAGGCAAAATGGGGATGATAATGAACATGCCTCCTGGGGTCATCATGAGGATGGACTGAGAAGAGACAGGTGGAAAGCGTGTTGTCACCTAAATGGTGATGCGTGCTTGGCCGTCTGTCACTTGTGCGCAGGCATTTTCTGTCTGCCAAGAAGCCTTGCTTCAGTTTTAATCCCCAGGGTCTTATACATGTAGGGATTTTTTAATGTCTTTTGGCTTAGAGATGGCAAATTCATGGACCATCACGAGTCCAGCCTGATGCACAAACTCTCCTGAGTACAAGGTATGCTTTACTAGTAAACATGGCTTTGGGATGCCTTTAGATAGGATCCATATTCTTTGGATATGGCTTTGCTCATTTATAGTATAGTTGGAAATTCCCTGAAGTGACTTCTAAGTTCTCGATTCCCAGATGTAGTCTCAGGTGCAGTGGAAGAATGTGCTGCATATATGACTAGCCATCCTTCAGGCATGATTTGGCACCAGTTGAGCACGATGGGGTGGGGAGGAATATTATTGAACGTCTTTCGTCTACCAACATCAGATGTAGGCCCTTCTCCACACAGCCATATTGGAAACCATGCTGTGGATACCAATCCAGCTGTGGGGAGAAGGGGGCGGGAGGTGGTCAGAAAAGACTTCCCTAAGGGGACCTTGATGCATGAAGGACATTTCCAAGGGTGAAGAGACAGCAGGGAAAGGGTAGTTCAGGCTTCATCTGTCTGCCAAGACAAAGACGTGAGTGCTGGTGTGTGTGAGTGACTCCCAGTTAAGCTAGGCTGAGATGTGGAGCATTAAGTGGGTGGTAGAGGGGAGGGGACTCTCCTCTCCAAGGTTGCCATCTACATGTATTGCTAGTAGTTGGTGTTCCTGCAGGAAAACAGAATTCTTCTTAAGAATCTACCACCGGGTCTACACAGCTAGGCTAACACTCCAGCCTCACACTCGCTTCCTGTGTATCCCGGGGCCTGTTTCTGAACCCTTCATACATCCTTTCCTCATCTGCAAAACAGAGAAAACCCTGCTTACCTGCAGGATTGTTGGGGGGATGGGATTTAACAATGTCTGCCAAGCCCAGCAGGGGGGCAGCCAGGCTGCAGTGGTTCTCAGGAAAGAATGGCAGCTGCGGGCAACACTACCATTATTATTACTGATGATCAATAGATGAAGGTCATCTAAACTCCTGCTCCAGGCCATTGGAGTAGGAAGAGTATTTCATAAAGAGCCCCAGAGGTGTAGGCAAGGAGGGAGTCCACCAGGAGTGCTGAGGCATCCAGTGGAGGCTCAGAACAGGTTTGGAAGGTGGTCCCATAGGCTTGACCTGTCTGTTGGATATCTGTGTGGCTATGTCATTTGGGCACTTAGATACACAACCCTGTAAGGCCAGGGGACAGGTCTGGAATAAAGGTGGAAGATTTTTCAGTGTATAGAGGCCATTGAGAGTCATGGCTTGGGTCGAGGTATTCGAGGAAGTACAGAGAAGAAGACATGCGAGGACTAAGCCTGAGTTCTTCAACATCTAGAGGTCAAGAGGAGAGGGGTCCAGCCTGGAGACTGAGAAAGTGGGAGGAGGAAGGGCAATGAGAGAACAGCTTCTGGAATCCAGTGGACCATCAACTGTGTCAACACTGCTGGCAGGGCCAGTGGAGTGAGGGCTGAAGAGTGATCTTGAGAAGTTGTGGGTAACCTGGGGAGTATGGTTTCCCTGTCTTGCTGGCAGCAAAAGCCTGATTGGAATGTGGGCCCCATACAATGGCTTGTGATCGACACAGTGACTACAGAGAACTCTTTCCGGTGTCTTGTTCTGAGGGGAAGCAAAGAGATAGTGAGCATGTATACCCTACATGCCTTCAGTAGTTTTTATTTTGAAAGGAAAAAAAGTAATAAAATAAATTTGGAAAACGGAGAAGAGGAAAACAATACTCTAGACTCATGGTCAGCAAACTGTGGCTTGAGAGTCACTTGCAGCTCTTTGGCCCCTTGAGTGTGGCTCTCCCACAAAATACCACAGCCTGGGCTAGTCTATTTTGAAGAAGTGGAATTAGAAGAAGTTTAAGTTTAAAAAATTTGGCTCTCAAAAGAAATTTCAATCGTTGTACTGTTGATATTTGGCTCTGTTGACTAATGAGTTTGCCAATCATTGCCTCGTTTGCATCATCACTGATAGAATATATTTTCATTTTTAGCTGCCATTACTGCTCCACCCCCACACATGCATATATATTTAACCTCTTGTAATGTTAGTGCAGAACCATTTTTTATTTTGCTTTTCTCCCTTAACGTTTTATCCTGAGCAAGTGTTTTTCCATGCTGCCTCTGTCACAGTAACTGTGGTAGTTTAAAATTTGCATGAACTCATTAGGGCCTGTTTCCAACCTCTATATTTCCTGCAGAGTCTGAAACTAATGAAGGGGATGAAGAAAATGTCTGTAAATATTTTGTTGTTTTGCAAAAACAAGCACTCTTAAATCCAGTTTAATGATTGCTCAGTTTAATTAAACCCTCTTGGTCTTACTCGTTACCCACTTCTCTGCTCTGATTACTGGCCTGATATTAGAGCAAGGATTCAATTGCGTTTCCTTCCTCCCTCCCTCCCTCCCTCCCTCCCTCCCTCCCTCCCCCCTTCCTTCCTTCCTTCCTTCCTTCCTTCCTTCCTTCCTTCCTTCCTTCCTTCCTTCCTTCCTTCCTTCCCCTCTTTCTCTCTTTCCCTCTTTCTCTCTTTCCTTTCACAAATGTGAGAGAGGCATCGGAAGGGAAGATCTGGTTCTGCTCCCTGTGTTCTTAAGAGTCTTCTGTGTGGGATAAAGTTCTCTAATTCTTTCATGTGTGTGACCATGACTTCCTTCCCCACTCCTGTTAAAAATTTATTAAGATGTTATTTCCAGAGTATAAACTTCATACAGTTTTGGTTACTGTACCCTCTCATATAGTTGCCATCCCATCAAAATAGAAATCATTCTTTCACCCTAAACATCCCCCACTTCTCCCCTCCATTTACTTCTGTTACCCTCCCCTAATTCCTGCCCCAGGCCACCAATTATCTGCTTTTTGGTACTATAGTTCTTTTGTTTTTATGATTTTATATAAAAGCATAATATGGCATATGGATTTTTGCACTTGATTTTTTTCTCCTGTTCCATTCACCTTGTTGCATTGTTTTAATATTTCATACTGAGTAGTCTTCCATCATCAGGATCTACCACGATATGTTAATCCACTCACTTATTTTTTGTTTTCTGTCTCACTCAACTCAACTCACATCCTGAAATTGTGAGTGACAGAAATGCCAGTGAGCTTCTTTCAATGTTTTTGATCACCTAAAAAGATCAAAATGCTGAGTGCTCCACCTGTACTGTGCTCGCCACTCCCCTTACCTGATGATCACACATCCTGACACAGGGAGCTGGAATCCTAGGTGGGGATTAGGTTCTGAGGACAACAGGTAAATTGGAAATGGCAGCGTTGTCACAATTACTCTTGGAACATCCTTTAAGACTCCCATGATAAAGTATGTTTGCTAGAGTAATTCTTATGCACACTGCAGTTTAAGATCCTTTGAACTAGACTAAAGGGAAGAACAAAAAGAAAATAACTGTGGATGAGTGGAAGGCATACTGTATTTAGGGGGTGGGCATACTAAGTAAGGTCTTCCTGCTCTATTTTAGCATTAAGTCTCTGTGACTTTAATTCAAGTAGTTTTATTTATTCATTTTTTTGGTAGTGGGATGTAATGAAATATTTGCAAGAAGGATTATCCCAGGGTTTGGCACATAACATATGACACAAAGTGTTTCACGGATTTGATCTACCTCTTGCCAGATCAGAATCTCAGGCACCCGTTGTTTTTTTGGAAAGTTGTTCAGAACTCGGCCATCTGATCTTAGTCATTTCCAGCTGCCGATCTCTGGTACAGCTCCACAGAACAGCCATAGTTTCATGCATTGAATATTGGTCTCCTAATCCCCTTGTCCTGTGTCTGCATTCAGTGTCCAGTCCTCAGGGGGAATCTCAGATGGTGGAGTCCAGGCACGATCAGTCACAGGAGGGGAGAAAAACACATTTGTTCTCCTTCTGTCCAAAGCCCCTGGCAGTTGTTTCTGAGACATGTGCTGTTGAAATTCCCAGCTGCTTGCCCACATCAGAAGGTGTCCCTTTGCTGGTGGTGAGAATGGCACCTGGTGTTAGATGATGGAGTCAGACTGGACCTGGGTTCAGCAAGCTCAGACTTGAGTTCTGGCTAGGGAAGAATTCAGAGCCAAGACTCACACTATAAGAGAAAGTTTATTTAGAAAGTTAAAAAGGTAGAAGAAGTGAGTAGTACAAGAAATGGGTTCAGGAAACAAGTTACAGAGGCAAAAGAAGGGTCCTTGGAGCTTAGGAGAGAGAAGCCTGGGTGGGGGGAAGAGGGTGGAGACAGGAAAAAATGGGGCTGGGTCCTCTGTCCTAAAGGCTTTTAAGGGTGAGATTTTAGGGGAGGTCTCAGGGGAGCATCTCAGTAGAACATTCATCAGCTTTCCAGGTGTGATTTTTTAGGGTGGGGTCTCCACTGATTGGTCATTAGTCAATGCAGCTGGTCCTGAGGTCAGCCATGGCCTAGCTTATCTGGTTTTCCTTCTTTTCTGGGCTTGGAGCTGAAACACAACTGTGGCCTAGATATATTTGATGGGGATCAAAACCACATTGTCCTGGGGGCTTAATGCTTAAGGGCTATTCATTGGCCCCCCTTATTCACCCCCCTCAGGGGGTCTAAATACACATGACTAGCAACATGCCAGGGGAGGAAAGGTCAGGATGGGCCAGTTTGAGCTGGTTCTGCACTAACAACCCTGCTGCATGAACAGCTTACCTGTTATTCCTGGACTCCAGCGTAGAGAGAATGATGGTGCCGGACCCTGCCCAGGTGGGCTTACTGCACCTGAGTCTGCACGTGGGAGGCCTAAGAGCAAGGCAGAGGCCTGGCGCCTGAGCTCAGGTGGGTGGAGAGGCAGTAGAAGCAGAGAGATATTCCTCTGAGACTGGGCAACTCTGCCTACTAGTAAAAGGATGAGGGAGGAGAGGTAACCATTCCCACCCACTCACTCCAACCGACCTCAAGCTTCAGCTCTATTCCTCACTGGTTGCGTGACTTCTGGCAAAGGCAGAGTCCTTATCAGTAGAACGGGGACAGTGGCACCTGCCTCACCTGCAATCTCCTACGCACATGGGAAGGCAGGAATCTGTGTGATTTCACTGGCGAATTGAGATCTTCTTTTGGTAATAAGTCACCCTCATGAGGGAAGTGGTCTTTAAAAACAATAGCAATTTATTTGTCTCCTGCAGTAGAGCTACAGACACAGGGAGCAGCCGCCTCCACTACTAAAATGTCCTGGAGATTCACTATCACACCAACACCTCGGCATTGATGGAGCAGAGAGCACAGGGAATCTGGTTCCCACCCTCTGGATGCACCCCGTCACCTCGCTGGCCGTGGGAGCAGCAGCCAGCCCTCAGACACAAAGCCCTGGTGCAGATGGAGCAGCCTGCAGAGGGCCCTCAAGCTCAGAGGCATGCGGCTGACGGGGTGGAGACCAGCAAGCCTCACCTACAGCCTGGCTGGGCCTTGAGATCAGGTTACCAGAGGCCCAGTGTGCCCTGCTGTGGGGGCTTCTCAGTTCTGCCGAAAACTTTTTAATGGAAGTTCAGAGTTCGAAGCGCATTGTGCACTACAGCTGGACTCTCAGAGAGGCCCTAAAGTGGCAGAGGCGGTAATCCTGGGGGCGATTTTCTCTGTTCTCTGACTACGTGACATTTAACGAAGATATGAGCATGGCTGCTTCACTGTGAGGGGCCAAAGTTTGGGCTTCCTCTGTTTCCTTAATTGCATCTCTTTTTTCCTCTTTAGCTCTTTATTAAGTCGTTGGCTGGCGCAGTCATGAAATCCGTCCAGGGAGGGATAGGGTTTTGATCATTGGAGTCGGAAATGGTGCCCTAAAGCCATGTTTTCCAGGCCCCTGCCTCACACAGATTTGCTGCTGTGTGTGTGTTTTTAACTGTATGTAGCAAAGATGGACAAGGGTAGCATAATGAACCCTCATCACGAGGCATCTGTAACGATCACCTCATGGACAATTTTGTCTCCCTCCATAGTCCCATCCACTACCCCTTATGTTATTGTTAACATACTTTTCCATTATCTCCCATAATCCCTCATGCTGCCCCATTGTTGTCAAGTCCTTCCCTCACCCTCAGCTCCTAGCAGCCACTGTTCTGTTTGCACTTCCTCTAGTTTTGACTTGTCCAGAGTGTGAGATACATGGAATCGTGTATTGTATAGCTTTATGAATCTGGTTTCTTTTAGTTCACAAAGCGCTTGATATTTATCCATGTTGCTGCATTTATCAAAGCTTTGCTCCTTTTTATTGCTGAGTAGTAGCCATATTTGGTGTTTGAACTAATCCCTAACATTAGTGCTAATTGTGGCATTTTAATCTCTATAATAATTACAGCATGTTGGTCCTGACATATTAGACACAGAGATCAAGGGAACAGATCGAAAGCTCAGAAATAGATGGTTTACATGTAAGTATTTCACATATGGGAGTTATCAAGGAGTAGGTGGCTTCTTCAGTGGTGCTGTAACAATGATGAGAGTACTTTAAAAAGTAAGACAGAGCTAAGCCAGTGTGGCTTAGGGATTGAGCATCACCACATAAACAAGGAGGTCACAGTTTGATTCCTGGTTAGGGCACATGCTGGGGTTGTGGGCTTATACTAGGGACATGCAAGAGGCAGCTGATCAATGATTCTTTCTCATCACTGATGTTTCTTTCTCTTTCTCCCTCTCCCTTCCTCTCTGAAATCAGTCAATCAATCAATATGTGTGTGTGTGTGTGTGTGTGTGTGTGTGTGTGTGTATATATATATATATATTAAAAAGTAACACAGAGTTATATTTATAAGCCACATCATACATTAAACATACTTATGCATGAGTTAAGTATTTAAATGTATTCATGATATAACAAGAGCATCAAAGGCCAATACAGGTGAATATTTATTTCTCCTACAGTTTCAAATACCAGAACACCTGATATTCTCCAGAGGCAATTCTGCCAGAGTGGGAAACAATTCACAGATTTTTACCTTATACTCAACAATGCCCAAACAGCCAAAATAATTTAGAGGTTAAAATAAACTAGTTACTATTTTTAGTTAATAACTAGAAATATAAAAATGGGCTAATGTCTTTAACGGGTTGAAAACACCTACACATTAGAATGGATAAACAGCCCACTGATAAAGTGAGTGAAAGATATGAACAGGCCATTTACAAATGGAGAAATGTCAATGGCCCTTTGAACTTAAGAAAAACATGCAACCTCATCTACTATTCAAATAACTTAGAGTTAAAACAATGGGCTTCTGCATTTTACCAATTAACTGAGAAAGGTTAAAAACAGTGATCCTTCGTACTGGTGAGAGTGCCAAAGAAGTGGACAGTCTCAGATCTCAGAAGGCAGTGCTACTTGGAACAGCTGTCCTGGAAGGCAGTGTGACTATATACAGATGTAAATTATGCATGCCCTTTGACGCTGAAAGTTCAACTTTCAGAACATTATCTTAGGGAAATAAATGTGGATATGTCCTAAGGTTTATCTCCTTGCTGTATAAATAGTAATCATGAAAACGAAAAAAAAAAATGAAAAAAAGGTTTGGTTTAGTAAATTATGGCATATAGAATGGTAATCATTACAATTAGGTTTTAGGACGTTTAGTGAGAAATATGCCTGATACAGTAATGCACTTCAAAAGCGGGATGAAAAGCTTTTGAGTTCACATTGGTTCCAATTAATTTTTAGAAAATAAGTTTATATACCTATCAGTGGGGGAAAAGGTCACAAAATCCATATGAACAATGGTGACTCTTGGAGAGAGAAGATTAAAAGAGGTTGTGTTCTTTTTTCCAAATCATTTGCACTAAATTGTATTATTTTTGAAATGGGAGTAAAACTAATAAATCTGATTAGATTTTATATGTAAATATATGTAGAGTGCTCCAAAACAGTGTACGCACCTTTCAGAGATTAATTACACACAAAAAAATGCCATGTTGTCAGATGCATCAATGCTAGTGAGAATTCTGACTATTTGGGATTTAATGGTTACCTGAATAGTTACTAGTTAATGTGTATCAACAGTTACAACTTTATAAAATGTGTGTTTCAAAATTGTGAATACATTTTATAGGCACTCTACTCTTGCTAACAATAATAGCTAATATATATTTCACTCTTAAAATGTGCCAGACTCTTTTTCTAGGGTCTACATGTTTATGATGTCTTTGAATTCCCCTATGAAATTTTGCAAGGGATGTGTGTGTAAGTGTGAGTGTGTGTGTATACCAAGATTCAGAGTACATAAGATAAGTACGTTAGATTTTTTTTGGAGGGGGTACCATGACTTAAGAACATTTCCTGTGTGAGTAATTTTTCAGAAGGTTTTGTGGTCTGTTATCCCCTCCACCTCAATGGCACCATTATTTTGTGTGGCAGACTCTTATGATGCTCTTCTGGGTACCAAGACTCCGAACTCAGCATGTTGTCTCAGTGATGTCTCCTTTTATCCTGGAGCAAATTGTAGACTCCCTGAGGG
Organism: Antrozous pallidus; assembly: GCA_027563665.1. Classification (NCBI taxonomy): domain Eukaryota; kingdom Metazoa; phylum Chordata; class Mammalia; order Chiroptera; family Vespertilionidae; genus Antrozous; species Antrozous pallidus. The sequence goes on from CM050518.1 coordinate 75,169,720, forward strand.
GTAGGTGGAATGAACTCCCTTTAAGCCCGCCTTCCAGCCACATGCATTCTCCAGCCTAAGTTTTTAATAAGAAGTAGACAATAGTTTCCCTGTCCTACATAACTTTTGTTATTTCCAAAATCACTAGGAAATGATAAAGGAGAATATGAAAATTGCCATTCATTCTACCATCAAATAGATGGCTGCTTCTCCACCAATTCCTGGTGCACGGATGTTGCCAACCAGGAGCATCCCTCTGCTTCTTAAGGCATGCCTCGCGGAGCCTCCCCGGGCAGTTGGGAAGCTGCTGAGAGAAATCCAAGGAAAAGCTCAGAGGAGGAGATCAGGGCAATTCTGGTGAATCTGAGTTGGAACAGTTTCAGACTCCAAGGTGTGTGGCTGTCCTCCAAGATGGAGGGCTGGCGTGTGTCATGTGCTGTGGCCTCAGGCGTCCTGTGAAAAATATCTTCAGCCAAACCACTAGCAGGGATTCCAGGGGACGAGGTAACCAGCTTTACCATGTCAGCTTAAAGGTTCAAAGGTGTGGTTGAGGCGTGCAGGGAGCTGTAAGGAAGAACAGGAAAGGAGAGGAGTGTGACAGTTAACAAGAGCATGAAATAACAATTGGCTTCAGCCTATTTTAATATGTGCTTTTTATTGATTTTTTTTTAGAAAGAGAAGAAGAGAGGGAGGGAGAGGGAGAGACAGCAACATCAGTGAGAAACATGGATTTGCTACCTCCTACATGCCCATGACTGGGGATTGAGCCCACAACTTGGGCATATGCCCTGACCAGAATTGAACCGATGACCTCTTGTTCCAGGGGATGTTACTCAATCCACTGAGCAACACTGGCCGGGTGGTCTCAGCCTATTTTAGCAAACCAGACAAATCTGAATTACAGTATTTTGCTTGAGCTGGCAACAATAGCAATGCTTTGTTGTTGTTATTGTTTTTAGCACAGTTGTTGAATGTTTTTCTTCCCAAGGTAAAATCCAAAATGTTTGTATGAAAGTAAGTGCATGTTGGTGGATGCAATCTTGCCCCCACAAGGCATGGCCGGTCTCCTGCCTGAGGGCTGGTGTAAGTTAGGAAGGTGAGACATGCAGCTGCTCAGATGCAGCCTCGGTTTGTCGGTGCTGGGCGGGTGGCAGAGGCCTCCACGGGAAATTTGGCAGGAGGTCCATTACTCCTGGAGCTGGGCCCCGTGCCACGTCCCCTTCCTGCGTTCTGTGCTCTCTGTCCCATCCCTCTTCCAAGGCCCTGGAGGGGCCAGGCAGCATGTTCCTCTATCGTACTTTCCTTTGGCTGGGGGTGGTGGTTGAAGGTGGGGCTTTTGTAGTAGACATGGCATTTTAGGATCTAGATTAAGTGGAAGTTGAAATTTAGCTAGGTTTAATGGGATATATATATATACACACATAACCGATATAATAAAAGAGAAACATGAAAATTTGACCGTATCTTCACTCCTGATTGGCTATGCTACCAGCCAATCAGGAGCAGGGGTGGGGCCAAGTGGCACCAGCACCAGCTTGGGGGTGGAGATGAGACAGTGGTGGCAGTGAGCACCCAGCCCCCGGGCGCTGTGCAGGGAAGCGGTGGCAGTAGCAGCAGTGGTGGTGGCGGCAGGGAGTGCCCAGCCCCCGGGTGCTGTGAGCAGCAGTGGCGGCAAGCGCCCAGCCCCCAGGGCCAGGTGGTCTCAGGCAGCCAGGGCTGTGCTGAGCAGGGCGATGGGGTGAGTCATCAGTTGGACATCCCCTGAGGGCTCCCAGTATGTGAGAGGGGGCAGGTTGGGTTGAGGGACCACCCACCCCCAGTGCACGAATTTCGTGCACAGGGCCCCTGGTCCTTATCTAATAAAAGAGTAACATGCAAATGTGACCGTACCTTAGCTCCTTATTGGCTATGCTAACAGCCAATCAGGAGCGGGGGCCAGGGCCAAGTGGCACACAAGCACCTGGCCCTGGGGGTGGAGACAAAACTGCAGCAAGCGCCTGCTCTCGGGGGCAGAGACGAGGCAGTGGCAGTGTGGCACTCCAGCCAGAGCAGAGAAGACTGAAGGCTCCGGCTGGAGTGAAGCCTCCAGCTGGCCAAAGCAAAAACGGAAGGCAACAGCCAGAGGGAAGGCCTGGGTCCCAGGTTCCAGAGGAAAACTGGTCCTGGCAGCCAGGGGAAGGAAAGCATATTGCATGAATCTTCATTCAACAGGCCTCTAGTGTGTGTATATATATGTACATATATACACACACACACATACACACACATATATTTCATATATAGTATATATATATATATGTTATGTATGTAAATACTATGTATATTATGCATATATGTACTATGGGTGCATATATACACTATATAGTATATGTAAGCACATGCATATATGTACTTTATATCCACATATAAACGTATTCCTTTTTTTCCCTTCTGTATAGTCACACCATCATTAACTGCCCTGGTACGGACAAAACTTGCAGGAATACAAGTCATCAAAGCAAATATTATTTGTGAATGCCTAGTACACAGAAACACATGTAATGCCCCGAAGTATTGCAGACCATACATGAAAGAAATTTGAGAGTGGTTTCCCGAATTCTAGAGTTTCTATAGCATTACATACATAATGACTTGTGAACTTGAAGGAAACTTAAAAAATATTATTAATAATAAATGCATTTCAATCCACTTGCTACAGGGAATATTGGAGTTTCTTGTCCCTATAAAAAAATGGTACTGTAAAATTAATGTCATGAAAAGGTAATTAAGGGAATGCAGCCAGGGAGGCAGGGGAAAATATTCTCAGGAAAATAATTAATAACAGTTATTTTTCTGGATTGCACAATGTTTGAGTAACTTGTAGGCTGTTAGAACTTTGTTTTTATAATGATTTTGTTTTCCACTTCAAATGAATAGTTTCTAAGTTTGTATTCATTTTCCTAAATAATGTCTGAGCTCCAGGCTCCACAACACTCAGTATGCTCCTGGGAGGACAGTTTTCTTGTCTTCCTTACAGATGAGGGAATTGAAGCACTCAGAGGTTAAGAGGCCGGTCCAAGGCCACATGGTCACGTGGTGGGCTCCAGGATGCTCATCACCCATATCTGGTGCTGCCTTCCCAGGGGGTTGTGATCGCGATGTGTTTTTACTTCTGTCTGTGTTAGTGGGGTTGCGGCTGCTGGTGGTCAGAGTCCTACAGACGTGGGAGGGCTCCCTGCCCCCACACATCTGCATGGTCTTTGGCTTGTTGCTTCTTCGGAAGCATTCCTATGCTTCCTATGGTACAGAACTGCCCTTTGACCTGGCTTCAGGTGAGTCAGCTCCTGGGGAAAGTTGTACAATCCTGCCTGCGGCTGGTCCTCACCTGAAAAAACAGGCTGTCATTTCCCTCTCCTTTCACTCTGCCCCCAGCTCTAACCTGTCAGTTTGGGGCTCTCCCAGGTGAGAGAAGGACACAGGGCCTCTGGGGAGGATGGGTTAGAGGAGAATAAAAACAATGAACTGATACAGCCTTAAAATGCTGTTGATGGAAATGGGGCAAAGGACACCCAAGTCAGGCATCCTTCGTTTTTACATAGCTCTTCCCTCCAATAGCCCCTGACATTCCAACTGGCAGTTACTGCTGGGTTTTTCAGGAATTTATCCACTTCCTTTCACACTGCGCAGTTCTCTCAAGAATGAGTTGAGTGGTACATAAATTGCTGGCATTCGGGGTGGGTCCAAATTGTCTTGCACCCTCAGTGATCGGCAAACTGAGGCTCGAGAGCCACATGCGGCTTGTGAACTGCAGTTTGTCGCTCTGTTGACTAATGAGTTTGCTGACTGCTGACACAGACTCTTGATTCCAATAGTTATAGGCTGTTGTTGTTTCTTGTGATTAAGCCCCTATCCCAGTGGTCGGCAAACTCATTAGTCAACAGAGTGGCAAACCGAGGCTCGAGAGTCTCATATGGCTCGAGAGCCGAAACTTGCCGACCACTGCTCTAAGTCAATGACAACAAAATATGGCAATGTAGCTTTGGTGTTTGGTGTTTGGTGTTTGCTACTTTTGCTTCCTTTTTTTCCATTTCAATCATTATTGAGGTGAGAGGGTTCGGAAAATCTGCATTTGTCCACTTTCTCACTAATGCTGGTCCTGATTCTGATTTTTGCATTTTTACTTTCTCTGAAATTCTTTGTTAACCCACAGATCTGTCACCCAATCCTATTGTCTTTGCATCTTCAATGAGTTTCTCCGTGTAGCTTTCTCTTCTTGTTTCACAAAGGGCTGGGCCTCTGCATCCTGTTGAGGATGCTGAAGGTTTTCTGAGGCATCTTCAGGTTCCTGTAGCAGGTCAGGTTTAGAGGGCTTCTGTTTAAGTATCCGTGATGATTTTTCTTTTTAGATGTGATGATTTTTTTTTGCTTTTTCTTTTTTATTCACATTTTAAAAATGCACAAGAATTTTTATTTTTTCCTGAATATTTTATTTTTTAACTACAACCTGGTCTCCCTCGTTAATTCTAGGCAGAAAGGACTCAACATTCCCTGCCCACCCCCTCCCCAGATTACAGCAAAGGTGGTGTGCCATTTGCATTGTAAAATCCATTTCAAATTTCTCCAATGCTACTGATAGTTTTATTGTGAATCCTTGTTTCCACTTCTGTTGGAAGTTTCCACATTTTCCAGTGTTTTCATAGGCACTGCAGTGAGTTTCTGAGATAAGTCTGTCAGGAGTTTCCAGCCAGATGCATTTCAGATGGAACGTGTTGTGGCCAAGGTCATGTGGCCAGTTGGTGCCAGAGCCAAGTCTGTAACACACGGCCCCTTTCTCCCAGGCAAATCTTCCATCTTCAAGACCACCTGCTGCTCTCATCCTGTCAGGACCTGGGCTATGGTGTGATTTAGGAAGTGGCGGCTTTGTTAGAATCTCATTTCTGTTCCAAAGAGTTTTAGCCTGAGGTAGAGTCATGCTGGCAGGAGCCGCACTCACAGGATCCTACTTTAAGGCCTTTACAGATTAGAAAAACTGTGTATGGAGCTGAAAGTTGCTGAGTGCTTGTTCCAAAGTAGAGACACGTGTTTATATGTCCTTGCCATGAATCCCCATGCAGGGGAAAGTAGGAGGGAGGCTGTTTCTTGTGCTTAGGAATCTTAGTGACTGCCCTGGTGTCTCTTTTCCAAATGTTCATCAGAGGCTACTTCCTTCATTATTAGGACAGTGCCCACTTCCCACTTGTGGGTGCCTCTGTCTTGGCATGATGTACCCAGAGTGGCAACAACACTTGAAAGGAAGAGAGGAAGGCTTACTGATTTCATGAGATGACTTGCTAGCAATGCTCTAATTGCCATTGGCCAAGGGCCCAGTACCATCTCTGAGACCCCAAAACACACTGGGTCCACCACTCCTTTTGGGCATTCTGGTCATTTGAGATGTAACTGAGTTGAGAACCCTTTATGCTCTGGCCTTAGAAAGTCTTCATTCCACTTTTTAAAATTTATTTATTGATTTTTTACAGAGAGGAAGGGAGAGGGACAGAAAGTTAGAAACATTGGTGAGAGAGAAACATCGATCAGCTGCCTCCTGCACACCCCCTACTGGGGATGTGCCCACAACCAAGGTACATGCCCTTGACTAGAATTGAACCTGGGACGTTTCAGTCCACACTCTATCCACTGAGCCAAACTGGTTTTGGCTTCATTCCATATTTTAAAAGTTATTTTTATTTTTTTAATTGAATTTATTGGAGTGATATTGATTAATAAAATTATATCAGTTTCAGGGGTGCAGTTCTATAATACATCATCTGTATATTGGATTGTGTATTTTCCACCTCAAGTCAAGTCTCCTTCCATCACCATTTATCCTCCCTTTACCCTCTCCCACCTCCCCCATCCCCTTTCATTCCACTTTTAATGCACATTCACCAGACCCTGGAAGTGAAGTCTGACTGGCAACCACAGACAGATTTGCCAAAGCTGACCTGTTCCGAGGGAGCTTTCACACCAACTGTGCTTATGATAATACTCATAATATTTTATCTACACAATTACCAGTTTGGTGATTTATATAATGCTGGATACTATAATTGAGTTTAATTGACTGTGTGGAACCCTAACTTTTCCTTTATGTAATTAAATGTTAATATACTTATAAGCACCGAGTCTATAAACCAATGTCTGTTAACCAGTCCTAGAAGTTTCTTGGGTTTCTGTGTGCACTGCCCTGTGCAGTGAAGAGAGGACGGCTTTGAGGAAAGGGAACAGAACAGAACCCAAAAATCTAGGGGCCTTGGAATGGATTCTTATCTTGTTGGAATCTCAGTGTCCTCATCTTTAAAGTGAGAGTGAGGAATTCCTGGATCACAGGTGGTTGTCATGATTAAATGGGATTCTGTGGACTGGCGGGCCTGATAATAGCTGCTCAGCCAGATCGCTTGCTTTGTGCACCTCATGGGTGTGTTTCTCTAGTGCCTACTGCCTTGTGACGAGCCAGGTGGACTCTTCCCGTCTTAGTTCTCCCCATGCTTTCATTGTCAGGTTCCTGCATGAGCACGTGAGCTCCATGAAGAGGGGCCACAGCTGTTGTTGACCCCTGGTGCCTGAAGCAGTGTCTGGCTCACAGTAGACACTCAATATAAGGCTCCTGAGTGACATTTCAAGCCCAGGTTGCATTAGATCAGAGAGGATAATGAGGAGTGGGAATTGCCACACTGGGGAGTTCAACAGTTTCCATGCAGCAGACATTCTGAGTGATATGGTCCCATGCTGCCCCTATGAGCTGTTGCCTTGAGAAAGTTATATAATTCCTCTGAGCCTCAGTTTCCAGGCTTGCAAAATCATATATTGAACCCCAAAGAGCACTGACAGGGCCGCTGTGATGGAAGATACGACAGTGCTGTGAGTGCCAGGATGGTCTGAGTTACTGAGTGGGCACCAATGGCTGACTTTTCCCAGGCTGGAACTCAGGGAAGCTGTAAATGGCCTGCAGATGCTTTCTCCCAGGGATATTTGATGCTTTTAAAGTGATGATTACACACTTTGATGATATTTGATGATTTTAAAGTGATGGGTCCACTCTTCCCAGGGCTGGGTGGGAACACCTGGCTGAGGTCTCCCCTGAGGTTCTCCAAGCCGGGTCACTAATGGTGCCGAGATCTGGGGTAGGGTCAGAGACCCGTGTGGACCATGGGCCTGCACATGACCTTGAGCCACCAGGGCAGTGAGTGGAGATGCAGGAAGCTGACCTTGAGCTGACTTTGTTGGCTAGACCTATCAACTGATTCTCAGGACATGTGGCTGCTTCTCTTTTCCTCTGAAAAAAAATTACATGTTAAAAATAAGTCATTTTTGGAAGATGAGGTTTTTAGCAAGTCAGATATCTCTATAGCAGTAGCAACAACGCTAAGGCAGTAGGGCCTCAGTTCAAATAACAAACCAGCCAAGTCCTAGCTATGAGATTTGGGCAAGTTATTTAACCAGTTCTCAGTTTCATCATGCATACAGTGTGGATAGCAATCATGCCCACCCCTGGGCTCTTTGAGGATTAAGTGAGGTAACCCATGGAAATGGCTTAGCACACTGCACAGCTCATAGTAAGCATTTGGTAAACGCTAGCTGCTATCATTATCATGCCCACTTCACAGATGAGGAAATGGAGGCTTAGAGGTTTCTCTGATTCATCCGAGGTCACAAAGAAAGTGCCAACACCACATTGTGCATGGCACTCCGATGCCAAGTCTGCCCACCTGACACTTGACCACACTCCATTCATGAAGCATTTATTGAGTTTTCCCATTAGCTCTCAAGCATCGGAGAGACAGGCTCTTTGTCCTGAGGATTCAGTGGCAAAGAAAAGAGACACCCACTTCCTGCCCTGGAGAACTTAGCCTGGTGGTGGGAACAAGAAAAGAAGTAAAGAAACCACTGCGGAGTTCCTAAGGGGTCTCAGCAACGGCCCAGGGAGCAGAAGCAGCAAGCCGGGTAGCAGAGAATTGGAGAAGCGGGGAGGCGAGTTCCCAGGGGTGCTCAGAGGCTTCTCTGAGGAGGCGGTGCTGGTCTTTGATGTGGCAGATGCCCAGAGGCAGCCCTGGGAAGCCACATGAAACATTCCAGGCATGGGGCACAGCAGTGCAAAGACCCCGAGGCCATCCGAGCTTGCCGTGGGCCTCAGAGGCCTTCAAAAGATGCCACGGCTCCTGCCAGAAGCCCGGGCACAGCTGTGTGTAGAGGAACTTGCACTCACCTCTTCTCAACAGATCTGAAGTTTCCCTGGGACGGGTTATGACCTGTGGCCAGCTCTGTCTTTCATTGCTCCCTCAAATATAAAAATGAAAGGACATTGCCATTGCCTGAGAGAAGATGAAAGATGCTATTCTGGCTTCTGAGTGGGCAGAGCTCTAGCCAAGGCCAGGAGAGCTGGTTCTGTCCCAGCCTGCACCTCTTTCTTGCAGCCTTGTCCTTTTTATGCCTGTTTCCCCACCTGTGAACCAGAGGACTCCTTCCTCTTCAAACATGGTACAGCAGGTGAATCGCTAAATCGGCCCCCGAGACCGTTTTGGGGCTGCTTTTCAGGTGGGCGGGCTCTGAATTGAGCCATCTTCACTTGTAGCTGAAGGTGAAGGCTCTGTCCCGTCCGCCTCCTCTCCTTGGCAGGATGGATCTGGGGGCTGGCCCCACTCCTGGCCTCCTCCTCTGCTCTTTCCTGCCAGTCACAATGCAAGACAGCATCTGCCAGGTTGCCTGGGACACAGAAGCTGGCTCTCCTCTGAGCTGTCTGGGGTCTGCATGCAGTCCAGGGCCCGGGAGGAGGGGCATGTGAGAAGATGGCACTCCCACTGTGTCTTCCTGTCTGACATCCAGATGTAACCTGCGGAAGGACACAGCCACTGTCTCAGAGGGTGTCAGAAATGGACGTGCCCTTGGGGGAGGGTTTAAGTTATTGCCATCTGTTACATGGGAGAAGTCTCCCGCCCAAGAGGTTAGGTGACTTAGCCAAGGTCACACAGCAGGAAGCCGTGAGTGAAGTTGGATCAGTAGCTTATGATGGACCAACTCAGAAAATTTGTTTAAATCTTTTGTTTTTGAGATTCTGTAACCTGAACACATATAAAATAGTTCTCTTTCCCATCTCTAATTCATACCTTGGGCTTCAATATTATTTAAGCCAAATGTATTTGGCACCTACTATGTGCCGAGAACTATCCTAAGTCTTCACAGTATTAAATTGATTCAATCTTTATGAAACCCTGAAGGGATGGACACTATTATTACCCTCGTTTTATAGATGGGGACATTGAGGCACATTGAGGTTCAATAACTTCACCAAGGTCACACAGTTAAAAATAGTAGCAGAGCTAGGATGCTGGCCCTGGAATGGCAACACTGGAACCCCCACCGATGCTGTGTTTCCCTGGGCAAAGAAGGTCACCCCTTATCCCAAGTGGACATGCCTGGGATGGTAGGGGATCATCATCCTTGAACTTCCTAGCTCACAGAAGGCAAAGCTGGCGCCTGGAAAGGGCACAAGAGCCTTGCCTCGGGTTCCAGAGGGTGTCTGTCTCTGTGAGCACTGGCTCTTCCCGCTCCACAGCGCTGCCTTGGACGTTGGACACGACTGTGGGCGGGAAGACATCCAGCAGCAAGTTCATTATTCTCCTTTGAAGGCCCGTGGCTAACTTCCACCTTGGTTGTTTTCATTCCTGGATTTATTATAATCGGCCAAATTAACCTGAGTTGCCTCACGGAGTCTCTGGGAGAAGGAACCAGTAGAGTAGATCAGACACTGTTTCTCTGGTCCCTGAGGAATGCCTACGCCCACGGAGAGACGTCGCCTTATTTATAATAAATTCGCTGTTCGGAGAGATTTAACACATTTTTTTTTCTTCTATTAGGACTATTGTTTCTATCTGTTGAGTCCATGAGTGTTTGACATTGGATGACTTTATAAAACATTCTACTAATTGGATTTGTTAGAGCAAATAAATCAAACACTAATTGGAACGTGCCCGCCATTATTTTTGCTTACTGAATTAGATATAACGGTGTGAAGGCCTTCTTATCATATTTGTGCACTTATTTAAACACCCCTCTGGCATACACTTCTGCAAATTCAATTAGATATTCAGAAAAGGAATTCGATTTATGCAAGGCTGGTTTACATTCATTCAGGGGGCAGGACTTGCCTACCCGCGACAGGCTGCTCACGATTAATAAGCCCCACTTAGAGATGGCCCTGCCTTCAAAGCAGTCCACAGCATGTGGACGGAATTCTGATCATTTGGGGGTTGGCGTACTTTAGCGTTGGAATGTGTGTGCCCACAGAAGCAGGGCTGGCTTCATGGGTGTGTGACTTGTGCAGTCACACAGGGCTTGGCACTTGAAAAGGGTCCCTTGGTCTACTATTGGCCATCTTAATTGTTTTAAGCAAGATACAGCATTTTAGTTTTGCACTGGGCCCCACAAATTGTGTAGCTGAGACCTTCTCTGGTTCTCAGACCTTCTGACTCAAGGAAGAAGTCTTTGATTTGAGTCTTGACTCTGCCCTGGATTGACATGTGGTATTGAGTGTGTCACTCACTCCAGCCTTGGTTTCCTCATCTGTGAAATGGGAAGACTGCTGCAGAACTCCTTGCTTGAGAATACAACATGCTGTGATGTAGGTGAAGTGGTTACTTAAATCCAGGGAGCCATTGTGCTTTTCTGTACCCCTCATCCTATGGGCCAGGAGTGTAGCTTCGGAGGCTAGCTGGGCATGCGCTCCCCTCGACTTCCCAGAGGAAAGAAGAAACAGGCTACTTACTGAGAAATAGGAAGGGGGAGTCAGAAGCACATGGCATCCAACACTCAAATGCTGAAACGAGGCATTTTCTGTGACTGTGTTAAAATTGGAAATTTTTACAGCATCGAAGAAGTGAAGGTCAGCAAACTACAGCCTGCAGGTCAGGCCTGGACCTTCACTGGTTTGTTCTCAGCACCAAAGCGAAGAACGGCTTTTCCTTTTTCAAATGGTCAGACAAATCACAAGAAGAATACTGTTCTGTGACAGGTGAGCGACATGTGCAATTCAAAGTGCAGTGTCAATAAATTAAGGTTCATTGAACACAACTCGGCCCACACTTCCTGTACTGTTGATGGCTGCCTCTGAGCTACCGTGGCATTGCTGAGTAGCAGTGACAAAGACTACGGAGGTGGGAAGAATTCGACATTGGTGCCCAAGTTTCCCGACCCCTGGGGTTTATATCCTGTGCAATTCCCACCTTGGGTGGGACTGTGAACAGGATCAGTTTCACTGCTGTGATGAGGTTACATGAGCAAAAAAGACAAAGGAATTTCTCAGATGTAATGAAGGCAGTTGACTTTAGTTAATCACAAAGGGGATGGTATTGGATGGGCCTGCCTCAATGAGATGAGCCCTCGAAAGGGACTGTACCTGCCCAAAGGAAGGGATTTGAGGCATGAGAGCGCTGCTTATGGCAAGCACGGGGGTGGCTGCTAGGGGCTGAGAATGGCCACTGAGTGACAGCCAGCCAGACAGCAGACACCTCAACCCTATAAGTACAAGGAACTGAGTTCTATCAAATACCACTGGAGCTTGAACGAGGACCCATACCCCAGAAAGGAATGCAGTTCCCCTACACCTTGACTTCAGCCTTGGGAGGCCCTGAGAAGAGAGCCCACTCCAGCCTTGCCGGGATTTCTGACCTGCAGAAACCATGAGCTAAGAAACGGGTATGGCTTTAAGCCCCTAAGTTTGTGGTAATTTTCTTGGTAACAATAGAAATCCAGTACACCCATATGGTGAAAATATTTACTCTCTGGCTTCTTATGGAAAATGTTTGCTAACCCCCAAGTCAAAAAACAATACAACATCTTTACGACATCTTCCTTTCCAGGGCTCCCTAACCATTTAGTCCTGCTATGTCTTGGATCTGTCTGAATAGTTTCCAAGTGTGAGCTCCCTACATGTTTGGGATGGTTATCTGAGACTCGACTTCCCCACAGTGGTTAACATCATATAAATTTCCAGTGTACAGCTTTATAATGGCATCTCTCTGTGCTGTGTGCTCACCACCTGAAGCCTGGTCTCCCTCGGTCACCATATATTTGACCTCTTCACCTTTTCATCCTCTCCCAGCTCCCTCCCCTCTGCTAACTACCATTCTGTTGATTGTGTATGTGAGTTTATTTCTGTCTGTTTTGTTTCACTTGTTGCTTTTTGTTTTATATTCCACATATGTGTGAAATCATAAAGTTCTTGTCCTTTGTCATTTGACTTCTATCACTTAGCATAGTACTTTCAAGACCCATCCATGTTGTTGCAAATAGCAATATTGCATCTTTTATTTCTTTAACGACTGCGAGGTATCACTATTCTTATTACTGAAGGTGATGTCCCTCTTTTTCCTGAGATCTCCAGCTGGGCCTGTCCCTTAGGAGATCTGGTGACAAGGTTGTATGTGTTAAATGCAGAGAGCAATGCTTCTCTCAGGGAGCAGGGGTTGGCAAACTGTGGATCCTGGGTAAAATCTGGCCTGCCACCTGTTTTGATAAATAAAATTTCATTGGCACAGCCACACCCATTTGTTTACCTGTTGCCGCTGGCTGCTTTTATGCTCGAATGGCAGAGTTGAATAGTTGTGACAGAGACTGTGTGGCTGCAAAGCTGAAAGTATTTACCATCTGACCCGTTAGATGAAAAGAATGCTGACCCCTGACTTAGTAGTGGTGGCCGAACTTACCGCCATTTATACACCCACATATGTAAACCATACTTACATAGGTCAAGTACGGTGCCTGGCAGATAGCAGAAGCCCAACAAATCTTTAGTTCCTCTTCTTCTCTTAATTCTGGTCAAGAATGCACAGGATCATATCAGAAATGCAGAGGCAGACACATTTATATTTCTATTGAATTTCATTCCTCTCTCATTTTCAAAAGAAGGGCTCATGTTTAAAAAAATATTCTGATTGGTACTATAAACTTTATTTATGCTTTAATGTATCCTAAAGTATGTATCCTGCACTATTTTTACTTCCCTTACAGATGCTGAAATGCTATACATTACCAAACCCAAATGGATTTTCAAAATCCAATTTCCTGGCTACAGTTTTCCATTTCTCTGTTGACTTTATGCTTGACTTACATCAGAGCATTTGAGGCCATTGGCACATTTCGACTTCAACCTGTCCAGATAAATAGCTCCTCTGTCGGGTACAGGGAGGTAGTGCTGGGTCCTTGGCGTGTGACTGCACTGCCCTGTCTGCCCTCAGTTATGTGGGTGCTCCCCAAACCAGAACCTGTGCTCTAGAGGCTGAGCCCAATTCCTGGGGTGGGGGTAGGTGTTAGGAGGGTTTTGGTTTCCCCCAAAATGATTGTGATGGGGTTGACATCAGTTAAATGGGGCTGTTTACTCTATAAAACTGAATGAGGTGAGCAATCACACAAGGGTCTTTAGGGGAATCTCTCCCACCATAAGCCTTCGGCAGGTCGTCTGCCACAAACATCTGCAGAGGTGGCCAGGTGTTGATGGCAGGCTACTTTGTCAGGTGTTGTGGCTCCAAGGAATTGCCCGAAGACAGATTGAACATGATTTGTGAAAGAGCAAGAAGAGCTGCGGTGAGACTCGGGATCATGGGTTTGACTATTTTGTGCTGTCCAGGGGCAGCTAGCCTCTCCTTTCTCCCTTTTCTGAGTCTCTCCGTAGCTGATCCTCAGGCTGGTGGCATGGCTCTGCATCTCTGTGGCTCCCTCGAGTTCCCAGTCCTTGCTGAGTCTCTGAAATCCTTAATCTTTGTCACTAGAAAGTTCCTTGATGATCACCTTGTCCAGCTCCCTGCCTTGCACTTCAGAAAATGAAGGCTCAGAAATGAGAAAAGGATGTGAACAAAGGGACTGTTCCCAGTGGGTACAGGGGTGGGGGGGGTGGAGGGGGAGGGTAGGGAGGTTGCTATCAGAGTGTATAATCTGAAGCTTGTAGACTATTTTTCAACCTGTTGAATGAGAATAAGAAAACTCAGAGAGGATTACTTAAAAAATATTTACTAAGTATATTTTCTCTCCAGGATGAGCTTTTAAACCTTATCTCTGGGTCAAGCCAGACCAATGGGAAGCAGATTTCTAGGCTGCATCATTTTGGTCCCAATGAGTTGCTTTTTCGGAATTGTGTGTTTGGGTAATGTTATCAATTTGTATTGAGAATGGTTATGAGAGATTGTCTCATGAAACTGGCCATGCATCCTTGTTGTTGGATGCTGTTTCTGATGGTGTTCACTATGGAGTATGGGATTTCTGTTAACAGTACTCCTGTGGAGAGATTCATGATCTAAACACCTGCAATGGTTGTAATTTTCCTGATAAATTTGGGTTTTATTGTACAAACACAAAGTGTCCAGTATCTGAACAAATTCTCTCCCTCCCTCTTTTTTTTGCGGGGGTGGGTGGGCATCAGAAGCTCAGAGCCCAATCAGTAACCATCTTTCAGCAGGTGGACAAATAGCAAATTTCAGCACGGACTTGCAACCCTTCCCTTCTGCCCTGCTTTTCGTTGTTTTCCAGGTCTCAGTTTGCTTTTCGCCACCATACTTCTATGTTTATCAGGCCACCTTTGGTGGCCTGGAGTTAATAATGGGTAGACCAGGCAGGTAACATGCTTTGAATGGAGTCTATGTTCTTCATCTACACAAAACACAGGGATACTTACATGGTCATTTAATTCTATCTTGCTCTGTTAGGAGCCCAGGAGTCCCATGGAAAAGTCGTGAACCTGTGTTACCCCAGGAGTTTGGACATATTTATGTGATAAAATGCAGGATGGGGACCTGTTTCTAGGTATTCTTCTGTAGAGAGGGACACCGAGGTCCCCTAAGGGATGGAGATTCTGAAAGAGTGGGATAGAACCCACAGGTGGCCCTGAGTGTCCCAAAGAAAGAATAACTCAAAATAAGGCGAGAGGCTGCTTTGGACTCCATTGTAAGCCCACTCCTTAGTGGGGGAGAGTACTGTGGTCTGAAAATAGGAGCTGGGTCCCGGGGTCCCAGGCTTGCTGCTGTGGGACCCGGTATGCAGGAGCAGGCTGTTAGAGGAAAAGATGTCTGCTCACTGGCTGAGGTTGAAGCGACCATTGGAGCTCTGCGGGTGGAGGTGGCAAGGTGTGCAGGATGTGCTGTGAAAGGTGGCTGTGATAGGTCCCCCTTAGAGGGCTGGGACCCATCCACTCTCAGCTCAGGGTTAGCTGAGCAGGCCACCCACCATTGGCAGAGACAGGAGGTGAGGATTGAGCAACTGGTCTAGTAGACTAGGGACAAATGGTTAATGTGACCTTGCTTGGGTCCCATAAGCTGGGCCCAGAGGTGTAACTTTGAGCCCTCTAGTATTGTCTAGAAGAGGCAGAGAATTGGTTTAATTAGACTATTGACTGAAAGTTATTAATAACTTCTTTGAGTTTTGATATATCTCTCTGAAGGTGTTTTCTGCATTGTATCTTAAGTGTATGTTAGTCGTCTTTATACTTTGCAAACTTTATGAGGGTAAGAATCATATCTGTTGACTCTGTGCCCCTTTGTTAACTGTTTCTAGAATAAGCAAGGGAATGGATTCAAATGAGAGAGACCCAACCACTTTGGAAGTTCTTTATCTTTCTGCTTTCCTCTCATCACCTTATAAATGAAAGATTTGGCCCTTGGTTTGGGGAGTACATTTTCTCTCTGGTCTATTAGAGAGAGTATGGATTCTGTGGCTAGGTTGCAATGAATTTAAACCTGGCTCCAACACATCCCTTCTATGTGACCTGAACAGGCCACTTAACTCCTCAATGCATCAATTACCTTATTTAAAGGAGGGATGAAAACCTACCTCGCAAAGTTGTGTGAATTAAGTGAGAGCAAGTGAGAAGGCATATGCAACCTGTGCCTAGTGTATTCCCAGGCATGGAGCAAATGCACGAGAGAGCATGTTTCTTTTGTTAGTCAGGATGGGCAAGGCTCTGCTGTGGTAACAGCTAACCCCTAAGATGCTGGTGGTGTAAGACAAGAAAAGCTGGTATTTTGCTCTTGAAAAGCGGAATGCCAGTATTACTGCCTCAGTGACTCTCTGGGTGGCTGTGCTCCAACGAGCATCTCAGGGATCTAGATAGCTTTCTTGCTTTGATGCCACCGTGCCTTTCAACAACAACTGTGAAGATGAAAAGGGAGGCTTTTTATGGGCTAGTCCTACAAACAGTGTATATCCCTTTGTTACACATTTCCAGGACTTACCACATGGTCTCCCCCAGATGCAAGGTGGCCTGGAAACACAGTGTCCTTGTGTGCACGAGAGAGAAGACCCAAGGAGCGTGCTGTACACAGGCCGCTGTCCCGGCCATGCTTTCTGTCTTTAGCCCTAGAGGCTGTTTTTAGCTTGGGATTGATTCTCAGTCAGCAATTCCCAGGAACACTGGGGATGCTGCAGGCTGCCCTGGCTTATCAATTCCAGGGAGCCCGGTCTGCTGTCGATGCTGCTGACGTGATTCATTTGTCTCCCGCAGGCTGGCTCCAGCGAGCGGTGGTGATTTAGGGAAAGGAGGGTGACCTCTTAGAGCCACTGCAGCTGCTGCGTGTTTTACATCTTAGATGCAGTGTGTTGTGTTTCCATATCTGGGGCATTCAGTCTGCTGTTCTGGTCAGAGAAGTTTTCTAGAAGAGATTTGGAAGGATCTTTTGGGATTTGTCAGGCCTTCAGTGTGGGGAAGGAGCTTTCTAGGCACAAGGGGCAGGTATGAGACTTGGAAGAGCAGCTGGAGCTGGGGGACTGGCATGGGCTCCTGGTTCCTCCCGTGTGTTGGCCTGTGTCAGGCATCCCATTAGCATGTATTGGTTCATTCATTCAATGTTTATTAAGCCCCTACTCTGTTCCAGCACCATTTCCACTTTACTGTCTAGTGCAGCGGACGGCAAACTCATTAGTCAACAGAGTGGCAAACTGTAGCTCGCGAGCCGCATGTGGCTTGTGAGCCACAGTTTGCCGACCACTGGTCGAGTGGAAGTGGGTTGATTGCCTCCCTTCTTGCCTTTCAAAGACCAGAATTCAGTACAGAATCCCCCACTGTATCAGGGCAAAGTCTCTTCTGTCACCTTTTTTTAAAAATTGATATTTTTTTATTGATTAAGATATTACATATGTGTCCATATCCCCCCATTGCCCACCCACCCCACTCTTGTACATGCCCTTACCCCTCTGTTATCCCTTTCCATTAGTTATGCTTATAGCCATGCATACAAGTCTTTTGGTTGATCTCTCCCCCTTACCCCACCTCCCCTACCTTCCCTCTGAGGTTTGAGCATCTGATCCATGCTTCCCTGTCTCTGTTTTTGTTCATCAGTTTATGTTGTTCATTATGATCCGCAAATGAGTGAGATCATGTGGTATTTATCTCTCCTGTCACCTTTTCCTGGCCTTTTCTCTGGTCTCCTGGGCCTCCCATCCTTGCCTGCTGAGCCCTGTTAGTTCACACTGGCCATTGCCCTTCTTCGCTCAGTTCCCTGCAGCACGTGGCTGCCAGATCTCACAGAGGAGTGGGGAGTTGTGGAGGGCTGTCACAGAACAGAACAGGGAACTGTTTGCAGTTCACGGTCAGACAGGCCTCTAGACCATCCAGTCTCAGCCGTCTCCCTCCCACCCCACTGCAGCCTTCCTAGCAAGCACTGAAGTGTCTGATCACTTACTAGCTTCCTTGGTTGCTGTCTGATTAAAGCGCCATAGCAGGCCTCTTTAGTAAACCAACATATAGCTAAGAGCTAGTACTCTGCTGGCTCTATGCTAAGTGCTCAATTAAATAATTGTTGGATTATTGAATGAACAAATGAAAGCCAATATCAATGCATCATCCACTTCCCATTACAGGGAAAAAAATTCTCATTAGCCATCACCTTCTAGAGCAGTGGTTCTCAACGTTTCTAACGCTGTGACCCTTCAATACAGTTCCTCATGTTGTGGTGACCCCCAACCATAAAATTATTTTTGTTGCTACTTAATAACTGTCATTTGGCTACTGTTATGAATCGTAATGTAAATATCTGTGCTTCCCGATGGTCTTAGGCGACCCTGCTAGTGGTTTGCGACCACAGGTTGAGAACCGCTGCTGTAGAGCCTAAGACCATCGGAAAACACAGATATTTGCATTATGATTCATACCAGTAGCCAAATGACAGTTATTAAGTAGCGATGAAAATAATTTTATGGTTGGGGGTCACCACAACATGAGGAACTGTATTGAAGGGTTGCGGCGTTAAAAAGGTTGAGAACCACTGCTCTAGAGGTTTCTGCTCTCCATGGTGTTTCTTAGACCCCTCTCCCTGCCTCCTCTCTCTGTCTACATAAAACACCCCACATTTCTGTTACTTTTAGTACAAAGCAATTTCATACTCAACCCCCTTCCCAAACACGGTGCTAGTGAAAGAGGTTCAGCCTTCCGTGGCCCAGGCCGGGACTCATCGGGGTGCCCAAGGCCCATCTTCCAGGTTCCCATGCACAGCAGGGGAGGGAGGTGGAGAAAGCTTTGACCTCCCAGGTGTCCTTCTGTGGTGTTGTGACCGGATTCTGTACTGAACCTGTCGACAGGACTCCCGCCACCACCATGTGGAGGGAATCCCAGGTGTGGGCTACCTCGCAGGGGTCTTGTTCTCTGCCGCTGATGGAGATGGTCCCAGAGGATGCAGATGCAGGCAAGGGCTCACGGGGACTGGTTTCTGTAAGCCGAGCAGAACCTGGCTTGGACGTATGACACAGACCCAGCCGGTGTTTATGGTGATGGGATGAGACCTGAACTCTGAGGAGACAAGAAAGGGACAGTGGAAAGATGGACTGGGGGTGGTGGTGTGTGAAACCGGGTCTGGGAGACCACTGGAGGCTGCTGCAGACCTCAGTCTAGGCATGGCCTCGGCCTCTGTACCCTCTAGGCGTGGTCTCTGCCTCTGTACCCTCCGGCTCACCTGCAGTGTCCTTCCTCCTCTTTCCCATCCCTGGGTGCTCGCCTCCTCACAGCCCTGATCGGTGAACCCCCACCTGGATATTGTGGCTCCTGTTTCTCCGGACAGACCATCATTTCCAGTGTTCCCCGGAGGGGCTTATAATGCACACCCTGTGCTTAGAATAAATTCTTGTCAACACTGCATTGACACAGCTTGTTGCAAAACGATAGATGGCTTAGATTTAAACGCTATCAACATCGACTGTATTATCTGCCAGGCATATCTAATTCTTCACATATTTGATTTTTACTTTATGAAAATGATGTTTCAAAAATCACTTTTAGAGGGGTGGAGGCGGATGTTGAGAACTTATTCTGTGCCGGTTACTTTTCATATGTTATTTCGTTTCATCCTCATGATATTTCTGTCAGGTGGATCGTTCCCGCCATGTCACCGGTGGGGAAACTGAGGTACCGATTGGACAGACGGCCGAAGCCCCTGGCCCGGGTTGACGCAGCTTTGCACAGCTCAGATCGTGCCTGGTTTTGCGAGGCTCCGGAGCTGGTGCTCTCTGCTGCCTCGCAGCGTGTCTCTGTGCTGCAGAAAGTAGCCACAGAGGCATGCCCCGGCATTCCTTTCTTCCCGCTTAGAACGAGACGCTGCTGTTTACCTTCTCGAGAAGGAAGATTAAAATCAATGTAGCTGGCCTTATTAACTTTTTAACATTAGGGGGGGCCTGCAGATGCCAGCGCTTTTCCTGAGAGCACCAAAGCAAATATAAAAACCCAATTTGCTTGCCCTTATTTGTAGTCTTCTCCAGAGTTTAAAATTCAAAGCTGTAAATGATGAGACAGGAATAACGAACCGAGACCCAGACACGGGGATGTGTTTACCCATCTCTTTGCTTTGCAGGTGGCTGTTCCTTCGATGAGCACTACAGCAACTGTGGTTATAGCGTGGCCCTGGGGACCAATGGATTTACCTGGGAGCAGATTAACACGTGGGAGAAACCAATGCTGGACCCAGCAGTGCCCACAGGTAGGTGAGCCACTGTGTGTGGGGCTGTGCTGAGGATGGTATCTTCTATGATGACTCATGGGGAAGAACTTTCTGATGGATGAAGTTGTCTGAGAGAGCAATACACAACTTTGTTGGTAGTAAGTTCCCCATTTCCTGAGGCATGCAACGCAAGGCTGAGTGAACGCTTAAGAATGTGGTAAGAGTCACATGTTGCCTGGACTCAGGAACCTTTTGGGTTCCTTTTAGCTTTGAGATTCTAATCTTTAGCTCCAAGCGGAGCATCACGATTTTGCTTGGGAGCCTGATAATAGTGCCGTTACCAGGGAAGAAAGAGCTTCTGAAGAATCTGAGATCATGTTTTTCCTTTTGGGCCACAGAGACACAGCTTGTATGTACGTAGGCAAACTACCATAGTGAAAATATTACTCATGAAGTTATTGTCCAGAACTCCTGCATACCACGTTTATCCTTAACCCACAGGCTGAAACCATAATGTGTGGCCTTGTTGGGCACACATTATGGCAGGCCTATGAGATGTGTTGGAGGGGAGGTACACGTGGAAGAGGTGTGCTCAGGGTAGAGTGTGCCTGGGTGAGTTGATGTGGTAAGCCTGGAAGAATTACAGCTCCGAGAACATTAAGATCACCTCTCTGTAAAATGTAATCCACGCTACAGTAATCAGGATAGCTGAGTGTTGGGTAAGGAAAGCCATCTTCCACTCTTCCTCCATGACCAAGAGCTCTCTGTAACCCCCACACTGTCTTTGCTCTTTAGCAAACCTCTCAGCGCTGTTTCTCATGCTCCTTGGTCAGCTCACTCTGGCCATTAAACATCGGGGTTCTTAAGGCTCATTTACACTCTTTGCATGTGTCTTAGGGTTCTCCAGAGAAATAGAACCAATAGGCTATATAGGGACATGCATGTAAGAGAAGATATATTATAGGGCTTGGCTCCCATGGTTATGGACAAGCCCCATGAGCATCCAGGATCTGCACTCTGCAAGTTGGAGAATCAGCAAAGCTAGTGCTGGAATGGTATGAGACCTATTCTGAGTCTGAGAGCCGAAGAATCGGAAGCACCAGTGTCCAAGGGAAGAAGAAGATAGATGTCTCAGCTCAAGTCGAGAAAACAAATTCACCCTCATGCTGCCTTTTTGTTCTATTGGGGTCTCCAAGGGATTGGCCGATGTCCACCCACATTGAGGAGGACTGTCTGTTGTACTGAGTTCACCAGTTCAATGATAATCACCTCTGGAAACATTCTCACAGAACACCCAGAAATAATGTTTTGCCAGCTATTTGGGTATCACTTAGTTCAGTCAAATTGACACAAAATACTGTAAACCATCCCACCATGGGTGACCTCAACCACGTCTACGGCTTCAGTTGCATCAGACTTCTCTTCTGAACTCTACATTTACACAATCCACTCTGCATGCCTCAGTGGATTCTGGGGAGAGGGATCTTCCAGGGTGTCACTAAGCTGAGGACAGAGAAGAAACTCAGATGTATCTAGGGGAGGTTATGGTCTTTTGGCTGCATTGACTTTAAGTTTTGCTCCAAAGCAGGAAGCTACTGGATGGCTCAGTATAGTTCCTACTATGGGTGTAATTTTTTTTGATAAGTTCCTTTTGAGTGTAGACATGAGCCCTATGTGTAATAAAGATGTGCTGTGTGCTACAAAATTGAGCCTTTCGGATCCAGTGGGATCTTCACTTTGCATAAGCAAAGTCACCAACAACTACACATGCCTATTAGCACGGTGACCAGGGAACAACCTTTTGGTGAGAAAGAACACCAGGCCTTATGGTGGCCTCCAAGGCATAGCATGGCTGGTCCTGCCCATACTTACAGCTGCACCATCTTCCATTGCCCCCTGTGCTCACTTCACACTGACTTTTGTCAGTGTCTAGAAGGTTACATGCCCTTTTCTGCCTCAGAAACTCACTTGAAAATAGCACTCTTCACATTTACCTTTTTCTCTCTGTTCTGTTGTACTTTCCCTTCACATCTCAGCTCAGACATCACTTCCTTGTGGTAGTTCTCCCTGGGTACCTCATCTGGGTCAGCTCTCTGTGCGTTTCCCATCACTCTTTCTCAGAAGCACCCACCACTGCGGATGCTGTTGGTTCAGTGTATGTTTTCCTCCCAGATGAGAAGTTCCACGTAAATAGGGACCATGACAATCTTGTCTGCAGCTTTATCTCCAGTGCTTAATACAGTGCATCGTGCATAGTATGTACGAAATGACATTTTTGTTAGATGGATGCCTATAGAGTCTTTATCACATAGTTTTAAATGAAGGAATGAATGATAAACATTATTAAATGCCATTAGCCTTCTGTGCACTGACCATACATTTTTAGTCTTTGCTGCCATCCTTCCATTTTACAGATCAGAAAATCAAGGCCTTGAGAAGCTCAGTGACATTGCTGCTTTCGCCACCGGGCCACTGCCCCTCCCCAAAGGGACAACTCTGGCTCCTGATCTTAATTTTCTCATCCCCTCATTAGGGCAGACTGTCATTTCATAAATATTGGATTGTGCTAATACAGTCTTTGGAGCTTGTCTAAGTAGAGACATTTGATAACGATCACCGAAATTGTTCTGTCGTGATGTGCCTGTGGATTTCAGTGGCACCCCGCGCTTCTTAGGCAGAGAGGCATGAAAGTGAATTTGGATTAGGCGAAATTGTTTGTTCTTCCCATGGGCACAGGCTGAAGTCTTGCTTTGTCTTCTGTAAAGCCAGCAGTTTCCATCGCTTTGGAAATCTAGCTTGAGTCTATGTGTTCAGATGGTCCATCACCTTTCCCTGAACTGCTTCTGTGTGACAAGCTCCGTGTTAGACCCTGGGTAAATCAGACCATGTCATTTTGGGCATTTATCCCTCTCGTGGCTTTCTTGGTCACATAGAAATCTGAAGCCCTGGCTGTGGCCTGCACGGTCCTGTATGATCTAGTGTCTTCTCTGGGCCCCCTTTCTTCTCTCTCAAAATGCTCCAGAGGCACTGGCCGTTTTCAGTTCCTTGGGCACATGTCCGATTCTCTCCTCACTCGGGACCTTTGCATATTCTGTTCCCTCTCATTGGAACTCCTTGTTCTCTCTCTCTCTTTCTCTCTCAGTTAATTCTCACCCAAGGATATTTTTATCCATTGCTTTTTTTAGAGAGAGTGGAAGTGGGGAGGGAGGGAGGGAGGGAGAGAGAGAGAGAGAGAGAGAGAGAGAGAGAGAGAGAGATCAGAGAGACATATCAGTTGGTTGTCTCCCATATGCCTCTGACCTGGGCCGGAGATCGAACCTGCAACCCAAGTATGTGCCCTTGACTAGGAATCAAACTTGGGGACATTTGTTGCATGGGCTAACGCTCTACCCACTGAGATACACAGGCTAGGACTCCACTCTTGACTTGGCTGATTTCTTCAGGTCTCAGCTCCTTGACTCTTTCTCAGGAAGACTGTCCCTCACTGTCTATCTAAAGAAAGACTCCCTCGTTCTCACTCATCACGTTGTGCTCTTTGCTTCACAGACACACTTATTCCATACTCTGCCTCAGTGGAGTGACTCAGTTTCCTCACCTTTACCATGGGAACCAGTGTGAGAGTTTAATGGGATGATGCATGTGTGGGTGTGATGTGTTCACATGTAATGGGGTGTAATCAATGCTGGGTCCCCTAAATTCTCCTCTGGTTCTTACTAAGTCTGTTTTAGAACCTTGCCCCCTCCTTCAGGCTCACCTGCCACCGATGCTGCTTTACCCAGGTGAGCTTTCCAGCGGGAGGTCTGCCGAGGATCCTGAGGGACCTGGGAGACCTTTCCATCCCCAGGATTCATGCTGCCCCGAGGGCTGGAGCACCTCCTGTGTCTCTGCTCTGTTAGTTCTCGGCTCAGTTATCCATACCTGTGTCACATTCGTCTCCTCGTCCCGCCCTGTGGAAAAAATCTGGGCTAGCCTTCCAGGCTTCAGGCCTGGTTCTCCCCCAACCTTATCTTCACTGGGGCTTCCCTAGAGGAGTGGGGTCATTATAGCCACAGATCTTCTCTCTAGGCCTCTCTTTTCCGTGGAGCTAAGCAGCTACCACGGTTCCTCGCTCTGCTTCCCCTCTCTTGGCATGGTTTCCACATGACCATGCTGAGGGGCAGCCCAGGGCCCCACAGGAGATGCATGTGCCAGAAGTGTCGTTTTAAAAAGAGCTGAAGTCAGAAATAATGAGGCTTGTGTGTGTGTGGGGGGGGGGGGGGGGGGCGTTGGGTTTCCTTCTATTTCCTTCAAATGATTGTAGGACCTTATTTGAAGTTGTTGGAATGAATTTGGATCGAATCCCAGGCTGAAAACCAGGTGCATGAGAAATACTGCACTTCCATCACCTTGAATCTCACCCTGAGCCTCCACGGAGTTAGATATCTATTTCCAGTCATTACGCCCCCCTTCTCTGGGGGTCTACAAATGTCCTGGGACTTGAGTAGGTCACTGTGGTTTCCTCTGAGAGTCACTGTCACATTTCCTGTGGACCCTGTGGACCTTGTGGGTGTTGTCATTCTGCTGCCTCTTTCCCGGGCTTGGAGCCCTGTCCCAGGTCCAGCCAGCCCAGGTGCGTCAACCTGCAGCCCTCAGGCGCCAAGCAGTGTGGGGCCATCAGGTCCATCTCTTCCCCTTCCCAGTGTGGTAGAACCTCTCCACGCACCTTCCCAGGCTTTGCAGGCACACCTGTCCTGGCCCCACAACTTAATCTCTTCAGTAAGTGTGGCTTTGAAAACACCAGGCAGCTTCTTGTTTCCAGCCAAACTTTCCAGAGCAGAGAAATAGCATCTTAGCGGTGGCCTGTTTGGAAAGGGCAGGTGTTGGGAAGAGTCAGGGAGAGCAGACACCCAGGCACCACCCGCACAGGCAGGAATAGCCAGCCGCCCGGGCTCCGTGGAAGCAGGCACGTCTCCAGGAAGGTCCTGGGCTCCTCCTCCCGGCCCCTTCGCCCTGGACTGTGTATTTCCGCTTTGCTCTAACTGTGGATATTTACAGTAAGAAGCGAGGGTCTAGGGTGGGTTGAATTGTGTTCCCCAAAGAGATAAATAGAAGACTTAACCCCTAGCACCTGTGAGTGTGACTTTATTTGGAAATTAGGTGTTTACGGATGGAATCGAGTTATGATGAGGCCTGGTCACACTGGGCCCTCCTCCAGAAAGACTGGGGAGAGAGAAGAGACACTCAGACACACAGGGTAGGTCACATGAGAGCACAGGCAGAGATCGGAGCAATGATTCACTATGCTAAGGAACGCTGTGGATTGCCAGCAGGTGCCAGAAGCCTCGAAGTGCAAGGAAGGATCCTCCCTGGAGCCTTCGGAAAGTATGTGTTCCTGCCATCACCCCAATAGCAGACACAGAGGCTCTGGAACTGTGAAAGAATACGTTTCTGTTGTCTTATGCCACCCAGCTGGTGGTAATTTGTCACGGCCACCCTAGGAGACTCTCACTGGCTCACTCACGTCAGCACCCTGGCACCACCACCTTTTCTATGCCAGAACTCATACCAGAGCGCTGTGAGTATCCCCTTTGCTTTCTTTGAAGAGAACTGGCACTCACTGTGTGTTCACTCTAACCAAGAATTGGGTTTGGCATTTTCCTATGCATTTCATCTAATTGCTGCCGTCCTACGAGTTCAAAGATACTGTCTCCTCATGGCAGACCTGGAGGAAGAATGTTATCCACATGCCAAACATGGAATCCTGGAAACTAGCCCAGGAGTTGATGTTGGGACAATACCTTTTGAGTTCCAAAGCCCTAAACCAAGTCTTGGAACTGGTGGCTCAGAGCACACTGCATTATGTTTGCACACCGGATGGAGCCCTTCTAACCTGCACCCACCCCCGCCCCGGGCCTTTACCACACTGTTGTCTGTGTCCATGGATTATGCATACCCTATCTAATAAAGAGGGAATATGCTAATAGCCATCACTCCGTCACAAATATGGCTGTACCCACAGCTGAGGCCAAGTTCCCTTAAGAAGCCTTAACAAGTAATCAGCAAGGACATGAGGCTACGCCTTCCCCTGACCCCATGGGGCTTGACAGGACCTCAGGCCGAGCCCCCCCCCCCCCAGCAAGGCTTGACAGGGGACCTCAGGCCTTGACCCCCACCCCGGTGCCAGGCCAGGGGACCTGAGGCCACCCCCCTGGTGGGGCTTGACAGAGGACTTCAAGATGCGCTTCCCATCCTGGTGCTAGGACCTCAGGCTGCTCCCCCTACCTCAGCACCAGGCCAGGGGACCTCAGGCCATGCCCCCCACCCAGCGAGGCTTGACAGGGGATCTCAGGCTGTGTCCCTGACCTGGCAGGGCTTGACGGGGGACCTCAAGGCATGCCCCCCCCCCAATCTGGGGAATCTCAGGCCATGCCCCCATCCTGGCATTTGGCAAGGGGACCTGAGGCTATGCCCCTTGCCTGGTGGGGCTTGACAAGGGTGGGACTGGCTGGGTCTGAATCTAGCCCAATGATGGTGGCGGCCATCTCACGCAATTTTGAGGCACATGTGGGTGGGCGGGGACTTGACTCTGGGTCCCCTTTTAATGTGCATGAATTTTGTGCACTGGACCAATAGTATGCATATAAATTCTTTGGTTAATCTCTCCTCACCCAACTCCACCTTATTCTTAAACCTTAAATGAATGCAGAGTTTGTATATGTAGGTTAACTTTCTCCATCTCAGTTTCCTCATAGTACTATTAAGAGACTGTTGTGGTATTGCTAGAGAGGAGAGAGAGAGAGAGTGATAGAAGAAGGAGGAGGAGGAGGAGGAGGAGGAGGAGGAGGAGGAGGAGGAGGAGAGAGAGAGAGAGAGAGAGAGAGAGAGAGAGAGAGAGAGAGAGAGAGGAGAGAGAGGGGGGAGAGATTGAGAGAGAGAGAGAGAGGAAGAAGGGAGAGAGGAGTGAGGAGGCAGAAAAAGAGAGAACATATGTATGTGATATTTATTGTAGTAAGGAAGCGATATTTATGTGGTGCTTAGTGTGTAGCATGTGCTTTCCTAAGCACTTTAAATACATTAAGTTATTTAATCCTAACAGCAGCACTTTAATGTCTATAATTATCTGCATTTTACAAATTGGGGAACTAGAGGCACAAAAAGCTTGAATGACTTGCTCATGGTCATAGTTACCATATGTGGGCCAGGATTTGCCTGCAGGAAGTCTGGGTCCAGAGCCTCTGCTTGTGGCCACCTGTCTAGTGCTTCCTAAGAATTCAGATGATGAATAGGATCCTGGCCCCCAGACTTGTGTCACTGTGTTCAGATCTGGTTCCCCCCTCCCAGGGCCACCTGGAGCTCCACTGGATGGATGCGGCATGGTTTATCTAGCTAGCACCCAACAAATGGCAATGGGAGAAGAAACAATGAACATCAAACCATACCCCATCTGCCCAAATAAAAGGCAAGATTTTTGTCTCTAAACAGCTCTTGGAAATGTTCTCACAAAACATCTCATATAATGAAATGGTCTCTTGTATACTCTGAACTACAGAGTTAATTGAGGAAAATACATTAGCCGGCAGTGACCCCAATCAATGCTAGTTTGGGAGGTTTACAGCGATCACAGAATTGATGGGGGGCAGGGATTGAAGACAAGTTTAGTATTAGTGTGGAGGATATGATCAAATGGTGATGAGTAGTACAGATGGCTTGGAAAAGCAACAGAGGATCTTTGTGGCCAGATCAGAACTCACATCTGTCAGGTGAATGGGAAACCACGTTTGTTCTGCTACTCACGCAGATGCTTGTCTGCGTGTTCAGTTTCCTGTGACATCAAAACTGGGTTCAAAAAGTATTAGAAGAGAATAGTGTGACTGGAAATGAAGGTGATGTGGACTGAGAAGGCGCTTCCTCTGTGACAGACTTGTTATCAGTGTTGCAGTGACGGGTTTGAATAAAAGCTCTATGACATATGGAAATGGAGACTAAACCACTATGTGTTTTTTTTAATTCTTTATTGTTTAATGTATTACATATACTGGTAGTATTACATATGTCTCCTTTTTACTCCATTGTCCACCCAACTCCCAGTAAATGACCTCATGCCCCCTAGTGTCTGTGTCCATTGGTTATGCTTATATGCATGTATACATGTCCTTTGGTTGATCCCTTATCTCCCATTTCCACCCTCCCCTGTCTTCCCTCTGAGGTTTGACAGTCTGTTTGATGCTTCTATGACTCTGGTTCTATTTTTGTTCATCAGTTTATGTTGTTCATTATATTTCACAAATGAGTAAGATCATGTGGTATTTATCTTTCTCTGACTGGCTTATTTCACTTAGCATAATGCTTTCTAGTTCCATCCATGCTGTTGCAAATGGTAGAAGTTCCTTCTTTTTTATAGCAGCATGATATTCATTGTGCAGATGTACCAAAGCTTTTTATTTTTTTACTTTTAAAATATATTTTATTGATTTTTTACAGAGAGGAAGGGAGAGGGATAGAGAGTTAGAAACATCAATGTGAGAGAAACATCGACCAGCTGCCTCCTGAAACCCCCTCACTGGGGATGTGCCTGCAACCAAGGTACATGCCCTTGATTGGAATCAAACCTGGGCCCTTTCAGTCCACAGGCCGATGCTCTATCTACTGAGCCAAACCAGTCAAGGCATCCACAGTTTTTTAATCCACTCATTTACTAATGGGCACTTAGGTTGTTTCCAAATCTTGGCTATTGTAAATTGTGCTGCTATGAACATAGGAGTGCATATGTCCTTTCTGATTGGTGCTTTTGATTTTGGGATATATTCCTAGATGTGGGTTAATGGGAGTTCCATTTTTAATTTTTTGAGGAAACTCCATACTGTTTTCCACAGTGGCTGTACCAGCCTGCATTCCCACCAGCAGTGCATGAGGGTTGCTTTTTCTCCACATCCTTGCCAGCACTTGTTGTTTGTTGATTTGTTGATGATAGCCAATCTGACAGGTGTGAGATGGTATCTCATTGTCATTTTGATCTGCATCTTGGTCGATTAGTGACTTTGAGCATTTTTTCATATCTCTCATGGCCTTCTGTGTGTCCACTTTCGAAAAGTGTCTATTTAAGTCCTTTGCCCATTTTTTGATTGGATTGTTTATTTTGCTTTTGTTAAGATATATGAGTTCCCTATAAATTTTGGAGATTAGGCCCTAATTGGATATAATATTGGCAAATATGTTCTCCCATGCAGTGGGCTTTCTTGTTTTGTTGATGGTTTCTTTTGCTGTGCAGAAGCTTTTTATTTTGATGTAGTCTCATTTGTTTATTTTCTCCATAGTTTCCGTTGCCCTAATAGCTGTATTGGTAAAGATATTACTATGACATATATCTGATATTTTGCTGCCTATGGATTCTTCTAGGATTTTTATGGTTTCCTGTCTTTTAAGTCCTTTATCTACTTTGAGTTTATTTTTGTGTATGGTGTAAGTTGGTGGTCTAGTTTCATTTTTTTTTTTGCATGTAACTGTCCAATTTTCCTAACACCATTTATTGAAGAGACTGTTTTGACTCCATTGTATGTTCTTGCCTCCTTTGTCAAATATTAATTGAGCATAATGGCTTGGGTTGATTTCTGTGTTCTATATTCTGTTCCATTGGTCTGTATTTCTGTTCTTGTGCCAGTACCAGGCAGTTTTAAGAACAGTGGCTTTGTAGTATAGCTTGATATCTGTTATTGTGATCCCTCCAAATTTGTTCTTCTTTCTCAGGATTGCTATGGCTATTTGGGTAAACCACTATTTGGGTAAACCTAGCACATGTTCTAGGGGCTTTACATGTTTTTTATTCATTTAATACTTCAACAGCACAGAGTACTATTATGATCCCTGTTTTACAGAATAGGAAACTGAGACCCAGAATGTTAAGTAACTTACCCCAAATTAGTAGTAACTGGAGGAGGTGAGATTTGAACCCGGGCAATCTGGCACCATAGTCTATGCTGTGAACCTCTATTTTTAACATAATATGGTATCTTAGGAAACCTGTGACTTTAAGTATGCACGTGCACTTAGATCATATTTTCGACAGTACGTAGACATTTGACTGACTTATCTGCACCCTGAAATTTCACGTATTAACGGTGACTGGAAATTCTTTTATGGGAAAGTAAAGAGAGTGCCCCGTTTCTCTCTCTTGAGGGTTGAGCATGACGAGGCCCGCCAGTGCCCACCTAATGCAGACATCATGAGTCCACAGAAGCAGTTGTGAATCAGAGACATCTCACCCTTTTGCAAAGGTGCCCTCCCTCAATGCCCCTCAGACTCCTGCTGTTTCCATGGAAGCCACGCCCCTGCCACTCCCAGGCAGCCCAGAGGAAGCCATCACTATTAGTATCATCACAGTCACAGTGACGTCAGCAAGTTCGTGGGTGATGTGTCCACCGACGGGTCATCTCATTTAGCTTCTGTTCCAGGGGCCAGGGCTCCACCAACTGAACTCGATTTTGAAAATATGATTTGTATTGTCTTTAATGAGGAGACAGGCTTTCTTTATGAAAGATTGGATAAGAAAAGAAAATTGTAATGTAGTACAAATATTAGCAGTGATTTTTTTTTTTAATTTAGTAAAAAAATATCAGATGGCATGAGCACCTCCATAAAATAAGGTCCAATAATCTGGAAAATTTCATAATTCATTTTAGTCCCATTTGAGCACTTGAAATGTGGCTACTCTTGTACATGTAAAATACACACCAGATGTTGAAGACTTATTGTGAAGAAAGGAATGTAAAACACCCATTAATGATTTTTATACTAGTTACATATTGAAATGATTATGGTTTAGATATATTATTGGGTTAGATAAAATCTATAATAATAAAAGGGTAATATGTTAATTAGACCAGATGTCTTCCAGACATCATTCCAGATGTCCTTCCTGATGAAGCTGGGCTCAAGGGAAGCCAGCCTGGGCCCTGGGCGCCCGAGGGTGGCCTGAGGGAAGCCAGGCAGGGTCCTGGGTGCCTGAGGACAGCCAGAGGAGGGGAGCCTTTGTCCCGGCTGTCAGAGGGAAGCTGGTGAGGCAGCCCAGGTGTCAGAGGGAAGCCAATACCAGTAGCTGGGATAAGAAAGGCCTACTCTTGCACAAATTTTCATGCATCGGGCCTCTAGTAAATTATGAAAATTAATGTAATCCAATTCCCTCCTTTTTTAATGTGGCTCCTAGAAAAATTAAAATTACATATGTGGATGCCATTGCACTTCTACTGTCCAGACTGCGCTGGCTGATCAGATTCCTCTATTGTCAGTTGTACTCCCAACAACACTGATATCTCCCCTTGATAACTGTAACAATTAGTCCTGCCTGCGTGGCTCAGTGGTTGAGTTTTGATCTATGAACCAGGAGGTCTCGGTTCAATTCCTAGTCAGGGCACATGCTCAGGCTGTGGGCTCACTTCCCTTTGGGGTGTGCAGGAGGCAGCCTATCAATGATTCTCTCTTATCGCGCTCTCCCTCTCACTTCCTCTCTGAAATCAATAAAAATATATTAAAAAGTAGTAATAGTTGGTGCTTATTGAGCACTTGCTGTGTTCTAGGCATCTTCTCCTTTATGGTCATAACAATGTTGTGTGGTGGTGTTGCCACAGTGCTCCAGTGTTTTGCAGATGGGTGAGTTGAGGTACAAAGGGGTTAAATAACTTGCCCTTGGTTACCGAGACAGCAGTGGCCGAGAGGGGTGGCCCACACTTATGTCTTCCGGGCTTGCCTCCTTTTGGCACACAGATAAAAGACTGTCTTAAATTACTGACTGGACCCTGTGAACCTGTTTTCCTAGTGAGGAGTAGGCTGGAGCATACCTAAGGCTCCTCCTGCCCTGCTCTTCCTGGGCTTCTTTGTGCTTCTGTTGGGGCGACAGGACCATGATGGGACTGGGGGTGGGCACGGTCCCTTACACGAAGCCTGTGGGTTAGCCTGGTCCTGTCATAGGTGGGAAGGAGGCTTCCTGGGTGCCGCTCTGGAAGCCTCCCTTTTATTATTATAGATTTTATCTATAAATAAAATCTGGCTCTCCTGGCTCTGCTGCTAACCTGAGACTTGGAGCAGATGGGCCACTGTTCTCTGTGCTCCCTGCATCCTTCTCTGTGAACAGGTCTGAAAGTGAGGAATTTTGGGCTTTGGTCCTGGCTCTGCCATGAGCATGCTTTGTGACTTCATGCCAAGCTCCACCCCTCCCTGGCCTCATTTGTGTTATATGTAAAACCAGGAGCCCATATCTTCTGGTTTTGATTTGCAGTTTATGACACAAGTAAAAAAGGATACATTTTTAAATGTAGAAATTGAGGACACATCTATAAAAAAAGCATAATATGCTAATTATACTGGACAGCCAAATAACCTTCCAGACGTCCTTCTGGACTACCTTCTGGACAAAGCCAGTCTGTGAGGACCCAGCCCCTTGCACGAATTTCGTGCATTGGGCCTCTAGTTCCTAAAATAAAATGTCTGGAAAATCCTGCGGTCCTAGCCCCCATCTGTCTGTCTGTCAGGAGCCAAGGCAGCTGCTTCTGACTCCTCAACAGGGGCATTTGTCTTCCTGCGTGTGTGGGGCTGGGGCACAGGGAGACACATCTCCCAATCGAGCTTACTCTGCTCTCAGAGGACACCACGGAGTGTGATGATGAAAGCCATGTCCCCTGGAGATCAGGGGCACATCTTCAGATTTCATTTTTCCTCAATTACTGATCATTTGGTCATTTACAGAAATGTCCCCCTTAACTAAAGAAGACCTCTTATCTCCTCCCACCAAGACCCGCCCTTAGTCCACCAGTTCTGCCACTGCGCTCTGTGTTAAAGAAACAATCACTCTACAAACTGTTGTTTTTTAAACTTCCCTTGACTCTGACAATTTCTTTTTTAAAGTTGCTTTCTTTCCCAAGTATTATGTTCATCATTAAGAAACCCAGTTCCACTCTCTCAGAATTCAAAGCATTATTTGTCGCTAGCGAAGCAACTTGTAAAAGCTACGGACAGACCCTAGCCAATTGGCTCAGTGGCTAGAGTGTCAGCCTGTGGACCAAAAGGTTCCTGGTTCCACTCTGGTGGGGGGCGGGGAGAGAGGTGCTGCGGGCTTAATCCCTAGTGAGGGGTGTGCAGGATGCAGCCTATCAATGAATCTCTCTCATCATTTGATGTTTTTATTATCTCTCTCCCTCTCTGAAAAAAAAAAGCTACAGACAAGAAAAGTATCCTATGTCTTTTGTTAAGAGTCCTGAAAGTTTCTCAGGTTAGAATAAGACTTATAGGTTGTAAGAACCTTCTAAACTATAGCTGCTAAGATGTATAAGCATGATAAGTGTATCATTTGAGGTTTAAGAAAATAGAAATGACTCCAGGTATTTCAATCAGAAAGATGTTTAACACAGAGTATAAGAGACTTATAAAACCATTGGAAGCCCTGTGAATATGGTCAAATTAGCTTCAAAAAGGGTGTCAAGCCTGGCTGGTGTGGCTCAGTGATTGAGCATCGACCTAGGAACTGGCAGGTCATGGTTCGATTCCTGGTCAGGGCGCATGCCCGGGTTGTGGGCTCAATCCCTAGTGGGGAGCATTCAGGAGTTAGTCAGTCAATGAGTATCTGTCATCACTGATGTTTCTATTTCTCCTTCTCCCTTCCTCTCTGAAATCAGTAAAAACATATTTTTAAAAAGAAGGGTGTCAAGACCACACAATGGGGAAAGTACAGTCTTCTCAACAGACTGTGTTATCCACATACAAAAAAATTAAAGTTGGGCTCTTACCTCATACCACACCATACACAAAAATTAACTCAAAGTGGATTAACTACATAAAGATAAGGCTGTAACTATGAAACTCTTAAAAGAAAACATAAATGAAAAGCTTCATGACATTGGATTTGACAGTGATTTATTTTTGGATATGACAACAAAAACATAGACAACAAAAGCAAGAACAGGCAAATGGGAGGGACTACATCAAACTTACTCTGTGAAGCAAACAAGAGAATGTAAAGGCAATCTCCAGTATGGGAGAAAATATTTACATGTCATATATCTGCTAAAGGGTTAATACCCAGAATATTATAAAGAACTCAAAACTCAGCAGCAATAAACACAAATAAACTAATTTTAAAAATGAGCAAAATAGCCAAAACCAGTTTGACTCAATGGATAGAACGTTGGCCTGAAGACTGAAGGGTCCCAGGTTAGATGCTGGTCAAGGGCATGTACCTTGGCTGTGGACACATTCCCAGTGGGGGGCATGCAAGAGGCAGCTGATCAATGTTTCTCTTTCATCGATGTTTCTGACTTTCTATCCCTCTTCCTTCCTCTCTGTAAAAAAAAAAAAAATCAATAAAACATTTTTTTTAAAAATGAGCAAAATACTTGAATAGATTTTTCTGCAAAGAAGATATACAAATGACCAACAGGCGTATGAAACGATGTGCAGTATCACCAGTCATCAGAGTAATGCAAATAAAATCATGATGGGATGTCACCTCATATACATTAAGATGGCAGTTACAATAAGAATGATAAGAACAATAATAACAAAATAACAATTATTGGTGAGTATGCAGAGAAATCTGAACCCTTGTGCACGGTTGGTGGCGGCGATGTAAAATGATACCACTACTATGGAAAAAAACATGTAGTTTCCTCAAAAAATTAAAAATAGAACTTTCATATGATCCAGCAATCCCTTCTGGGTATATATCCAAAAGAACCCCATGCAGGATCTTCAAGAGATATATGTGCATCTATGTTTTATTGCAGCCTTATTCATACTAACCAAGAGGTAGAATCAACCAAGTGTCCCATAAACAGAGGAATGGATAAAGAAAAGTGTGTACAACTTTTAAAAGGAAGGAATTTCTGACACATGCTACAGTGTGGATGAACCTTGAGGACATTATACTGAGATAAATAAGAAACAGACAAATAGACTGTATGATTTGACTTATGTGAGGTATAAAAAGTAATCAAATTCTTAGAAACAGAAAGTAGAATTGTGGTTGTCAAACACTAGGGTTAGGGTTGTTCAGTGGGTGCGCAATTTTAGACTTGCAGGATGAAAAAGTCCTCAGGTCTGTTGCACAAAGGTGTGCACATAGTGAAACTACTGAACTGCACACCGAGGTGAATATGGCGAATTTTGTTATGGGTGTTTTGTTGTTAATCCTCACCCAAGGATATTTTTCCATTGATTTTTAGAGAGAGTGGAAGGGAGGGGAGAGGCAGAGAGAGAAACGTTGATGTGAGAGAGACACATTGATTGGTTGCCTCTTGCATGTGCCCCCACCGGGGTCGGGGTTGAGCCTGCAACCGAGTTGACTGGGGTTGAGCCTGGACCCTTCAGTCCACATGCCAATGCTCTTTCCACTGAGCCCCACTGGCCAGGGCTATGTTATGGTTTTTATCTCATTAAAAGGAAGATGTAGTTTCTAGGCTTCCAGCCCCAGTGATATGTGAAAGAGCTCAGAAAGGTGGGAATGATGCAAAACACTAAGACACAATTTTCAGTATTGTGTCCTGAGTTAAGTAACTGTGTTCTTTCCATGTGGTAGGCATGAATGGGAGTTGGAGCACCAGTTTTACAGGTGACTAGCAATCTGACCAGGGCCTGGCTGAGGTCAAGTTCCCCCAGGAGAGTAATAAGAGCAGAGGGAAGAGAGCAGAACTGGAAATCCCCTTACTCTGGGGGATACATAGATGCCTGAGGAGGAGATGGACTAGTTCATTCAGAAAGGTGGGGATAGGGAAGTCTGCATTACCCAAAGCACCCATCCCATGCCCCCTCCTGGAGTCTTTGTGTCCTGACGCCCTTCTTTCCAGCTCTGTGGTTTGCCTTCCTGCACCTCTAACCCCCCAACTCTACCTGATTTTCTTTTCTGTCCTCTTTGACTTCCAGGTTCCTTTCTTTGCCTAGAGGACCACCAAGGTTTCATAAGTCCCTGTGCCTCCAGTTTCTGCCCCAGGTCATGCATATAGAAAGCTCAATATAGAGAACATTCATGTAATTTCACATTTAACACCCACCTCTCTCAATCAGATTTATTCTCCATCAGAGCAGGAATCAGCTTTCCTGTTCATAACTATTAAATTTTAAGTTTAGGGATCTCCAAACACTAGGCTAGCCCATGCTTCCCTACTCTCATTTCTAGGTAATCCCAAACAAAACTGTACCCTTCAGCAAGGGTGTGAATCCTGAAAGT
Source organism: Antrozous pallidus (assembly GCA_027563665.1). NCBI lineage: Eukaryota > Metazoa > Chordata > Mammalia > Chiroptera > Vespertilionidae > Antrozous > Antrozous pallidus. The sequence continues at coordinate 75,205,807 of CM050518.1, forward strand.
CAGCATGGGTCTGTGAGTGGATCGCCTTAGGAGTCCCAGCTGCTGTAAGCCCTTTAGATTTACAAACATTTAAGATCATGCCTTCTTCTCTCCTCACAGAACCGCAGCAGGATTTCAGGCTTGGCCAGTGCTCCAGCTCTGCCACATGGCACCCTGGACAAAGCACAAGAGCTTCCTATCACTTGTACTCATGTTTGAGCCCTAGTTCTAATGTTCACCAGTCTGCCACCTGGTATGACAGGGCCTCGAACCTCAGTCTCTTCTGTGAAATGGGAAGGGGAGTGCATGTGTCCCTCATCTAAAAGCAGTCTAGATAGTAAAGGTTGACATGAGTTGAGGGCTCCCTGTTTCTGTATGGTTAGTTGTTGCCACTGTTATTATGATCGTGATGAATAGTTGGGCCCAGGTTTTCTATTGCAAAGAAATGTGTTGCTCTCAGCTAAAACGACCACCCCCTGCCACCCACCCAGCCCTTCTGAGGGCATATTAGAAGTGTTGTGGCTGTAAACCCAGCCAATATAGGCTGTAATGTACTAAATTATCACTTGCTTTACAGTCTTGACGAGAAAAATAAATGCAATTACACTCATGAATGTCGAAAAATGAAGCAAAGCAATGTGGAGTGGCACATTCGAGGTGCTTTTCCAAATGGAAAGCTGTGTACAATGAATGCTAATGTCCTTCCTCCCTCCTGCTCCCTGGCATGTCGTGCAGTGTGATCTTTCTGAATTAAGGGAGCAGCTGGGCCAAGTGCCCCAGGCATAAGAGAGGTGGCCTGGAATGGTCCTCCCAGCAGGCAGACCCCATTTCCTCCCTTGATAGGGGACCCAGAATAGATCCAATTTCCTAAAGTAGGTAACTGAGTGACCTCAGCGATGCCTCTCTGCTTGTGGACCCTGGCTTCTGCTCTGCGGGTCTTCTGTCGTTCTGTCCGGCAAACATTTGCTGAGTACCTACTGTGTGCCATGCATTTGCTGAGTACCTACTGTGTGCCATGCATTTGCTGAGCACCTACTGTGTGCCATGCATGATGCTGTCAGTAGTAGATATGAATCTGATATGCCCTGCCCCTCCCAAGCAATCTCTGTTTGTCACCAAGACCTGAGGAGCATGATATGGTCTGATGCTGGCCAACACGGTGGCCACCAGCCTCACCAGGTTGAAAAGTGGCCAATCCAAATTGAGATGTGCTTTAAATATAAAGTACACTGCTCATCTCAAGAACTTAGTGTGTGTGTATTAAGGGAGCAGCTGGGCCAGTCTTACAATATTTTATGTAATCTTATATATAACCTTAATATATATTATATAATCATGTGTATTATATATAAAAATCTTATTAATTTTTATATTGTTAAATTTGAAAAGATAACTTGGGTTCAATAAAATGCATTCAAGTAAAGTTCACTTACTTTATTTTTACCTTTTAAAATATGGCTACTAGAAAGTATAAAATACAAAAATGCGGCTTACATTATATTTTTGTTGGACATAACTGATTTAGCCCCTGTTTACCTATTCCTTTCTATCCTCTACCACCCCCATCCCATCCCCTTCCTGGTGGCCATTCTGCCAGTTTTTCAACTATTCCAGCTCCTACATGCCTCAGGACCTTTGCATTTGCTGTTTTCTGCTCCCAGAAGGCTCTTCCTCAGCTCTTTCTTTTTATTTTTCTCTTTCCATTTTTGGCATTTATTATGTAGTACTTCAGACACTGCCAGCACTCCATCTTCTGCTCTCTGCTCTTGGTGGGCTGTGGGTCTGGGTGTAAGGCACAGGCAGGACAGCAAGGCCCTCTACTTCCAGATCTTTGATGGCAAACCTCCCCTTGTCTCTTAGGGCCTCATCTCCTCGGGGCAGCAGATGAGGAAAAGTCAGAGGGTCCCTTTTCAGAGCTATTAGACACACGTGTGAGCAGAGAACAAGCACAGGGCCCACCACTCCCTGCCCCCGCTCCAAGGTTGGCCAGCCTTGCTAGGACCACACTACAGGCAAGCTTCAGCAGCTGGTGCGAGATGTTGGCATTTGCTACTAAACTACATAAGAACAGAGTTTTTCGAAGGCAAGTGGGAAGGTTTCATGGAGAACCCGATGCTTCCTTCAGGCAGACAGGCCAGAGTAGGATTTTAATCAGCACTTCCGCGGAGGGTTGGGTAGGAGCAGTGAGGACTGACTCTGTCCATCAGCACAAGCTTACAATGGGCAGTTGCGCGCACCAAGAGGTGCTAGAGGTTTCTTGGGTTGAGTAGTCAGTCCAAAGTGGTGGTCCCAGCAGCCTTAAGAGCCCTCTTGCCCAGACTATCCACATGTGCCAGCTCTGGGCGAGGTTTGCCCAGACACCTCCTGCCTGTTCCCATGTGTAGATAGGTCAGGAGCTGTAGAGCCAGGGCAGTGGTGGGAACAGTGTCACCCAGACTAGCTCAGGAGCTTCACTGTGATGAATAGCTCCAAGTAACGCCTGGTTCCCAAAAGTACTTATTTGGCTCCCGAATCAGTCACAAGGCCAGGCAGCTACTCAGCTCTTTTTCAACATAAATATCATCTTCTGTGAGAAGTGTTCTCAGACTTTCTCTAAATACATCTGTCCTGTCATTCTTTATCAAAGCACCCTTCCTTTTATAGTCACTGTTGTAAATTTAGGTATTTTATTTCATTGTTTGTGCATTTGTTTCTTCTAAGAGAACATTAGGGCAGAGAGCTCATCTGTTGTTGTTGTTTTCCGGTTCTAATCATATTACCTACCACGGCAACTAGCACAAAGTAGGTACTGCATTATTTTTCTTAAAGAACAAATAAACGTTTAAATGTCCCAAAGGAGGAAGCTATTTTTTGATCATGTTGAGACGTTGAAAATATATTTGAAAACACTTAATAGTGGGTCCTGTAATCAGTCTGTTCTGGAAGTTCTGGGTGAGAAGCATTTGGCATTCGGAGCTTCCATGGAGAGAGTCGTGAACTAGAGGTGGGATCGAAGTGAAGAAAATTAACAAGGGATGCTGAAGCAGCGGGTACTGGCCATAGCGGGGAAGCTGTTACCGCCTCTGGGACCGAAGGACAATGGTAAGGGACTGCTTATAGCACTACAGAGGATCACAACCACTGCCAGACCTCATTCCCCCCCCCCCCACCCTCTGGTATTCTGCCAGTACCCGCCACTGCTCAACCTCAGCCGGAGCAGAGTGTGAGAGAGGCCGAAGATTCCCACCAGAGACTCAGACTCTCAGAGATCAGGGCAGGGTAAAGGTGGGTCCAGAGTGGGGGTGGGGGCATACAGACAATAAGTGTCCCTCTGAAAATAGACTGGAAAGTATTTTCTTAATGTGCCAGCCAGAACATGTCTATTCCAGACCAACAGCCATTATCCTAAAAATTCAAGGATGCTCCTGATCACTAAAATTATTTGACATCACTCAGGGATTTCGGGTAACAGAACTGGGTCTATAATTATGGGGAAGGAAGAGATAAAGTTACGGTTTGTAGAGAATGTTTTCTATCAAACCTCCAAGAGAAGTGAAAAAACTATTGGAAGCCATCAAAGTCCAGGTGGCAATTAATTAAGGAATAGATATACAAAATCAACAATATCCTAAATCCTAGAAATAACTGGGAATATAAAAAGATTCATTTTATGAAAGTAACAAAAATGAAAATGCTGAGGAATCAATTCGAGGCAATATGAATGACATGTAGAAAGATGCTATAAAGCAAAACCGAGGGAAAAAAGTAGATGGATGTATCTTTTTTTCTTTAAATGGGAAGACTTTATATTTTCAAAACTTGTCAATTTAATTTAAAATATATGATGTTAATTACAATAAAAGTTTGTAAGCAGTGTTACACAATGATTTTAAAGTTTATCTGGACAATTAAGTTGTCACAGATTATGAAGCAGATATTGAAAGAAAATAATGGGGAAGACTTCTATTTGTAAATTTTAGAAATATATCCTGGGATTAAAAGAGGTCTAGCAGCATATACCAATCCAAGAAGAGACAGATAGATCAATAGAACAAAGTATATCCCTAGAAGGGGTGTGTGTGTGTGTGTGTTAGATAAACTTAACATTAGCAATTGGTGAGATAAGTCAAGATGAAATTGCAATGATAACCCACCAAGAAAGGTGTGGGCCAGTTGAATTTTCACACATATGTCAAAATATATTTTAGATAAATGTAGGACATTCCAGTTAAATGTAAAAATCTGAAAGCATCTAAGATATGGAGGGAAGGCATGTATAAATATTTAAGTTATCTTTGGGAGCAAGACAGTTTTTCTGATGTTATCATTAAAGGTAGAAGCAATGAAGAAATAAAATTTTTATATTTGTTCCTAAATACCATAAACAAGATGAAATGATCCACAGTGAATTGAGCTCTGCTATTTATATTACAAAACAAATGATTGATATCCTTCATATGAAAAGAGCTCTTACAGATAAATAAGAAAGACAGAGGATCCATTGGCTGTATATACATTGTCAGTGAGACTTCTGAGAAATGGGTGCACACTGTTGGTGGGTATGCAAGTTAGTACAGTATTTAGGGAGGACAACTTAATATCTGTCAGAGACATAAAATATGCCTATTTTTCATCACAACTTTTGTTTTTTGGAACCGTATTCAAAGGAAATAATTAGAGATAAGTATTATCTGAAAAATTCAGGGTGTGTGATCTATGACATGATACTTGACCTCCCAAAGTGTTCATGTCTCCATCCACAATACAAGGAGATACGTGACCTTGTTAAGCAGGTGGTGGTGATGACCATTTGGAATGAGCAGCCTGAGAAAGCATTGCAGCTATGAAAATGGTGTGTATTCTCTATTAATTTGGTTCTGTTACACTTCGTTACCTTCCTCCATACTCCCAGCTCCTTGGATGCTATCTACTGGGGAGCCTTCTCCTGCCATTTCAGCTACAGAAGGAGAAACAGAGAGAGAGAGCGTTGAACCTTTGATTCAGTTAAGCAGGGCTACTCTGAGGACAAATGCTCAGTTTGGCTAGACCAGCATTTACTTAGCACCAACCACTTTCAAGACAGGATTTTGTGTCAGACTTGGAGCTCACAAGGCTTATCACCTTGACCAAATGTCAGGTTCCTCTGATTCCTTTCTCAGCTAGGCCTTGACCTTGCCCCACTGTCCTAACACTCCCATTCCCCAAACCCATCTTTCGTCTGCCTCCCTCAGTTTTAGCAAGAATCTTGTTAACTCAGAATGGCAAGAATCACCTCACCCTTGATCATCTTGGCTTGCCTTCAGCAAGAATCCTATTAAGTCATTTCAGCAAGATTCCCCCATCCTCTTGTAATTTTCCACCCACTGACCCCCTTGGTTATCAATCTCCACTTACCTTTGCTGTATTCAGAATTGAGCTCCACCTCTCTTCCTATTGCAATATCTCTATCGCAGATTCTTCCTTGCCATTGAAACAAGTGTCAGAGTAATTTTTTCTTTGGCAGTGGTTACCATGGCAAGTACATTTCAGCGTGCCCAAAGGGAGCTTTGAGTTTAATGGGTAGACCGATGGGCAGATGCATGATCAGCTGTATAAAAGAGAAGCTCATTATTTTATTAACTCAGCAAACATGTATCACGAACCTGTAATACATTAGGCATTAGGGGTACAGCTGTGAACAAGATACTCCAGCTTTCGCCTTTATGAAGCCCACAGTCTGATGAGACAGATAATAAAAGCAGACATAAACAGGAAAAGCATTGAAAGGGCAGGTTCCGTATCCCCGGGGCTGTGAGAAAAGTGAGCGGGCCCAGGTGAGTAAGAAAACTTCCTGAGGAGATGACATCTGAGCTGGATCTCCACTGAGTTGAACTGCTGTTTGTGGTCTGCAATGCCCACAGGTTCAGAGCCTTGTAAACACATTTGTGAATAAGGATGATGTTGGGTGAATCTACAACGTGTAGACGGTGGGAAGGAAGACGGCTGATGTTTCCAGAGACAGCCTAGCTGAGAGGAAGCACGGACAGGGAGATTATCCTAATAGGATTTCACAAAGACCACTTAGCAGTCGCTGAGCTCCAGGGAAAAACAGTTATGAGCCCCGGGTGGAGAAATAGCCAAGCATCTCGAAATTCGGCAAAAGCTTGGAGAGAAAAGCTGACAGCCGACAGACTGAACAAGATGACGCTTGCAAAAAGGTGAAAAGAATAGACAGGAGAAAAAAGTACACTAAAAGATATGGATGGAAACGGAAGCGCATTAATATAACTTGGGAACACGCATTAAGATCATTCCAGCTCTAAGAAGGAGCAGAGCCAGGACTTACTCATTATAGCACTTCCCTTCTGTCAGGGAACTCCTGGGATGAGGTGTGGGCACTGGCAGATCAGAGTCAGCTGGAAAGAAACCATGTGTGGATATACAACACAATAGATAGAAATGGGATGGCCAGTCCTAGTTTCCCCATCTCTTAAGAGATGGGGAAACTGAGACCCAGAAAAATATTGTTTACTATTCAAAGTCACAGAACAACATAGAAAGTGCTAGAGCTAAGACATTGGAACCTTGTCCATTGTTGGTGGAAATGCAAACTAGCACAGCTGCTGTGGAAAAAGTTTGGGTGCCTCAAAAAATTGAACATACAGTCACTATATGACCCAACAATTTCACACCTAGAAATAGACTCAAAAGAACTGAAAACAGGTACTCAGATTTGATCCATGGTGGGTCTCTATTAGTCCAATGCTCTTTTTATTGCCCACCACCTACAGCTTCTATCTTCCATTCTCTCTTTCTCCTTCTCCCCTCCTCTCTCTCCCTCTTCTTTTCCCACTTGTACACACTACATATACGACCTTGGTTTCCTTGTCCAGTCATTGACTGGGACTAGATGAAGGCCCTTTTAGTCCTGATGGTGTGTACATTTTCATATGCATGGCCAAAACATATTTAGCAACTGCAGATCTGGTATTGACGAGGGGACAGTCCCTTCTGAAACATGGAGACCTGGGATGTTGTACACAAGCTGATGCAGTCCCAGTCTTCAAAGAACTATCATGTCCCCTTGCATTTGATTTCCCCTTAATTGCTTGTTGCAGGAGTTTATAGTCTCTTTAATTTCCCCATGACTACAAAGTAGTTGTCTTTCTATGTTTCCTGGAGCACCTCTTCTTCCAAAGTTAGGGGTGTGTACCTGGGGATCTGACACAGTATTCATTTAAGTCTTATACTGGTTTTAGTTTCTTTTTTTCCTACTTGACTATTATGTAAATGGAGTCAGTTGTATTTGATCCAAATAGTGAATGCTGAATTTTCATTTGCTACTCTTCCTATTGATTTGGGTACAGTTTGATTCCTCTCTTAATGCAAGAGGAAATAACTTGAGACTTCCAAAAAGTCATTGGAAGCTTTGTCCCTAGTCTCTCTCTCTAAGTTTATCCAAAGACTTATAATAAATGCATTGCAGCTGAGTTGGTAAGATCCTGTTCCTGGAAGGGGCGGGGCCTAAAGCTTTTGTTTGTGAGTCAGCCACTTTCAGAAGAGGTCATTATGTCTTATGAGCTTTGTTTTTGATTTTTCTCATCCCATTTATTGTCTTTCTTTGCCCATTGAGACCCTTGAGTGAGATTAATTGGTTTGTGCCATCAGGCAGATCTGGGGAGGGATTAGAGAAGGATGAAAATCCATAGGAGGGGAGACAAACTCCAGTTGGGATGGTTTATATCTGTCCCATGGTTTGGCAATACTTTTGAATTCATTCCCTTCAAATTGGGAGCTATCATTAAGCTTTTCTGTTTACCCAACATCTCCCCCCTCTCAACAGCTGCGCTCCATCTGGAAGTGGAAAATGTGCATGGACATTTCTCTTTCATTTTGGTTCAAGAAGACACTTGAAAATATGGCATGAACTTAGAGCTCTTTCTGTGTTTCAGCATTAATAGTGAATTCTCCCCCTCCCAAACCCCCCCCCCCCCATACACACACACTTTGTTGTGTTCATTTTAGACTACATTGGAGATGGAGCTTCCGTGAAATGGTACTCAAACCACCATATTTTCTGGAAGACCTGGCATTCTCTCCACTCTACCATGCTGTGTGATTATAAATACACTCTTACACAGCAGTATGACATACTCTTATTGGAAAATATTTTCAATGACCATATTCACTGAAATGGCCTATTTATGTGTCAAGTACATTATTGGATATGTGTCTCTGATAGAGTAGAACAGCAACAAACTAAAGACTCAGTTCTAGGATGCCCAAAGATACCGCAGAGCTCCCTGGTCCCTGCCCCAAGTGTTTATGTGGAGTTGTCACAGAAGGTCTCAGTGGTGAGTGCCTTTTAACTGGGCAGTGGGATTAGGTTTTCAGAAGATAATCTCCTTGTTTTCATTTGACGATCTTAAATTTTTTTAAGGCGCTGCTGCTGTTGCTTGGACTGGAATAACTGATCAAATTTAATTTAATTTGCTTCCTTACAAAGAAGGTGATCTCTGGCCCAGCTGCTGCTCTGGGCAGAGAGGGAGCAAGCAGGCTTTGAGATAAGCTCTGAACTTTAACAGCTCTCTCCAAAGTTTATGCTAATGAGCAGTGCTTAGAGATTTCAGAAACTTTCCCAGTGATTGCTTTGACTGCCAGCCTACTTCCCAAGCAGCATGAATCTCTGTCAAGGGGCTGTGAGGAAGGAGAGGGGTGGAGTGGATGTGGGATCATTTCTTTGGACTGGTCTGTTTCATTGCTTCAAGGTGTCATGCCTGTGATAGGTAGAAGGCACATGTTAGGTGGTAGAGTTAGGAAGGGTCTCCTCCATCCATTCCATCACTGTGTATCTAGGGAAACTTGGTGGTGTGAATTCTGAGGGGTAGCAGGAATGGAAGGGGTTAGATGGTCCTGGATAAAACCCTTGTTGTACCAGACTAGTTGGTTTCCTTCGTTGAGTTCTTCAAGCTTGTGGAGTCTTAGCTTCTCATGCCATGTGTGTGCCTCAGGGATTGAGTGTGTCTCAATCTTGTTTGTATTCTCAGTACCTAGTAGGGGACCTGCCAGAAAGTAGGCTTGGTAAGCATTTGCTGAATGAATGAATAAATGAATGTGGGAACAAATGAAAGGAAACAAATGGATACCTATAGAAGGGAAAATGGGATGTCACCATTTTCATCTCCAGACACAAGGTCACTCTCCAGCCACTGTTTGGGTACAAGGGGTTCAAAGTCATGATGTGACAAAGGGCTTAGGAGCAATAATGGTGCAGCATTCCTGCCCTCTTCTACTCCCAGAGGTTTGATTTGGCTGGTCAGAAAAGATTTGCTGCCACTTATTTATACACATACTTGATTGAGAAAAGGAAGTACAGAATCATCCTGTTTTCCCACCTAGCCCCGCCCAGATGCACTCAGCTACAGGTTCAGTCTACTCAGGTATATATGACTCAGCTTAGCTGTGTTTTCAGAGATGGTGGGAATTGGAGTCAGCCTGCTGGCCAATCCTGATTTGCTCTCATTTGGGGGGTGAGGGGTGGGGGAAGCCTGAACTAGAATCTCCCATAACACAAAACTGTCTTATCAGGTCTTTACACGAGACTTCTGCTTTGGTTTCCTTGACTAACAATAGCTCTCTGGTTCCTGGATAGGACCAAAGACTCAGGGCCAAGCCACATGAGCCAGGAGACACTGTTAATACTGAAGTCATTTTGATAGGTCAGACCTAAGTGCACTTGAAATTCAGATTCTTTGTTCTTATACGAAATGCGACAAAGCTGTTGTTAGTCCCTCATCATCCAGTCTCTGACTCTTAGCATCTTCATATGCTGGTGCCTTGACTTGAACACCTGTGCTGTCTGTCCTGTTCTACCAACAGTTGTATTCTTCAGTATCCTGGCAGCTTGGGTGGAACCTGCATTTTGTTATATTCTCTTGATCAGTTAGATTGGACCTGTGTCCATCCCTGGGTAGATCCAGTCTTCCCCATGTTACCCACTTCCCAGTGTTTCTTCCCTACCCAGTCATGTTGAACTAGTATGAACCCATCCAAACCACAGAAGACTGTAAATGCTAGAACACGTGTTGACAGGTTAGGTGAGAGATTTTGTGAAGTATGGGAAGCCTATGGTGGGGACTGGGTGAAAGATATACCTCCAGAATAAATCCATAGAGAAAAAAATCTTCACACCAGAGAAAAATCCAGTGGTTCTGAAAATCAAAGGACATAGCCCTCTGGACAAGTGTGATTACTATTCTAAAAAAATGTGTGCAAGAGCATCAAAGGAAGAAACCATTGGCATTAGCAAAAGGCTTCAGGGACAGATACAAAATACATTTTTAATTTTTTAAAACCTTTTTATAGGAGCAATTTTTGAGTTGTAACATATAGAACAAAGAAAATCCCAATCATAACAGTACAGAATATATTTAAAAGCTTGGGACTCAGGATGATGATAAAAAATGCAGGGCCTACACAAAAACATAAAACATGGAGAAACATCAAAGAAGACATGATTGTTTGGAAAAGTGCCATGTTTCTGAGTGAAAAAGTTTAATCGTATAAATATGCCAGTTCTCCCTCAAATTGATTACACATTTATGTTCTTTCAATCAAAATCCTTAAGGAATTGCTGTTTAGAACTTGAAAAAAACTATCCTAAGATAATAAAAGGGAGACTTACATGGTAAAAGTTACAAAGGGTTATAAAAATAATTTAACACAACAAACAATTTACTTTAGTGGCTGATGAAATGAAATATAATTAGAACAGAAAGTAAAATAATAAGATTTGAGCATATGTAAATATTTATTATGTGGTAGTGGTAGATTTCAGACCAGTAGGGGAAAAATAGATTATTTAATTAATGCAGCTAGGAAAATTGGCTGTTTAGGAGGAAAGTTAGATCATTAACTCAGTTCATAAGAAAATAGATTGCTAGTGTGTTAAATGTAGAAAAGAAAAACATAATGTATTTGTATATTGTATGATGTTAGAATGATAATGCTATTTCAAAACACAAAAATCAAAGTTGGAAATTATAATGAGTGGTTGCTTATATATATGTGTATATATATATTATATATCTGTAATATTGATATTGTATATGTGAAGATGAACATTAAAATATCAAAAATAAAAATAAAATACCCTCTTTTTCTATTCCCTAATTTCAGCAAACTTCAGAGAACTCTTATTCTTACTGTCTCCAATTTCTCTCCGCTCAGTCTCTGCTGACATCACTCCTTTTCTGCTCCTGCCCATCTGTCTGTCAGAACCGTTCTAGTCAAAGATTCCATTGATATCCATTTTGCTCAATACTGTGTTTCTCATGTCACCTGTCAGCTGAGTTCAGTCCAGTCAGTCACACTTTTCTTGAAACTCATTCATCATTTGGCTTCCAAATCACCATATTCTCTTAGTGGTCCTCGAATGGCAATAATTTTGTTATGCTCCTTTGCTGGTTTCAGGTCTTCTTAGAGTGGAGTGACCCCTTGATGTTCTCTCACCTCCAGTTTCACGATTTCTTCAGTGATCTCATCCATGGCCGTGGTTTAAGGACCACCTGTGGGCTGATGGCATCTAATGTTTTGTCTCCAGCTCAGGCCTTTCTCAGGCTCTAGCTTGGTATATCCAGCTGTCAACACAATATGTTCATGTGGTTATCTGATTGGTTTCTCCAGTTAGGCAAGTACTCCACCAAGCTCATCATCTTCCCGCATTCCAGCCTTCAACCTCCATCTCCCATGGTCTTCATAGAGGCGGGGAGGGGGGAAATAGTAGTATCACTTAAAATAATACAAATACAGATTAAATACCATCCAGCTGGTATTGCTCAGTAGTTGAGTGTCAACCTATGAACCAGGAGATCATGGTTCAATTCCCATCAGGGCACATGCTAGGGTTTTGTGCTCGATCGCCAATAGAGGGGCATGCAGGAGGCATCTGATCAATGATTCTCTCTCATCATTGATGCTTCTGTCTCTCTCTTCCTCTCCCTACCTCTGTGAAATCAATAAAAAATATATATATATTTAAATTAAATACCATTTTCTTCTATCACAGGAGTCAGCAAATTATGGCCTACAACACATATAGTTCTCAGTTCATTGGTGTAAATAAAGTGTAAGGAAACATAACCACACTCATTTAATTACCTATTGTCTATGCTTTTGTGCTAGCATGATAGAGTTGAGTAGTTGCAGTGAGAGTATGATCTACATAACCGAAAATATTTTCTATTTGTCTCTTTAGAGAAAATGTTTGCTGGCCCCTGTTTTGTGACATGGCTAGAAGAACTTGAGTTGAAGCAATGGCAGATACACAGAAGACATCTTGTTTTATGTGGGTGGGTGGCCTTATATACAGTCCCGATAGGGACACTTTCAAGAGTGAAAGTGAAGCCCAAAGGAGTCAGGAAGGTGTTATTTGTATATAGCTATAATGGATCTTTGAAAATTAGATTAGAAAGGGGGAAATCCAAGACAGTGATGATTAGACTTGAGTAAGGTTATTTAATAGAGTTAGGTAAGAATGATAGAGATTAGCACGGTGTTACAGTGTTCCAACAGCGGGGGGTGGGGGTGGCACTTTATGACTCTTAATGTATCTTGAGATACTTTCTATAGGAAATAGTCAGCAGTTATTTTCAATAGACAAAATGCTATTTATTATACAGCATAATGGCAGAGACAAAAACTCAAGTACTTCTTAAGCTGTGCAGGAGGCAGAATGAAAGATGTAAGACAGGAACAAAATGTCCTAGTCTAATGAGTGGGTAAGAAGAACATTAGAAGACTAGTAACTTAGATGTTTGCATCCATGGAGAATGGCTAACAGGAAGGAACAGCTATAATTAAGGGCACAATCTAAGGAAGTGGCATAGAACAGTGCTTTGCAAGTTTGACTTAGCAACAGGCCAGCTACTAAGGGCTCTAATGATGACCAAAGTGTGAAGGTGCTTATGGAGAATGAGATACAAGAATAATTTTGTTTTTACCCTGTTTGTGATGAAAAGAAAGGGCCTTGGGAGCTACGTAGGCCCTAGAGATGCTCTGAGAGGACATCTAATTTCAGATCACTTCTTCCTGGTCAGGAGGGGATGCTCTGAGGTGAGCTCCTGGAGAACAACTTTGCAGATAAGCCCGTGAGATTCTGAGCATGCTCCTTGCCACGTGGGGAATAAGGACCAGGCTACCAGCTGCAGGCTAAACCCACAGCTGGCCTCATGAAGGAACGTACAAATATAGGTCCTTCAGGGATGACACCACGAGCAGTTGGTATCTAACAATTAAAATAAAGGACTTTTGGCTTCCTACTGCCAGAGAGATGCCAAAAGATTTGGCAGGGGTGGATAAATTCTTAACACTGGATGCTGACACTCAGCTTCCCAACAGAAGCACAGTGCCTCCATCTTAGTGGGCCCAGACCCTGCTCGATGGCCACAGACTATCTCATGTTAGCAAATGCCTTTTCAGGTTGGGCATGATCATCCTTAGTTATTCCAGCTAGGATCTTAGCATGACAGATGTGGGAGTATTCTTAGGAATCAGCTAGTCCAGTGGTCGGCAAACTTATTAGTCAACAGAGCCAAATATCAACAGTACAATGATTGAAATTTCTTTTGAGAGCCAAAGTTTTTAAACGAAACTTCTAACGCCACTTCTTCAAAATAGACTTGCCCAGGCTGCGGTATTTTGTGGAAAAGCCACACTCAAGGGGCCAAAGAGCCACATGTGGCTCGCGAGCCGCAGTTTGCCAACCACAGAGCTAGTCCAATGTTTTTCAACTTGAAGACCTGGGGATATGGGAAGAAGTGGTAATGCTTGAATCACGTTTCATATTTCAAGATAGCTTGTGTGACACTATGCCTAAGCTGCACAGGTTTAAAAAAAATCTCAAGTTCTCTGGGTTACGGTTCAAGTGGAATCATCCTAGTGAATAAGGCTGGTGATTTCATACTGCTCAAGGGGTCCTTGAAGGGGCAGTTATGTGTTTCTTTGATCAAGAGACAATGGAGGAAAATGTAATTTTTACTTCAGAAATTCCATTTATGTAGTAGACAAGTCTTTTAAAACACGGGGTCCAGGGAGAAGTATCCTCATAGAGAAGGTTGAGAACCACTTGTCTAGTCTATTGTGTAGCCAGCACCCCTTTATTTTGTTGATGATGAAGCTTAAACCCAGAAAGAAATGAGACAGGTGGTACAGCCCAAGTTGCAGGTAACATCAATGGCAGGATTTGCTAGCTCTGTGTCTTGAGATTTCAAGGGAAGACACAAGGGAACACTAACTGAGACACCTGGATACATGGAGCTGCCTTTAGGGCTGAAGCACTAACATTCCTTGATGACCTACTGTGTGCTAGGTACTGTTGTAGGACAGTGGTTGGCAAACTCATTAGTTAACAGAGCCAGATATCAACATTACAATGATTGAAACTTCTTTTGAGGGCCAAATTTTTTAAACTTAAACTTCTTCTAACGCCACTTCTTCAAAAGAGACTCACCCAGGCTGTGGTATTTTGTGGAAGAGCCACACTCAAGTGGCTAAAGGCCACATGTGGCTCATGAGCCGCAGTTTGCTGACCACGGTTCTAGGAGATTCATCCACATCATCTCATTTAATCCTCAGAGCAATCCAAAAAGATTCAGATGAGGGAAACAGAACTCAGGGAGTCAAAGAGACTTGTCCAAGGTTATATAATAAGTCAATAATGGAGCTGGTTCAGATCAAGGAGATTGTGGCCTTACATTTGATGTTCTGCCCACTATTCCATCCTAATTTGGAGACTGTGCCACTCCTAGTTTGGGTCGACCTAGGGCCATGTGAGGAAAGGGTTGCAAGATGGTCTTTTGGGAAAAGAGAAACCACTGACAGCGCCTGCTGAAGTGTCTGAGCCCTGCCTGCCTGACTCTCCATAAATGTTGGATGAATTGACTTGATTTGTTGAATTGCCACTATAGGGGGCTGTTTGTGAAAGAGTTTCATTGTTTTGTGGAGCCCTGAATTCAGAGTTAGAGCAAGTGGTGGAAACTTAGAAGGGGACGGCTTGTGGTTGAAGAGGAGGTGGGACTCTAATTAGAGGGATGAACTTTTTCCATTCAGTGAACAAGTTCTGCCAACCCAGTAAAAGGCAGGAGCCATTTTACTGTCGGAAGGACTGCTGTTTTCTAAAGGATGGAAACATCCCCTGCCTCTTGTCCTAAGCCATGTGTCCAAAGCTTAAGCATTTTCAAGGTGAACTTGGTAGGTCAACTTGGTAGTCTAGGGAGGAGTTGGGAAGGTATGTTAACTGGAGGTGGCCTTCCCATCACCTACAAGTTTACCCAATAGTACAGCCACAGGCCTGTGAGAGACATTGATGACTATGGCATCTGACTCGAAATTCCCATTGAGTCTTCTGGTGACCAGGGCTGCACCCGTGTATCTTAGGCAGTGGTGATAAATAGAACAACAACTCATGTATATTGAGTTCTTACTACCTGAGCACTTATGTGTTGTGCTGTCCTCCATGTGACCCTCTCATCCATTCCTTACCCTTTTCCATCCTGCTCACTGACCCGGAAGGCTGACCCATAGGGACCACACTAATGCCTGTTGGCTTTTATATGGCCAGAGATTGAAGGAGGGACAGAGGAGAGTGTGGTCTGGATACTTGTTCCCTGGACACATTTCTGTGCAGTCGCCTGAGGCCAACTGTATCCTTGACTAAATGTCACTGCTCTTTTCAAGGGGGCCTTTCTCACCACTGGTCTCTCTTGTTTGATTCCGGTGACTGTCCCCTCCTCTAATCCCACCTACCCATAGGGGGTGACGACAGTTCTACAGTTCTACTATCTCCTGTATTCTCCTCATTGGAACATGCCAAATGTGACCATGGTTGATACCTATGTAGTATATAACTTGGTATTTATTAAAAATAGAAGAGATAGAGATTATTATTATCATCACCCTTATTTTTAAGTAAGAAAACTGGCATAGAATGGTCCTGCCATTTTCCCCAGAGTTTCAGAAGTAGGAATAGAGACGGAGTTTGCATCCTGGCTGTCCATATTTTTCACTTCTACATGAGAATACCTCCTTCCCATTGCCTCTTTTTAAGCAGACTTAAGACACAGGAGAAAAGGGAAACACAAAATAAAGGAAGAAGCAAGCTGTGTACCCTTCTAGGAACCTGTCACCCAATCTAGATCCTCATTTTGACTGTCGAGGCTCACAGATAGGAGGAATGATCCAGCCACATGGGGGCTCAGCCTTCCTAAGGGGCCTGCCAAAAGAGCCCTTAGAGGTCATTTCCCCGAGTCCTGAGTTTTTAACTCCTTTAGTTAAGCTAAAATTCTCTCCCTGTTGTGTATGAGGTTCAACAAATGTCTGTTGCCTTCACTCCACTTTCATATCAAGCAAGAGTGGTGCCTCTTGTGCCCCGTCGAGGCCAAGATGTGAGGCAGTTGCTGTGGTTATCTTGGCTGTGAAGCTGGGAGAGGAGCCCCAGCACCACAGACTTGGGGAACGTTAAGTGAGGATGCAGCTAGCCCCAGCCTCTCCCTGCATGGCCTTGTGCTTTGGAAGCATTTGCCCCAAGCCTGACACCTGCTTCTGTGATGTATTTTGCTGAGCTCCCCTGGGAGGGGATGGTCTCCATGAGGTGTTTCATTAGGTGTCTTAATAAGCCTTGTAACTGCAGCCAGGCCCGTCTCTCCCCTGTGGAGCAGCTTTCTGCATGAGGCAGGGAAGAGTGGACGGTTCAGACATAATTTTCATTGGCAGCAGGAATATTATTTTTGCATTATAAAGAACGGCGGGTTACCTTATCAGGAGTGGGAGAAGGGAGCAGGAAGAGGCAAGTGAGTCATGGGTCTGGGTGACATTCAGGGGCTGGGGTGCCTGAAGGTGATGGGATGGGAAGTTAATTCGAGTGTTTGGCTCCCCTGTAGACCCTGAAGAGGTCTGTCTTCACAGAGAGGCACACTCTGGATGCAGCAGGCCTGACTGTCTTGTGATGTGTGTGCTCTTTGGGAGCAGCCCTGGCTTGAACCCTGAGCTCTGGAGCAGCTGGAGGTTTGATTCTTCTGCTCAGTTCTTCCCCATCCTTGTTTCTCAGAGGTGTGGGGCTGCCCCTGATTTCCTGAGGTGTTTTGGGATAATCCAGCTTGTCCTTGAGCATGTCCATACCTGCCTTGGATTCCTGCATCCAGATCACACCTTGGGAGCATCCTGACATGCCCTTCTCCCAGGCTTTGGCCCATCTTCTTGCAGCCAATAGGTTGTGTGTCCTGTGTGCACCTGCTCCCCTCCCTCACCTACTGCAGAGGCTGTTTGTGCTCTACAAGGAGAGTCTGGGATTATAGACTTTTAAAGCAGTCTGGTGATGGTATTCAGCTGGAACCCACAGTCTTTTTTTGTTGTTAATCCTCACCTGAGGGTATTTTTGATGGATTTTTAGAGAGAGTGGAAGGGAGGGGGAGAGACAGAGAGAAACATAGATGTGAGAGAAACGCATTGATTGGTTGCCTCCTGCATGTGCCCTGACCAGGGTCGGGGATTGAGCCTACAGCCAAGGTATGTGCGCCTTGACTGTATGTAGTTGAACCCAGGACCCTTCAGTCTGCAGACTGATGCTCTAACTACTGCACAACTAGCCAGGGCAGAGTCAGAGTTTTTACAGACTATAAACGCGCACACACACACACACACACACACACACACACACACACACACGTTCTTCAATTTGTGATAGGATGGGAAATAGATGTATGTAAAATCATGAACTATCAGACTTGGAAGGACAACCTTGGACAACCAACTAGTAGAATCCTCTGATTTGACAGAAGCAGCAGCTGAGGTCCAGAGGGGAAGCGATGTGCCCAATGCCACACAGCACGTTAGTCCTTTGCAGTTTCCTTCCACTACAGTGATCATGGGACAGGCATGCAAACTAAATAAGACAACTTGCGGCTTGGAATAAGGTGCTTGTCTGACGCTCAGGTGAGGGATGGGTGGGCTCCTTGCTGAGCCGTGTCTAGGCTCTCTGTCCTTTAGGCATTGCATCTCTCTCACCTGGCGTCTCCATCCTCTCCTGCATATGAATAGGGGACGGTAAGTTAATGTGATGGTCCAAGATCAAGAAAAGCACTTATTACCAGAGGGCTGGGTCTCAGAGACTCCAAACTCAACACTTGATTGACACACTAGGAGAAACTATTGGGACAGAGTGCCTGCACAGGGAGGCTGAATAAAGAGTCATGGATGGGCAGGCATGGACCATGCGTCCTTCATAGCAGGTAGCTTGTTAAATCCCAGCATGAGGTCTGATCCAAAATAGGGGCTCTCACTGATGGATAGATGAATGAATGAATGAATGAAGGAATGAATGCCAGAGTGGTATATTACGCTGGCTTTTGATATGTTGGTGGTACCCAAGGATAGTTTATTTTGGTGACGTAAGGGAGGCAGAGGGGTGGGAAAGGGTGTTAGCAGCCCTATAAGCCTATGGTCAAATGAGGGAGTGGTCAGGTTTATGTCCTCAGGAGTCCCCACAGAGTGCCTCTGCCGCTGCTGCTGGTAACAGAGCTGATGTTCTGACCCAGGTTGTGTCTTGGGCCACAAGGAAAAATTGAGCCAATGGCATTTCTGAAATCACTGGTCCTGGGAACATTCTGTGTACCCAGGTGTCACCTTGCAGAAAGGACTCTTAATTCAGATGGTAAAGTAGAACCCTGTGGTGGCAGGAGCTTATCTTTGAAGATGAATTTATAAAAGTTCTCATTTTCCTCTTTATTCTTTTTGAATTTTATGGACTTCCTATCATGAAGCTAAGTTACTTTTTCATCAATAAAACTTAAACAAATACTATTACTATTACTAATGGTGTTTCCCCTGTTATTGCTGCTACATAACTGCCAATACTACTTCATATGCTTCTGATGAGGGTAAAGTGATATAATACGTTTAAAACGCCTCTGGGTAAATGTTACTAAATAAAACATGTATATTTAACTTGACTGTTTTGTTTTGACGTTCAATGTTTTTCCTTATTGTCTTCCCTTGTTCTGACAAATTTTATGAAGGTTATTGATCTTGCAGTTTTCTTCTCTGAGTTTCTGAGATTTTACACACACATACACTCACACACATTAGTTTTTCCTAATAAGTTATAGAATTTGCTTCCTAAGGAAGGAGATGCACTCTCTGAGATCACCATATGTGATGATACGTGGCTATGATGTGACATCCAGAATGAAGTTCAGAAAAGGCTTTAGTCCAGTTCTCCCTCCCTGCACCCCCTCCCCTCCCAATTCACTTCCCTTCTGAGAACCAAAGCTGCCGCCTTGGGCCTGGCCCCCTCTCTCGCACATCTCAGGGAGCTCTGTTCTAGTCCATTCCCTCTCCCTGTCAGGTACCCATTACACCTGCCACGTCCTTTATATTTCTCAGCTTTGGATTCAGGCCACCAGAGGTTGTCACCCTTGCCAGCTTTCTTTGGAGAAATGACAACTTGAGATGCGACCATCTGCCACGTTTACCTGAATTGCCTCCAGTTCTGGGGTTTCTGCTTCCAAAAAGAAGTCATTCCTTGGGCTGATTTCTGACAGGTCCCTGGTCGTGGCAGCTGCTCCGGCAGAGGCCGTGATGGGAGCCGCCGTCTGCGGGTCTGTGCGGGGCAGCGGCCCCGCGGCCCCTGCGGAGCCTGCCGACCCTGTGATTCGTCAGCGCACGGAGGCAGCATGTGGGGCGCCATGCACGCTCTGTAATTGCTTGTTTACCTCCTGCCTGCAGCTGTCTATCGGAAGCTATCAATAGCTGCAGTTCATTTTCCAAATCTCCTTAGGGAACCAAAGTTTCTCTCACACAGGAGGAGTCCCCTTCATCTTGGACTTTTAAAGCTGGGAGCTCCTTTGGAGGGAATGTGATCCACATGCTTAGCAGGTGGAGAGTTTGAGGTCTTCCGGGAAGTGAATTACCCTGTCCAAGGTCACACTGGGTTGGACTTAGATAGGCTTCTTCCTGAATCTGGCCTCCTGGGATTGGCTGCCCCGCTGTCTAACGGTCCAGTCCATGCCCTGCAGATGCTGGGCTCTTTCCCCGTTTGCAGGGATGTTCCCAGTGCAGCCTCTGTGAGAACCTCTTCCAACACGAGGAGGGAGGCCTCTCTGTGTCTGGCTGCCGTTCATGAGGTCAAGATGCTGCCAGAGAATATGGGGTTTTCTAATTCTGAGAATTTTTCTAAGAGTGGGCCTTGTTGTGCCAGGGATTTGTGTCAGATCTTAGAAGACGGGGGAATTGAGCTAATTAAAAAAAAAAAAACCCACCACAGACTGCTGTGATGATTAGCAAGAACTGTGACATGCTGAGACCTCGGCTTGGGGCTGATGATGAAGTGGGGAACGGGGCATGCTGGGACAGGGAGCTACTTATCATGCAAGTGGGGGCTTTCAGGCCAAATGACAGCATTTTAAGGAGGGCGGCAAACTTCGGCTTGAGTTGCATTAAAGGTTTTGTTCGGTCCCAGATTCCCAAGTGTGAGTGTCTCTGCAGCAGCTCTCCCGCAGGTGAGGAAGTGAATTGTGAATTCAGCAGCTGCATGTGAATTCCCTCGGAATGGGCACCACACGCTCATGAACTGGGTTCGGGTCCAGTTCTCTCCATGGAGACCAGACATCCAAGAAGCTATGAAAATAGAAATTTATTTATTTTTTTAAGTTTAACCCTAAATTCATTTGGCTGCCAAATCTGACCCAAGCTGTTGTGAAGCTGTTTATGGTCTTTACTTACCTCACTTTCTATGAGTTGTCATGTGCTTCCTGGTGGAAATATTTATGTGTTTGAGCACAAAATATCGCCCCAGGTCCCACTGGGGAGGTTATTGGAACCATTCTGAAATCCGAGGTAGTTCTTGTCTTGAAGGTTTTGGACCAGGGATGTGAACATAGGTGACAATCTGCATTTTAAAGTGTGGGAAACAGAGCCTCGGAGAGGTTGAGTGATTTGCTCAAGGACACTCAGCTTGTGAAAGGCACAGCTAGATCCCATTGTCACCAATTTCAAAGGGGCTTTGACTCATTCAGGGGGGAGGTTCCTCCTCTGAGCCATGATGCTTCCCTACAGGGGGCATGAGCCAGGCCTGCAGATGGTGGGGTGTCTGCTTTGAGGTGAGGCCCCAGTTGGAGTGGGATATGTGGGGACAGCAGGCACAGTATACCTCTCATGGAGAGAGGCCTTGGGGAGCATGTTGTCAGTCGGTTCACCCATCAGCCTGGGAGTGAGGGCCCAGAAGTCAAGGGCAAACAAACCCAGGGAAAAGGCTTTATTCAAGCACTTCGTTCAAGGCTTTGTGACTCTTTTCAGCGCCCTGAATGTGTGATGTAGTCGGCTCTGCCCAGGACTCTCCCACACACTGCTTCCTCAGCTGGAATATACTAGCACTCTCCTCAGTCTGCCTGGCATCTCCCCAGCCTTGTCTCCTTCTTTAACTCTCAACTCAGATGTTAACTCCTTGGGGTCAGGCCCCAAGGGTGACAGGCCCTGGCAACAGACCTTACACTCTTTTTCCTTCCTGGCATATACTACAATTTGCAACTGCAAATTTATTGGAATGGTTATGGATAAAGGGTTATTGCCTGCCCCTCCCTCTGTCAAACCACTTTCCCGAGTCTCATATTTCAGTGCCTAGCACAGTGCCTGGCACACAGTAGGGTCCGAATAACTATCCATTGAATGACAGGCGAATGGATGTGTGGGATGAAGGCTCGGTGATAGTAAATAACTTGCCCAGTTTGCATTTGACATAGCAGAGACTAAAATCCAGCCCCCGCCCCCAACTCACATCCTTTCTGTTACCCCATCTGGTGCTAACTTCTGAGGGACTTCGGCCCCAGGCCCTGGCCCAGACAGAAGGCGTTTAATGTTTCATTCTGCAGAAGGCTGGGGACCGCCCCGGTCATCATCACTCCTGCAGGGATGGTGACCTGGAGGCTTCTCCATGAAACTTCCTGCTCCTGCTCTGTCCTAACTCTTAGCTGTCAGAGATTGTCCTGGGGGATTTGATTTACCGACAAGGACGTCAGTGTAAAGAGGCACATTACTCTAACTCCTTTAGAAAGTGATTTTTAAAAGACAGGATACTTGTCCATTCAAGGGGAGAAAGAGAAAAAGTCAGTTACTGTGTTGTGTTCTGAGTAGGGTTTGTCTTCTTAAAGCAACATTCCAGAAAGTCAGGAGACATGAGAGGGACTCATTGTCTCCCTAGATGGGGATGAGGAGGGGAAGCTCACAGTTTATTCTGACTCCTAACAACTCTTAACTGAACTCCTGTTTGTTGCCAGGCACTGTAATAGGCTCTGAGGGTCCAGCTGAGGATGTCCTTATGGTCCCCGGATGGACAGCGCATGCGAATGGAGTTGGTGTTAATGCTGAGGGGGAGAAGTGGCGTGCCAGGGGAGGCAGAGCCTCCTCTGACCGCCAGGCCTGGTGTAGCCAGGGCATGGGGATTTGTCCACCTGTGGCAGGCATCGGCAGTACTCTTGGTGCACATGGCGGAGGGAGTGAGAGTTTGAGAGAGGTGGGTGAGGGCAGGTGTCTGGATAGGATGGCGAGCCTGGGACCTGTGGCTGAGGGTGGCAGGGCTCAGACACTTGCTTTCCCAATGGAAGATGATGTGCCTGTCAGACCAGGCAGGGGAACTGCCAGTGACAAAGGTTTGGGCAGTCCAAGGCTGGGCACACTCAGTGGCATTGGGATCCTCTGGATGGGTCCCTGTTGTTCCACTCTCTGGTGGCATGAGGCATGAATGGGAGCTGAACCTTGCTCTCCCAGCCCCCCGGTGATTGCGGGGACACCCATGACCTTGCTTCAGGACTTGATGTCCCTGTCTGTAATGTGAGCAGGGAGAGAAAGCTGGTAATGATTCACCCCTGAGGTGGTAGGGAAGAAATCGCAAGGCACTGAACTCAGACTGCCTGGGTTCAAATCCCAACTGTACGGCATTTCTCCTCTTCAGCTATTTTCCCCTCTTGAATTTAACACAGCATCCGTTAAATACATCTTTGCTGAATGACAATGACACGAGTTGCTTAGTCTTTCTGTGCCTTAGTTTCTTTATTTTTAATATGAGGAGGTAATACTTCTTGATACTTAATTTGTGAGGACTAACGAGTATGAACATAAAATGCCTGGCACCATGCCACAGGCATAACAGGTGCTAAATAAACATTAGCTATTGTTGTATCATTCTTGGCTAGTCATTTTACATACAAAGTAGGCCTTTTAAATGAAAATTTAGAAATTGAGTTGACAATAAAATTGTCCCGGTTTTATAGACGAGAAGCCTGCCAACAGGTATCAAAATTAGTGCCAGGAAGTAAGTGGCTGATTAGGGAGTCAGACCTGGGTTGTTTTGTTCCACAGCTTGGCTCATCCCCTTGTGTTTTGTTGCTTTTCCTGACTCTCAAGCTCTAGAAACCAGATGTTGGCCCAAGTCCAGGTCTTCCAGGTTAAGAACTTGAGTTTCTCTAAAGACTTGTTTTGTATTTTTATTTTTTATTTTTTAATTTACAATATAACTTATATTTAATAGTAGTGCATATGTTTTCCTCCCCCCCCCCAAATCCTCCCCCCAGTCTCCCTTACCCCCCAGCACATGTCCCCACCTGCCCCCCTCCCCATCCCAGAGTCTTTCATTCATTGGTTATGCTCATATGTATGCATACAAGTCCTTCGGTTGATCTCCCCCAGCATCTACCTCCCCTCCACTCCAGCCTTTCCCCTGTAGCTTGACAGCCTGTTCTAGGCCACCGTGCCTCTATATCAATTACTCTCCCCTGTTTCTTTTCTTCAAAAATATCTTGCCTCTGCATACTGAAAACAAACGTATAAGAGCAAAAAAAGTTTGAGTGTCAGTTTCAATGTCCAACTGTTCTGAGTCCCAGTTTCAATGTCAAATAGTTCTTCATGTGTACATGTCATCAATGGTATCCAGATGGTGGACACATTGTGGCAATGCAAGATCCATTCTCTCTGGTATGGTCCTGGGCCGCCTGCAGCCACGCACAGCTGCCGACTGCTCGCATGGCAAGGTGTCGTCAGTGTCCCCCATCTCTGGACCGTCCTCGTGGCTGGAACAGGCCCGTCAGTTCCTCACAGTCGCAGGAACCCACATGGTCTTGGAGTTGTTCTCTGCAAACACACAAACACATTCTCGACCAAAGGTTAACAAAGGGATCCTCTCTGCAAAGTAGACTTGGGATTCTTTTTATTTTTGCCTAAATGATTTTCCTTTGGCTTATTTTGACACCATGCGTGTTTGTTTTTTTTTATGGGTGTCCTGCAGCTGGTTTTACAAATGGAATTTTCTTTTCTGGAGTAAGAATTTTCTACATGTATTTTACTTATAGGATATTTTTCCTTTCATGTTTCAGTGCTCTCCTTGGCTCTGAATTGCTGAGCTTGCAAATGGTCACGAGGATTGGCCTCAGACCTGGGAGGGCTTTGAAGGAAATTGGAATATCCAGGTGTTGCCATTTATTTAACTGACGGGAGTGCACAAACCAGGCAGACAATGAAGTCCCAGCAGGCATTTATAATTGATTTGGGTAGCCTGTGTCCTGGGAGGTGGGCCGTTGAGACGAGGTGTAAAACTTCCAGGAACTATTGCCATGGATGGGGTGTCTGCATTGACTGGAGGCAGTAGAGGGTTTCTTGCCTCCAATCTGAGCAGGAGGAGACTGGGGAAACCTGTCCCTGGAAGGTCTCTGGATGACAACTTCTTTGAGTCAAATTCTAGACCTTGAGAGCTGCCTGACCCCAAGCCTTCATCTTACAACAGATGGAGAACTCACCGGGTGGGGTTGGGGGGGGGGCACGTGGAGTGGTTCTTACTGTGTGAACCCTATTGTGTGTGAGGCACTGTGATAACCACGCCCCAACATGCTATCTCAGAAATCTTTATTCAGCCCCAGGAAATCCCCCTGTTCTAAAATGCAGAATTGCTTCTTAATAAGACGTTTATTTTTTTTTTTTTTATGTATTGCCCGATTATGGAAAAGGGAAAAGTCTGCTCTTGAACACACTTTCACTCTCTCTCGTTGTCTCTGTTTCCCTGTCTGACTCTGTCTCTCACTGTCCCCTTCTGATTATTAAGATAGAAAGTTTGGGAAATTCAGGAAGTTGTGAAGAAGATGATAATTACCTGTAAACCAAGTAACCAGAGATAATTGTTAATATTTTGGCATCATTCCCTCCAGTACATTATCTCTTTTCTTTTTAAATGAAAAACTGTTCTTGTTTACAACAGTTTTAAAAATAATATCATCTACCAGACATAAGTGGAACACAGTGGCCCCTTTCCCCCGATTCCCTCGCCACAAGGCAGCCAGTTTCCCCTCTTTTAGCTGTTTTCCCCTCTTGTATTTAACACTGCATCTGTGAGTAACACAGGAACTCTGCTATTTCTTGTTTATTTCACTTGTATATTTCACTTGTCTGGCAGCTTTTTACAACTTCCTCCCCACCACAGACATTCACACATCCCAGCTTCTCTCTTCAACCTTCCTGATCTGCTCATTTTATCAGATGGAAGAAATTCAGTTTTCAGGGTTGGCCTCATTTTAGCTTTATTGATATTATTTACATCTAGGTGATATCATATACTGTTGACTACTATCTTTTTAAAAAATTTCTCCTGTAAGAGTTTATAATCACCTTTGATAATTGATTATTTCATTTTCTTTTAACTGATCACTAAGATTTTCTGATTCTTCTCCCAGAAGAGTTAATCTCATCTCATTATATTCAAACTTATCAGGTTATCTATTGTGCTCATTTGTCTGGAGCCCTCTAATTTCCTACTTTTATCTGACCTGATTATTCTCAATACCTTAGACACAGTGGTTTTCCTGGAATTTCCTGCTTTCTCTCTCTCTTTTTTGTCCAGTCCCCACGAGTTCCTCATTCTATTGGAGCTTCCTAAGAAAGGCTTCATGCAAAAAAAAAAAAATCTTCCGTGGCTGACAGTCATTTTATACTATCTTTATAGTAGATTGATAGTTTGGCTGGGTATAGAATTCTAATAGGATATAATGTTCCCTCAGAATTAATATTTTAAATTGACATACAGTAAAATTCACTCTTTTTTTAAGCTAATTCCATGGGTTTGGAGAAATGCATGGAATCATGTATCTATGTGACATATAGAACAGACCCATCCCTCCAAAAACTTACCTCATATTGACCTTTTGTTGTCAACCCCTTCCTTCCCTACTTCCACATCTAGCAACCACTAGTATGTTTTCTGTCCCCATGGTTATGCCTTGTTATATAATGGGAATCATATAATACCTAACTTGTTGAGTCTGACTTTTTTCACTTAGCATGATGCATGTCAGAGTCATATCTATGGTGGTGTGTATCACCATTTTATTCTTTTATCATTGAGTAGTATTTCATGGCTTGGATTTATGACAATTTATGTATCTATTTATCACTTGAAGATACTTGCATTATTTCTAGTTTTTGGTGGTCATGAATAAAACTGTTACAAACATTGGCACACAAATATTTGTATCAGTGTAAGTTTTTATTTTTTATTTTTTTGGGGGGGGGGCGTAAATACCAGGAGTAGAATTACTGGATTGTATGGTAAGTGTTTGCTTAACTTTGTAAGAAACTGTCCATCTGTTTTCCAATGGCCGTGACATTTTGCACACCCACAAGCAATGTGTGAGGGTACTATGTCCTCATCAGGTCTAGGTATTCCCTTTAAAAAAAATAATTCTCGTGAGTATGTTATGGGTTTACTTTGCATTTCATTAAGAACCTTTTTATATGCTTATTTGCTTTCTATATATGATCTTTTGTGATGTGTCTGTTCAAATCTTTTGGTCATTTAAAAAATTGGGCTGTTTGGTGTATTGTTATTGGTCTTTGATATTTTTGTATGTGTCATGAACATACGCATTTTGTCAGAGAGGTGATTTTAAAATATTTTCTTCTGGCCTATGGCCTGTCTTTTAATTCTCTTACTAATAGCATTTACAGAGCAAAGGGTTTTTAGTTTTGATGCAGTCCATCTAAGATTTCTTAGTTTAACTTAAGTTCATAAAGATTTTTTATTCATTTGTGGTTTTACATTTTACATTTTGGGTTATGCTCCATTTTGAGTTAAATTTTATATCTGGGGAGAGGTATGGATTAAGTTTCTTTTTTGTATATAAATGCTCATTTGTTTCATTACTGTTTGTTGAAAGGACTTCCCTTTTTCCATTGAACATTGGATTAATTTTGTCAACCTCTCAGAATTTTTTCCTTGCTACAAACCTCAGCGTCTTCTTTTTATTTTTAACACCACTGTTTTGAGGATTTCATAATGCCTTGAAGTAGATATTTTTATTCATAGCTCAGGGTTATTTGAGTTACCATTCTAATCTACAATGTTGTTATCTTTCGTTCCAGGAATCTTTTAATATAATTTCTTTGATAATATACTTTTAGTTGTGTGTGTGTGTGTGTGTGTGTGTGTGTGTGTGTGTGTGTGTGTGTGTGTGTGTGTGAAATCCTATTAATCAACTTTTGGACCTCCTAGGCCAGTGGTTGGCAAACTCATTAGTAAAAAGAGTCAAATATCAACAGTACAATGATTGAAATTTCTTTTGAGAGCCAAGTTTTTTAAACTGAAACTTCTTCTAACGCCACTTCTTCAAAATAGACTTGCCAGGCAGTGGTATTTTGTGGAAGAGCCACACTCAAGGGGCAAAAGAGCTGCATGTGGCTTGTGAGCCGACCACGGTCCTAGGCTAATCCTCTACTTTTTTTAAAAAAATATATATATTTTATTGATTTTTTACAGAGAGAAAGGGAGAGGGATAGAAAGTCAGAAACATCGATCAGCTGCCTCATGCACATCTCCCACTGGGGATGTGCCCGCAGCCAAGGTACATGCCCTTGACCGGAATGGAACCCGGGACCCTTCAGTCCGTAGGCCGACGCTCTATCCACTGAGCCAAACCGGTTTTGGCAAATCCTCTACTTTCTTTATCCTTTTTCTACTCTTTTCTTTTCTACTCCTTAACAATGTCTTCAACTTACTCTTCGAAGTCATCTTTCTTTGTAGTTTTTATTTCAGCTTTCTTTTTTTTAACAACTGAAAGTTCTTGTTGGTTCTCAGAATGCTTACTTTTTATGACATTCTATTTTTGGATGAAATACCTTCTCTATAAGTTTTATAAAATGCTTTATGAATTTTTTGGTTTCTGCCTGTCCTTTTTCTCCTTTTTTTCTGTCCAGAACGGAGGTTTCCTGGTTTGCTGGCAATCACTGATTGTCCATGCTATTTAGTAGAGGGGGACTAAAATGTTGAGTGTGTCCATGGGGCAGAAGAAGGCTTGCTCCCTGATGGGCTTGACCACACAGAGAAAAAGGCAGTGAAGTGGCCTTACTGCTGACTCTTGGAATGTTGGCACTTAAGGTCTTTCCTTCTTATCTGATCGGTTTGCCCAAAGATAAACCCTTTGCTCTTCTGAAGGGATGGGCAGTGCATATAATGCTGACTCCTGGTATTCTCAAAGCCAGGAGGGGGATGCTGTCTCAACTTAGTGCATTGCTTTCCCTGACTACCCTGGCTTTTTTTATGGCACATTGCCCGTCCTTAGCAGGTCATGAATTCCGCTGTGTTTGATCAGTTACTATTTGTCTAACCGTTGTTCTTCTATACTGTTGACATCTCTCAATTGCTGTCATTTCCTTTTCCATTCTCCTGGTCCTTAGCGGGTTATGTCTTTTTAATTCCCACACTGGAATTTCAGTGAGAGTTGTGGAGAAAGGGAGGTAAATGTTTGTGTTTAATCTATCATGTTAAACATAAATTCTCCTCAAGTCTTTTTTCCCCCCTGTAGATTAGTGATTACCAAACAGGCACACAAACACACATACACACATTTGCTAAATATGTAAATTTTATTCTACAAAATTTGGAAACAAGCCATAAGTACTATTAGATAGCTTTTTTCCACTTAAAATTATATCATTGGCATTTTTCTGTTATTGAATATTTTTAATGATTGAAATTTTACATCAATTAACTTACACCATATTGCCATATTATTATTATTTTTTAGTTATGTCCTTACTCTTGGGCATTGAATTTGCTTCTAATTTTTCACTATTATAAATAGTACTATTGTGACATTTTTTCATGTAAATTTTAGTATTTCTAATTATTTCTTCTAGATTGGGATTGTCCACTTGCTGATGTGGGCATTTGAGTGTGGCATGTGATTTATATTGTAGCATGTCATTCATAAAGTAATAATGTGATAAATATTATCAGGTTGTCCTTCAAAAAACCTTTATGCCAATTTTAATCCAAGCATCAGTGATTATTTACTAAACCTTTGCTAACATTAGTAATTATCATTGTTTTAAAATACTTATTAATTTGTTAAGAGGAAATGACACTGCACATATTGATTGGGATTTTCTTTCTAACCTCTGCAGCTGCACATATTTTATATTTGTCCTTTATGAATTACCTGTTCATGAATATTTTTATATCTTTCCCATATGTGTATATATTTTATGGAATAAGTTTACCTGCTACTTATATTAAAATATATTTTTCCAGTTTTTATTTGCTTTCAGAATAGTACTTGATATCTCTGAAGAATAGTTTTACTTTTTACTTGCAATTATAGAAAACTTCATATCTTCTTTTGCTTTGGGGCTTCAAATGTTATTTCCTCATCCCCAAATGCAATAAATACTCTCATATATATTTTCTAGATCTTTAATGATTTGATTTTTCATACTCAATTCTTTATTTTATGTATTAATTTACTAATGGATTAATTAATTTTTGGTTCATCATGTTGGATACGAATCTAAGTTTCTTGTTTTCTAAGTAGTTAACTGGTATTCCAGGAAAATGGGTTTATAGTCTAAACTTTCTCCACCGATTTGAAGTAGAAACTTTTTTTAAAAATCATACATTCTTTTATGGAGTCTATTGTTGGTGGTGTTAGTTTATCTGTGTTTTTTGATGTTGTTCATATTTTTTTACATTGATTTTTAGAGAGAGTGTAAGGGATGGGGACAGGAAGAGAGAGAGCAAAACAGAAAGAGAGACATTGATGTGAGAGAGACACATGGATCAATTGCTTCCCCCACAACCTCTGTCAAGGGGCTAAGGATGAACCTGCAACCCAGATATGTGCTTTGACCAGAAATCGAACCTGTGACCCTTTGGTGCAAGGCGGAAGCTGTCAGGACAACACTTTTTAAATTATTGCAGCTTTATCAGATATTCCATCCATCCCCTTCTCTTTACACTTTCCTAAACGAAGTGTAGCTCTTTGTTTCCTTAGATGATCTTTAGAATTACTTGATCAAATTCCACAAAACGCTTGGCTTTTCTTAGAATTGCAATTATTGTACAAATTATTTGTGTTTGTGAGAATTCTCCTTTTCACTTTATTGAGTTTTCAGATTTGGAATCATTACAAATATCTTCACTTTTTCGTGGTTCTTTTATATTCTTCAGCAAAGTTCTATGGGTTCCTTTATACATTTCTGTTTAAGTTGATTCCTTGGTATTTGCTACTACTGTGATTTAATTTATTTCCTGTTAGATATTCCAAGTGGTTTTGCTGCTGTATAAGAAAGCTTCTGTGTTTTATCTATTTTTTAACCACTCATCTTAGTGGACTCTTCATCAGTCCTGCAGATTTTTGCGTTGGTGCTTTGGGTTTTCTAGGTTTTCAATCATCTCATCAGGTAATGATAGTCATTTTATTTTCTACTTTTTATTATGTCTTAGGGGCCCAGTGCACATATTCATGCACATGAGGCCGCAGTGGGCACAGGGGCAGTCTTGGCCCATCCTCCATGCCCCCACCCAGCCCCATCCACCGTGCACCCCAGTCCCCTGCTTCACCATCCTGCCATGGGTGCGAGCAGGGCTGGCACCGGCAGTGGGTACAAGCAGTGGCTCTGGCACCAACAGCAGGTATGAGCACTGGGCAGGACCCTTGTGCCTGAGCAACAAATTTTCAGTAACCACTAGAGGCTTGCCCCAGTGACAGTGATAGCACCCTGCCTTAGTCTGGCACCCCTGCTCACCTGCTCTATCATCCCACCATGGCCAACACCCGCCATGTTTCATGCTCTGCTGCCTGCTGCCAACACTTATCCTGTTCCACACTTGCCCCCTGGTGATCAGTGCACATCATAGCAACTGGTTGTTTGGTTGTTCCATCATTTGAACTATTTGCATTTTGGCCTTTTATTAGATAGGATTCCTTTCTTCTTCCTTCACTTCCTCCTTCTCTCCTTTCCTTTTGAATTTTATTGCTTAGAACTTGCAAATCAATGTTGAATAATATTAGTGTAATCTTGTTTCATTCCTGAATGTGATGCAAAGAACTTCAGTCTTTGACACATATATGTGTTGCTGTCTTTTAGTTTCAGACGGCCATTCTGTTATTCTAAGGAAGTGTTTTTCCATGTCTGGAATACTGACTTGTTAAAAGCTAAAAATGTTGAAAAGATCTTACTGAGAGCTTCTTTAGCAACAGTAGATTAAAGATTGTGATTCTCACCTTTGTCCTGATAGAGCGATAACATGTAAATGCATTTCACATTTTCAGACAACTTTCCCCTTAATGGAATAAGCTTATTGTCCTGGAATATGCATATATTTCTTTTTTTGTATAATTATTATATATGATTAATTCAGGGAGCAACTTCTGTATACATATTTATAGATGAGACTGTTCTATGGTTTCTAAATTTTGTTTTCAAAACATTTTACAAGGTTTATTAAACCTAAAAATAAACATGGTTTAGATATGAAGTAGCTGGGAAGGGCTCATGTTGACAAACCACCACATGCTGTTCAGAGCCTTGTCCATTTCCATTTATATTTCTTCAGGGAGTTTTATCTGCATGTGTAAAGACTTCGCTTCCAGTGCTTTTCATGACTTATTAACTTATGCGTTATCTACTGGTCTTCTGTTAAGAGAAATAAGTTCTTGCCCTCTTAAGTCACCCTCTCCTTCCCATTATAGTTAAGAGTTTACTTTGCATGCCTTCCACTGGTGATCTTGGCCAACTCAGAGAACTTGCTGAGGCTCCAGATCTTGTCCAGTTCCATCGGTAGCGTCTCCTGGGTCAGATGAGAGGCTAGAGGTGTTCTCCCCTTCCCCTCTCAGCTCATTCTTTTCCGGCTCTCAGCCTTGTCTTTACTCTTTTGTGGCCAGAGTGGGTAATGTTTAGACTTTTCTCTGTAACTGTTATTGTCTTTCATGACTAAGTAGTTGCATGATTATAGGAAGTAGAAACCTATGAATAGCACTTCTATTATGACCATGCAGTTTGTTTCCCTGCCAGACTCAGGAATATCATCTCCAGTTCTCAGAGAAGAATGCATCTAGCTTCAAGGTTGAACGGAATCTTTCTTTTGTTCACCTTTCACTGTTTACTTTTATTGTACCATTTAAACTATTATGAGAGACCTCTTCTATATGAGAGACCTCTATCACTTCCATAACCGTCCTATTGTTAAATCTTTGTAAATACTCATCATAGCCATCACCTGAGTTGTCTCATCACAATTAATATCAATGGCTTAAACCCAACACAGAAGGTTTCCCACTCTCCCAGGCCCAAGCTTGGAAATTTATTTGCTTCCAAGGCAAATAAACTTCCAAGCTTGGGCCTGGGGGTGGGGAAAACATTCTGTGTTGTAAAATGTTTTGAAAACGAAATATAAAAACCATAGAACAGTTTCATCTATAAATATGTACACAGAAGTTTCTCCCTGAATTAATCATATATAATAATTATACAAAAAAGAAATACATGCATATTCCAGGACAATAAGCTTATTCCAGTAAGGGAAAGGTTGTTTGAAAATGTGAAATGCATTTACATGTTATCGCTTTAGCAGGACAAAGGTGAGAATCACAATCTTTAATCTACTGTTGCTAAAGAAGGCTCACAGAAGCCTGATATTAAAATAAAGTGACAGAGAGCTCACAAATTAAATATTTTCAATCTAAATAAGACTATATTCTCATATAACTCCCAAAGAAAGAATATGTGAGAAGGGAAAATTTTGAAAGCTTATGTGACTCAAATGTCTGGTTCAGATTTAATTGATAGTTCTGTTGGGTATATAATTTTTGGTTTAAAACCTATTTCCTTTCAAAATTTGAAGGCTTTGTGCCGTTTTCTTTTTTGTTTTTGTTTCTGTTTTTTTAGCATACAAAGTGGTTGATAAGAAATCCTGTCGAATGTGGCCCCCTCTTGTCATTATTGTTGTTTTTGAATTTAAATACTTAAAAAATTCATTTATTATTTCAAAGAAGCCCTAGCATATGACTTTCAATGGTTAGTTTGTTATGTGAATCTGAAAATATTTATTAAATTTTGTGTTCTATTTCATTTGGTCTTAATATCAAGTATAAGCAAACCTCCTAGAGTATGTTGGAAAGCATACAATAAGTTCTGGATTTGGAACTGGCAGAAAAATTCTTTCTTGGGCTGAAGCAAATGATGCAAACTTCTTTTGCTGCCTGATATTGTCTGCTGTTTATCATGGCAGATTTCCATCATGGTTTGGTCTTTGCTTTCTCCCTGATGTTGGCAATTCATTTAGCTTTAGGTTAAAACTCATTTTCACTCATTCATCTTATAAACCCTCAACCCCTCCAGGCTACCCCTCTATCCCACCCTGCCCTCTGTTGCAGGGCTGTGTTCAGATACAAGAGGATGCAACTAACCAACCTATATAATTCATGTATTGTGGCTCCACATTCTTTAATTCCTGTAAATGAATGTGGTGTCTCTGCTCATTCTTTACTAAGGTGAATAAGGAGCCTTCAAAAAAAAAAAAAGGTACTACAAACACATCAGTGAGTAATACAGATTTTATAAAAATTCTTTGTGTGAGAATGAGAGAGTGTATATTTTAGAGGAAACAACTGAAAACTAATATCAGGCTTTCATTTTTCATTGTCCATTCTCGTCCATACTTCTGATTTTACTTAACTCTTCCTTTCTCTTACTCCATTTTATGGAAAGCAATTAAGCTTTGTTTGCATTTCTGCCTACCTAAACCCATCTTGGTGTTGAGCAAAACAAGAGAGCCTGTGAATGAGAGGACCTTCCTCTGGAGAAGAAAGTAAAAGTATTTCTTCTCACACTTAGAGGTTAGTCCCCAGAGGAATTCTGGTGAATAACATTTTCTGTCAGATCACAGACACTAGAATTCTTCTTGCTTCGCTCACCTCTTGATAAAACTTAGTCCTGAAGAAGACACATGGCATTTGTTTCCTTCGATGTAAAACTGCTGGCTACATGATTCCTAGGATTCCTTTAAGTGCTAACATTTTATAATCCTATGAATTAGATAACTAAACTCATTTCATAGAGCAATAACAACTCCTTCATTCACAAATACATTTATTGAAAACTTACTCTTCATATAAAATTTGAGAGCTTGCGAAGCAATTTACATATATTATCTAATTTAGTACTCCTAAAAAAAATTCCATGAGTTCACTATGATAATATTTTCTCAGCTCGCATATGGAAAACGTGACTCATTGACAGAAATTGTATTATAGAGTTCCTCTTGCGCAATATTATTGAATTGAACAAAGCAAAATACAAGAAAATAAAAATAAAATTACCACAACATCTAAACAAGGTAAAGGGAACAGTCAAATGCAATAAACTTTAAAAACTGGTAGGTAAGGAAATAAACAGAAAATACTCTTGTGTTGAGAGCTAGAGCTGGGCTTCTCTTCTCCCATCCACTATAAAGCACACCCTTTGGTTCCTCGGCCCCAGCACCTGGAGGAAACTGGTGGGATGGGAAACATTATCAATTCCCTGTCTCCCTAAGAAGTAAGAGAAATAGCTGGGGGCAGGGGTAGGAGTAGAGACAGGTAAAAGGAGAATGGTTGAAAGGTTATGGTGGTGGTTAACTCTGATGGTAACAAATGCTTCAGGACTACAGAATGGATTGGAGAAATAATAGAAAAGGAGAAAATATCTCCTCATAGCTAAGAATAAATATCTGCAAGTAGGTGGAGTGAATCTAGTCATAGGATTTTTCTCAAAATCTAGGAAGAAGAAATGGGTCGCCTGTATTCTAACCATGACTAAACATCACCCTAGCCGAGTTTTCTCCTCCCTGTCACTGTTTCTGTAGGCTACAGAAATCTGGTAAATACTCACTCTTCAAACTTCAGCTCCAAGGGGAAAACAAACCGTTCCCAGCTATGGTGGGAGAGAGTCAGGTGTCACCTATGCCATATATCACAGCAAATAGAATGTCAGGCAGAGCCACCCAAGCAGAGCAAGAAGGAGTGGGGGAGGAAAGCAAGCAAGCAAACAAGCAAGCAGGAGGCTAGAGAAAGACAATATTTCCAACCTGGAAAGAGGCATCAATTAAGGAGCAGAGCTGGATTATTCACAATTTCTTTGCCGAGTGGCTTCATATGAAGTCAATAAGGTAAGAAACAGACAAAAGATGAGGTGACCTTTATAGAATGATATTAATAGGGCCAAATGGAAACACGTTGAGGCCTCAGATAGTATTCATAGGATAAAAGAGTCCTTAGGAGCAGCAAAAATGAAATAAGCCAAAAGCCAAATCAAATATACACTGCAGGAAAAAAAATATGAGGGAAAGTCTTAATGAGCACATGAATGCAGAAAGACTGATGCAATTAGTCAAGGGAAGATTACTACAAAAATTGCTAAAAGAGAAAAGAAGATTTACTCAAAGATATGTATAGATATGAAGGTACACATATACCTATTGAACATGACTTATTCAAATATATCCTATCTAATAAAAGAGAAACCTGCAAATTGACCATATCACTGCCAAGCCCACAA
The DNA here is from genome assembly GCA_027563665.1 of Antrozous pallidus. Classification (NCBI taxonomy): domain Eukaryota; kingdom Metazoa; phylum Chordata; class Mammalia; order Chiroptera; family Vespertilionidae; genus Antrozous; species Antrozous pallidus. The sequence continues at coordinate 75,241,642 of CM050518.1, forward strand.
CCATGTCCACCAGCCAATCAAGAGTGACTATGCAAATTAACTCAACAAATAGGGTGGTGACCACAGAGCTGGAGAGAGCAGGAGGCTTGGTTTGCCCCTAGCAATGGAGGAAGCCAAACTTCCCGAGCCTGCCCTGGCTGGCCTGGCCTTCACTCAAGGCTACAAAGTTTTAATTATAGAAGAAAAATAAATCCCAGATACCAGGGCCTTCGCTTGGGTTGGTGGGGGATGTGGCCAGCCTGCAAACCACCACAGGCCCCTTGCCCAGGCCACCCCACACCCCAAGAGAACCCCCACTCTAATCTGGGACCACCTTCAGGGTAAACCAGCCGGCTTCCACCCATGCACCAGGCCTCTATCCTATCTAATAAAAGAGCAATATGCAAATTGACCATCACTCTAACACACAAGATGGCTGCCCCCATGTGGACACAAGATGGCCACCACAAGATGGCCAGCAGGGGAGGGCAATTGAGAGGAACCAGGCCTGCAAGAGAAGGTAGTTGAGGGCGATCAGGCCAGAAGGGGAGAGCAGTTGGGGGGGGGGGTATTAGGCCTGCAAGGGAGGGCAGTTGGGGGGCGATCAAGCCTGCAGGGGAGGGCAATTAGGGGTGACAAGGCTGGTAGAGGAGGGAAGTTGGGGATGACCAGGCCTGCAGGGAAGGGGGTCCCATGGCTGCAGGAGAGAGCAGTTGGGGGAGACCAGCCCTGCAGGGGAGGGTAGCTAGGGGTGACCAGGCTGGCAGGGGAGAGCAGATAGGTAGTTAGGGCAATCAGGCTGACAGGAGAGCAGTTAGGCATCAATCAGGCTGGCAGGGGAGTGGTTAGGGGATGATTAGGCTGGCAGGCTGAAGCAGTTAGGGGCAGTCAGGGAGGCAGGTAGGTGAGCAGTTGGGAGCCAGAAGTCCTGGATTGTGAGAGGGATGTCCAACTGCCCATTTAGGCCCTATTCTAAACAGGCAGTCGGAAATCCCTCAAGGGTCCCCATATTAGAGAGGGTGTAGGCTGGGCTGAGGGACATCCACCCCCCATGCACGAATTTTGTGCACCAGGCCTCTAGTAGCATAATATAGCTTAACCTAATATAGCAGATAAAAACGAATCCTGTTCAAATTGGCTATGTATGAGACAGTTTTTTTAAAAAGATTTACATGTAATTAACTTTTTACAAGAGTATCAGTGAGGTCAAGACTATTAGTATTTCCAATTTATAGATGAGGAAATGAAGACATATTAACTTGTTCAAGTATACACCCTTAGTGTGTGTGTGTGTGTGTGTGTGTGTGTGTGTGTGTGTGTGTGTATTGCAGAATTGTGATTCAAAAGAGCAGGATTATGCTATTCTTCCTCTGAATAGAAAAAAATTTCTGAAGTGAATGAAAAGTTAAATTTGCAATTCAAAACACAGTGTGTTACAAGCAGCAGCACCATTTACCTTCCCATCAGCATGGTATGAAGGTTCCAATTTCTCTATATCTCCCCAACACTTTTTATTGTTTGGGTTTTTTTGTTACAGGATTGCAATGATAAGATATGTATAATAGGCAAATTCATACAGAAAGAAAGATTAGAATTTTCCAGGTCGGGGATGGGGAGAATGGGGTATTACTGCATAGTAGTTATGTTAATGGCGAATGGCATTGGATGTTAGATCTTAGTCCTTGAGTTTTGGCTAAGAAAGAATTCAGAGCAAAGACTCAAAGACAAGCAAAAGTTTATTTAGAAAGTCACTGGAGTAGAATAAGTAGAATATGGAGGCAGTGAGTCAGCTGGGCTGTGTGGGCTCAGGAAACAAATTACAGAGTTCAAAGAATGGCCCCTGGAGCTTAGGAGAAAAAGGAGAGACAGAACTTTGGGGTAAGAAGGGAGGGAGAGAGGCATGGCCATACTCAAGAGAAAGAGAGTGTTAGCGAGTGTACACACTGGGTCCTTCCTCTTAAGGACTTTTGTCTGGAGGTCTCAAGGGAGGATTCCATGGGATAGTCATTATTTTAACATGTGTGTCCTTTTAGGGTCATGGTCTGTACTGATTGGCCAGTGCGAGGGCAGGGATCATTAATCAAGCTAGTTCTGAAGTCAGCCATGGTGTTGCCCTTCAAGGCCTTGCCCGTTTTCTGGGCCTAGAGTTGAAACATAGCTGGCCTAGATGTTATCTCTAGGGCTTAGTGCTTAAGGGATTGGTCATGCACGGCTTGTAGGGGAGTGTATGAGGCCATTCTGTGCTCCCCTTATTCCTCCTCTAGGGTGTCTACCATATGACCAGTTACATGCCAGGAGAGGAGATGTCCGTGGAAGGTCCGAACCACATGACCAGTATATGCTAGAGGAGGAAAGGCTGAGGGTGAGGTCCCACCTTAAAATTGGTGATGGTTGCACAATATTGTGAGTGTAATTAATGCCACTTAGTTTGTACACTTAAAATAGTTAAAATGGAAAATCTCATATTATTTTACCACAATAAAAAAATAATAGAAAAGGGAATGTGTTGCAGGAAAACTTGGTATAGAATATGGAACATTAAAACATATCCTAGTTAAGCTCTCAAATCTAAAGATAAAGAAAGAAATTATGCAGTTTGCAGACACAAACATCCTCCACAAGGAGAAGAAAAATAATACCAGGCTGGCTTCAAACTTCTGTGCAGCAACATTTGGTTTTGGAAGACAATGGTATAATGTCTAATAGATAGGACTGGAGGAAAGCATAGCCCAATAATATCCAGGATATAGAACTAACAAGCAATTGTCCTCAAGAATAAATGTCCTCAGAATAAGTATGACTTCCATGAGATATTGAAGAAAAAAAAAAACGATCACAAAACCAGCTAATTAAGGGTGAGTAAAAGGAACAGGTTTATGAATGCAGAACTCATGGTATAAGGATTGATGATGAGTAGTGACTCCCTATAAATAGAAAACTAACAATAAACAACTTGGGCAATTACAGTTATAGATCAGGATGTGAAGGTTATAAACGGGCAGCATAACAACACCAACAATTAAAGCTGAGGGATGGGGAGCTGGGGCTGGGGCGGGAGGAGGGGGCGGGGGAGCTGAGAAGAAGCCTGAGAGTACTAATGTCATCCTTCACAGCATGGAGTCATTAAAGACTGTGCAAAATGGAAATAAATAGTTAAAAGGCAACATAATTACTCCTCACTGTTTATGTTTTCTTCTACACTCTGTATCCTTAACCCCAGAGGGATATTTTGGCAAATATCTCATGGCAAAGAAACATTTGAAGGTTTAGATTTCCTACAATTTTGTTTTAATTATCTTCTGTTAAATACAAGTAACAATAAATACAACACATAAAAATTTTATAGTAGCATATACTATTTTATCCCACATTAGATAGTATTTATTTCCACCAATTCTTCTGTCCATCCAATTATCTGGCCTCCATCCTTTTGTCTGTTTATATCAAGGTATTTACAATGACATCTGATATGTGTTAATGCCAGCTGTTTCTAGGTGGGTAGACTTGATTTTTTTTTAAACTTAGGTTTTGGTATTTTTTTCATTTCTTGAATTCTTCAAAATGAATAGAAGCCCTGTGCATGAAATTCATGCATGGGGGCAGTATGGGGGTGGTCCCCTCAGCCAAGCCTGCACTCTTTCCAACCTAGGACCCCTCGGGGGATGTCCTCTTACAATCCTGGACCACTGGTTTCTCCTAACTGCACACTCCTCGCCCCTGCCAGCCTGACTGCCTCTCATTGCCTCTGCATGCTGGCCTGATCACCCCTAACTGCCCTCCCTGCCAGCTTGGTTGCTCCTAACTGCCCTCCCCCCACCATCCTGGTCGCCCCCAACATCCCTCCCTCATGGGCCAAATCGCCCCAACTCCCCCCCTGCCGACCTGGTTGCCCCCAACTGCACCCCCCCACCAGCCTAGTCACCTCTTATTGCCCCTTCTGCTGGTCTGGTCACCCTTCACGGCCCCACTATCCTGCTTGTTCAGTTGTTGGTCATCCCTAATTAACTCCTCTGCTGGCCTGGTTGTATGAGCCATCTTGTGAGGGAGTGAGGGTTAATTTGCATATTGCCTTTTTATTATATAGGATGATTTTAAAAAATAAATTGTATACATTTACATTAAAAAGAATATGTATCTAATTTGTGCAATAACAACAAAGTGATATTTTTTAAAAAATACAAAAGCAGCCCTGGCCTGGTAGCTCAGTTGGTTGGAGCATCATCCCATACAGCAAAAGGTTGCAGGTTTGATTCCTGGCTAGGGCACATACCTAGGGTTGCAGGTTCCATCTCTATTCGGGGCATGTGCCCAAGGCAACTGTTGTTTGTCTCTCCCATAAATGTTTCTCTCTTTCCCTTCCTCTCTCTGTAAATCAATAAAAATTATATCCTGGGGGTGAGGATTAATAAATTGGCAAAGCAAAAAAGTCACGATATGAATAGAGGTTAAATCTGGATAGTGGAGCTATGGATGATGATTATTTTATTTTTTGTAGATTTTGCTATTTTCTGATAACTTTAATTTATCAAAAATTAAAAAAGCATAAACAAAAAAGGCACGGAGGGGCTTAAGTTACGTAGCTAGCAAGTTGCAGAGCCACAGATCAAGCTTTGAGGCTGGAGCACTGGAACTATGAGACAGGGTGGGCCACACCATGAGCAGGAGGTGGCCTTAAAAACCGCCGTGGCTAGAGGTGATTCCTGTTGGAAGTGATTTTCCTCTTGTGGGTGGCAGACACTATTTCAGTTACTGAGTTAGTTACTTGTCATGAATCTAATGCCCAAACTTTTCTAGAAACCCCAAAACCATAGGTGAGTGCTGGAAGGCATCAGGAAATCAATCCATCCATCATGTACATTGATTGGTGAGGGGCTGCAGGCAATGGAGGCTGTTTTATACCATCATGGGCTTTGGAACTGGGGAATACTTTTGAGGCAGTCTAGTCTAGTCCTACGTGTGAGCTGGACTGGATGAACTGGGTCCGTCTCCAAGTCCCGACCAGTCCTGGGAGACCACTCTGTGGCCATGGGCAGGTGCCTGATTCAGAGGAAGCAGATAGCGAATTCCTCCTTTCCCGGTGTCTGCAACTGTGTTAGTGAGTCCTCTCAGAGACTGAGGATATTAGTAATATTACTATTACTGTTACTGTTACTGTTACTATTGCTCAGCCTTCCAATGGCTGTGTCAAGGTCTGAGTCTGCAAAAGCTCTCTCAATGAGAGCTTTTGGGTTTGGTTTTTCTTTGCGAAATGTATAGTTTATCATGTCTCAGTTTTTCTTAAAAACACTCATCAGACCCCAGTGGATGGTCAACTTCCAGCAAGTTCGTCATTTGACCAGCAAGGCCTTGGCTTCCTTCTTAACTCTGGCTCACATGTCCCTGCACACCAGTCACCCCAGGATAGTAAAGGATTCTGGAACTTGGCTGGGGGACACCTGCCAGGTCTTTTCTCACTGGTTTTCCTCTGCTCAAAGTGATTGTTCCCTTTCTCTACCTGGAATAGTCCTACGTGACATTTTAAGAACCAGTGCTAATGTCACCTCCAAGCCTCCCAGACAGAGTGATTTGTTCCTCCTTTAGTTACCGGGAAACCTCCGGTTGGACTGGGTTGCCTGTCACTGTGACCGATAATGAAGGCAGGGTTGAATCACATAAGGCGTTTATAGAGAAGCTAGCCAACCAAGCAGACAGTGCTTACAAGCATCAAATCCTATCTTCCAGCAAGGTGCAGGGGACAGGATTGTAAAGGGGAATGGGAATGCAGTTACGTGCAGGCCTGGGGTCTGCAGACATCAGCTATTGTAGTCATCAGGTGATGAGATGATGTTGATGAGATGATGTTTTGACTCCTGGTGGGTCGGTCTGACCCAGTTTATCAGTTCTGCTTGCTGGATTCACAGCTCAGTCACCTCCTCAAGTGCTTCGCACAGGCATTGTAAAGGAAACTAAAGAAAAACTTAACCCCCTAGTCACATATAAGAAACTGAACCACCTACCCACATCAGTATATGTGTTCTAAGATTTAAAATAATATGATTATTTTTCAGATTAATGCAGGTACTCTATCTATATTATAGGTTCCCTCTATGACTGTGTGTGCTAGACCCAATGTTGAGTTCTCTGGGAAGCAGAAGCAGAGATGGAATTTGTTCAGATGTTTGTTAGGAAGTGCCCTTGGGACTGGCAGCTGTGATAGGAGGAGCAGGCAGAGCAAGATATTGAGCTGGGATGCAGACCTGGCAATGTCCCAGTCAAACCCCAGGCTACTCTGGAGCTAATATGGCCCATTGCAGTTAGCTGGGGGCAGGGATAGCGAGCTTTACACTCCTGCTGTCATCTGTCATTGGGTGCCTGGCACCGGAAGGGTGGGCCTTGGGCGAGGCCCTTTCTGCAGCTGAGACAAGGCACAGAGGGGCTGATGGCTGAGGACTGTGTATCAAAGTGTCCCGGCAGCTAGAGCAACAAGACCTTCATTACAGAGGGATCTGGGCAGTGCACCACGAGGTCCACTCTGCCCTCTGGACCACAAAGTCCTCAAGGGAACACTGTATTTATTACTTAGCTCTGCATCCCTGGCACCATGCACATCATGCTTGCTCAGTGCATGTTTCTGATGGACACAGAATGACTATATGAACCAATGAATGACTATAAACATATGGATGGGATTGAAGCCCAAACAGGTAGAAATTCCTTAAAAGAGGTCAGAAGTTTGGCCCATACCTGTCACCTATGCTTTTGGCTCTCGGTCCTAATATATCATTTTGGTGATGATGGGAAGAGCAGGGTATAACTTATCCCTCCGTGTAGGTGGAGGACAAACTCCAAAGAGCCCCAGAAATGGATAAAGAATTGGATCCCCACGTTTGGAGTGAGACAATGGGCACCCCAGGGAGGACGGGGCTCAGGAACTCTACTGTGGATGCTCAGGATCCAGGGTGGAAATAAACCATAAGACTCTTTGGGAATCCAGCCTCTTGTAGCTTCCATAAAAGTTCCCATGAGGACAGCACCAAAGGCAAAGGCCATGGTAGTAAACCAGGCAACCCTTTGGCAACACCTGGGAGGAATGTCTTCCACCTCTGAAACAAATTGGAATGATAAAATAAAAGGTAAATCAGCCACCTGTGCTGTGGCCCCACAAAAGGGGGACATGGCTTCAATTCTTTTTAATTCTTTCACATTTCTCTAGTAGAAGATCAAGGTCTGTGCCAACCTGAAAGGGGACAGACATCCCTCCAGAGGGTGCACAGGACTTCGGGAAGGAAGCACTCAGAGTTCTATTGTTTTCCTTCCCACCCTTTCTTTTTACATCTTGCTGGAGGCTGAAACTCACAAGAACAATTCCGCAAAAATTAGCAGGGAAATCGTGGCTGCACGTTGCATCTCGGAAGGTGTAGTTTTCACAAGTAGAGTGCTGTAGGTGGGCTGGGAGGAAAGATTCTGTGGATGGTGGGGTTTTTTATGTGCACCATCTGTTCATCATGTCAGAGAACCAGACCATAAGCATAGGAGACAATCCAACCACCGTCCTTGTAAATCTAATCCTAGTTAAGAAGACCAGCTGATGTGTATTGAAAGCCTGGTATCTTCTGGTTGTCTCCTAAGTCAGGGGTCTGCAAATGACAGCCCGTGGCTGCCTCTGCCACCTGTTTTTGTGCAGTTTTATTGGAACCCAGCCCCATTCATTCGTTTATCTCCTAGTATTGCCCATGGCTGCTGTCAGGCTCTGACAGTTGAGGTGAGCGAGATGGGAAAAGTTTGTCAGCCTCTGTTCTGAGCCGTTACGTTACGTATTTTAACTCAATTCATCCTCACAATGATCCTGCGAGGCTGGTATTTTTATTATCGCCATTTTGCATATTGGGAACAGAGACATGGAGAACCTAAGGAATTTGCCCAACAGTGCACTATAGGAAATGGCAGAGCTGGGATGTGACTCTGGGCAGTTTTGGGACACAGGATATGTGATGTGACTCCAGAGCCTGCATCATCATCACCGTACTATAGTCTCAAGTACAAACCCATAGGATAAAAACATCTTCTATACATTCAAAGTTAGGGTGCCAGATGTGCCTACCTACCTGCTTCCCAGGTGTGTAGCCAAGAGGAGGATCTGACCAATAAGGGCCAAGACTTCTCTCCTTTTCCCATTAGCAAAGTGAGAAGCAAGGGACTGTGGCAGTTCCAATGGAATAGGGTGAGACTCAAGAAATTTACTTGCAGTCTCATGATCTGTACCAGTTTGCTGCTCTGTTGACTAATGAGTTTGCCGACCACTGACCTAAACTCTTGATTCCAATAATTACAGGCTGTTGTTGTTCCTTTGATTAAGCACCTATCCCAGTGGTTGGCAAACTCATTAGTCAACAGAGAGGGAAACCATAGCTCTCGCGAGCCGCAGTTTGCCGACCACTGATCTATACTATAAAAATGATGCAGAATCAGAAATTCATGGGCTCAGAAAAATATACCACTCACAGAGTCTTCCTGGGGAAATAATCACTGAAAAGGTACTTCAGAGCATCAGAAGATTAGCTGAAAATCAAGAAGTAAAAATGAGGAAATCATGGGATAAATGACTCATGACCATCCCTGGAAGGGAGGTGGGGGACCTACAGAAGCCCTATTCAGCTTTTTCCAAAGCTCTCACGAAGAATTTCCATCTCAGCAAATTGTCTGTGATTTAGTATCGTGACTGTTTTGTTCCCAGCTGCCTTCCCAGGGCCTCCAACAGGGCCTGGCACATAACAGGCACTCAACACATTCACTGTGGAACAAACTGATGCCATCAGTGAAATGGCAGCCCTGGGGAGGGGTGCTTGCAGCTTGCCCAATGGCACCTGGTATAGTAGCTTCAAAGCAAACAGATCTACTATACGTTGCAATCCCTCATGAAGCTTCTTCTTTAAGAAAAGTTTATCAACTGCAGTCAAAAGCCCAACTAAATGCCACAACTTCAAAGAAAGCACTCCCCATCCCCTGCAACATCCATGCCAGGAACACCTCAAGATGTCCATGTATTTTTCTTTGGTGGCCGATTTCCTCCCCTCCCTTCCACTCTGTTTTCCCCATGTTCACTTTACAATGAAAACCAATGACTGCTCACCACATCTCCAAATGTGATGGTTTGTCATCTCTAAACTGGAAATCCTGCTCAGCCATTGCTATAGACACCCCTTTGGGGTGAGCAAGATCAGGCTCTGGAAAGCTTGTTATGGGTTGAATGTAGCTGCCCCTCAGATTCATAGGTTGCTCTCCTAATCCTAGGATGCACCTTAGGATGTGACTGTATTAGGAAGTAGGGCCATTGCAGATGAATTGGAGGATTCACACTGTAGGAGCTGGGCCTCTAATTGAATGTGGCGGGTGTCTTCCTAAAATGGGGAGATTTGGAGAGGGACACACATTCAGGGAGAATGTCACGTGAATTTGAAAGCATACATGGGATGATGCACATACCAGCCAAGGAAAGCCAAAGATTGTCGGCAGACCGCCAGGAGCTAGAGGAACAGACTGCAACAGAACGTCCCTCCACTCCCGGAGGAGCCAGCCCTGCTGACTCCGCAATTTCCGACTCCAGCCTTCAGGACTGTGAGACCACACATTTCTGTTGTTTGAGCCACTCTATATGTGCTACTTTGTTCCCGAAGACCTAGCAAATGGTACAAAACTCTTTTCCCACTTGACAGCTTTCTGTCCATGGCTCCCTTCACGCCATTGTTTCAACTTGTTCTGCTCTGTCTTCCCATCCAGGCCCGCTGTGGAGCTGGGTGGGGCTGACAGGGCCGTTATCTTTAATGGTGTGGAGTATAGATCCCACGGCTGGAGGCGTGTGGAGAGCAGCAGGAGGGAGGGTGACCTGGAAAGAGGGACGTTTGCATTGTGGTCAAGAGTCCAAAGTGGATTTTAATAGGAGAGGTGGGACAAGGGAAGGAGATGGTGTCTGGGTCTTGAGAGAAATGTAAGAAGTAGGGAATCCGATCTGCAGTGGACAGGATTAGAAACAGGTGGAGAAGTAAAGGATAAGAAGGTAGAGTGACTGATTGGGATAAAGGCCGTGAATAAGGTCAAGGGGTTCAGAGACTTGATTTCAAGAGGCCCCAGTTGACAGTGATGGGTCATCCTGGTATTTTCAAGGACTCAAGCAGGACTGGGAGACCCTGTGTCATTCCTGAGTAGCATTTCTAAGTGTCCTCTTCTTCCTACCTCTGACATGCAGAGGCTGCCATGGTCACCTCCTGTGGCAGTGAATGCCCCTTCCAGGTTGGCCCACAGGGGTGGTGCTCATGGCCTTCCTGGAAGTGGGAGTGGGAGGCAGCTTCACGTGAGGTGGTAAAGGGCAGTGGTGTCAAGAGTGCAGGCTGTGGACCAGTGTTGTGATGCGACCTGAGGTGACCTGTCCTTTCTTGAAAAATGTGGGGAACATACAATAGACAGGAATTGGCACGAGTCCCCTGCGTTATCATGGCCACACATCAGGCTGAGGTTCTGGGTTCCTGTTTGCAAGAAAAGGGGTTCTCAAACTCGAGTGCATTGGCACCTCCTGCCGGGCTGTGGAAGTACATACAGATGGGGGCTAACCTCAGAGTTTGTGATTCAGTGGAAGTGGGTTTTCTATGCAGTTCTCCATTGGTGCTGACGCAGCTGGTTTGAGAACTGCATTTGGAGGGCCACTGGCAAAGGGAGATGCTCCTGGGCATAAACTGGGGGGAACCCTGGCTTGTTGGTGTCATTACAACTGGAAGATGACCCTGGGGCCTGCCTTATCCTGCTGGTTTGCAGGACCAACTATCTTACTCATTGGAGACCCACAACAGGGCTGCTGACAGCAATGCTGAACATGACAACGGACATTTCTATAGTTCTTACAATGTATTGGCATTATTATAAGCATTTAACACATATGAAAACATTTTGTTCTCCTGATGAACCTATGAGGCAGGTAAAATCATCACACTCATTTTACAGATGAAAGAACTGTGGCTCAGAGAAGTTAAGTAACTTGCTAAAGGCCACACAGCTGGTAGTTGGCAGAGCTGGGATTCAATCTGACAGTCTGTGTTCTTATCACACATTCTTCTACAGATTTTGCAGGGGGCAGTAGGCAAGAAATGACCCCAGTGATGATGGCCAACTTATTTGGTCTCTTTTTTTACTTCTTACCTCAAAAAAGGAAGTAGCTTTTCCCATTGTAGAGGAAAAATGCATTTATCTCTATATATATATAAAAGACTAATATGCAAAGCGTCCCCTTGGGAGTTTGACCAGGAGATTGGGAATCCAAGTGCTCACTATGATGTGTGCTGACCACCAGGGAGCAGTGCAAAAGGAAGGAAGGCCCCAGCTGGCAGCCGGAAGGCTCCAATTAGCTGGCCAGGCCTAGGAACCCTAACTGTGCATGAATTTTGTGCACTGGGCTTCTAGTATATATATGTGTGTGTGTGTGTGTGTGTGTGTGTGTGTGTGTGTGTGTATGTGTGTATGCTGTCAGGTTTAATTGGATAACAGCTGTCAAATTCTTGTAGCTCCTTAGAGGATGGTAAAGAGGAGGAATGATTATTGTGCTATTTTCTATGCAGACCTGAGTACATTTGGGGGAGTCAATAAGTGTTTAATGATATTCCTGTTAATAGGCAATGATTGAAGAGGAGAGAGCTTGTTGAAAGCTTTCATGTATGATGGCCAGTGGCCAGAGTTTTCATGCCCTTGAGAAAGGTGTGCAGGGTCTGGCCCATGGCGGGAGAGAGCCTCCTTTCATGGGTTAGTTAGCATCTTGGCTGCCCCTGGAGTGAGAGAAGACACAGCACTGCTTGTCCATCAGCCCAAGTTCATGGGCCCTGGCTTCTCAGGATTGGTGATTAGAGATTGGCCAGCCCAGTGGTTCTGAGTGTGATCCATTAGCTTCTCTTAGAAACTTGTTCGAACTGCACGTTCTCAGGCCCCACCCACAGCACACTGGGTGTGGGATCCAGCCATCTTTCAACAAGCTTTCCGAGTGATTCTGATGCATGCTGCAGTGTGGGAACCACTGTTTTAGGGAGAAATAGCATTGACTTTGGAGTCAGACACACACTTGGAATCCTGGCACTGGCCACCATCTGACTAAGGGCAAGTTGTTGTACCTCTCTGTATATCAAGTTTCTCATCTATAAAATGAGAGTGGGAGGTTAGAGACGTGGCCTGTAAGATATTTGATTCCGTCCCTCCACATGTTAGAAACTCTTTCTCCTTGGCTTTGAAACAGGCTAATTTATCTGCCAGGAATATTCATCCTGCCTCCTCTTTACCTGTCTGACACCTGAGTAACCCTAGGCCTCAGTATGGAGGTTATTTGCTCCAACACATTGATTTTTCTTTCTTTTTATACCTCCTCCTCCAATTCCAGGCTGGGTTAATACCCCTCCATGTGTACAGCCTCACATAGAACTTCCCACATCCTCATAACGGCCTTTTACTTGTGTATACTCTCCACTCTGCCCTGCTGACTGCTGCTTCTCTAGTGTTGGATACATAGTTGGTGCGCAAGTAATACTTGAGGTCAGAACCAATGTTATTCCATTTATAAAATGCGTGGTTCTAGCGGATATTTTGAACAAATCACCGTAGGGCTTGCCCTTCATGCATGGGGCTCCATGGGGAAACTGAGGCCGGCTGACTTCGGGATGCAGTGGCCGGGTGAACAAATGGAGAAAGTAAGTCCTAATGGCTAAGGATTTAAGGGGAGGAGCTGTGGATTGGGGTACGGACAGCCTTTAGCACATCTCCATGGCGCAGAGGAGCCCATCTGATGTTGGCATCAGGTAGAGTTATACCCTCGCCCCAGACACCCACAGTGGGGGCCTGCTGCTGAAGAGGGAAATGATCCAATGGCATCTCGCCAGCCCTCATGGTAAGAAGGCCCTCTCAGCATCGCCAGGGCAGGCATTTTGCAAAGCTCAGAGGAGCTCTTCACCTTTATTAATAGATATACTTATTTATTTAGTATGGACAGGGTTAAGGACCTCTTTGAGAACTAGATGGACACTCCAGAATAAAAGGGCAGCAAAAAATTACGGTGTTTTTCCAGGAGCAAGCCCCGCCGTTGACCTTGCCAGCCAGTGGGTATGTGTGTGGTCAGGTTGCTTTCAGAGTCAGGCCCCATTGTTTCGGGGGAGATGAAGTTGAGGGGAAGGTAGATTTTAATACTCTCTGTCTCTTTAAGCCCTGGCATTTGAGAGCTTGGGAAGGAATATCAGTGACCCAGTTTAGTAATGTGAAGGCAAGACGGTGCTGTTTTAACAGGCTTCCTCACCTCTTTGTTTGGCTTTCCTCCACGTGCCCTCCCCCCCCGCCCCCACGCCGTTTCCAATTGTGTCTTTTCCCATTACAAATATACGAGGTAATAATCCAGTATTTTCCACGGAGCACGGCAAACATGCTATATATAATGCACTGTTGAACATTCTGCGAGTATAATTGGAGCATAAATGTAACTAATCAAAATATTATCATGCCAGCAGATGTGTGAAGAATTTGGAGATTTAAAAATATATAAATATATATATATATATTTTAGTTCCATGTCTTTTCGATTTAGAGATTCGGAGTTGCAGAAGCAAAGCGCTCAGCCCAATGAATGTCAAGAACAATTTGGGGGTCTGCAAATGCTCCTGACATGCCTGTTGTTCTCTTTGCTCTTAATATGGCAGCAGCTTGACAACTGATTTCATGTTGGTTCTTTCCTCCCACTTATTGCCCCTCTTCCTACCTGTACCAGTTCCCCAGGGCAAAGCCAGCTGGCCCCAGGGAATGCGGGGTCACTCCTGGCCACCAAATACAACACGCCCACATGTGATGTGGAGCCTAAGAGCTAAATGATGGCTGGATTTCCTGGGTGAGAGTTTTGGCTGTGCTGTGAGCTGTGTGGCCCTGCGAAAGTTACCTAGCCTCTCTGTAAGAGAAGGATGGTCATATTGACTACCTCCTAGGTTACTACTATTAGAATTAGATGAATGAATATTAATCAGATGTGATGGTGTTTGCAGCTGTTGCTCTTATCAATGACTAGAGCAGAAAAGCAATTCTGTGGGAACACAAAAATTACATTGTATCTCCAGGAGCAAGCCCCAAAGAAAAAAGGCCTTTCCTTCCTCTCCCCATCTCTAGAAGGCTTCTAGGTAGAAATTCAAGCCAGTCCTGGCATCTAACTCGCCGCCGATTGGTCACAGTCATGTGACTGTGCAGTCTTGAAACCTTAGACTTCTGTAGCTGGAGGGAACTTCACACACTCTACCTGCTCGGTAATGTTACAGGTGAGAAAGGAGAATTCCTCACTCTCACAGGCACCAGATGCCTAACAGCTGGTGCACAGAAGAGATCAGAATCTGGAGGGAGAGTGGCATGACCTGCCCTTCGGTTCTACCTTGACCTTGCCAACATTGTTGGAGTAGTTCCCATGTCAAAAAGCAACGCAAACAAGGCCTTATATGTCACCATTTATGGAGCCATGTTCTCATTCTGTCTTGTGTTGGGTTCCGTTATTTCTCCTTCAATAACGTTTATTTTTCCTCCTGGGAAGGTAAGATATTACGGAGACGTTGGGGGAGGTGAGTTATGAAGTTATAAATTGAGAGAACCCCAGGCCCACTGGGCCCCACAACATTTTACCTGGGTCTGTTTTCATCATAAGATGACTGTAAGGTCCAAAGGAGAATGTGAAAATGTTTTATTTGTCTGGGGAGTGAAGGGGATGAGCAGTAGTTAAGGGGTGGTACATGGTTTTGATTTTATTCTGCTTTGTGTCCATCATCTTTCTCCTCTCTGCTCCTTTTCCTGCCCAGCGTTCCTTCCTCACTAGTGTTTTATTTCCCTGGCCTCACTGCCTCCCCTTTCCCTTCTCCCTACCTCTCCTCCTTTCAACCTCTCTCCCTCGCTCCCTCCTCTCCTCATCTTCCTTTGTGTTTTCTCTTCTCCTTTCTCCTTTCCTTACTTATTTTCCTCCCTTCTTTCTCTTTCTTGCTCCCTCTTCCCTTCTCCTTCGCCTTCTCCTCGGGGGTGGGGAAGAGTGCAGGGGCCGCAGGTACCTGGTGTTATGGGGAAAGGCCCTCTTCCCGAGGGGCCTTCACATCCAGTCACCTGGGTTTGTTTTGTTTTAAACTACATTATCCACACTCACGTGGAGGATCAGATAGCTGTTTCCTGGAGAACTGATTTAACAGATTTGCATATGAAATGCTCCAACCCCAACTTTAGGTCTGAATGAGTGATTACAGCAATAGCTGCTGCTTATTCACGCAGACCAACTCTGACAAGGTGTTCAGTGTTCAGCTGCTTTGAAACTGCAGGGTGTTTTCCTTGTTGTAAATAGACATTATGTATCCATTAACCTGTAATTCATCCCTCCTTCCCTCCCCCCCTTCCCTTCCTTCCCTTTCTCTCACCCTCCCTTCCTCCCCATTGTCCAGTGAATTAAAAAAGAAACATATGTCTTTGCTTTTTCTTTTCTTTTTTTTGACATGTGACAATTAGATTACTTTGACAGATAATATTGATAATGCTGATATGCTTGTTACTCTGGCGATTGGTAAATTGTTCTGCTGATGGTTAGCTGAATGACTATGCATTTTCAGGATACTACTGCAGAACTCTGTGCTTCTCTCCCACCTATTTTCTTCATTTATGGTGGAGTCTTTTGAGGTGGTTTTTTTTTTCTTTTCCCTTTTTCCTTTATTGTGACCAGATAGCTACATGCTATCATTCTGGGCTTTTAAATTAGGCCTTGCCCAGAATAGCTGAAACAGAGGAATGTATGGGGTAAGTGACGCAGAAGGAGGTGTTCTGTGGGCCTGGGTGACAGTAAGTGGTGAAGGACGGCCGCTGGGCTGGGCCGTGTGGATTTCAGGAACACCACCCCTGAGCAAAATCCTGGAAGCAGGGAAGTCTGGAGTGTGAGTGTACCTTCCTTTCCCTTGCTGCTAAAGCATAGCAATAGGACCCATTTCTTAGTCTTATCATTCTGGAGGTGAGAAGTTCTATATCGTCACACTGGGCTTCACATCAAAGTGTTGGAGGCGCTGTGTTCCTTTCTGTGGGAGGATCTTTTGCCTGCCTGTTCTGGTTTCTGGCAGCCACTTGTATCTCTTGGTTTGTGGTTCCCATGTTTCTCCAAAGTCGGGGTCATAGCATCCTCAAATCCCTCTCTGATTCTGCCTCCCTCGCCTCTCTCGGTCAGAATAATCTCCCCATCTCAAGTCATCTGATTACCAACCTTAATTCCAACTGAAACCCTAATCCCCCTTTGCCATGTAGGTGACACGCATAGGTTCCACAGGTGACGACACGGACATCTTTAAGCCACTGTTCTGCTCACCATGGAGCGGAGGAGGGCTGCTTAGGCTAAAAGACTTCACGTCTGTTCCTCAGTGTCCCTCACTTTAAAACAGGGGTAGCACGGTGCCACCTCATTGGCATGCTAAGAGATGCTCAGATCAATGCCTGGCGTGTACCAGGTTTTCAGTCAACATTAGTAACATTAAACGTGTGGTAAATTGCATTGGGCCTCCCATCATCTGCTACTGGCTGTTTATCGTGGAATTAACATTTATTGAGTTAAGACCAATGTTTCGTTTACTATTGACTGGAAACAGACAAAAATACTTGGAGGTGTAGCTGTCATGACCCCATTTTATAGATGAGAACATTGTGATGGCAGAAACTTCTACTGACTTGCTCAGATCATGCAATGAAAACATGAGAGGAGGGGGTGGAAACTCAGTTTTCCTGACTGGAAATCAAGGGCTGGTTCCATGGTGCCACAGCTGCCTTGGCTTCAGGCAGCGCTTGGTCCCCGCAGCCCTCCGCTCCCTTCCCGTAGGTGCTGGCGCTGGTGCTGGCGCTGGAAGCTGGCGGGACCACCTGTCTGCAGGGATGGCTCTGCGCTCTCAGAGCTCCAGGCGCTCAGCTGCCAGTCGCGGAGCACACTCATGTAATCTTAATGAACAATGTGCAGAGCCATTAAAAACTCAATTTGGGCTTTCTTTTTACTGCCAACGTGAGGAAATGCAATCGTGAGGTGCTCATGTGTAAACACAATAGCCGCCATCTGCTACGGAGAAGCATTTTGCCTCCAAAAGGGGGATCTATGCTGCAGACACATCAATAATGGGGCGTTTATCAAGGCGTTATTATGCACGAAGCGGGGGGGGGGGGGGAATGCAAAATTTATGGCCAGCCAGAGAGCACTTCCTGGTTTAATTTCACAGTTTTCGGTGCTATGTATAATAACTATGAGGAAACTAATGCTGTTTTATGTCCCTGATCACGTCAGTGGATTTTTTTTGAGAGAGAAGTGGGGGGGGGGGGGGGGGGAGAGGATGTATTTACAGTCTTTTTCTTTTTTGTTTCTGACTGATCCCGGTATAATGACTGGCTCATTTTTGATCTCCAGGAAACTGGCAGCCTGGGGATGATATTAATTAAGCCAACCTGTTGATGAAAGAGGGCCCCACTGAGCCGCTGATGCATGAGGGCTTCACTCCAGAACAAGTTATAAAATGGCAGGTCTGTGCTCTGCTCTCAGATCCTGCTCCCTTCTTCTGGGGGATGTGGCCACCCCTCTGTAGAGCGGGCCGGATGCCACCCTCCCCTAGGACTCTTCGCTTGCATTGCTGGATGCTATGGCTTCCTGCCCCTGTGCCTTTGCATGTGTTGTTTTCTCTGTTTGAAATGCTCTCCCAGATCATCACCAGGCACACTTCCATGGGAGGAACCCCAACTGGGGAAGAGGACTGGCTCACACATTCTGATGTGTGGAGTTTAGTGATATACCCCCTAGTTTCTATTTATATTTGCGGAAATACACTAACCTGGCTGAGGCTATTCCAGGGGAAGGGGCTTTAGGAGAGAAAAAGGTGAGCCCTGTGCAGGTGGGATATGAGAGTACTCGTGTCCTGCAGGCTGGAGGGGCCTGTTGTAGGGACTGACGATAAGACTACGGACAGAGAGAAAATCCATCCCAAAGGATGATACCAAGTGGAAGTGAGAGCTGACTGTAGGGGACATGGTGCTAGATGAGTGTGCATCTGGATGGAGGAGGAGAAAAAGGCACAGAGTCTGCAGAAAGAGCTGTCCCTTGAACCTTGTTGATTCTGGGGCTAAAGCAATGCTGCTGCCTGTCCCCTGAGTGTGTCCCAGAGCAAAGAGACACTAATGAGGATCTGGCCAGTCACTGAGACACCACTACTGGTGGCAAAGACATATGAGGGATCTGTGCCTGAAAGTACAACAAGGATAAGGGGGTTGCCATCATTAATTAAGGTGCCTTGGGGGTTTGGGAAATATATAGGGAGTGTTGCCAGGAGCTGGAGTTCCAGCAGGTACAGGTAGGGGTTGGTAAGATTCCACTGACAGGGTTCTTAATATGCTCATGAGCCGGTTAGGTTTTACATCCATTCATTCTTCAAATCCCAGCTCAACTTAGCTCAGTCCTAGAAGATGCTGACCCACTTGGCTGAGTTCATCATCCCGCATCTATGTCAAGACTGGATTTCCTGCTAGGTCACTGGGATCGCTGCCTCTGCAGCTGGAGGCACCTTCCTCACTGCTGCTGCCCTCGACACAGCCTGTGGTTTACTGAGCCCTGGACCATTTAGTACCTAGCTTCCAGTTCAGACACTGGGGTTGGGTGCACTGCTGGATGGAGCCCAGATCATGTGCCCAAGTCTTAGTTAGAGAGGAGACTGGGCAAGTGGGCATCAAGCTTTTTCTGTTAGGTAGAGGAACGTGGGCCATGCTTCAAAAGTTGGGGAGATTCCCCAACCACAGGAAGGGAGTTCAGGTATTGAGTGGCCAGACCACAGGGCAAGTTTCTACTTCTGATCAAACATCTGGTTAAAATGGAGGGTGGCCAGAAAGCAGCCACAGGTGGTGGGTGTTATCTGAGGAGCTGTGTGTGACCACCGTGGCTACACTGGTCAGCATCCCTGATGAGTTTCCACTATTGAAAGGTGGAGCCCCCTCAGGTGTAGTCCCAAGCCTTTTATTTCTGTCCAGATTGGGAACTAAATGAGCAGACCCCGCATTTTGCTATTTGTATCATACTTTGCCTCTAAGACTTTGGTGAGGACATTATATCACGGCGAACTTTCTTTTTTAAAAAATATTTTATTGATTTCAGAGAGGAGGGTAGAGATATATAAATATCAATAATGAGAGGAAAAAATCATCTTTAAAATCATTGATTGGCTGTCTCCTGCACACCCTGCCTCTCCCCCCCGCCCCCCCCCCCCCCCCCCCCCCCCCCCCCCCCCCCGGCCACAGGCCACACATACACACACACTGGGGATTGAGCCCGGAACTGGGCATGTACTCTGACCAAGAACTGAACCGTAAACTCCTAGTTCATAGACACTCAAACACTAAGACACACTGACCAGGCACCACAGGGAAGTTTCTACACTCACATAAGAGCACTCAGATTTCCCTGGGCCCCTGCTGGTTTCTGATTGGACTTGTCATCATTTTATCTCTGGTCCACTAGGTTAGGAATACCTATGTGGTCCTATTAACAAAAATACCTGTGATGGCAGAATAATGGCCCTCCAAAGATGTCCATGTCCCAATCCCTGGAACCTGTGCATGTTACCTGACATGGCAAATGGGACTTTGCAGATGTGACTGAATTAAGGATCTTGCAGTGGGGATATTATGCTGGATTGTCGAGTGGACCCGTAGAAGAGCATCCTTATAGGAGGTAGGCAGAAGGGTCAATGTCAGAACAAGGAGTTGTGCTGAAGGAAATAGAGGTTGAAGTCATACCCTTTGGAGATGGAGGAAGGGTCCAGGAGCCAAGGAATGCAGGCAGCCACTAAAATCTGGGCCAGGCAGGGAAACTGATTGTCTCCTACAGCCTCTAGAAGGAAAGCAGCCTTTCTAACACCTTGACTTTGCACCTCTGACCTCCAGAAGCATAATAGAATACATTTGTGTTGTATCGAGCCGCTAAGTTGGTGGTAATTAGTTATAGGAACCATAGGACACAAATGGTGTGGATCTATGGTGTGTCAGGATCTAAATAGTGTGTCCCTCAAGTCTCCACGTACTTGACTGCCAGTCCTCTGTCTGCCCGCCCTCACAGAGTTCTCCCCATGATCTCATGAGTACATGCATGGAGAGTCAGCTGCTTGTGTTGCCACTTTCTGCCATCCTGTGGAAGCCCACTGCCTGCAAGCCATAGAAGGGACCCCCCCCATAGAAGGTGGAATTTTTGGAATTAGGGTGAAAGAAGGAAGCTACTTATAGCTGATGTGGCTCATCTTGGTTGAGAGTAAATAGCCATAAGGTTTCATTCTGAATTGAATATTTGAGTGGTTAAAATAATATTTCAAGTGCTTTTGGGTCCCACAGAGCACTGCTTTGTAGTCTCACCAAGACATCCGTCTGCCATAACCTTCTGGCCAGCACTCTTTCCTCCTTTGGGGGTAGGCTGGATGCACAGTCATCATTATCTTTTGTCTCCCCCCGACCCAAGTATCCCATCTATTTCTCTGAGCTTAGCACCAAAACACATACTTTTCTGTCTAGTCTGAGGGCCAGAGCATGCACATTACGTTACACAAATTGACATCACAGGCCAGGGTGGTGATGGGGAACATGGTAAGCGTCCCTGACCCAACTCAATGCTGGCCCACCTAAGACACAAATTCTCTTAATGAAGATCCAAGATATGCCTTTCCTTCTCCAGGATTTATTCTCAGAGCCGTTTTTCCATTCTCTCCCTTCTTTCTGCTTTTTCCCCAGGATGCTGCTTGTAATAATGTTCCTATTTGGGGTATCTTATAGCTTTGCTTCGTAGCTGTCATTACTCATCTCATCTTCCTAAATAAAGGAACCTGTGGAAAGTAGGGACTCCATGGGGGGTGCCAAAATAATAATGTTAATGCTAGCTGTAGAAATAAATGACAGAATTTGAATGGCTTCATAACCCAGTCATAGTTGATTCCCTGTCTACTAAAGGTCTGAAATGAGTGTTCTCCATAGGTGGGCAGCCTTTCTCATGGCCATGGCCATTCAGGGACCATGCTCCTTTGGTTGTGGCTCTGCTGTCACTTAAGCTCCTGGGCTCCTGTGTTTCGAGCTGATGGGTGGGAAAGACAATGGAGCCGTGATGCTCACACTTTCATGTGCCTCCTGCAAACCAGCTGAGGATATTAACAAATGCAGACTTGGCTTCTGTAGGCCTGGGATGGGGCCCAAGTTCTTGCTTTTCTTACAAGCTCCCAGGAGTGCTGGGGCTGCTGCTTTAAGGACCATGTTTGAGAGACAAGATAAAGGAGGATGGCGTAGTGGGGGTTCGGGAGGGTGGAGGCTGGCTCCACTGGCTAGAATTCAGCTGCAGGGCCCACCACTCCATTGAGGGGGGCTGGGGAATGTAATACAGCTGTGCCCAGAAATAGGAGGACAGGTTTGTCGATCAACAAGCAATTTTGCTACATGAGGAGTCCATGGAGGGGCAAGCCCTTGCACCAGCTCCATCTTCATGGAAATGCAGCTCCTTCTGTCAGCAGTCATGGGGGCAGCAAGATGGGAGTGGGTGGATATTGCATGGCACCACCTCCTCAGTGAGCCTGTTCTACCCTGGAGATGAACAGAAGTGGGAGCCTGAGGTGGTGGAAGGGAAACCCCGACTCCCTCTACTGCAACCCCTGTGACACAGCTCGGTGTGAATTGGCAGGAGGACAGGAGCTGAAATGTCCGTGGAGCATCATGGGATTCCAAGGAGGGAGAGCTGAACACCCTTTGCATTTGAGGTTGCTACCCATCGGTGGGCTGCTCCTCTGTGGCAGGGGTAGCCAACCAATCTTTGTGGGGCTGTGGATCATCACTCATCTGTCCCAGGCAAACCTCCTGGCATCCTGTGGGATACAGGTCAGCAGATAGAGAGAGGCAGGGATGCTAGCCTCAGTTTACCCTCTGCAGCAGTTTCTTTCTTGCTGCCTCACTGGGAGGTTCTGATGATTAGCAATACCATCCAACAAGGGACATCTCTCCCCCCCTTCCCCTCTGTTACTAACAAGTCTTTCCTCCTTTGCCCACTTTCAGTGGCTCTCGGCCCAGGAGATAGATGAGGTTTTTGATTGGTGGGATGACAAAGTCTGATAGCCATGGGTTCAAGTTTCCGTCTTTGGTATCTTGCTTCTTATTGGTTTATGTTGAGGATGAGTCCACCCAAGAGCCCTATGTGGTCATCCCTCAAGGACAGCTCTGGCCCTGAGGATGTGGGTATAGTTGGAAGGGCGAGTCCATGGTCATCCAAGTTCTCTACATGCCCTTCACAAAAGAAAACACAGGAAGCCTAAATTAGCCGCAAGTCCAAGTGACTTTATCAAGTCCAGCTTTGGGAATAATGAAGTGGAGGTTTTGAACTCTGCCTCTCTCCCTGTCTATTTTTAAATTCACTCAGATCCCAGGGGAGATGGGCTAAGAGTGATGGGTGCCCTTGAGAACCCCAACAGGGTATGGACTGCCCAGCACTTACTAACTGGCAGCTGTTAGTATTTTTGGAATTAGGGTGAAAGAATGAGGCTACTTATAGCTGTCATGACTCATCTTGGTTGAGGGTAAGAAGCCATAAGGTTTCATTCTGAATTGAATATTTGAGTGGTTAAAGTCAGATTTCAAGAGAACAGTGGTTTTCTAGGTGAGGACATTCATCCCGGACCACCTGGGTCTATCGCCTGTGTTTTAGGATGCAGTTACTTCATAGAGTCATAGGACTTGAAGTCACAGAGCACAGCCCCCAGAGTTGATGGTGCAGTTTCCTTAGACATCTCCCTTGCTCCAGGCTCTGCACCACCCGCAGGGACGGGAACTCAGTCTGCTCAGGGAAGGCACTCCCATTGTACATAGCTCTGCTCCTTAGAAGGCCCTTTGCACTGAAGCGTGCCTCCTGGTGGCTCCTTTCAGAAGTCTGCCCTCCCAGCACCTTCACCAACGAGCTGTTGCCACCATATTGATGCCTAAAGTGCTGAGAGGAAACCCAGGGCTAACAACAGTGAGCACTTGCTCTCATGCTCATGGTTTGAACATCGAGTGTGGTTCTGCTGATCTAGGTTGGGCTTGTGGGCCACGTAGCTGTGCTTCTTGCTACGGGGGTGGCATGGCTTGGTGCTCCACTGCCGCCTCTGCTCAGTACTCCTCCATGTGAGTCTGTTCTCTATCCCAACCTGAAGGGCAGCAGCCACCGGTGTGTGTGTGTGTGTGGGGGGGGTATTCTTCCCAAGAAAGGTGGCATTTGTGCAAGAGGGCAAGCCCATTGAGGCTTATATGCTTCAAGCCTTCGCTTGGATTGTTCTGTTAGCATCTTTTAACCAAAGCAAGTACAGTCCAAAGTCAGGATGGGGACATACCTTCTACCTCTTCTGAAAAGCAAGAGGCTAAGGACACAGATCCAGGGAGGGGCGAAGAGGTGGAAATAACCCTTTAACCGGTCAGAGGAACTCCAAAGAGGCTCCCGTCCTTGCTAGAAAATAGCCTTCTAAGTGCCTGAAAAGACTAGTCCTCTTTTATGCCAGTAGTAATGAGAGCATACACTTTGAGGCTGGAGCGAATCTGGGTCTCCTCGCTCCCTCTGTGTGGCCCAGGGCAGGCCACTCAGTCTTTAAATAACATGAATCCTCCACCTCCCGGGGTTGTCCTGGAGGTTAAATTGAATTATTTCTAAATAAGACATCCAGCATCCCACTGGGACACCTTCCGTGCATAGTATTCCTTCCCCTCCTTCCCCGCCTGAGCATCTCCCAGCAATTCTCCATTTCCCACAGGTCTTCCTTGCTGACTGGAACCCAGTATGTGCTTTATATGCCTCCTCTCATATACCCTGTCCTGAACACAAGGCTCGGGGAGCCTGTGTTGGAACAACAACACCCCCTGTATTGCCAAGGTTGTTTCCACTGAGATAGCCAAAGCTTATGTGAGGTTATTTCACCCCGTGTTACCCAGGGAGGTTGCCATTAACTAAATTCCTGGGATTTTGTTCCATTCTTCCTACAGGAGCTTCCATAAATGTTCAGAGGGTCCACTTTATAGAAATACCTGGTACGTGTTACCAGCTCTTCATTTTTAAAATCACCTTGTTGAGTAGGGTTGTTATTCCCAACTACAGAAGAAGAGAGGAGATGTGGTTTCCTCAGGCTCAACCAGGCCCTGTTGGAGCCGCCCCATTTCTGGCCACCATGTTGAGGGGTGTGACCAATTTTCAGGAGGCTTTTTCTTTCTTTCTCCCTGTCTTCTTCCTGCTCCCTTGGCGGGTCTCCAGGCTCCTTCATGATGGTGAACAGCTCCGGGAGGGCCTCCGGCCAGAAGGCTCACCTCCTCCTGCCCACCTTGAAGGAGAACGACACGCACTGCATCGATTTCCATTACTACTTCTCCAGCCGCGACAGGTCCAGCCCAGGTGCCTTGAACGTCTATGTGAAGGTGAACGGCGGGCCCCAGGGGAACCCCGTCTGGAACGTGTCCGGCGTCGTCACCGAGGGCTGGGTGAAGGCAGAGCTGGCCATCAGTACCTTCTGGCCGCATTTCTACCAGGTAGGGGTTTTTCATGGCTGAGTTTCTTTTTGAAGTAACCATAAACCCACCCACCTCTGGCCTGGAGTTGTGCAGTGTAGAAAGGACTTTATTTGCTC
Source organism: Antrozous pallidus (assembly GCA_027563665.1). Taxonomy (NCBI): domain Eukaryota; kingdom Metazoa; phylum Chordata; class Mammalia; order Chiroptera; family Vespertilionidae; genus Antrozous; species Antrozous pallidus. The sequence continues at coordinate 75,266,286 of CM050518.1, forward strand.
ACTGCTTCAAACTTGTGTTTACTGAGCTTCTTCTAGCAGGTTCTGGAGGAGGAGACTGGTGTGGATAAATGCTGACAACACAGCCAGATGCATTCGAGTTCCCAGGGTGCTGTAGGAACAGACATTGAGACATTGAAGCCTATTGTACAAGAATTGTTGAAGGAGACAGTGTTATCCAATGAGGAGAATGCTATGCTATGATTTCCCCTGTTTTACAGATGAAGAGGTTGAGGTTCAGAGGGAGGAGGTAACTAGTCAAAGATCACCCCTGGAGAAGAGCGGGGGAGGGGGGAGAGACAGTTAGGATGGCTTCTAAGAGGAAATGACAGTGAGGCTGAATCTGGAAGGGTGCATAAGTGATTGTTGAAGAAGGAAGGGAAAGGCATTTGAGTTGTGAGGGATAGGGCAGGCCATGGGCTCAGGGAGTAGGTGGGAGATGTTGGCAGAGTTTGGACACTGTAAGTGGACTAAGGTGAGGTTGCAAAGGAGACATACAGAGCATGGAGCCTGCAGGGGCAAGGAGGTCCTGTGGGCCCTGAATACCAGGCCAACGACATTACCTATTATCTCAGGTCTAGAGCAGTGCTTCTCACACTCTCTGGTGAAAGACAAGTTCCTTCCCCAACTCAGTTTGAACCTATAGTCTTACAAATGGCAATAAAAATATCACAGCCATGCCAGATTGCTGTCACAGTTTCTAAACACCTCTCTCGCTTTCCCTGCTCATCCCACTGGGGACTGGGATGCAGCGTGCCCCAGCCCTTGGAGCTCCAGGTTGTCGTCACCTGAGACTGTGGAAAGTTGTTGTGTAAACAGCATTCTTGAGGTATAATTTACATATTATAGAAACCACTTATTTTAATTGAGCAAGTCAATGACTTTTAGTAAAGCCGCTGAGTTGTGCAATTATCACCACAAACCAGTTTTAGAACATTTCCGTCCTCCCAATAAGATCCCTTGTGCCTATTTTCAATTAATCCCCATGCTCACTGTTGGGAGTGTTTAAGTAAGAGAGTGACATAGTGAGATCTGCGTTTTGGAGAAATTTCTCCAGAGTCTGAAGCAGAAGGTGGACCTGAGGGTGGCAAGGTTAGTGGCTGGATGCTTCTGAGACGTCCTTCAGTTCAACATCCAAGGGATAGTCCTCTTAGATGAGTTGTGGAAGCAGCCGTAGACAGCATAGAAACAAATGGATGTAGCTGTGTTTGTACAACTTATGGACAAAAACAAGTAGTGGGCCAGACTTGACCTCCAGGCCATAGTTTGATGAACCCTGATGTAGGTGATAGAGCTGAGGTCCAGAGACAGACCACAAAGTCCAAGAGCACACAGCAAATCACTGACAAAGCTGGGGCCAGAGCCCAGCTGCCTCAGTGTGTAAATGCCAAGTATCTCTATAAGCCCTCAGATATTTCCATGTGCATCTTCAGATCCCAGTCAGAAACACCCAGCCTAGGACCTGGTACCAATGGGGACAGGATGGGGGTCACAAGTATAAGTTTAATAAGCAGGATAAGTAACCCAGGAGAGGGACAGTTGCACTATGGGTCATGGTCTCTGATGGGGTATGGAGGGGAAAAAAGAAGTTTCTTGGGCACCCCTATGTCCCAGTGGTATGCACATTGCCTCTCACTCATCTGTACAATAACTCCTGTGTTGGGTAGCAGTACATCCTGTGTTTCAGAATAGGAGATATTATTGGCAAACTGAAGTAGCAGGTCCTGTGACTCCAAGTCCAGTTTCCTCCACTAGGGCCAATAGCCTTTCCATTCACTGGCTCTATAATGGTGAATGCATCTCATCATCATTTTGAATCGCCGTTGTTTTATTTGTAAGATTGAGATGGTAAGGGGTCAAGGAGGAGTTCTTCTGTGGATTAAATAAAGCAGCACATACGTAATGTCTTGTCGGCAATTGTCAGAAGGAAGAAAGGAGGAGGTAGACAGGGGAGAACAGAAAAAGAAGAAAAAGGAAGGAGAACTTTCTAAAAGAAGTGTCCTCTGTGGTTGATCTGTCCTGGGTAAACTCTGAGCTGGCCCTGTGATAAGCAGCTTCGTCTGGGAGAATTTTGTTTTCTGATTTCCAACTTGCTGGCTACTGTAGGGCTGTTACATTACATTACATTTTCTCTGCTCTGGGCTTCGTGGTGAAAAAGCCACTAATGTGCCGAGAGCAGCAGTTTAGAACAGACATGTGTGTCTTACACACACACACACACACACACACACACACACACACACACACAGGCACTAGTGGATGGTCTCATGGCCACACACGCAGTGTGGAGCACACACAGAGGCTCACACACCTGCGTGCTCCCAGACTCATACCCCCTCAGGGGCACCCACTCACACATATGTCTGCGGGAGATGAGAGGAGACCTATCAAGAAATTTGAAGACTTTTGCAAAATGGATTTTAAATTCACCAGACCCCCAAGCTCTGGCCCTGCATGTATGCGGCTGTGGACTAAATGCAGTTTTAGTTTTCAGTAGTCTTGGTCCTCATATGGATGGCTTAGGTGTTCATTTATTAAAGTCATATTTCACAGTCTTACAATGGACTTTTAGCTCCGTAATAAACAGGGAAATTTTATCTTTCTTATTAGTGGGCATCCTGGCAGGAGGCCTTGAGCAGGGCCTGGGATAGGAATGTTCCTCTGTCATTCACCCCCACTCCCATCTGGTGTCTCCGTCCAGCAAGGGCTCAGCAAGCCCTGCTTCAACTTGCTGCCCCTTTCTAGGGGATATTAATTCTGTTTCATGTTTTTAATGATTCTGAACTTATGCATCGCAAGATTTTAAAAAAAATAAAAAGAACTCATTATTAATTTTGCAGCCACTGCCTCTCTCTCTTCTCCATCACTTGCCTGGGTGAAATTACCTTTTATCCTGCAGTGTAATTGCTCTGTGGACTCCTGAAATTTAGGAGTTGCCTGATTTAGATTCAACTGGACTCGAAATCCTTTCTCAGCAGTCCCTCAGGCGTCCGGCACTCTGCGCTCTGCAGGTTTAGTAACTTCGTGCACACAGTTCAGGAGGATGCATTCCAGGGACTCCATCCCGTCTCCTATCTCTACCACCCTCCCTCTCAGCTAAGCGCCAAACCCTCCTCCATGTCTGCGCAGGCCTCCGTAATCTCACCCTGAGCCATTCCTCCACCAGTTTTTTCCAGTCATGACTCACATTGTAGTATCTGCCGAGTGTAGGAACTTCAGTGGAAATTTGGGGTAGAGGTAACAGGGGGTAGTCACATGGACAGTGCTTTATTTTCTCCCTGTCCCTAGATCTAGAACTATTCCTGCCCTTCCTCTAATTTTCCATCCATCTCTCCAGAGCAAGAACAGTAGTATTCATGACACTTACAGATACTTTACCATGTCTACTGTAAGCACTTGAGAATTATCAACTCATTTAATGGAAAACCAGAGCATGCTTTCCTATGTTTCTTATGGAATATTACTCTCTCATATTTGAGAAACCAAAATCTTACCTTCCCCGATGCTTTACAGAAATATTCCCAGGAGGAGTCCTGATGAATCAAAGATACTCTGTCTCATTATAGAACTCTTATTTCTGCTAAGGAAGAAAAAAAGAACAGTGAACAAATGTGTATTTCACTGTCACACACCCATCCTCCCATGCCGAGCCTTGTGTTCATTCATGGAATATTTATTAATAATTGTGATATTGATAGGTACTGGATGAGGATATGAGAACCAAAGCATTAGAAGAATTAAGTTAATCTTTGATTAACTGGAATAAAAGCCAGAATCCTGCTTACTCAGGGGTTTTGGTTAAGTGAGAGTTGGGAAGTTTTTCACCAAAATTCAGGAATGGCCATGGCCATGTACTGTGAAGCAGGAGTCCAGGACCTCAACTCTCAGCCACCTGTGGCTTCCTTCCTGACTTTATTCAGCTGGTTCTGCTTATTGAGGCTATTGAGAGTCTAGTTCAGGATCACATAATAAATGGTCAATATGCCGAAACCAGTTTGGCTCAGTGGATAGAGCGTTGGCCTGTGGACTGAAAGGTCCCAGGTTCTATTCTGGTCAAGGGCATGTACTGTGGCTGCGGGCACATCCCCAGCAGGGGGTGTGCAAGAGGCAGCTGATCGATGTTTCTCTCTCATCGATGTTTCTGACTTTTTATCCCTCTCCCTTCCTCTTTGTGAAAAATCAATAAAATATATTTTAAAAAATAAAAATAAAAAAATAAATGGTCAATATTATGACCTTTATCATTGTGGGCATAGTTCTCCATTTGCATTATTTTATTATCATTCTGGTTTAGTTGATGAGGTGCCCCTCTGGTTACTACTCATTATTCCACTGGTATCCTGACCCCAATGGACTGACTCCTGTCCCCTTTAGAATCTTGTTTCATCTGTCCCTCACTCAGATTCTATGCTACTCCCTTGATTCATTCCTCTCTACCTAAAATCACGTTCCAATCTCTACCATCCTAAAAAAATACATTCTCTATTGGGCTTTTAGCGCTTGGCCTTGGGCCCTAGCACTCATCTCTGAACTATCTACTCTGCCTTTCAAGGTGACCTTATCTAGTTCCACAACTTTAAATGACACTTAGATGCCAAAGTTGCCACATTTGTAACCCTAGTTCCTAAATTACCTATGAGTTTCAGAAGCATAATGTCAGCTTCCTACTCAACGTATCCATTACGATGCTTAATTGTCATCACAAGTTAACATAGCCACCAGGAAATCCTGACATAGCCAACCTGTGTGCCTGTGCACACACGTTCATCCTGTCACTTTCCCTACGTCAGTAAATGACACCAGACTCAGCCCAAAAGCTCAAGCTCTAAATTGAAGAGTCCTTGCTGAGCCTTCTCTTTCCTTCACTCTTCTCCTGTTAATCTAACAGCAGTTCTTTCCATCTTCACCTTCAAGATATCTCTTAAACCACCAACCTTTATTCTGTATAGCCACCACAGGCATAAACAATATCCTCGCTTTTCTCTTGTTATTTATTGACGAGAGAGAGAGAGAGAGAGAGAGAGAGAGAGAGAGAGAGAGAGAGAGAGAGAGAGAGAGAGAGAGAGATTTGTTGTTCCACTTATTTATGCATTCATTGGTTGATTCCCATATGTGCCCTGACCAGAGATCAAACAAGAAACGTTGGCATCAGAATAAAGCTCTAACCAACTGAGCTTCCTGCCAGAGCCCAAAGCTATCCTCATCTTTTGATTGGATGACTACAGTAGCCAAGGGATAGGTCTGTTTGTTTTATTCATTCTCATTTGCCCACCTGCCAGTCAGTCCTTTTCCACAGAATGGTCTGAATGATCTTTTTAAAATATAAATTAGAATGTATCTCTTCCTTGCTGTAAATCTCTCAGCAACTTAGAAGAATATTCGAGCTCCTGACTATGTCTTATAAGACCCCAGGTCACCTGACTCCCCTATACTTCAGCCTGGCTTTGTGCTTCTCTAGCTTGCTCTGTGTCCCAGCTTCCTTCTTGTGTTCTCAGATCACCTCTGAGCTCTTTGCTTCCTCATGGCCTCTGCTCTTGCCACCACCCCCTTCCTTGTCTGGCCACTTTCATCTGGTGTCATAGTGATTATCACCTCCTCAAGGTTCTCTCCTAAGCACTCTTAAGTAATATAGACCCTCTTCTTAATTTCTCTTAATCACAATGTTCAGTTTATTTCCCTCATAATGCCAATCATACAATTAGTTTAACTTTTCATATTGATTTGTTTAATTTCCATTTTCATTCACTAGAATGTGAAATTCATCAGAGTTAGGACCTCAATATTCTTGTTTATTTTTATCACTCAGCATGTGTCTCAATGTTTATTACATAGAAGGGTCTTTTTAAATGTTGACTGAATAAATGGATGCACAAATAAATGAAGACACACTTTTCCTATTGTCATTCGGTTTAGAGTTTAGGGAATGAAATGATTTGTGAGGAAGCAATGGCAATAGGGTGTGATAAGTGCTAAATGTACAGTGGAACATGACCCTATTTAATAAAAGCCTAATATGCAAATTGTCCCCTCACCCCGAAGTTCGACCAGGTGGTGGGTTGACTGGCCAACCACCCTTGGCCACCCCCGCCCTGGCCCGCAGCAGTGGCAGGCAACTGGGGGGAGGACGGTCCTGGTCAGCAGCCTCTAGGGACCCTACCTGTGCACGAATTTCCTGCAGTGGGCCTCTACTATCATGATATTATAACATGAAGAGAGATGCAAATGTACCATAAAATATTTTATTTTTAGTATAAATATAAAAAGCTAATTTTTACTGCAGGAATTTTGGAAAATCTAGAAAAGTATAAAGCAGAAAATAATCATCTACCATAATTTCCTCAGTGTCGTTAAAAAATTGCATTCATATACTATTACCATTATGACTTCATGTTTTGTGAATTGCCTGCTTATGTTACTTGCCAATTTTTTTGGAGGGTTTATTTATTTTGTTGAGTCTTAAGAAATCTTTACACAAAACAGGTCATTCACCTTTTTGCTGGCATATAAGATTACAGAATTTTTTCCAACATGCCATTTGACTTTTAATTTTATTTCAGACTTTGTTAATATACAACACATATTTTGACATCATAGTTATTAAGAAGGTATTATATATTTAAGTAATGCATATTTCCAATTAAAAATTTATTTTTAAGTATTACTCATTAATTTATAGCTTTAATGAATTTAGTTAGAAAATATACAGACCCAAACCTGTGTGTTTTCTTCTTTGATGAGTTGATTGAAATTATATTTTAGTCTGTTATATGATCTTTGTGTAAATAACCCATGAATGTTTGAATAGAAATTGTATTCTTTAAATTCATTAACATTTGTTTAGTAAATGCATCATTGTTTATATTATGTACATACTTGATAGATGCATTTTTTCTGTTAAATTTGTCATAATCTAAAACATAGGTTAAATGAGTTTTATTTGAACTGTAGCTACTATTTGTTTCCATCATTCTCTCCTTTTAAGTCTATTGACTTCTATATTCTTTTTTAAAAAATGTATTTTTATTGATTTCCAAGAGAAAGGGAAAGGGATAGATAGAAACATCAATGATGAGAGAGAATCATTGATTGGTCACCTCCTGAACCCCAACACTAGAGATTTTGCCCATAACGCAGCCATGTGCCCTGACAGGGAATTGAAGGATGACTTCCTGGTTCATAGACCAACATTCAACCAATGGGCCACACAGGCCAGGCCATACATTCTTTTAAAGGACCATTTTAGTCTACTTAATAGTTATTTTTTTTCCTTTTGGTTTAAATTCTGCTTTGATGCTTTTACATTATTTTTGCAATAACTGTTTTCTGTTTATTTGTATTTCCCTATTATTTCTTTTTGTTCAACTTGTTGTTCTCAGGTTTCTGAGTCATTCTGCTTTAGGTGTTTATCTGATAGAATACAATTAGGTTTTGTCTATTTGGACAGTCTGATGGCTTTTTTCTATTTTAACCTATTTATATTTGCTGTCACAAATATTCTGGTTACTTTTGTCACTTTCATTGTGCAATCTGAATAGTTTTATACTGTTTCTTTATAAATGTATTCTCTGTATTTGTTCTATTTTCTTGTTATTTTGTCCTATGGACTTTGCTTTCAGTTTCATTTGAGTTACTAAAAGCATAACTAGATATGCGATCGTTGATAGAAAGGCCTTCTGCTGACTTTGTCTCTGTGGGATGAGGCAGCTATTACTTTCATTTCTGCAAACTTTCCCCTCCTTCCTGCACAATTCCATTTGTTAACTCTCTCTGAATGGCCCTGTATCTTAGTAAACCTCTCTTCCTCAGTGGTTATCATGTCGATGCCACCTGCTCTATGTTTGGTGTGACTGCCATTCCCAAGTCACATTATGTAATTCCCAGGCAGCCATATGTTGACCTAGAGGAAGCTGCCTCTTCAAAGCCATCACCACCCTCTCCACCCGTTCCCTTGGTGAAGGCAGTATTGTAATGGGCTTGCCAGAGTTGTAATGAAGCTGCTATGGAATTGGTGCTATAGATGAGAGTGGTATGAGTGAGTATCCAACGTAGTGGGGGTACCCCAGGCTTGTTGAAAATATAAGGTGTCCCAAAAATATATGCACACTTTGCAGGATTATAAAGTCAGGGTTGATTAACATACAGTACATTTTTAAAATTAAGTGAGTTATCCACTGTTAAAATATATATACATTATTTGGAACACCCTCTATAGGGAGATCCAGGCAAGCCTATAAACGGTGGAAAACTTGAGGTCCAGGATACCACATGAACTGAGGTCAGGTTTAAGCGGAATGAATTGGGAGTGGGATGTGGGGTAGGAGGCTGTGCCAATATAAAGGAAGATAGAATTTCCACTCTCTGAAGAAGAGAAGGACAAGTCTAAGCCTGTGGCTGACACTGAGTGGAAGATAAAGTCATTAGAATTAGGGAGGTCCATGGGTTGGTCTGGTTATCCACATGGATACTCATAGCTCCTAGATGAAAGTAGAGGTTGGGTGACAAAGAAAGCCATTCACCGAGCCATGAAATCTCTACTGCAATAAGCAGTTTGGGTGGGAGTCAGAATGGAGAACTAAAAAAAAAATTGTTTTCCTCGGATTCCCAGTACCAACAGTTGTGCAAATTTTGAAAGGTGTTATTAAGAAATTCAGATGGACTGTGTTCCTTGGGGATATAGAATCAAGTCAGGATAAACCCACCTTTTCTTATGGGAGCTTCTAAGGTAAGTTCCTCCCTTGCCCCTCATAAGGAAGTTGAGGTGTTAGGAAGGAATTCTGTTCTGTGTTTCACTTGAAACAACCATGAGAAAGGTACAGATTGGGGTCTGCAGGCCACATTTGGGTTGCAGTTCCTGCATCCAAACATTGTTTCTGAAATCTATTAAAAAATGTTCCATATGACTGACTTTCCTTTTGCTCATCACAAGGCCTTTCTACCTTGTTTTGAACATCCAGGTCAATTGCCAGGAGAGCATTTTAGCCTAATATAAGGCCTCTTTGGCTGATTCTGATGGGAAGCAGAATCATAAAAGGTTTTGGGGGGTGGGCAGATTCCTACACTAGTGCCCACAACCATTTCTGTGAAATTGACTCCCACCCTGTGTGTGTTGCAGGTGATATTTGAATCCGTCTCTTTGAAAGGTCATCCTGGCTACATCGCTGTGGACGAGGTCCGGGTCCTTGCGCATCCGTGCAGTAAGTCTGTTCCCTTCTCCTAACACAGCCTTACCCTTCATCAGATTTGGTAGCTTAGAGACTGCAGACCCCTCTTCATTCAACTCACAAACATCTCTCACTCTCTCTGTTTTTTAATTCTTCCAAAGTGCTTACGTACTCAGTGCAATCAGTCCTGAATAAATCCATAATTTTGCCGGCCTGTTTCACAGGCAGCACCTCCAGCAATTTGCAGAGACTGGCAAAACATCTTCGTTTGAATCTCTCTCCATTATTAAGGGAGTTTAAAGTCCTGATTGTTTATTAGTGGGATTCAGACCACTGAAGTGGAAGAATTAGAGGGCTTTGGATAGAATTGTGTGCAATTGTCTTTTTTTTTTTAAAGAAACAACACCAAAACATCGAAGAAATTAGTGCACTGTTCACTCATTGGGAAAAGTACCCCAAAGCTATTAATTTTTAAAGTAATTTTAAATTCACTCATCAGCTCTGTGTAGGCGTAGAGAAAGATTTCTCACAGCGGTTAGTACTTATGGTACAGTGTCAAGAGCCCTCCAGGGCATACCACTCCTCCATGCCGATCAAGTTTCCCCTTCAATTTCTCTCTCTTCGCTGTATTTATTGTAAGATATTTGAATGTGTTTGAGCAAGGAGCTGCGGTTCCCAGGTTCATTAAATCTGAGAGGGGACAAGTCCTGGATGTAGGTAGAGATGACTTCATATCCCATGTGGTGGGGGGAAGGACTGTCATCACAGGGACATGCTTGGCTACATCCATGGTAGCCCCTAGGAGGACTCTGGGATACCAACCCCATTTGTCAGTGTTCTGTATATTGGAGATTCTCATCAGTTTCTCGGCAGCCATCTGTTTCCAGGCAACTCTTAGTAGGGCTCTCTCTGTTCCCCTACCCCGCTTACAACCATGAGTCATGCTATCAGCGACGGCACAATTTGCTGTTCCCTTAAGAGACATCAGGTGCCCAGTCCTTTCAGTCCTCTCATTTGGGGGCTGTTCTCATTTCAGCCCATCCATGCTGCTTTATTTAAAATGACTCTTCCTACTTCTGCTGCAGTGAATGTGTCAGAGCCTTCATTCCCCTGACAGTAGAAGGCCATTGTTTGACTCATTACCTTGGAGCAATTTCTCTGGAGAAAATAGGGACAAGTCCCACGGGGTTCAGGCAAGACAATATTTGGGGTAACTATGTTTGGTGTCTGCGCAAGAGACCATTCTTTCCCAGCAATCAGCTGGCATCTCAGGAATGCTGAGGTCCTGCTCTACTCTCCATTTCTCTCTCTGGCTAAGGTACCCCCTACCCTCTGAGTTACTTTCTAAGTCTTTGGAATTCTCTCTGATGGGTCTGTCCATTCAATCACACCTGGCAAATGCCTCTGATGAACTAGACTTCATATGGAAAGGGTCTCAGAAATTCTTCCTGTCCCCTCTATGCAGGGTTTACATAGTGAATATGCAGATGAGTCTCCTTTTCTGGGATTAAGTCTTCCCTTTCCTCAATTCCTGGCATCAGCAGCAACTGTCCTCAGACTGGGCAACTGCTTGGGGAGATGTCTACTCTGCCTGTTGTTCACTGAACCTCAAGCCTGCACAGCCATCAGTTTTGAGGCAATCTCTTTGAAGCAAGTCTTAGTTTTAGCACCCAGCCCTGCACACATCCCATCCTCAGAGAGGACATTTACCTTTGCTGCTTCCAGTGCACTCCTGCTCCTGACCCTGTGTGTGAGGTTTGCCCTTGCTCTTCCTAGCAGATGGTATTTGCCTCTTCCCAAGAAAATCTGGCCTGGCTCTCTCCCAGGACCCCAGAACTCTGTGCTCTGAATGAGGCTCACTTATACACTCTGTTCTCAGCCTTAACCACCTTCAAGGTCAGATTGGCGAACTCGGCCTTGACTCCCAGCACTGTTCATGGTTTGTCATTGCAGCCAAATGTTTCCTTCTTCTTGAGAAATCTCCAAGGGAAAGGGTCTTCTGGAGGGTGCCTTTCTATCCCCCAAGTTTCATGGCTTTTCTTAGAATCCTCCTCTGGTCAGGGCTGCTCCTGAATTTAGAATTATCCTACAGCCTCGTCCTCCTCCTGCTGAGGAGGTACATTGCATGGTTATGGAATTACTGAGAGCCAGTTACCCAGCAAATGGGCCATGGGATATAATTCAGGAAGACGTGACCCTGGCTGAGTTCCTGCATAATGTGCTTTGGCCGAGTTCAGCCTTGATGCTTAGACTGCTGAAACTTAAACTTCCCAGAAATCAAAGAATGAGGACCCTGTGATAGTGGTTGGAATGGGAAAAGTTCCATTTAGCTATGTATACATATACTGGCAGTACATACAGGCCTCAGAGACCTAGCCACCCCTCATGAGTCATGTAGAGTTGAGCAAAGCCTAGCCTAGGCCCCTTCTCAAGGACCCCTGCTCAGTCCAAGTCCAGTGTAGGTGTCCGTACATCATTTCTTTCAACAAGTAGACTTTTGAGCATTAGCTGCATGTCAAGAATTTTTACTGGACACAGGGGATACCTAAGGGATCAAGATAAGTTAGGTCCTTGTTTTCACAGAGTAGTTAGCAGAAGGGTAAAGGGAGGAAATATACTAGATAAGTAATATTAAGTAAGTCTTTAATATAATTTCAGGTAGCGACAAGTGCTATGAATATAATAATGGTGAGTAACTAGAATATGGGAGGGCTCCTTAGATAGAGTGGCCAGGGGGACATGTCTTTAAAGGCATGATCTGAGCTGTACTGTGAGTCACAAGAAGGGGTTCACTGCATAAGGGTTTGGGGAGGGGCATTCCAGGTAGAGGAAATGTAAGTACAGAGTCCTTACAGTAGGAATCACTGAATATGGGGGTATCCTGGGCAGGGAAAGTGCTCTAAGCTAACACTGAGCGGGGGGGTCGGGCGACCAGGGCCGGCCTGACCATGCAGGGCCCTGAGAGTCATCATGAGCAGTTTCTATTATCATCTAAGTGTAGGGGGCGCCACTAGAAGGATTTATGCTGAGGATTGATATGATCTCATTTAGTTGTTAAAAGATCACTTTGCTCTGTGGAGAGAGTTGAGGGGAATAGAGTCAGAGGATCTATTAGAAAGAAATTCTGGATTCGTGCAAGAGATCGTGACAGCAGCCTGGACCAGGGGAGTGGAGAGATAGCTGCTCATCATTCAACAAGTGTTTACTGAGCAGGGACTCTCTGCTCACACTATACTGGGTTGCTGAGAATAAGACAGTTTCATTCTCTGCTTTCATGGCATTCCCTCGAACTGAAAGAGACTGGAAATGGAATAAATATCAGGTCATTATATGACCTGTAGCAGATGGTGTATTAGTTTGCTAAGGCTGCCATAACAAAACCTGGGAGCCCAGACAGTTATTTTCCCACAGTGCTGGAGGCTAGAAGTTCGAGATGAAGAGGCAGGTTTGGTTTCCTCCATGGCCCCTCGCCTCTGCTTGTGGATGGTACTTTCTCACTCTGTCTTCAGTGGCCTTTCCTCTATGCACACCTGCCCCTGTGCGCCCAGATCTTCTAGTGAGGACACCCGTCAGATTGGGTAGGGCCCACTTTAACAACCTCATTTCTACTTTAATCGCCCCTTTAAAGGCTCTCTCACCGAATACAATCCCAGGGTGAGTTATTGAGCATTAGGGCTTCAGCATATGAATTTGGGGGTACACTTCAGCACATAGCAGATGGCAAGCCATACTGTAAAGAAACATTAAACACAAAGATGGACAGAGGTGGATAGATTAGGAATACATTTAGGGGTTAAAGTCAACTGGTCCCATGTAATGGTTTGATTGGGAGCCAGAGGAACCGGAAATGGAGCATTCCCAGCTTTGGGGCTTGAGCCACTGGTACAGGCTCCGGTAGTGTGAGTCTGGGGAGAACTGAGTTCTGCCTTCTGAGGTACTCACCTTGCTGATGAGGTCACATGCCATGCAACCAGCTGGTAGCTTCAGACTGTCCATTGGACAGACAGTGCTGTCCTTCTTACTGACTCCAGCCTTAACATGAATGCATTTATAACTTCACTCAAAGATTGTTAAACATTTAACTAAATGGAGAAATATGCATTCTCTTTGTGTCAGGCTTTTTAATTCTCTGCTTCTGTCCTCCAAAGCATCATTTCTATTAACACATGGTCAGCATTTATTATTAAGTACTCCAAAAGCTCCAGTGGGGTTGGTGCCCCATTTTCAATTATATTCTTGATCAATTTGAGCTGGAGTTAGGGCTTTAAATGCTTGCCTCGCAGTCTCCAAAACAGTTACCGGAAGATAGGCATACCACTAGAAGGAAATGATTTTCTCTCATAAACCCAAATCTCTTGTCTATCTTTCAAAGCCCGTTTAACATTTTTGGTGTTATTTTAGTCGTATTTCAGCCATAGTTACCCTCTACTGTTGTTTCTCGGTGTTAGCTGATAGCCACTGCAGTTGTAACTGTGTACTAGAAATGTCAGCACAATTTTCCACCCAATTGCAAAGTTTCTAACTCCTAAGTTGACTTTTAGAATTTCTTAAACTATTTTTTTTACACCAACCTTGCGGGACAATGTCATTGAACCCGTGGAGTGTTGGCGACACGTTTCTGATGTATGTACTGAGCTTTCTCCTCAATTGTGTGGCTTCCTACTGAGCACTGTCAGGTTTAAAGCACGGAGATAAAGGGCAGAATAATATGTCTTCAGATGCTGCAATGACATCTGCAGGAGTTTAAATGTCACCAACATCAAGGCATTTTACCCCAAATGCACAGCAGTTTTCTGATAAGCCCATTGAGCAGGATCCCATTTTGGGCGGGGGGAGGGCTGAGTCTCAGTGGGGAGTAAGTGTGGAATGCTGGTCTGGATCCTGAGGTCAGCTGTATTTGGGTGAGTTGAAGCTGGTGGAATAATAATGTGGCTGCTGGGGGGAAATAACAGTCGAGAGAGCACAGGGCTAAGAAGTAAACTGGAGAGTGGAACTGGGGTTGAGAGGAGGGCCAGAGAGACCAGGAGCTCAGAGAAGTGGACCAAACAGGTCGCCAACGTAAGGAGAATGTTCCCAGAGAGAGATGCCTGTCATGATGTGGGGATGAGACCAGGGCTCAAAGATCAGAGACCATCATTGTTTCATATTGATGAATGCTAACACTCAGGGCGATTAAGCTTCTAAATTCTCTACCACTGAACCTAGAGGGAAGGGAAGAAGAGGAATGGAAGGTGAAAGAATCAGGGCAAAAGTTCTGCTTTGTTCAAATCAGAAAGTGGGGTCAGAAGAAAGCAGAGACTTTGGTCCAGAAAAGATCTAATTGCATAAATCTCAAAGGTTAATCCATTTGCCCGGGATTCCCCAAGGGTAAGGAGAGGCATCCCATTATAAAGCCTAACGCAAAGCATCCCAAAACTATAGCTAAGATTCTGAGCTCCCTTCTCTCACGGGGTAGATGTTCCCTTTGCCCTTTAAACCTGTGGCATAAATGGGATTTGGGCTCATGGAACATACTTCCATGTGAAGAATTGACTTGAACTGATAGTTCCAAAAATAACTGTGCAAATTATATAGGAGAGCAGAAAGGAAACAATTCCAGACAATCAGAGCAGCATGACATGTGTCAGGTTGACTAGATGTGAGGAATCTTCAACTCCAAGATGCTGACAGGAGAAGTCTTCCTTGGGCCTTGGACTGTTGATTCTACTCTAGCCGTGGATCCGGAAGGTAGCATGAGGGGGTCTCTGACTATTGTTATTTGTTAAAATACCAGAGCAGGAGGTATATGTTTTTGCACACTCATCTGCCTAATCTCACCAAGGTTCTTGGTTTTGCTGAGCTTTAGAGGCGGTAACGCAGTTTGGTAGACCAGGTAGTTGAGAGGGTGAAAGTGGTGGGGACAAAACGTAAGGAAAGTGATTACTGGAGATAAAATATTTGGGAGCGATGAGAGGAGTCTGGAGAATGAGCACAGCCTTTCTTGTGAGCCCTTTCTTTGGATCCCAGGATCCAGGTGACACCATTGAACTCCCATTGCCCAGAAAGCAAGAGAGTGTACTCATTAAATGGTGATTTGGGGCTAACATGGACCTGGTCTGAATTCTGTTTCTGTCATTACTGCTGTGCAGCCTTGAGCAAATTAAACTTGGTGAGCCTTTGTTTCTGTTTCTCTAAAAGGGAAATAATATTAGTGTTTGCTTTACAGGAATGTTCTGAAGTTAAATTAGATAAAATCTCTAAAGCATTTATCACAGTACTAGTACCTGGCATTGTAGGAGCTTTCAAATAAATGACATTATCATTATTATTTGTATCTCTGGATATTTGACTCACTCTGGCAAATAAGCCCTTTTGAATCCCCTTGATCCTCTTAACAACCCCCCCCCCATTTGATCCCATTCTGGGAGTGGTTAATGTGATTAAGGACATGGCATTTTTGTACCTAATTGAAGAAACTCATTCTTCTAGGCATAGGTTATCAATCCACTCATCTTTGAAGTGCTCACATAGGTGAGGATTTATCCCCACAAAAAAAGGAGATGGACCCGAGTCACCCACCATATGTTTAATTCTAGAATTGATCGCTTATAGACCCCAAGTTTCTTTTGAAAGTCCTTCTTCTGTTATGCCAAGTCCCCAAAGTAAGTTCACATCTCCTTCCCATCATTCCGAGACACCGTAGCTTAGAGTGAAGAATGTAGACTGTGAATGTTTTTATGAGTTTTCTGTGCCTCAGTTCACTTGCTATGACATGGAGATAACACCACCAGCTGCATCGGTTTAAAAGAGCTACTGTGTAGACACTGCACATGACACCACTCACAGTCCACCTATGGGAATGAAAGCATCCCTCTGGATGCTAGCATCCCTCCCCCCTCACCTTTTCTCTCTCCTTCCCTCTCTTCCTCCTCAGCATCTTCTTCATTAGCAGCAAGGCCAGGTTGGAGGTCTGAGGCCCAAAGGTATTTCACTTCAGCTTTCTTCTTTCTACCCACTCAGGCCAGAGGAGGAATTTTCTATGGTGAACCCCTCCCCCAATTTCTTCTTCCAAACATGGCAGTATTGCCCAGCAGTTCATATGGATCTGAGATCCTCAGAGACCTGGATTTATGGCTTGTTTCCCCCACTTTCTGGCTGTCTGACTGTGCCAAATCATGTAACCCCACTGAGCCTTAATTTTCTGACGTGAGAAATGGAGATACTGCCCACCCCAGAGATTTTTTGAGATTTTAGGCAAGAGGATGCACGAAAGCTCTCAGAACATACCTAGCTCGTAGTAAGTGATTCATCAACAGTAGCTCCTCCCTGAGCCAGGTCACTTCTCAGGAACATATCCACCCTGCCAGGTGTCTGTGCTGAGCTGCCAGGTGCCCACAGGGAAGGTGGTTTCCACCATTGAATTCTGTTCTCATGTGCTCTCTGGTTTCTCTCTTAGGAAAAGCACCTCACTTTCTGCGGCTCCAAAATGTTGAGGTGAACGTGGGTCAGAATGCCACATTCCAGTGCATTGCTGGTGGGAAGTGGTCTCAGCATGACAAACTTTGGCTCCAGGTAAGGATGGGGGAAGCCCCCTCCTCACATCTTAGTAAGGGAAGAATGTACCTGCTGTGATGAAGGAATTGGTGGGGAAGGGGAAGGGATATTTTTTTAAGTACCTCTGCTCCTTAGATGATATTTAGCATCCATGGTCTTATTAAATAGCAACTAATTCTATTATGTAGGCATCAGTATATCCTTTTACAGATGTAGTGACTAAGATACAAACATGAAAGTGCCAGAACAAGACCTTCCCGAACTGCCATCTCACAAACTTTGTCCTTTAAATCCCAATTCTCAGGGCGAAGGCAAACTGATATTTTAGATTCCGAGTATGTTTGCATTTTCATGACTTTTAGAATCATTTTGTCAATGTATACAAAAACAACAACAACAACAACAACAAACAGTGGGCTTTTGATAGGGACTGATTGCAGCAAATCTATATATCACTTTGGGGAAAACTGATATCAAAGCAATAATGAGTCTTCTGACCATCAACAGGATGTATGTATCTTCACTTATTTAATCTTTAGTAATTTTACTCAGCAAGGTTTTGTAATTTTCACTGTGTACAACTTTTGTCAGACTTATCTCTAAATATCTCATATTTTTATGCTACTTAAAAGGCATTTTAAAAAATCTAAATTCCTGATTTTTTGTTACTAGTATATAGAAATCTAAATGGCTTTCATATATTGATCTTATATCCTGCAACCTGTTAAATTTAGTATGACTATTTAAATATAATTCATTAAAATAAAATACAAAACCCCGTTGCACCAGCCACATTTCAAGTGCACTGTAGTTGCCCTGCTGGACAAATGTGGGCACTAGAGCATTCCTGACATTGCAGAGAGCCTTACTGGAAAGCATAGCTCTGGAAAGATTGCAACTTAAAAGAATTGCTTGTGAGATGCTAACTCCAGTTCCCTCCAGCGTCATGTGTTAAGAGACCTCTGTCGTTTCTTCTGATGGCCAAAACTTGGATATTGGTCCCTAATTCGTGCCCAGCACACTTTGATAGGCATTCATAGTTTTGTTTCTCTTCTTGGACTTGAGCACATTTCCTGCAGTTGGAAAATCTCAGGGTGCAGAGTGCACCTAGAGGCTAGCGGTTCTTCCTTGCTCCTTAGCAGGATGGTAGAAGGAAAATGACAGCGATGTCTGCCTCTCCTGCTCCCCTGGGCTGCCTACTGACCACAGGAGAACACAGTGCACTTCCATGTGTCACTCAAGTCTTACTTGGTGCTGTTCACTCTTTTCATTGTAATTAGTGTCCAAGTGCATCAGGCTATGTCAGTTCAATGGCATTGCTTGAGCTGAGTCTTGAGAAAGAGATGGGACAGCCACAATATTTTCCAACCTTTATTTCCCAATTATTTTATGATCGTTGTTGCTACAGTTCTGTTGCACACCCTAAGCCTTGAGTCTATGGGTGGAAGGATGTTAAAGCAGAATGTAATTGAAGTTTTGAAGAAAATAGGTGGGAACATATGGCGTGGCACTCTCCCTTGTCTGATTTATCTACTTTTCAGTGTAAACCAAATCCTATCTCACAGAATGCTTTCCAGGTGGCTTTACAATGGCCCAGAAAACGTGACGAGATAGCAGAAATTAAAAGTGAGGCGAGATAGCAGGAGAAGAATATGGTGGAGCTGAAAGGAATGCTAACACGGTGTTTCTCCACGTCCGCCGCTTACGTGGGCCACAGCAGCAGAGCCGCCAACAGAATAGAGGCAGCTTGTCAGATCCACAGTGCCCGGTGTCCACGAGATAATCACAAACCAATTGCTTGGGAAAATTCTAACTGTGGTTCACACGGGCCAGGCAGGAATTGTTCCCAGGAGTCCTCATGAAGAAACGGCCTGTGATGTAAGGAACTGTGCTTGCCGCTGAGGTCTTATTGAGGGCACGCGAGTGAGTTGCATGGGCTTGTTGTACACGATTTGCTTGGCATAAAGGCAGTTCGGGGACATGGCTGAGGAGAGGGGGTGGGTGGGCAGTCCGATTTGACAGGGGTCCCTCGCTCTCTGCTGATCGATCTGTGTCCTGGGATTCTTTTCTTGTATCTGGTGAGTGAGCAGATTAAATATTTCTTTAAGGATACCTCCCCAAATATTGTCTCCCTCATCCATATTTCAGGAACTATTGGGAGGCAGGCAGTTTCCATATGCTCTCTGGCAAATGCCTGCTTGGCTAGTTAAGTCCAGAGTTATATCCAGCAGTGTCGTTGGAAATAGGTTAACATCTTTCTACACCTGCTGCCGGAGAGACATCTGCAGCCTGGATCTGAGACGGGCTGAGGCAGTGGCAGATTGCTCATGCAGTTTTCCTATGGATTTGTTCCAGCACCTAGAGGTGCAGCCTACACACTCGCCAAAGTTCTGTTCCATTTAACGGGCTGGGGCGATCGAGCCTGAGAAGTTCCAAAGGAATTGAAATAGACACATCGTGACCAAGAGTCTCCACAAGACACCCACCGCATGCCTAACTTCCAGCAAGGCTATTTCCTGCTGTCGCTTCCAAGATAAGCCGAGGAATCTCTGAGTCAGCAAAGGCAGAGACCTTTTTATCCATCGGTTTTAAGTCAGGGGAATGAAGACACTTGGTTTCCAGAATAGCATGTCAGTAGCCCTTCTTTCTGGCAGTGGTTGGGGAGCAGACTATGGGCTGTGCTCACAGTTTGGGATAAATCCTATCACCCGTGCTGTACAGAATGCTTGCCTTCCTTTCCACAGAAGCTCTGTAGCCTGTTCATCCTTAAATGGGCTCAGGTGATAAATTCAAAAGTTAAAAAGGAAGAGCAACCTGTATCCCTGCTTTACACTCTCCTGGAAACTCAGCATGCTCTTCAGAAGACCCCATCTGCTAGAGCTGGCTTTCATGAGGTTACAGCGTGAGTCCTGCCTACAAGTTCATGGACAGAACTGTGCACGTGTGTCTAGAACAACTCTGGTCAGGCAGGGAAGAGGCCGATAGAGGCCCCGTACAACTTATAAACAGGTCATCTTGTTCTGCGCTGGCTCCTCTTGAGGTGAAGAATACGTACAGTGAATGGTGCGCGTTCTGTGGCCTCATTCATAACTTGCTTCTTTCTTGTGGGATACTTTGGTCTAAGGACCCAAACTTGCACGTTTTCAAGCATTTTTTTCAAGCACATAGACAGTGTACATTCTCAGTAGACTATCTAGTCCAGTGGTCGGCAAATCTCAGCTCACGAGCCGTGGTTTGCTGCTCTGTTGCCTGAGTTTGCTGACCACTGACCCAGACTCTCGATTCCAATAATTACAGGCTGTTGTTGTTCCTTGTGATTAAGCCCCTATCCCAGTGGTCAGCAAATTCATTAGTCAACAGAGTAGCAAACTGCTGTGGCTCGTGAGCCACAGTTTGCCGACCACTGGTCTAGCCTAAGCTTTGGGGAGCACTTTACAGAAAGAAGGATACTATGCAGGGTAAAGTGGGCGCTACTGGACCGCTAGGAGGAGCAGCGTAGCTCTGCAACACACGTGGGCACGTTTCCGAGAAGATAATTTGGCAGTAGATATCCAAAGCCTTACATGTGCACATTCTTCCAACAAGTGATTGTACTTATGGGAGTTCACTCAGGCAGATAACCAGAGACAGGAAGATTGTCTGCCAGTGTGTTCAACAGGATGAAAAATGGAAAACAACCCAGCAAAGGGGACGGATTAAGTAACTGCTGGAATGGTGTCATTACATCCAGGTTATAGAAGTCTCTCTAATGATATTGCCACCATATGTATTTAGGTGAAAAGAGCAAGTTTTTAAAACATTTTATATATTTCAAGGTATTTATTTTTATGAGCAAACAAACATATACAGCAGTCCCTCCTATATGCATAGTTTCAGTTGACTGTGGCTGTCAGTGGTCCTAAAATATTAAATGGAAAATTCCAGAAACAGACAATTCATTCGTTTTAATTAGTATGCCTTTCTGAGTAGTGTGATGAAATCTCGAGTATTCCTGCTCTGTCCCTCGTAGGCTGTGAAACATCCCTTTGTCCATCATGTCCACGCTCTATACACTACCCCACCTGTTAGTCACTCACTAGCCAACTTGTTTATGAGATTGGCTGGCACAGAATCACAGTGCTTGTGTTTAATAACACTTATTTTACTTGATAATGACACCAAAGCTCAAGAGCAGTGATGCTGACAATTTGAATATGCCAGAGAGAAGCCATAAAGTGCTTCCTGAGAGTGGAAAGATATGTATTTGTGAAAAAACATAGTGTATATAGGGTTTGATATTATCCAGTTTCAAGTGTCCATTGGAACTCATTCCCCATGGATGTGGGGGAACTACTGTACTGTATGCTTTTTTATTTTCATCTCTATTCTTTTCTATTTTATCTACATACACTAAAATGAGTATAGGTAACTAATATAAATAGAAAAATGTGATTAAAATGAGAAAAATGGTCAAGAATATTCTAAGGATGGCAGGAAGTCTTAGTATAGTATTGGGGTAGCTCATTCCTCAGTGGGGGTAGCACAGGCCCCCCCTGGAGGCTACAGGTAAAATGACCCTTGGGTTGGTTTCCCCCACACCCTCATCACCACCATCAGCTACTCTTTTTTTTAAACACACACACACACACACACACACACACACACACACACACACACACCATGTTTTTATTGATTTCAGAGAGAAAAACAGAAATGGTGTGTATTCTGTGGCCTCATTCGGAATATGCCTCTCATTTGCACTGTACTAGATGCTTAAATAGAGTTGAGTTTCTCAAATCTACATAGTCAATGAAATAAAAATACCCTGGGAAAGAAATTGAAAAATCAATCATGAGAGAGAATCATTGATCAGCTGCCTCCTGCACATCCCCTACTGGGGATTGAGCCTGCAACCTAGGCATATACCTTGACTGGGAATTGAACTGTAATCTCCTGGTTCCTGGAACTGTGCTCAATCACTGAGCCACACCAGCCAGGCCCATCAGCTGCTCTTCATCCATGAGGAGATTTAGAAGTATTTCACGTGTCACCAGGTCTTTATGGAAGAACGTGCTTGCACTTCTCAGAGGTTCCAGAAGAGACCCTATCAGCCCCACTGCAGGATGAATTTCCAGGCATCTCTACAAAGGACTTGCTCTACCAGAAGAGTCTCAGAAGTAAGACCATGTGTCCAAATGTCCTGCACAGATTTCAGCAAGAGATGCATATGTGTTTAGACAAATCACAGGCATTGAGCGGGGTGCACACCCTAACCTGGCAGGAAAGGGATCCTGCCCCATGAACGCATCAGCTGCACCACAGCTACACCAGCTGAGGAGATAAGAGGACACATTCATCCTTGTTGCAGCCCAGTCTCCCAGGAAACATGTTTTCTCACTCCCCGCAGGGCTAGCGCTGGCTCCCAGGGCTGTGAGTGTTCTGGAAGCAGCTCCTCCTTCTGCACCTATACCAAGTGTTCCTTGCATTGTGGGACTTCTGTTGAAAGCCTAGTGGTCACGCCATAGCTACACAATAATGATAAATTAATGATAACACTCATTCTGGCTGATGTTTATTGAGTGGTCACACTTATGATGTGTTTAATTCTCATAACCCATAATTCATATAGATCTTATTTCTAACCCGTCATAGATGAGAGGGCTGGGACTTAGCGGGTAGATGAGTGGTATAGGTCAGAGTCACCCAGGTCGTGCCTGGTGGAGGCAGCGTTGGAGTGTTGGCGTGTGTCATATTCCTAGGCTCCTCCTTCCATACCCACCTCCTGGGCCTGTCACCTTGTGTCACCACCCCAGCCTTTCTTTCCATACAGATGGCTTTCTATTAAAATAAGTCATCTGTTTAGCACATACTTCCATGCGTCTCATTTGCACTGTACTAGATACTTAAATAGAGTAGAGTGTCTCAAATCTACATAGTAAATGAAATAAAAATATCCTGGGAATATTTTTCAAGTTACTCCCCTCTAGTTGCCTTCTTAGTTCCCTTCTCCTTTCTTAGCCACATTTATTAAATATGATGTCTGCACTTGCCACGGGGCTTTCTTAAATTCCTACCTCTTCCTAGAGTGGCCCTCACAAAGAGCACTATGTTTTCTTTGCTGTTAAAGCCAAGGGTGCTTATTATTATATTGTTACTATTATCCACCCTTATCTTTGATTCTTTTAGGATTTGATGATGCTCCGCCCTTGAAAGTCTTCCTATTCTCTTTTTAATTAAAGTTTTTAAAAAATGTTTTTACTGATTTTAGAGATAGATGAAGGAAGAGGGAGGTAGAAACATCAATGAGAGGGAAACATCACTCAGTTGCATCCTGCATGCCCCAGCCTAGAACGCAGGCATGTACCAGGAGTTGAACCAGCGGCCTCTTAGTGCATAGGACAACACTCAATCCACTGAACCAATCTGCCGGGCTCTTCCTGCCCTCTGGATTCAATGATGTCATCTCTCAATAACTATGGCGGGGCGTGAGATTTACCTTATTTGCAGGCTTATGAGTTAGGCTGTGAGTTTCATATATGCTGGCAGGAGCTGTTTGTCTCTACTTTGTCAGAGACAAAATACTTTATTACTCACTTACCTCAAGCAGCTTGAGTTTCATGTTTACAATAGTTTTGTGGGTTTTTTTTTGTTCCCCCAAGTCCTGTGGGGATGATGTAGGGGTGGATCTAAGTGGGACCTATATACAGTAGGTTTGTGTCATAGCTGAGGGACCCTGTCTTAGGAAACCCCAATATTTTATTATCTTTTTTTTCCTTTGCCATATGCATGGATTTTTTCCCATTCCTTCACTCTCATCCTGTGTGTGTCTTTTGTTCTAAGGTGGGTCTCTTGTAGTCAGCATATAATTACATCACATTTTTATATCCACTCAGCTACCTATGTCTTTAAATTGGAGCACTTAAATTATTTACATTTAAGGTTATTATTGATAGATATTTGTTTATTGCCATTTTAATTCTAGAGGTCTGTGTTTCTCTCTATTTCTTCTTCTCATTATAGCAGTCCCTTTAGCATTTCTTATAATGTTGGGTTGGTGGTAATCTACTCCTTTAGCCTTTTTTTTTTGGTCTGGTATTTGACCATCTATTTTGAATGATAGCCTTGCTGGATATAGTAATCTTGGTCTCAGATCCTTGCTTTCCATAACCTTGAGTACTTTATGCCATTCCCTTCTAGCCTATAGAGTTTCTGATGAGAAATCAGGTGTGAGCCTTATGAGAACTCCTTTGTAGGTAACAGTTTGCTTTTTTCTTGCTGCCTTTAAGATTCTCTCTTTGTCTTTAATTTTGGGCATTTTATTTATGATGTGTCTGGGCATGGGCCTGTTTGGATTCTTCTTGCTTGAGGTTCTCTGTGCCTCCTGCACTTGACTTTTTCCTTTACCAGGTTAGGGAAGTTTTCTGCCATTACTTCTTTAAACACGTTCTCTATCTCTTTCTCCCTTTCTGCCTATTATGGCACATCTGCTATTCTAATATTGTTACATTTCACATTGTTCCACAGCTCCCTTAGCTGTCCTCCTGTTTTTTAATTTTTTTTCTTTTGGTTCTCTGAGTGATTTTTTCCACCCTATCTTCTAATTCACTGATTTGATTCTCAGCTTCCCCTAGTCTGATTTGTATTCCTTCCAATGTGTTCTTTATTTATGCTATGGCATTCTTTATTTCCCACTATTTTTTTAATAGTTACTATAAATGTTCCCATGCTGTTGAGCATTCTTGCCATAATTATTCTGAACTCTATATCAGATAAATTTCTTATCTCCATTTCATTTATTTGTTCTTCTGGATAATTCTCTTGTTCTTTCATTTGTGGGTTGTTTCTTTGTTTCCACATTTTGGCTGCCTGTTTGGGTTTGTGTATTAGGTAGACCTGCTACATCTCTCAATCTCTAGTGCAGGGCTGTTTCTGACCTATTAGGTTAGGCAAAGTTTCAAAGCCTCCAGAGATGCCTATGGCTGAATACTGATAGGATTCCTCTTGATCTGCCCGCAAGCAACTATCCACAGGTGTGGCAAGGTTTTTTCAGTAGGGTGGGGTAATTGTTTATGCCTAGAGGCTAATGGTTGTTCTTAGTCTTATAAGGGGCAAAGTTTTTTTCCAGTAGGGTGGGTCAGCTGTCCTCCCCACAGGTAATGACACCTGTAATAGCAATTGTCTGTGCGAGAAAGATGACCTCCTCAGCTTGAGGGAATGATTTAGCTCAGGAAACCCTGGAGTATGCCTTCTGAGCTCTAACCCCAGAGTCCTTTATCCTGGCTTCTGCTCACCCAGATCCAGTCCACTCTGCTGTCCCTCTGCTAGAGCACAAGGTGGATGGCTCCACAGGGAATTTTATGCATTTTATGCATCCTTTAAGCAGATGCCTGAATTTCCAGCCATGTCTCCCTAGCAGACAGCTACCCCAATGCTTTTCACAGCCAGACAATGTGGGTACCCTTCTCAGTTCTGGTGCTCTCTGCTGGGGCCCAGCTTAGGAATTAGACCCCAGAGTTCTCAGTGGCAACCCCCCACAGCTGAGATATATCCCTGGAACCTCAGCTGCTGTCTGTAAAGGCCCAGCTTTCGTCCCTCCTACCAGCCTCTGTGCTGTCTCCACTTGGGGTCCTCAGTTATCAGGTTCTCTCCAGCGAGTCTTCCGTTGATTATTCAGTAAGTTTTTCTGTATTTTAATTGTAATGGTTTGGACCTGGGAGCATGTCCGTGCAGCATCCACTTACTCCACTGCCATTTTTAGCCCCCTTTTATTATCTTTATTGAGACATAATGTACAAACCTTTAGTTCCAAAAGTCTACAATTCGATGGTTTTGTTGTATTTACAGAGCCATGGCACCAGCATCATATGCTTTGTCTTTTCTTCTTTTCACGTGATGAAAAAACAACCCCTTTAGAACCACCCTGGGGTTTTGGATTTCTAGAAGGTTGCATTCTCTCAAATTCATCTGCTCTGGATGCCTCCCCCCTCCTCACCCTGTGCAACTCATCTCTGAGCACCCTCACCTACTCTGACCTACTCTGACCTGGAAACCCCCCCTCTCCGCTCATTCTTCCCTGCTTTACTTTCTCAGACCTTTGCATCCATGTCTTCCCTCTGCCCATTTTCACTTTATACATTTCGGGTTTTGGTTCTAGCTCATCGTGGCCACAGTGCACAGGAGCTTGGAGAGAGTGCTGGGCAAGGCTGACATGCCTCTTGCTCTCAGAGTTTTCCTTCTGGAAGACATTAAGCAACTAATCATAGATGTAAACACATTTCATTACAAATGTGACCAGGCTATCGAGGGCCAGGGGGTGGAGAGAGGGTCTGCTGAGGAGGGAGGAGGGAGAGGGTGGAGGATTATGCATACCAGAGAAGTGCTCCAGAGAGACATGGCCTTTAGAGAATTCTGTGAGGTGAACTGGAAATAGTCCAAGAGAGATTGTGCCACTTTGGGAGATGGCAGGTGGGCAGGCCCTTCGCCACCTACTCGTCCTCTTGGCTCAGGGCTGTGGCTCTGCTCCCGGGGGCTGATGCCAGGACCCTCGGGACTCCACAGGAACTGTGAATCCAGAAATGAACCCCCAGTGAGCAGCCAGCCACGCATGCAGTGGGCCCTTGGGAGCGCTTCAGCACAGCTAATCAGAAATGATTTATGTCCACTTAGATTTCTCTTAACTTTTAATAAAGAATAATCAAAAGCAATTCTCTAGAGACTGCCAAAGAGTTATGAATATGGTCTTAAGAGAAAGTGCCAGGCTCTAGTAAGTTTCTAAAGGTCACGCCATTGAAACAGTGTGACTCAAAGTAAAAAGAATATTCATTACCAATTGTGGGAATTTTACCTAAATATTATTTAGCCAGGAGATTTCTGGAGCAATCAGAACAATGTTCAGCTACAAATGCTGGGCCTTATTTTACTTTAAAAAATTTTAAATTCTCACCTGAGGATATTTTTTTTCATTGATTTTTAGACAGAGTGGAAGGGAGGGGGAGGGGGGAGAGAGAGAGAGAGAGAGAGAGTGAGAGAGAGAGAGAGAGAGGGAGGGAGAGAGAGAGACATCTATGTGAGAGAGACACATCTCTTGGTTGCCTCCTGCACTGGCCTGATCAGGGCTGGGGATCGAGCCTGCAACTGAGGTATGTGCCCCTGACTGGAATGGAACACAGGACCCTTCAGTCCATAGGCTGACCGTCCAACCACTGAGCAAATCAGGCTGGGGTTACTTTTTTTAAAACCATGGAAGGTTTCTAGGAAGGACCCTGTATTAGAATAGTGCCTGTAAAAACAAGCATTATGTTCTGTTGCACACAGTTCCCTCTTATTCGAGACTGAGATGCTTCCCCTCTGCTGATTGTCCATCAATTACCAGCCCACATGCACTCTCAGAAATAATGACAGCCATTTTCACCGGCTCTGTCTTACCTCTTTGTGAAGGGAGTAATGTCATGACACACAAGAGCAGAGAGGATGGATGGGGAATTGCAAACCGGCAAGGCTGTTATAAGATACATTGATCGCTAATCGGGTCCCATGAACACACCAGACTCTCGTTGGCATCAGGTGCTTCTCTTGTTTTTCTCTCTAGGTGGTTCTTGAAGATGAGAGAGGTCCGACCAGGGGTAGGGGGGTGGTGTGGGAAGAAGCATGTGTGCTAGGTTAGGCATATTCAAGTGTGGGTGCTTGCAGCCCCTGCTCTTGCAAAGAGTGTGTGCTTTCAGACCAACACCATTTATTCCACTCAAAACACAACAAACTATGGGAAGGTAATTTTCAAGTAATTTTCAGAGATAGATTCAAGAGGAGAAAGTAAGAGAGAGAGCAGGGCCGCTGATTCAACTATGAAGTGTCTTTTTTTAATTGAGAACATCTGTGCCCCCTGGAGGGGTGAGTTGGAAAAAGGTTCACCTTCTGGGCAGATTCAGCCCCAATGGCACATAGCCAGGCAAGCAGACAGAGCCTTTGGGCAAAGGAAACAGATCCTCTTTGCTTGACCTCTCTGCCCCAGTTTCTGCATTTGTACAACCGGAGTATTGAGAGGACTTGGATCATGCTTTGTTATGCATCAGAATCACCAGGAGCATCTGTTAAAACCAAAATGGGGCCCCACCCCTTGAGTTCCTGATTTATTAGGTCAGGGGTGGAGCCTGAGAATCAGCATGTCCCTGGGAGCCAATGCAGGAGTCCGGGGACCACATCTTCCTAAGAGCATTGCCCTTTCCATGCCAGCCTTGTTTTCCTCCACGAAGTTTGGTATTTCAAAACTCGACTTTTTGTTTTACCCTTTATGCTGTTTTGTCGGAATCTTCACCCAGCCTGTGAATTCCTCTGGGCACAAATTATACTTTCCACATGCTACACTCTCTCATTTTCTGTTTTGTTGAATAATGAGTACATTTTCAGTGTGATTCATAATAGAATAAGGAAAGGGGAAAACAAATCTCAGACTACTGAGCCTAATAAGCAACATCTGCAAGTGGTTATCAGCCCAGGAATTCTCTTAAAAAATTTCCATTTCTAACAAGTTCCCAGGTGATGCAGATGCTGCTGGCCCAGGAACCACCCTTTGCAAGGCACGTGCCTAAGGATTTTAAAAGCATCAACCGAATTCTATCATGTAAGCCAGCTAATGCAGTGCCAAGCAGAGACTGAGCCCTTGCAAATGTTACTTGTACTAAATAAGTGCTCAGACAAATCTCTGAGTTAATACACTGACCAATCCTAGTTATGGGATGCTATGTGTGGGAGACAAGATGCCTTTTCAGAGGGTTATTTCAGGGGTGCTAGCTAGGTCCCCTACCCTGTCAGTGTTCTGTGGAGGTCAGCCCTGCCCCAGTTTTTATAGTCATAGATTTCAGAGCAGACTACCAGCCAATAAGGCAATGGCTCATTGGGTTTCAGGACACCCCTGTAAATGTCCTGTGGGGGGAGGCAGAGAGAGGGATGCTGGGTAAGAGGGGTGATACCAGTGGTTTTTCTTTTAAGTTTTAAAAAAATATATTTTATTAATTTCAGAGAGGAAGGGAGATATATATATACATATATATATATATATATATATATATATATATATATATATATATATATAGAGAGAGAGAGAGAGAGAGAGAGAGAGAGAGAGAAACATCAATGAGAGCAAATCATTGTATGCCTCACAATGGGGATTGAGCCCGCAACTGAGCATGTGCCCTGACTGGGAATCAAACCATGACCTCCTCTTTCACAGGCTGACACACACACTGAGCCACACTGGCCAGGTGTGATGTATTCTTTATGATTTAGTGCCCCTAGCCCTGGGCACTGTGCCTGTTGGATGCTCAAGGCTCACAGCTCCCACTTCCCCCAGAGAAGTGCGCTGGGTCAAATGCGAAATTTCTTTCTCTCCCCCCCCCCCCCACTTGGAAGGCCAGGGCCACTGCCTGATTCCCATGGGGTTCAAATGCTGGCTTCTTGCTTCAAAGTGGGATCTGCCCTGTGGTTCGCTCCACGCTCCAGACTCCAGTTTGGACCACGCCCTTGCTGAGCTCTTCACCCCATCTCTCGAGAGCCCTCAGTCAGTCCCCGTGCCTCAGACCCTGCTTCGGGGAGCCTGAGCTGAGACACTGGGACATTCGCTCAGTTGGCTCCTAGACTCAGAGGGGCTAGAAGATGATTCCGATTTAGGGCAACAGACCTAGGTCTGAAACACTTTGCCACAGAGGAACGGAACCCAGCCCTGCAATTTCAGAGCAAAGATATGCTTACGTCTGAGAAAAATTCCAGGAGCCAGAAGAAAATTTCCAACAAACCAGAATGCTGGCATGGGCCTAAGAAGGAATCTCCCCTTTGCATCACCCATGGCATGCTTCCTGCCGGCTTTTCCCAGGACTCGGACTTTTCTTCCTTTCTAGCATCCCTGCATTCACATTCCTGTGCATTTACATGGCACTGATGCCTTGTTTGGCAAGCTTTGCCACCACCTTGTCTTGGCTGTGGTCCTATTTCAGCTCCCAGTGTAGATCCTGCTTTCTCCTTCTTGTGTCCACACAAACCTCTATTGCCTATGGGCCTGGGGTTCTGAGTTCTTTCCTGCTTAAAACCCCTCCCCTTTGTTCTCCCCTTGCAGTTCCTCTGTCTGGGGCTGAGACAGTGGCTGGGACCTGTGCTCCTTACACAGTCACTCTACTTGCGTCCTGTCTCCAGGTTGCCACAGCATGCTGGCCTCTGGGCCTCTCACCATCACTGATCTTCTGGACTGCCTCCTGATCTCCATTTCTGGATTCCTGAGTTACTGCTCATCTGCCTTGACCGTCTGTCTGGGCTTGTCTCTCTGAACTTGCCCTTCATTTCTCCTTGC
Source organism: Antrozous pallidus (assembly GCA_027563665.1). NCBI lineage: Eukaryota > Metazoa > Chordata > Mammalia > Chiroptera > Vespertilionidae > Antrozous > Antrozous pallidus. The sequence goes on from CM050518.1 coordinate 75,296,292, forward strand.
CCACGGTCCGTCACAGCGCTGTTTCCTCTCGTGGCTCTGGGCCCTCCTGCTCGTCCCTGTCCTGCTGCTGCCTGCTCCCAATATGACAAGTGTGATTATCAAAAGGCCTGTTTTCTAGAGATTTTATAAGACAACCTGCAATGTCCTATCCTGCGATGGGAGAACGGTTCAGGAGCTAGACAGAAACATGTGAGACGCTCAGGGGGGACGCACTTAATCCACCCTGATCTGGCTGTGTATGACATCAATAAGAAAAGTAAATAGTCCTGGAGGAGACATCAAAATACAGTTTAACTACATGTAAAAAATGAATGTTTTGTACTTAACCAGCCCTTTGCTCTTTGCTTTAGTTTCTTATTGCTGATGAATTAAACTTAGTGGCTCAAAAACAACACACATGTATTAACTTACAGTTATGGAGGACAGAAGTCAGAGCTGGGTTTTACTGGGCTAAAAGGAAGGTGTTGGCTGGGCTGTGTTCCTTCCCTAGCTTCTGGAAGCTGCCTGAATCCCTTGGCTCCTGGCTCCTTCTTCCATCTGCAAGCCATCAATCCCGTCTCTTTGACCTGTTTCTGTCACCACGTTTTCTTTTCTGTCTCTGTCCCCTCTGACTGCCTCTTTCACACCCACTTTGAATGCCCTTGGAATTGTGCAGTTGGCATTGTTTGTTTCCTGTGATTCTTCCCTTAGCTTCTGAAGGGTTATTTATTTATTTATTCTGGTACATTTCCTTTGCCGCTCACCGTAGCTCATGTTTGTGAGAGCCTGTGTGTCAATATCACTCTTGTTCTCTCCTTTTTCATCCTCTGAATTTCTTAGCTTTTCAAAGCCTGGGACAGAAAAGCCTGAGGAAAAGTCGGGTGTCTCCTGAGCTGTCTGGTTGGGATATTTTTGCTTATTTGCTTTCCACCTTCCACACAGCATCCCTCCCTCCATCCCTTGTCATTGTCCTTTTTTTAATTTGGCCCTCAGCTAAGGAATTGATAGCAAAATGGGTGGGATCCTGGTCACAACCACATACCTGTTGCTCATACTCTCCCACATTTGGGAATGAGGGGCTCCAGGAGGTGAGTGATGGGGAAGTAGTGACCCTCACATTACAGCCACACAGGGGGTGTTCCAGGACAGGCTCTGAAGCCCATGCCCTGCATTCAGATCCCAGCTGGGCTGCTGCCCAGCTGTGCAAACTTGGGCCTGCAGGGTCACTTCTCTGAGCTTCGGCTTCCTCATGTACACAGTGTGCGCCCACCTCAAGGGCTTTGGTGAGGCATTAATGAGAAGGCATGTAAAATAGCACGTAGTAATGCATAGTCCCTATTAGCTTACAAAATAAAGAAAAAGGTGTCCATGCTGTTATGAGTAAGTCAGGTTAGACGACCCCCACCCATTATCCGTCACTCACATGGCCCTGCAGGGCCTTGCCCAGCAGCAGGGAAAATGGCTCTTTGGCGACTCCATCTCTTCCTAGCCCTCCTCTACATTTGGCCAACTCTTCCTCAAATCAGGGCACACCCCTGCAATTTTCCAGAATTTCCTCCACTTCCTCTGCACTATTTTGGATAGGGAGATGTGGTTGGAGCCTGGGCGTTTCTTGACTGAATCTACTTGTGCCCTAAGGCAGGTAGGTGGTTGGCAGGTTCCCTGTGCTGTTTTTTAATCGTCTTGTTGCTCAGTTTCTGGTGTGGGAGCTAGTCACTCTCTGTGTGGGAGGGGCTTGTGACTACCTCATATACTGCCATGGCTTTTCACAAATACCAGTTCTTTTATTATTTTCAAGTATAAAAACAATACATGTTTGAGGCATAAAGCCCCAAGAATGCCAAAAAGGTAAGTCACTGTCGCCTGCAATCAATCTGTCTAGTCTGGAGCAAGTCCTTGGCTTCCAGCTCACTGCCCTCCCCTGGGGTCCCACCTCAATCACCTGGTCCCACCCATTGCAAAATGGCTCTACCCTCTGTTGATTCCAGTCCTGACACCTCACCCAGGGGGGCGATGGAAGATGACATGGAGGAAAGTGGGCCATGCATGTGGTGGAACTGTTTTCTCTGTGCAGGAAATGATGAAGATTTGGGGACAGAGGAAAACTGATAAATCACAAGGCTTTTCTAAATCCAGCCAGACAATTAAAACACGCAATTGGACTTTTGGGAAAAATATTTAAATGAAGGCAGGTTGTGAGGAGAAAAAAATTCTCTGCTGGAAGTTGGAAACCCTGGGTTAGGGACTTATTTGCTCTACGTATTTATTTAACCTCGCCACTGCGCGAGGTCTAAGAGCAGCAATAACAGACACTCGAACGAGTCTGTGAGGATTAAAAAGGAGATTCAGGGTGCTTAGGTACTCAAACTGCATCTTCATGCCTATGTCCTACCAGCTTTTATAACCTGCTGCTGTAAAAGGATCTCATTCAAACTCAGAATGTCGCCCCTAAGATTCAGGAGGGTCCAGACAAAAACGCTTGTGCGGTCACCATGATTCTGTCATGGCAGTGCATGAGGTAGTCACAAGCTCCTGTGGTGAGGTTTCCTGTCCCAGTGCTGGAGGTGAGCTCTCCGGGAGCTGCCAGGATGCTGGGACGTTTGTGCTGCACACAGAGAGTGACTAGCTCCCAGAAGGTGGTGTGACAGTCGGGGGAACTGACCTGAGAGCATGATGAGCCAGTCTGGGTGTTAAGGGAGAGGGAGTATCCCCACACAGGAGATCCCAGGCAGAGGAAAGAGCATATGCCACGGAGGGGAGGTGCTGAAAAGCGCCCATCCATACTCCACCTGGGGACAGGTTGGTCCTTGGTGGGTGGGACTCAGAGTCTGTGTTGGGGGCACCAGGACACTAGTGTGGGACTGGGGGCCAGGATGTTTTGATCACGTCACGGGCTGGGTTTTTACTAATCTGTGTCTGTCATCAGAGGAACTGTGTGGATCCTGCTTAAGAGGTGAAGGAAAATGGGAGGAAGGTTAAGGGGCTAAGTGCCAACCCCCAAGTGCAAGCTGAGCAAGGAGCCAGGTGTTTAGAAGGGGCCTGTGCCCTCTCTCATCTGCCCTCTTGAATCAGTTGAGCAACAGAGTTTATTCCTGAGTCAGCCAGCCATGGGAGTGCCTCATTATGGAAAGCCATGCCTGCCCCCTCCCCACAGCCTCCCAGGGCGTGGAATGGGTGGAGCCTTCAGGCTCCAGGTCACCTGGGAGCACGTGATGATATGCTTTCTCCTCTCCCTTCCTCTGTCCTGCAGCAATGGAATGGCAGGGACACAGCCCTCATGGTCACCCGCGTGGTCAACCACAGGCGCTTCTCGGCCACGGTCAGTGTGGCGGACACTGCCCAGCGGAGCGTGAGCAAATACCGCTGCGTGATCCGCTCGGACGGTGGCTCTGGCGTGTCCAACTACGCTGAGCTGATCGTGAAAGGTGAGTGCCAGCATCCCTGCCTCTCCCCACCTGGTGGCAGGAGGGTTTCTTGGCTAACCTCTTGCAAAGGAGGGATTAAGGGGCCTTTGCACACCTGCTGCTTCTCCTCCTCTCCTTCAGGAGCGATAGACACAACTTCTAATCCCACCCCGCCTCCAAAAAAGAGAGACACTTGGAAAGCCATGCAATATTGCATTGTTATTCAGAGTTGGGTCTTACATGAAGGATCGGTATGTTAAAGACTGGGCATATATAACATAAAGACATCTCTGAATTCAACAGAAAAATCCATATCCTTGTGTTTTGGTGGCATTTTATTGAAGCATTCAGAGAATACAATCATTTCTGAGGGAATTTTATATTGAAAGCATGATATAATGACAGTATTCGGAAGGACTTTTGAAGTAAGTAATCCTCGTCCCACTGGCCTTGGTTTAATTCTTTTCAGTTTTCTTGTTCACCTTGAAGTAGCATTGGCACACCTGTATTGCATTATGCACATTGCTTCCCTTTCTGCCTTTCAAGGAGCTGGGTACCCCGCTTAATCTTGGGAGGCTATGTAATCGTTGTTACAATGCTTAATGGCTGTATACTATTTCATCCGGTGGGTCACCAAGTGTTTTCAAATCTGTTTGTATGCCTTTAGGTAATTCCAGGTATTTTTGTTTTTGCATCTTTCCTCTGTGTGTGCAACAATTAACTCCTCAACAGTGTTCCTCAGAAGAGAACATTTTTCTTCTATTGAACAGGATTATTCCCTTGGATAAATTCCCTGGGGGTAGAGTTGGTGGGCCAGAGAATATGAGCATTGTTACGGATTTTGTTTGTTTTGCAATATTGCTTCTGCAAAAAACGGTTTGACAGGTTACACTGGCAACAGCAGCATATGAATGTACTCATTTCCCAGCATTATGTTCACCGATTAAAATTTTAATATAGCATAATTTAGTGGGTGAAATAATGAAGCTGTTCTTCTCTTGTTAGCTATAGAATGGCACCCGGTGTGTTTGAAGGTAAAAACATGGTCACCCCCAACTCCCCGAGAAGGCTCCTGAGTGCGTTTTCTTGGCTGGTATGAAACCTTTGCCCCCTGTTTGCTGGCCCCATGCAGGGGCCTGGTGGCCTGACTTGGGCCAGACTTGGGTTTGCAGTCTGGGATGCTCTCTCCTGGGCTGTCCTGACTCTGTGTGTATTCATGTGGCTGACTCCCTGCTTCCTTCCTCCCCTCCCCCCCCAATTCTGGTGATTGCATTCTTACATCACCCTGTCTCTTTTTCTACATAGCAACATCACACTTCAAAATCCTGATTTTCCTTTGTTTCCTGGTAATTTCCTGTCTCATCCTTCAGAATGTAAGCTCTGTGAAAGGAGGAGTATCTGTTCATGGTTCACAGTGAGTGAGTCCCCGGAGCTTAGCGGAGAGGAGAGCCTGGCCCAAGTGCTGAGCACCAGAACCATTGCCATATGAAATCACCCATTTGCTGTGTGGACCCGCACAATCCTTCATTTCCTCAGCTCACCCTTAAAACATTTGTTGAATGATGGATGAGTGAATGGATTATTGGCCTCAGCAGGAATTCATTTCATTGCCATAATGCCGTGAACACTTAGGCTGAAAATCAACAAATTAGGCAGTCATGAACAAAATAACCAAGAGGAAAAAAACAAAAACACCTTTAAAGTCGTTTATATCGAGTGCCATTACCATAGAAAAGAAACCATCATTTTGATTGCATTAGGCTCCTATCTTCAGGGTTTTTGGTGCCAGTAGATTGATTTGTGTGACAAGTGGCCTTTGCCGGCCTTTCAGGCACTCAATGAATATGTAATTTCCTGAGCTGTCCTCTCTGGAGCTCATTATGCCTTTTGTGCGGTGGCCTCCACGCTGGAATAGAAGCCTGCGGGACGGCAGACTATGTTGCCTCATGCTCTCCACACTTTCCACATGCCGGGCACAGTGTTGTTGGTCATGAGAGGGAGGTGAATGACTGAGAGCTAGTGTAGCATTCTCACTTTCACATCAGATGGATGGAACCCAGCTGGGTAGTTTCAGGGGAGGAGGTCGGGAAGGCCAAAGGCAGAGAAATTTGGGGACAGTGTGTGAGTCCCATGGTGAATCATCATTGCCTTTATTGGGAGGGGTGGCTGGGGTTGAGGGGACAGTGATCAATTCTCGGCTGGCTGGGCAGCCTGGGCCAGTGTTCAACATGCAGAGAGCCGTGTGCTGGCCATGTTTGTGGACCAGATCTAGCAGCCACTGCTGCTCTGAACCCCTCACCTGCAGCCCCCTCTGCTCTGTTTTAAGAGAGGTGCTGGGTGGCCTCCTTCCCAGTCTGCTTCCAATAGTGATGACAGGTAGGTGCTCCCTGTAAATGAGTCTCTTTTGATTACATCTTGATGGAATCCTTTATGGGATATCACTTTTTTAGTGCTCATTCCCCCTAAATCACCCCCCTCCTCCAGTGTGTTTTCTTCCTTTTACATGCATTTGGTGGGAAGGTAGAAGCTGGACACCTGGCCCAGGTGCTGATTGCTACCCTGTTTCCTCAAAAGTAAGACATCCCCCGAAATAAGACCTACTCACTATAGTATAAGGAACCCCCCCCCCCCCCCCGAAAATAAGAGCTAACGCATCTTTGGGAGCAAAAACTAATATCAGTCACTGTCTTATTTTAGGGGAAACAGGGTATCTCTGTGGCCTTTACACAATCATTTAAGGCGGCCTCTGCAAAGTGGGGACCGGAGAGCTCTCCTCACACGCTCGTGTGCTGAGCATACAAAAGGGAGGGAGAAAGTATAAAGTGGGCCCACTGTGTGCTTGGGAACATTTGGGTCATGGAGTCCACACTCGGTTGGACGCCCTAGTGGAGAGGAGAGCCTGGCCCAAGTGCTGAGCACCAGAACCATTGCCATATGAAATCACCCATTTGCCTGTATGGACCCGCATAGTGGAGAAGGGAACAGGCAGTGGTCAGCAAACTGCAAGCCACATGTGGTTCAGGAGCCGTGGTTTGCCTCTCTGTTGACTAACGAGTTTGTTGACTACTTCCTTAGAGAAAAACACTTAAAAACATTTTAATAATGTCCTAATGTCTTTAACCTGAAGTCGAAACTTCTATGTAAGGGTAATGCTTTACGCAGTGGTTGGCAAACTCATTAGTCAACAGAGTGACAAACCACGGCTCAGGAGCAGCATGTGGCTCTCGAGCCGCAGTTTGCCGACCACTGCCTGTTCCCTTCTCCACTATCACTAAGCCAGAAATCTGAGACAAAGGAAAAGTGGCTATTTCTACCTGAGCTCTGCCTCTGACCATGTGGTCCCCACTCCACCTGGCATCATTCGTTCAGAACTCGGGGTCGGGAAGTCATTGTGCCAGAGGGTGGCAGGATCTGACGGCCACTCTGATGGCATTCACAGCAGGTTCTTGCATGGGCCAAGCCATGAGGCCCAGCCTGCGTCTCTGTCGCTTCACACACAGGCATGCTTCGGGCTGCCTTGCTCACAGCTAACGTGCAATCCTGGGACTATGAGCATCTGTGCTTCAGAAGACGCTGCCTAATTTGAGTGCAGGGGATATCAAATGCTCAGCGCGACACACAGATCGAAATGAAAGCAAATTGGAATTACTTAATTCTGAAGGGCTGTTTATTGAGTTGTGATAACGTATCTGGGTAGATATTAGATTGCTCTGTAATTGAGGTTTCGCTCAATTGACAATCCGGCCCTTTGACCTAACTGTTTCAGACCAGTGTTCACAAATGTGCTGATTCTCTTCTCATTCCTGGGTCTCCAACTCTCTCTGATGTCAAGGCATCTTAAGTTATCCCAAGGATGTCCTTCTCTTCCGTCAAAGTGATGCAGACATGGTCCTGATGAAAATTGCTTAATATAAAAAAATGTGTCATGGGTAGTGATTTTTAAATCTGGCTCCCAGCTCCATTTAACAACCTTCCATGGGCCCAGAGCCCTGTTATCAGTATGCAGATTAGTGCCCAGAAGAAATCTGATACTGCTGCTGAGTCAGATCTTCTGATTTAAGTAATGATGCCACTTCCTGCCCGGGCAGCTGGGTAGTTTCAGGTGTAGGGATTTGGATGTTACCACACTTCCAGTCTCAGTCCTGGCCTCAGATCATGTATTCACTCTGGGCCTCAATTTTCACATCTGTTCAGTGGTGGTGCATATATTTAATTGGGTCCTTATGAGAGGAAGACATTATGTGTGTAGATCTTGGCACCAAGTGGACACGCGTGCAGTTACAGCTGTCACTGTCCTTAGTCATATTTTGCTGTCATAATAAGGGGTGGTACTTAAGTAGGTTGTTCATGTTTCCTTGTCTTGCTTAAAGGAATGATGAGCTGTACTGTAGAGATTTCAATTTAGTTATCTTCAGGTCTCTCTCTCCTCTCCTCCTCTGAAATGGGATTGATATAATCAAATGCAGGATATTGGTCAAAATCAGTTTCAGAAATGCTTTATGTTGCACTGTCTTGTTTTTAATTAAAAAAACAAAATTTTTAAAAATGTAGTTTCAGTATTAAATCCCTCTTGAAATAGTCTCAGGTTTGGCCACCGGGAGCCGGCACGGGGGAATAAGTGTGGCTGCTCCATTCCGGGGGTGTGTTTCACATGTGCTCACTGCCCACTCTTGGCCTGTTTTGCTCACATAACGAGTCTAATCGCCTTAGACATTTGAGTTTCCAGCCTCTGGTTTGGAGATTTCATGGCTGGAGTAGCTGACTTGTCCCTGTTTTCATTTGTGTAATAGTTTATTGAGCCCAGCTATGTGTCAGGTAGTGTGATAAGCTCATCGTGTATTGGAAAGAATGTACAAACCTAGAATGCATGGCCATCTGGTTTGTGTCTGGCACCTGCTACACTCTCTTACTAATCCCATCAACCATGCTTTGATATCCGTGCTGTTAGTATCTTCCTGGTACAAATGAAAGAGTGGTGACTCAGAGAGGTTAGGTAACCTTCTCAACATCGCAGAGCTGGTATAGGGCAGAGCTAGGATTTAAACCCAGACCTGCTCTTGCTTATACCACATTTAGTACAGAATCCAACATGGGAGGCCCTGTAATTGGGTGTGAGCTGAGGAAAAACAGAGGGTGGAACAACTGATATAGTTGGGGAGTGTCAGAAGGCTTCTAAGAGTGGTCCCATTCACGCTGGACCGCCTGGGTCACAGTTGTGAGACATGAGTGGGTGGCCTGTTCGAGGATGGGATTGTAGGCAGGGGGTATTTGAAGAGGAGAGTTGAAGCTTTCTTCTGTGGAAGTCAGAGGGCTCTGGTGGGCCCCTCCATCTATGGTCCATGACAGTAGTGTACACACTCTCTTGAGCTGGACCTCTGCATCCATCTTTTCTCATCCCTGGTCCTGCCTGTGCTCAGTGAAAAGTCACTGTCAGGCAGGGGGCTGTGGTGAAAGGCATTGCCTGTGTTTGGAAGAGGAGTGAAGGTCAGAGGCTTACGGGATTGGGACCTCCAGAAGCCGACTTGGTAGGGACTCTAGTGCAGTGGTCAGCAAACTCATTAGTCAACAGAGCCAAATATCAACAGTACAATGAATGACATTTCGTTTGAGAGCCAAAAACCGACTTCCGCACATTGGCGACGAAGTATCAATCACACTGTATATGCGCGCCTGCACATGGTATTTTGTGGAAGAGCCACACTCAAGGGGCCAAAGAGATGCATGTGGCTCTTGAGCTGCAGTTTGCTGACCACTGCTCTAGTGAAAGAGGTTTATTTGGGAGATGGACAGATGAGACAGGGAGCAGGGCAGTCCTTGAAGAGGCATTTTCAAGCAAATGACCACGTAGGGCATCTGGAGCTCAGTCCTGGGGCAAGTTCAATGTTGTGCAGACTCCGGAGGCGTGAGGGAGGCGGGGTATTTGTACGCGCACCTCCACCGTTCACTGGGGCAGTAACTTCCTGGCACTGTTGGCTCGTTGCACAGGGCACAGAGGGGAGCTCCCGGGGCTTCAGAGGAAGCCCAAGCCATGGAGGCTCAGACATGACAGGGAAGTTGGCTATATTCGGGCCTGGGAGCAGGAATCAGGATACAGCAGCTCCTGCTCCATGGATCCTGTGGCAGCTGCAGCCTTTGAGGGGACCGGGCTGCTGGCCACCGCCTGATCAGTGGGATCAGCCGTGGGGAACATGTGTGCTTGGAGAAGAAGCAGAGCTAGCAGTCACTCTGGACAGCCCTGGAGCCCTGTAAAGGCTGCCTTCAGAACTGGACTTGGAGCATCCACCCATCCCTGTTCTCTGTCAGCTCTTAGAAGACAGAACTCTGGTTGGGGGGTAGGAGGAGAGGAGGCCTGTATCGCTCAGCAAGCTGAGAGCAGGCTTGGGGAAAAGAGCCTGGGCTGGGCGCTCTCCTCCAGGGAGCACACCCGTGTCATTCCCTTCTCCCTCTCCCTTCCCAATGGCACATCCCTCTCTCTAGGCATGTATCCCCTAACCTCTAAGTCCCTATGAGACTTGCAACCAGGGGAGCAATGGGCAGCGGCAGCTCGTCTTGGACTAATCCTCTGAACCTATCTCCAAGACCCACTTTTCTCTGACTTCTCAGTGAGCCAGAGCAGCCCTGCCTAGGCTCTCCTGTTGCTTCTTCTATGCCCTCCCTTGTTTCACTTTCTAAGTATAATTTTGCTGCAGTCCATCAATTCTCATTTGCTTATCTACACACACACACACACACACACACACACACACACACACACACACACACACAAAGAGCTGGGGCTGGAATCTGGCTTCTGCCCTGTAAACCCGCTTCCTAAGTCTACCCAGAACCCTGCCACTCCACCACCTCTATGCCCAGGGATTGACAAACCTGTCCTGTACAGGGCGTGAGAGTCCTATACAGTATTTTCAGCTTTCTGTTCCAAGTACTCAAATCTGTAGTTGTAGCACAGCAGCCATAAGATGTGTGTGTGTATGTGTGTGTGTGTGTGTGTGTGTGTGTGTGTGTCTGTGTGCCAATAAAACTTTATTTACAGAAATGAGCAGAGGGCTGGATTTGGTTCCCTGGCCTGAACAGTTTGCTAATCACTGACCAGGATCCTGTCCCATCCCTGTCCTTTTCTATTGAAGGCTACACCGGATTCTGCCCTGCTCCACTCTTACCCCTGAGGTCTGTTCTCCAAGCAGCAGCCTGAATGATAATTTGAAAACAAGTGAAATCATGGCATTTCTTTGCTTAAAACCTATCACACTCAGAATGAAGTCCAGCTTTCCTAATATGTTCTCTAGATCTGACCCCTCTCTGTTTGATTCCTGGTCCCCCCACCTCATATCTGCCCTTTTATTCTCTTCTGTAGCTATACTGGCCAATTTCTTCTTCCTCAAACCACATTGAGATAGTTCTGACCTCAGGACTTTTGTCCGTGATGTTCTCTCTGACTGAAATGTTTTTGTTTTAGGTAATAATGCAGTTCATTTGTTTTGTTCACTGTGATCGCTGCTCAGACATTAGCTTCTCAGAGAGTCTCCCCCCTGGCCACCTTTAGCTGAAACAGCTCCCATCCCTACCTCTTGTAACTCTACACCGGAGTGCTCTGCTGTGGTTTTCTTCCTCACTCTTACTACTGCTTGCCATTGCCATTTAGGTCTGTGTATTTCATGAACTCTTACAGGAAGACACTGTCGGGCCCACAACATCTGGGATGGTAGTTGGCTCATCAAAGGGACTTAAACATTTGCTAAATCCAATGGAGAGGTCTCAAATCCCTACTTCACGGAGGCAGTAGCATCTTTGACTCCTCTTCATGTCTTCCTGTCTCTAAGCTTCTCGTTGTTGCTTAAACTCCTACCTTTAAACATGTTGCATCTCCTTTATGGGAGCCTCTCTGTTGTTTCCTTCATGCATTTTTTCTTCATTTATTTTTGTCCTAGTTATGGAAGCTGGAAGCTTTGTAATTTCCCGTGTCCCTCCTCTGGCCTTATTTGTCCTGCTCTGGTTGCAGTGTTGGGGACTCAGTTGACTGCCCTCCCCATTCTCTTATCTAGTCTGCCACGTTGCCAAGCTGATGGAGGATTGAAATCCACTGGGCTTTCTTTAATGCCTGTCAGGGAAGGCTGGCCTCGGGGGGAGCCCTCCCTGTTCCCCCTGGGTCCTGCCCACTGGAGTAAACCTGTTCCCTTTCACATCTAGACGTTTAACACCTTTTCGTGTTGGAATTAGCCCACCACCTCCTCCCGCTCTATGCCTGATTTTGGCTTTCCTGGCAAATACTATTTCATGGAAACCTCAGCATCTTCATCTGCTCTGCACGCTTCATTCTCTGTAGAAAAATATTCTGATGCTCGGGATCTGGTTTTTTTTTTATCTTTCATCAGTCATGAATTTTTTTACTCATGGGTGACATAAGTTGTTTTATCACCAGGGCTGCCATTCACAGGCGCACACAGATTGCAACTCAGAGGTCTTTGGTTCAAACCCTGGTTATGCCCTGTCTTAGCTATGTGAATTGGGAGCATCATTTCATGACTCCCTCATTATAAAATGGAGGAATAGTGCAGCTCTAGACTTGGGACAGGGGCCATGGGTAGGTCCATCTTCTGTGAACAATGTGTTGATGCTGGTTTGCATCAATTTCTCAGCCCCCTGTTTGCAGCTGCCAGTCTTAGCCCCTGACTCCTGACTCCTGGATGATGTCACTGTTAGCTTTTCATGGGAAGAGACAAAGGACAGATGGGAGGAACGTGGGAAATGTAACTAAAATATGCGTGTGTGCGTTGGGGGAGGGAGAACCAGGAGATACATATGCATCTTGTATTCTATATGGGCACAAAGACCAGCTTATTTTTGAAAAAGCGTACATGTGGATAAATAAAACCTGACAAGTATTGGTTTCCTTGAATTATTTTGACTTCTTCATCAGCGGCAAGCTGATGTGTTGCATTCACACTTTTAACGCATTTGGAAATTAAATCAAACAGCAATTGCATTAAATTCTCATTCACTTGGAACATTACCCTCCTGTGTTCAAATGGAAGAATTATCTGGGGTCTGGAATGAGCTGTGGGGGCTGGAGTTAGCTAACACTGTGGGCCATTTATTGCACGCCAGACACTGCCCTGGATGCTGCACACGGATTCCGTTTCATCCTCGCGTGTTCCTTGGTCCTGGGGGGTGGATACTGAGGCCTGGTTATTCAGCCTCCTTAGGGTCTCAGTGCCCAAGGTCCTCTGATTGATATTATTTTCTGGCTCTCCTAATACTAATTTTCCATAATGTCCTATTCTGTAGCAGATACACAGATTATTGCTTCTGAGGACCTAAGTTTCAGGCTCAGTCAGACTCTGTGAAACCGTGGGTCCCAGTTACGGAAAGATGCTCTAGGTCACTGCCTCTGTCCTCCGACTGGAGCCCAGTTCACTCTGAAATGTGACAGCCTCTGCCTACCCACCCTGGTCCTTAACTGAGGGTGATCTTGTCCCAAAGGGGACGTTTGGTAATGCCCAGAAGCCTTTTGAGTGGTCACAGCTGGGAAGGAAGTACCAGCATCTTAGCTAGTGAAGGCCAAAGACGCTGCTGACCTTCCTCTGATGCACAGGGCAGGCTCCATCAAGAGGATTTTCCAGCACCAAAGGCCATTCACTGGGCTAAGTGAGGTGGAGAAACCCTGACCCAGAGCCCCTCCCATGGCAGGTGTCTGTGCCTCTGATGCTCTTGTGTTCATCTGTACGCCTGTGGGCTTCTGGCCAGATAGGGCGTGGGGTGTAGGGGGAACAAGGTAGAGCTAGATATGTGGCTATGAAGAAAGGATTCAGCTTCTCTGAGGCCCAGGCTCTGTCTGGAAAATTGGCATTTGACTCTGGTTTATGCTGACTGGTGTTTCTGGGCCTCCTGCCTTCTGTCTTCTCACTACCCACGGAGACCCACAAAAAGGAGCATGCAGTACCGGGAATGTGATTCTCCTGCTAACTCCCAGGACAATAAAGTTGCTCTGTGTCTACCAAACACATGAGCCTCCCCTTCTACTATGCGGAGTTATGATTCAGAGGCAGCTGCTTAACCAGGGACTACATTTCCCAGCCGGCCTTATTCTCAGTAGGACCATGTAATTTGTTCCTTAAAGGAAGGTGAGCAGAAGTACTGCAGGTCTTTGCAGAGCCAAAGTGGTTAAAAAGTAGGGAGTCATTCTCCACATTCTCTTCTCCCTCTTTGATTGGATGAGTGTAGACTGCTCTAGAAGGTGACAGGGTCAAAATACCAATCTTGCCTTCCTGAATCTTTGTGGAGAAAAATTGCCTGTGACGCTGGCCTGTTATTTAAACAATCATAAACTATTCTTCTGTTAAGTTACTATGCCTTGGGGTTTGTTACAGCAGCTAGCTTTATACTAATTAATACAAGTTGGATCAAGAGAAGTCATTAGCAAGCTCTCCAGGCTAGAAAACTTTCTAACCTACTTCAAAGGAGATGAGAAGATACTTTTTCCCTCTCCCAGTAAATATCTGGCTCAAAACTCCAATTTCAGTACAGCCCAAAATCTGGAAAATGATCCTTTTTTGTGAGTTATTGCTTTTTTTTCTCTTTAAGGATAAAGTATCGCTTCCTAACCATTATTAATTGATGTAGTCTACAAATTCCAGAATAACATGGCAGGGTAGACGGTGTGTGTTTATGGGAAAGGAAGGGGTTGGGATGGCCTTGGCTGTGGCCGTGAAGCCCAGGAACTATGGGGGTGTAGGACACCAGCCATATATGAGGGGACTGGGAGGGCAGAATATCTGGGGAGGGGCTGGTCTGGGGCCCTGGTCCCTGGAGGACCTGATGCATGAGGCAGATGTCCAGGTGAACTGTCCGAGTCAGCCCAGCTGGCCTGGGTCTGTCCTTATGCCCAGACTCCCCCAACACACCACTTCACCAACTGAGGATGAGGAGAGGGAGCAGAGTAAGAGCATTTTGCATTTCCAAAACAAGTACCACCCATTGTTTGGATAGGATCCTCCTGAAAAAGTCATGGCAACACATTAATGCATAAAAGCTAGAGCAATAAGCAGGAGGCAGATGCCAAAACAATGTCAGCAAGTGGGAGGTGGGCACAGTGGATTCAAATGTAAACAATGAGGTTCATTATGTTCACGTTGTGCTGTTTATTTTTTTAAAAAATATTTTTGTTTATTTCAGAGGGGAAGGAGGAGAGAGTGTGAGAGAGATAGAAACATCAGTGATGAGAGAGACTCATTGATTGGCTGCCTCCTTCACATCCCATGAGCCCGCAACCTGGGTGTGTGCCCTGACCATGAATCGAACCATGACCTCCTGGTTCATAGGTTGATGCTCAAGCAATGACTGAGCCATGCCAGTCAGGCCACATTTTGCTGTTTTTAAGCTCACCTGCAGGTCTCCTATCCAGAATGTGCTGCCTCCCTGATCCAGGGAAAGCAGAGCCAGTGCTCAGAGGCGGGGGAGAGGGCATTCAGCTTGCAGGGGAGGTAGCCTCCATTCTGCTCCTAATTAGATATGAATGACCATTTCTCTGGGTCTCAACTTCTCCATTTATCAGATGAGAGGGTTGTATTATACAAGTGTGTTTCAAACTTAATCCCCACTTAGGCAATAGAAAGCCTTCCTAAAATAATATAGAAAAACAGATGACTCAGCCCTGCAGAATCATGGGGCTCCTGAAACAGTTTGCAGGCTGTTTCCCCACCACCTGGCAGGTGCATTTCTTTGCTTCTTTAAAGGTTTGTGTGTAAGTATGTATGCATTTTCCCCTCTTAATGCATATGATCCTCCTCCTCTTTCATGCTGCCCTGAGCCCTGGTAGAAAACGAGGCTCGGATATAGAGCCTCTCTCTTTTAAATGAAGTGTCTTGCACCCACTTTTTGCTAATCAAGTAGCAGGCGGTTGTGTTAGATGTGTATCCAGAGGCAGATGTGACTCACTGTGGCCCTGTAACTGGAACTCTTCCTTTCTGCTGGAACTCAGACTGGTGGGGAGCGGGCAGTTATTGGCAGAGCAGCTCATCACACGTTCTTAGTGAGGAAAAGCCTCCTCGTGGAGCCCATCAGCAGCCACTGTGCCCTGTGACTCGCTATCTAATCTCACACGTGTGCGTGGGGAGCTGCTGGGCTCTGTGAGGCAGGCCTGTGGCTTGCTGCTTCTCAGTGAGCAGTTGTAAATGCCCCTTCTGAGGGGAGGCCAGGAGGCTGCACTTGAGAAGCAGGCGGGGCCAGGTCTGGTGCCTGCCTCTGCCTGCTTTTTGCTGTTGAATTAAACTCTGTAAGTGACCAAGTCCCAGCTTCTCCAAATGTAAAAGGGGAAAGAATGATGCTACTTGCCTTAAATTTTCTGAGTGAAATAATGTATGGAAATTACAGAGGGTAGGCCTTACTTCCTGCTAGTTTGGGAAGTTCACATATTTTTGTGATTATGTTAATTGGTTTCTGTGCCATTTATTTTTTTCCTCCTGGGTAGGCAGGAGTTCTGCATCCAGGTACAGCCCTAGGAATGGGTGCTTAAGTGGTAGACACCCTTCCAGGCCAGCCCCTTGTCTTCCCTTGTCCTGTTGTGACATTGGGGTCCATGTGTTGAGCAGGCATCTTCAGTGGAAGCCAGGGCCCCTGACTGATGCGTGGAGTCCAGCACCACCCCACGTATAACCTTGGGCTATGATGTAAATGAGCAGTAGCTGAACCAATCATAATTAATCCAAATCATGCAGGTGGGACAGGTGGGACTGCCAGGAGGCTCTGTCCATTTCTACGCCCCAGGAATCTTCTTTTCATGAGGGACACAATGACAATTATGTCAGTGGGTACTAACAGAAGAAGCCCTGTCCCCAAAGAACCATACAGGGACAGGGCTTCTGCTGTCTCCGAGTATGCATTCTAGTGGAGGACAAAAGAGGGAAATGAGTTAACAAGTGAGATCATTTTGGGGATAGTCAGATATGGTTCTTAATTCTGTAAAGAGCGGGTGCTTTGTGGTCAGGGGCTGCTGACCACATCCAAAGCAAGCCACAGTATGGCTGGTGTGAAACCTCAGCTCTGCCACTTGCCAGCTCTGTGCCTCGGGTGTGGCACTGTTGTCTCATCCATGAAGGGAGTGCAATGAAGGTTGGCTGTGAGGTGTAAGTGAGGTGGCAGCTGGCAGCTTCTGCCATCAGGGCCAACACCAACCGCCTCCAAGCCCTATTCCACATGGTGGGGGTAGTGCACTTATTGCCCCAGTGTTGCTAACAGATACCCCAATGTTGCTAAGAGGTACCAATTCCATCTACTATTGTGTTAGTGTCTCAGGGCTACCATAACAGACGAGCACAAACTGGGTGCCTTAAGATAACAAGACTTATTCTCTCACAGTTCTGGAAACCTGAGTCCAAAATTAAAGTGTCAGTAGGGCTGGTTCCTCTGGGGGCTCTGAGGGAGAATCCATCCCCTGCTCTTTTCTGGTGGTTGTGGTGATCATGGGTGATTCTTGGCTTTAGACACACTCCAGTCTCTGCCTCTATCATCACTGCCTCTATGATGCCTTCTTCTCTCTGTCTCTGTGTCTGAATATTCCTCTTCTTTCCCTCCAGTCAGTCATTAAATGGGGACCCATCTTCATCCAGTATGACCTCATTAGAGCTTGGTCACATCTTCAAAGACCCTGTTTCCAAATAAGCTCAGGTTCCCAGGTACCTAGGTTTTAGGACTTGAACATAGAGTTTTGGGGGAGCACAGTGGAACTTACAGCACCTCTATATGTTTTATAGATATGAAATCTCCCTCTAATTCCTCCTGAATTATTCATGTGTGTCTTGCTTTTGCAGAATTCAGACTCCTTTTTTTATGATGAATCAGAGTTGTGTTTCTTCCCGGATGTGAGCAGTGGCTATAGCTGGGAGGTTGGAGCTGGTTCTTTATCTCCCTCCTTCATCTATCAGGGTTTGTCCCCTCTTCTTCTCTTCCACATCCTTTCTGTATTCTTACCATCGGGTCCAAGCCTGACCCACTGGCCCCATTGCCCACTGAAAGAGGTCCTATACATTGGATCCTATGCCTCTCCAGTCACAGCTCACATGTTCTCCTTTCTGGGGTTCCCTTCTTGGATCACATCACAGATTAGCCCCCCCTGCTGGCTAGTGACATCGGCACTCACATGACCTACCAACATGCCTGGTTCCTGGCCTCCTGGCTCCACTTTGCCCAGCATGTCATCTAAGGTGACCTCTCTAAACTGCATGCCTTTTGCCAAATGTGTCAAGTTCATCAGACTGTGGGCTCCGTGAGGACAGGCATGGAGTCTGTGCTTGCCTATCCCATGTCCCTAGTGCTTTGTGCATTGTAGGCACAGAGTGGACATTAGTTGTATAACTGCCCAAATTATGTGACCTCACTCACCCTCTATTACTTACAGCCTCTTTGGGAGGATGGGAAAAGTTCTTTTAAATCTCTTTTCTTCCCGAACTCTACAGTGCACCCAGGCTGGAAATTAGCTTGGATAGTTAGTTAGCTTCTGTGTTTTTGCACATGCTGTTCCCTTTTGGTGGAATATCCTTCCTTACTTTTTCAACTCTTTATAGCTCCACCCTAACATCTCCCTCCAGGGAAACCTTCCCTTGCTGACCTTCCCCAGCACTGAAAGTTATTTTAGTTGCCCCCAAATCTCTAGCCACCTAGCAGGAACTCCTGCTAGACTGTTTATAGGAGGAATTCTGTTAGTGGCTACTAACAAGAATTTAAGCAGTTTTTAAATATGTACAACATAATGAACATGTCCCAAATAACCAATAATTATTATGATTTCTATTTTGGGGGTGAGGAATAAGAGACTTGGAGAGGTTCAGTGACCTGGCTAAGGATCCACAGCTAGAGTGGAATTGATGGGATGTGTGGCCCCTAGTTCTCTTGGGGGAAGCACATACTCAGAAACACAGGAGAGCAAATGCTAGGGTGTGGCACACCCAAGCAGATACACAGGGAACCCTAGGGGAGGCCTGGCTCCTGGCCATGCCCTTGAGGACACCAGGAACTGCAACCACTGTCCTTATCGCAATTCTCAGGAGACTTTTGTTCTCATTGCTCTTTTCAAGTGTGGTTCTTTTAGTTCAGTGTGTGGGGGACAAAGTGTTTGTCGCAACTGCTAATGACAGGGCTACTGAAAAAGACTGTCTATTTTTGGAATTAAGCTTCAACCTAAAAGAAATAAAAATAAACATTGAGAGTTTTTGTTTTAAGAAAAATATGTAGAAAAAATAAATTCTATCTCAGCCTGTTTCTTTTCTAGCTAAGGTAGAATGAGAATGTAATCTAGAACTGGAGGTCAGTGGCCTGGGCTTAAGCCCTGGTCTTGCCATGAGCTCACTTTCCCATGGGGTGTCACCTTCTCCAATTTCTGCTGGTCCCAAGGTCAACTGTGGGGTCAAAGCCAGGCTGGCTTCAGCCTCTTCCCTCTCCTCTCGGCACTGCTGGCCCTGTCACCGTGCTTCGAGGCAGTCTGGGCTGGCACCAGGGGTTGTGCTCTCCACAGGCCACTCTGAAGTGCAGGCCAGATTCTGCCTCAACCTAACTTGAACATTAGTGAATCATCAGCAAAATGTCAATGCTACAATATGCAACAATAGTAATGATATGAAAGTTGATCATACCTAACATGTTCTGTGAGATTACTATGTGCCAAGCCCTTGCTAAGCACCTCTGAAACAATGAATTCTGAAAATGTTTATCTTTCCTGATCTTACCCTATGGATGAAATGCACTTCATGATAAACTTTGACAGAAACCATTGACTTGGAGCTTGGCTACTTCCTTTGATTAGTAGAAGGTGGGCAGAATGAACAGTGTGCCAATTAGAAAAAGAGGTATCATGTATTTCTGCCTCTTTATTTGCTCATTGCCATCTGTCATAAGAACCTGCTTCAAGCAGCAACTGCTTCTTCAGCCTCATTCCTGGAATGAGGGGCATAAGGAGCAGATTTAAAGCCAACTTGCAGCCAAGCCACACTGACCCACAGTGGGCCTGTGGCTAGAGGAAGAAATGTGTCTGTATACATCTTTAAGATTCAGGGATGTTTGTTACTGCAGCAAAAGCTGACTCATGCAGCACATTGAAAGGATGATCTTAGATAACACTCAGTAAATCCTCTGATGTAAGTAGAGTATTAGCTCATTTTACATATAGGTTTGGACTAGGTCCTTTTCTTCTAGGATCCTACCAAGTTTTGATCTATAATCACAAGCCTTGGGATCTAGCAGCCTCTGCTGTCTATTTACGTTGTTGTCAGTAAGCCTTGAAGAACAGGGTCACAGTATTTGGCCATGGATATGAGGAATCTACTGAGAGACATTTTGAGGTCAAGAAGGAAGTCCATTTTTTGGATTCCTACTGATGTTTAGAAGGGTTGAGACCAGTCCTCTGCCCTTCAGAGAGGACTGGCTTCTGGAAGGTTGCCCTGCATAATAGGAATCAGTGGTGTTCCACAGGACTCACTATCCAGAAGTCCCTGAAGATCCCAGTTCCAGAGTCCTCTGGCTGAGCTGGAGGGATGGCCTTCCAGAGATGTAGGACCTGCTAGACCATATGTGGAGCCAAGATTCTCCTGGGCCCTGGTGGCCATATGCAGGGCAGCTAAGGGCTGGTCTGGACAGCAAAGGAGTCATAAATAGATGTCAGACACAATGTTCTCGAGGCTTTACATCTGAGTGGGAGACCAGGCTCCAGGGTGTGTGGTTCCTGGATGGGACTCCTGAGCTGCTTCTGGAACTGCCTGAAGGACTCCCCATGCCAAACCTGCTGTCACTAGGGCCTCTGCCCTCATTGCCCCAGCTGAAGCCTGGATCCTCACTCCCAGCACATCTCTGGGAGTGTTTCTCCCAGACCTGGGCCTTGGTGTGTTCAGATCCCAGAGAACCAATATGCAAAGGATGGAATTCCATTTCCTATGAAGTGAAGTCGTGTGTGCTGATAAGCCCAAGCAGTCCTCCAGTGGCTATAAGGGCACTAGATGGAGTGACTGCAGGAGCCTTATGTTGAGTGCAAGAAGTAACTGAAGTGAGAGTTCAGAATACCTCCTGGTAGGTGGGTAGCCCTGGCTCCGTTGAGGTGCTAATGAACTCTGCAGCCACTACAGCTCGACCTTCATCTTCCCAGCGAAGACCCGGGGCTGTTGTGGAACAGGGCACCAGTGAGAGTGGGTGCTGAGGTGATTAATGCTGAATAGCTTCGGGGGCTCATTCTGCCTTCTCTCCCTAAGTATGTTTCTTTTTCCTTTCATCTCCATAAGGCAAAACAAAGAGCCAGGCATGCCCTGGGAATTTCTCCCTCTATTGTCTTCTGGTCTATTTGCTAGTATAAAATGTGCCAGTCTTTCTGAAGAGAGTGAACCCTCCTCCTTTAAAAACAATAAGCCCGAAGATTTGCCTTGTTCCCTGTCCCTTGTCACCCTCCTGGCTTCCCAAGGTTGGGTCACCCTGTCAGAATGCGAATGTTATCTGAAGGGCAGGCAGTTAGACCTTGCATCTGGGGAGCGAATTGTTTGAAAGCAGATGTGTACCACCCCATTGAATGGGAAACTTGACTTCTGCACAGGTTGCATCATCGTGTTATCCTGCCGAGAAGCCTTCTTAGGAGGTCAGCTTTTCTATTTACACACCCAAGCTTGCTACCTTTTCTCCTGTGCAAACAGTGTGTGGAGGTGTGTGTTCACAGAAGCCACAAGCGGTAGGAAGAGGATATGGGGATCTTTTACTGCTTAGCAAAATATGAACGGCTGCATTCCTCTTCTACCTTGGATTTTTAAAAATCGCTTTGCAGCATTTTTTTTTTTTGGTGTGTGTGTGTGTGTGTGTGTGTGTGTGTGTGTGTGTGTGTGTGTGTTTCTCAAAGATATGTTTCACTGGCACAGGTTTCAGTTCTGGCCCCTGAAACAAATATCTCCGCCATGAGCCCTAGAGCATCGGACTTACTGGGAAAGGAAACCTGAGTTCTGATTTCAGCTCTGCCACTGACAGTAACGTCAAGAAACTTGCCAGCTCCCTGAACATTTACCCGCATGATCTTTCATTCTTCAGTGCCTCCGCCGTCCTCTTTGTCCTTTTACCTTTTTCTCACACTGTCATCTTTCAAAGCTCAGTTTAGATGTCACCTTCTCTATGAAGACTGTTTCAGCCTCCCAGATAGATATGAGCATTTCCTTTTCTTAGCTCTTTTGAACGATCTCTATTTAAAATATTTGTTGGTTTGGTCATTTATATATTCAGATACTTTCTGGGTGGCTACTATTCACCCAGGCACTATTGTAGGGCCAGGGATTCTGGAGTTGATCAAACTGGCAATGCATCTATTGCAGATCAGCGTGGTCCAGTACAACTTTCTGTGAAAATGAGCATCCATGCCTGTGCTGTCTGCTGTCTGTGACTCCATACCCGTGTGTTGCTGTGAAGCATTAAAAATGAGGCTATTGTGACTTGGGTATTGAATTTCAAGTTCTTTCATATTTAATCATAAATAGCCACATCTGGCCAGTGGCTGCCATATTGGACAGCACCATTTACAGGTAGGGATGGACTTTGAAAGAGTTAATAAACCCATATATTATTACAAATTGAGATTAGAGGCATGTTGGGATCAAATAGAGTATAGTGGTGGAAAATTCGTGGGGAGATCTATTTTGATAAGAGAACAAGAAAGGCTTCTTAGAGAAAGTGACATTTTGATCTAAGACTTGGAAGGTGAGAAGATGTCACCATTTAGAGAGGGAAGACTTTTCTTGGGAAAGGCAACAGGTGAGTTGGAAACACTAGAAGCAGGAATGTTGGAGGAATTGAAGGTGGTCAGTGTGGCTGGAATCGATTGGATGAGTTGTGGCAGTGCAGGCTGGAGAGAGAGTCAGGGGTCAGATCATGCAGGGTGTTAGAGGTGATGGGGCTTGTTGGAAGTGCAAGAAAGGGCAGGGCACTGAGCCCACGTCTCCTGTGTTAGCTCAGTACCTGTACTGCACCATGCTGCCAGAGTAATGTGGGCTCCCAGCCTCCATGTGCACTGGCTGCCTGGTGGTAAGCCTCATCTGCATTCTGTTTCCATCCCTGTCTGCAGCCTGAGTTATTTAGGCCTGTCTAATTTATGTGGCTGCTGTACACTGGTAGTGCATGTCGAGCTTAGGGGCCTGTCCATGTTTGTCTCTGTGAAAGAGAAATACTACCGTCTCCACCGGAGCCATCTTTTCTGATCATGCCTGCTTGGTAGTTAAGATTCTGGGAGCATTTAGCACAAGGAGGAATTGCTGTAATGACAAGTGGATCCTTCTGTAACCTCTACTTAATTGGATGAAGTGACAGCCTCAGCGAAGACTCAAATAAAATTTGGTGCAATTAGACTCTGCTGAATGTCTGGTGCCAAAACCACTGTGGAAATCTTGCTCACGGAACCATGGAGGAATCTGGTTGGACAGGAGGAGCCTGTGCTGGGGACCAGGTAAAGGGGTTTACTTCACCTGCTCATCCTCCCATCCTCCCCCAAATTCTGCCAAACTTCTCTCTAGAGGCTTCATTGAAGGAGGGGGTGGGAAGCACTGAGGCAGAGGGAGTGTCTTAGATTGACTTCCTCGGAAATCAAATCTGAAACAGAGTATATGCAGGGGCTTTATTTGGGAAAGTTCTGCTGCACTTATAGGGGTGTGAAGAAGGCAGAACTGGGCAGAGGGAAAGCTACAACTGAAGGCTCATGGATTAGGCTAGTGGTTGGCAAACTCCTTAGTCTCGAGCCACAGTTTGTCATAGGCCTTAGGCAATGGGAGAACCCTGGAGCTTAGATTGCCCTTCAGAGTTGTCCCAAATTGAGGCTAGAGGACCAGGCCTTTGTATTTGCACTTCAACCAGTCATTGGCCATATCCCTTTCCCCCCAGCAAACGACCTTGGGTAAGGGGATTCCTAGGAGGGATGAAGCTGTGAGCAAACATCAGTTGACATTTCCAGCCTCTGGAAAGGGTGCACCTGCCTCCTTGTCAGCAGATTACTATGGTGTCCACTACAAGGTCAGCCAGAACTGACAGCCATGGGTCCCTGGAAATTTCTGATCTTCTCAGATGTTGACTCTAAGCAACTTCCACCTGTTGAACTCCCCTGCGCTTCTCTTCCAGTTCTCTTTATATTGTCCTCCACCTGCCCTGGATGAAATGGAAAAGTCCCCTCTGACTACCTGGAATCCAGTTCTCCTCTTTCCTCTCTTCTACTTGCTCCTAACACCCTCACTGGTCTGCAGGGCTCCCACCTTCGGGTTTTCTGCTCTTGTTCTCCATGGCTGGTCAATTATGTCTGAAGGCAGCTTCTCAGCACCCTTCTCACTCCCACCATGGTTCTTCCCTTTGGTGGTCTAAGTCCCAGCAGAGAGTCTGGAAGCCTAACTTCTGTCATCATCAGAGCACCCTGAAGGCGGGATCTAGGTCACATGGACCAGAGTGAGGATCCCTCCACTTTTCAGATGAGCAATACTGGGGAAGCCAGGTTTTCTCTTTATTGACACTGGGGACACAGACATGGATTTATATGTTTTGTGTCATATTTTTATCATTTTCAACCTTTCACATCTCTAAAATTGGAATACATCTACTTACACGGTAGAGCTGCTGTGAGGACTAAGGTATTCATGACAGGACCATACCATTGAACCGGGCATAGGGTAGCTTGTCTTTCTCGTCGCCATGTTCAGCTCAGCCTGCGGGCCAAATCTGAGTCAAGTTAGAACCCAGATGCTTGAATGAAGTGCTTGATGCAGCAGAAAGTCTTGAGAAGAGAGAAGGTGGCCATGGTGAAACAGGGTGTCCACAATTTGGTGATCGGGCCTCCAGCCACATCCAAGTCCATTCCCCAAGAAATATGAGTGAATTGAGGGCTACACCTGAATGCAACTTTCCATCTCACAGCCAAGGGCCAAACAGCATGCATTCCTGGTTCACTTCCCTCCTCTGCCTGTATGTCCTCCCACCCAGCTCTCTCCTCATGCAGCCCCAGGCTTCAGGGCTGCGTAGGAGAAGGGGCTGTGAGGCTCCTGTCTCCCCAGTCCCATAGCACTGGCTCGGTGTAGGCGTCTTTCTGCCGTGCAGGCAGTGGCAGCAGATGTGGAGTCCCACATTCCAGTCCAGCTCCTCTTCCATTGTTGGACACACAGCAGGACTCCACAGGCAAATGGGAAAGAAAAGGCTTGATCACTGTTTATTTTCCTTAATTTTCATTATGCCTCTTTTATTTTTACCCTTGATTACAAGCAACAGAAAAGTTCTTCTGCGTTCCCCCACCTTGCAGCTGTTAGTTTGAAAAGCAGCTGCTAGACCCACCCTCCCCTCCCCCGCTCCCCCCAACACACACACACACCAAGGCTCAGAAAGGAGAGAAATTAGCTAAAAGGGAAACAAGAGAAGCCTTTTTAGTTCATGGTGCGAACCTCATTTTGCCAAACCTGCAGTCTTTTGCTTGGCTCTGGAGCTGCCTTTGAATGCAAACACACAGCTTCTGGGGACAAAGTGTTTTTTTTGTGTTGTCATTATTGTTTTCCTTCATTGTTTTGTATTTGGAAGACAAATTGGGGTCCTCAGAGCCTCTCTGTGGACAGCTCTGTGGACCCACTAATAGAGAGGAGCCATCTATTGGTCAAATGGTTAAGATTTCAGTTGTTTTTACATCCTTTATTCTTTTATTTATGTACCTGTGAATTGCTTGCATTTTGCCAGTTAAATTAGACAATTTCCCTGACCTCAAAGGTACTAACAGACTGCAGGTAAAGGATGATTGCAATGAAGGCTGAACAACATCACATTTAGAAAATGGCCATTGTTTGTTTTTATTTTAAATACATTAATTTTTTTACAGAGAGGAAGGGAGAGGAATAGAAAGTTAGAAACATCCGATCATCTGCCTCCTGCACACCCTCTACTGGGGATGTGCCCGCAACCAAGGTACATGCCCCTGACCAGAATCGAACCTGGGACCTTTCAGGCCGCAGGCCGACATTCTAGCCACTGAGCCAAACCAATTTCGACTATGGTCATTGTTAATATGTGGGTGTGCTGTTCCTATCTCTTAGCCCAGGTCTCCATTTTAGCAAATACTATCTGTGATATTGAGTAAGTTACTCTTTCTGTGTCTGCTTCCTAATCAATTATAACATGGGGATAGGTAGAATTCACCTCAGAAGCTTATGAGGATTAAATGAGAGAATGTATGTGTCATGCTTGGTGGAATATCTGGTGTGGGGTCAACTGTTAGTATCTGTTGGCTGCTGTCCCTGCTTTTGTTGAGTAGGGAAGCTCAGGCTGTAGCTCCCGAGACAAGTTCAAAATTTGGCCTTATCACTACATCATTTAACCCATCGCAAGTCACTTAGCTTCTCCTTCCTACAAGTAATGCAGTGCTACTCAGAGTGGGGTCCTAGACCAGCAGTTTCAGCATTACTGGAAGCTTATTAGAAATGTAAATTCTCAAGCCATGCCCCAGGCCTATAGAATCAGAACCTGGAGTAGGGTGGATGAGTCTGTGTTTTAAAAATCCTTCCAAGGATTATGACGTGTGCTAAAATCTGAGAAGCACTGGATAAGGTGTTAAAAGTTGTCCAGCACATGACCTCCCTAAATATTGATGATTGGTAAAGGTATTTGTAGCCATTATTACAATGAGAGCAAAAAATAACAGGTGGTGAGAAAGGGGGCAGCATGCTTCACTGGGAGGGTTAATTCCAGCCAGCTCTAGAAGGATGACTAGGGAATTTTTAGAAGAAAGGTCACTTCTGGATGGAAGCACAGTGTGGGCAAAGGCTCGGAAGTGTTTGGAGGATGGTGCAAAGTTTGGTACTGCTCAGGCAAAAAAAATTCAAAGACAGGGGTTGCTACCAACACAGCGTTAGAGACTCAGCCTGATGAAGCCAGATCACAAAGTCTGGTTTGACCAGGTCAAGGACTTTTTAAAAATATATGATTTTATGGATTTCAGAGAGAGGAGCGGATGAAAGAGGGAGAACACCAATGGTGAGACACAATCATTGATTGGTTGACTCTTGCATACAACCCTGCTGGATATCTATCCCATAACCTGGCATATGCCCTGACCGGAACTCAAACTGTGACCTGCTGGTTCATAGGTTGACACTCAATAACTGAGCAAAACAGACCTGCCCAGGTCAAGGACTTTGAGCTTGATAGTGCCAAGATCCTGGGACAGAGGTTCCAAGACATAATTTTTTATAAAATGAGTCCTTCAGGGTGTTAGCAAGAACACCTAGTGGATCAGGACAAACCATGGTCCCTTGAGTCTTCAGAAGAAACTTTTAACTGGAGCATGTACTGGTAGACCAGTTGTCCATTTTTGCTTATTCTTACATTTAGTTTCTTGTAAATATTCACTGAATACAGGCGGTGGCTCTTGCCATTCAAGGATGCACACATAAGATAAGATAAGTGACATCATTACCCAACCATGGTCCATAACCTCCTGAGGAACATGTCACATGTGCTTATTAGACACTGTGATAAGGAAATAAAGGCAAACTTCATTGAAGACCTGGCATACGATAGGTGCCATTGTTAACATGATTCCTGATAGTTATTATTCCCCGGCAACGTTCTTAGGTGTCCCAAGTGTAGTTTCACTTACTCCTCAGGGACCCATTTCATAGCTGAAGACACCTCACTCAGAGGTGCTACATTGTATCAGGACACAAAAAGGAACAGATATCAAAGGGGACATGATTTGGGGAAGATGCTTTTTGTGTGTGTGCTGGGACAATCAGGTTGCAGGACAATGCTGAAAGGATGATCAGAAACAGGCACAAGGCTGTTTGAGGTTCCAGACCAAGGAGGGCTCACCTGTCCTGTCAGCAGCAGAACAGTCTTTAAAATATGTTAAAAAGGTGGGTGACATGATCAGAGCCGCTTCAGAAAGATGCTTTGACATATCAGAGTGTTTTCTGGCAAAAAGTGAGGTTTTAGGAGGTAACATTTTATGAGGGGCGCTGACATTAATTCATAGCATTTCTGCTTCTTTGCTTAATTCTCCTAAGACTTGTGTCTGTGTCAGAATCTTAGCAGGATGAGTGAGGCACTGAAGCTCTTCTATTATCCTTCCTTCCTTGGAAAAATCCCATTAGTAACAGCTCATCAGTCCCCAAAGCGTAGTGATGGCAGCCACTGAGGGACTGAGCGTGGGCTGCACTTGTGTGTCCTGAGTATAGAAGGAAGAAGGGGACCAAGAGGAGAGGTGGGATGGGGGTGTCCTACCTGTGTTGGTTCTTGACCAGCTCATGTAGTCTCCTCAATATTTGGAACAGGCATTGCTCTTATTTTACAGAGAGCAAAGTGAAGCTCAGTAAGGTAAAGTGGTTGAATCAGGGTCACAAAGTTGCCCATTGGCTGGACCAGCCCCCTTTGCCAAAGGGCCTTGGAATCCTGGTCTTTTGTGTGGCTCTGCATAGGTGAAGACACCTCACCTTGTTGCTGGTAAGACCTCAGCAAGTAAGAGTCGGTCTTTGTGATGGGCAAGCTTTCAGCCGCTTGGAGGCCTTAGGATCCTGTGGTAGGCAGAATAATAGCCACACCTCAAGATGCCTATGACAAAATCCCTAGAACACGTGCATCTATTACCTGACATGGCTAATGTGACTTTGCAGATATGATTAAGTATTTTGAGATGGGGAGATTATACTGAATTATCTGGGTCTCATGTAACCTAAGTATCCTTATAGGAGGGAGGCAGGGGGGTCAGTCAGAGGAGATTTGACAAGTAGATATTGGAAAATGGTGTGCTAGTGGTTTGAAGATGGAGGATGGGGCTGCAAGCCACAGAATACAGGTGGCCTCTAGAATCTGAAAAAAGCAAGTGGACAAATTCTCCCTTGGAGCCTCCAGAAGAATTGCAGATGGGAACATCACTGCTCTGATGACAGTCCCTGGACCCCACAGAGCCTGCAGGACCCATGGGCCTTCTCCTGTCATATCCCAATCTGAACCAATTGACTGTCCCTCCAGCCTTATTTGTCAGTGTCCTCACAGCATTGCTGTCCATTCAGCCAGAGGTCTGACTGCTCCCTCTGGCCACCTATGCCTGGTCAATCACCTGATCACACCAGCACACTTTCTGCACTGCCATCCACCACACTGCTGAGGCCTGAGTTATGTCAACATCCTCCTGTCATCCAAATCACCCATGTTAACCTCTAGTCCTTCCTCTCACGTGTCCATCTCAATTCCAGCTTCTTCATGTCCCCTGCGTCCCTGTCTTTCTGAGGCTTCCTGCTGCCTTCAAAATAAATGTCAAATTCCTCATTCAGACTTCAAACATCCAATTATCAACTCATTTCCAAGCATCCCATTGCTGTCCAGGCCTGGATAACTTTTGTTCTTGAAGTTGCCCTAAAGATGCAGGCTTTCTGCCTCCTTTTATGCTGCTCATGCCTGGTTCATATCTCTGTGGAGGAGTGCTTCCCATTTGGAGGTAACACTTAGTTCTGTCCCCACCATCCATTTAATACTCTCATTTGACACTTGTCATATTTTGTCAATTGTGCATTTGCTGGGATGTCCTCTCACACAGATAGACTGTGAGCCAAGAGCAGCTTGGATAGTGTCTGCCATCACGGAAGCCTCTCAAGCTTGCTAAGTTCATTAGGGTTCGCCAGCCCCAGCCCTAATAAGAAAGAATTGTTAAGTGTGTTAGTTAGAAACAGTGATTCTCACAGTGGAGTCCAGACCAGCGGTATCAGCATCACATGGAAACATGACCAGAAACTCCAGTTCTTAACCCCCACCCCAGACCTATCGAATTGGAATATTTGAAGATGGGCTTAGAAGTCTAGAGGGCTAACAAGCCCTCCAGGAGGTTCTGGTGCATACTCACATTGGAGATTTACTTGACTTAGGATATGACTGATATAACAAATCCCAAAATAGTGTCTTATGATGAAAGCAAGAGAGAGCTTTACACTTGAACTTTTGACATATCTAAAAATGGACGCTCTTCTCCAAGTGGTGACTTGGGGATGCAGGCTCTTTCTGTCTTTTGTTACCCTGCTCTTCAGCATCAGATGTTTGAAGAGAAACATTTGCATTCTGTGGTTGTTGTTTTATGTTTGCTTGTTTCGATGGGCTCAGGCTGCAGTGCACATGTCTGCACTCACTTTCCATTGGCTAGAACTCAGCTTCATGGTCACACCTAACTGAAGAATGGCCAGGAGTGTCAGCTGCCCTGTGCCAAGGAAGAAAGGGACCCAGGCTTGTGAACTGTGAGAGGGTCTCTGCCAAGTGAGATGGTCCTCATTTATTTACCAAGGGAAAACTGAGCCCTGACTAGTGCCAGGTCCAGGGCTTATCCATGGCGGTGTGGCCCTGGAGGCCCTTCAGTCACTGGGTGAAGTCACTGTAGACAGCATGGTCGGGAGAGGCCCCTGTGAAGCATGAGGATGAGCCAGGCAGGTGAGTAGAAGCCCATTACCTATTTGAACTCATTTGTAATTTGGGGGTCACTTGTAGTGGGGTCAGTGTGAGGAAGATTCTCCTCCTTATTATTGGTTCTCTGGTAAAAGACACCATGTTGTGGTATTTTAAACACTGAATGAGAAGGACTTAAGGATGAGGGAAGCAGTACTCAGGGAGGTTAATAGTTTTGTCCTGGTTGGACAGCTAGTTAGCTGCATAAGGGGAGTCGACTTGAAGGCTTATGGCCTTAAAGGGCTTTGTTTTCATCTATGCCTTGCTATCCATATCAGAGTGCATCCTTCTGGAGGCTTCTCCCTCAGGTCAGCCTGAGGACCTCAGAACTCAGAGCTGGAAGGAAGCCCTGAAGCCATTTGGTCCAAGCCTCCAACTAAAGCTTTGGGCATGCTACTTCAGATTCTACTTCTACCTTCCATTTCTGCTTTACAGCAGGAAGCATGGGCATGGTTGCCTCTGCGGCATCCAGATGTTAGCCCCCCTCGGGACTCTCTTCTTGCCCAGGGAAATAACTCCCAGATCTCTCTGGGTGCTGGGCATTTTGTACCTACCTCCCAGCTCCAAGGCCCCTTCTCCCTGAAGTGCTCAGAGTGTGTGGAGACTGAAGCAGCATGAGCCCCAGTCTGTATAAGGGCTCCCCCTCAAGATGTGGTTTGTTCAGGGGTCAGTTGTGTGGAATCCATGGAGGGCCCTTAGACACCAGACAAATCCCCCACAGACGCTCTTCCATTAACACACACATTTGAGATCCAAGTTCTGAATCAATCCCGATCCGGGTCGCGCTGGGAAGAACACTTCATTTTGGTTTAAATTAGATTAAAGGGATTTTTTTTTTAAGTTGGGCTGGATTTTGTGAAGCTGCCCTTTCTCATGGAAAACAGTTTTCTCCTAAATAGAGAAAATTCCAAATAAATGAAATCTTTCCTTGATTATTTTTGTGGGGATTTTTTTAAACACCAGAGTTTTAAATATTTCTGCCATCTGTTCCCTATTATTTCTGAAACTTTGTGTTGAGTATCTGGGGGGTGGGAGAGATTCAAACGGCCATCAGAGTTGTTTTAAGTAATTAAAACTGATAAAATGTGTAAGTTTGTACCTAATCTCCGGATGATTTGATTGGAGTCAACCAGATGTAAAAATGCCTGCAACAAATTATCCTGTGTCTATATGACATGCGATTTTGACAAAATATCTTGAAAACAGCTGCTAAGTATGCGGTCTGGGGATTTGACAGTGCAGAAGGACAATTCTGTGTACTCAGAAAAGCTTGGAGAAAATTCGGTATAACTTTGGCCATAAAAATGAACTGTGGTTATTCAGGAAAGACCTATATTTTGATAATGAGGCAAGATCTACAGATAAGTTCTCCCTCTCCAGGAGGAGTAGGCTATGGGCACATATGTTCTGGTAACATTTGTGTATTAGTCAACCTTTTCTTTCTCTTGATTTTTTTTTCTTTTGAGAAAGCTCTTATTTTAAGACCTAATGCATTGAACTCTCTATAATTCTCATAACAATGTGACACCCACCTCACCATATCGAATAATGATTACTTGCATATTTATATGCAAATTATTCTGTGCATATATGGCATGCTATCTATCTATCTATCTATCTGTAAAAGGCTAATATGCTAAGTGTCCCTCCAACTATCTGACCGGTTGCTATGACATGCACTGACCACCAGGGGGTAGATGCTCAATGCAGGAGCTGCCATAATGCACACTGTCCATTTTCAAAGAAAATGCGCTGCACACCTGATGCCGACAAACCAGCACTAGGCTTCCCTCAAGTGGGGCACAGGCCCTGCACCACCCTGGAGCGACAACCCTCCAAATTGCAGCCAACACTGCTGAGACCCCATGGCACAAAATGTGGCCCACAACCCAGCCCAACTTGGAAATGGTCACTGTGGGTGCCAGGTAATGACCTCACATAGCAATGCCTGACTGCCTCTCCTTAGTGACTAGCCTCCTTGGAGTTTCTTCAGGATCACGGATTGCTTTATAGCTAGGTGCATACATTTTATACTTGAACCAAATGTCTGTGAAGTGTTTTCTTGTGCCTCATCTCATTTGACCCTCACAGAAGTCCTGGAGTTGGTAGATAGAGGACTCAGTAGAATCCTATTTTCTTTTCATTAGCTGGAAAATGGAGATTTAGAAAGTTTAGAAACTTAATCTGGATGAAAGGAAGTAAGGAATGGTAGACTTTGAAAATGACTTCAGGCTTTCTCACTCTGCAGAATATAGACAAACACTGTGGCAGTTAAATATTTTACCCTTTGTTTTCCTTGCATGATCTACAGTCATAATCTGCTTCATGTTGATATTTACTGCTGTGTTGTTAACAATTACCCAAAAGAGAAGTTGGGGTGCTTCACTGGGCTGGAAGAAGTTTAGCAACATCAGAAAGCAGGTCTAATTAAGCAAGTTTATTCTATGTTTATAAAAGGCTAAGTTGACTCGCACATGCACGGTACATATAAATCTCTCGCTGGTGCCAGTAATGTGTTTCGATCTATTGTTGTCAATCATGAATTTGGTTGACACTTCTATTATAGAGAAAGGGAAAACAGTGATATTAAAATAATTCTTCTAATTAATTTCCTTTCAATGTGCATGAATCCATGAAGCAGGCCACTTGTATATTTATATGCAAGTAATTATTGTGCAGTAAGATGATAATGATATTATATATCTTTCATCATTTACAATCATATGACCTTGGATTAATCACCTAACTTTTCAAGCCTCAGTATCCAGATATGTAAAAACGGGAATAATGAGTTTTGCCTTCCAGTCCTGCTAATAGATAAATACATACATCATGCCTGTAAAGAGTTCAGTACATAGGAACAGTTCAATACACACTGAGTGGCCAGATTATTATGATCTCTGAATGCATAATAATCTGGCCACTCAGTGTGTGTGTGTGTGTGTGGGTGGGTGTGCACGCGCGCGCGCGCTTTAGAGGCCTGGTGCATGGGTGGGGGGTGGGGTCCAGCTTGCTTGTCCAGGGGGAGTCCGGCCTGCCTGCTAGTCGAACTCCTGGTCGAGAGGACAATTTGCATATTAGCCTTTTATTATATAGGATATACACTGAGTGGCCAGATTATTATGCGCTCAGAAATCATAAAATTCTGGCCACTCAGTGTATGTCAACTCCTCTTCCCTTCCTTATTCGACATCCTAGTGTAATCTCCTCAAAGAGTAAGAACTATTTTTTATTCTCATAAATCACATAGTAGGTATTTAGTGTATGTTTATCCAATATGAATAAATAAATGAATGAATGGTAGGTGAAACTTGTTATTTTCTGCAGTATCTCATACCTGCACCAATAGTTTCAAAGATGGGGGTCCTGCCCAAGGCATTTAGGTTCACTATGGGAGCCGTGGTTGGAATGACCTCTTTCATTGCAGTATTTATCACTTAATTATTCATCAGATGCCTGTGTTTCCACATCTGATCAAGTCCTACAGGCAGAGCATCTGGTACACTCACTTGTGGTGCTAAGGCCTCTTCTTTCTGCTTCCTCTCTCATGTATCCAGCGACTTGCTTATGCTGGCTCTTTCTGCTGGGCCTGCAGAGTTGTCCCCATCACCTCCATCCTGAAAACTAACACCTTGCTTGATGTGAACATGCAAGGATCATGGTGATATCAGGTAATGGCCTCTTACTTTTGGTAAACACTTATATGTAATCTCATTTATTTCTCATAGTACCCTTTAATGCAGGTACTGTAATATTCTTCCTTTAGAATTGAAGACACTGAGGCACAGGGTGGAGGAATAAATTGCCCAAGGACCACAGCTACAGAGCTAATTCCTCGCCTTCCAGCCATGCTTTTCAGAGAACTCACTTCATTGGTTGCACTTCTTTGCATCCCTTTAGTTCTGGCCTTCCAGGACTGATGTTTCTTAGCTTCCTTCCTGTTTGTACAGCTGAGCCTTTTCTGTCCTGTTCATGAGTTCCTGTCTCTGTGCTTTCCACTTAAATGTAGTGTTCCACAAGGGCTGCTCATATACCCCTCATGCTCTGTGTTCTCTCTATGAATGATTTCCTTCAGTCTCATTATTTTAATTATGACCAAGGATGATGATGACTCCCATACCCATATCTCTTGCTTGGACAGTTCTACTGAATTCCCAATTAACTAGCTGCCAGAGATAGTACTGTGGTTTGCCACAGGCACCTTAAGTTCAAGACGTTCTTCCTGAATTTTTGATTTCCGTTAATGGTCCCACCATTCATTTCATCACTAATAGCAGAAAGATTATGTTGGATTCTTACCTTTTTCTCATTTCTTCCTCCACCTCATCCACATACGTCATCAATCAAAATGGTCCTTTCATGTATCACCTGAATATTACTTGACTATCTATTTCCTACCATCATTATTAGCATTGTATCAACTCTCACCAGTTCTCAGCTGGACCTTTGCAGTGCCTTTTTAGGGGCAAGAGAGGTAAAACTTTTATTTTGGAGCATGACATAAATGCAGAAAGGCACACAATAATGGAATATACTAACATTAAGAGTATACTGATACAGATATAGAATCTATCAGCACCACAGAAAACCTTCTGTATCCTCTCCTAGTCCTTAATTCTCCATCTTAAAAGCATTCTAACCACTTGGGGAAGTTTTTCCTGGTTTTGGATTTATATAGATAGATTTATAAAGTATGTATTTTTTGTCTTATTTCTTCCATTTGAAATTATATTTGTGAGTCTCATCCATGTGTGTAAAGCAAGAGTTCATTTTTCATTCTGGAATAGCATTTTTTATGTGTATCTATTCTATTCAAAATGCATCTATTCTGGTGCTGACAGACATCTGTGCTGTTTCCTGTTTTAGGTGTAATGAACCATGCTACTATGAATATTCGATATGTGTTTTTGGTAGTATTGGGCTCAATTTCTCTTGGAGACACAAGTAGGAGTGGAATTTTTTTTTGTGTGTGTGTGGTGGTAGTAGGGGGGAGTTTAAATGTCAGACAGTATTATAATGTGACAAATTAGTGTAATCAGTCTTTTAACATTAGCCATTCTTTCAGGTATATGGTGATAGTTCATTGTGGGGTTTTTTTGGATATTTTTTATTGAATATATTGGGGTGACACTAGTTAACAAAATTATACAGGCTTTAGAGGTACAATTCTACTCATCTTCTGTACACTATATCGTGATGAGAACCTTTGCACAAAGGTGAGGGCCAGTGGATCATCTTTACATACATATAGTTTGTCATTTACATAACTTCTTTTAGAATTTGCTTATTCAGGTATTTTGCCTTTTAAAAAATTGAGTTGTATCGTATTGATATATAAAAGTACTTTTATATCTCCTGGATATGAGTCATTGACTCTATCTATCTATCTATCTAGATATATAGATATATAGGTATATCTATATATCATCCTATCTAGTAAAAGAGTAATATGCAAATTATGCATTACTCCACTGCACCCACAAGCCATGCCCACCAGCCAATCTGGAGTGAGTATGCATATTAACAGAGCTATGCATATTAACAGAGCTATGCATATTAACAGAGCTGCAGCAAGCAGGAGGCTTGGGTTTCTCTGGAAATGGAGGAAACCATGCTTCCCTGCCGCCCTGGCTGGCCCAGGCCTACACTCAAGGCTACAAAGTTTCAATTAAAGAAGATAAATAAATCCCCACAAAATGGCGGCAACCACAGAGCTGGAGTGAGCAGGAGGCATGAGTTATCCACGGTGATGGAGGAAGCCAAGCTCCTGTAGTCCTGGCCTGCCTTGGCCTCTGCTACAAAGTTTCAATTATAGAAGATAAGTAAATCCCAACAAAAATGGCTATGGTCACAGAGTGAGCAGGAGGCTTGGCTTTGTAGCCTTTCAAGGCTACAAAGTTTCAATTATAGGAGATAAATAAACCCCAGATACCAGGACCTCCTCTTGGGTTGCCAGGGGTGTGGCTGACTTGCAAACCACCACAGGCCCCTCGCCTAGGCCCCAAGGGAACCCCCACCCTGATCCAATCACCCTTAAGGGCAAACCAGCTGGCCCCCACCTGTGCACCAGGCCTTTATCCTATATAATAAAAGAGTAATATGCAAATTGACCATCACTCTAACACACAAGATGGCTTCCCCCATGTGGTCAAAGATGGCCATGACAAGATGGCCAGCAGGGGGAGGGCAGTTGGGAGAGACCAGGCCTGCAAGGGAAGGAAGTTGTGGGAAATCAGGCCAGCAGAAGAGAGCAGTTGGGAGGGACCAGGTCTGCAAGGGAGGGCAGTTATGGGTGTAATCACGCCAGTGGGGGAAGGGAGTTGGGAGGTTACCAGGTCATTAGGGGAGGGCAGTTAAGGGTGACCATGCCTGCAGGGGAGAGTGGTTAAGGGCAGTCAGGCTGGCAGAGGAGCAGTTAGGCATCAATCAGGCTGGCAGGCAGAAGTGGTTAGGGGCAATCAGGAAGACAAGCAGTCAAGCAGTTGGGAGCCATCAGTCCTGGATTGTGAGAGGGATGTCCAACTGCTTGTTTAGTCCCAATCCAGGAAGTTGGACATCCCTTGAGGGGTCCTAGATTGGAGAGGGTGTAGGCTTGGCTGAGGTACCACCTCCGCCCCTCTCCGTGCATGAATTTCATGCCCCGGGCCTCTAATATATAATAAAAGCCTAATATGCAAATTCACCAAATGGCAGAACAACCGGTTGCTATGATGCACACTGACCACCAGGGGGCAAACACTTAACGCAGGAGCTGCCCCCTGCCCACAGGCTCCAGGCCAGCTAAGGAAGATACCAGCAGGGTCCCCCTGGTCACTCCTCTGGTCGCCCCACAGAGGAAGGCAACTGGCAGTGGTTGGGGGAGAGGGGTTGGCAAGCAAGTGGTGCCAGGTCAGCGAAGGTGGGTGCCAGTGGGGTTCCCACAATCACTCTGCAGGTCACCCCACAGATCAGCCCTGATCACCGATCAGATCTAGGGACCCTAACCATGCATGTATTTCATGCACTGGTCCTCTAGAGAGGGATGTCCTCTGGAGTGTGTGTGTGTGTGTGTTTGTGTGTGTGTATCTCCTATATAATACAAGAGTGGTATGCAAATTGACCCTAATAGCAGAACAACCTGGAATGACCAGTCGCTATAATGCGCACTGACCACCAGGGGGCAGATGCTCAATGCAGGACCTGCACCCTGGTGGTCAGTGGGCTTCCACAGAGGGAGCTGGCTCATGGCTGGCCAGTGCACTGGCAGTGGTGGTAGCCTCTCTTGCCTCTGCAGCAGTGCTAAGGATGTCCAACTAATGGCTTAGACTAGCTCCCCACATGGAGTGGGCCTAAGCCATTAGTCAGACATCCCGCGAGGGCTCCCAGGCCGCCAGAGGGATGGCTGACTGCCAGCTTAGGCCCAGTCTCCTGGGGAGTGGGCCTAAGCTGTCAGTCAGAAATCCTCCCAGGGGTCCCAGACTGCAAGAGGGCTCAGGCTGAGCTGAGGGATCCCTCCCTCCTGAGTGCACGGATTTTCGTGCACCAGGCCTTTAGTATATATATATAATGTTCTATGGCTTTTCTTTTCTTATAATTGGTAGTGTGTTGATGAATAGAAATGGTTTTAATTTTAATGCAGTCTAATTATCAATCTTTTCATTTGTTTAATTTTTTGCCATATTTAAGAAATACTTGTGTTCCACATCAAAAAGTTACTCTCCTATGTTAACTTTTAGAAACGTTATTATTCTGCTTTTAATGTGTATGTTTATGTGAATCATCTAGAATTGATGTTTATGTAAGATATATAGAGACCAGAGTTCATAATATCCATATGGATGTCAACTGACCTAGTACCATTATTAAAAAGGTAACTTACCCCCAATTTATTGCTGTTAAATATTTGTAATTTATTAGGTGTCAGTAAATGTCTGCGTCCATTTCTGGATTCTCTGTTCTTTTCTGTTGATCTATTTATTCATTGTTATTTAGATATATCATTGTACTGATTAACATGTAGCTTTATCATAAGTCTTGAAATTATTCCTTCAACTTTGCTTTTTATAAACACACACACACACACACACACACACACACACAAAAACAGCAATTATTTACTTCCTCACATGTCTGTGGGTGAGCCAGAGGTCAGTTGATCCAGGCTCGGTTGGTCAGAATAGCTCTATTCGATCAGTGGGTAGAATAGCTTAGATTTCTGCTCTGTTTTTATTCTGGGACCAAGAATGGAAAGAGCTGTTATTCAACTAGAAGACTGTTATGACAATGACAGAAGAGCAAAAAGGAAAGCCTTGGTGCACAAGCATTTAAAAAGGATGTTAATTTTAGAGCAGTGTTAGGTTCACATCAAAATGGAATAGGAAAAATCAGAGTTCCCATGTACCCCTGCTCTCACACACATGCTCTTGTTTATCAAGGTTGGTTTAACTCTACTAGGTTCTTTGCATTTCCATAATGATTTTTAGCCTCAGTACATAAATTATAAAACAAAAAGGCTTTGGGGATTTTGACCAAATTTTACACTGGGTCTCTAGAGTAATTTTGGGAGAATTTGCCACTTAATAAATTGAATTGTCCAATCCATGAATGAGGAATGTCTCTTGATTCATTAAGGTTTTTAGGAAAATTTCTGAACAATGTTAAAATGATTTCTCTATTTTTGGTTCTTATTTTTGTGGTATTGCTACATTATTCCTTTAAATATGTTTTATGTTTATTTTCTCAGCTCTGTCTCATATACGTTGAGTGCCCAGATTATTATGACCTCTGAACGCATAATAATCTGTCCACTCAGTGTATTTGTATCTCAAATGGGTACCAAAAGTATTCTAAACTTTTGCTGGAGATCAACTACCTATTTGCCCTGAGCTTTCTATCAGCCAGAAAACTGATCAGGCACACGATTTATAATATCTTTGTTATCAAATAAATGAGGTACTCAAGAGAAGTACACTGAATGGCCAGATTATTATTCGTTCAGAGATCATAATAATCTGGCCACTCATTGTATATATACCAGAGGCCTGGTGAACAAAATTCATGCACTAGTCGGGGAGGGGGCCCTCAGCCCTGCCTGCTGCTCTGGGGCCTCTCGCTCCTTACTGCCTGCCTGCTCTCTTCTCCTTAGTGCTTGTCTTGCTGCTCCTTAGTGCTGCTGCAGAGGTGGGAGAAGCTCCCATCACTGCTGCTGCACTTGCCAGCTGTGAACCCAGCTTCTGGCTGAGCAGTGCTCCTCCTGTGGGAGTGCACTGACCACCAGGGGGAAGCTCCTGCATTGAGCATCTTCCTGTTGTTGGTCAGTGCACATCATAGCGACTAGTCATTATGGTCATTCTGCCATAATGGTTGCTGGGCTTTTATTATATAGACTAAAGTCCGGTGCATGAAATTCATGCACGAAGTAGGAGGGTTCCCTCAGCACTGCCTACACCCTCTCCAATTGGGGACCCCTTGGGAGATGTCCAACCACCAGAAGTCGGACATCCCTCTCACAATCTGGCACTCCTGGCTCCTAACTGCTCACCTGCCTGCCTGATTTCTCCTAACTGCCCTTTCCTGCCAGCCTGATCATCCCTAACTGCCCTTCCCTGCTGGCCTGGTTGCCCCCAACTGTCCTTCCCTGTTGGCCTGATCTCACCCCTAGTGGCCCTCCTCTGCCAGCCTGATCTTGCCCCCAACTGCCTTCCCCTCCTGGCCTGATCTTACCCCTAATGGCCCTCCCCTGCTGGCCTGATCTTGCCCCCAACTGCCCTCCCCCGCAGGCCTGATCTCACCCCCAACATCCCTCCTCTGCTGGCTAATTTGGTTCTGATTGGTCGGTTTCTATGCCTGTGTCAGAAGCTCCACCTACTAGGCAGCCATTGGCTCCTGACAGCACCTAGATTTGGTTTTGATTGGTCGGTTTCTATGCCGGTTAGCATCTAAAGCTCCACCTCCTAGGCAGTCATTGGCTCCCCAAAGCACCCAGATTTGGTTCTGATTGGTTGGTTTTTATGCCAGTCATCATCCAAAGCTCCACCTCCTAGGCAGACATTGGCTCCCCACATTTGGTTCTGATTGGTAGTTGTCTATACCATTCAGCATCTAAAGTTCTGCCTCCTAGGCAGAAGTTGTTTCTTCACAGCACCCATATTTGGTTCTGATTGGTCAGTTCCTATGCCAGTCAGCATCTCTGGGTCTATCTATGGGCCTGAGCAGAGGGGTGGGGCTTAATAGCAGCCCCTGGAGGCTTGGAGAGAAAGAAAAGCTTAGCTGTTGGCAAAGCTCATAAAGAAAGAGGGAGAGAAAGAGAGAAG
This sequence comes from Antrozous pallidus, assembly GCA_027563665.1. Taxonomy (NCBI): domain Eukaryota; kingdom Metazoa; phylum Chordata; class Mammalia; order Chiroptera; family Vespertilionidae; genus Antrozous; species Antrozous pallidus. The sequence continues at coordinate 75,336,409 of CM050518.1, forward strand.
CAAGTACTGATCAACAGCTGTCACTGAGGCTATGGATCAGACCTTGCCTCTCTCTCTAGGTCTCAGCCCCCTGGGCAGTCATTGCTGGGTTGCCAGGCTTCAGTTGGGCAGTCAGTGCTAGGTTGCCCTGGCCATATAGCACTGATTGAAGGACTTCGGTCATGATCAGTCATTACAACCCTGACCTTTTATATATTAGACTAGAAGCCCAGTGCATGAAATTTGTGCACAAGGGTGTGTCCCTCAGCCCAGCCTGCACCCTTTTCAATCTGGGATCCCTCAAGGGATGTCCAACTGCCCATTTAGTCGAACATCCCTCTCACAATCCAGGAATGATGGCTCCCAACTGCTCACCTGCCTGCCTTCCTGATTGCCCCTATCCACTTCTGCCTGCCAGTCTGATCACCCCTAACCACTCCCCTGCCAGCCATATTGCCCCTAGCTGCCCTCTCCTGCAAGCCTGGTCACCCCTAACTGCCCTACCCTGAAGGCCTGGTCACCTCTAACTGCTCTGCCTTGCAGGCCTGGTTCCCACCAACTGCCCTTTCCTGCAGGTCTGGTCACCCCCAACTTCCCTCCTCTGCCAGCCTGGTCACCCCTAACTGCCTTCCTTTGCTGGCTTGATCATCCCCAACTGTCCTCCCTTGCAGGCCTGGACTCTCCCAACTGCCCTCCCCTGCTGACCATCTTATGGTGGCCATCTTGTGTCCACATGGGGGCAGGATCTTTGACCACATGGGGGCAGCCATCTTGTGTGTTGGAGTGATGATCAATCTGCATATTACTCTTTTATTAGATAAGATAGAGGCCTGCTGCACAGGTGAGGGACAGCTGGTTTGCCCTGAAGGGTATCCTATATCAGGGTGGGGGTTCCCTTGGGGTGTGGGACGGCCTGGGTGAGGGGCCTGTGGTGGTTTTCAGGCTGGCCATGCCAACCCAGGGACCCAAGTGGAAGCCCTGGTATCTGGAATTTATTTATCTTCTACAATTGAAATTTTGTAGCCTAGAGTGGAGCCAAGCCTTCTGCTTCCTCCATGGTGGCAGCCATTTCTGTTGGGGTTTATTTATCTTCTATAATTGAAACTTGGTAACCTTAAGTAGAGGCCTGAGCTGGCCAGAGTGTGTGGAAAGTTTGGCTTCCTCCATTACTGGGGGCAACCCTAGCCTCCTGGTCTCTCCAGCTTTATGGCTGCTGCCCATTTTAATTGAAACTTTGTAGCCTTAAGCGGAGGCCTGAGCCAGCCAGGGTGTGTGGAAAGCTTGATTTCCTCTATTGCTGGGGAAACCCAAGTCTCCCTCCTGTTCTCTCCATGGCCACAGCCATCTTGGTTGGGGTTAATTTGCATAACTGCTTCTGATTGGCCAATGGGCGTGGCTAATGGGCATGGCCTGTGGGTATAAGAGAGTGATGGTTAATTTGCATATTACTCTTATATTAGATAGGACTTGACTACTTGATATTTTCTCACAGGTTACTGAGTCTCTTTACTTTTTAATAATTTCTCCCTGTGTAATTAAGATTTCTGTTTATCTGTTTTCATGTTCAATGATGCTTTCTTTTACACTCTCTGAACCATTGCTAAGCCCAGAGTAAACTTTTCATTGCAGATGTGGTACTTTACATTCTTTAAACATTACTTCCCATTCCTCTGCTGTGATTTATTTGTTCTCTCACCCTGTCCAAATTTTCTTTAAAACCTCCACTACATTTATATTAGTTATTTTAAAGTTCTCATCTTCAGATTTTAATATCTGAATCATCTTGGATTCTGTTCTTTTGAGAGAGAGAGAGAGAGAGAGAGAGAGAGAGAGAGAGAGAGAGAGAGAGAGAATGTGCGTGTGTGTGCATGTGTGTGTGTGTTCCTCCTTCTTCACAAAAGAACTGTTATTAATAAAATTGATCATGTCAATTTGCTTTAAATTGTATTGAATTGTATCCTGGCCGTCAGTTAAATCACTGGCCCACCCTTCTGGAACTATCAAGATTGTTTATTTTTTGTAAGTATAGATCTGCTTCAATTTTCTCAGTCATCTTGGTGTGTGGTCCTTACTTTGAGATGTAATGCTCAATTTTGTGATTGGTTCTTTCTGGGGTCACAACTGAATCTCCACAGCAGCTGGACTAGGATCCACTGTTTTCCCGTCGTGTGCAACCCCTGGCATTTCTCTTTAGCTCTCAGTCCTGTGTCAGCTACTCTCTTTTAGACCTTACAGAGTTTTTCTTTGCTTATATGCAGGCCATTGATCTTCCAAAGACTGGAAGTAGGTTTCCAGGTGTTCTCTGGCACCCTGCCTTACAAATTGCAGCCACCTCAGCGGCCCTATAGCTCGGCTTCTGCCTCCCCAATTCAGCAAGATGGCTGTGCTCTGTGGACTTCCCCTTCCTCTCCTGGGGCTAGAAGGCACCCTCATGACACTCTTTTTTTTTTTTTTTAAATATATTTTATTGATTTTCTACAGAGCGGAAGGGAGAGGGATAGAAAGCCAGAAACATCGATGAGAGAGAGACATCGATCAGCTGCCTCCTGCACGCCCCCTACTGGGGATGTGCCCGCAGCCAAGGCACATGCCCTTGCCGGAATCGAACCCAGGACCCCGCAGTCCGCAGTCCGACGCTCTATCCACTGAGCCAAACCGGTCTCGGCCCTCATGACACTCTTTGATACATCTGGGATGTTGTCAGATGACAATACAGATGGGGTGTGGAGCAGGACAAATATTCAGTGTACAGTGGGCCCTTGAACAACACAGGGGTTGGGGGTGCCAATGCTCATGAAGTCAAAAATCTGCTTACAACTTTTGACTCCCTCAAAACTGAATGACTAATAGCATACTTTTGACTGGAAGCCTTACCAATAACACAATTAATTAACATGTATTTTACATATTATGTGTATTATGCTTTGGATCTGCTACCTAAAATGTGTTGATATTATCTGTCAACACATGTTAAAGGTAACAGATCCTCTAGGATGTGGTCTTGTGTTTGCTCTATCCATGTGATTCTTCAAACTGCTGGGACGAAGGTGACCTGAGGCCATCATCTACTTTTTCTGCGGCCCTTGTTGAACCAGTGGAGAAACTGAGGCCCTGAGAAGGCAAGGAGCTTGTCCAACAGCCTTATGGGGAATTATAACTCTGTCTATACCTAGTATTGCTTACTCCTTTCAATGGTTCCTGTCTCTTATACTTAAATACATTTCCTCAAAATGAAAAGAAAATGTTAAAGGAGTCTTAAGAGTTGCCTTTAGGTGTATGGTGAAATTTCTCAGGAGCAGAGGGTGGCAGATGGCACAATGTATATTGGGAAGAAAGAAGTTTTTTTAAGGAGAAGCATTGGGTGCTGGGCTCCCGGAAGAAGGTATGTGAGATCCTTCAGAACCCTCCCAATGTGTAACAAGCATTTTCCCGATTCTCATTCAACCCTTGGCTGGCAGCAGTTAAAAAATTGTACTATCATTCCTTATTGATTTTTGGAGGTGCTATATTTAAGTGGTTCAAAAATCAAAAGACAGCAAAGAATATACAGCTGACCCTGAACAGCAGAGGTTTGAACTACACGGATCCACTTATATGTAGATTTGTTTTTCCCCAATAAATGCTGTAAATGTATTTTCTCTTATGATTTTCTTCAAAACATTTATTTTCTCTAACCTACTTTGTCGTAAGAATATGGTATACATGGTTGGGCAAAATTAAGTTTGTAGTTGTTCATATGGTAAAGAACACAATAATTAATAAATAATAATGTAAGAATAAACTGTTTAGTTTACTCACAACTGCAAACCTGCATAATACACATAATATGTAAAATATGTGTTAATTAATTATGTTATTGGTAAGGCTTCCAGTCAAAAGTAGGCTATTAGTCATTCAGTTTTGGGGGAGTCAAAAGTTTAAGCAGATTTTTGACTGCATGAGCCTTGGCACCCTCAACCCCTGTGTTGTTCAAGGGCCCACCGTACACCGAACATTTGTCCTTCTGCTCCTCACCCCAGCCACACGGTCCCCTGCCCTGGAGATGATCAGTGTTGTCTGTGTTACTGTTTTCTTGTCTATCTTTCCGCTGGTGTTTATGTGTGTATTAATCACATCTCGTTCCACTGTCTTCTTTTTCTTGCATGAATTGTAGCAGATTACACGAGCTTTTATGTCTTACTTTTCCTTGCACGCAGTGCTCCTTGCACATCTTTCTGGATTTAGACTGAATGAGCTTCCTCTTCCTTTTCTAATGGCTTCGAGGGTTCCCCTGTATGGATGAGCCAGCATTCACTTGACTGGTTCCTATGGATGAGCATTTGATTTGCTTCTAGTCTTTTGCTATCAAACAATACTGCAATGAATAACCTTGTGCAAAAGTCCCTTTGTTGTGCTAGCATGTCTTCAGTATCACTTCCTAGGCCTGGGGTTGCTGAACATTTTTAACGTTGATAGATATTGCCAACTCATTCCACATAGAGGCTACACGAATTTACATGCCTACCAGCAATGTGTGAGAGTTGGCATCCATTTTGATTGTTGCATTTTCAAGCTGGAAATTGTTTTATAGATCATCTTTTTCCCTTTCCCTCATGCTACGGATAGAGAATCTGAGGCTGGGAGATGTGACCAAGATCATGTGATTGTGAGTTGCAATGCCCTCGCTGCTCAGCCTGAGGGTCGGCAGAATCTCCGGACGCCCACATGTGTGTGACCCCTGGCAAAGCATGTCCTTGCAAGGGACATGCTCACCTCATTAGAGAAGCACACAGAACCTGCCTCCGTATCCAAAGCTCTTTGTAAGGGTCTGTTTTCTGGGCTGCATTATGATGTTTGCTTCTCTTAAAATAAGAGTTAGGGTAGCCACTGGCAAGCCAGCTGCAGCCTAAGAAAAACTCAGCCGACATCCAGGCTGGGCAGAGCTCATAATTAGACCCTGGGAGACGTGCAGAAAGGGGTCACATTGGCACCTGGGTTCAGAAGCCTCTTCAGGGGACAAAAGAAATGTCATTTCAGATTCTTTACCTAGTGACATCCCTATCTTAGTCAAAATCCCCCTGTACGTGGCATCCACAATGCTTCTGACTCTCTCATCCAGGTAGAGAGGGCACACAGTCTCCTCACAGTGAAGGGGGACTCCTGCCGACACCCCTGCCTCCCCTTAAACACTGTCCGATTGCTCAAGCACCACGGACAGGGAGCATCTTCCTGTGGATACGAGTCGTGGTTCTGGAGGGAGGCCACCTGAGCTTGGGTCTCAGTCCTGCCATTAGGACTCAGTAGTTATGTGAATGTGAGCCAACCAGTTAACCCCTCAGCCTCAACATCCCCGCTTGTAAAATAGGGAGGGAAATATTAAGCCTACTCGCTCGGATGCACCAGGTGATGCTGAATGACAAAAAAAGCACGGGTTACGTTTTGTTCACATGACTTGGTCATGAGTTTGGATAGGGCTTTACTCCATACTTGGTCTTTCTGAGACCCAGGATGGTGGAGCAGCCACCGTCTGAAATTTTGCAGGTGACTGTGACAAAGAGAAAAAGGGGATATAGGGAACCCGAGAACTGCCTCTGAACATTTCTGTCTAGGAAACTGAAGTGACTTTTCACTCAGCTTTTAGTAATGAAAACAAGCCCAACATCCCTCTGAGTTTACGTGGCTCACCTGGCTGTCTCATACATGGGGCAGCTGTCTCCACACCTCCTCCTGGTGGTCTCAATGGGTATTGCTGCCTGTTCTCTGCTGTGGATGGAATTTGGTGTCCCCTCTCTGGGCCCCGACCTTTGACAGTGCAGTTCTTATTAATGCCATTCCTGACAATATCCCTGTGGAGGAGGTGTGGGTAGTTACAACCCGTTTTTCAGGTTATAAAACTAAAACTCTCAGAGATGAAATGTCTTCTCAAGGCACACAGCAAATAAAGAGGAAAGCAGGGAAGTATTACTTATTGAGCAATTTTATCCCTGATTTATTCATTCTGATAGGAAATTGAGGCCACAGGACATTAAGCAGCTGGTTCATGGACACTTAGAAGGGCAGTGATGGAGAGATTTTGAAGTCAAACAGAGAGAAAGAGTGAGTGTGGGAAGTGTGGAGTACCCAGCCACCTCTGCACGTACCTCAGTGCGCTTGTGTACACAGAGGGAAGGTCTCGTGTCTTCCCCGGATCATGGAGGTGAATGGCCACAGGGAGGGCTTGTGTGGAAGTTTCAGAGAAAAGTCATTTGTGCTGTGATGATATATTACTCTAAGAAACTCCCTCTCTCTGACGGAATTTTAGGAAACCTTGGCTCTGTGTGGCCCTGTTTTTCAAGTAGCTTGAAATCTTGGGAGACTGCGCTCATTCCAAGACTGGTCTGTTCAGTGTGGGCTGAAGGCACACAAAAAAATCTTATTTTATAATGTTTTAAAATTCTTAAAATGATACCAGAGACTAAAGGACAACTTTCAACCTCCAGTCTTAAATCTGAAGTCTCTTTGCTTCTTTAAATTCATCCACATATGCATGTGTTTGGCAAAGATGCCATTGGGAGAAAGTACCATTTTTATTTCACATATTTTTTTAAGTTCATGTTACATTGCATATATTTTGTGTGTTCTTTAATGGCCTCTGACATATTTATGTTTAACAATTTTAGACATGAATAAGCCTACCTTTACTTATATATTTAATTGATTTCAGAGAGGAAGGGAGAGGGAAAGAAAGGTAGAACATCAATGATGAGGAGAATCTTGGATCAGCTACCTCCTGTACACCCCCAGTTGTGGATTGGGCTGCACCCCAGGACATGCACTGACTACTCAACCACAGAGCCACACCAGCCAGGCCTGTATTGGTTTTCTATTTTTGCATAAAATTTCCCAAAACTTGGTGGCTTAAGGTGATGCATGACTATCTTAGGCTTCTGCAGGTCCGAATCCTGGGCATGGTGTGGCTAGGGTGTCCATTCAGGGGAACCTGAGGCTGACATCAAGGTGCTAGCCAACTGGGTTCTATTCTCTGGGCACCAGGGAAACATCTACTTCCACGTTCATTCTTGTAGTTGATTAAAGTCTGTTCCTTGTGATTATAGGTCTGAAGTCCCCATCTTTGCCAGCTGTCAGTTGGGGCCACTCTCAGGTTAGGGTTGGGGTTAACTTCAGTGATGGGAGGCTTCACACACACTCCCATGCTGTCTTTGCCACTTCAGAGGGGCCTTGGGCATATCTCTTGGAACCTCGGTGTTCATATCTATAAAATGGGAGGAAACATACTTTGGTTCTAGTTGTCTGACAGGACCTTTGGGCACTGTACATATCTCCAAAGCTTGGGATCCAGATGCCTCTGGCCTAGATCCCTCAAATCCTACCCTGAGAACCTCACCATCTCAGGTCTCGGGCCATCTGGTCTCTGCAAGACTTTCCACATCTTATTCTGCCTTGATTCTTCTGTATTCAACTCCAAAGCCCAAATTCACCTTCCGGGTGATTGCAGTTCTATAGCCAAAGCCCAGATCCACTTATTCCTTCTGGGGAATCGCTTCTCCCCACTGGCTTTGTTTACGGAGCTCTGGGCGGGCAGCAAATCCTGGAGACACAATGAAGCAGAGAGAATGTCTACGCCTGAACTGGACGGAGAGGGGCCCGCCAACGATGAGCACCTTGACATTTCCCAAGGAGCATCATTACGCGGCCCACGGTGGCATCCATCATTACTGACTAACCGACAGTGTGTGGGTTGCTGACACCTACTGCTACATCAGTAACCTTTCCTACCTCGCTCCATTCTTGTTTGGATAATGTACTTTGCAGCTCCAGGATTTTCCCCAGAATGAGCAGGAATGACTCACGTTATTGCCCTAAGCCCCCATGGAAATGTATCTCGGCCCTCTTCCTTCCCAGCGTGATAAATTTGATTATAACTTGCGGATGGCCACTGGTGGCTGTGCCGAGGTTTAAAATGCACTGAAAGATTCATTCAACTAAACTGAAGTTGTCAGGTGGATTGCCAGAGGGAATTCTTGTTGCAGACACAAGTTGTGTTATGTCTGCTCCAGCCTTGTGGCGGCTTTCAGATTGCTGTGAGGCACGAATGCATTAATCAGTATGGCCCGCCCCCCTCGCTCTGCTCCGCTCCGGGCTCCTCAGAGGCACAGGGTATGTCTCAGTCCCTCACCTGTCTCACAGTGTTTGGCTTAATATGCCCTGAATAATTGATTATTTTTTCTGTTTTCTTAATATTAAATTCTTTAAAAAAAGAATCACAGATAGGAGGGACCTCAGAGGCGCCTTGCCCGGCCCTAGATGAGGTCCTGAGGCTCAGAGAGGGACAGTAATGTCTCCCAGGTGACCCAGCGAGAGTGGGAGGGAGAGAGCTGGACATGAACCCCGGTCCTGCCTTCCACCCAGCGCTCTCCATCTCCTTTGTGCTTTTCTTGACAGTTCCTGTCACTGAAGGCTGGGGCAGATTCCATTTGGGCTTTATTCTGCTGTTTCACAGTCTCTTCTGAGTAATAAGGTTGGCTTGTTTAATAAGTTCAGCGTCAAAGTAGGTCAGGGATTTTATTTCTGTGCACGGGCCATTAGCATTCTTAAGTGAGAACACATTTTTTTTGAACTGAGAAAAGATCTGCTGTGTGGCTGAGACGCTCCTCGTCTGCCCGTTTCCTGAGCTGGGTCTCATCCTTTTATGCCACAGAGGCTCTGTGCGGGCTACCAGTCCGCAGGCTCCTCAGTGGGCCTGGGACTGGTGGAGGGGGGCAGGGAGGGGCCCTGTGTTCTGCAGGGACCCCATGCTGCTGCACCTGCAGCTGGGCCAGAAGGGCAAGGTGACTTCTACGTCTTCTCAAGCTGGTGGTCATAATGAGATGAGATTTGTGTGATGTTTTGTCAGAGTTAATTCCCTAAAACCCCCCAAACACTTGTTTCAAGAGGACTGAGCACCCCCCAAACACTTGTTTCAAGAGGACTGAGCACTACGTCAAGAGATCTTTCAAATCCCTTGTGACCTAGGTGCCGGCCCGGATCTGTCACCTTGGCCAGGCTGGTGGGAGAGGAGTTGGGGCCTAGCCCTGGCTGCTGTTTGTCGGGGAGAAGGAGTGAGCGGATGGTCAGGTGGGAGCTGGGGAGCCGAAGCGGGAGGAGGGGACATGACACCTCATCTATTTAGGCTGCTCCTGAGGATGCTATCAATTTTATATTTTTAGCAATGACCTGAATTGTTTTATGGGCTCACTCTTTTGTCACCTGCCTTTAACCTAAATGGGGCTGGTAACGCAATAGGAGCAAATGGTCTCTATTCAAAATTCCTGTGTAAGGCGCAGTGTTGGGCACAGTGAGGGGCTCAAGCATGCTTGGCCACATTCCCCACCTGTGACGTAGGGAAAAGCACAGGTGCAAGTGAGCATCATCCTGCAGATGTAACGGAGGCCATCATGGGTAGTAGAGGCCTCTGGCCAAGTTGTCCACTCAACAGTATTTCCTGCTCCCCATCCTGGTTTATTTTCCTCATCTAGTCTCTTATGTGTTGAATACTTCTGCTTTTGAAAAGGCGCACGCTTACCTTGATCTTTCAGATGAGAATTCCTATCACTGTAATCACTGTGATGAAAGGAAGTCTGATAGGTTTCTGTTACAAGCTAAAGTACATCTTCAACTATTACGGTTCTTTATAGATAAGTGCCCATGGTGGGTAGCCAATTGAACTCCACGTCCCACAGCAGGGACCCCACTTGGCAGTGAGTCAGGGAGGCAGGGGAGGTGTCAGCCTTGAAGGGAAGAGCTGTTGCAGCAAGTGTGAAATGACCATGAGTATTTTGTACACGATTCAGCACACATACATGGTGCGTGAGGATTTGGTGAGAGTGTAGAGTAAGAGGTGATGCACTGGCCCCTTGGGGCTGTGCTTTGTGCTGCTCTTTAGGTTGTTTGCCAAGGAAACCTCCTGAGATTGGATTTCTTCCCCATAACTCCCCTTTACTGCCTGGTTTTTGTGCATACTGCCATATAAGTGTGATGGTTCTTGGGTTACCAGCACACGGCTGTCTGCAAGCATTAGGACTCCTTCCTGTATAACTAAGCCAGGAGGACTCAGAGAGATGAGAAAGGCCATTCCTTCACCCATCCATCCATCCAGCCAGCCGTCCGTCCGTCCGTCCATCCATGCGTCCATCCATGCATTCAGGGCTGGAATTAGAGACAGACAGACGGACAGATGCATGACTTAACTAAAAAGCTGGGGGGTTGGGGAGTTACCCAGAGGCCATCTATAAGGATAGTCAGGAAGTATTTTTATGAAAGAATGAATGATGCAGCCCAGTGGTTCTCAACCTTGGGAAAATAAAAGAGGGGAGTTTAACAAAAAACTGATTGGCAGGCTCACCCTAGAGATTTGTACTAAGTTGGTAAGGGGTAGGACTAAACATTGGGAAGTTTATAACTCAGCCCGTGATGGCAGCTAGGTTTCAGAGCCACTGTGCAACCATGAAGGATTGCTAGTAAGGAAAGCTTTACACAAAGGCCCCTCCACAAAGCAGCACTTGGCCCTGTGTTGGGGAATGGACTCCAGGGACCTGGGCTGTCTGCATGTAGGTGTGAGGCTGGCTCAGCTCCTTCAAAGGCTCCAGTGAGCTCCAGGCCTGCGGAGTGTTAATAGCGATCTTATCATTTCTAAGAGGTGCTTGGCTTATGCTTTTCATCTACAAAGGAGCGGGCTGCTTTTGAGTTGACCCTGAGGTTCCCACATCAGCCTTCTGGGCAGAACATGGCTAGTTTGGGGTCAGTCTTGAGTACATCCCATGTGTGGGGAAAGGTCCCCCGGGGTTTCCAACAAGGAACACATAATCCCAGGCACATTTCTTTTTCTTTAGGGGAGTCAAAGGGAGGGGAGGGAATTCATGGGGCTCTTTGAAGAGGCTGCAGAGGCCTCCACACTGTGAAGAGCTGGGTAGGAATGATGCCCTTAGAGACCAATTCCCTTAAAAAATGTTAATGCCTTGGGAAATTGCCACATTAAACCTGTTTGTCCTGTGGTAAGTGTGGCTCTAATCAGATTTCTTTCCAGATTAAGGTCTAGATGAGGTTTTAGGGGAGATTTTATAAAACTTTGTTATTCCTTATGTGTGTTTTCCCCCAATGAGGAATGATAGCAATTTCACTGGGACCATCAATGTGCCTCATTGAATAGGCCAGTGTATATCTCTGAAGCAGGGCAAGCTTTCAAATCCTTTTATTGCATGTATGACTACAAAGGTGACTTTTAAGTATTTTTCTCCATTTTATACCACCCCGCCAAGAAATAAAAGAGGCAGAGGTCAGGGCTCGCTTTTACTACTAAACAACACTCGACCTGCTAGGACAATGGACAGCACATTTTCTTGGTACAGAACCCTCTACTCCACCCTACAGTGTGTCCGTCTTACACTCAGTGCTGTCCACACAACATCCATCCAGATCTTGTTGACAATTTCCTCCCCAGTTATTTTCATTTGACATATTTTGCAAATGAATGCCTTCACAGGTCTTGCTGTCATGCAATACACAGGACAAATGTATAGTGTTAATTCCCTTGTTGTTTACCATTACAGAATAAAACACTGGGCTTACCAAGGTTCAAGTCCATTTTTAAGTACATTAACATGTCCTCTTTGAGGGCATCCTTCAATGAGGCATCCTCTTTTTATGTTTATCTCAAATAGATTCAGCCATGCCTTCCCCAGTCTAGTGCCTGATTGTGAGCCTCGCCTTCAAAGGTGATTCTGAAACTGATTCCTAAAGGAAGCTTTAAGCATTGTGTGTGTGTGTGTGTGTGTGTGTGTGTGTGTGTGTGCACGCGCGCATGCATTTAAGTGTGTCTCTTTATATTAACTTCTAGACAAGACTTGTTTTAGTTACAAAAAAGTCTGGTGATTGATATATCTTAAACATTTTAGCTATATATGGAGCATTTTTAATGTATCAGTCATCTGTGATGACATAAAAACGACCCCTGAATGTAGTGGCTTAAATCAGCAAGCACCTATGATCTCACAGGCCTGGTGAGGAGTCCTGGCGCAGTCGGGCTGAAGCTTCTGGCGTGGACTCGCTCAAGGCTGCAGTTGCCTAAGGCTTGACTGAGGGAGAATCTGCCCCACACTCAGGTGGCCTTTGAGAGAGTCCTTAGAAGATGCTTTTAAGAACTCACTTACATGGCTATTGGCCTCGGAGCCTCATTCGCTGTTGGCTGAAGATAGCATTTCATTGCAATGTGTGCCTCTCCTTAAGACAACTGAAACGGGACAAGGGAAGGAAAGAGAAGAGGAGAAAAAGAAAAAGAGAAAGAGAGAGAGTGTAAGGAGGAGGATGGAAAGAGGGAGGGGAAGCAGAGAGGGTAGATGAGGGAGAGGAGAAGGAATGGGGAGAAAGAAGAGGGAAAGGAGATGGGCAGAGGGGGAGGGTGGAAAAAGAGGGTGGGCAAGTAAGGTGGTCATCTTTTTGCAACCTGCTTTCAGCAGGAACATCATCACATCACGTTTGCCACACTCTGTTAGAAAAGAGTCAGGAGGTCTAACCCACTCTCAGAGGGTCAGGGTTACACAAGAGTGCAGACACCAGGAGCAATGAGTCGCTGGGGCCATCTTAAACATGACTGCCCACAGTCAATTGGTGTCTCTAAACATCATAAAAGTGATGGTCATTTGTAGATAGTCTTCAGGACTTTCTTGTGCAAGAGATACTGCATTTTAGCTCTTTGTGGCTCTGCAGTGATAAAAGGCACCTATTACACACATGCCTGAATATGTCTTACACTTTCCAGGTGGCTTGCTGGCTGCACCTGGGGAAGCCTTCCCTTGCTCTCCTCCGTCAGGTTCGATGGGGGGCTGGAGGGCAGGGCGTGTTTATGCAGGCTGTTGATGCAGACAGTTCTACTGTCTTACATCTGTTTAATAGTTTGTGCACGTACTTCCTATTTCCCATCTTTAAGCAACTACCCATCGACTACCCATCATCCTGATTGAAAACATAATTTAAAAATTTTATACTTCTAAAAAATAAATGAAGAGTGCCACTAAATCCTGCAAAAACAAAACATTTTCCCCCCAGCTTTTTTGTGCTACCAAGAGACTCTCTGTGGCCAGAAACAGAATCAAGTGTACTTATATGTGAATCTACCTAGTTAGTGTTTGTTTGAACACTTTTGTCAGGAATCTGAACTGATTTGTCAGCACTGATGAATGTGAGTAGAGTCAAAAGTAAAAATTTAACACACACTTGATATCAAAAGCATGATTTACAATTGGAAAAATTGATAAATGGAACTAATTAAAATAAAACTTTTTTTGGTAAGAGCTCATATGTAGAAAAGATGAGCTAAAGAATGAGAGAAAATATTTGTAAACCACATATGTGACAGAAGACTAGTACCTGGAATATATAAAGAAATCTCAAAACACCATATCAAAAAAATTAATAAAAGTAAACAAATACCAACAATCCCATTAGAAAATGGACAAAAAGTTATGAGCAGACGTTTTACCGAAGATGATATATAGATGGCAAATAAGTACATGAAAAAAACAGTCAACATCATTCGTCACTAGGATAGTCTCCATTAAAACTGCAATGAGAGGTCATCATGTACTTTTTAGAACGGTTAAAAAAATGACAGCACCGAGTGCTGGTGAAGATGCAGAGAAATGGGGTCACTCCTACACTCATGGTGGGGATGTAAAATGGCAGAACCACTTTGCAAGGCAGTTTGGCAGTTCCACATCCCATCTGACCTAACAATATCAATCCTGACATTTATTCCAGAGAAAGAAAAGCTTCCATTCACACAAAAACCTGTGTAAGCATCATTGTTCTTTGCAGGTTTATTTGAAAGAGCTACAACCTGGGAACAGCCCAGATGTCCTTCACCAGATGAATGGTTAAACAACCTGGAGTACATGCATGAATGGATGCCACTCAGCAGACAAAAGGAGGGACTATGGATGTGCGTAGCAACCTGGTTTTATCTTTAGGGTTAAGGCTGAGTGAAAAAAGCCAATCCCAAGAAATTAGATATTATCATTTTTAAAAAATAGCCAAAGTTTTAAAATGTGCTACGCCCCTTAAACTTAATCAGTAGTGTATGTCAATTATTTCTCAATTAAACTGGAATAAATAAAAATAGAAATGAAGCCTGGATTAGTGGTCCCAGGAATTGAAGCTGGGTGGGGAGTGAGGAAGTGGGTGTGGGTATAAGAGAGCCACACACGGGATCCATGAGGTGGTAGAAATGCCTTGCCTTTACCAACATCAGTATCCTGGTGGTGAAATTGTATGAAAGTTTTGTATGAAATTATCATTGGGAAACTGGGTAAAGGATAACTAGGATCTCTCTGTTGTTTCTTACAACTAGTGTAAACTTATAATGATCTCAGAATAGAAAAGCTTAATTAAAAAGAATTAACAATGCCATTTAAAGTGGCAGACTGAGTGCTCAGCCCCAGCTGGTGGGCAATTTCTGGGCAGGGGTGTGCAGTCCCCTTTACTGTATGTAGTACAGGGCTTTGTTCAAAACCAGTAACACCCAACTGCCCATTCTTGCATCAATTCTGTTCATCAAAAGATGATCACTCCAAGCTTTAAGGAACAAATCAAATTGGCTGACAGCGAACGGGATTCTTGTGACTTTGTTTTGACTCATTCATCCCACAGATATTCACAAAGCATTTGTTATGTATCAAGGATCAAGACAGGTGCTATGAATAAGATGGTGAGAAATATAGAAGTGGTCTCTGCCCTCATGGTGCTTACAGTCTAGTGGGGAAGAGCAGCATAAACAGTCACACTAAATATAAATGCTGTAAAGAAGAATGTCTGGAAACATGGGGGAAGTTAGGGAGAGCTCCATTGAGGAAGCGAGGTTTGAGCTGATAGGAAGAGTGAACTAGGTTAAAGTGTGCACAAAGGCCCTGAGGTAGAAAGTAACTCATTAGGGATATTTACAATTAGGGATATTTACAAACCAACTTGCATGTCTGAAGCCTGAGAGATGAGAGGGGCAAGACAAAAGGCAGAACAGGTAGGCAGGGACATCCGGTAGACATCTTTCATGGGTCTGAGGCCATAGAATATAACAGAACTGTTATTTTAGGAAGATCTGTTGGGCTACACGGTGGAGTATGGATCTGAAGAAGGCAGAAGTAGGAGCAAGGTTAGAAGGCTTATGCATATGGTACAAATGGATGATTTAAAACTTTTTGTTCATTGAAATCTAGCATGCAATACAATAAAGTACATTGGCTTCAATATATTCGCTTTTTTATTTTCCTCATAATATGAGCACCTTTGGGATTTTCTCTATATACAATAAGTAGTCTGAGAATGATTAAAGCTTTTCCCCCAATCCTTATGTCTTTTATTTCCTTTTCTTGCCTAATTGCATTGGCTATAGCATCCAGTAAAACTGGGAAAATCAGGGGAAAGCATTCAGTATCATATGATTGATTATGATATTAGACATATGTTTTACATACCTGTTACCAGATTAAAGAATTTGCCTTGTGTATGTAGCTAGCTAAGAACTTTATCTATTGACTTTCAGCAAATGCTTCTTTACTAATCTTGAGATTATTACATGATTTTTCTTTTAGTCTGCCCATATGATGAGTTATACTGATTAATTTTCTAATGTTAAATTGATTCTGTACACCTGGAATAAAGGCAAATTGATTATGATCAATTATTCATTTATATATCACTGGGTTTGGTTTGCTAATATCAGGTGTAGGATATTTATGTTTATGAAAGAGATGGGCCCACAAGTTTCTTTTCTTGTGATATCCTGTAAGGTCTTGGCATGACAGTTATCTTGGGCTTGTGAAGTGTTTTCTCTTATATTCCATGAAGTGAATTGTGTAAATGGGATATTTCCTTGAATCCTTTTATGCATGTAAAAATTCAAGCTTATTTTACTGTATATCTTCAAGTAGCATTCTGTCCAAGAAAGTTGTTTTATCTAAAATTCTTGTCATTTTGTAGCTTCTCTTAGAAATTGTTGTATATTTCTGTGTGTTTCCTCTTCCTGTGTTTGAGAAGTGCATGATGAAGACATTAGAAAGATCTAGGATAGTGCCTGAAATGTAATAAATTTGCTCTCTCCGGTCCCCTCATATTCTCTGCTTGCCACCAAAGTACCCAGCCTTAGGGGCCTGCAGTGGGCACCAATCTAGAGCCATTGATGCTATTCTCAGAGCCCTGTGATTGAGGCTGGCGAACTCTCTCTTCCTGCCGAATGTGGCAGAGCCCAGGCCAGCCCTGGGAGATCAAGGGAATTTGGAAGAGGCTAATTTTTCAGTTCCTTTACATAAAGGGGACAATTGTTTCTTAAACTGCTCCCACACACCCATCAGGCTGTTATGGCTAAGCCCCTTAAACTATCCAGACACCCTTTCCCGATGTGTCAGAGCTTCAGTTGATACTCCTAGCCACTTCCAGCCATTCCAGCAGCTCAGAGACTAATTACGCATCTCCCCTTTGCAATAGGGATATGCCAAGGGGAGAAATTTGCAAAATAACAATATCTCTAAAGCCCCAGCCCTTTCCTTCTCTCTCTCACTGTGGTTGGTAGCATAGCAACTGATGAAGCTGCCCTACTCAGGTGGCCCTGAATTGCTCATTTCTTCCCTCCCCCACCCTCTTTCCCTCTTCTCTAGCTTCACAGACATGTTCTGTTAAGACGGTTGCCATGTTTCCCCCTGGTGCTTGTTGAGTGTGAGTTAACCATCCCAGTGGGAGACTCGCGGCTTCCTCATGCATAAAGCTGACATTGATTTCCTCACATGTGCTGCAGGGCCCTGAGAGGCATAGAGTGGAGATCACAGGAGGTGTGAGAAGCTGGGTCCAGTAGCCCATTAAGGGAGAGGGCGATGAGATGGGGAGGAGGACCAGTGTGGGAAGCCGAGAAGGGTGGGAGGAAGGGATAACTCACATTTCTCACCTTTGTATGGGGCCTGTTGAGTTTCAGGCATTTCCATTTGGTCCTTACACAGGGATGCAGTGAGATGTGATGCAATACCCAGGTTCTCTCCATGGAGACACTGAGGCTCAGGGGAATTATGTAACTTATCCAAAGCCAGCATTCAAGTGAGAGGTTATAAGCCCAACTCCATCTGTCTGGCTGGTGGTTGTACCCTTTCAGTGCACCACACTGCCCTTCGTAGGCGGAAATGAATGTGAAAACACAAAGGGACGGAGCGCAGAGCGTTGGGCATGGCCCGGAGAAGCCAGACAGTGCCCGGGGGTGCTGTACAGGGAACAGGAAGTGGCGCTCGCTTAGATGGACGGGACAAGCACTGTGGATCAAGGAAAGACTGAGGCCTCGCAGGCATGGGCACATCTGGGACTCACTCAGCCTGCTGAGCCCTGGATTTCTACTCAGACTGGTCCCTTTCCCCTCCTGTTTATCCAATCAAGGACCAGTCTCCTAATCCTGTGTCTAGTCCCTGTGACTGTGTCTCTCCAGCCCCATGGCCGTTATCTTGGTCTAGACCTCCGTTATTTCTCCCCTCAGAAATGGACATGACTTTCTGTGCTGTCGCACTACTCCAAGCCTTTTTGCTGTTCCCCCCACCTCTTGTCCATGCTTCAGCGGGATGTGCCATTCGGAATGAGCCAGCGTCTTCTCATCTCTTTGAAGGCTTCCTCCTCCTGTTGCCTGGTGGCCTCTGCTTTCCTCATCTCATGATTTGATTATCCTGGAAACCTCCTCTCATCTCCTCCACCCGAACTCCTCCTTGTATTAGTTTCCACAGGCTGCTGTAACAACCACAAACAGTGGCTTGAAACAGCACACATTTATTCTCTTACATATCTGAAGAGTCTAAAATGGGTTAATGTCAAATGGGCTGCTTTTCTTCTGCTCTCGGGGGCAATCTGTTCCCTTGCCTTTTGCAGTTTCCAGAGGCTGACTGCATTTCTTGCTAGTGGCCCTTTGGTCCATGTTCAAAGCCAGCAGTGCCACATCCCTCAGCCACTCTGAGTGCAGTCCTTCTGCCTTCCTCTTTCGCGAATTGGGATTCTGGTGATTCAAGTGATCCCAGGTAGGTATTTCCAGACACCCTCACCACTCTCCTTTATCATATTTTCAAAGTGCTTTGACCATACAAAGTTCTGGGGATTAGGACGTGGGCATCTTTGGAGGCCATTATTCTGTGTATCACTTTCCTCTATGTGTTCTTAAGATCCTGGTTTTGCCATAGTCTAGCTCTTTTTAGTCTGAAGATAATTCATTTCCACATCAGTTTCACTTGCCTCGTCTCCTAGGTTCCTCCAGGGTCGAGACAATTACTGACTTTGACTCTATCCTCAGAACATAGAACCGGCCCTCAGAACTTATGTTGAACAGGAGACCATATCTCTCGGGCTCCCATTGCCTGCCTCAGTCTCGCTGACGGGACTGTTGAGAATGTTGGGACATTCTCCTTAAAATCCTTAAAACTGCAGACTAGAGCAAGATTTACGTGTCCCAGAGTCAGTATATCCTAGTTGCATGACCTTGGGCTAGTTCCTTAACTTCCATGCCTTCGCTTCCTCTCAGTGCAAAATGAAGACTCTTATATAATATCTTCCTGTGCCAGTCAGCGTCCAGGAAGGAAACCCTGAAGCATACTGGGTATTTCAAACAGAGTTTTTGTTGAGGGGAATTGTACAATGGTTGGCAGGTTGCCGGAACAAATGTGGGCACTAAAGCAGCAGGAGTTGCAGGAAGCATCTTACCACCTCCGGGGCCAGGGGAGCACCAGGGAATAGGTGAGGGCTGGAGGAGGGGCCTGTAGGGCTGATGCTGGGACCTGTGTAGTGGGAGGCCCCACACATGGTACATCATCTGTAGGGGCCTGGCCTGGCTTCTGAAAAGATGCTGTGCCAAGGGCGCTGGGAGGGCCAGGAGAAATTAAAGCTGGGAGCATAGCTGTGTCTGCTGCTGGAGTGATGCTGAGAGGACCTGAAGCAGGTAGAGAGCATCTTCTCCCCTCTCCCGGTGTCTTCTTTCCTCTCTAAGCCTCTAGTCTCCAGCACAGCCTCCCGGCAGTAGGACTGAACCGAAGCTGGCATAAGGAGCCCAGAAGTTCCAGCCCCAGATCCATATTAAACCTAAAGAACTGGAAGTAAATAACTAGCACATTCCTTCAGTTCCCTCCTCTGTAAAATGGATACGATAATAGTACTTACCTTGTGGTATGAGATGAGGAATAAATGAACCACAACTTAGTGGCTATAATATTCTGGGAACAGTCAACACCCTCTTCACACCTTGTGTGTGTGCTATCTGCCATTGCGGTCAGGAGGGAGTGCAGATCCCCAGAAAGGCCGCGTGGGCCCCAGTCCTGGTTTTCTGAATAATTGTTTGACACTGGTCAAGTTACTTAATCCATTTTCAGGAAAATGGGACTCACGATGCTATTTAGTGCTGGGATTGCTGTGAAGATTAAATGAGTTAATATGTTAAGGCATAAGAACAGTGACAGGCACATAAAAACCTGCAGTGTTTAATAGCTGCCACTGTTGTCATTTGTATTATTGCAATTTTCACTTCCACCATCACGTTCCAGTGTTTCTGATCACAGCGATGCAGTTGGAGAACTGACTTTTCAGTCTTGTTGTTTTGATGGAGATCTTTTATTGTCCAGATGCTGGTGGGAGTTTTTCTTTAGTCTTGTATTTCAAAATATTGCCAGGATGGGCTTAAGTTTGAGTCTTGTCATTGATTTTGTCTGGAACCCAGTGTGCTCCTCAGAGTTGGCAAACTTCATTTATTTTAAGGACATTTTTTTAGCTTGGTCTTTGATTATCATTCTGTTCCATTTGTTTGCTATGGCCTCCCCAAACACTTCTGATTTTTAGCTTGGATGTCCAGTTTGCTAGTCTCTGTAACATTAACCTTCTTGCCTTTGTTCATTTCCTTATTACTACCCCCAACACCTTATTTTGGGAAAACTTATCAAATATTTTTCTACCCATTTACATAAAACACCCAGTGTTTATTGAACATTAACCATGTTAGCCTAGGTCACAAAGACTAGTTCTAGTAGGCACCTACCAGTGGATTCAGTATTCTCAGGTTCCACATCTATGAATTCAACCAATCAACCAACCAACCAACCAAAAAAAGTGACATTGCTATTGACATGTATTATGCAGTTAGGCCTATAGTGGTTACATGTGTACTGAATATGTACAGACTTTTTCTTGTTATTATTCCATAAATAATAGAGTATAACAACTATATACATAGCATTCACATCATATTAGGTATAAAAATATTCCAGAGATGATTGAACGTATCCGGGAGGATATGAAGAGGTGTTATACACATATTACACCATTTTATCCACAGGTTTTGGTGTCCATGGGGGGGTCCTGGAATCAATCCCCCACAGATCCCCAGGAATGACTGTATCTACTTATTATATCTTCTGCTCAAGGGCCTGGTAGGCTCAGGCCAGGGAAGGAAGAGAAAGTGGGGTCTGTGGCTGATGACTCGCAGTCAGCATGGAGTCAGTGAACTTAGTCACAGAATTTTCGTGGTCTCTGGAAGAAAATTCACATACTTCTCTAATTAGAATTCTAAACAGGCTTTGATTCTAAAGATGAAAAGTTTGAGACCTGCAAAGATTGAGTATTCTATCCAGCTGACTCATGGTAAAACCAGGGCAAAAAAAAAAAGACAGAGCCCACGGTCCCAGGCCAGTTTCCTTTCTGCTTTTTGATCTTCATTTTATAATTTTATGAAAGAGTGATGCATGCCAGTCAGTAGAATATCTAGGCAGCATGACACCTTTGAACATCTCCTCTGTGCTGAGCCCCATAGACCACACAACTGAGTAGTTGGGAAGCGGAATTGGAAAAAAAAAAGGGGGGGGGGATAGTTCGATTAAAAGTGAAAGGAAAAGACATCCCCATTGGGAGAAACGGCATGTGCAGAAGTGTGGCAGTGGGAAGATAAATAGCGTGTGGGCATGTGTGTGTGTTGGTGCGTGGGGCGGGGCATTCCTACAGACCCTTGCATTTAGTAAATAGCAGTGCAGTGAGGAAGGTGACCAGATAGGCCAGGGGCCTGGTGGACGGTATTGGAGGCCAGGTTACAGCCACCTTAAACATGTCAAGGCTCACTTCTCATCTTAGAAACACTCCGTTTTTCTCAAAAATGTTAGATTTCTGTCTGGGGTGGATAGTGTGAAAGCACCAAACTTGTTTTCCGGCTATTTGAAGCACTTTTGCTCTCTGTAGGAGTTTCTGGAAAGTCAAACTGTTACAAGAGATCACAGCAGGGAAAGGGAAGACAGAATTGGTCTGGAGATTGCTGCCTGAGGACGAGGCAGAATTATATTAAGGGGTCACCTCACCACCTCCATTGCCGAAGGAGAGCCACAACAGGTCAGGGGGCTGCTGCTTGGGCCTCAGGGAGGGCTCAGGGAATCTGGTCTTTGAAGTGCTTTGATGCCTGGCTGGTGGAAGCTAATACCGTCTCCCCAGTTAGGTCTCAGCTCCCTGGAGGCCAGCCTTCTTCCTTATTATTTGCTTCCAGATTTTGTGAGCGTAGGGTGCCATCAAATATCATACAGTTATTCCTGGATTTGCACAGTTGAGAAGTATGCTAGAAGATTTGAGGTTCATTCCCCCAATATTCAGTGGCTCAGTTCCAAGTAAGATGTAGTGGCACGTTTCCCGCCTGCTGAGTCACACACAAGCCATATTTTTGTTTGTTTCTTTTCCTTAGTCTGTCTTTTAGGTATTGTGTACATACAACAAAATACCCATATTTTAAGTATACAGTTGGATGGGTCTTACACAACTCTAATCAAGAGGCAGAAATTTATACCAACACAGAAACTTTACTCATGCCCCCTTCCAGGCAGTTAATTCTTTTTTGATTATTAGTAATATTTGATCACCCAAATCAGTATGTAGTATATTCCAATATCCCAGAAGGTTCTCGCATGCCTCATCTTGCTCATCACCTGCTCCCATAAGTAACTGTGATTATGACATTTATCACAATAGACCAACTTGCTTGTTTTTGAACTTTTCCTGTGAATAGAATCATGATGCATCCTTTCCTTTTCTTGTTTTATAGGACATCAGTTTCTTTGAGATCCATTCATGTGGTGTATCTGCATTGTGTTCCTTTTTCCTTGCTGTATTCTGTTGTATGCATATGCATCAATTGGTTCAGTCCTTGAGTGGAAGCTAGCATGTGGGCTCCTTGCAACTAGTTCTGTGTCTTTTCATTCACTGTTGTACCCTCCATGCCCAGGACAGAGTGCGACATGTATATAGCAGGTGCCCAGTGTGTGTATAATGAATGAATGAACCAGTGTTCAGAACACATAATTTTCATTGTATTCTATTCTAGTCCTGTGTATACTTCCCCATTCATATCAAGACTACAGGATTCTCAGGACAATCTCTTTACCCACAAACTTACATGACCAGACAAGATCTCTTTACAGGGCCTCATAATTACCTCTGTCACTCCCATCATGACCCTCATTGTGCTTCATTGTCATTGCTGCTCTCATTGGCTGCCCTACCCTCTGACTCCTCTATTTCCATCTGTATTTCTTTTCACCACTAAATTCCACACTCAGCACTCTGGCCTATGAGAAGCTCAGGATACGTACTGGGTAGAACTTCTTATAGAAGGAGTTTCTCTCTGCAAGATTGTTCATCTCAAGTCCATAGCCATTAGACAAAGTCCTGTGAAGAGAGAAGCAGATTTGAGAACATGCCCACTGTTAAGGATCAAATGTTTGTGCTCCTCTCTCCCCCAATTCATCTGTTGATGTTCTAGCTCCGCATGTGATTGCACTAAAAGGGGGTGCCTTAGAAAGGTGATAAGGTTTAGATGTGGAAATGGGAGTAGAGCCCCCATTATGTGATTAGTGCTATTATGAGAAGAGGAAGAGACTAGAGTATCTTTCTTCCCACTGTGTGAGGACACAGCAAGAAGACAGCAGTCTGCAAACCCAGAGGAGGGTTCTCACCACAAACTGAATTGGCAAGCACCTTGATCTTGGACTCCCCAGCCTCCAGAAATGTCTGTTGTTTAATCTGCCCAGTCTGTGTTGTTTGTAATGGCCACCCAAGCTGCTCAGGCATCCTCTGTGGATGATTTCTACCTAGGACATAACATTTCATGGGCAGCAGCTTGTCTTAATCCTTTAAATGTGTTAGACCAAATATTAAATCTATGAATGTGTTTGGTGGATCATGGTCATGGAAAGCTAGACGTTTACTTGAGTTTGTCCTGTGGAAATCTTAGCATGTTCATCTTCACCCAAACGTTTGGGAATCTGAGAGCCTGTAAGTACTAGATCTGTGACCTCTCCATCAAGTTCTATCCTCTGACACAATTGGACTCCCAACCTCTAGCTCATACAGCAAAGAGTGGCTGCAGGGTCCCAGAGAAATGTAAGCTGTATGGTCATGTGGTCTGACTTCCTTTATTCTCAACATAGATTCTTCAGGGCTTTGTGCTTCATGAGGGTTTGTGGGTTCCAGAAATGGTGTGCAAACTCTAGTGATTGTGCATATGTGCATTTTCCTGGGATGGGAGCCTAGAATTTCTTACCATATTTTCACAAGGCCCCATGCACCCCACTAAGTTCAGAAGTACTGGTGTCAGGTTTCTTTAGTGATCCTTCTAGTTTATTACTGAAGTATCTTTCTCAAGTACAAGCGTAGAAGTGGTAAAACAGGGATGCTACCTGAGCCCGAGTTATGATGCCCCACTCCCACTTCTTCTAGCTTTTCAGGCCCTGAACCCTCTCTGGGCCTCAGTTTCCTTTCTGACTCTTGGTGGTTGGATTAGCTGGCTTCCTAGGCTTCTTGCACTGTGTGGTTGAACAGTTCATCACAGACAGAGAGGAGAGCTGACACAAATCGCCATGATCTTTCAGTGCATTTTGTAAAAAGGTGGTGGCTACCAAAAATTTTATTGTGTGTCTTATCACAGCTTCTGTCTCTTGGAGCCAGTAGTACCTGTAACTTCTAAAGAATGCCAATCATAATCAACGAATTCCAAGAAAAAGAATAGACAACAAAATAATCTGACTGCTTTCTGGTGCCAGGGACAGGAAACACTACGATGGTTTCTTGAGAGGACAGAGGGAGAGATGGCTGCATGGCCCATCTGCACAAGGACATGTGAGCCAGTAAGTCACTGGAGAAGGAGACATTTATATATTCGAGGGAATGTTTGCAACTATGCTTGCACCGACCATCAGAAATACGTGAAAAGAGACTCAACATTTAGGAAGATTAATACTTTATTTTCTTTCTGGTGGTCAGCAATTTACTGCTAATTTTGAAACTGGAGAGCACAAACCATAGTGGAAGTCGATGGAAGAGAGTTTAATGTGGCCCCTTGTGCCAGCCCTGAAGTATTGAAGTCAGGTGCTCTGAGTACTGTCCAGGGCCTGTCAGTGAGTAATTCGATTAAGGGGTTGGGCTGGGTTTTCGCAGAGCTGCAGATATCACCCAGGAGGCCTCATTGGAGATGGATAGAAACTTGGGAGAGTTGATCATGGTGATCAAAGGCTCCGTATATTTAAAATGCACAAAGGATGAGCCCAGAAATTATCTGACTGCCAACTTAACTTCTCTACCTGGAGCAAATTATCCAAAAATCAATTTGCAAACACCTTTGAGATAACAAGGCCTTGAGTAATAACCTTCATGGCTTTGTAAAGAAAAGCATCTAGCTTGACTAATCTGCTTAATTTCCTTCTCTGACCAAATGGCAGGCTATAATAGAGGCAATCTGAAGCTGTCCCTTAAGATTTGCTCTGAGCCACTCTGAGAAAATATTGCCCAACCCTGTCTCATAGCAATTATTTTGTTTGCGGAGAATCTTTATTGTTAGGTAATTAATTAGAAAGAAAACATGGAATGAGTTTTATCTATCTGGAAGCGCTCACCTGAGTTCCAAACTGAAGCCTGTACCTGCCTCAGTCACCTGAATAACCCAAAGGTTCTCTTAAATGTCTTGAATATTGTACTTCACTCCCAAGTGCCCCCCCACTCCACTTTCTAGATCTGCTCATTAACTTGCTCATACCCCTTTACAGATAATCCCATTCCTGGACGTTAGTTCTAGGAAAACATGAGACAAGCTGGACTAGAGTCCTACAAGGATGTTCATTAAAACATCAGTTACCATAGCAACTCTTAGAGCAACTCATGTGCCCAACAAATGGAGACTAGTTAGTGTGATCACCTGATTGGTTATTTGGTAGCTATTGAAGACAGGGATGGTAAAATCCAGGATATAACACACACACACACACACACACACACACAAAGCCCGGAAAAACAAATATGCATTGTATCTGTGTTACTGGAACCACATGAAAAAAAAGTTTACGTGTATGAATAGGAACTGGAATGGAACATAGAGAAATAAAAAAAGCTATTATGTTGGGTGGTAGGGAAGGGAACACATTTTCTCTTCTTTCTTGCTTTCTTTATTGTTGTTCCACAGCTATATTTTGCAACTAATAAAAAAATATATCCCCTTTGATTTTTACAAAATGGGCATTAAGAAGCAAATAGCCTCCCAAGGGGAGAGCTGGTCTTGGAAGGCCTGAGGTTGTGGGTTCCATCCTGCCTTATGCTCCATGATCTTGATTCAGTGACCTGGTCACTTGAGTTCTAAGTTTTTTCCTCCCCATCAAAACAGAGGTGATAATGTCTCAAGAACTATGCAAAGTAATGCAAATGAGGTCCCTTGGCCAATGAGAAGTAACAAAGGAAACGTGGATTTGTGCAGCTTTGCCGGTGGGAGGCCACCACAAAGGAAGATACATAGTGGCAACAGGTCGCAAATACAGTATAACTTGGCGTGTCTTCTCCCTTGACCCTTGATTCCCATCAGGGCCGCTGTGGACAGTGGCACTGTTCTTGCTGGAGGAACCTGCTGGGATCAAGGGAGAAGCTAGATGCTTGCTGTGCTGTCATCCTTTTGCTACTGAGGCTCAAGTCACTCTCTGGGAGGTCTTCCACTAGGAACCTATGCATTTCTAAAAAGCCATGTGTGCAAACCTCAGACAACCCTGGGTTTTGAACCAAACTGCCTCAGTAAAGGAAGGTTCTCTTTTGAGGATTGAAAGCAGAATACTAACCCAGACAGCTTTGCTGTGTTCTGGAATGACCTTTCCCTCACAAGTGCCCTCTCCCTTTTCTTCCTTAAATGAAAGAGCTAGGGGAGGTATGACATGTAGTTAGTGAAGAAATATTGATTCAAGTACTTACATAGAAAAAAGTGTGAAAATCATAGTAAGACATGAATGGGGTTAAAGAGGGATTTGGGCTGTTTTATGGCTCTGTCTGGAATCCTAGCCCTCGCGTGCTTGGGTTTTGTTCTGTAACCATGAGAGCCTTATGTCCTTTTCTGACCGTTTGTCTTTCAGAGCCTCCCACACCCATCGCCCCCCCAGAGCTGCTGGCTGTGGGGGCCACGTACCTGTGGATCAAGCCGAACGCCAACTCCATCATCGGGGACGGCCCCATCATCCTGAAGGAGGTGGAGTACCGCACCACCACGGGCACCTGGGCCGAGACCCACATCGTGGACTCACCCAACTATAAGCTGTGGCATCTGGACCCAGATGTGGAGTATGAGATCCGGGTTCTACTCACAAGACCAGGAGAGGGGGGCACAGGGCCTCCGGGGCCTCCACTCACCACCAGGACTAAGTGTGCAGGTAAGAGCTTCTGTCCTAGCTTCATTTGGGGGGGAGGGGCTGGGTAGATGCCGTGCGTGATCTTCCTCTGTGACAATCATGCCTAAACTTAGTGTGAGCATGCGCCCGTTGGGGAGAAAAACAGGGTGTTGGTGTAGCGTAGAGGACCTCCTGACTTTGGTGACATCTGTGCAGACCTCCTGGCTCTGACAGACTCTAGCTGTGCCCGGTTCTGACAGTGTTGCCAGTCGGAGGCTGGTTCGAGCTCACCAAAGGCTTCCCTGCTGTCACTGTCTGAGGCCTCCTCTGGTCGTGTTTCTGAGGGCTCCGGGCTCTAACCCTGACCCCTCAAGGTCTCATTTGGACTTTATCTCTGAGTACTTCCATTTCCTGTTGTGTTTTTTATTGAAGCTGTGTCCCTGAGGACTCCTGGGCTGGGCCACTGACCCTAATGAATTCTTGATTTTGATCATTCATCTAAGGGTCTCTGGCTCCATGTTCTCAGGGGTTCTTGGCTCCACCTGTTTCTCTGAGGTTCCTGCATGCTGCTTACCAGTTTTCTGGCTGGGACTGTGTCTTGAGGGAGGAATGTTTGGATCTCATTGTGTCCCTGAGGGCTCTCGCCTGCTCTGCTGTTTCTAATAAGGGGTGTTGGCCAAGATTATGTCTCGAACTAGATCCCTGAGATATCCCAACTCTGAATGCAACTCAAGAAACTAAAAGAACTCAGTGTTCACTTATTTTTGGGCAAATGACATTATTTATATTATCTCATTCCTCCCTGTAACTATTTAGTATAAGCATTTTTATCTCATATATACATGAATGAATGGAGACTCAGTGTTTTGCACATTGTGTTCCAAGTTATAAAATTGTCCAGTGGCATTCAGGACATACACCTGACTCAAATGCCCTTGATCATTAGTTGCAGAATGGTGAATAAGCAGAGAGGTGGGTGCCATCTGTGAGGTACAAACAGCTGGGGGTGTTTCAGTGGGGGGTCAGGGAAGCCATGGCATGAGCTGCTGGCTTCCAAGAGAAAAGGCATCATGATGGCTTCGGGGTGGGGAGAGAAAGGCCTACCATGGAACAAAAAGCCAAGTAAAACACAGTCCATTCTGCTACAGTGTAACATGCATGTTCTTAGAAATCATTGCATTCTGCAAAGCCATGCAATACAAATAACTGGACTTGTGAGGCATGACACACGTACTTCATCAGGGTCACCTTAAAAAAAAGAAACCGTAAAACTGGTGGCACAATTTCATACATGTTAATGGCCAAGATATGCATAAAAACTGTAGCATGTGGTGTGTTAGCTTGGAAAGCCCTGACATTTGCTTGTGGAAGTGGGCGCCAGAAAGGTTGCAGCCTCAAAGGCAAGGTGAAATGTTGAGGAGGGCGTTGGAAAGCGATGGCGCGTGATACACCAGGTGTGGCTGGATGTGGCTCATCACACGGGCAGCGAGCTGAGGGAGCAGGGAGATACTGCAGGTGGGTGCTCTGTGTGTGTTCCTCTGTGGCTCAGTTCAGTGGGTACAGTTTTCTGCTTCACTCATGTGTCTGCATACAAATGTGAAATTTGTGTTACGCTCAAATTGTTTCCTACTATGTCAGTCACAATGGAACACATCCACATTGTCAAGATAAGAGTTCCAGAGGAATTGACTAGAACCATTCTAAAGAATCTTGGTCGCGTATCTTGGCACTGTGTAACCCAAAGTTAATATCTCCATTGCTTGGGACTATTCCCTTGAAAGTTATTGAACCACTGTGATGAATGGAAATGCCTTTTTCTTGATTATTTTCAAAACTAGGCCTTTGGTAAAATTCCTCATTGAAACCTGATTATGAAACTTACTACTTTAAAAGGACATGGGATATGTTATTAAATCAGGTAATGCCTTATCTTAGCTTGGCAATTCAATATCCATCCATAAAAATAATTGATTCTATCCTGCCGACGAGACTTTCCTTTTTCCACAGGGTAAATCTAAGGGTTTCCAAGGTTTTCGATCTTTATAAATGATATTCAAAGTACTGTTAGGAGCCCCCACAGACTTATTGCTGATGATCATATAATACAGTTTGAAATTCAATTGCAAGATGATCATTTCAATAAAAATTTACAATCTATTGAAAATTGTTGCCATGACCGTGTAACGGATTTTGTATGTTGAAAGCACAATTGTCTGACTATCACTATAAAAATTCTGAGTTGAAATGCTGTTTATAGCTTTATATTTAAAAAATGTTGTTTAAGTAAGTTATGACTAAAATCTTCAATAACCCACATTTTCTAAAATGTGTCATCAAGATGATAATCTTTCCCACAGTTCCACTGATGGTAAAATGTTCTTTGCTTCATAATTAATTTTTAAAAGAATTCCAAGATTGATATTCATTTATGGGTTGGTAGTCTGAGTCCTCCTACCCTTTCCCTATTCATTATTAATAGCACTGAAAACATACTCATTGTTTTACAAACTAGAAAACGAGAGAGTGTGGAGGGTGGAAGGTATAATTTCTGCCCAGAGGAATTCACAGGCTGAATTTAGATTCCAACAAAACAGCATAAAGGGTAAAACATAAACATAAAGTCAGCTATTGAAATACCAAACTTCATGGAGGAAAACAAGGCTCGTGTGGAAAGAGCCACGCTCTTAGAGTGATCTGGAGCAGTGGTTTCCAAAGTGTAGTCCCCAGACCCCTGCATGGGCACCCCTGGGAACATGTTAGAAAGGCACATTCTCAGGCCCCACTCCTCTGACCTAATGATTCGGAAATTCTTAGATTGGGGCCCAGAGATCTAAGCTTTAAGGAACCTTCTGGATGTATGCTGATACACACCCACATTGAAGAACTACTGACAGACTGTGACACACCAACACGCCATTTTCCGAATGCCCATTTTAATGCTTGATCCTTGAGACATCCCTGAGAGGTAGGTAGGAAGAAAACAGGCTCAGAGTGATCACACTGAGGTTACAAATCAATTCAGAACTTAGAGCTAAATCTCCTGACCTGAGGACCTCCCCAGTATGTGGACTGACGGAGTTTCTTCTGCAAGTGTCCACTTGAGTGTGGGATTGGGTGATAGGGAGACTGGTCACTATGGAGACCAGCTGAAAACAAATGACTGTCATGCCCTGTAACAGTAGTCCTTTTCACCAGACATTTACTGAGTCACTTCCATGTACCAAACTCTGTGCTAGGCACTGGGAACAGAGGCTGACCTAAGAAGGACATGCTAAAAGTAGGCAGAGGCATATAGGCAAAATGTACAGGTTCAGTTATAGCTCAGTAAGATACTAGAGGGCCCAGTCAGCAAGGGCAGGTGGAGATGTATTATGGTTCTGCCAGGTCTGCCAAGGCACTGAGCAGGTAAACCAACCCCACTGGCAAGGTCCAACCTTAAGGGTAGATATCATCAATAAGAGTTTGGCTACAGGGCAGCATCCCAGACCAATAGTCTAGAGTTCAGAGCAAGACTTTCAGCCAATTAAGTTGGAGCCTGGACAGACTATCAGCTGGGATCTGGGGATGGGGGGATGGGAGGAGAGGGCCAAAGATGACACTCCCAGGCTTCTGGTTGGGATGACTGAGAGATGAGTGGTGGAGCCATTTTTTGAGGTGGAAAACACAAAAGATGGTTTAGGGCAGTGGCCAGCAAACTGCGGCTCGCAAGCCACATAAACTCTTTGGCCCCTTGAGTGTGGCTCTTCCTCAAAATGCCACGTGCAGGCGTGCACGTACAGTGCAATTGAAACTTCGTGGCCCATGCACAGAGGTCTGTTTTCGGCTCTCAAAAGAAATTTCAATCATTGTACTGTTGATATTTGGCTCTGTTGACTAATGAGTTTGCCGACCACTGGTCTAAGGGCAAGGCAGTGAGTTTAGGTTTGCATACCTTGTGTGTGAGGTGAAGATGCACAGCTGTATGTAAACCTGGAGCTCAGGGGAGACCCACAGATTACCTCTCCCTCTGCTGTGAGAACCACCTGATTGCACCTGGATTTTAAAATCAAAGGGACTTTTTAGCACCGATGAAAGCAATTTAATTCTCTTTCTCCACGCTGTTCTCTTGAGATGCCCCTTCGTTTACTTTTTTCATTCATCATTTTGTTCCTTTTGCTTCATTTAATCATTCACCATCCTTCCTGAGATACAAGCCTGGGGAGCAAATGTGATAATGTACATCAAAGTGCTTTGGAAAGCTCAAAATGCTCTTTAGATGCTTATAATGAAACCAATCATCATTATTTGTTGCTGCTGCTGTTAACGCATGTTATGATTATGAATCAGCATATCAATGCAGGAAGTCTTGTCCATTTCTCTGGGCTGACTGGCATCTGGAAGGGTGGGCATATTCTTTTGTTGTTCTTCATCATCTAATGGGAAATCCCACATCCAAACATGTTGTATGGACTCTCAGAGATTTTCTTGTCTAGAACAGTGGGTGGCTTCCTCTGGCACAGCCCCAACAGCAGTCGTCCAGTGATATGAGTTGGGCCTAGTAAGCCTGTTTGGTGCCCACACAGCCTCACTTTGAATGCTGCCTCTGATGCAAAGTTCACACTCTCCCATGGCAGACTATCTCACTGCTGGAATCGGGGTGGTTAATAGTATTCTTTACCCAGGTTTGCCTGGTTATCATGCACTTCTAAATGGGGTCCTTTGTAGGAGCAGAGAATCTCCATCAGGTTTAAAAGAGTTGGAGCAGCAGAGGTAGATGGGAGGAAACCTTAGGATCAGAATCATCAACTATTTGGAACCCACAAGGAGAATCAAGGGCAATGGCATTGAGAATGGAGACCAAGCTCAGTAAGTAGAGAAGGCAGGTGAAATGAGAGGTGCAGACACAACATTGGTCAAGCTTGTGTCTGCGTCTCTTCTGCAGGTACCACTTTGAATGGCCTGGGCACTTGCTTGTTGATGTCTTAAATGATCACCCAGCATCAGGCAGAGAAACTCTCCCTCATTGTAACCTAAATCTGTCTCCATGCAACACCCACTTACGGATCCTGGTTCTGTTCTCAGGGGATATATTCCTCCTCATCTCTAAAACAGGTCTTTAGCTACTACCTAAAGTGGTACAATCTCAGGAAAGCTCTTCCCTTCATCCCCCAGAGTCCTGCTTGAGCCAGGATCTGGGCAGCAGTCTTTTCATCATAGTTATGGAGCCACCAAGCAACAATCCAGCAAGTCCAGTGGTCATATATTCTCCATGATTGTTTACTCCTGGGAACCTCAGGCCCAGTGCCTGGGAGCCCACTTTGTGATCTCACGCATTCAGGCTCTCCACGGGACGAGTGATTGTGTACATCCAGAAATAGGACAGATGCTGCTGATTTGGAGGGTTCTCTTTCCATTCTTTCCACCTGCGAGTTGATTGCACATTCTAGGCTATTTACATATTTATGGATTTCTACTTGAAGTGATATGTGTCTACCACCCTCTTTTATCCAGCGATGTGAGAGTAGGTCATTAGAATTTAGTGGGGGAAAAATAGGGGCATTAGAACCAAAAAGAATCTGGTTTTTATTTTAAGCTGCAACTTGGTAGCTGGATAATAGGTTGCTAGTCTATGCCTCAGTTCCTTTTTTTTCAATTTATGGGGTAGTGCAATACACCATTTTGTTTTGAAGCTTTAGTGAGATAAGTTATATGTCTTTCAGAGAACCCAGCATATAGAAGCCCCTTATTTAGAAATAAACCTCAGGCCTGCAGCAAGGGTGTCAGAACCTAAACTGATCTTCCTCACTGTGGCATGACGAACCCTGTTATGAAGGATTTATCTAGTGGCTACTCTACTTTCTCAGACATTTGTGGGTTAGTGCAGAAGCTCTGGTTGTTGCAGCGAAGATGGGGAGTGTGTGGTCGTGCAGGTGTTGTGGAGTCCTTGGTGTGTGGCCGTGAGCCTTGGAGGTGGCTGTGATGGAACCTTATAATGGGAGGAATGGGACTAGTCATTTTTCTGATTCTGTCTCTAGTCCCAAGTAAGAGAGAGGCATATTATCTAGAGCCTCTTTCTTATGGGAGGTCAAAGCTAGTGAGGATGGAGCCTTGCAAACAGGGTAGAAGTGAGTGCTGAACCTTTGCAATGAGCATCCTTAGGTGGGCACTGAGTTTCCAGTCTAGCTTGCCATTTTGGGCAGAGTGGAGACATAGAAAGAGGGTGAAAATAATTGAGGGTCTAGAAAGTAGAAAAAACCATGTAAGTAGCCTTGAAATGCCTTTTCACCTCCTCCTCCCATCTCACTGTATAATGGGGGATAGTATAACCTGAATTAACTCTTAGGGCTCTAAATTGGAAGTAAGCACAACTTCCTTCTGGGAAGGATGATGCTATGAGCATAGACATCTAACTGCCCTGCCATAGTTCTGGTGAGATAACCCACAAATCTTAAGAGAAACACATCAGAATTAGCCAATAAAAGTGGAATCAACATTCCACTCAACATCCAAGCAATGTCTAAAGATGAATGGAGAAATCCACAACATTGTGAAAAACTAGGGAAGGAGGGGCGGGTCTCCCATGCTGGCCATGCCATGTTCAAGAAACATTGTTTCTAGAATGGTGCAGGTGAGCCCGTTTGAAGGCAGCCACGGAAGATGGACTATGACCACCACCTACTGAAAAAGGTGTGCATTTGGGATAAGGTACATGCATGCACTGCCCCCTCCCGCCTGCTTCCGTGATGTCTCTGCCTTTCCTCTGGGCAGTGGGGTGGGGGGTTGGAGGAGAGATGAGGGATGAAGGAGGGGAAAGCCTGTTCTGATCACACTCAGTTTTGGAACTGCTGTGTGAGCCAAAACATATCTGCAGATGAGCAGGCCTCTGCTAGCAGTGGTAAACTGAGGCTAGCAAGCCACATGCGGCTCTTTGGCCCCTTGAGTGTGGCTCTTCCACAAAATACCATGGCCTGGGTGAATCTGTTTTGAAGAAGTGGTGTGAGAAGAAGTTTAAGTTTTAAAAAATGTGGCTCTCAAAAGAAATTTCAATTGTGTACTGTTGATATTTGGCTCTGTTGACTAATGAGTTTGTGACCACTTTGCGAGGGCATGGGATATCATCTTTCCTTGCAGACCCTCTCCCTCACTGCACTCACAGTGTCCGTAAGTGGTTACCAAAGCACCATCACTGGCTTATGGAAGGCTAGGAGAAAAGATAAAGCCGTTTCCCCTTGTACCTACAATACACAACCTCAGAGTCAATCCACACAGTCTCCTCCTTAAATGTGCTGAGTGTGCTGTTGGAGTGAAGTCCCTTCCAACCCTCTGGAAGGGACTTCTGGAAATGCCTTAGCTACCTTCGATTTTGTAGCCTTGGTAAAATTCTAAAGCAACAAGAAAAACCCTATTAAACATCTTGTTATTCTTAAGATTTTTTCTGCCAACCCATGTTCCCTAGAGAACTAGGACCACTGGGAATGTGAAGTACAGTAAACATAATAACTGGTAAATACTCCCCCAGTCCCTCCTAACTTTGAAGGTTGAGATTTGAAGGAAAAATGAGCGACAGAGAGGCATTAATGATAAGAACAACTAACCGTGTTTGTTTATTAAGCTAGTTGAATTTAAAAGAAATAACTCCACTATATTAAAATTTGAGGTCAATCATTGCTATAGCTTGGGAAATCTTGAGGCAACAATAGAAGGAAAATGGATGATTATAGTAATAGAACCAGCGGCTATGCAATTAGAGTATCTATCATATGCAAGGCCCATAGTGTTGGGCTTGTTTTGAGTATTTTCTTGTAATTCCTGCAGCTAGGTGGGGTGGGTATAATTCTCTCCACTGACAGCAAGGTAGGTGACCTACCCAACACCATCTATTGGTCAAGTGGCTCACCTGGGAATCGAGCCTTAATTATACAGCTACCAGCTCAAGCTTTTTCTAATGTGACCCCAGAATCTGGCATCATTATGAAAGCATAAGGCACCATGACCAAGTTGGTTTCATTCCAGAAATACACTGATGAAAAATGTTGAATGTAAGAAAAACTATTGGTATAATGCCTCATATCAGTAGGTCAAATGATAAAAACCATCTGATCCTCTCCAGAGAGGCTGAAAGTAATTTAAAAAAATTCAGCCTTCATTACTGATCAGAATTCTTAGTAAACTAGGAACAGAAAGGCACTTTCTTATTTGTAGCAGAAAATGTTCTTGTAGTTTTAAAGCCTTAAGAGAATAAACTAAACAAACAAACCAAAGGTTATTAAAACTAAGACATTTCAGTATTATGGTCCGACTCAGAGCAAATAAACAAAAATCAATAGCCATATGCCAGGAATAACTATAAAAATATAATAAAGTGTATCCTATTCTCAAATGCAATTAAAATACAAATACTTTGGAGTAAACTCAGAAATGTGCAGAATCTATATGAAAATGCACACACCTACAAAACTTTATCAAGGATGATAAAACAAGACCTGAATAAATGAGGAGATATATCATGTTGTTGGATTAGCAAATTTAATATTGGGAAGATATCAATTCTCCCCAAATTAATTGATGGGTTTAATACAACTGCAATCAAAAGCCTAATGGGATTCTAGATTTGAAAATTGATGTGAAAAATGTACAGGAGAAAATGGTGAAGAACACTGGAAAAAGCAGTGGTGGGGGGATTCACTGTGAACATCGACATTTGTTACAGCTGTAATAATTATCCCAGAAAATCATTCAGTATGTAATGAGACCGGATTTTTAAAATTTATGTGAATGGAGACCTGCTTAACAAATAATATATTTGTAATTGGTTAATAATTTGGAAAAATAGAACCCATTGCATATATATCATAATATGTTGTATAAGTTCTGGACCTATTAAGAACTTAAAAGCTGAAAAAGGCAAGAACCAGAAAAAAATAAGAAAATATTGATCTTTTACTAGGAGGGACTTTCAGTTCATTAAAAGCAAACAAATACACTATGGAATCAGAGTTTACAAATTTCACTACATTAAAAGGGAAAAAGAAGAAGAAAAATATACTATGTTGACACAATTTAAAAACCTGCTATAAAAACGGCTAAGAGGTATTATCATGCAGTTGACAAACAAAATATGAATGGTAAAAAAGAATTTGGTGCAAAATAAAATGTCCAGTGTCACAGATAAATAAATAAATGCAATTCTAACTTATAACATTACCAAAATATATCTGTGTTTAATTGCTACTAACCAGCATTAGCAAGAAGCAATGAAGCAGGCATTTCTGCATGTGGGTTAACTGGCACAGATACTTAGAGGACAGTTTGCTGAGTTCTTTTTAGCAAAATAATCAGAAATGCTCAGAAAGGGTTGGATACATAGAGGGCGTCACTGCATTCTTTGTGAGGGCAAAAACTTGGAAATCACTTAAGTGCATCACCAATAGGAGAACAGCTAACTACATTTTATGCTCGCCCATAGTGGGAATCTATGCTGGTATTGTAAACGATGTTTTTACAGAATATCTGCTGGCATGGGTCAGCATTCATGCTATAATAAGTATAAAAAAAGCTTACTAAAACCACATATGCCATTAAGTCCCAATTTTTCTCAAAATATAACTTCGCAGCCCATCTGTTGCCTGGGGCTAGTTTATCTGCTAGAGCTATAAAGTATTGACGTGACTCCCCTGTTCCAGATCCTGCCACAGGACCTCTGGAGATTCTCAGGGGAGCACAAGTGGCCCCATTCACCATCTGCCTTGACTTATTGGACCGCACTGTTTCTCTGCACTGTCCTAACTGGACCAAACGTGGAACGAGTCCCTCCCACCACCCTCCCCACAGCTGCAGGGACACTAGGCAGTTTTCTGCAGTGTTTGTGGGGACTCAGGCTTAGGACTGCTACCCAGCAAACAATTCAGAATCCTTCCACAGGCTTAAAGTCCTTTCAGTGGGCAGTTTTTTTCACCTCTCTCTCTCCCACACCCCTCTCCCCAATCACCCACAGGTGCTGCAAAGTGTTCTCATTACCAGAGCAGTTCATCTTTCCCTATATCAGTTTCCAACTTCAGGCTTAGGCCCCTCTTTGCATATCTTTTGCATTGAGGTGAACATTAAGGGGTGCCTGGGGAGGGCAGATAATGCTGAGATCAAAACCTTTATTTTAACGAGAGCAACCTTCCCTCAAAAGTATTTTTTAAAATTTATCTGCATATCTGCATCGTGTACTACATGCACAGATACACATAGCACATATATGGTATAGATTTGTGTGTGTGTGTGTGTGTGTGTGTGTGTGTATGTGATGAGGTTATGGGTCATTGTCAGTGTTTTCTCTTTGTTTTTCTGTGCTGCATAAAATTTATACAACCTTAAAGTAGCTTTCCCCCTGAGTGTGAAAGATTGTTATAAGTTTAAAGCACTCTGTATAAATGTGGGAGGTTATTTTTTATATTTAGTGAGTGATTGACATTCCTGGAAATACAGGAATGGCTGCACATTTGCAGAATCCTGGGCTGCAAACCAAGCATTTGACTTCATTCAAACGGAGCAAAGCGTAGTCAAATGAGAGGTTGGCCCTTAGCCCAGGGTATGTTTGAATCCAGGTTCTGTCATCAAGATGCTGGATAGCTTTGGGCAATCTGCTGAACCTCTCTGAACCAGTTTCCTCATCCGTTGGATAGGGATAATACTGCTTACCTCATTGGGTAGAAATAAGGGTAGAAATTGGGTAGAATGTTAATGATGGTTAAGAATGCATTAAGTCTGCTTGCAATCCACGAGGAAGGTATGGTCCATCATCACCATCACTACCACAGCTTAGAAAGGTTAAACATTTTGTTCCAAGCACAAGGCTGAGGAAGTGGCGAGGTTAGGGCCCTTGGAGCCTGATTCCAGTCCCTGCTCTTTTAAAAAAAAAATCCATATATGTATTTGATTTCAGAGAGGAGAGGGGAGAGGGAGAGATAGAAACATTAATGAAGAGAGAGAATCATTGATAGGCTGCCTCCTGCATGCCCTCTGCTGGGGATCGAGCCTGCAGCTGGGCATGTGTGCAGACTAGGAATTGAATCCTGACCTCCTGGTTCATAGGTCAGTGCTCAACCACCGAGCCACAATAGCCGGGCCCAGTCCTTGCTCTTCCCCCACCTGGCAATATAACTGCAAGTCCCCAGCACAATGCCCAGAACATAGTAGGTGCTTAGCAAATGGGAGCTTTTGGCAAGTTAACTCCCTAGACTCTCTTTCTCTCTCCCTACCCAGATCGTCCTCACCAGTTAACCCCAAGGTCTTCACTGCAGTGGGTCAAGGGGAAACAAGGAGCCACCTGCCGTGTTTCCAAAGGGACTTGGGAGGACCCAGGATTTCAAGGGCTTGATATGCAGCCTCAGCCACAAGTATGTGAGAGCCAGAGGAGTCCCAGGGTGCCTTGCCTATCACTGGCCCCGTGGGAATCATGGGTTCTGCTACCCTGGGGAGAAGGAGAGAGTTAGTGGCACAGAGCAGAGCACACACACCCGCCTTGAGGCAGAGAGGAACTGACTGTGCAGGCCAGACACGAGGGCAACCTCAGTCAGTCGTGGTTTCTAAATCACACCCACCATTGGCTGGTCTCAGGGTCATTCTAAGATTCTCAAGGGACACTGTGACAAACGCTGGGGGATCTGTGGGTACCCAGCAGGGTGTGCTTGGCTACCCACTATCGCCATCTAGACGTGCCTACCTAAGGATGTCTTGAATCATTAGAAGCTTGTAACTCTTCCAACCAGCCCTCTTTCTGGCTGGGCCCAGGGCTGAGAGAGGGTGTAGCCACTACAGCTGCTGTGGGGGCTGGCCTTGTTCCCGCTTGTCCTCTTCATCCTCAGGCTGGAGAGAAACAGAGTAATCTCAACACCAAAGCAAAGTTTTGAAAATAGAAAATATGTGTATCCCGAATACCAATTAATGTTTTGCTGGCACATATCCCATTTCAATCATTGACCTTATTCTTATTATGTAATTATGTCTCATGTGCCATTTATAGTCCCCATCTGTCACTCAATGCCAAACAGTAAGTACTTTACAGATTATTAAGGAGTTTTCAACATTGTTTTAATAGCCCCATAGAGTCCCATAGGGTCTAATTACAACAATTTACTAAATGATTCCTGTATTGTTGGATATTTGGGTGTTTTCCAAAATGTTGCCATCATTCCGCCTGTAGCCTTCCGCTTGAATTATTTTCTTAGACTGCATTTGAAGGAGTGCGGCATTAAAAGGTAGAGGTAACCTTATGTCTTTGCAACTTTTCACAGATTGCTTCCAGTGAAATAATTATGCTATTTGATAATGACATGAGCACTTTCAGTGTAACCTTGACAGAATTTGTACTATATAATTTTTTAAAATTTTTTGGCAATTTCACAAGCTTGAAATGATATTTCAAGTCTACATTAATTTATGTCTGTCTCTAATCTCCACTTTTGCATTCTTCTCTGCCTTGCTCACATGCGCCAACCCTTCTAGTCTTTTTTCTGTTCCCCAGAACCACTGTGGCCAAGCTTTTTCCTACCTCAGGGTTCTTGCCCAAACTGTTCCCTCTTCCTAGGACTCTCTTCCCATGCACACCCCTCCGCAGTTAACTCATCATCATCTTTTACCTGTCCCTTTAAAAGTCACAGGACAGAGAAACCTTGCTTGACATCCTATTCTAAATTAGTCTCCTCCCCACCTTCCTTTTAACCACTTACGGCACTCTTCCTAGAACTTACCCCTAATTTGTAATCAGATAATTATTTGTGTGCCTGTTTGTTTATTGCATGCCTTTTCCATCAGCCGATGTACTTCCTGAGGACAGCATCCTCCCTCATCTGTTCTGGTCACTCATGCCTGGCACGTAGTAGGCCTTTAATAAATAGGAGTCGAACCCAAACATGTTGTGTAGAAAGATGTGTGCACTGCAGAAAATTTGAAAAGTCATACACATACACTGACAGAAATATAAATAACCCAAAACAGCCTCACTCAGTGATAACAACTGTTACCTAGTTGGTTTTTAAAAATAGTTTCATGTTTTATACTTTGCCTCGTGAATCAGTATAGGATTGTTGATTTGGGCCTTTGGTGAATGATGAGGTTTCAAACAAAGAGACATCGTGGAGGCAGGGCGAGAAGGCTTTAGGGAGAGAGAAGGGAAGGAAGCTGGGTGGTGGACCCAAAGATGCTTCCCAACAGAAAGCATGTCAGAGTTCGGGCCCTAATTGTGAGCTTCCTACCTGTCAGGATAGCAGGGCAGACCCCAGGCTGCAGGTAGGGAAACTCATTCTGGGAGGGAAGCGCCAACCCTGTCCAAGGGGCCGGCACCACCTGCATTTGCAGGTCCTTTCCAGTAACTATCTAACTAGAGCCGCCTGTAAATATTATCTCTATTTATCCTCACCACGAGTCTGAAACTAATTTGGATAATCACCCCCATTTTCCACCGGGGGACCCTGAAGATCTCAAGTGGCCTTCCCTAAATTCTAGATCTTGCCCTAGTGTGGAATAATGTTGTCTGACCAGGCTCTTCCACTTTCCTCTCTCCGGCCACAGTTCCTGTGTGCTGTGAATCTCCGATTAACCAGGTGGCTTGGAGGAAAGGTGGAGGTTATGGGGCAAAGAAGGCAGGGGTTCTGATGAATTGAATGTTTGTTTTCTTATTATTTGAACGGTAAGCAGCAAATCCATTTAAACTTGGCTCAGACTATTTTATATAGGATGGAATGTGAACTAAACACAATAAAACTGAGCCCAGAGGAGTATCTCTGAAAAGGAAGAAGCCAGGAATCTGATCCTTAATTGCCTTAGAGTTGTGCATGCGCTTGACTGCTGTACCTCCTCCCAAGCCTCTGATCAAGGCCACGGCAGCTTAGACATTTTAAAGGCCTCTCCCAGGCAGCAAAGGGCCATCCTGCCATCTTGCTCTGCACTGGACTTGAAGCTCTCTGAGTAGAGCACTCTGGGCATCTCACCTGTGTCTGGCTGGCAAACCCAGGGATTGAAGAGTGAAGGAGTATGCATCCTTGGTCAGATGTGGCTATCAAAGCAACAATATTCTGTATTATGGGGAGTTTAGGATTCAGAGTGAGTGGGTAATATGCAATATGCCACATAAAATATCCCCAGAGCCTGACGCTTAATTCTGGCCACATATTCACCAAGACAGAGGATGAAAGATACTACCGAGGAGAGTGCTCGCGTCATGGGGATGAGCTATGAAACCCATCGTGTGAGTCGGATGCAGATGCTGACCAAGATGTTTGCTTGCAAATTAGAGACGGGTGCCTGGAGTACATGGCGGGAAAGATAATGCTGCGTTTCACATTATAATGAAATTTTGTAGAGACGATGAAAGAAATATATTTTCATTATTTTTATATTGGAAGATACAGGAAAACACGAAACAATGTACAAAGCACCCATAAATCATCACTCAGATATAGCTACTCCACACTTTGGTATAACGCACACTTCCCGTTATTTTTTAATTTTAATGCAGACAGGTATGTCCCTTTAGACAAACTTGAGCCTACATGTTAATCTGTAATCGATTTCCTTAATAGTATATAATGAATATATTTCCATGTACTTACCCATTTTTCTTCAATAAATACAAACATATATTGGATAACTCCATATACCAGGTATGGAAGTTGATGTTACATTTGGAGCATGGTGAATTAGACATGATCTTGGTTTTTATGGATCCTGAAGACTGATAGGAGAGTCATACGTTACATTTCATGTGAATACAGAAACACAGTCCATCCTCATTACTTGCAGACTTTGTATTTGCAAACTCACCTACTGGCTAAAATGTATTCATGACACCAAAAAATCAATGCTCATGGTTTCCGCAGTCATTTGCACACAGGCACAGAGGGTGGAATATTGGAGTTGCCTAATGCACACGCTCCCCGATGAGGTCGGACAAGGTGACATTTTGCCTTTTTGTTTCAGGTCTCCTACTGTAAACACAGATCCTTTTCGTGGTCTACTTAATGCTATATCTCCCCCATTTCTGTGCTTTCTGTTGGCTATTTTGCTATTTACAATGGTCCCCAGTGGTGGCCCTGAAAGACTGCCGAGGGTTCCCAAGTGCAAGGAAGCTGTGATGTGCCTCCGGGAGAAAATGCAAGTGTGAGGGAAGCTTTGTCCAGGCATGAGCCACAGTATTGCTGGCTGTGAGTTCAGTGCTAATACATTAACGATATATATATATAATGTGTCTTAAAACAAAAACACATGACACAAAGTTATATGTTAACCAGTTGACAAAGGTGCTTTGTCAGAGGCTGCAGGAACCCGGCTCATGCTCCCTCTAGGAGCTGTGGTTCAGCATTTGCTCTCCCTGCAACTTGCTAGAGCATAACCATCGTGAATAGTGAGAACCACTGCACATGAACAAACCAGGAAGGTGGGTGGGTCAGGGATGGAGAAATACGTTTGGGTTTTTTGACTTCAGATAACACTTGAAATTGTTAAGAGAGAATTTTCATGAAAAGGTAAAATCATGACTTGCAAGTAGATGGAAAAATGAACCTGATTTTATTTCATTCATTTACCATGAAACTGGTGAGGTGTCCCAACCACTCCAGAGGCAAATCCAAAAATCAGAGACACTTATAGGTCAGGAATATTGACATCAATATGCAAATGGAGGCAAAAGGGGCTTTGTTTTCCTATGGGAGTGGGCAGAATGCCCCTCCCTCAAAAAGAACCATTTGCACATCCATAGAAAAATGATTCTGCTTTACTGTCGGTTATCCACCACTTGCAAAGTTGTACGATAGCTCCCATAGTATCAGCATCAGATACAGAGAGCTTGTGCCATAGCAATGCAGCTTCCCCCCTTCAAAGCCAGATAATAACTGTGATCAACCTAGAGAGACTGTGTGGAGACAGGAGAAGCAAGCCCTGAGGAAAGTCACACCGAGAGGCGGGATTGCAGAGGCAGGGACTGCAAGGGAGATGCGGAAGCAGCAAGAGAGGCAGAATGAAAATGTGGTACCTTCAGGCCAACAGCAAGACCCAGGATGGAGAAAGTTGTTGACACCTCTGAAGGCTGAGTAATAGGTACCTAACAAGTGGCACAGCAGGTGAAACAGGGGTGAACAAGTGGGAATGTTGTTTTGATTAAAGTCTCACTGTGCTCTAATATGGATGTGCCATTGATTTCACCCTAATCTCCATTTCTGGATATTTAGGTCTTTTCAAATTTTTAAAAATTATAATAAATATCCTCATAGATATAAATCTGCATGCACATATCTAATATTTTTCTTAGAAAAATCCCTGCTATATTGTTGTTAGATCTGTGAGCAATTTTAAGATGTTGAGACAGTTCTTCAAAAATGGAGTGATTTTGCACCCTGCCTTCTACAGTGGCCGAGCAGCTTTTTGTCTATTTGGACTTGCTCATCTGTAGTGATCATGGGTCTGCAGTCTCTCTTTATTCTTCCCCCTTCGCCTGAGACATTAACTCTGCCAACAAGTGGTTTGGTGTTTGGAGCTGATAATCAATGACTTTTATTTCTTATCATTACTTACAAGTCACAGCCCCCTATTTGGAGCAGAATCAATGCGCTCCCTTGTTGGTACTAACACATGTCAAATATTTGCAGGTTCTTATCTTTCTTTAGGCTTGGCTCAGGCAGGCTCTGAATTTTTAGCATCTGACATTTCCCCTCCCCTATCCATTCCTCTGTCTTCCCTGAGGGCATTCCTGTCTGGCCACAGCTTTTCATCCTTTTAAGGCCTGGCCATGCCTTTATTTCCTATAAAAATCCCATCCTACCCGTGTCAATAGAGGGGATGCCCACCTTTACCTCCCTAAGGGCTGCAATGTCAGCTCTATTTTTCACATAAAAACTCGACTCAGCTCATGTACAATAAGGACTTGCTTCTAGGATCATATGCCCACTGTTTCTCACTTCTAATTTCTAAACCCCTCCACATTTCTTAGGGTGTGTCCTCTGCCCAGCTCACTCTCTCACTGTCTTACCTGCTTCATGGCTTCCATATAAACACATTGTACTCTCTCTTCTCAACTCTAGGTCTGCACACCTACCTGATTTTTCTACCTGTCTTATATCCACCTCAACCAAAAGCAGCCTGCCTCTATTTGATAAATAGCAGCCTGCCTGCCAGTCCAGAAACTTGAGTCATCTGGGATCCTTCTCTTTCTCTCCCACTCACACATTTAAGCCACAAAACTGTACATTTCCCTTGCTTATCCCTCCGATCTGCCTCCTCTCCTCCAATTCTATGCTCCTACCCACATCTGTGACCTGAGGATGTTTTGCTGCCACAATGTATTGAAGTCCCACATTTGATTTTACACCCATTACCAGTCTTTGTTTTGTCAGGTCCATGAGTCCTAATATATCTCTAAGATGAGTTTTCTTTTTTTCTTCCCTGTAGACTATGTTCCATTTTAAAATGTAATTTTATTTTGCTACTTCTGAATCATTCCTTCTTTGATCCGTATCAGTGGGTCCTCTCAGGGTGCTAGTGGCATCTACAGACCCCATTGCCATGGGATCCATCAAATACAAGATGATATGATTGGCCATTGGGTTGTCATTGCTGAAGCAGTAGCCTCATGATAACTAATTGAG
The DNA here is from genome assembly GCA_027563665.1 of Antrozous pallidus. Classification (NCBI taxonomy): domain Eukaryota; kingdom Metazoa; phylum Chordata; class Mammalia; order Chiroptera; family Vespertilionidae; genus Antrozous; species Antrozous pallidus. The sequence goes on from CM050518.1 coordinate 75,380,657, forward strand.
TAAATGAATTTAAATGTATAGGATATTAGCACAATAAGAAGTTGTCTGTGAATATTGTTTTAGTGCCTGATGTTAGTGGGCTTTTGAACATAACAGGGTATTGTGGGGAGAGGATGACTTTCCAGACTCTAACTCTTAGCTCACTACTTACCAGCTGTGTGACCTTAGGTGAGTCGCTAAACTTCTCTGAAACTTCATTTCCTCATCTGTAAATTCAGAATAGCAGTATTCCTCTTCCTGGGCTGTTGTGAGACTTCAATGAATAGCTATGTGTAAAGAGTCACTCAGAGTACCCAGGGTATCATAGGTATCCAGGAAAAGACACCCAGGGTTGGGGGTTGGGAGCTGCTGTTGGCTGGGTGTGTGGGACCGAGTACATTCTTTTGGTTGCCCATACTCTGTCTCCATGGAAATTCTCTTGGCTGCATGCTCTTGTCCGCATGTTCCAGGTGGGAGAACAGCACTGGGTGTCATGGTTGGGATGCTCTCATATGTGGCTAGTGAGACTTCCTTGTCCTGCGATTTTCAGAGGTGCCCACCTCTGCCTCCCCACCTGCCTGGAACATGCTTGTCTTTTCAATCCTGATACTCACTGTGCTGGGAAGGGCCTCTTCATGTCTCTCCAGAACCTGCCTCTCCCCACAGGTATCCTCACCACCATTCATCCTCCCTGGGACAGCCAGGCTATCATTTTAATGCAAGTCTGGCCCTATTTCCTTGTGTTTTACATCATTCCTCTGGGTCCCTACTGCCTTTGAGTGGTATCCATTCCCTCCCTGCCATTCAAGGCCCTTCATGAACTTCCTCACTTCCCCTGCCCTCTCCTCCTCCCACCCAGGCTTTTCATCATTAAATATGTGGTCAGAAGATGTCAGGCTTAATAGAAATATTTGAAGACCTGGAAAAGCAATTTACAGCTGAAAAACATTAAATGAAAATTGTATTGAAGCTAATCAGCACTTAATTCTCTATCTATGAAATACATCTACCTATTTTATACATATATTAAAGGCCCAGTGCACGAATTCGTGCACCAGTGGGGTCCTTTGGCCTGGTCTGTGGGATCGGGCCGAAACCAGGTCTCTGACATCCCCTGAGGGGTCCTGGATTGCGAAAGGGCACAGACCAGGCCAAAGGACACGAGAAATTCGCCAGCCAGAGAGGGACTGTGGGAGGGCTCCAAGGCATGTCCTGCCCATCTCACTCAGTCCCAGACCCCAATAGCAAGCTAACCTACCAGTTGGAGCAAGCTAACCTACCAGATGCTTAGACTAGTAGGTTAGCTTGCTACTGGGTTCTGTGCACATCAGAGGGACTGGTCAACTGGTCAACTCTCTGCCCCCTGGTGGTCAGTGCACATCATAGTGAGCAGTTGAGTGACCTTAGCATTCATTAGCATATTATACTTTGATTGGTTGAGTGGCCAATCAGCTGACCAGACACTTAGCATATTAGGCTTTATTATATAGGATATTTTTTTCAAATGTCTATTCAAAATTTCATTATATTTTACAATAAATTATAAGCTAGCTTTTCTCAAAAAATCAAGAATTCCCAAAGGAATCAAGTGATTGGAGAAGCCATAGGCAAAAATAAATTATTAAGTTACTGGGAGCCAAATATTATTGCAAGCAAGATTACTTAAATTTTTTTTCAAAATAATTTTATTACAAAAAGTATTTCACAATGTTAGAGGCAGAATGTAGGTGCATCTTAATATTCTATAAAGGAGAACTCCGATATCAGACTGGCCTATGAAGATCACACACTGCCTGGGGTTTCCCTTTATCTTGTCCTCCAACCCCTTACTCCTTAGCTGCCTCCTGCCAGATATGGTACCTGCTGATTTTAGGACCATTCACCTTTCCCTTTGTCCTGTCACTGAATCCTGTGATGTGTGGTACTTCCCCCAGGAGTCTAGAGGCCCAGCAAGGCTGAGAATGTGTTAGCCATGTTACCTGCTGGGTCCCAGCATAGAACACAGGACTTTAAGGGCAATGCAGGCTTCAGTGTTGTTAACTGGGAGTTGTCATGGAGAACAGGATTGTGGGAGGAATTCACCTTTTGTGGGGTACTCAGGGCTGGGCTCGAGTGTTGCCAGACCTGTTCAGATCTAACCATCCCATGCACCCCATATGAACAGAAGGGCACACGGCTCACATGCACTAAGTGATGTGCCATAGAGATGGGGGTGGTGACACACAGGTGGTTGTTCACCTTGGCAAGAGATCAGGCCCTTGACTTCGCCTGCCATCAGAGGCTCCACTTGCATCAGAGTTCTCTGTTGCCTCCACAGCAAAGATAAAAGGGATACAGGGACAGGATTGGTGCTAAGAGCAGGAGTATAGGTTCCTAAGGAACTGTGAGTGGAGGGGGGAGCTGAGGTTCCACCAGGAAAGCAGGGAAGCAGCCCTATTGGCAGGTAGGGACACAGTCATCATGAACCACAGTAGCCACCAGCAGACAGGCTGCAAATCACTTACCACACCAGTTCCATGCACTGCTCTTCAGCAGATACCTCAAGGGTAGCGACCACAGTGCCTTCCAAGCTCTGGTCCCCTAGTGCCTCAAGCAGCCTGGCACTAGACAACTGCACAGGGAAGATATCTTGGATTAATGAGGGGCAAAGTTGTCTGCCATTAAAGGGTGGTGTGGGTTCAGGGCAGATAACTCCCATGGAGGAGTCTCTCTAGGTATCCTGATTTCCTAATGCAGGTCCCCTGGGCCATTTTTGGTTATAAATAGAATTAGAAGAGAAACAATATATGGTGACCAGTGTACCTAATTCTCTAGTGTCATGTCCTTCTTAAAGATGAGAGAGAAGCTCAGCGAAGGAAATCACTTGTCCATTCATGGGATAATGCGTGCTAGACCTGAGCTCTGAGCGCTGCATGAAGCCCCTGGTCTGTCCCTGCAACACCACCTCGTTTGAATGTCATCACTGATATCCTGGAAAGAAGCCTGCTCTTTGGAGCAGGGAAGCCTCACTGGATTTGCAGTTACAGCAAGTGGATTCCAGACTTGTCCCTGCTCTTGTCCCTTAGTGGCTGTGGCTTAAAGTCTTTGAGCCTTAGCTTTCTCATCGGTACAAAGTGAATAAAATATCACTACCTCATAGTCTTGGAATAAGAACTAAATGGATAACATTTGTGAAAATAACACAGATGTAGGCACATAAAAAGTAAACTGATGTTAATGGATTCTGATGTTATAAATCAGTTTGTAATCTATACTAATAAGAGGGTAATATGCAAATTGGTCACGATGCCGTGACAGTAACAGCCGAACAACAGGCTGCCTGAGACGACAAGGCCAACAGGGGAGTTAGCGAGGGACAACCAAATGACTGACCAGCAGTCTGCATGGGGAGACCAGGCCGGCAGGAGGGTTAGTGAAAGATGACCAAATGACTGACCAGGCCAGCAAGGGGTTTTTAGAATAGCAGGCTGCATGGAGTGACCAGGTCGGCGGGGGTGGAGGAAGTGAGGGGTGACCAGGCTGGCAGAGGGGGACAGTGAGGAGCAACTAGGCTGGCAGGGGGAGCAGTTGGGGGTGACCAGACCAGTGGGGGGCAATTGGGAGGTGACCAGGTTGGTAGGGGAGGCAGTGAAGGACAAATAGGCCAGCAGAGGGGAGCAGTGAAGGGTGACCAGGCTGGCAGAGGGGGGCAGTGAGGGGCAACTAGGCCAGCAGGGGAAGTAGTTAGGAACGTCCAGGCCAGTGTGGGGAGGGGAGGACAGTTGGGGGTGACAAGGCTGGCAGGCTGAGGCAGTTAGGGGTGATCAGGCTGGCAGAGGGAGCAGTTAGGGGTGGTCAGGCAGACAGGCAGGTGAGCAATTAGGAGCCAGCAGTCCTGGATTGTGAGAGGGATGTCCAACTGCTGGTTTTGGCCCTGGGGTCGGCTGAAACTGGCAGTCAGACATCCCCAAGGGGTCCTGGATTCGAGAGGATGGAGGCTGAGCTAAGGTTAACCCTGCACATGAATTTCATGCACCGGGACTCTAGTATGTCCATATTTTCTTACATCTGACTTTGGCAAACAGTGGCTTGTGGCATGTTCATTGTCCTGTTTGCTCCAGTTTAATATCTCTCTGTTACCACGTGCAATGTCACCCTCCTCAGACTTCTTCTCTGTAAAGGCATTAACCCTGGTTTTTTCACAACGATATACACCAAACCCACTTTTCTCATCAAAATGCCTTTTGCTAGTAGAACCTTTATAATCTAACACTGTTTGTATATGAAAATCATTTAGTTGCACATGTAAATGGACCCATTTGAAAAGTAAGGGAATAAAGTAGCCTTTGGTTTATTTTGGGGGCCCCTCTGGGGAGCATCACCAGCAAAATGGAGGTCTGTACACTTTCTCAGGAATTCCAGCGTTACTGGGATTTCTTAATTGTGTTTTTTTCTCACTGCACGTGAGGCCCAATTTTATGTGCTTTGTACCCTTGTCATTCTTTACTGCCATGGCAGAGACAAATATTTTCTCCACTGTAGTTGTTTTCCTAAGAAGCTAAAAATATTGGGAGGAAATTGGTTTTTCTCTTCTGCCTTATCTTCGCATAAGTATTCTCCGGGATCTCAGAGCAACGTGGGCGGCAACCTCTGCTTTATTGTGGCTGCAGAGCCAAGACAGAAACACAGGCAGCAGAGAATAAAGGCAGCCCTCTGCAACTGTGTCTCCTGGAACTGTCAAGGTGATGGTGGGGAGGAATCCACGGGTCAATTCCAATTTAGTCCAAACCCTGATTTGATATGGCTCCCACCCTTGCTGCTGATTGACGAATTGTTTTTCATGATTGATGGAGGTGACATTTATTTTTTGAAAGTGAGGCTGATTTTCATGATCTTGGTGAGCCTAGAGAGATAGGTGGGGGGGGTGTGAGAGAGAGAGAGGAAGCAAGAGAACAAGAAAGTGAGAGAGAGCGAGAGCGAAAGTGAGGACGAGAGAGAGAGATTGGAGGAGGGAGTGAAAATATTACATTGTTGATGGCTTCTGGCGGTGACTTCTGTGTAAGTCTCAACTGTTCTAAGGTGTGCTGTTAGGGAATCCGTGAGCAGAGGATTGGGTGGGAAAATGGATTCCTAGTCCTAGTTCTACTATTTACTTGGGCAAGTTTATTAATTCTTCTGTACTTCCTTATCACTTGCAAAAAGGGAGCCAGGTGGAAGGGACTGGTGGTTGACTCACCAATATTTATTTTCACTTTCTTCCCTATTGAGATAGGATTTTATTTGGGCAGTGACATGACCAGCTAAACAGTGGTCGGCAAACTGCGGCTCTCGAGCCACATACAGGTTGCGAGCCACGGTTTGCCCCTCTGTTGACTAATGAGTTTGCTGACCACTGACCTAGACTCTGGATTCCAATAATTACAGGCTGTTGGTGTTCCTTGTGATTAAGCCCCTATGGCAGTGGTCAGCAAACTCATTAGTCAACAGAACCACAATCCACCGCTCGTGAGCTGCATGTGGCTCACGAGCTGCAGTTTGCCGACCAATGAGCTAAAAGGCTACATTTCCTAGCTCTTCCTTGCAGCTGCTGGGTGCAGGCATGTGACCACATTCTGACCAATGAGATGTTAAGTAGAGTTGTGGGCAGAACTTCTGGGAGAGCTTTTTATAAGAGTCAGAGGTTGGTGGGGACCCCTTACTGCCCTCTTCTTCTCCCCCCTGACTAGTAGACCGGTGGTGACAGAGCCTTGAGCCTTGCAGATAGATATCCAGCAGCTGGGACAAGGCTCTGATGGGCTTTGTTCTGTAGACTGTTGAGTGATAGGCAAATACAAAGAGGTGCTCACACTGCAGCTGGATTCTGTCTCCAAACTTCAGAGGGAAGTTGAGGGGTAATGTCTACTCTCAATCCACTTTTTCCAGTAAAGGAAGCTTGAGCCCATGGACCCATCAAAGGCTTCCACATAATCCCAAGGGACTAGGGAGTGTTTATCTTAACCAGCAACTGTACCTTTTTAACTGCAAAGAACGGGATTAGTGCCTTTATACAAGAGGTTCCAGAGAGCTTGCTGGCCCCTTCCACCATGTGAAGAGGGCTTTCACTAGAACCATATCAGCACCACGAACTTGGACTTCCAGCCTCCAGATTGTGGGAAATAAATAGTTATTTATAAGCCACCAGTCTAGGGCATTTTGTGATAGCAGCCCAGGTGGACTAAGACAGCAGGCCGTGGTGAATGTATTGAGTGAGTGACCCTGAAGTCAAATTGCTTAGTTACTGCTGAACAAAGGGAGATGAGTGTTCCACGCGGCCATCTAGACATGTGCTGTCTGGCAGGGCTGTGGCCTCGCCCATGCCGGGGGCACCACTGACATAGACTTCCATGTGGACGGTGTGCCCGGGAGTCCCAGGATGCATGGCCTCAGACACTTAGGGACTCTGCACAGGTACGAGGTTGTGGCTGCAGGGTCCTTCGTGGGCGGCTCTTGGCCCTGCTCAGAGTCACAGTGCACCCCTTCATGTGGGCATTTTCTCACCTGATGACAGAATCTGCTATATCTCCTCCTCACCTTAGTGCTGCCTCCCTACCACAGTGTGGTGACAAAATTTTTTAACAAGAGACAAAATATGGCCAAGTCTGACTGCAGTCCTTTGAGGGCTTCCCTTTCTGCGAGGCTTGGTATGCCGGGGGGACAAAGGAATTTGGGAGGGCTGGAAGGGTGGCACAGAACAAGGACACAGCACCCTAACACCCCCTTTTCTGTGAATGAAGGGCATTCAAGAAGGACCCCCTACCTGAGCTCTTATTCTGCCATCTGAACCTGGATGCTTTGTCTCCAATACATCTGCAGACAACCCAGTGTATTAAACAGTGGGCCACAGCCCTGTGGGTCAGGCCCAGGGGCTTTGGAAGAGCATGGTAAAACCCCCAGCAAACCTCAGGGCGAGCCCCTTCCCCAAAGCATCAGGGAAGTGCTCTCCACTGGACTCGGAGAACAGCACCGTGCAAAGGTCACACCATCACCGCCGCCGCCAGGTGCTCCTGGATGCCCCGTTGAGTGGGGCCGGAATGTTCCTGTGAAGCGTGTCTCAGAGGAGACATTCCTACCATAATGACTTCTTTTTCCTCTGGCCACTTCAGATGTGATTTGCAGCATCTTCTGATGAAACCAGAAGTCTAGATAGGCAGACTTTTTTCCTGATCCTGAAATCTGAGAGGAACTAGCCACAAGAGCCTTTGTTTAATGAGCAGCGACCAGGCTCTCAGACACTGTCCTTGTTAGCAGGTTCAGGAAGTTGCAGACGCATTCTCCATTCTCATGTCTCCTATTCCTGCCTCTCAGAGGTGCAGAGGGTGGAATGTTCAAGAGCAGTGTCTGCAGAGGTGGGGTCCTGGGCTAAGGGCAGGATTCAGGCGGAACATCCCAGAGATCTGGCTTATTCAACAGTCCTGACTCAGGGGACCTTGCAAATGGAAAAGTTTCATCTGTTAGCTGTCACAACCAGACATCTAGGCAAGGCTGAATGGCTGAGATATTGAGCCCACGTTCTATAGTAGGAACAGGTCAAGAGGACCTCTGGGCTGTTGGCTGAGCATGTGAGGGAGTCATTTATTTACTTATGTCATTCATTCATTCCATATTTATTGAATGGCTTCTCTGTGACAGGCACTGTGCCAGGGGCTGGAGATTTAGAGGGAATCTGACATTCTTCCCTGTGACTCAGTACTTCACAGCCTTTGTCACAAGATGTGGACCTGTGGATGCAATACAGATATAAATGATTATCTGAGGTTGAGTTCCCTAGAAGCAGAGCCTAAAATATGGGTTCAGGTACATGTGGTTGATGGAAGGAGGGTCCTGTAAGGAGAGAGAAAAAGGGCTCAGAAGTGGAGGGGAGGGACAATGTGATCAGGCAGCATCTAGCCTTGACCTAACCCACAAACTAAAGACACTAAAACAGCAGAATGTCTGAACTGATGGGAGTGTCTGTATCTGCTTTCCAACAACCCAGCCACTGGCCACGTGGCTCCTGAGTACTTCACATGTGATGGGTGTGGCTAAAGAACTGAAATATTACTTTAATTTTAGTTTCTTTACATTTACTTGCCCATCCATGCCTGATGGCTACCGTGCTGGACAGTGCAGCTCTAGAGTAGGGCTGGGCATACTTCTTCCATAAAGGGCCAGTAGGTAAACACTAGGTTTTGTGGACCACATGGCCTGTATTGTAAATCCTCAACTACCATTGTAGCAAAAACCCATCATAGATAGCCCCAAGGGAGTGGGTGTGGCTGTGTGCCAGTAACTGTTCACAAAAACAAGTGGCAAGCAAACGGCAGAGTTGCCCCTTCTGCAACACCAGCAAGGGCCAGCCTCACTGGGCCTGCCAATCTCTGCCATTAGTGCAGGCCACCCGGGGGGACATGGTACTTCCTGGGCAAGGTGGCTCCATCAGCTCAGTGCATCTCCCAGAGTAGGGCAAGCATGATGTTGAGGGCTATGATCCCTTAGGCACCTGCTTCTTTCCATCAGAGATGGTGTGGTGGCCAGGTAAGAAGAAGCTAGGAGTCACAGTGCAGTATCTACCATAATGACTAATGATCTTTATTGTGTGTTCACTATGTTCCAGGCACAGTGTTAGGTACTTCACAGGGATTCTACTAATGTAGTTCTCAAAAGAGCCTTATGGGAAATGTAACGCAAGTATCTTCAGTGCATTACTATAAAATTCACTGAATTTTCATCACTATAATTTCATTTGTTAGTTACCAGTTACCTCCAAGATGCTCTCTGTGACACACACACACACACACACACACACACACACACACACACATTTGATCTGACATATAGGTATGATGTCACCAAGTGCCAGCCATGTACTTTTTTCTGCTGGGTAGCTTCATTCTACTTCAGTAAGCTGGTCTATTTTTCAGCCGAGATTTCCTATCTGATAGGAAATCCATCTTGTTCAGGTCTTGCATATAAACAGATCCTGATTTGGGTGCAGGTAGTTCCCATGGAGGTGATCTTAGAAGCAGGAGAAAGCAAAAAGGAAGGGAATAAATGCAATAAGTGGTGTTTAACGTGTGGGTTACTGGGTGGGTTATACTGTGGCCACCTGAGGTTCCCCCTCCCCTGGAGGCCCTGGTGGACACACACCTTACAAAGTTAGAATATCCACCCGCCCTCATCTCACATTGGGTAAGGGTTGTCCTGGAGGGTTTACTTCCCCACCCTTTTCCCAGCCCAGGGTCCAGCGTCTTTCCTCAGAGTGGACCCCTTCCCCTTGGGCAGGGACCTACAGAGCAGGCTGCCTGTGAGCTCCGGGCTCCTGGCAGGCTCGAAGTGGCATCTGCCACCCTCACCTTTCTCACTCCCTGGTAGTTCTCATTCTGCTGATGTCTCCCTTCGCTGTGCAGAAGGTTTTTAGTTTGATGTGGCCCCACTTGTTTATGTTTTCTTTTATTGTCTTTGCTTTTGGAGTCAGATCCAAAAATCATCTTCAAGACCAATGCCAAGGAGGAAACCACCTGTGTTTCCTTCTAGGCATTTGATGGTTTCACATCTTACACCCCATGCTTTGATCCACTTTGAGTTAATGCTTGTGTGTTGTGTAGAATAGTGGTCTTGTTTCATTCTTCCACGTGTGCCTGTTCAGTTTTCCCAAAACCACTTATTGAAGAGACTGTCCTCTCCCCATTATATATTCCTGCCTCCTTTGTCATCGGTTAATTGACCATATATGTGTGGGTTTATTTCTGAGCTTTTTCTTTCTTTCCCATTGATCTGCTTTTATGCCAATACCAGGCTGTTTTGATTACTACTCGTGTTTTCCAGTTTGGACTTTTTCGGTTGAAGGGAATTGTTGCCAATTTCTCCAGTTCAATAGATTCTGCTTGACAGTTGGCATGCTCCGGGAGAAGCTACAGACTTGTCGGCTTGGGGCGATGACATCAGGAAAGCACTGACTGAGCCTTGAGTCTTACTGCTGCTGACTGACCTTCTAGTGCTCGCATTCCTCCTCTGTGTAATGGGAGTGATGGCCAGGTTTTCACTATGCCTCAGCGGAGGTAATAGATGAGCTCCTACTTAATAATCTGGGGAGCATTTAGGGATGTAAGTTATTGATTAGACTAAGTACTGTGATTAAAACCGTATAAATGAACTAGTCATCATTATTCCAGGTATTTATTTTTTTAATGTATTTTTATTTATTTTAGAAAGCAAAGGAGAGGGAGAGAGAGCGATAGAAACATTGTGAGAGATAATCATTGATCGGTTGCTTCCTGCAGGCCTCCTATTGGGACCAGCCCCTCTACCTTTTGGTGCACGGGATGATGCCCAATTAACTGAGCCCACTGGCCAGGGCCTAGGTCTTTATTTTAATGTGTGTGCAGCTAAGCTCCCTATTTAGCCTGCCTCCCAGATGGCTCTCTGCCTGCTCTCAGGGCCAGACGAGGGGGATGCAGTGAAGACTCACTTTGATGAGTCTCTGAACTCCGGAGGCTCATGGCCAGAGGGAGACAGATCCCAGACCATGGCCCTCCATGAAAGTCAGCTTAGTCTCCATCCATCCCACAGCCCCTGTACAGTTCCTGTACCCAGACACACCCAGCACAGTAAGAGTCTGACCTGGTTTAAAGCCTCTGGTCTAAACCAGAGAGAGGAGCATGAACATGGACCAAGGGAAAACCTGTGCTCTCCTCTGGAACAAGTGATCAGTACCCTACAGCTCAGAGGATGTGCTGACAAATCGGTCGGGGATTTGAGTACTGTGTTCAGGTATTTCCCTTCAGGGATACAATGCAGGGTTTTAAACAGAGAGGCAAGTGCCAGTGTGTGTTTGGGGAAGATGCTCTGCTCTGAGGTGTGGGAGGGTCCATTAGCAAGGCTGCAGGATCTCAGAAGAGGCTGCCACAGAGGTCCAGATGACAGGTGTGCATGAAAACAGGGCTGTGCATCTTGTTAGCCTGCTCATGCAGTTGGAGCTCGGTAGTGGATGCTTGGAGCTTTCCTGAGAGGCGGCAGGAAGAGAGTATCCATGGGCCCCCCCAAGCTCCTCACACAGCCAGGATTTTACTAATAGCGGTTCGCGGTGGGAGCACGCACCACTCTCCACCACTGCACCCCTTAATCTTCAGATCTTGTGTCCTTCGCAGCTTCCTTTCCTGGACATGTTTCCCAGCCCCAGAGGACCTCCTCAAAGGAGGAGGTGGAGCCGCATGCTCAGAGGGCACAGAGCCTGGCCCGGCCAAGGGATTCCACCCTTCAGTGTTCTCTGCAAAATGCTTAGTAAAATGCAGAGTCTTAATGGGAGCGGAGGCCACAGACTGCTCTGGGGACTAGAGAGAGAGCTGACTGAGGGCAGGGACAGGACCGCAGGTAAGGCTGTCAGTAGGCAGGCCATCTGAGGCCCAGAGGGCCTGGTGCAGATGTTAAGTCCTTGCTTTACCCCAAGGGAAAATGAAAATGATGAGAGGTACACTTCAGCCTCAACTGGTGGTAAAACAGAACAGAGGCCTAAACTTAGATTTTTCAACCAGGAACTGCCAATGCTCCTCGTTCATGTGTTTCTTGCTTTGTTTTAAAAAGTGTGGGTGCCCGTGTCAGGCTGGTGCAGAATGGCTGTAAGAGGATCACGTTGCAGTTACTAAACAGCAGCTCTTTGCAAAAGTCAAGTGTGGATCTGGGCGTTTTTCTGAACTGGTTTAAGCTGAAAGGTCACCTTGTCCTCCCGCTGAAGACATTAATGGCTGAAAGAAACAATTGGGAAGGTAATTTAACATTCTCACATTTGAGTTATAAAAAATCTCTCTGAAACCTTATAATTAAGGTGCTATAGCAATCTTTGTTACAAGAAATATTTTTTTCATAGCCCTACTTTGAATACAAGCCATTTAAATCAGCTCTGTCATTTCAATTCCTTAATAATTTGTGCAGATTTCATATATATATTCTCTTTCTGGTGTACGAAAAAGAGTTTGTAAACAGAGTCAAAAATTTAAAGCTAACCAATAAATTAAAATTTTTTAATTGATGAGAAAATGTGATTAAAATCTAAGCAAAACATGTTTAGACAAAGCGTAAACTCTATAACCACCCATAATAAAATAACTTTTACTGGTACGTAAGCCATTCTGTCACTTGTGGCCTTGAGTATGTGTTTTATTTATTTGTGCTCTGCATGGGCTTGTGCTATTTTGTATCTTGTCTTTAAAACAATTATTCAGTTGTAAGTGAGAGGGAGATTTATTGACTTATGTGACTAAAATCCATCTGTGCGGTCTGGTCTGCCTTTAGGGTTGACTAGCATAACCCGTACATTCCACCACTAGATCAGGAATAGGATCAGTTTCTCCATAGTACAAGTGGAGCAGGAGGCCATGTGGATATCACACACAAAAACACGTGTCCCATGTGCACCTGTCTTAGGTTTGGACTGCTTAGGCAGAGTAGATGTGCTGCCCCAGTGGATGGATATCCAGGGTAGGATTTGGATGCATTCTCCAAGTCCGTCTCTAATTAGCCTGCTGATATGTCTCATTTTTTCTCCCTTCAATTGGTAACCAGCTCATCTGATGATAGATCTGTGGGCTTGGCTATCAAACTGATGAACAGGCTTTCTGGGGGGAAAAAGAACCCTTGATTTGTAGTGTTTGCTAATTTCTTTGGTGTAAATATTCCTACTGGAACTGATTTTAAACTATTACTGTAAAGTCATTGAATTCGGGGTTGGAGAGAGATGTGTATAATTGACTCTTGGGAGTGGATACAATTCAGCCTAACAACTTCTTGTAATGCCCTCTTATATTAATAGATTATTTTTCTAGACCCAGATTTGCTTTTAAAACTTTATGCTTTTTCCCATTGGCTTTTTCAGTGCGGGGGATGGCTTCTTTGCAGTTGCTCCTTCTTGAGTTTGTTTATTCAATCAATCATAAATCCTTTTGTTTAATAAATATCATTGAATGTCTATTATATATGTTACTTGCCTGTGCCCTGGGAACATAGCAATGTACCAAACAAAGTCTCTATTCTTAGAAGAGATAGACTATTAGAAAGTATTATTTATTCAGGTAAAAGTGATGTGAAAAAATTAAAAAGTGTGAGTACCACGGAAGTGGATGGAAAGTGAGGAGGAACTGTGGATAGTGAAGGGGCAATTATGAAGGGTCTCTCTGAATGCAATGAGATAGCAAGCCATTTGACGATTTTGAGTTAAGGGGATAGCATTGCAAAGGATGAGAAAACTTGGCATGTTTAGGAACAGAAGGAGAATCTTGAGCCTGGAGTGGAGGCAGCCACAGGGAGAGTGGCCGGAGATGATGCCAGGAAGGTAGCCAGAATTCAGATTATGGGGAGCCATTTAGTGCTTTGGATTTTAAGCCCAGTGAGAAGAGAACAGGGGTGGATCACTCTGGCTTCTGGGTGGAGCTCCTAGACCAGTGGTCGGCAAACTCATTAGTCAACAGAGCCAAATATCAACAGCACGACGACTGAAATTTCTTTTGAGAGCCAAATTTTTTAAACTTAAACTTCTTCTAACACCACTTCTTCAAAATAGACTCGCCCAGGCCGTGGTGTTTTGTGGAAGAGCCACAGTCAAGGGGCCAAAGAGCCGCATGTGGCTCACAAGCCGCTGTTTGTCAACCACTGACCTAGACCAATGATTCTCAAAGTATAGCCCTCAGACCAGCTGCATAAGCACCACCTGGGAACTTCCTAGAAATTCAGATTCTTAGGCCCCACTCCAACCCACTGAATTGGAGACCCTGGGGATGGATCCAGCCGTCTGTACCTAATCCAGCCTCCAGGGTGTGCTGATGTGCTGGAGTTTGGGGCCTAGACTATAGCTAGGTGCTCTCACTTCCTTTCATCCCTCTTCAGCCAGGGCTACCATCTTTTTTAACACATTACTTTTCATCCATCTTGCATGTCAGTACTGTTCAGTTCCTGAAAGAACACGGGATAGTCCTCACGATGACATTTTCACAGGCCGTCAGATCTGCATGCTGGGCTGGCTGCTGAGACCCACACTCCTCACCACACTTCCCATCATGAATCTTCATTACAAATTTGTTGCTACAAAATAGTTGTAGGGATGTAAAGTGCAGCAAAGGGAATATAGTCAATAATGCTCTAATAATTATGTCTGGTGTCAGATGGGTATGAGATTTATCTGGATGATCATTTAGTAAATTATAAAAGAGTCTAATCACGGGAATGTACGCCTGAAATTAATATAATATTGGATGTCAACTGTAATTGAAAAATAGAAAAAATTATTTTAAAAGATCCTACCTGTGAATTCTTAAAGCCAACAGTGATTACATCACTTTCTTCATTAAACATTTAAGAGGCTTGATTTTCCTCAAACAGTTTTATGGCATATGGCCCCATGCTGGTCATTTTTTTCTGTGTTTCTCTGCATCTGTTGAAGTGTAGCGGAAAGAACAGTTTGCTGTGCTACACAGCATAAAGATTATATAACTTATATGCAACTGGTATGAATTGTTTCACGATACTAAATCTATATCATCTTAATTATGACTCAGTCTTTACCCACTGTAGACTTTTGCCCTCCCTTGAAATTATAAAAGAATGGCCAGGCTTACGCAACTTCTATGTGACCACAATGAACTGAAGACCCATAGCCTTTCCCCAGGGTTCCTTGATTGTGTATAAGGGTAACCACGTACGAGTTAATGTGGCCTAATGTATTCAAATCGTCACTCAACTATATTATTTTCACAAGTACCAATTTTTAGGGACATATTTGTCATTAACTCAAGGACTTCTCTGTATAAGCCAAAGGAAGAATTCTCCCAGACTAGTAGTTAGTAATTAGTTTTATGAGTAGTATAATTGAATTGCATGGAAGTCCTTAAGAATTCAATGTGGACACTCAGCCTGAGAATTGCTAGTGATGGATCTTAAGCTGACAATTCACAGGTATTATTCAGCAGGTGTTTTGAGCTCCATTTGTATTTTGTTCCAGCAACTGGATCTGGAATTCAGTATCCATTGTCTGAAAGTTGGATTTTTATCTGGTCTTAAAACTAAGAAACAAAACCAAAGCCAAGACTTCCAGATAAAGAAATTGTGAATTTCATGTGTAATTCCAGAATCCTAGCATTTCCAAAAGTAAGAATTATTACTGTGATATTTGTTCAGATATAATCAGCTAGGTATATTTCTAAACATATCTGTTATTCTTATTACAAGCAATTCTAGCAACAAAAATAATAACACTTTTTCAAGGATTATAATTTTGTGTAATTGCACACTAGAGGAAAATATGGATATCAAGCCTCTTAAATGTTGAGATACAGCCCATTGTTGCCTATTATCTTTTTCAATTCCTTGTTCGTGCATATCAGCCTAAAATATAACCATTTTTTTATAACTTTGCCCTTTTGTTCATAGATTTCAGGAATAAAATTAACCATGGCATAGAATTTAAATCATTTCTTGATACTGAAGTTCTCTACACCATAAAGTGGTTATTTCAAATTTTATTTACATAGTTATTATCTCTCGTCTGGGGACACATGCATCTATCTATTTTTAATATACATACAAGTATAACTTTCCCAAGTTTATTATCATCCATTCATTCACACTAAGGCATTTTCTTATTCTGAGATAGTTATTTAGATAAGCATCTCATCACTCCATCATGACTAGATTAAGGAGGTCTAGGGGCCAAGGTCACTTCCATGGTACCACTCACATGATGGCAGATCTTCAGTCACTCAGAGAGTATCTGTGGGGGTGGAATCCACACAAGGTTGTTTCCACGGCCCTGCTGTCATTGATAGTAATGCATGAGCACTTCTGGGAGCCACCACACTGTGAACTCACTTGGACTTGCGCAATAAACGCTCTCGACCTCTGATCCCTTTTTATTCATGCCAGCTGCCCAACAGGTACTTCTACTTCTTTTCCAGTATGCAGATACATACATAAAGATGTTTGAGTAAATAATGTAGGATTTCAAATTAAAGCTCATGGGATGAATCAAGTCCTGAAAACTAAGTGTTGTTTTTTTTCTGTCCTTACACTATTAAGCAACACCAGAGCCAAGAATTAGTGAACATGTTGTTTGCATGCTGGCCTGGAACCCTATCAGCTGCTTGATGGGGATCTAGAGCCATGTCTACATGGTGTCTGGTTATTTCCCTCCTGCCCTGGGTCTTCAGTGATGTATTTATTGCTGCTGTAACAAATTATCACAAATTAATAGCTTAAAGCAACACATGTTTATTATTGTACGTTTACAAATTGATCACCTTCTGACCTTTTAAATGTCAGAAGTCTGAAATAGTTTTGATTGGGCTAAAATTGAGGTGTTGACCAGGCTATGCTCCTAGAAATTCTAAGGGAGGATTCATTCACCTGCCTTTTCCAGTTTGTAAAGGCCACCTGCGTGCCTTGGCCCATGGCCTCTTTGTTCATCGGCAAAGCCAGCAGTACAGCATCTTCAGATCTCTCTCCGACTCAGCTCTCCTGCCTCTCTTTCCATGTGAAGAACCCTTATGTTTACATTGGGCTTACCCATCTTACTGAGGATATATCATTATCTCATGATCCTTACCACACTACAGAGTTGTTGTTGTTGCCATGTAAGATAACATATTCACAGGTTCTGGAGATTAGGATGTGCACATCTTTGGGACTCTGTATGAGCTGTGAAAGTCAATGCCAGCAACATCTCCCCCTTCCCACTCCCACCCCCCATATGCAGGTGCCCTTTGGATCCTTGGTCTATGGCCACCCAGTTCCCTTATCACTACTGTTTCCCAGGGAATCCAACTTCTCCCTGTTCTTTGCAGCTAATAAGTCAACCTTAAGTCACTGCTGGCTAATTAAGCTTCTTGCTTTGTGCAAAAGGTGTCTTTACACTCAGAAACCAAGTGAGCTATCCCAGAGCCCCAGAAAAACCAAATGGTACCCAAGGAACACCCAGTACACATGCCTCACACCAGGCAACATCTGAACCACTTAAAACTAAGCCAGTGGTCGGCAAACTGCGGCTCTCGAGCCACATGTAGTTCTTTGACCCCTTGAGTGTGGCTCTTCCACAAAATACCATGGCTGGGCAAGTCTATTTTGAAGAAGTAGCGTTAGAAGAAGTTTAAGTTGGCTCTCAAAAGAAATTTCAATTGTTGTACTGTTGATATTTGGCTCTGTTGACTAATGAGTTTGCCGACCACTGAACTAAGCAATTGTAGGGCATTGTGATAGCAAAAGCTGTTCGAAATTAGATCCATTGTGTGGAAATGTCCCTTTCCATTCAGCTAAATCTTCCTGTTTCTTCTTGTTCACCAGGTGCTCAGTAGCACTCACCTACTTGGGTGTGCATAAGATTCTTTGTAGTATCTCTCCTTAGAATGTTATAATTGCTTTACCTTTTATCCTTGCCCAGCACACCATAAACGAAAACAGCTGATCTATGCCTTCTTTGACAACTATAGTTTTATGTCCTTTATTTAGAAACAAATGTAATTACTCAAAGTGGATAAGATAGAACTACTTTTGTAGCTAAGTCAAAACATGCATCAATACTCATCTCTATAATTCTTTCATTGGGGAGGGGGGAGAAAAGTTTATACTGACTTTTATCATTAATGAAGCATTACTCACTAGTAATATAAGTCAGTTCTACTGTCATGACCATAACCCAAGCCTGGCCAGCTCACTCGAGGTGCCCAGGAGTCATGCAGATAAAGCTCAGGTATGTCCTGTTGCATGGCCCAGCACTGAAGAGGTCAGCCTTTGGAGGCAGATGGACCTGGGTTTGAACCTTTAAATGTGCTGCTTCCTTGCTTAGTGATACTGGACAAGATTGGGAGTTACAAACTTTTCCTGTAAAGGTCCAGATAGTAAATATTTTAGGCCTTGTGATCACATGGCCCCTGCTGTAACTATTGAACTCTGCTAAAATTATAACATAAGTAAACAGTGGGCATGGCTGTGTTCCAACAAAACTTTATTTGCAAGAATAGGTTGGATATGGCTCAAGGGCCATAGTTTGTTGATTCTTGGGCAAGATACTACAATCTCTTAAACTTTTGATATTAATAATGAATATTGAAAGCTGACATCTGGGTGTTGTTAAAATTTCATGAGGTAAAGTGTAAGTGCTTAGAATAGGGCCTGGGACAAAATAGATCATCAGTATATCTCTGGATGGGTGGGTGGATGGATGAATGGATGGGAAGGATAAAGAGAGGGAGACAGGAAGGAAGCCAAAAAAAGAAAAGAGGGAGGAAGCAGCCATATTGAAACTAAATATAGTGCACGGTAATTTGCCAATTTTTTCCTAGCTGTAGGGATAATGGGATGAATGTAGCTAATAAAGCAAGTGACTCATGTCATATCACAGAGCAACAGTGCTGGACAGGTAAGCTACAGAGGCCAGGCCGCCATAACGTAAAACGTGGTTAGTTGTTTTTCTATTTCTCCTATTCCATCCAGGAACTATTTTCTGTGAGTTAGAGTATCTTATCCTCCCTCAGCTCCCACATAACTCCCCCTGCCCCAGGAATCCAGGAGGGGTGTTAAAACTCGGGTGTGGCGGCCTGAGGAGTGGTCTGTGTTCTGGCCCCATTGCACTGGCATCTGTCTTTCTTGCTGGGTGTCCTGCTGACATCTGGATGGTTTGGGGGCTGTGATGGCTCCCAGTTCTTAGGGTTTTCAGGTCTGTTTCTTCGCATGACTGACCCGTGGTCGCCGCAGGCAGTCTGGATGGATAGAACCTTGCTGATGCAGTGTGCAGGTGCCCAAGAAAAGACAAACATTTACAATATTTGAGCAAGTGACAAAGGTCACACTTTAAAGCAAATCAAAGAAGCTCAGACTGGAACGTCTGACTTTAATTTTTCTCTTTGAAACAGTGTCACAGCTTGCAACTAATATGTTAGTGAAGTCATTTAAAAGAAGGAAAAAGGCAGAAAGCAAATAAAACAACCCCACAACACTGAAATGAGGCCTGAAAATTGGAGCTTTCTTCCAATAATAGGAGGTGGAATTATTTTATCCACCTTGAATAGATGTAGATCCAAATATAAGTGAAATGATCCTTTGCCTTATCCTATTGTCTAATTCTTACTTTGAAAACACCTGACCTATTCCAATGAGAAAACAGTCTGTCTACCGCAAGAGTGCTGCTTTTTATGATAAACACATGATTGATCACGCTAACAGTGGATTCAGAATGTTATGAGAGATTGATCATGAAGAAAACTATATTAAAATTTGAGGCTTAATCTTCCCAAATCTCAGATATCTCAGGTCATCCAGAGCTTTGGTTCAAGTAGTCTGTTTATCATTGAAACACAATACAATGAAAAAGGTCAGTGGTCCTAGGAGGGAGTGTGCAGACAGACAGAGACAGGAGGCCCGATGAGTGTTCTCCTGTCTGTCTGTCTGTCTGTCTGTCTGTCTCTGTGCTCAAAAGGAGTACAGAGCAGAGGTTTCTCATCCACACCTGAAAGTAAGGAGCATCATTTGAAAAGTGAAGGAACACCTGTGTGATTTGCTGATGTAGTGACCCCATGATCCAGAATTTCCAAGACAGCTCCAACTTTCCATAGTTTTCCCCCCCCTTAAAACAGGTGATTCCTAAATGTGTCAAAGGAATTTAATTGTAATTTTTAAACCATTGCGGATTTTATTTGATGTTTGGCTTAGAAAATATGGTCAATTTGGAACATGAAGGTCCAATAGCGAGACTCATGCTGTTATCTGAAGTCTGAAAGCCTTGAGCACCAAGAGAGCCTGTATCACATTTCCTACAAAATAGAACTTTTCATTGAGGTCAAAACAGATTAGGAACTGAACATTGTGAGGGAGTGCTCAAGGTAGAAGCACCTAACATAAATCAACACCTGCCAGTATAAGATGGTTCTTCCTCCTAAGCCTTAAATGATTATCAATCAATACTTATTGGTTCCTAGTCGACTGCCTCTTTCCCCACGCTGTGGGAGTTGGTCTTGTGCCCATCAACACTAGCTACTTCTAATAATGCTCTAATCAATCCTTGGTTTTCTACACTGCTTTCCATGCTAGCATTCCAAAATTGGGATGAGGCTACAATGCCTGTGGGGGTGAAGAGAATGGGAGAGGCAGAAGGTAGGAAAAGCAGGAGAGAGACCAAGCAGCCACCAGATGAACAAACAGGCTGCCATACTCTTACTACCAGCTTTAATTTCACAGAAAGGATGAAAGCCAAAAAAAAATTCAACTTGGGGAAGGTCTGGAATATTTCAGGTGCCAGGACCTCACCTACCTTATCATTCCTCATTCATTCACTCTCTCTCTCTTTGTCTGTTTTGGTCTCTCTTTCCCTTTTATTTTTCTTTTTTTTAAAAAAAATATTTTATTGATTTTTTACAGAGAGCAAAGGGATAGAAAATCAGAAACATCGATGAGAGAGAAACATCTGTCAGCTGCCTCTTGCACACCCCCTACTGCGGATTTGCCCGAAACCAAGGTACATGCCCTTGACCGGAATCAAACCTGGGACCTTTCAGTCGCAGTCCAGTGCTCTATCCACTGAGCCAAACCGGTTTCAGCCTCTTTTATTTTTCAAATACTTTTTTTTAAATTGAGGAAGAGAAAGGGATAGGGAGGTAGAAACATCTATGAAAGAGAAACATCGATCGACTGCTTCCTACCCTTCTATACACCCCCTACTGGAATGTTTCAGGTGCCAGGACCTCACCTACCTTATCATTCCTCATTCATTCACTCTCTCTCTCTTTGTCTGTTTTGGTCTCTCTTTCCCTTTTATTTTTCTTTTTAAAAAAATATATTTTATTGATTTTTTACAGAGGGAACATTCCTGAAACCTGGGCGTGTTCCCTGAGTGGGAATCGAACCAGTGACCTTTTGGTTCATGGGTTGATGTTCAACCACAGAGCCACACCAGCTGGGATCTCTCTCTCTGTTTCTCTCTGATACATGACTTAGGAAATAACAAAATAAATATTTTTAAATCTCTAGTTTGTGAATAGTAAGGATGTGTCTCAGAGGAATAACAAAGGATCTTCTCCAGAGCCATTCAGAGTTCAGTGAGATCTCATTGTAAGGACTTCCAGCTCCAGAACTGAAGTCCTTTCCCATGTGCCTGGCCCCTTATATCTTATCACAGTTCAACTAGCCAGTGGTTAGCAAACTCATTAGTCAACAGAGCCAAATATCAGCAGTACAAAGATTGAAATTTCTTTTGAGAGCTAATTTTTTTAAGCTTAAACTTCTCCTAATGCCACTTTTTCAAAATAGACTCACCTAGGCCATGGTATTTTGTGGAAGAGCCACACTCAAGGGGCCAAAGAGCTGCATGTGGCTCGTGAGCCGTGGTTTGCTGACCACTGAACTAGCTCCTATTGTTGTAGTTATGGGTGGGCCATTGTGTCAATGTTTATGTTACTCTCTTTTGAAAGAAAAATGCTGTGGAGAACTCTGTGGTCCACACAGGTGTGCCTTCTTGCCGTGAGGGTCATAGCTGTCTTTGTGCTGGTCCTGACCCTGTTCTTTACATTTTGTCCTTCCAGTATCATGGTCTTTTTGTGAGCTCTCTCCAATCCTTTGTGGAGTTTGGTGGTGAATAAATGAATGAACAGTTAACTGAATACCAGGCATGGTCTGTTCAGACCACTGATGATTGTTCATTCACTCCGGTTTGCCGCTCCAGTCACATTTCTCTTCCCTCTCAAATTGGAGTTTCTGAGCATCCATTACTTCTCTTCTTTGTCTACTTTTTTTTTTCCAGAGAATTCAGGACTGAGTGATTTGGGGATGAAAATTTTGAATAGTTTACATGGTTCTCTCAAAGTGCTGCTGGGTCCTTGCCTTTTACTAGATATGGCTTTTTAAAATCACTCGGGGTTTTTTTTTTTTTCTATAGTTTAAGCACTCGGTGAATGCATTGGGCTACTTGCAATATTAATAACTCATGTGTTCTGACCTTATGTTTCTGATAAAGGAATCCTCTGCTGTTTAAGGCTCTGGGATGAATGATGGCTGAGTGTTTCTATTGTCCTCTTAAAGTGGAGATTACTGTATGTTGAATCACAACAGAACTACGTTTTTATAGGCTGTGAATAGCATAAAGGCCCATCATGTTATTCCAGGCAGGGCCAAGCGAAAGGATAATGGTGAGCCAATTATTATAAATAATTCCTTATTTCCTTTCAGGTCCCTGTGTGAATTTCACAGAGCAGGATTCTATTAAAGGCTGGAGATTAAATTAAAGGAGACAGTGTTGATACAAGGCCTAGCACAGTGCTGGGCACAAGTCACAGCTGAGTCAGTGTCTGTACTCAGCCAAGGTTTGGGGTTTTGCTTCGATTGTTTTTTTGCCTTCACTCTTCCTTTGCTGTGCTCAGGGTTGCAAACAACCGTCATTTCTCAATCAGGTTCATCCATGGAGCTGGCTGTGGGCATGAGCTCAGGGCACTTTGAGGAGCCCCGGAGAGCCCAGATGGGTGAGCAGGATGCTGCTTGGGGAGTCTGGTTTGGTGGAAACAAAGGAGAAAGAAAACTAGAAGATCCTTGCAGAGCAGGTTGGGCTGATGTTAGTCTGAGAGAAGAGGGAAGGCTGGGGTTGGGCCTTTGGAATCCAGGAGGATCCAGAGACCTGCTGTCTAGGGGGTGGAGCTGGTGAGGATGAGGGGTTCCAGAGGAATCACGTCAATGAGGCGAGTGTGCCAGATGTCTTACTGGGTAGGAGGTTGATGCACTCTGCAAAGGTTCCAACTCAAAGGCCCTAGCAGACCGAAGCTGTGGTTCTAGGTCTCTCATGTGCTCATGGAGCAAGCACCAGATTCTTTCATCCTTTCCTCCCATTCCATAGAGTATAACCTTGAGGAAGTTTCACCATTCTCTTCCCTTGGCCTCAGGATCCATGTTTGATAAACGAGAGTGCTGGACCCCATGTTCTCTAAGATTCATGTCTTTGTTCATATTTCTATGTTGTTAATAATGATATGAGGCAGTGTCATGGAAAAGCAGTTTCCCCCCCCACACACACTAACATACGTCTGGAAACCATGAGCTTTTATGTTGCTAATCTTGTTTTTTATCTTGACATCTATTGTTCTACACTGACTTCTTTTTTAATTCCCAGCTACTAGCAACTATAATTCCACCCAGCAATGGAGTCAAGGATCAAGCTGAGTGGGCAGTGGGAAGCATAATTTAATATGGATGTGCCACTTAAACTGCAGTCTATAGTAAATGTGATAACCACTCCAAAGCTACCCTTATGCAATTTGATGACATATGCATGGTTTTCAGTGGACAGTCTCCATATGCCAGAGTGTGGAGGAAGAATATACCTTCCAAAGTAGAAGCATATTCCAATGAATTCATGTCAAGGAGAGTCCTTCCTTTTAGATATCGGCATGCAGAAATAGCAAGGAATCAAGGAAACTTGGATTTGAGAGTACTTTTTAAAGATATCAAGTTATTTAGTTAATTGTCTCCCAGTCCTCATTTCTCCTCTGCTTGTCTTTACTCTGCCAAGGAGTATCTTTGCCCTCTGAGCCTATATCAACTCGTTACTCTACCCTATGTTGGCTGTCCTCTTTCATAACTGTCATTGTATATGGCTCATATGAGGGCAAGGAGGAATATGGACATCTGGAATTCAGGAGAAAGTAGCAGGAAGTATAGGCTTGAGAGTCACCAGAATATGGGTGGTGATTTAATTCATAGTAATAGACAATATCAGAAGGGGAGGAGAAAGACCTAGTACTCAATACCATATACAAATTGAATGTATGGGCAGGAGATGAGGGGCCAGCAATGTAAACCAAGAAAAAGAACTGGGAAGTCATAGGATCACTCAGAAGCAAGGGATTGTGTATTGAAAGGCGAGGTTGGTCAGTGTCATTTCACACTTGCTGAATGGCCCCCTACGAAAAGGACTAAAAGAAACCTTTAGTTCAGTCATAATGGGTCTATGGCATGAGAATTTCCAATATACAGGTGAGGGTAGAAGCCAGATAGAAAAAAATGAGCACAAGAAAAGTAGAGATCATTTCATCCCCCCCCCCCCCCAATAAATATGCCTAATGAGATGAAGGGAAGCATGTGGATAATAACCTGAGGTGTTGAGATAAGAGATATAGAGATAAGAAATTGGGGCAAGTCACAGTGTTGATAGGAAGGCTTCATGGCAGAGTGGTCAGAATATTCCTTCATGATGGCCTCTTTTTGTCTTCTATGAAGTAGGAGGTGACATCATTCCCTAAAGTTGGGAAGATAGACAATGATTCAGGAGCCTGATGGAAGTTTATAAAAGCACCAGTGGAAAAAGGGGGGTGGGGACGATGACCAGGGAGATGAAGGAGTCTCTAGCTGACATTGGAAGCCACCCATCAGTCTGGGAGGTGTGCAGTCTTCTGGAGCAGAGCCTAGCAGTCTAGTTGGGGCATAGCTGGTTGGTTTGATAGATTTCATGGGCTGAAATGTTACCCTCAGATTCCTATGTTGAAGTCTTAACCCCCAGGATATCAGAATGTGACCTTATTTGGAAATACAGTCTTTGTGGATGCACTTAAGTTAACATGAGGTCATTAGGACTCTAATCCAATGGGACTGGTGTCCTTATAAAAAGGGGAAATTGATGCCCAGCTAATGTGGCTCAGTGGTTGAACGCTGACCTGTAAACCAGGAGTTCACAGTTTGAATCCCAGTCAGGGCACATGCCCGGGTTGTTTGCTGGATCCCCAGTGTGGGGCATGCAGGAGGCAGCCAATAAATGATTCTCTCTCATCATCGATGTTTCTATCTCTCTCCCACTCTCTTCCTCTCTGAAAGCAATAAAAATACTTTTTTTTTTTTTAAAAAAAGGGGAAATCGAGATACATGCATACAAAGGGAACACCTTGTGAAGATAAAAGCAGAGATGGCTTGAGGCTTCTACAAAGAATGCCAGAGAGTGCCAGCAGACTACCAGCAGATAGGGGAGGTCCTGGGTGGATTCTCTCCCCACCCCTCACAAGGAACTGCAGATACTTTGATCTTGAGAACAGACAATGCATTTCTGTTGTTTAAGGCCTCCAGTCTGTAGTTCCTTGTTATGGCAGCTCAGTAAACTAATACACAAGGGATCAGGTCGATTGCTTATTTTTCTTTTTATCCTCAAGTGGTTGTGGAGGACTTCAGGCCAACATTTCCAGAGCACATTCTAAAAATATTATTAGAGAAAGAGCTTAAGTAATCTAAGCAGCATAGGGCAAGAGGATAAAGCAGGGGAGGACAAATAGAAAAAGGAAAAGACTAAGGGATTTGGTGTTGAAATGTTCTCTTTGGCTCCTCCAGTTAGTTGCACTTTTCAGTAGCTGATAGGATCTCAGTCTCTGGAAAAATCTCAACCCCATTAAGGATTTTCCTGTACAACTTAATCTTCGCCTCTGGGTTCTTGCTCAAGTGATCCCTGTTTCACTCCTCACATTAGAACTGTGACTTAGATCATAGCCTAGGTATTTGCAAATAATCATTTCTTGTTAGGCACTGGCTTACATTTACATATGGTAACCAAAGATCGAATTTGTTCTCAGAGCAACTTTGAAGTTTTCTGAGCTGTGTGTGTCTTCAAAGGGCTCTATGACTCACATGAATTTAATGGGCTATTTGGCCCGTGACTCAGCCTGTCCTAGGTTCCAGCACTCGGAGAATTTGCTCATTAGCTTTGAGAGGAAGCTCTCTAATGGCATAAAGTTAGGGGGAAAGTGGGTTGTGGTGTCAGAAGCAACTATGATTAGAATCCTATGGACAGCTGCTGTTCAGTGTGGTGTCACCCAGTGTGAATGAAAAAGTACTAACTGTCAGAAAGCCACTGGGCTGCAAATTCTGTCTACTGTACAAGTGGCCGCTTTCTGCCCAGTTTCAGTTTTAGGGAGAGCGTGTGCATAGACTGCAGTGAAAATAAACACAGTTTAAAAAAAATCTTATTTTGAAAAATAACTGTTTTCTTCATTGAGAAAGATTTGGGAAATATATGAAAATAAATATATTTGGAAAAAGCAGATAATCTCTCCAGTTTTAACATTTAGGATGTCAAGCCATCTGGTCTCTCCCCACCCCCCTCCTCCCTGTGCCACATATACATGCACATATTTCCTGACTGGGAATCATCCTGAGATACATCCTGAGTTTTAAAACTTGCTTTAGTTTTTTAAAAAATATATTTTATTGATTTTTTACAGAGAGGAAGGGAGAGGGATAGAAAGTCAGAAACATCAATGAGAGAGAGACATCGATCAGCTGCCTCTTGCACGCCCCCTACTGGGGATGTGCCCGCAGCCAAGGTACATGACCTTGCCGGAATCGAACCCGGTACCCTTTAGTGCACAGTCCGATGCTCTATCCACTGAGCCAAACCGGTCTCGGCAAAACTTGCATAGTTAACCTGACATGCTGTCCACATCCCCATGCCACAGAAACAGTGGCACCCCATGTCCCACCATCATCATTTATTTAATTCCTTCTGTTTGGGCATTTAGGTTGATTCTAGATTTTTGTTGTTATAGATGATTCAATGTACATATTTCAGTATGTGTTTTTTTCTGAAGTTCAAGGCTTCTGGGGATTGCATTAGAATCTGTGGAATGCCAGCCAGAGTGCAGACGGCTTTGGCTCCCAAGGCTCTCACGCTGGCTCATTTGAGCTGTAAATTCAAGATCCCCTGAGAGGAGGTCACTGCCTGATTTCCACTTGTACAATGAAGGGAAGGATTTGAGGCAAACAGCGAAACGCTGGGAGAGGGCTGTATGGAAAAATGGGCCTCCTTGCAAAGGTTTGTGGGAAGAATGAAACGGGGCCCCCAAAGCTGCCTTGCTCCCCGTCTCAGGAACTCAGGCTGCAACTCACAGGAGAAGCAGGTTGTGGCGGGTGGTGTTTCTTTTTCTTGTTCCTCCATCCTCTCAGATTCCTCATGATGGAAAATTCATAAACTGTTCTCGGTGACAGTTGTGTAAAATGAAAAGCTCTGTGAATGTGTTGAGAATAGATTATCCTGACTGCTGTTAAGCGTTTGACAAATTGGGAGTTTTGTCATACATCAGAGAACAATGGAGGGGGAATAAGAAACGGAGGCTTCACATAAATACAACACACCTGACAGCTCCCTGGCACCATTCATCTTCCTGTGTGGTGGGGAGGGGCTGGGCCAGAGGGGAAGGGTGGAGGAGGGACTGGGCCAGAGGGGATGGGTGGGGAAGGGGCTGGGCCAGAGGGGATGGGGGGGGGGGGGCTGGGCCAGATGGGATGGGTATGGGTGGCAGACCACTGGCTTCCTTGAAGCTTTGTGGTGTATCTCACCACCAAGATCCCACCTTAGTGGGTGTTTTATGGAGGTTCTAGGTTGTTTAAGGCCATGCTCATCATAATTTCTTGAACTAAAGAAAGATTTTCCATGAGTCTAATGTGGGAGTCCCTGACTCAACTAATGGGCCAGGCTAGAGTCTCCTGTGCTCTCCACAGCCAGTGGGGATGGGCAGTCTTTAAATGAGGAAGGATAGTTTGGAGAGAGTATTAGTTGCTACCATTCCTGAATATCTTAGCAAGAAGAGAAACCACAGGGTGGGCCAGGCCCCAGGGTAGTGGGGGAACATCAGGCAGATCTGGTGCTCCCCTTCACCAATGGTGCGACCTTCGGCAGGTAAGTGAATTGACTTTTTTGAGCTCTGGGTTTGCAATCTGTGAGATGGACTGGTGATCCTACTCTTGTAGTAATGTTGTGGGGATTAAATGGGATAATATAAGGAAAGAGCCTACACAGGTAGTAGGTTGGCTCTGATAAAAGAGACAGATAGTTACAAGCGCTGGTGAAGATTTAGAGAGATGAGAACCCGAATGTAGTGCTGGTGGGAAACAGTTTGGGAGTCCCTCCGAAAGTTAAATGGAGAGTTACCATGGGACCCAGCAGTTCTAGGTATATACCAAAGTGAAAGGAAAACATACATCCACATGGATATTCATGGCCGCACTATTCACAATAGTCCAGAAGTGGGAACAACTCATATGTCCATTAGTTGATAAATGGATGAATATAATATGCTGTATCTATGCAAGGGACTATTATTTGACTATTAAAAAGGAGTGAAATTTGGACACATGCTACAACATGGATGAACCTTGAAAACATGCTAAGTGAAAAGAGTCACAAAAGACCCGATAGTATATGGTCCCATTTGTGAAGTGTCCAATCCATAAGAAGAAGCCAATCCATAGAGACAGGAAGATGCTCAGTGGTTGCGCAGTTTTGGGGAGTAGGGAAGATTGGAAAGGTGACCGCTAATGTGTATGGGGTTCTTTTTTGAGTGACGAAAATGTTTTAACAGTGATTGTGAATATACTAACATTCATTGAATTGTACACATCAAGTGGGTGAATTATATAATATATTAATTATACCTCAGTAAAAACGTTACCCCCTCACACACACACACTCCCAAAAATAGAAGCAGAAGGGGGGAAAAAGTGCTTGATGCTAGCAGGTTATTTATTTATTCATTCATTCATTCATTCATTCAAAAGAGTTGTGCATTTACTCATTCATTTTTTGTTGTTAATCTTCACCCGAGGGTATTTTTGCAATGATTTTTAAAGAGAGTGGAAGGAAGGGGGAGAGACAGACAGAGAGAGAAGTATCCCTCATGTGCCCCACCAAGAGCCTAGAATCAAGCCTGCAATCCAGGCAAATGCCCTTGACCGGAATCGAACCCCGGAGCCTTCAGTCCAAGGGACGATGCTCTATCCACTGAGCCAAACCGACCAGGGCTCAGCGGGTAATGTATTTAAACAATAAGCCTTTTCCTGTCTCACACATTAGTTTGGAAAAGGTTGGCAGGGCTTCCGTTCTCATCTATCTTTTCAAGTTCCAATCTTCATTGTCCACTCCTTGAATTGCCAGTTCTCCAAAAAGAGTCACCGAGCCTTCCTTTAAGTCAAAGGGCTCACCAGGGCCACACTCTTTGTGGAATCGCTGTGTTCTATAAAATAGCTAAAATCCCAGTCAGTTTCATCCACTGGACTCCTTTCTCACACCTCCAGAGAGCACTGTCGTTTATCGGCATCTCTGTCGAGTCTGTACTGTATCACACTGCAGGAGGATCTGTTAAAAAAGCTGTTGTTCTGGAGAAGAAAAAAGTTCTTCCCGCTGTCTGACTCCCCTCTTCCTTCTGTAATTGAAGTCAGCTTCCCACGGCCCCTCTGAATCCTGGCAGCTTGGATGCCTGGAGTCAAATGGAATAAGTGCCTCTTTGGAGAACAGCTCCTGGAGGCCACCACACATTTGTCACATGTCAGTAGGATCTGCATATGGATGTGAAATGTATATTTAAAAATGTGCACACACTCGGCTGCACACACATCCTGCTCCAAATGTGTTTATCCAATTGCCCATCATAGACCCGCCCTGGCGGGCGAGCCGACCTCCTCACCTTGGCCTGCCAGCCCACAGCCTCCCCATCTGTAAACATCCCCAGCCACCCCCTCCTTCCCCATCTCCCTATAAGGAAGGTGCCTGGAAGGTTCTTCTTTGTAGCAGGTTACTTAGCTCTAAAGTCGGTTCCTTACCTGCCAGGAAGGAATTTACAGCTCTGGCTCCTATAGCAGCCAGCCGCCCAGGAGCAGACAGAGCACTGGGTTGGGAGTCAGTATCTCCTCTGTGAACACCAGCTGCCCCACTTAGCGGCTGTCGTCCTGGGGTATAGTAAGTCTTTTGGTCTTGGTTTCCTCGTAGATGAAATAAAGGCATGGATCTAAGCCCTTTAAGAACCCTAAAATTTGGAGTGCCCCCTTTTTTGTCTCAAGGGAATAAGAAAGATTGTAGAGTTTGGGATGTTTTGAATTACCTCCCCCACAAGGACTGGGGGCTGGTGTCTGAGACCATGGTATTCAAGCCCAATTCTAAAGTCCTATAGCATACTCTGATATCTCCTCTTACAATTTTAAAACTGGGCTGCACATTCTTAGGCATGTCTCCCATTGAGAACTAGTCTGTGCTTCCTCCCTGGAATCTGAGCCGGCCCGTCACTGTTCCCTAGAGAGAAGCATGACGGCTGTGACCTTGGAGGGTGCTTTCTTGGGGACACTGTTCCTTCCAGAGACACTGTTTCTCAGAACTTGCTCTCTATGCAGTGAGGAGCCCAGATCACATGGAAAGGCCACATGTTGGCATTCCAGGTGACAGTCACGCCCAGCCAAGGCACCAGACATGTGATTGAACAAGTCTTATTGGAAATGCATTCCTCCAAACCCCACCAGCTCCAGCTGTTCCAGTCTTCCCAGTTGATGTCCCAGACCTTGCAAAGCAGAGCAAACCATCTCGGTTGAGTCCTGCCACATTCCCCATGCACAAAAGCCATGAGCCTAATAAATGGTTGTGTCTGACCACAACGCTTTGGAGTCTATAGTTTGCTAGAGTTACGGACTGAATGTCTGTTCCTTTCATCCCACCTGTGTTAAAGCTCTAACCCCAATGGAAGTCTGGCCTTTGGGAGGTAAGTTTAGATGAAGTTATGAGGGTAGAACTCCCATGATGGGATTAGTGCCCTTAGAAGAAGAGGAAAAGGTTCCAGAATTCCCTCATGTCCTCTCCCTCGTCCCCTCCTTCATCCTCCCCCCTCCGTTCCCAAAGCATGCACGAAGAGAGGCTGTGTGAGCACATGGTGAGCAGGTGGCTGTCTGAAAGCCAGACACAGAGTCCTCACCAGAACCTGACTACACGGACACCCTGACCTTGGACTCAGCCTGCGGAACGATGAGGAAATAAATGTCTACTGTTTAAGCCACCCAGCCAGTACTATTCTGTTATAGCAAACCAAGCTGACTACAACAGCTGTGCAGCAGCAGAAGACTGGAATATACCCAGTCTGAGCCCTGGCATTTGCCACCCGGTCCCTTGGTCACCACAACTGGAGTCTGTGCAAAGTGTGAACTGGTCCCTTAGTTTTACGCACACATCTGCTCATAGGTATGAGTTATCTTTGCTATCTTCACAAGAGGCCATTATGAGATGGACTAAGTAAATGAGTGTGCATACATGTGTACGTGCCATGCACACGTGTGTGACTGTGTGCATCAGGGCCAATGTGGGAGACGCTCAGGAGCAAAGGCACAGAGCTGTCTGGGAGGCTGAAGGCCCAGCCCCCTCTCCCTTGCCCAGCCTGTGCTGCGGGAACAGCCCAGCATTGTTTATCCCCAGACAGTCTCCTTCCTCCTGCCCTGCACCAAATCGAAGCCATTATGCAAGGACAATGAGGGGACTGTGGTCCTTTTCATTCCGCCACAGAGAGGCAAAGCTGACAACATGGGTATTTATCTCACACTCTGCCTTCCAGAGGCCTCACATTCATTAATGAATTAATCCTTCCTAACACCAGTCCCTTTATTAGGGTGGCATCTTAATAGTGTGCTCATCAGAAAAAGGGCCTGAGGCAGCAGCCAAGGCTGCTGGTGATCCCTGGGCCACCCCAGCTGGGGCCACTGAGGACTCACTCATCCCAGGGGCAGATGAGGCCATGACATGCCCAACGCAGAATTTGACTTGGATCTGGGGGGTCTGGGTGTCAGTCTACCCTCTGGGTGTTCCTTGTGCAGACAGCTTTACTGCTCCAAGTCTCAGTTTTTTCGTCAAACGGTTGGAGAGCTTGATACCACCAGGGCTTAGAGTTTTCCTGATGAGTGGATGGTACGTAAAGGTGCTCTGTTAGCTGTGACCTGCACACTCCCATTCATTCATTGCCATTGCTTCTGTGTCTGAGTGAAGATGCTGCAGTTAGTTACAGTCCCTGGAACTATCAGTAGCTGCATCGAGGAAGAGGGTCAGCAGGGCAGAGTGAGGAACCACTGAATATCCAGGATTATGATGATGATGATGAAGACCTGCAACAACAGCAGGCACCTCCAGACCCTCCACCCTCCACTCAAGTTCCCCTAGTCCCGCACGCCCAGTCCTGTGTGCTGCACTGCCCCACGTGCCTCCGCCTCCAGCACCCTCCGCATGCTCATCGCCCGCATATGCTGGCTCTCTCAGTCATTCAGGTTTTATTTTATGTTTTTATGTTTGTGTGTTCAGGAAGTGTTTCATTGTAGCTCCAAGTGTTAGAATGATCGTTGATGAGTGATAACAAACCCACACTTAAGGTGGACAGGCCAGTATATTTCTGTCCAGCCCAGTCATCCTGCCCACGGTTGGTGGCTCAGTCATAACTTCCAGTTTCAAGATCTGGCTTTCGCATAAGTGTTGCTTAGAACTCCTCTTTTTTTCCTTTCAATTTTTAAAAATTGTGATAAAATACACAAAACATGAAATGTACGTATTAGCCATTATTAAGTGTACCTTGTATACCTACTCTCTTAAACTCTTCATTAAACAGCAACCCTCTATTCTCCTCTCTGCGCCCCCCACCCCCAGACCCCTGGCAACCTCCATTCTCTCTCTGGACTGCTCTTTGCACCTCATATAAATGGAATCATATAGCATTTGCCCCTCGTGAGTGACTTATTTCACTTTAAAAACATTCTCAAGGTTAATGAATGTCCTCAAATGGATGAACCTTGAGACATTTTTGTTAAGTGAAATAGGCAGTCACAAAATGACAAGTGCTGTAGGATTGCACTTGCATGAAGCACTCACAGTGGCACTTGTCAGGCCTGCTTTGCCTTTTAAGGCTAATGGTATTATGCTGTGCGGATATACCTTGTTTGCTTACTCCTTCTTCCACAATGGACGCCTGGGTTCCATACTTTAGCTACTGTGAATACCTCTGCTATGAACATGGGTGTATGCAAGACCACTTTTAATTCAAACTGAGAGGTGCCATCTAATGGGCACACAGTGGCATTGAATAGGGCGCTTCTCCACAGTGGATACTCATGGTGGAAAAGCAGAAAGACCTCTGGAGTCACGTTCGAATGACCACGTACAGGAAAACTAGCCGATCATGGCATGGCTGTGCGAACCTCTTTTTGTGCTATGGTGTCACTTGGCTTTTCACTTCTATGGTTTCTCAGTCATTAAAAATTATTGCGCCTCCTCGGGAACCATTTAAGACATTTTTTCCCCTGACTCCCGACAACATTTACTGACTGGTAAGTATATCTGTACTTTATGTATAGAAAAGATGAATATTTTTTTCACCCCCAAGAACCAACTTTAACTCCTAATGGGCGCTCTCGTTCCCATTGAGAGCACATGCTTCCGCAGCCTGCTTTTCACATGGCTGAAAAGAGAAGCAGCCACTTTGGGTTCCTTCAGAAGTTCTCGCATTCCCATCAACTCTTTTCCTGTTTGTTCCAGTTTATTCTGTTTAGATGCAATTGAACAAGGCGTAGTGGCCCAGTGACCTTCTATCCAGTGCTATCCACTACAGTAGCTACTGGCCATGTGTGGTTACTAAATTTAAAGTTAAATAACAGTAAAATCTCAGGCTCAGTAGCACTCGGCACACTTCAAGGGCTCAGTAGTGTCATCTGGCTAGTGGGCCAGCCTAGGCCCAGCAGATGCACATCACCCAGTTAGTTCTGTTGGACAACATTGAATAGGCTGCCCATAAGCTTAGCCAGAGGGATGACTATAGGCTCACTGACATCATCTGTGTTGCACCAGCCCTGACACCACTGGGCGGGGAGGGGGTGGGAGGGAGGCATCCTCTCTTGAGTTGCTTTAACTTCCTTTATAACAAAATCAACACAAATCTATGAATGTTGCTATTCTCCCTTTAACTGCTTTCTGCTTCCTCTTCCCTGTATTAACCCAGCATCTAAAATCAGACAGACCTTTGGGGGATTGCAGCTGGAATACTATTTCTTAACCTTGGACAGGTTACTTTGCACCTCAGTTTTGTCACCTGTAAAACAGGTGTCATGCTTTCTGTATCACAGGCTTGTCATTGCACGCCCAGCTCAATGAGAAAATGCATGTGAACATATTTTATCATCCAAAGGGCATTATATGGATGGCATCCGTCACTCCCCAGGGCCTGGAACTCAGCAGCTGCTGAACATATGTTGGTTGAATTAGTGATGGTTGTTTTCTTTGCTGAAATCTATAAGCAGTAAGCTGTGTCTCTTACCTTCAGGCAGGCTGTGCTGAGGTACCCACTCTTCAGGGGCCTGTGCCTGCCCCAGCAGCCCTGGTAGTTACATGTATGTGTGTGCATATCTCCCTGTGAGACTGGGTCCAGGAGAACAGTTGTATTTATTCCTGGAGAAGTAGAGGTATAGGGGGTGGGGTCACAAACAGAGTCAGGGAAAATCAGGCACCAGAGAAGGGCCCAGGAGCCCACATTGTGGTCTAAGTCGGAACTTCTCACACTTCCTGTGCACCAGAATCACTGAGGAGCCTGCTAAATGCAGACTGATTCTGAGGTCTTGGTGGAGCCTGCAATCCTGCATTTCTAACAAGCTCTCTGGTGATACTGCGGATGACATCCACCAACCACACTTTGCACAGCAAGGGTCTCAGGACGCGCCTCCATTGGACTCACAGTGGATCTTGGTCATGTGGAGATTCTTGAGGCTTGGAATGATCCACAGGTCAGATTGTCGGGGACCAGGGCCCCAGAACCTGCAATGATGTATATGCTTTCTGGGTGATTCTGATGATCCTGGAACCTGAGAACTACTGATCTGTGGACTGAGGTGGGAGGTTGTGAGCTTTCATGGGAGGGGAAAGACCCCTCTCTTGGTGTTTACACATCTCTCCAGAGCAGCACCTAGTAGGTATTCATGTGCCAGGAAGCTGGTTTTTGCTCACATGCTTCCTTATGTCAGTTTTAAAAGCCTCAACTCTTTAAGTCAATCTTTTATACACTTTGCCAGAAACACCCTTTGCTACAAGGTCTGAGCATATTTGGATAAGATAGCAAGACATTTGCAAAAATTGAGCTTGAGAATCAATGGCTGGATCTGAGGCGTTCGCTCAGCCATGATTATTCATCTAGCCCTTGACCTTTCTGCAGAGATGCCTTAGAAATGAGTAAATTAACACCGGCGGAGAGTGACAAGGGCCTGCAGACCCACAGCTTCTCTCACATAGACGCTGATGAGCACAACTGGGCCTGGGAGGTCCGTGTCATCAGCTCCCACGTCGATTCTGAATCCCCTTTGCCTGCTCCTAAGCAAGGTCAAAGGGCCCCTTTCTACAAGCTGTGTCCTGATGGTAATTTCTGGGCTGAGGCAGAAAGTGGCCAGAGCCCCACCTGGGAGATGGAGTCAGCAATGGGGCTTGGCTCTGACCAGGCGGCCCATTTCCATGGGCTACGGGCAGGGTGGACCCCTTTTCTTTCCCCAGCTTGATTGAGGCATAATTAACAAATAAAATTGCAATATATTTAAAATGTACAATGTACATAGTAATATAAAATATGCAAAGTGATGATTTGCTATATGTATACGTCATGAAAGTTTCCCTCCATCAACCTAATACATCTGTCCCCTCACACATTTAACTATTTTTTGGGGGATAGCATGGGAACCTCTCCTGTTCTCTTAGTAAATTTCACTTATACAATCAATACAGTGTCATAAACTATAGTGACCATGCTATACATTAGATCCTCAGACCTTGTTCATTTTATAACTGAAAGTTTATACTGTTTTACCAACATTTTACTCTATTTCCCCCATTTCCCAGCCCCTGACAACCACCATTCTACTCTGTTTCTATGAGCTTGACTTTAAAAAAAAAATTATCTGTTGATTACAGATTCCCCTTTTTCTCCCTTTAACCTCCTCTACCTCAAACCTGCCCGCCCCCCCACTACCAGGCCCACTGCACTATTGTCTGTGTTCATGGGTTATGCATATATGCATGTACTTTTTTTTTGGTTAATCTCTTCCTGGCTCTCCCACCCCATAGATCCAAATAACTGGATCTATTCTGTTCATTAGTTTATTTTGTTCATTATATTCCATATATGAGTAGGATCATGTGATACTGGCTCTCTCTGACTGTCTTATTTCAGTAGCAAGATACTATCCAGGCCCCTCCATGCTAACTCAGAGGGTATTAGATTCTACATATAAGTGAATTCATACAGAATTTTTCTTTTTCTGCCTGACTTCTTTCACTTAGCATAGTGCCTTCCAAGTTTGCCCCTGTTATTGCAAATGGCAGGATTTCCTTTTTAAAGGTGGAGTAATATTCCATGGGCTGTACATACGTACCGTATTTTCTTCACCCATCCACCCACCAACAGATGATTAGGTTGTTTTTTACCTTGGCTTTTGTGAATAACGCTGCAGTGAATTTGGAGTATTGATAGCTCTCTGAGACATGCTTTTGTTTCTTTAGATAAATGCCCAGAAGTGAGATTGTTGGGTCATATGATAGTTCTGTTTTTAGCTTCATGAGGAACTTCCATCCCATTTTCCACAGTAGTTGGTATATGGGCATCCAGTGCCAGCAGGAAGTCCTAACTGGGCCCTGGGTGCCGGATGCCACCTGCAACAATGTCACGTTGGTTGGAAAGCTAAGAACTGCTTACCCACTTGTGGGTTCACATCTCAGTTTTCCTTTTCAGCCTATTTATATGCCAATCCTTATTGTTTTATTTGTTTTTACTAGTATGTCTTTGCAATAAGACAAAGGACACAGGAAGGAGATGCTGGTTCTGTGGCAGGAGTTGAATCTGGAGTTCCCGAAGGAGAATACCTGGATACCGTGGAGGCAGGAGTCTGAGAGGTGGGTGCCCAGTGGTTGTTTACTCGCTGCTGGCTCCAATTCCCTCTCTCCCAGGAATCTTGGGAAACTCATCTAGGGAGATTAAGCAGAAATGCCATTCTTGTCCATCTATTGAATAAAGTTTTGAAATCTAATATTTATCTCAATCTCTAGGTTTCACCTCTAAATATATTCCACTGTCTTTATTTTAGTCATTCTCCACTTCTTATCCAGAATGAGCTCTGAAACCATAAATCAGACCATGTCACTCCCCTACTTAAAATACCCTGAGAGCTTCCTATTGGTCTCAGGATAAAATTTAAACTCTCTGCTTATGTGACCTATAAGGCCTAGTGTGATCTAGCAGAGAAGGAAATGGATGTCTTAGTGACACAGTGTTGTGGGAAAAGCCACCCGTGAAATAACATTTCTGCAAAGAACCACAAGCAGATTGGGAATGAAGGATCCTAGGATGGCGAAGTCATCAGGAAGCAGAGCCAGTAATGAGGCACAGAGCTCCCTATTATTTCTAGCTCCAAGGGAAGTATGGAATTCTTATTCTCTTCATAAATGGTCTTAATTTACTTTTTCATATTGTTTCTTACTCACAACTAGTGCATCTGATGTTCTCGGACCCAGTACGGAGCTTGGCCCAACAGCTGGGCTGGTGGCTGGAAATCTCTAGTTACAGAAAGGGAATTCCAGAGAGGTCCTTGGGAACCATTCCACCTACACATGCTCATTTGCAAACAAGAAAACTAAAGACGTAATGGAAGGGAATGCTTATTTATTCATTAATTCAGCAATGATTTATTGAACAAATTTGCAAGACCCCAAGTCAGGTGCTGGAGAAAATCAAGAAGGTTGCTGCTTTCAGAGTAAAACATACACAATTAACTCCCATAGAAGACTAGTTAATGCAGGTACCATGCAGAGCTCGGGCCTGAAAACTACAAGTCTTGAGTTCCAATTTGAACTGCCACTTTGTATCTGAACTGGAGTGATTTACTGAGCTTTGGTTCCTCATCTCTAATATGGGGGAGGTGGTATCTGGCCTGTGGATTGCACTAGGATTTTATGAGCACCCAGATAATCATAACATGTGCTGATGCTTGATGGCCTGTAAAGCAATTTGTAGATGATGCTTTTGTTGCTGGTAGGATGATAATTTGCAAGCAGGGAACTGCGGCCGCTGGCATAATATAACGGAACATGAAATGGGCCATTGTGGAGGGTGGGGGGCAGATTGTATGTTGGGGGTGGAGCAGAGAAAAGCCAATGTTGGCCCCAAGTCTTCATTTGAAGGGGTTGTCTTTTGTGCTGATGGGAATAAATGGAAAACGATTTCCATTTATTCCATGGGGAGTGGCTCATTCAAGCAGGTAGCAACCACCACTTGCTAGTATCTAATCATGTTATAAGGTGAAGATGGAAGATACTGAGTTCAGGCATGACCATCAGAGAGCTAAGTTTTTAGGAGAAACAGACTCATAAAGAGAACGATATAGTGTAGTGCCTTGCCAGGGCTCCGGACAGAGGAACCCAAACCACCTGGTTAGAGATGGGCGGAAGGATTCCCAGGGGAGCTGCTCACCCAGCTGGTCTTGAAGACTGCAGGGGGCTTGCCCCAGGAAGGACAATCAAGTGGAGAGAGGAGCACAAGAGCATTGTGGCAAGTCTAGGAAACTGGCTTTGGCTCTAAGGAGAGACCTAGGCATGGTGGTAGGAACCATTTTACAAATAATTTGAGTGCCAGACAGGCCCTGAGCTGGATGAGGGGCTCATGTTTGTGAGAGCCACCTTACCATGATAACCTGGTGACATCTGATTAGCATCCTTCAATTATAAACGTACTTTACAGCCAGACCCAGTCTTCTGCCAGGACAGTTGATCTTGGAAGCCACCCATGGCTTTGTGAAATGTGCACCCAATTCCGCGAAAGGTTTGCAAGGTGGGGATGCAGACAGCACCTAGCATCATCGGAGGCAGATGGAGAAGACGCACACACACACACACCAGAGAGGAGTCATGCACTTGAGAACCATCCCCGAGAGCAGCATAGTAGGGCCTCGATCTGTAGGAAGTCACTCAGCGCGTGTGGGTGCCCAATATTGTAACCGACCCTCCCGTCGCTCCGTCCTCCCTCTAGGCTCCAGGAAGTAATGGAATCCTAAGGCTGAGGGCATTTCATCTCTAAGGAGGGAAAAGTGGATTTTATGCATAAGATATGCATCTATTAAGCTCCTTTGGTTTTGCAGAATCAGCCATGTGCCTGTGACAGCTGAGAGAACACAGAAGAGACCCTGTGGCACCCTCGGATGTCTCCACCTAGCTGCCACTCTGATCTCAAACCTGTGTGCCAACATTTGAACTTGTCATTTTTTCCTCTCTCAAAAACATCTGTCCTTTATTCAAGCAAATATCACCACCAGTTGTCCAAGTCAGACCCTGGTAGGTGCCCTCAACACTTCCCTGCCTTGAAGCCCAGCCCACATTCCCCAAATTCTGCCCGTTCTACTCCTTTGCTGTTACCCTAGGCTAAGCCCTCAATGCCCCTACCTAACACTCTGCACAGTCTGGTCTCCCTGCTTCCAAGACTCCATCCTCCACCCCCTGAATCTGCCTTACAAGCTTGGTTGCCCCTTTGCCTAAGGATTGTCTTCATTCATTTATGTAGCAACCGACCATGGAGTGCTTTCTGTGTGGGAGGCCCAGTGAGGGGCTCTGGGAAAGGGCAGAGGCGAATGAGCAGGACCCTACCATCAGTGCACTTGGAGCCTGAGGGGGAGGCAGTACAATAAGTGGCAGTGCTGAGCCACTGAAGGAATTCCCTGTTCTAGGCTGCGGGGCTCTGAGGGGGAGGCCAGCCCTGACCCGGGACCAGGGAAGAAGGGAGAGGACCTGTGGTTCATTCTTTTCCCTGGCTGCAGTTTCTTTCCTACACTTAAAAAAATACCAAGAATTTATTAGAAGACACTATGAAAATAATGTTTGTGCCATATTGACAATGCAGAAAACAGAAACAGAGCCGAATAGAAGCTTGAGCTTCCCTGTCGTCTCAATCTCTATCCAGCTAGTATTAAAACTGTGGGTCTTCCCTAACAAATTTTGTGTTCAGATTTGTATTTTACACAACTGGAGATGTCGTTGGGTATACTATTTTGTATAAAACTCTCAACAAACAGATAACATAGAATTAAAAAAATATATCTCTATTGTTCTTTCTTGTTATGAAAAGAATACAGAGCTATTTCAAACAATTTAAAAAGATGGAAACTACATGTAAAGCAAAGATTACCTACTGCTCCCATACCTGAAGATACTTTCTACTAATACCTGTGTGTGTTCTTTCACAATGGTATCTTTTAATACATAGTTTAAATATAAATGTAAATGTAGATATAGGTATAGGCAAGCTTGATTTTTAACCTGATTTTCTACTTAATGTACAGGGTGGGGCAAAAGTAGATTTGCAGTGGTTTGAATGGAAAATAATACAATAGTTAATAAATAATAATATAAGAATAAACTGTTTCACACACTCACAACTTTATTTATTTATTTATTTATTTAGTTAGTTAGTTAGTTATTTAGTTAGTTAGTTAGTTAATCCTCACCCAAGAGTATTTTTTCCATTAGTTTTTAGAGGGACAGTGGAAGGGAGGGAGGGGGAGAGAGAAAGAGAAAAACATTAATGTGAGAGAGACACATCGATTGGTTGCCTTCCACAGGCACCCCAACCAGGCCTGGATCAAACCTGCAACATAGGTTTGACTAGGAATTGACCCATCAACCCCTCGATGAGCATGGGTCAATGCTCTATCCACTTAGCAACTATAAACCAGTTGCCCCAACTTGAATTATAGCTGTCTTTTAATTAAATTCTAGAGGCCCAGTGCACGAAATTCATGCACGAGGTGCGGGGGATATCACTTAGCCCAGCCTGCACCCTCTCCAATCTAGGACTCCTCAAGGGATGTCCAACTGCCTGTTTAGGGGCAATCAGACATCCTTCTCACAATCCAGGACTGCTGGCTCCAAACTTCTCAGCTGCCTGCCTCCCTGATTGCCCCTAACCGCTTCTGCTTGCCAGCATGATCACCCACTAACCACTACTCTGCCACCCTGATTGATGTCTAACTGCTCCCCTGCCAGCCCCCAAATTTGTTTGCCCCCAAATTTCCTCCTCTGCTGGCCTAGTCACCCCTAACTGCCCTCCCTACAGGCTTGATCGGCCCCCAACTGCCCTCTTATGCAGGTCTGGTCGCTCCCAACTGTCCTCCCCTGCTGGCCTGATCGCCCACAACTGCCTTCCCTTGCAGGGCCTGGAACCTCCCAATGGCCCTTCCCTGCTGGCAGTCTTGTGGTGGCCATCTTGTGTCCACATGAGGACAGGATCTTTGACCACATGGGGGCAGCCCTCTTGTGTGTTGCACTGATGGTCAATGTGCAAATTACACTTTTATTAGATAGGACAGAGGCCTGGTGCATGGGAGGGGGCCAGCTGGTTTGCCCTGAAGAGTGTCATCTTTGTTGGGGTTATTTACATAACCTGCTCCTGACTAGCTGGTGGGCGTGGCTGTGGGCGTAGCTTGTGGGTGTAGTTAAGGTATGGTCAAATTTGCCTATTACTCTTTTATTAGATAGAATAGCCATATCCTATAGATTTTAACATAAATTTAATTAAAATATCCTAGCTAATAAAAGAGTAATATGCAAATTTGACTATTTTCGCCACACCCACAAGCCACGCCCAAAGCCATGCCCACCAGTGTATCAGAAGCAGGTTATGCAAACAAACCCCAACCAAGATGGCTGCCGCTACTGAGAGCAGGAGGAAGGCTTGGGTTTCCCCAGCAACAGAGGAAGCCAAGCTTTCTGCCTACCATTGCCTGCCTAGGCCTCAATGTTACAAAGTTTCAATTATAACTGGTATAGAAATGGCAGCAGCCACTGAGCTGGAGATAACAGAGGCTTGGGTTTACCTGGCAACGGAGGAGCCAAGCTTTCCACCTGCCTGCTGTTGCTGGCCTAGGCTTCCACTCTAGGCTATACAGTTTTAAACAGAAATGGCTGCCGCCATGGAGTGAGCAGAAGGCTTGGCTCTGCTCCAGGCTACAAAGTTTCAATTGTAGACATAGATTAATCCCAGATCCCAGGGCCTCCACTTGGGTCGCTGTGGGGCGTGACCGGCCTGCAAACCTCCACAGGCCCCTCGCCCAGGCCACCCCTCGCCCCAAAGGAACCCCCACTCTGATCTGGGACACTCTTCAGAGCAAACCAGCTGGCCCCCACCCATGCCTCAGGCCTCTGTCCTATCTAATAAAAGAGTAATTTGCACATTGACCGTCACTCCAACACACAAGAGGGCTGCCCCCATGTGGACACAAGATGGCCATTACAAGATGGCCAGCAAGGGAGGGCCATTGGGAGATTCCAGGCCCTGCAAGGGAGGGCAGTTGTGGGCGATCAGGCCAGCAGGGGAGGACATTTAGGAGGACCAGGCCTGTAAGGGAGGGCAGTTGTGGGCAATCAAGCCTGCAGAGGAGGGAAGTTGGGGCAAACAGGCTAGCAGGGGAGCAGTTAGACATCAATTAGGCTGGCAGGGTGATCAGGCTGGCAGGCAGAAGCAGTTAGGGGCAATCAGAGAGGCAGGCAGTTGAGCAGTTTGGAGCCAGCAGTCCTGGATTGTGAGGAGGATGTCTGATTGCCCATTTAGGCCCAATCCTACTGAGATCTGGCCTAAAGGGGCAGTCGGACATCCCTTGAGGGTTCCCAAATTGGAGAGGGTACAGGCTGGGTAAGGGACATTCCCTGCCCCCCATGTACGAATTTTGTGCATCGGGCCTCTAGTTTGATATAATAATATCTATGTGACTTTAAGTTAATCAAAAGAGAGGTTACCTTGAATGATATTCCATGTAGACATATCATAAATTATACAACTAAGCTCATATTTATGGATATTTAAGTTGCCTCTGTATTTTCATTTTAGATAGCAGGATGATGAAAAGGCTTGTGTGAGCATACATTTATTTCCTTGAGAAGTGAAATTGCTTTGACAAAAATCATGAAAATTTTATGTTTGGGTCCATATATGTGGTTGGTAGAATTGTCAGATGACCTTCTTTGACCTATGTCTTTGCGTAATAAATTTCCCTTCAATGTGGGCAAAACCTGCGATTGTTTCTGACCAATAGATTGTGGCAAAGCTGATGAGGATGTCACTCCTGTGACTGTTATATGGCAAAAGTGAGGGGATTTTGCAGATATAATTAAGATCTCTAATCAAAAGGCAGGTTACTTCATTAGAGATCCTGACCCAATCAGGTGGGCTCTTTAAGAGAAGGTCTAGAAAGCAGAGGCTCTCTGGCCTTGGAGAAGCAAGCCACCACGAGTCTGCAGTTGCAATGAGATGAATTCTGTCAGTAATGCCATGAGCTTGCACGGGGACCCAGGCCTCAGCTGATCCCAGGCTGGCTGTGTCCACACCATCATGGCAGCCCTGGGGCCTCTGGACAAAGAACCCAGCTAAGTCCTGCCTGGATTCCTGGCCCATAAAACTGAGATAATAAATGCATGCTATTTTGAACTGATAAATTTTTGATGATTTATTATAGAGAAATAAAAACCTAATACGTATAGGAAAACTGCCTGTGATAAAATATACACAAATGT
This sequence comes from Antrozous pallidus, assembly GCA_027563665.1. Lineage (NCBI taxonomy): Eukaryota > Metazoa > Chordata > Mammalia > Chiroptera > Vespertilionidae > Antrozous > Antrozous pallidus. The sequence continues at coordinate 75,423,987 of CM050518.1, forward strand.
ATGCTTCCATCCAGTTCAAGAGCTCCCATTTCTAGCTGTGTTGCCAACTTTTTAAATCTTTGCCAGTTCAATAGGTTAAAAAAAAGCACACCTTGCTATGTGGTCCCCAATTACAAGTAAGGTTGCACATTTTTCCTATTTTTATTTCCATCTTAAAACCCATGTGTATGCCCTGGGTGCTGTGGCTTACTGGTTAGAGTGTTGGCCCACTCATCAATGGATCTCAGGTTTGATTCCCAGTCAAGGGACTTACCTGGGTTCCAGATTCTATCTCTGGCCTCTGTGGGGAAGGGTGCAAGAGGCGACTGATTGATGTGTCTCTCTTGCATCAATGTTTCTCCCTCCCCATCAGTGTTTCTCCCCTCCCCCCCATAGATTTTTACTCTCTCTAAAAATCTATGGTAAAAAATATCCTCAGTGAGAATTAACCAAAACAAAACAACTCATTTGTGGCATATTATGTCCTTCATGATATGTTTTATTAATCATACCCTTTGTCTATTTTTATTTTTTATTAGTTTATGAGACCTTTTTACATATGTGGAGGGCAGGAAAGAGGCAGAACTATAGATACCATTTTATGTGTTACAAATGTTGCAAGTACATTTTATTTTCCAAGCTTGACAGTTTTGGTTTTTTAGTTCATATGTTTATGGTATTGGGTGAGGATGGATATGGATGTTTTTTCGTTTTGTAGAGTTTTAGGTAGGCCACTCTGGTAGTCAGCATGGAAGATGCATTGGTGGTAAGAGCAGTGAAGAGGCAATTGCATTGGTCCAGGTGAGCTAATGAAAATGAAGCCTGAACTACATTAGGTGTTGGCAGGGATGGTAAGAAGGGTTTTTTGCCCAGAGACATCTTAGAAAAGAAATTGGCAAAGCCTGGATTCTCCAACTGACTGTTTACTAGGTGGGAAATGAAGAGGCAGAGGAGAAGTGCATGGTGCATGGGCCTGCCTGCATCAGAGGTACTGAGTCCATGAGGAAGTTTCTCCCTCATGGAACTCCACCCCCAGGACTTCACCTGTACATTCCTGGAGACCAGGCCGAACGGACTTCCTGCCTTTTTTTTTAGTGGGGCGGGGCGGCGGGGGGAGTGGAAAAATCATTCCTGGAGGCCCTTCTTTCCTTCCTGGGAGATGAATGCTTCCCTCTGTGTTTTCTTTGACTCCCCTAACCAGCTGGATCTATGGTTCTGAGGCTGAGCAGATGAGCAGGGCTATTTGCTCAAACAAGGACCCACCTGGACATGCCTGGTGCCGGAGAGGTTTCCCTCCAACACCCTGCGCGGCCCTGTCTCCAGGCAGTGGTGGGGTGAGTGGGAAGGGGCAGTCAGCCTTGCAGTGAGCAGCCTCCAGCAAGATGCTGGACATCGCATGATGTTGTTGGCAAGAGCAGAGGAGTAGCCTGATCCTGTCCCTAGACTCCAGCAGATTCCTCAAATCTCTGGAAATGAAGAAATGCTGCCCACCATCCTTGATGACAGAAATGCAGATCTATCAGGCATAGGCTTGGCACATGCGTGGGGTCACCTGGCATGGGGAGTTGAGGGGAGACACTGGAGTAACAATGCTGAGGACCTGAGGGCCTCTGGCTCTTCTGAGCCCAGGTGTGGGTTATTCAAAACCTTCCTTGGTTCCCTGGTTTATTTTGTGCAGAGGTTCACAGTTGGGAGCCTTTTGCCCCCATCTGGGGACATTTGACAATATCTGGAGACATGTTTGGTTGTCAGAACTCAGAGGTTGAGGCCAGACATGCTTCTAACTGCCCTGCCGTGCACAGGGAAGTTCCCCATGGCAAAGAATTATCAGTCGGGCTGAGGGTACGAACCCCTGGTGGAACAGGGATGGTATGAATTCAGTATCTGCCTGAGGTAGAGATGTGCGCAGTGTCTCCTGGCCCTGCACTGGCCCCGTCATAACTGACTACCCTGAATCCTTTATTCATCTCCCGGGGTCTCCCCTGGGTACTGCTTGAGGCTGAGCAAGAGAGTGAGTGCTCAACACCTTGAGCTCCCCTGCAGAGTCCCAGCCACAAGCCACTCTGCTCGTTCTAAAGCCGGAGAGATTGGAAAGCAAATCCATTCGTGAAGTACAACAGGATCTTTCCTCTCACACCTCATGCCTCATGTCTAACATGTAGAAACATGCATGACCGTTGGGCCAGGCTCCCGTGTCATGTACCAACTCTCAGGGGACTGGCAGCAGCTTTCATTCTGGTGGTCTGTTCACATCACAGATTAAAGCCCGTGTCTGCCAGATGTGGTTAGCCGTGGGAGGAGGGAGGAGGCGGGAGAACCTCAGGGAGTGGGGAAATGGTTGGTAAGTCTTAGCATGAGCCGCATGTTCCCTATGTGAAGGTTAGAACAGTCTGTTTGGATTTTCAACTCCTGGAACAGTGGCCTTCTAAAGTTATCCAGTGGAAAGGGGTCAGGAAAGTAAACTAGCATAGTCTGGTTTCTCTGTGTGAGCAAACAGCATGTGTATTCTCTGCAGCAGGTCCTTGAATAATACCTGTTCTTCAACTCCATTTCATTATAAGGTTGACGAGATAAAAGAAATCAATTCCCGCCGAGACCAGTTTGGCTCAGTGGATAGAGCGTTGGACTGCGGACTGAAGGGTCCCGGGTTCAATTCTGGCAAGGGCATGTACCGTGGCTGCGGGCACATCCCCAGTAGGGGGCGTGCAAGAGGCAGCTGATTGATTCTCTCTCATCGATGTTTCTGACTTTACATCTCTCTCCCTACCGCTCTGTAAAAAATCAATAAAATATATTAAAAAAATAAAAAAGAAATCGATTCCCATCCTGGCCACTATCTGTGCGGAGTTGGCATGTTCTCCCCATGTCTGCCTGGGTTTCTCCAGGTGTTCCAGTTTCCTCCACACCCCAAAGCTGTGCACGTGAGGTTCATGGGCGTGTCTAAGTTGTCATGTCTCAGTGAGTGTGTGTGTGTGGGTTTGGGTGAGTGTGTGTGAGTGGCCCTTCCATTTCAGAGCATCCTGTCTAGAGTAGCGTCCCACCTGGTGCCCTGAGTTGCTGGGACAGGCTCCAGCCACCCACAGCCCTGAACTGGAATAAATGGATTAGAAAAGCATGAGCTTACTTTGTTTTCATTCCTCTTTCTGAGATAAATGTATAGCTCACATTGATTTCAATGTTTACCACACCCAGTCACTGGTGACTGACACTATACTCTCTGTCGGGAAGACAAAACAGACTGGGCACTTAACGTGTTAATGTTAGAAGAGTTTAGAGTTTTCATTTAGAAATTTGGTGATGTTTTGGTGACCAGAAATATGCCGTAGGGACTTACCAATTAGCCTGTGGTCAGATTGGTTTCCTTTTATGTCATTTCATCGTTTTGATTGAAGTCTCAAGTTTCTAAGAACCTATTGACATCAGTAGGTGAGGACTTGCTGGGCATAGATTGGCGACTGGCTCAGATGGAACAGGTTTTCCTTTCTGTCTTCTTTAATGTTTGTTGTTTTGGCAGCCTTCTTTTCTGTCCCAGGAGATGGAAATGGAGGGAGAGAGCAAGCATTGTAAAGAATAAATATTGGCCCTAAATTGTCTCTCATAGAGGATCAATCAATGCCTGTGTTCTGTTTCCATAAACCAGTTTTAAGAAAGAAATTTTATTTGTGTCACTAGACAGTTTCTCAGAAATGGCTCTGGTGGGATGGACTCTGGATTGACAGGGCAAATGGGATTTGTCTCGAGGCCACATTTCCAGCCAGTAATCCCAAGAGGATCCTCCTCATCCTTTGTTTTTATAATTGTAAATAGCTTTTTTTTTCCAAGTATTGAGTTTATTGGGATAACGTTGGTTAACAGAACCATACATGTTCCAGGTGTACAACTCAACAAAACATCATTACACACTGACAGCATCATGCACCCATCGCCCAAAGCAGTCTCCATCCCCGTTATCCCCCTCTGCCCTCTTCCTCCTCCCCCATCCCTCTCGCTCTGGCTATCACTATACTGTTGTTTGTGTCTGTGTGATATATATACACTGAGTGGCCAGATTATTATGATCTCTGAATGCATAATAACCTGGCCACTCAGTCAGTGTGTGTGTGTGTGTGTGTGTGTGTGTGTGTGTGTGTGTGTGTATTAGAGAGGTCTGGTACATGAATTCATGCATAGGTGGGGTCCGGCCAGCCGGGACAGGGGGAGGGGACATGGGCCAGTTCTGGCCTGCCTGCTGGTCCAACTCATGGTCAAGGGTACAATTTGCAAATTATCCTTTTATTATATAGGATATACACTGAATGGCCAGATTATTATGCATTCAGAGATCATAATAATCTGACCACTCAGTGTGTATGTGTGTGTATTTTTTTTCTTAATCCCTTCACCTTTTCCTCATCAACCTCTCCAACCTGTCTACCAGCTGACAGCTTTTAGTCTATCCCATATATCTGTGCCTCTGTTTCTAGTTTGTTTGTTAAATTGTTTTCTTTGTTAGATTCTACATATAAATGAGGTCATATAGCATTTGTCTTTCTCTAACTGGCTTATTTTACTTAGCATAATACCCTCTAGGTCCATCCATGCTATGGCAAAAGTTAAGATTTCGTTCCTTTTTACAGCTGCAGAGTATTCCATTGTGTAAATGTACCACAGCTTTTTTATCCACTCATCTACTGATGGGCATTTGGGCTGCTTCTAGATCCTGGCTATTATGAAAACACTGGAATGAACACAGGCATGCATATACTGTTTTGAATTAGTGTTTTGTTTTGTTTTTGGATATATTCCAAGATGTGGAATCACTGGGTCAAAAGGCAGTTCTGTTTTTTGTGGGTTTTTTTTTTTTTTTTTTTTTTTTTTTAGGAAACTCCATACTGTTTCCCACAGGTGGCATCCTTGTCATTCTTAAATTCTGCTTGGCAGGAGCTACCTCATGTCTCTCACTCCCCTCCCTTAACACTGGCCTCCTGATACTCCCACTCTGGCTGTTTTGGCTGTTTCTCTGCCGGCATCTTCTCTGGGACCCCTCCTGCCTTCCACTGAACTCCTATCTCCATTATGGCAGTTTCATTCATTCCCAAGGCCTCAACAACCTGACTCCACAGATAACTCCTAAATCCACTCTCCAGCCTCCATCTCTCCCTGAGCTATAGACCTGTGGGCCAATGAGGTAAAAGCACATTGTGAGGCAAAATTCCTTTCCTCCCACTGTCTTCTTCCTTTAGCAAAGAAGCCATCCCCTGTCCATCAGTGTAAAAAATGCAATGTGGCGCTTGACTTATCCATAGATAGGGAAGCAGTTTCAAAGTAGCTCACGGTGCAACCCTTCCTCATGCTGTTGGGGAGGTGACTGGATCCTCAGTGCCACCATTCTGAACAGGAGAGTTGTCATCTATTGTCTTTATTACCTCAGTGTGATTCCGAGCCGCAGCTTCCACTCCTCTACAAAAGTGTAAGTGTGTCAGCAAATAGGAAATACCCCCCTTCCTCCAAATCTCATTTTCACAGATTAGATACAGGCTCTCTGGCTCTGCCTAAATGACAATAAGTAATATACGTGGTATAACAGCCGCGTAACCCCAGTGCATGGCACAGCATCCAGTGCAATTCTCAAGAAGATGAAATAACGTATTAGTGACAGGGAGGGTGGGCAGGCCAGGCTCCTTTGGAGAGGTGACTTGGGAGTTGGTGTCTGAATGGGGAGCCTCACCTTCTTTCCCGATAATCAGAGGCGAGTGCCCCCCAGAGGCTGTCAGAGGCTGGGTGACCACTTGGTAGGGAAGGTGTGCAGGGAATTTTGTCCTCCAATCGGGACCAAGTAGGCAACGTTTTAGGACCTTGTTCTGATGACTCTGCCATCCCATAATGCGCCATTGCCGAGACCTGGGTTGGCAAGATTCACGAACTAGAAGCTGCAGTCTTGTGTCTGCCTCCTTTTCATACGTTCGCTGCACTGTTACTTAGTGGAACACTCCCCAGCTCTTTGATTCCATCCATTAATGACCTAGTTGACCCCTTCATCTTCCAGCAGCCAAGTTTTCCACATGCGGGAAATTCACTAACCAGTTCACTACAACTGGAAATGGAACATTTCGGGTGTCCCTCAATGTCATCTTTACTCCCAAAGATGCAGAAAATGCCTCGAAGCTGCCTTTCAAATCCTTGCTTTAAAGCAGCAGGGAATGAAGACGCGGTTAGGCGGAGTCCTGAGAGGCCTGCTGGTGGAAACCAGGGAGCCTGTGCAGACCTGCAGGCACCCCAGCGCCAGCTCTGCAAGGTCTGCAAGAAGGCAGACTCCGGGGAGATGTTTTCTAAGCCCACCTCCACATCTTCTCGTCTCTACCTTGTTCTGAAAACACCTAATCCACTTAGTGCCTCCCAGCTTTGCGGGATTAAGGGAGCGAGATGCACAAACCCAGCTTTACAGGATTCGTGTCTCAGCCTGAGATCACAGAGCATGGCCTGTGACAGATGTCTGGGAGCAGCTCCCTGTGCCGGGTGCGCATGTGCATGGTGTTCCCGTGTGTCTTTGGTAACACGTTCTGTTCATCTTTGCGATAGGAATTCAGGCAGGAGCAGAGCGGGAGAAAATGGCCTGTCCTCTGTGCAGAGACAGGCGAGTGGAGATCGCTTACGAGGCCACTCAGGGCCTGGCCTGCAGGGTTGTCCTGATGGAATTCCCAGCAGGGTAACCACAGCAGGAATTGTGGCGGCCATAGAGACTGAACGGCAGCTCGTGTTATGTTCTGTGCCTCACCCTTGACTGTGTGTGGGCATCACTCCTATTGGAGCCCTCAAGACCTTTCAGAAAGCAGTTGTCATTGTCCTCATTTTGCTGATGAGAAAACAGTTTCAGCAAGATAGAGCCAGATTCTAAATTTTGTGGAAATGAGCCTAGATTTAGTGGAACAAGTTGAAATCCATCAAGCAGTGCCGTATTTTAGCTGTTTTCTTGATTCTTGGGCTTCTTTAAAGCTGTTTGTGACTCGGTTGGTTCACTGTCGTTCTGTACACCAAAAGGTTGTTGGATTGACTCCTAGTCAGAGCACATATCCATGTTGCAGGTTCCATCCCTGGTCAGGGTGCATACAAGAGACAACCAAATTGATGCTCCTCTCTCGCCCCCCCGCCACCTGCCTTCCATTCTCTCTAAAATCAATAAAAATATTTTTAAAAAGTTGAAAATGGTTTTCAATGGCTTTGTATGGCAATCTTGATGACTTTAATATCACCACATTACTTCGAAAACAGTGATGGGGTTTTCCAGGGATGGGGTGGAACAGTGGGAAAACAATGGATTGCCTACTTCCCTCAATCCAAGAAACACACACACACACACACATACACACACACACACACACTTCTTTTTTTTTATGTCTTAGGTTATGTGATGTGTTAGGACTAAACAAGAACTTTTATCTTAGTCCAGACTTCTGTAAACTGCATTGTCCAGTATGTCATTAAACATCTGCTCTGTTCCAGGGCCTGTGATGGGTGCAGGAAGCTACAGATATCTGGATTGCTAAGGAGAAGCAGGAGTTTCTAGATTGACACTATAACCATCTTCAAACTTGATAGAAGTCTTAGTTTTTTAAACAGCTTAATACACAACCTCACTCCCTCTCCCTTTCTTTCTCTTTTGACATTATATAGCATTTTTATGTAATTGGATTTATTGATCTTTCTCTTAGGCTTTCTGGATTTTGTGTAAAGAAACAGAAAGGTGTTAGATACCCCAAGGTTTTAAAAGAATGCCCATGTATTTTCTTCTGACTTTCAGTGGATTATTTTTTGTATTTAAATTTTTATTGATTTGATCTCGTTATACAGTGTACAATATGATGCATTTTTGAGAAGGTCCACCTTTTAGTGTATACAAAATCCTTGTAGCATTTGGATCTATTTCTTTACTTTCTCATGTTCCATTGGGGTCATTGGTCTGTTGATATGACAGTTATTTAGGTTCAATAATTAAGATATCACTTTTGAGGTTTTATGTTGTATTTATACATTGGTAAGGCTTTCCCATAGTTTTATTTTGTCTATTCATCCTATTCTCTTTACCCTAACTCCTTTAGAATGAATGAAAAGCTCTGTCTCCTTTATCTAATTGACACTGACTCATTCTCAAGATTCAATTAAAAAATATCCTCTTCTCTGGGGAGCTTTCCCTGATATCCTCAGGCTTTATCATGTTCTCCAACCCTGGTTTATTTCCAGGGGACTCCCGGGTCCCTCTGTCACCTGCTCATATAATACAGGCTTACAGCGGGCTGCTTCTCCGCATCCCCCACGGCCATGCTTTCCCTGAGGGCAACACAGAGTCAGCCTCACTGTTGCATCTGTTAGCAGAGAGGGCAGTGCCCAGCACCTAGCAGAGACTTGCTCCAGTGACCTATTGCTGCATAATAAGCCACCTGAAACTCAGCAAATAAGAAAACAGTGCTTTCGTTTTTCTCCCTCATGTGGTGAACTGTGACAGAGCTCAGCTGGGTGGCTCCATGTTTGGGCTCCCTCATATGACTGCTTCAGACAGTGGCTGGAGCCATTTTTAAAGCTTCTCTACTCACAAGTCTGGTGGCTCTTGTTGGTTGTCCCCTGGGGCCTCAGCTAGTGCTGTTGGCCGGAACACCTAACTGTGGCCTCTCCATGTGTCCTGTGCTTCCTCACAGCATGGCACTGGGCTCCCAGAGCAAGAGAGCCTGGCAGGGGCTGTATTGCCTGTTATGACTTAGTTTCAGAAATCACACTGAAGTGTGTCCACCATATTTTCTGGAGTGAGGCAATCTCAAAGGCCCATCTAGTTTCAAGAGGAGATGTAAACCCTACTTCTTAATAGGCAGTGGCAAAGTCACACTGTTGGTGTGAAATTAGCAGTATAATAATGGCCAGCTCTGGAAAATATAATGTGCTACAGTTTCCCAGACATACTTGTCAGATATTTGTAAATGCATGATTTAAGATCACTGGGATGGTCACACGCTGGGGCCAGACTTGAACCAGAGCTTCTGACCTCTCGGTGAACAGCAGACACCTGCAAATGAATGCCCTCCCCAGGTTGGGTGGGAAGCCAAGGTGCTGGGTTCCCGGGAGAGTTCTCCCATTTATGGAGCAGTTTCAGGAGCTGTGTGATGATTTGTGCAGTCGTATAGGTAAAGCATTTTGAGCTCTTGGTCATAAAGTTCCTCTCTCCCATTCAAAGTACTGAGTTTGCTTTCCCATCTCTACTTTGTGAAATGAGTGCTTTAAACAAGACAGATGTTGGAGAGATGGTATACTAAGTATTTCTGCTGAAATGTGGGGTTTGTGTACAGATGAAAGGTGCTGCACACAAATGGAAAACTGAACTTGCTGTTGGAACAATCGAGTTGATCATTTTTGCTCTCGGAGGCGCCTTTCCCTAGTGGAGGAAGCTAAGAGGGTTTGAGGAGTTGCCTTCTTGGGTTCTGCCAGGTAAAGGGAACTTAGGCAAGGTATGAGAGATGCAGGAAGTCAAATGATGGGGAAGTCCTCACTTTGCTGGGCCTTGACCCGTCTGATGGGCAGTGAGACTCCTGGTACTGGGGGGGGGGTTGCTCTGCTCTTGTCTCAGTGATGGCATTGAACTGTCCAGTGTGGTGTCTGCCTGTGAGGGGACTTGTTGTAGGAAGGCAGCCTCCATTGTGCTCAGACCACCTTGAATGAGTGGGGCAATTACTGTGGAGTATAAGGTCTGTCTCCATATTCTTGGCTGATGTCCAGATGCAGCACCAGGAGGTGTCTGCCACTTCCTGCTGCTGCACCTGGAGCACATGGCTTTCCTTCGCACTGCCTCCATGGACCCATCTCAGTAACAGGGACAATGGTAGTTCCTATTTTCGATGTTGTTGTAAGGATTTAAGCAAAGTGTTTAGAACAATGCCCAGAACATAATAAATACTCAATAGACATTAACTGTTGCTTTCACTGTTGCTGTCAGTGCTTTTCTTGTCACCGATACTCACACACTGCTTCCCCAGGCCTCTAGACCCATAGACCACATAGTAGTAGGTAATTCTAAAAGTTCCAGTAGCCATATTAAAAAGGGAGAAAAGGTGAAATCAGTTTGAGTAATATGTTTAAGTTTGTCCAATATATCTAAAATAGTATCATTTCAGTATGTAATCAATACAAAATGACTGGTACACATCACATGTCTTTTTTTTTACGCTAAGTCTTTGGTATTTGAAATATGGGGTGTTTCCAAAGCACATCTCAGTCTGGACTGTCTATATCACAAGGGCTTGATAGTCCTGCATGGCTGCAACCACTATAAACTCAGCTAGAGCTGACAAGATGCCTTCGAGGGCAGAGAGATGAATTCTATTGAGCACTTACTATATGCCAGGCACATTACACGTACCATATAATTCTATCTTTCTAGCATCTATTTAGCCAAAGAACTCATTTTCCCAAAGTCATGCAGCTGGTCAGAGGCAGGATTTGAAAGCAGGACTGTGTCTGTGACCTGGATGGTGACTCAGTGTGAGGCTGGGATCTGGTTCCAGTGTGTGCAGGGATCACAGTTGATTGTATGTCCAAGGTCAGGATTGAATTCATGACTAGGTCAAAGTTTGATATTTGATCTGAGGCTGAGGTCAGGCCTCTGCTTTGAGTCAAGGTCTAAGCACATTTCATTTCCAGGGAGCAGAGTGGTGTATGCAGCCAACTCACAAGAGTTCACAGTCTGAACGTTGGCCCTGGGGCTGACCACGTGCCAGGCAATGCCTTTGAAAATGCCAGGACCTGTTCTTCCTCTGCCTTTTTGTGTAAGAAAGTGACCAGGCCACCTGTGGAACAATGCACCCACTCATTTGGAGGGGCAGCTGCAATGAGGGTGGAGATTTAGTAGGAGTGGTAACTTTCCCGAGGAATGTTGGGAGCGCACAGCACAGTGGCCAGACACCTCCACCATATCCACCCAGAGGGGATCAGAATCTATGAAACTGGATTCCAGCAGCCCTCTTACACAGAGCGGCCTCCATGAGCCTGCAGAACAGGCCAGGCACAGCTCACAAGGACTCGGCCAGTGGGACTGGACCATGGCATGGGTCAGGGCATTTGGGGAGCCCCGAACTCTGCATGCCATTCCCTCCTGAGGACTGAGCTGAGTGTGGGGCGGGGGGTGGGGGGCGGGGTGGGGGGGGGCGCACCGGCAGGGACCTGGAAGGCTCAGTTTGTTAGAGCAAATCAAGTGCCAGGCAGCAGGCCACAGAGGGGCCCCCCTGGTACAGGTTAAAGAAATAATGGTATGGCCATCCAGTGAAATGTTACTCAGATATAGAAATGAAGAACAACTTTTAAATAAAATTTTAAGATAAAAGCAAATAGGATGTGTAGTATGCCCTCTTTTATGTAAGAAAACATGGAAATAGTAAAGTCAAAGTATGTGTGAGATGCTAAGAAAAGGAGTTCTTCTTTTCACAGAGGTTGACAAGAAGAGTCTTCCTAACAAGGGGCCAAGCTCCGTCCAGGGGCCAGACGGCGGGACCTTAGATAGCTTCTCAAACCCCAGGTACTGGGGGGCAGCGGGATGGGGGGGGGCAAGCTCTTCACTGCTGCCACATCTCCAAGTCCACATCCTCCTCTGAGTGCGGCAGAGAGTCACAAGAAGCAGCCCCACCTCTAGGAGCCAGGGGACCTACTAGAAGCAGTTGTCCTGTGGTTTCTTCCCACCTCAGAGTAGAAATGTGCATTGGGAACTGACCATAAACAGCTTGCTGATTAGTTTTAACTGAAACAAGAATGATTGTGTGAGAAAACTACAGCAGTGAGAAACGATTGAGCTAAACACCCACACGCTGTCAGTATTCCTCCTGGGTAGAAGGGGGCTTGTTCTTCTTGTGGCTGCAGAAGGTCTGAAGAGCAAACTGCTTCGAAAAGCGATTGTGCATTCATAACGCAGCTTCAGAGCGCTTATGTTTTTGTTTGACAGGTACATATTTCATGAGAACAACATTGAACGTGTATTTAATCAGGATTTGTAGGGAATCACTCGTAATCCTTTTATGTTTCTTCTTTATATTTCTAGATTATAAATTTGCTTCACTGCACATACCACAAAATGATTAAATAACTGGAAAGACTGACAGTGCAATTGAACTGAGTATCAGCGAACACTATATATGCACATGGTTGTGTGTGTTCAAGTGTGTTGGGTATGTGTGTATTATTACAATACGTTGAAGATACATCAAAATGTAATTTTAATTCAGTGGAAGAGGGACACATTATTCAGTAAACACTTTCGGAGCACTTGGCAACTTTTTGGAGGAAAATAATTACGTCCTCACCTTCAAACAATGCCCCCCCCCCCAAAAAAAAATCTCCACAAATTACTGGTATTAAATAACAATCACAAATATTAAGACTAAAACAATGAAGAAATTTAGACAATATATAGGTAAAAATCCACATATGGTTTTGTGTAGGGAATTATTTCATAGCTTTCTGCCTTAGTTTCTTCAGTTATACAGTGAGATGATAACAGTGTCTATTTTATAGGGATTTTGTGGTGATTAAATGAGTAATCTCTGCAAAACCTTTAGAAAAGTTTCTGGCATGTCGTAAATGCTATGTAAGCATTAATAATTGTGATTGTAAATGTGATATCAAATAGAGGAACCAAAATAAAACGATAGATGTGACTATATACAATTTTAGAATTCCTGAATGCCCAAAGAATAGCATACACAAAATAGAATGCAAATGACATTAAAATTCCACCCAGAAGACAGAAAAAGGGTAAATTTTTTGTATTGGTTTTTTTTTTCAAATCAGTAAGAGAAGAAAGACTTCTCAAAGGAAATCAGGGCTTCAATAGGCCAATCATTAAAGAAGACATGTGCTATGATTCATTATCTCTTTTTTTAATTCTTCTCTATTATTTTGTTATTTTTAAAAAATGTGTGTGTGTGTGTTTATTGATTTCAGAACGAGGAAGGGAGAGGGAATGAAAAATGGAAACATTGATGATGAGAGAGAATCATTGATCGGTTTCCTCCTGCATAGCTCACACTGTGGATCAAGCCTGAAACCTGGGCACGTGCCTGACCAGGAATGGAACCATGACCTCCTGGTCCATGAGTCATAGCTCAACCACTGAGCAACACCAGCTGGACTAATGATTCATTCTTTCAACAAGTATTTGCCATGTGCCTGTTGTACACTGGACTCCCGGGATACTGGGATACAGTGGGGAGCATAACTAAGCCCCTGCTTTCAAGAAATTTACATTCTAGTGGCCAATACGCATGTGTACAAGAGCCCAGTTCCTAGGGACCTAAAGAAAAGCAGTCAAACAAAGAGGAGCCTTTTTTGTTTTCATGTACCCAAATAGCAAATAGTTTTGAGTGATTTTATCATATAACAGTGATAATGCAAGGAAATGAGCATTCTTATAGCAGAAATTAGTTCAGTACCATCTATATGGATTTTTTTCAGTGAAGTGCTCAAAGATTGTCAATAGTGTGATTCTTTCAACTCAACAATTTATTTTGAGGAATCATCAGGAAAGTATTGAAAGGTTTCTATACAAGAAATTTATTCAAGAGATATATATAAGAAATATATGCATTCTTTGTTTGATTCACTCATTTGTAAATATTTGTTATTCACTGTTGCATGCTGGGCACTGATCAAGGTTTTGGGGACACCTGGGACACCCACAGTGATAAAAACAGAGGAAGCTCTTGAATGAATGGCCATCTATATATATAAAAGCCTAAGTGACCATTTGACCAGTAGCTATGATGCACACTGACCACCAGGAGGCAGATGCTCAATACATGGACATGGAACAGACTGATGAATCTCAGAGGAAAGGGGAGAGAGAGGAGGGTGGGAAGAGATTAACCAAAGATCTTATATGCATACTAGAGGTCTGGTGCACAGATTCGAGCACCAGGATGGTTTCGGCCTGATCCCTGCAGGCTAGGCTGAGGGACCCCACTGGTGCATGAATCCACGCACCAAGCCTCTAGTTTTGTAATAAATCTAGGAGGATAGGGAGTCAAATGTGTAGCTCATATCAGGAATCTGCCAATGGAGTCTGTAATGTCCCAGAGCCTTCTTATCTATCTGCATGTCTAGGTCTTTGAGCAAGCTAGCATTCCTAACTCTGGCCAGCATGTTTGGGGCTCTGTCCACAGACCACATTCATATGCATCTATGGCGACTGGAGAGGGAGGGCTGAGATGACACTCTGCTAGCAAAACCACTGTTATTATGATCATCACTTAGTTCCTAGCAGGTAATCCAGAGTGCTGGGTTCACTTGTGAGAATCAAAGCCAGGATCCAAGTCCCTTTTTTGTGTCCCTGCACTGCTGTGCATTCATTTCAGTTATTGCTTTAGAGCAGAATTTAAGTTGTCTATTGATTTGGGCTGTAAATAGCCCAGTAATGCTTCAGGCAGGAGCCCAGACAACAGTAAGACTTCCCCTACACTTAAAAGCACCCTTCAACCTCTGTGTTATTTCCAGGTACAGTGACCATGTTTTAAGTGTCATTGCTTTGAGATATCCTCTTTTTTTTCTCCTTTTAAAGACAATATAATTTGCCCTTCCCAAGAGTTTCTTTCATATTCTCATTTCACGTTTGATTTCCTCCTCTATGCAAACACCTTGGTTAAGGTCACATATTCAGCCCCATCTGTCGATGAATTAGGACTAGAGTAGTGATAAAATATTGCTCAGTGATTTAACAACAGGTCCTGCAACCTTAGGCCCTTTTCTTCTTCAGTCACCAATTAGACCATTCAGTTCAATAAATACATTATTTCCTGAGCTCCCAGTTAGTGTCAGCCAGTGTTCTAGGCAGTCCGGTTACATCAGTAACAAAACAGACACATTCCTGTCTTCCTGATGCTTATGATCTCAAGACAGAAAATAAGCCATAAGCATATTAAATGAGTAAAGTTCATGGTATAGTACATGGTCGGCAAACTGCACCTCTCGAGCCACAAGCGGCTCTTTGGCCCCTTGAGTGTGGCTCTTTCACAAAATATCACGGCTTGGATGAGTCTATTTTGAAGAAATGGCATTAGAAGTTTAAGTTTAAAAATTTTAGCTCTCAAAAG
Organism: Antrozous pallidus; assembly: GCA_027563665.1. Taxonomy (NCBI): domain Eukaryota; kingdom Metazoa; phylum Chordata; class Mammalia; order Chiroptera; family Vespertilionidae; genus Antrozous; species Antrozous pallidus. Next base: position 75,439,058 of record CM050518.1, read on the forward strand.
AAATTTCAATCGTTGTACTGTTGATATTTGGCTCTGTTGACTAATGAGTTTGCCGACCATTGGTATTGTAAAAGGTATTAAATACTTTAAGGAAATGTGCAGCAAAGTAAGGGAGATTGGGGATGCTTGCAGTGGATGTGGTTTATAATTGTAAAGAGGGTAGCTAATCTCAACCTCACTGAAGAATTGATGTATTGACAGACTTGGAGGAGAGAAGGATTTAGACAAATGGATCTTGCATGGTTGGGGAAAAGGCAAGCTTTGTAGCGTAGGGACAGCCAGCACCAAGTCCCTGAGGCAGCAATACTTTCTGTGTTCAGAAAGCAGCATGGAGGCCAGGGAGCCTGGGCTGAGTGTCTGAGGGGGAGTGTGGAGGAGATGAAGGCAGGGAGGTAACTGGAGACTGGATCTCCCAAGGCCTCCAAGGCCATTGGAAGGACCTGAGCTTTTGTTGTGCATGACAGGGGAGGTGTTGAAGGATTCTGAACAGAAGAGTAAGTTGGTTTGCTTCCATGGGAAAAGGATATGTCAGGCTCCAGAGTTGAGAACAGACTGAATAAGACCATTGCCAATCCAGAATGGAAAAGATGGTAATATCTACAAGAGAGGAACTGGTGGAAAGGATTGAATTTCAGGCATATTTTGAAGATCCAGCCAAAGGATTTGCAGGTGGACGGGTGGTGGAGAAAGAAGAGAAAGACAGGTGAGAGAAAGAGGGGAGGGTGAGGCCTGGGCTACTGTAAGCATTGGACGGCTGCTAGCTGAGGTGGGGGAGGATGTGGACAAAGCAGGCTCCCTGGGGAGGTCAGCAGTTCAGTTTGGGGCCTGTGAGGTGTGGACTGGCCCCTGGGTGTCTGCAGACAACAAGAAATGCAGACAGACCGGCCTTCATTGGAATCACATCTCCACCACTTGTTTGCTCTCTGCTCTTCAGAAAAGCACAGACATCCCCGAGTCTCAGTTTGCACTCCCAAAATGCAGGGACTTCTCCCAGGTGCTCTGCCCTGGAGGTGAGAGGAGGATGACATGATAGGGCAGGTGTGTCCTGGAGGAAGAGGAGCTGTGAAGTGTGTCCCTGCCTGCTATGTTTCCAGAAAGGCCAGGAATTCCAACCTGAACTAATGAACTCTAGTAGCTTACTTCCCCTCTCTGGGCCTCAGTTTCCTCATCTCTAAAGTAAGAGTTGACATGAATCACCTTTCAGGTCTCTTTTGGCATTAAGGTTGCTTGAGTGTGAGGACCTCAGGTTTAGAGGGGCTTTGCCTTCCAGGTTGCTAGTGTCCTTCCTCTTACCAGGAATTCACCCGTGTGTGTGTGTGTGTGTGTGTGTGTGTGTGTGTGTGTGTGTGTTCTCTCTCTCTCTCTCCCTCCCTCCCTCCCTCCCTCCCTCCCTCCCTCCCTCCCTCCCTCCCTCTCCCTTTCTCTCTCTCTCTCTCTCTCTCTCTCTCTCTCTCTCTCCCTCCCTCCCTCCCTCCCTCCCTCCCTCCCCCCTCCCCCCTCCAGCTGGTTTTCTTGGGTCTGTACAGATCCCATCTCCCTGGGCCTCCAGTGGCTGCCCCTGGCCAATTCCTCTTTAATTTGAGCTGCAGAGCTCTGTGCTATTAACCTCCTTGTCTCTGGCCCACAGTCTGGCCGCCTGGCCCTTCCTGGGGCCACACCGGACAGGAGAGCAGAGCAGGTGTCACTGCCAGGGAATGAACTCCTGCCTCTTTGTGGCCATTCAGCCACACAGAGGTAATCATCACAGACCTGCAGCACCCTCTCATTTACACCGAGAGGGGCCCAGGTCAGGAAAGAAACAATAGGTTTGTGTGATTTCCCATATCCTCAGACCTACTTGCTTGGCTCTCCCTTCCTGCCCCCTCCACCCCTCCCCTCAGGCACCTGCACCAACACCCGGGTGGTCTATCCAGGCTGACTCCTTCCCAGTATCCAAATAGTCTTATTCATTCACCTCCCATTGGGAGATGACCATGATTGGCACCTCTAAGGGGCTTTTTGGGGCTGAACCTCTTTAAAGTTAGTTGGTTTTCTTGCAATCACATTATGCTGCTGTGGTCTAATTTTGCAAAGAGCTTGATGTTTTCTTTCTGTTCTGTCTTAACAGCCATTGGTGTTAAACTGATCTATCTAGTATTAGTTTTTTAACTGTCTCTATATTGATCCTCTTCTGGTGCCGGTCTGTATTTTTGCAGATTGTTAATTCTACTTGTTTCTAAAATACTGCTTGACCCAAACATTCCAGCAGACTTTATTGTCAAGTTTTATTCTTCCTCGTTTTACTGCCCCCCGCGCCCGTTTTACTCCCTCCCCCTCCCCCTCCACATCGGCCCTGATCACCCATTACCATGGCATTTACCACCCTCTATCACAATGGCCTGTCTTCCCCACCTGGTGGTTAAGGCAGGAGTTGGGTTTCGGCCGCTTCTGTGAGAGCCAGGTCAGGGCAGGGGCCCCTGGCAGCCCAGGGAATATTTGCAGAATGAACGAGTAGATGAAGGAATTAATAAATTAATCATACAGGGAAAATGCTAACAAGTTCACTTATGTTCCTACCCAGGAAAATGTGTAAACATATCCATGCCTTTGGGTCTCTCCAAACCTAAGTTCATCTTATAAAAGCACAGAAAGTTCTGGAAGCGGGTCATTTTCTTGACTGGAATACCTCCTGAGTCAGAACAGCACATTGGTTCATATCAGGAGGGCTCAACACCATCCTGAGCAGGGCAGGCAGGGCCACGGGAGCCCAGGCCATACACTCCAGGGCTCTGTACAGGATGGGCACTTGGATGCTCTCTGACTCCCGCCTTCCTGTCCTGAGAGAGGTCATTTGTTGGCTCGCTGGTGCCCAGTCAGTCGGCAGGTGCTGGCACTGGCATCCGGTTAGGTGCTGTGCTGCAGGGCACGGCCACTTTGCTGAGCATAAACAGATGCCCTTCCAGATGCCGACTCAGGTCCAGAGAAGGAGCTCAGGGTGACTCAGGACTTAGGGGTGGCTGCCCAGAGGAAGTGCTGTCTGAGTGGGAGTAGTCAGAGTGGGGACGACAGCGGCAGAGGGTGGCAGAGAGATATGTGGTGTCTGCCAGGCCCAAAGGGGAGAGGCCACCTACTGCTCCCAGGCTCGCACTGGCTGGGTGGCAGGATGTGGATGGGAGCTGATTTTTACAGGGACCGTTGGCCAGTTAGGAGTGTGGCGCTCACCCTAACCAATTTGGCTCAGTGGATAGAGCGTCGGCCTGCGGACTGAAAGGTCCCAGGTTTGATTCCAGTCAAGGGCATGTACCTTAGTTCAGGGACATCCCCAATAAGTGTGAAGGAGGCAGCTGATCGATGTTTCTCTTTCATCAATGTTTCTAACTCTCTATCCCTCTCCCTTCCTCTCTGTAAAAAATCAATAATATATATTTAGGGGGGGAAAAAAAGAGTGTGGCTCTCACTGGGAACACGTCAGGGGCCCTGGGGAGTGTTAGGCAGAGAAGGGACATGATCAGATCTGCATCTTAGGATGGAGGATGGTAGGGGACAGACAGAATATTCAAGGAGGCAGCTGTGTCATTGTCCAGGTAAGAGAGGATGTGACTGCACCAGGAGGGCCGTTGAGGGGGAGGAGAAAGCAGGCAGACTCGAGGGGATTTTACAAGGTGAAATGGACAGGCCTGTGCTTTGTTAGATAGAAGAGGCAAATAGTAGCCTGTGGGACTCCCTGGCTTCGGGCCTGATTTGTGAAGTGGTGGTGGACACTGCACGCAGTAGCAGATTGAGGAGTTGCCACAAAGACTTTCTGGCCTCCAAGCCAAAAACATTTAGTCCCTGGTCTGCTATAGAAACTTGTGTGTCACCGGAACCAGTTTGGCTAAGTGGATAGAGCGTCAGACTGTGGATTGAAATGTCCCAGGTTTGATTCCTGTCAAGGGCATGTACCTTGGTTGCGGGCACATCCCCGGTAGGGGGTGTGCAGGAGGCAGGTGATTGATGTTTCTCTCTCATCAATGTTTCTGACTTTCGATCTCTCTTCCTTCCTCTTTGTAAAAAAAATCAATAAAATGTATTTTTTAAAAAAGAAAGAAAAAAGAAACTGTGTCTAGGCCTGAATTAGATGGGAGGCTCTGGAGGAGTGGGGGAGAGGAGGATTTGAGTGATACCAGGTTCTGTGCATCGGTATCTGCTGTGGAGATGGAAACCGAGGAATGGCAAAAGAGCCATTGGTCTTTGCAGCAATGCTCCAGCCTTGCTTCCCAACTGGTCCAAACTTCACCTGGCTCTTCCCGGCCTCCTCCCCAGGAAAAGTAGCTGGCCCACAGCTGGTGTTAGACTGTTTTCCAAAGCTGTGATCATGAGCACAGGATTACCTGGAGCAAAGGACCCACACTCCTGGGATTTTCCATGCTCTTGTAACCCATCTCTGGCATCAGAACTGGATCTGCCCCCAGCTGTGCTGCCAAAGTCCCAGCAGCCTGTGTGTCCACTGAACCGGAGCCCGGAAGTCACCTGGGTTAGTGCTCCCTAGTTCACCCCTTTGGCTCCAGCAATGGGACCGGCGAGGACATGGGCCGTGGCTGTCTTTCTCTAAGGCACTTCCCCTTTGGTGGGTGTGTGAATCCACTTTGCTGCATGTCAAAGTGACATTTGCAAGATGCCTTAAGTTATTAAGTGGCATCTTTGGATGCCCACTTTTTAACCAAAGAGGAGTAGGCTGGAAAACGTCAATAGCGGTAATATACAGTGATGTCTCCAGCACCCTTTTGATTGACGTGTGATAGAAATGGTGTGGACCACAGAGCCCTTTGCAGGGCATTGCCAGTTAAAGAATTTGTTCAGACAAATGGGTTTTTCGCCGTGAACCCTGAGTGTTGTCAATAAGATACCAGCTGGCACTACCTTCCGACTGCCTGAGGAATGCCTGCTTGGCTTGCGATGCTCTGACAGGCTCACAGCCCCCAGCCCACATCTGCAGGTACATGGCTCCCCCTGCTCAGAGCCCAGCCTGCCCTCAGGCAGGGGCATGGAGGAATTGGTGCTGGTCTACTCAGAGACCACATACTGGCAGTGGGGCTGTACCCCCTCTCCCCAACCCGAATAGGAAGGTCTGCCTTGATAACTGTGTGTGTGGACAGAGGTTTGAATGGAAGGATGGAAAGAACGAAGGAATCAGGATCTGGTGAAGTGAGAACTTGGATCGTGCTATAGTCACCTGGTATATGCCCCCAATTCCACACCTGGGGTGCGGGCTAGAATTTCTCCTGGGTCTGAGACTCACAGGTTCTGGCTTAATTCCTGCCAGAGTGCTGTCATATGTACCCCCCTATCTTACCCCCACTTTATTGAGGAACCTCTCTGGGCTGACAGCTTTGTCTCTAGAAATGCCTCTTCCTGCTGGGGATGGGAGGGGGTGGAGATTTCACTTAGACCAGTGATTCTCAACCTTCCTAATGCCATGATCCTTTAATACAGTTCCTTATGTTGTGGTGACCCCCAACCATAAAATTATTTATGTTGCTACTTCGTAACTAATTTTGCTACTGTTACGAATCATAATGTAAATATCTGTGTTTCCCGATGGTCACGAACAACAGGTTGAGAACTACTAGCAGGGTCGCCTAAGACCATCGGAAAACACAGATATTTACATTACGATTCATAACAGTAGCAAAATTACAGTTATGAAGTAGCAACGGAAATAATTTTATGGTTGGGGATCACCACAACACGAGGAACTGTATTAAAGGATTGTGGCATTAGAAAGGTGGAGAACCACTGACTTAGACCATGGTGGGCAGGGCAGTTGGCAGCAATCATTCCACCAGCAGAGAAATCCCCTTGTGCTGGCCCTGGGCAGCCCAGGTTTGCACTGCCAGGGTTATTCCTATCGTTGACCCCCCTCCACACCATCACCCGGAGCCTCAGCCGGGAGCATCTCTCCTTCCCTGTGTGAACACCCACATTCAGCTCCAGGGTGGCCAGCAGCCCCGTCTCCTCCTCTGGGTGCCTTCCTTCCATCAGGATGGCACGTCATTTCTCATCTCCATTTTCCTATGGACACCTTGCTCGGCAAACCTTCTACACCTTGTTGCCAGTTCCCACAACATTCATCAGTCGTTGATTAAATTATTCGTTCTTTACTTTGTGGATATTTATTGAGGGAAGATGCTGGGCACTGGGGATTATCTGGCCCACAGAATGCGCACGGGCCCTCCCCTCATGGAGCTCCTATTCTAATGAAGGAGACAGATGTTAAAACAACCAAATACAGATTTTGTTCATATGAAAAATGAATCTCTTGCTTATAGCTGGATGTTACCTTTTTTTGTTTGATGGGGGGGGCGTGGTTAGTCGTTACTGACAGGAAGGGGCAGGTGTATTGAGACTTCTGGGATGCTCTGGAATGTGGAGAATGTTCTGTTTCTCTGTGTGGGGGACATCTAGGATGCTCTAGAACACAGAGAATGTTCTGTTTCTGGACCCAGGTGCTGTTGGCACTGGTGTGTTCAGCTTGTGAAAGTTCATGGAGATTACACTAAGCATATATTTTTGTATGGACGTTAAACTTTGAATAAAAGTTAAATAACTCACTGAGACCGGTTTGGCTCAGTGGATAGAGCATTGGCCTGCGGACTGAAAGGTCCCAGGTTCGATTCTGGTCAAGGGCATGTACCTTGGTTGTGGGCATATCCCCAGTAGGGGGTGTGCAAGAGGCAGCTGATCTATGTTTCTCTCTCATTGATGTTTCTGACTTTCTATCCCTCTCCCTTCCTCTCTGTAGAAAAATCAATTTTATATATATATATATATATATATATATATATATATATATATATATATTTAAAAAGTTAAATAACTTCTTAACAAGTTAGTTCATTAAAATTTTTGTGAGTGCCATGGTGGGCAGTAGGGCAGGAGACCTTGCCTGAATGTCAGGTTGGGGTGGGGATTTCCTGGAAAGTGGTATTTTATATGAACTCTGGAGGACAAGGGGGTGTTATTTGGGATCAAAGGGGAAAGTGGAAGGGGCAGTCCAGCAGAGCAGCCCGCACATGTAAAACCCTGAGGCATGGGCAGGAACAGGGCCTATCAGCAGACCCTGGGCCATATATTCATGGCCACAGCAGAGAAGGCGAGGAGTGAGGGGTGCCTATGGGCGGTGAGGCAGGGCTAGGGGGCCAAGGCCATATTGTCTTATGCTAAAAGCAATGAACTTTGTTGAAGGGGATCAATTCATGTTCTAAGGAGACGCCTCTGATCCTGTGGCTTCTGAGAGGAGAGTGTGGAGAGCAGCAGGCATTCTTTAGAGGGGTGAGGGGAGAGGGGAGGAGGCCTGGACAAGGTGCTGGCAGCTGAGGTGGAAAGAAGTGGGTGACCTTCCCAGGGGTTGGGGTTCTCTTTCTGAAGCATCTGCCCAGGATGCCCCACAACCACTAGGAAAACATCTATCAAGAGTTTTCAAAACGGTCACACCCTCTGACCCAGAAATTCTCCACTTCTGAAAATCTGTGTCAACATAAGAAACACTCAAACCTGTGATGATTTTTTGTGAGTTGTTTTGAGCCAAACTGTCATCAGATGCCGGGAAGCAAAGTCTCAACGGATTGAGATAATGCTCCGGAGAATGGCAGTTTTGCACTTCGTTTTAGAGTCTTTCATGGGTTCCATGAAATCTATTGGTGGCAGATTAGGGAGGTGGGGAAAAGCAAAGGAGGGAACCTCTGGGATTGGGTAAAAAGTGAAATGATAAACACACTTCTTTTACTTAAGTAGATACAGGATAATTAACAGTCAACAATTAATTAATAACTATCAGGGGATTTGTGGTTACAGAGCAGTGTCTGTGTTTTGTGGGGCCTGGAAAAAGGAAAATTACTTTGACATCCAAAGATATGTTATAGTGGATGCAAAAAAGGCAAAGGCTTAGTTAAGGTAAAGATTCACCTTTGTCAGGGAAGATACCAGCCTAGCACATGATTACCCACCATATAACCTTCTTGTAGTCAAAGTTTTAATTTCAGACCATCCTACATGGTTACTTCAGATCTCCAAGATTGCAAGGCCACCATGCAGGCCTTCCCTAAGCTAATCCGATTAGCATGTGGCCCCTTTATATCTACACTGTCCTAATAGAAATCTGAACTCTATAAACAGTTTCATTTGTAATGATGTTTCTAAGAGTTATCTATTGCTGTTGTAACAAATTACCAAAAACTTAGCAGCTTAAAACAACACAGATTTATTACCTTGTCATTCTGGGGTTTATGTATTCTACATGTAGTCTACTTGAAATTTATTCTACTAGGCTAAAATCCAGGTGTCAGCAGAGATGCATTTGTTCAGGTGGTTCTAGAAGAGAAGCAATTTTCTTGCCTTTCCCAGTTTCTGGAAGCCTCCTGCCTTCCTTGGCTTGTGGCTCCATCCTTTATCTTCAAAGCCAACAGTGTTACATCATGGACACTTTTCTCTTTTCTTCCTCTTCTCCCCTCCTCCTCCCTCTCCCACTCTCCCTTTATTTTACTTTTCTCTCTTTCCTTTCCTTTTAGTCCTCTCTTCCTCCCTCCTGACTTTCTTTCACTTACAAAGATCCTCATGATTACATATGGTCCACCTAGATAATCTAGGCTAATCTCCCCATCTCAATACTTTTAACTTACTCACTATACTTGATTAACTTAAGCTGCAGAATCCCCTTGGCAGTATAAGGTAACTTATTTCTAGGATACTGGGAATTGGGATATGGATGTGGACTGGGGAATGGGGGTCAGTGTGCTTTTTGCCACAATAACCATCACAGCACTGCTATAATGATTAAAGCTTACAAACCCCCTAAGTGATCCATAGAAGAAAGCAATTCAGTAATGTCTTGCTCCTCATCATTTCTGCCACAGAGGGGCATCTCTAGAACTGCTCATCGTTGATACAGTAACTCAACTCCATTGATGTTCATTTCTACATGCAGTTAAAGCTACTTATTAGTAACCCACAAAGTCCCTCGGTTTGTATGGGAAATTAAAATGTTAGAACTGCTTCTAATTGGGACCCTGTTGATACTGTAGCATTCAGTAGAAATTGCAAGTAGAAATAAAAGTACTATGTGTTAGACTAAAAAAAAATTCACTTCCATGGCTGAAGGTGTTGAAAAAAAGAAAGGGTTTACATGGCTGGTAGAGATGGGCATGGAGCCTGAACCACCAGCAGCATAGCTGGGTAGGAAAGACAGACATGTCCAGACTCCTAGAGTGTTGCAAGCATTTTTATACATAAAACCTGGGGGAGGAAGTTGTAAGTTAGTCTGAAAGGATTTACATTAGTTGTTTAATGGAGACACAGGGGACAGGAGAAGGTGAAATGGGGCAATAGAGACTGCAAGCAGCAGGTGTCTGTGCCTGCAGATGATGGCTGTGAGCAGCAGACTGGGAAGTTCATGTGCACATAAGACACTGAGGCTCCTGGTTGCCATGGTGCCTGGCTCTTCTCTCTTCGGGATAATCATGGAAATAGCCACCTGGAAATTAATCTTGAATCTCAACAGATACACAGGAATATGAACAGTCTTTTGTCAGAACTGGTTCATAGCTATTAGCAGGCTAACTGTTCGGTCTCTTTCTCTCACTCTCTGCCCACTGTAATTTTAATTTAGAACATCTCAATTTATTTTTCTTGTCATATGCTTTGCATAATGTGTAAAAAAGTTGAATAATTGTGAACAAATAGGATTGCCAGAGAATAATGTCTCACATTCCTTATACCTGGTGGTTGAATCATGTGCATTTATTTGTTTCTAACTTTCTGCAGTTTACTAATTTTACATAAGAAACACATCGGTTATTTTTAAAAATCAGCCTTGATAAGAAAAAGAAGAAAGACAGGAAGAAAGAAAGGAAAGAAAAGGAACAAAGAAAGGGAGGAAGGGAGGGAAGGAGGAAGAGAGGGAGGGAGGGAAAAAAGGAGGGAGGGAGGGAGGGAGGGAAGAAGCCATATGTGGGTAAAGACAGGAAAGAATGAGGCAAGTTTCTCAAGACTCTCTGGATCCAAATTGATAGTTGACTTAATGCTCTGCTGGGTCTTAACTCCCCAGTCACCTGTAGAGATCAAGGTGTTAGGCATCAGCCACTTTGTGGGGGTGGGGGTGGCGGTGAGTAATAGACAAAGGACATTGTTTGCCTTGGTCCTGCTGCAGATGGCATTCCTTAGTTGTGTCATTAAATTGCTCCCCACAGCCAGTAGTGTTTGTCCAGGTGTGGTCGGCTCCCTGGTGACAGACTATATACCCACCCAACACCTACTAACTGCTTTCCTTAGTGTTTCCCAGCAAGGGTGGCTAGCAGTGGGCACAGAGGGGCATCTCTAGAACTGCGCATCATTGATACAGTAACTCAGTCCATTGATGTTCATTTCTACATGCAGTTAAAGCTACTTATTAGTAACCCACAAAGTCCCTCAGTTTGTATGGGAAATGAAAATTTGTGTTCTTGCACTAAAATTAGTTCATTGTAGAGTTTTCTGAGGATCTAATTCATTATTCTGCTAAAACTGTCGGCTGCCTTGCTGGCACTAATGATACTCAGACAGCTTAATCAGGAGCCAGTGGATATGCGCATTTACAAATAGTGGTGCTCTCCCCAATTTTGTAAAGGACATTTTTGTTATATGTCCTAAGTGTGGTCTTAAATTAGTTGTAATTTTCAGTCACTCTTTTTCTTGCATTAATATAACTACAGAAGTGCTATTGGGTTTTGATTTTTGTTGCCTGTCATTACTGCATTGTTACAATGTTGTTCATTCTGTCCACGTCTGATTTTAATAAATCATCCAGCTCATTGCCAGTTAGAAAGTGAGACAGGGAAGAAGAGATAAGCTGGGGCCTTTACCTTATCTATTCCAGTTAGCTGCAGGCAGAAAAGTTTGGGAACTACTGAGATAGGTGACTGACACATGCTGTAGGAGGTGCCAAGGAAGATGACAAATAATGTGAATTTCCTTGGAAAATCTTTGGCGACACTTCCTGGAAATATCTAAATGTCAGAGTAAATGGTGTATTAATTATGAGGCTCTCACCTTGGTAATTAAGCAATAAAAGCCCATCAGGCTGTGCAGTTGTGGGTGATTAGAGCTGTTTTTGGTGGAGTCAGAAATTTGCAGCTGAAGATGAAGTGGTTTTCACCACCTGAGAGATGCATTAATTAGCTGGGGCTCCCCTGCCTGGTGGATTTGGTTGGTTATTTGGAATGGCATTTACACATTAAAGTGAGGAATACCTGTACCTGCTGAGAGAGTCAAGGACAGTTACTCAGCAAGGGCAAGCAGGGTTTCTAGGTGTAATGTCTTGACTTACAGCATCTGCCCAGGGGTCACCTTTGTGCTACTTTCTGGAGGTACAGATGGCAGAGAGGCCCCAAACACTAATGCCATGTGTAAGTGAACCTTTAAAAGGATAAAGGGCAATCCATTTCAGAGACAGACAGCTCTTAATTCAAATGTTAGCATCTGCTCTGACTGTGCAAAGCTGGACAAGTTACTTAATCTTGTTGATCTTTAGATTCCTCTTCTGTAATATGGGCATATTGACTTACATTAGTCCACTATTCCTATGTTAGCAGTCAAACACGAAATAACAGTGGCATATAATTATGAGCAGTTTTTTTTCTTGGAGATTTTGGAAAATTGATTTTTTTCAGTTATAGTTGACATACAGTATTTTCAAAAAATCTTCACTTGAGGATATGTTTTTATTGATTTTAGAGGGAGAGAAAGGAGAGAGAAAAAGAAACATCGATGTGAGAGAGAACCATGGATTGGTTGCTTCCTGTACATACCTCAACCAGGGACTGAACCCACAACCTAGGTATATACCCTGACTGGAATCAAACCCACAATCTTTTTTGTATGGGATGTTGCTCCAACCAACTCAGCCACCCATCCAGGCTATATACAATATTATATTAGTTTCAGATGTATAATCTAGGGACTATCCTCCTTTCTTCCTATATAATTCCTATATAATAAAAGAATAATATGCAAATCGACCAAACAGCAGGACGACTGGTTGCTATGATGCACACTGACTACCAGAGGGCAGACACTCAATGCAGGAGGTGCCCCTGGTGGTCAGTGCACTCCCACAGGGGGCGCACCGCTCAGCCAGAAGCCAGGCTCATGGCTGGCGAACACAGTGGTGGTGGCAGAAGTCTCCTGCCTCAGTGGCAGTGCCAAGCTGTCAGTTGGACATCCCCTGAGGGCTCCTGGACTGCATGAGGGCACAGGCTGGGCTGAGAGACCCCCCCCACCCCCCCCGCTGAATGCATGAATTTTGTGCACTGGGCCTCTAGTAGTCAATAACAGTGTAATAGCTATGTGTGTTAGATGGGCACTAGACTTACTAGGGTGAAAACTTTGTAAGGCATATGAGTATCTAATCACCACGAGCATTTATTTAGTTCATGTATTTGCAGGTTGCATGATCCCAGCTGAGTTTGTTTGCATATCTGCAGATTGACTGAGGTGGGGAGGGGGGGAGGTAGCTGGTCCATGTGCCTAGGCAGGCTCTGTGCTTTGACATAGTTCTGTGGTTCTGCATCTGTTCTTCTATCTTCCTTTCTCCTCTCTGCGCCCAGGAACTGGTCAGGTCTTGTCTTTTCATGAAGGCAGGGGCCTAGGGGGTGAGTGGAAACATCCAAGGCCCCTAAAGACTAGTGTCAAAACTGACACATCATCATTTCCGTCTTTTTCCTGTCAGCCAAATCAATTCACAAGACCCAGCCAGCCCAAAGGCTGTGCCATTCCCGCAATGGGAAGAACTTGGCAGTCACTAGGGAAAGGACCCCGATAAAGGGAGGATGAAAATGTGAAGCCAGAGGTGTAACCTACCACATACTTCTTTTCTGTGGCTTCTATTTTTATAGAGAGCAACATGTTTTATTTGTGCTGGACATGGAGTTCTGAACAAGGCACCTTCGTGCAAGTTAGAGATTAGTGAGCATGACTGACATTAAGCAGATAATCATGTACATGCACAATAATTAATTAATGGCAGTTATCATAAATATTACAAAGGGAGAGGGAGGGATGCTAATAGGGACTGCAGTATAAGAAGGGGCTCCAAGGTAAAGTCTTGAGCAGAGTACCTGCCATATGATCGATACTGAGTAAAGGCAGGCTCCTATGTCCATCTGTGCAGCACATACATTGTATAGACTTCCAACCCAGGTGGGCATTGAACACAAGCTCTGCTCGACCAGCTCTGCCTGCTGATATGGGGCTGTGAGGCAGCCCTGCAGCAAAGCCTGGGGTCCTCCCTCCTTCACCCCAAACATCGCCCTGAGTTTATGGTGTCCATTGTAAGAGGCTCACAATGGGCAGATATCCTGTCTCTCATAACAGCCTAAACTAGAATTCAGAATCTGAACAGTCTGCTGCACAGGTCATCTTGAGACCTACTGTCCCAAGTCCCGGGCATCTGATTTCAGGAGTTGGTACACACGGTGGCAAGGGCCCTGCAAGGGGAAAGAAAAGGGAATGTCTGTAGGGGAGACAGAAGGCTCTGGGTAATGGCTTCTGGATCCTGGTAACTGTCTTCAAAGGGGAATTGTGGGATCTTGAGCACAAGTCTTAGTAACTCAGGGCCCAGTGCTGAGGTGTGAAGGGTATTGGGAGGCCTAAGGAGAACCCACCACTGGTTGGCACCCCTGGGTGCTCTGTGCGAGTGCATTCGAGGATGAGGTCCAGGGGAGAGGAGCAGGCACAGTGGGTGGGTAGACTGGCTACAAGCTCAGGCATTTGACTGATACTCATGTAAGAGCCTAAATCAATAGGGATACCATTTAGGGCCTTTCTAAGATGTGATTGTTCCTGCAGCTGTGAACATTCCATGCCTGTATTCAGCAACTATTTGTCACCTGTTGTATGCAGGACTGTGATGTGTATTTCAGATACAAAGATGAACAAGGCAGTGCATCCCTGCCCTCAGGGGGCCTGCAAGCTATTGGAAAAGAAGGCTTGGGCTATCGCATACATGAATAAGTTATTTATTCACAATAATTGTTAGCTCATATACCTGACTGTAACTTTTCTCAGCTCTTTGTAAGGTTGTTAAGGTTGTTATAAGGTTTAATGAGTTGTGAGCTGATAGTCTTTTTTTAAGAATAAACATTTTTATTTATTGATTGATTTCAGAGAGAGAGGAAGGGAGAGAAAGAGAAATGTCATTTTGTTATTCACACATTCATTTGTTGATTTCTGTATCTCCCCTGGCTGGGGATCAAACCTGTAACCTTGGCGAATCGGGATAGTGCCCTAACCAACTGAGCTGTCTGGCCAGGGCTGCCCTGACATATTCTTATTCCCAGATGATTACAAGACACTTGAAGGTTCCTGGCTTTTAGCAGCCCAGACATCACTCTGTGGGTCAGGTAGGGCACCTCTGCCCCAAGTCTCAGTTTCAACCATTGGACTTCAGTTTACAGCAGTGTGTCCAAGTTCTGGCACTCAGCTTTATTGGAGGGCACAGAAGAAATTGGATTTGCTTTTATGACAGATCTTAGTGGAGACTGAGGATCAATCATATGTCAAGATGTTGTTTGAAAGGAAGTGGGTTATAGGTGGACTTTGGAGACCAAGCTCTGCTTTCAGAGTGAGCAGTGGCAAGCACATCACTTAATTCTCTCTGCTCCTCAACTTCCTCACCTGTAAAGTGAGGATAATAATCCCAACCTTGGAGGGTTCTGCTGGGATTCAGGGGAATAATAGGAGTGAAAGCCTCAAACGCATGCTTGCCTGGCACCCGGCAGGCACTCGGGCAATGGAAGCACCCACCTTACTGCCTTTGTGTGTTCCATGGAAAACACTGAATTGACTATTTAAGTCATTTGGCCACATTGATACTAATAAAGATGACCACAGTAATGAGACCAAGTATCAATGCAGACACTGTAGGTCCTCAGAAAAATATATCACAGCTGTAGGCAGCCCTGGTGTTCGATAAATGCTGTGCAACTGATGAACCCTCGCCTACCTCAGTGCAGTACCTCAGAGTTAAGGAAGCAGTGTCACTCTGGTTGGCGAATTACATGTTCACAGCAGCAGGTGAGGTTGGCCTGAACTCTTTAAATAAATATTCCTGAGCACCCGAGCAATGTTGTAGCTATGGTGGAGACAGGTTTTCTAACACAAAGACTTCATGGTGGCTGGGAAATGGGCAGGTTTCTTAGTTGCTTCTCTAGAATGTGATATAGAAGAAGGAATCATACAGTGAAGGGTGCCCCCCACCCCACAGGATCCCAGGAAGCTTCTTAGTGGAGAAAATATCATATCTGAGTCTTGAATTGTGACCTGGAGTTTTATAGGTGAAAAGGGCTGCTTTGGGTAGGGCAGGCTGGACCGCAGTAACAAATATCCCCAAAGGTATAATGACTTAATACATTGGAAGGTTTTTTTTGTTTGTTAAATTATTTTAATAGACTTAATTTTGGAATATTTTAATAGACTTACTTTTGGAATATTTATAGAAAGTTGCAAAGACTATGTAGAGAGTTCTCATCTGTCCTCCATCCAACTTATCCTAATGTTAATATTTCATATTTTCATGATACATTTGTCAAAACTAAGACATTAACATTGGCACGGAACAAAACACCATATTTTATTTGGATTTCCCCTGTTGTTTCTTCTAATGTGCTTTTTTTGTTCCAGGATCCCAGCCAGGATACCTCACTGCATTTAGTCACGTTTGTGTTTTGTTCACTCTGGACAAGCAGTCCAGATGCACAGTCCTCTACGTGGCCACTCAGGGAGCTAGGTAGGCAGACACTCTGAGATGCTCAACACCTGGCTTCTTAGGTTGTCCTGGTCATCTCCACCCCAGCAAGGGGGAAGAGCATGGAGGGGTGCCTGTAAGGTGCCTGATGGCTTAGTGATAACCTGTCCATCCCTTTTGCTCCCATATCTTGCTGTGACCCTAAATTATTCTAAAAATTAAAATCTAATAAAAATTAGACTTGAGACCGTTCCCAGCAGAAACAAAAGGTGGGAAATAGATTCTCTATCTGACTAGCTGGTTCCCACTACAGCTGTATGCCAGGGAAGGAGTGGATGCATTTGGTGGAGAGCGAGTTGTCTGGGCCACGGGAGAATATTAGGATTGTTTATAGCCGAAGAGATTCCATTGATGAAAGAAGGAAAGGGCAGGTGCTGTTGTTGTCATTTTATTTTTGTTTGTTTTTTTCAATTTTATTGATTAAGTTATTACATGTGTCCATATCTCCCCATTGCCCGCCCCCCACTCCCATACATGCCCCCACCCTCCAGTGTCTTATGTCCATAAGGTTATGCTTTTATGCATGCAAGTCCTTCGATTGATCTCTTACCCCCCCCCACCACTACCCAATCTTCCTGCTATAATTTGACAGTTTGTTTGATGCTTCTCTGCTTCAGTATCTATCTTTTTGTTCATCAGGTTATAATATTCTTTACTATCCATAAATGAGTGAGATCATATGGTATTTTTCTTTCATTGACTGACTTATTTCACTTAACATAATGCTCTCCATCCACGCCATTTTAGGTTCTAGGATTCAGCCCAGGCAGCACAGCGGTTAAGCAGAACTGCCAGAACTCACTGCAGCTCTACCTGGGCGCTCAGACCAAACTGCGCCCATTCCCTGATCCAGAGGCTTTAAGACCAGCAAGCTGATTGGCCAGAATCATTCACTGATTTTAGAGGAAGAGAAAGGAGAGATAAAAAGAAACATCAATGTGAGGGAGAACCATGGATTAGTTGCCTCCCGTACATGCTCCAACCAGGGATTGATCCTACAACCTAAGTATATACCTTGACTGGGAATCGAACCCACAACCTTTCTGTGCTTCAGCCACCTAGCCAGGACATATACAATATTATGTTAGTTTCAGATGTATAGCCTAGGGAGATACATTTCTATCTCATGTTTCTGTAAGCACATTTTATCCGAAGTTTTACACCTGTTCCATGCAGGAGGAAGGCTTTCCCCAAATTCCTTCATTCTTCCTGAAATGAGCAAGTGATGAGAGACAATATGAGAGGCACTCTATGGAGCCCAAATTGATGTGTGTTGGCCGCCAGGCTCCAACTGCATCCATGCCCAGAGGCTCTGTCACAGCTGGGCACCATGGGGATGGCACTGCATTAGGGACGGCGGGTCTGCCCATCATCTCGCATGTGATGTCCGTGTCTGTTTATTTCTGGATGGATGGAATATAATTGCTCCCGGGGCTGACAGTGACAAATGGAGGTGTGGGGAGTACTGCTCTGAGTGATGGGATGGGCTTGTGCACCTAGACTGACAAAAACAAGCCCTGTCAGAAAGCAACAGGGTGGGGGGTTGCATCTCAGCTTGAGTCTTCGCAGGCGCAGGGAGAGTTCTCCGCAGTGGGCTCTGAACTGCTTCAGGAGCTGGTGTCTGTCTTGAGGCATGAGAGGCAGCCTAGGGATGTTCCAGGTACTGGCCACGCCCGACCCTGACAGGAGGGCCCTAGGGCCCAGCACACAAGTTGGTGCTTGATCTGTCTTGGAGAACTGTACCTCATTCCTCTCTGTGGCCATCAAAATGGAAATGGCTTTATCTCCCTTAGTTTAAAAATGATCTCTGCCCTTGGGGAAAATTCAGGCACTGTAGAAGTGTGAACACAGAAACCGATGTTGACTGCAATTGCTTCTAGCCAGACCTAACCGCTTGGTGGACATACGGCCTGGCCACACTTTGCAGCCCCCACCCATGCAGTTAGGACTGGGCACATGGTTGCATTTTAGCCTGTGATGTGGGGGTAGAAATAGTGCACCATCTCCAGACTTGGTCCTTAAAACACCCCAGTATTCACTGTCTCTTCCCTCTTCTGATGGTCAGCTGCAAAGGACCCTGTGGGGGGACTTGAGGACTCTGGGGGACATTGGAGCCACTGATAGAAGCAGCCTGGGCTCTTCAACCACATAGGGGAACAGGGTCTCCCTCCTGACCTGTATTTGACCTTCATAAATACATCTTTCTGTGTTCATTCTCAGGTTACAGATGTTAGTATGCCCTGAACAAAGCACCATCCAAACACTTGTCCTGGGCCCTGGCATGCATGTGCACATGCCCCGCATGTAAATAATGAAGTTCAGTCTGCAACTTGCATTAGTCTCTCAACTATGGTGTGAACATCTGCAGATGACAAAGATAGATTTACTAGTCACTTCAGTGTAGCATGCTATTCCATAATATGTATATACCATAATTTATTCAACTACCTCTCTATTTTTGAACGGATAGATTGTTCCCTGCTTGTAAACTTCAGAAGCACGTCTGTTATGAACAGGCTGGTACATGTCTTTGTGCACACTTCCAACTATTTCCTTATGACATATTCCTAGAAATTGTATTCCTTGACCGTGTTTAAATGGTTTACACTCATCACAGGATTCTCTTCTCGGAGGAGAGACATTGGTTTATAATTCCATCAGGAGCACAGGAGAGATCCAATTTCCCCAAACTGTCAATGCTGGAACACTAAGCTGATAAGTGAAAAGTAATAGCTTGTTTTAATATGTTGTTCTTTGTTTACTAATAGTTTTAAGCAACTTTTTCATGTTTATTGGAATCTTATGTTATCATTGACTTCTTTATGCATTTTTTTTTCCTGCTGAAGCTTTACACAAGTCTTAGTATCTTGATGAGCCCTTTGCATAATAGGGATACTACATTTCTAATATGTCTTTCAATTTTATTTAGTTTCAAATATATGTATGCTCTTTATATTCTGTCTATAGAGAAGTTTTTAATTGTTAAGTTTGTCTTCCTTGTTTTGGGCATCAATATATTTTGGGGGAACTAATGTCAGAGTATGAAAATATTTTGTAGGATTTTCTAGCATTTTTATCTCATACATTTTTTGCCTTTCAGCCTTCAATCTTTCTAGAATGTATTTTCATGTAGAAATGACATAGCCATCTGCCTTGAGTTTGCTCTAAAGACCAGGAAGGGAGAAAGAGCCAGACATGTTCTAAGCACTCCATCAGAGCTGGGCTGGCCAGGAGCACTGGAGCGGAGCGCGCAGCACCGAGGCTGTCAGAGAGGCGTGGCCAGAGTGTGAGGGGGGTGGACACGCTGTACAACATGCTGCCCCCAGGTGCCTGTGGGACACCCAGATATGCTGGTGGGTGAAGGAGGGAAACTAATGGTGAGCTCTCTGAGCCTGGAACTTGAGATATGTGTACAGGCCCACAAACTTTCTGCATAAGAATGTTCAGAATAGCTTTATTCATAATAGCCTCACACTGGAAACAACCCAAGTGGCCATCAACCAGAGAATGGACAAACAAATGATGACATTATATCTATACAATGGAATGCTACTTAGCAGTAGAAAAGGACAAATCATGGGCACACTCAATAATGTGGATTAAATTCAAAGCCTTTATGTTAAACAAAGCTAGACACAAAGGCATGCATATGGTATGATTACAGTTATATGGCTTCCCAGAATAGCAAAGCGACTGTAAGGCCGATAAAAGTCAGAGCAGTTACCTGTGGGGGTATATTATTACCCTGGATGGGAAGGAGGGTACTTCTGGCATGATGGCAATAAATGTCCATTGTATTGGTTCAGGTGGCACTTATGTGGATGTGGGCATAGACATAGACATTCATGGAGTTGCACACTTAAGATTTGTGTATTTTACTGAATACAAATTATTATAACTCCAAAGTTATACTGGGAATGGATAATAATGTTTCAGCTCATTTTAGAAGCCCAGAGAGGAGATGTGATTTGCTGCAGCTGATGTTTCATAGCAGGGCTGTCTCACGTGGTGATGGAATCCCAACTTCTTAGAGCAGCTGTAGGATGATGGTGCCCTGAGGGGGCCCCAGGGGACCACAGCCAGTATTCATTATCGGCACCTCAGTCAAGGAGGCTGCAATCCCAACAGAAATCTGGCATGTGAAGTGGGGAAACTGAGACATGAATGCACATTGGCATGAGCTGTAAGCACATGCGTATTAGAATCATAGCACTATCCTAGGAGCAAAGTTTGCTTGATCTCTCCGTTCCCAGAGGACATGCAGTTGGCCTGCAGGCCGAGTCATATAGTGAGATGACCAGCATTCTAACCTTATCCTCCCCCTCCCTCCCTCAAGTCCATGAGAAACAAATCTTGGCAAGAAACAAGCAGAAGAATACCCAGTTCCAGAACTGGAGCTAAGCGTCTAAATATATTCTATAGAAGTTCACACTTGGCTTCCCTGGTACACGCCTGTGGGATCACTTGTGGCAATTCTTGTCTTAAGATGTCCCTGTGGCATGCATGGAACTTGGAGGGCATGCATTGAACACTGGTATTTAACCTTGCAGAGTCTAAATACTCACTGGTGATACTTGCACTCCAAAGCAAATCCTTTGGCTGCTGGCTGCTGGCGTGTCCTAGACCAGCCCTCAGCCTTCACTGTCAGCCCAAGCCCGGTGCAGGGACTTGGGCACCAAGGCAGTGACTGTAGGTCTGTACTTTCCTCTTGAGTTTGCAGGGAGAGGCTGGTACCTCTTCACAGAACCCGCTAAGGAAACTAGCACACGCGTTTACCGATTCAAAAGCAGATCATCTCGAAGGTTATATTTCCAAGGAAGAAAAGCAATTGTTGTAGCCCTTAAATGAAGGCAAATGCAGACCTCATTTAGAAGCGATTGCTGCATCCCAGGGAAGAGCAGCGCTTGCTGCCAGCTACAGGTTAACCACAGGGTACTAGTGCCAATTTGGAAGCCTCCTAGACCTTTGGGGGCTCAGGAGGAAATTGCCCACAATCCACAATCGAGGAATTGTTATAAAACAAAGCTGGAGGGTGGGCGGGGCCTCGTGGCTATGTTCTTCCACTGAGGAGGAAGCCCGGAGGGAGGCCTCCACTAAAGGCCCTGGGATTCCATTAGACACCTAGAACCCCTCCCGGTTGGGGTGTCCCAAATGTGAGGGCTGCGGTGCCTGCCCTCTGGGAGCTCAGAGTCCACTGGGAGACACATTCATCACAAGGAAATCCAGATCAAGGCGCACGTTCTCTGCTATATGTGCGTCCTGGGGTCCCAGGTCCACGCAGATGGCATGCTCATTCGGCTGGCAAAGGCAGTTAACTGAAGGGCTGACTAGAAAGATGAAAGCAGTGATTCTCAACTGGGAGCAGTTTTGCCTCCCAGGGGACCCTGACAATGTCTAGAGGTATTTTTTGCCACATTTTGGGCACCTCTTAGGGAGGGTGCAGCTGTCACCTAGTGTCTGAAGACCAGGGATACTGGGAACTACCCAACAGTGCACCAGGCACCCCTGCACAGCAAGGAATTATTCAGCCCAGATGCCTATGGGACTGCGGTTGAGAAACTCTGTTGTAGAAGAAGGTAGCCACTGTCCTCACCGTGGAGAGCAGAAGAGAATGATCACTCCAACTTCTTCGTCTTGTTTTCTCATCTCCAATAGGCTGGACCCCACGAGAACCTAGTGGGGCAGTCTGGAGAAATTAAGTTCCATAATTCTGGTTGTTGATGCCAATACCTATTATTAAGGCAAGAGGGCCGACATTACCACGCAAGGGGACAAGACTCGCCCCATGGCTGCAGGAGAGCGCTGGTCCTCTTCAGATAGCAGGATGGGTGCTCAGCATCCCTATGCTGTCCTCTTTTTTTGTCTCTGCTTCTGCTCTTTTAATGTTTGCTTTCCGAATGAGGGCAGGCTGCAGGGTGTGTGTGTGTGGGGGGGGGGGGAGGGTGTGGAGGGGAACTTTGTTTGGATTTGGGAAGAGAAAGTGCAGGATGGTGAAAGAGAGCCCCCAAATGCAGCTAGAATGTTTCATGTGGATTTCCAGACAGTTCAAAAACTTCTCACCTCCCACTGGCTTGGATGCGAAAGTCAGAATTAAGGAGCTGCAACATTTTTCCAGCACAATGAACTTTAAAAATGGAATTGCTGTGTGAGGCAATGACTGATATTGCAGTAAACAGGCCAAGTACAATTGCATTATAGTTATTTCAGCTTTGACATTTCTTTGCATTTAGAATAGCATCAGCAAGGATGTTTAGAGACCAAGTTGTTCTCTCTCCTCAGCACCCATTTATTCAAGTCAAAGAGCAGTAGTGGAGGGGACTGTAATGTCAGGCCAGGCCCTCCATGCCGCAGGTAGTGTTCTTTTCTCTTCCTGGTTACATGCTGCCATTCCATAATAATAGCTGCGTGCCTTTAGATGCCAGGAAACAGAAAATAAGAAGATGTTGTGAACCTATTAAATGAATGTATTGAAAAAAAGATAGGTGGACAAGTAATACATAGGTTTGTTGCTCAGCTCTTGAGTGCCAGTCACATGGCTTAAGTGCTGGCACAAGTTGTCTCTGCTGCCAGAAGCAGACACTTCCTCCATACACCCTCCTATCCCTGTGGCTGAGGCCTCTGAAGTTACAAAAAGAAAGGGTTCAAGACGACATCCAGGGCAGTTGCAGAGTCTCAGGGGATATACAGAGCTTGGAATCCACACATTGCAAAGCAGGCAACATGGCATTAAACGTTAAGTCCTCCTCAAAAGGCGTAATTGTGCAAAGCTTTTATATAGGTTAAGGTCTCTTCCATACCACAACAATTTCCCCAATCCCTCTGGCCTTCCATACCCCTGCATCAGCCACAGACCAGCACTGAAGAACACCGGAGGGTGAATGGACATGGTGGGTTGTAGGTGGTTATATAAGGTCATACTTCATTTAGAGAGTCACTTCCATCAAGTAATAAGAAGGTTGTCAATAAAACCACGAGGGTGAGGTAGGCCCACATCAGGGACCTCCAGCTCCATTTGGGAGCTCACTGACTGTGATCATTACTGCCTGCACTTGCCTTGTTGCCTGGACTTCTTCCCAAGAGCTAGGGGGTGGAGCCCAGTTCCTCTCTGTGCCATCCGAATGGGCTTGTCAAACACCAACAGCGACAGTACTCTTTTAATGAAAGTCATGATCCGTTTAACGGGAAGGATATTGTATCTGTGATTTCTGAAAGTGTTGCCATGGGCGAGGTCTGGTGGGTCAGAGGAATGCCCGTCCCAGCCCCCGGAGCACCCTTTCCTAGGCACTCCCGGGTCTGCGCTACCCTGTGGTTCATCCGGGCGAGGAAAGGAAGTGAGGCAGACACTTCTAGTCCTTCACTATTGGGTGGGGCCAAAGCAGGCTTATAGTTGTGAGTATGTGAAACGGAGAGTTTATTCTTGTATTATTTATTAAGTGATGTATTTATTTGTATTACAACCATAAGCCTACTTTTCCTCACCCTTGTATAACAGCTCAAACAGTATGACTGTTTGTTTGTTTTTTTAAACAAGTGTATACAGCTAAAAATTACTGCTCAAAAGGACCCTTCTGTGCCCTATCAATTGGTTGTCTCGATCCATTGGGTTTTCCAGGAAATAGCGACCAAGTGGTGAGACTGGCTAACAGTTTGACGCCTGGTAGCAGGGTTGTCTGGGTCTGGCTGCCTGAGGCTGGTGGTCTCATGAGAGATGGCGTTAGAGGGATGGGATTCTAGGGGAATACTGTATCCCTACCACCTCTCTATCGCTTTCATGCCTCTTTGTGATATTGTGGACTGTTTTGCTGGTTGCAGGGATCCCCTTTACAGAGCAAAGAATATGGGCCGAGTAGCCATTTTTGCATTCAAAATGAAACCGTGCCGAGGAATTGTGGGTATTTGTTTGGAGAGCAGGGCTTGACTACATTTTCATTGCTGTATACCCAGCGTCTAGCATAGTAACTGATGCATAGTGGGCACTCAGAATACAATTGAATAAATGAAGGAGTCAATGAAGAGATCCTGTGAGGAGAGAATGGATACACTACTGACCAGGATGGAGAAACACTGTGACAATGTGACTTCTGTGATCCGAGCCAGGCGGATCCCCGCCGAGAGGACAGGGAGACCAAGCCCAGACAGTGTCCAGTACAGCCTTCATCACCTAATAGATGTGTGGCCTCAGAGACTTACATCACTGCTCTGAGCCTGACTTTTACCATCTTTCTCCTTAAATGGCACCTTGTCAAAA
This sequence comes from Antrozous pallidus, assembly GCA_027563665.1. Lineage (NCBI taxonomy): Eukaryota > Metazoa > Chordata > Mammalia > Chiroptera > Vespertilionidae > Antrozous > Antrozous pallidus. Next base: position 75,463,099 of record CM050518.1, read on the forward strand.
GGTTTTTTATATTGATTTTTTTTTTTATGGTGACAGGTAAAATATCATTGGCGTATACAACAACCATTTTTTTCTTGCTCATATTCCCCATAGATGTGACCTGCTGGAGGCTGTGGCTCTGTCACACGTTTTCTCATTCTAGAACCGGGGGGAGGGGCCAGCCCTAGCCTGGGACATGTAGTTCACATGGTCAGAGTTAGAGAGAAGAAACTGAGCTACACACACTAGTGCATTAAAAGTTTCCTGTATCTGCTCATTTTTCATTGGCCAAAGCAAGTCACATGACAAGCCTCATGTCTTGGGTCAGAGAGGTATTCCACTAGCAGGGAAGGCGTACAGGTCACAGGTAGAAGCAGTATGTATAAATCACCTGGGCGGGGGGAGGAGGGGAGCAGCAATAGATTCTGAACAATAACACAAGTACCTCAGCCTCCCTGACTAACCTACTTAAAGTTGCAATTGTCCCCAACACCAGCCTGCCTACCCTGACCTGTTTTACTCTTATGTCTCCTTATGCTGTATCGTTATCCTGTGTAATTCATTTAGTTTTTAATTGTCTATCTATCTGTATCTGACCACTCTAGAATGTTAGCTCCATGAGGGCAGGAGTTTTCATCTGTATATCCCCAGATTCATTCTTCCATCTGTTGTGTGAAATGACAGTGGGTGATGAGTAGCAAGTGCCTCTCTGGGCACCAGGTCCTCCCCTCCAGGCATAGCGTGTTCTGACCTGGTTTGGATTTACCTCTGTCCCCAGGTGCTCTAGTGTCAGTAGCCAGAGGGCATGTCTGTCACCCAGCCCCCACTTCCTGTCTGCTGACAAGCACTCACCTCCCTCTGTGGATGACATGTCAGGATGTGAGATGGGGACAGACAGACCCACTCCAGGAAACGTGCTTTCCTGACCACGTGCTGAAAGGTGGATTTCCGATGTTAGGACAGTAGGTGCCAGCAAAGTGAGGAGGCCTGTTTCAAGAAATCCAAAAATAATAATAACCCTCCAATTGCTCTCACCTTTAACATAAAAACTTCAATGTTCTATTTCCTGCTTTTAATATATCATTAGTTATATTCTTTTCATTGACAATTGAGGGCAAATTTGACCAGCTTATGTCCAATGAGTATCCAACTGAGGCTAAAAATTATCACTTTGGACGCGGTTTAAAGATTCCCATCATTGCCTGGGGTGGAGGGAACAGCACTTCTCAACACAGATAGAAGTGCTTGCACACTTGATCCAGCATTCTCTTTCCAGCGAGTAATAATAAGTGACACCATCCTAAAGAAATTGCAAATGCCCATGCATTCCAGATCTCTGTCCTATGCACCTGCTAAGTGGTTGTCACTCTGCTAAGCAGTGGGGCCGGTGGTGAGTAGTGAGAGCAGCTCCCTGTCTTCCTGGAGCCTGCAAGCCCCGTGGAGGAATAATTGCATCAGTAATATTGTGCAGAAGAGTGAATGGCCACATTTAGCTGGTGGATGGCAAAAGTTGCCATCACATGATAGCGCTTTTTCTTTTAATCTGTTAATGCACAAGGCTGAGGTTTTGCAGAGAAGAGGTTTTGAAGGATGTCCCTGATGAGTATACCAGAGGGAGAGTTATTCAGCGTTGAACAAACACAACTGAAGGACCGCTGTTGCATGATTATGAATTCTTTTCTGTTCTTCCAAGAGGCTTTCCTGTCTGAAAATGCCACACGGCTTTACTTACCTTACAGTGACTCCAGGATAAAGGTTTACCCCAACCGGCTCCTTCTGCCACTTTCCGTGGCTCTTGGTGGCATTTTCTACTCCATTGCCCCAGCCAGAAACCTTGACATTGTCCTGGATTCTGCCCTCCCTTCACCCCGCATCAGTGTAGTTACTCAGGCCCATCCATTCCACCTGAAATATCTCCTGTCTCCACAGCATCCCTACCACCCATGGCTGCTGAGCTGAGCGGAAAGAACTCAGCTCTGTCCCAGAACAAAGCAGCAAACTTCCTGCTCGAGATCTCAACCCAGTGCCTGGACCGACAAGCCTGATGTTTCAGTCCAGGCACTTCTGCAAAACCCTGATCTGGTCACTCCTCGCTGCTTCAAATCCTGAGAGTTAAGAGGGAAAGTGAGTGTCGAGGGAGGTAAAACATAAAAGCATTTAGGAAAGCAAAAGTAAAAGTTTGTAACCAAGAAAGAAAAAGTGAATGGGAGCGGGGAGAGAGAAAGAAAAAGGGCATATGAGAGAAAGTAAAGCCAGGGAAGAGAAAGTAAAAGGGTGTGAGAAAAAGGAAAAAAAAAAGTGAAGGAACGCAAGTAGACGGCATGTGAGGAAGTCAAGGTGAGAGGAAGAAAAAGTGCATATGGGAGAGAGACAGAGAAGCAGGTGTAAAGGAGATGAAGTGAAAGGGTGAGGAGGAAGAAAATAAACTGAGAGACAGGAAAGGGATGTGTGGGTGAGAGAGAAAGGAAAATGGAGTGGAGGGAGGAGACCAAGTATTAATGGGAGAGAGGAAAAGTACAAGTGAGCCAGCTGGGAGACAAAAAGGAAGTCAGTGTGAAACGTTGAGAGAAACTGCAGCTTTATGTAAAGATGAGAGAGAAAGAGTGAGGGAGAGTGAGTGAAAAAGCGAGAAGCCCTGGTCAGAGTGGCTCAGTGTGAGTGTCATCCCGAGCACTGAAAGGGCGCCGGTTCGATTCCTGGTCAGGGCACATGCCCGGGTTGCAGGTTGGTGGGTGTGGGAAGCAACCCATCGATGTTTCTCTCTCACATGGATATTTCTCTTTCCCACTCCCTTGCTCCCTCTCTAAAATCAATAAAAACGTATTTAAAATAAAAAAAATAAAGAAAATGAGAGAAACAGATCCAGGTCACAACCCAGGATCACATGTGCCTGGAGCCCTTTCCACAGGTTCTGGCAAAGGTCACAGGTCTCCTTTGCAGCTGAGTCTGGTTTCGTTCCAGGATTCTCTTTTCTAGGAAACAGGAGACCTGACTGTCGCAGTATCAGAAGGAAGCAGGTGTGTGGGCGCCTGGAGTTGTGTCCTGCGGAGTCTCTTGGCAGGTCAGGTTTAAGGCCTCCGCTAGTTAAGATCTGAGGATACAGGTGAGAGGACTCACTTAGAGATAAGCTGCTTCATGACACTGGACACCTCTACCTGGAGCTTTTCCCGCTGCCGGACCCCAGTTCCTCTGTAAGGAAATGCAGGTTGTTGGAAGGTACCACCGTGGTTATCCTAGCAAGTGGTCAGTAAACTCATTCGTCAACAGAGCCAAATATCAACAGTACAATGACTGAAATTTCTTTTGAGAGCCAACTTTTTGAACTTAAATTTCTTCTAACACCACTTCTTCAAAATAGACTCGTTCGGGCTGTGTTATTTTGTGGAAGAGCCACACTCCAGGGGCCAAAGAGCCGCATGTGGCTCGTGAGCCTCCGTTTGCTGACCATGGTCCTGGAGGAAAAAACGGGGAAGGTTGCCACTCAAACCATGTTTGATTTTCAGCCCACATTTCCTCAGCCGGAGACATCAATTCGGTTTCCCTTTCGCCTCTGCCCCGATTAAGCTGCACGTGCACGTAGGATTGATGGCTGAGGTCGGGGTCCAGGCCTCCGTGGCATGAGCAGAAATGCACAACGTACATGTGAACAGCTTGCTTTTCTACATGTTATTTTCCTTGTGTTTGTCTTCTGTGGCTATGGACGGAAGGTGGGATATAAGGGTAAGTTATCCTTTAGCGATCAGAGCAAGTATAAATATCTAAGCAGAAGTACAATTTTTAAACACAAGCCACAGGAAGAAAGCGTGTCAAACTGGGCTTGCTAATGAATGCCAAATAGAATGCACTACATAGATCTAATGCATAATGGTTTTGTTGTTTTTTCTTGAAGGAACAAGCCTGATGTTTCAGGCTTGTCGATCCTTGAGAATACATTTTTAAAAAGAGTTGGACTGAATAAAAAGGGTTTGTGCTCTTATGCATGGGGATGTCTGTAAATAGAATAGGATGGTTTCCTGTGATTTATGATTGGCTTGTGCATGGTAATGTTTAATCAAATTTCAACTTGTCCTAAAGTTGGGAGTTTTCCCAGGGCTTCATTTCTCCCTTTGACAAACACTTTCTAAGGACCCCAGTGCTGGGCATAGAGAAAACAGAAATAATGACTATCTCAGGTCCCTGCTTTAGTGTGTGTGTGCACGCTGGTGAGAGATTCGGAAATATCACCAGAGTATTCCCAAAGTACTTACACAAGAAACAAAACTAATTAGCAACTCCAGCACTTAGGGTGAATCCTGAAAATAACTCCTTCTATTTCTTACATGTTCTTCTGCAATGTCTTATTTCCCTCCAAATTTGGGATCACAATGTATAAAGTTCTCAGCACACCATATTTATAGTTAGAACACATAAAAACACTTCTTTGTATTGTGAATATTCTTCCAAACATCCCTTCTAGTGGTGAGTGGAAAAGTATTCTATTTTATGAAAAGCCTACAATTGACCTAATTGATTCCCAAATATGTTTTTTTATGATTTCCCCCAAATTTTTACTACTGTTAAATATATGATCAAAGGTATCTATGTCTTAAATCATTACTATTTAGGATGAAGTACAAGAATTTGAATTATTGAGTCAAATTATTTGGAATCAAGCTACCACTGGATTTTATTGTTGTTGTTTTCCCCATCTTAGCCAATAACAAGAACGAAATGGATCCTTTATTTATAGTTTATTTTTTCTCAGTTAATAGTCACGCTGTACATAACACCATCAGTCATCTCAACCTCTTTTCTAAATGTAGACAATCTGTTTATGCCCTTTTCCCAGTTTTAATAACTTCCCTGTCTTTTACTTATTGATTTATAGAGATCTTTACCTATAAAGCAGAAGCATGTCATTTCCTATGTTATAAATATTATTTCTACTTTTCAGTTTCCTTTTACTGCATTTTAGATATGCAGGGGAATTTAATTATAATATTTATTACTAAATGTTCTAATTACAAAAGTAAATGCATATTCAAGCCAGAGAGTTTAGAAAGAAATAGAAATGCAGGAAGACAGGAAAACTAACCAGAGCTAAGCAATTTTGTCTTTATATTCAATATTTTTTCATATTATACAAAGATGGTATTATACTGTATATACATTTTGTAGCTTTATATGTATATTTTATGATGATAGCAAATATTGTTACAATAATTTTTTATAACTGAATAGGATATTCTACATAAGTCTTCATTTCACAAACATAATGGTCCACTAATTTGCCAAGCACTGTGTTTGCTACTCAGGATACAGCTGTGAACAAAATTAGCGTATTCTCTGTGGCCTGACAAGGAGATTCAGAAGATCTGGGTGTTATAAAGAAGAATTACTGACTGTGGAGTAGATGTATAAAAGGCCAACTGAAATCATCTTGCCAGTCATGGAAAGCTATGAAGGAGATGTATTAGTGTTCTCTGGGGAAACATAACCAACATAGACATAGAGATAGTTACAGATACAGATAGATGATATAGATGTAGTTGTAGATATAGAGATAGATAGGGATAGAGACAGAGCTAAAGAAGAGATAGAGACTGATAAATATCAAGGTTTGCAGTAAGCGAATTGGAACCCAGGAAAATTCCAATCCAGAGATCCACAAGTTTGAGAACTGGGGAAGGGCTGATTTTTCAGTTCTGTCTGAGAGCAGGATAAGACCAATGCCCCACCTTGAGTCCATTCAGGCAGGAGGAATTCCTTTTGTTAAGAACAAGATCATTTTAATTCTATTCAGACCTTCAACTGGTCCGGTGAGGCCCACCCACATTAAGGAGGGCAATCTGCTTTACACAGTCTCTCAGTTTAAATGTTAATCTCACTCTAAAACAACCTCACAGAAACGCCCAGTGTCTCTGGAGTATTTTAAGCAGGGAAGGGACAGGATAGGACTTTTGTATTTGAAAAATCACTCTGGTTCCTGTGGGGTGAACAGGTTGGCAAAGATGAACAGAGCGGAAGTGGGGAGGCCAGGAAGGAGGCTCCTGCAGAGATGGGACTGGATTTTAATTTGCAGGTTAGGAGTGCTGATGAACACGAGCTTGGTGGGTTCCAGAGATTTTTAGGACTCAGTATGTGGTTGCTTGACACAGGTAAAATTGAAGGCAGGATCAAAAGTGGCTGCAGAGTTTCTGCCTTGAGAAACTGAGAGCTGGTGGTGATCAGGGCTGAGATGGATAGCACCAGAGGTGTATAATTTGGGGAGAAGTTGGAGAGTTCATTTTGGGACATGTGCATGTGGGACACTCAGGTAGAGATGGTAAACAGGCAATGTGGCTGTAGGTGAGGACCTCAAAGAAGAGGTCTGGCCTACAGATGGTCCCTTATGAGTGAACATGGCCTTGTTTCAGTGGCCACTTTTTCTGTGTCCGACACTAGCCCTTGTTGTATGCAGCAAGCCTGGGAGGTGGGCATAGTTATTGCTGCATTTTATGGGTGGAGACACTGAGGCACAGAGAGGTAAGTCTTTAGTGGAAGAGCATAATAAGTGCATTTAGAATATTGAACCCAGGTGGTATGTATCCCATGCTCTTGCATGAAATCACGATACTGTCCTGACTCCTCTCACTGGCACAGAATAATTTAATATAGTGGGTCTCAAACATTAATGGGCATTATAGGCTCTGGAGGGCTTATTCAAATATGATTTCTGAGCTCCACCCACAGAGTGTCTGATTCAGCAGATCTGGAGTGGGGCCCAAGAACTTGCATTTCTAACAAATTTCCAAGTAATGCTGATGATGCCTGTGCAGGGCCCTCACATTTACTGACATTGGTATAGAGAAAAGAAAAGGAAAATGTCTATGGAATGCCAACATTTATTGAGAAATTAGAGGAGGATTAACAAGGAAGGGGTATTGGCAAAAATTGACTCAGGAACTAGAATGCTTTAGGAGAGAAAGGGCAGGTATATAGAATGTGGCTGGGGTAATAGTTGAGCTAAGGGCCAGAGAGAGAAAATCTGTAATTTATTGACCAGGAGGCCGTTGGTGATTTTGTGAGTTCATTAGAACTCATGATTCCAGAGATTTTTAGGACTTGGCATTTGGTATGAGTTGGGCACAGAATGGAAGTGGTGAGGAACTGGAAATAGTTTAAGGGACTTTTGGGGGAAGAAATTTTATCTGAGCTAGCCTATCATTGAGTTTTTATGTTATTTCTAATTTGCATTATTATAACATTTCAGAGAGCATTATTATTCATGCATCAATGCAGACACATATGATTCCTTCAGATAAATTCCTAGAAATAGAATTTCTGAGTGAATTTACATTTTTGTGGTTTTAGCTGTAGATAAAAACTATAGAGTGGCAATCTGATCTCTGAAATTGACTGTAATGCTAGTCATGGGAGTTCTTTATCATCCAGACCCCTCATGGACACTTAGCATTCTTTTTCATTTTAATCCAGACAATATCACATATCAAAAATATTGTGTTAATTTTCAATTCTTTGATACTTGAAGTGGAACAGTTTTCATTTTTGGTGGCTACTTGTATTTCTTCTAGTGTAAGTTCCTAATTCAACTCTCTTACACTTTGTCTTTGGGGGTACTCATCTCTTTTTGTTGATTTGTAAGAACGCTTTATGTATTATCGGCATCAGTCTCAATTGGTTCTGTATATGGTAAATATTTTCATGTTTAGACATGTACTTTGGAATGTGTTAGTGATCTTTGATGATGAGAAAATATTACCTTTTTACGTGATTACAATTATCTATTGTTAAGGGTTTCATCTTTGCAGGCTTCCTGGACAAATTTCATAAATATTTACCTAAATTGTGTTGCCTTTATTTGTTTGCTTCTGTAGTATACTGAGAGTTTCATTCCATCTGGCATTATTTAAGGGCTAGGTTAGATATTTTTTCTATCTTTAAGCAATTATGACAATATTACTGAATTAGAGGCCCAGTGCACGATTAAATCATGCACATGTAGGGTCCCCTAGGCCTAGCCTGCCATCAGGGCCATGTCTGCGGCCCCGCAACACCTCACACACTCCACGGATGCTGCCGGCACCCCACCCTGCTCACCTCTAGAGCTGCTGCTCATTTGAGGCCTTTTATCATATAGGGGCTTAATCACAAGAAACAACAACAGCATGTAATTATTGGAATCAAGCGTCTAGGTCAGTGGTCAGCAAACTCAGTAGTCAACAAAGCAGCAAACCGCGGCTCACCAACCGCATGTGGCTCTCGAGCCACAGTTTGCTGACTACTGATATAGATAATTCATCATGATTCCACTACATTGAAATGCCACCTGTAGATTCTGAATTTTTATCTATATCTATGTTCTAGACATTCTGTTCTACTGTATATATGCTTCTTCTGCAGCCACAGTCATTACTCCTCCCCAACTAAGGTCAAGGAGGCATAATTCTCTTGTATCTTATCCATAGGGTGTTTGAAATTTCTCAAGAAGCTGGTTTGAAAGTTATCGCTTTTCTTTTATTATTTCATTATGCTCCCACCTTCATTATGAATCCAGTCCTTACACTATTGCAGGGTTCCTTATATTTATTTCCTTAATCATTTCCATGAGGAACAGAGGCCCTATTGAAAAGAACGGCCTAGACATTAGGAAAGAGTCACAAATAGAAATGCTGGAGTTACAGTTAATACTGATATGTGTATAGGTGGTAAGGAAGGTTTAAGACCAAATAGATCACCCAGGAATGGCATGCTGCCAAGTAATAGAAGAGGATTAAGAATGGGTCCTTGGGGCCAGGCTGGTGTGACTTGGTGGTTGAGCGTCAACCTATGAACCAGAAAATCATGGTTCAATTCCCAGTGAGGGCACATGCCTTGGTCAGGGCTCAATCCCCAGTAGAGGTCATGCGGGAGGCAGCAGATTATTCTCTTTCATCATTGATGTTTCTATCTATCTCTCCTTCTGACTTCCTTTCTGAAATCAATAAAAAATATATTTTTAAAAAAGAAAAAAAAATTGGACCTTGGGAAACTCAGTGAGTCCTTATTGGAAAGGCCAGAAAAAGAAAAGTACTCAAAAATATGTGTATAGAAGTTAGACCATTGTTCACCTAAGAAAGCCAAGGTGAGAGGGGGTTTCCAGAAGGCAGACATAAGCAACCAGATCCCCATTCACCAAGTAAGACAACAGGGATTTCCTGAGAGTTCAAGGAGCAGACTCTAGGTCAACCAGTTAGAAATGCCATGTGTGATTTAAACTCAGGGATTCAGATTTCTATATGATGCAGACAAGAACACCAAAAGTTAGTTTATGATACTAGATAAGCATTGACTAACACATTTTGCATAAGGGGAAAATGCACTTAGTCAAACAAACAAACAAAAATCTCTGTTTAGCCATCCATTTCAAATTTTTATAGAAAATTGTGTAGGCAGCATCAATTATGCCTGGGCAAATTTAGACTAATTAATGGGTTGACTAAGATAATTATTGAAATTTGTCTGTGGATGAAAAGAGGAAAGATGAGCCATTTAAATTGCTTTTTGTGTGTGCCTGATGACTATTTCTAAAAGAATGAGCCCACTGGGAAGTGTATAAAGTGGGAGTAGCCCAGCTCTTTGCTGGATATGATGACAGAGTAACAAGGCAGATGTTTCGATCAACACGCCAGGACTAATGCTTTAAAAATTCTAATATGCATAAACACATATGACATGCACCTTATGCAGAGAGATATATAATTTATTGGGGGTCAACAATGTGCTGGAATTCCTCCCGATGTTTTATGTATGTTATTATCTTTCATTTATAAAAGATCACCCCAAGAAGAAGGTATCACCATCCCCAGTTTACAAATGAGGCTCCTGAAATCTGGGGACATATTATTAAGTAGCTTACCAATTTACACACCCAGTAAGGGAGGAGCTGAATCCAACCTTATGAGCTCTGTCTCTTCAAAGACGCCTCCCTCTGGGAATTCACATGCTGTAGTGAGGAGGCCATGCTCCAAGCAGACTTGGACTCACTGAGAAATGCCTTACAAAGCAGGAGTTTGACGTAAATGATGGTGGGTGTGCTAGGCACACCGAAAGTTTGAAAAATATTTTCTGGCTTTGTTTTCCTCCTCATTCCACAGCCCGAAGGTTGGGCAATTTCTAAAAGTGTTATCTACGTGTAATGAATGAAGCTTTGGTTCCATGTTGAGGCAGTTCCAAAGTGGTTGACCCACATGCTGGAGTTGAGGTGGGCCCCTTTGAGCCAGTCTTAGTTTGTGCCTGGACAGGAGACAGTGTGATTCAATAGGAAGAGTCTTGGCTTTATATCAGAAAGGCACCTGACTCTGCCATTTCCTGGCTGTGCGATTGTGGACGGGCCATCTGTTCCTTTGATTCAACTGATAGACATCCAACTCAGAAATCTTAACCAAAATCATAACTCCACAGCTCATATAAATAGAAAGTTTAGGATTATGAATTACCTATGTCTCTCATTTCTCCCTTTGTTCTCTCCCATTCCCATCCTCACCCCTAGCATTGCCTTTCTCTTTATCTTATCTGCCAGGGGACTCCCTTCAAGAAATGGGAAGGCTGGTCAGGAGATATGCCTAGTCTTTCATGACAGTCTTTCAGTGCCCTTGCTGAGGTCACATGCTGACCCCTCTGTCTGGAAAGCTGAGAAGGTGATAAGCAGCTCACCAGGAGAACACAGAGAAGGAGAGTTACAATTCACAAAAGCAAGGGGCATACAGAAGACAAAAAAACAAACAAACAAACAAAACAGGTCATTTTATTCAATGTGCAGCTATCATTTCATCAGTTACAAAATGGTCTCGAGATTTATTTTGTAAGCTTTGTTGTCAGTATAATGGAAAATAAATGGGGAGTGCCCATCTTATAGTAGTTATTCAATAAAGGGCTCCCTTGATTTTTGAATTTGGAGCCAGCCCACAGTACCCTCTAAAATGACAAAATCTCAAAGCATTCACGGTTCATGCCCATTTTTTAATTTGTAGCAGTCTGGTCTTTGTGTAAGCTCTTTTGGCTTAAGTTAAAAAGTACTCATTTAATGGATCATTGAGATAGGTCTTTGAAATAAAAAATGAGTCAGGGTGGATCTCTGCTCTTGAGTATGTCTAAACCTAATACCACAATTTTTCCCAGTGGTGTTGCTCTAGGTATGCCTGATCAATGGGAGAGAAGATGAAGGGCCACAGCTGGCTATTGGAAATTGTACATTGCACTAACTGCAAACTTTCCCTTCCAGTGCGAAGCTGTGGTGGAGGCTGCTACCGAGGGAAGTGTCTTTAGTCAGGGTTCTAGGCAGAAGAGTAAGTGGGAGCCTCTTCACATGGATAGCTTTACAATAATAGCTCGTTATTTCATTCTTGAACCTGACCTTACTTTTGACCTCTATTATTAAGTTAGTGATATACATTATTTTATGACATCTTATCACAGTGTTGCAAAAGTCCCCTCTCTTTCATTTATTTAGTCACTCCCATATATCCCTGTTTGCCTCCCCACCCCACTGTCTTTAATGTATTTAATTTAGTGTTCTGGAGAAATGCACTTCATTATTTTGAGTGTTTTATTAAATTGAAACTAATAAATTATTTATAACTGATTATTTTCCCCCATAATTTACACTCAGCACTGTATCTTTTAAAGTTTTATCTGGATTAGTATATACATACTAGAGGCCTGGTGCACAAAATTTGTGCACAGGAGGAGAGGGGGATATGAAGGGTGTCCTTTAGCCCAGCCTGTACCCTCTCTAATCTGGGACCCCTCGAGGAATGTCTGACTGCCCGTTTAGGTCCTATCCCACAATCCCCATAGGTTCGGGCCTAAACAGGCAGTCGCACATCCCTCTCACAATCCAGGACTGCTGGCTCCCAAACTGCTCGCCCTGCCTGCCTTCCTAATTGCCCCTAACGTCTTCTGCCTGTCAGCTTGATCACCCCCTAACTACTCCTCTGCCAGCCTATTTGATGCCTAATTGTACCCCTGCCAGCCTGTTTGTCCCTAACTGCCCTCTCCTGCAGGCCTGGTCACCCCTAACTGCCCTACCCTGCTGGCCTGATTGCCCACAACTGCCCTCTTTTGCAGGCCTGGTACCTCCCAACTGCCCTCCCCTGCTAGCGATCTTGTGGTGGCCATCTTATGTCCACATGGGGGCAGGATCTTTGACCACCTGGGGGCAGCCATCTTGTGTGTTGGAGTGATGGTCATTCTGCATATTACTCTTTTATTAGATTTCCCTTATTAGTTCTAATCCTTGCACTGTATTCCACACTTTAAACAATCTATTTGCCTAGAATGGGTGCCTAGATTGCCTCCAAATTACCTTTGCCACACATAAGGTCCTGACACTTTTCAACTATGAGCAGTTCTTCAGGCTATAAATCGGGGTTTGGATTTCTGGATCCTAGATTATATTCTTGGACTAAGTAACTGCAGATGATTTTTCAAAATCGCTACACAGGTCTCCACTCCTAGAGTTGAGGTTGAGAGTTTACGCATTCCCACAGCTCTGCTATCTAGCACTGTCTAGCATTCTTATATGCTTGCCAATCTATTGATCTGTGCTTGCCAAGGATTTTAGAAGTCGCAGGGCGAGATACTGGTGTGGTGAAAGCTCCCAAGGAAGGGACAGTAAGGTGGCAAGCTCAAATGCTGAAACATTCAAGCAAACACAGCTTGCTTGATTTCTCCCAATGGCCCTCACCATTGCTGACCTGAAGGGAGGGAATGCAGGCCACTGTCTACTCATCTTCTAGCTCTATCCAACTTTCTTCCTACCGGCATACCCACCTCTTCCCCAGGTCTTCCATTATTGTTCTACTAGAGGCCTGATGCATGCAATTCATGCAAGAATAGGCCTTCCTTCCCCTGGCTGCTGGCACTGGTTTCACTCTGGCACCAGGGCTTTGCTCCAGCTGCCAGCAGGCGCCCGGAACCCGGGGTTCCCTCTGGCCCCAGCTTCGTCCAGAATGATGTCTGGAAGGACATCTAGTCTAATTAGCATATTACACTTTTATTATTATAGATGTGGCTTTCTATGGAAACTGTAGATGTGGTCAGAGGGGTCAGCCAGCTAGGATCATCCCCATGGGGGCAGTGTGCATCAGAAACCAGGCAGGCTTTCAGCATTTTCTCTGAGGAGAGGAAGGCAGCTCCTAGTACCTATTATGGGACATCTCAGTGCTATGCCCTGTGCGCCTTTGTTTGCCCACTGGGAAGCCATTGTCCTCAGTTTATAGACAGAATTGAGGCTGACAGAGGACATGTGCCTGCCTACATATAGGCAAAGAAAGCTGGGACCATGAAGGCAAACACATATACAACATTCTCTATGACCCAGATATTCTTGAGGCACCTCCTATTTAGTAAGGCATTTATCTTTCACAATAACCCCTTGAGTATGTGCTATTATAATCACCCCCTTATTATAGATGAGCAACAGAGGCACCAACTGGCTCAAGCTTGCATAACTAGGAACGGCAGAGCCAGGTACCACCCAGACATCATTCTCTTAATGGTGCTGCTCACCCATATACCCGGCAGTTGCATACCCAAAGCCAGACACGACACTTCTTGCCCCATCCCCAACCTATGCCTGCCTTACAGGTGGATAATGGACTGAGAGGTACCAGGTGCCTTATCAGCTCCCTCTATGTGGCTTTGAAGAAGAACATCCAGGGTTGGGAGCTGGAGGACACCCGCGTTTGATTACTCAGTCCTGCAAAGGAACACTGAGTTTGTGGAACAGGCCAGCCTGAATTCCTCTGCTTGATTTTCTGGAATCAAATTAGGCTGGTGAATAGGCCAGTGGCGTGTTCATCAATTTCTTAGCCTTCCCTTGGAACTGGGCCTGATTTCTCAGCCTCCCGCAAAGCTGCCTGCTGTTTACTGAGCAAACCAGCTCCCGGAACCAGCCCCACTGTAGTAATGCAGCCGGGCAGCGTGGTGGAGGGAAGATTACAGGTATTAGAGGCCATTTAGGATCATTTAGAATTGAGCTGTTTTTCTGAGCAGCCAATTAATCCAGTTGCATTAAAGAGAGCTTCTGGGGCTCCAGCAGCTCCCTGTATTAAGAGGGGTGGGGGGATTGGGAGGCTTCTGTTAAATGACTTTGTAGGTAGTGCTGGGGCTCAATGGGGCATTTTTTAGGGGGGCAGGAGGAGGTCTGCTTTCAGAAGGGGGAGAAGTCTGTGTTAAAAGGATTGGGTTTGTACCTGCAGCCCATGGCTGGCCAACACTGAGCAAATCCCAGGGTCTCACGACAGAAGTTGGGGGAATTGTGTCAGGTCTTGGGAGATGGCCTGGGGCCCAAAGCGGCAAATACACTTTGTTGGGGCCTTCTCCTTCATTAAAGGTGGAGCGGGCCACAGCTGGTGCAGCCCTTTTCTAGAAGGATGGGAAAGGATCCTGAGGGACTGCAGGATGACATCATTCCCTGAAAGCCTACCAGGTGCTGAGCACTTGTGCATGATTCATCTGCCTCAAGAATGATCCTATCATGTAGGGACTACAGAAAGGAAACTGAGGCTCAGATAACTTAATGGACTTGGGGCTTAAACCCCCAAACCAGACTGTTTGATCTTGCACCCCAAGCTGTACTGATATTCATGAGTCTGTATCTAGGAGGCTTTGTTCCCTCCCCAAGCACAAAACAAGCAAAGGGTAGCACAGCATGACTGCCTCTCTTCCTGCAGCCTCGCCTGTCCCCAAACCAAGTTATGCAGCCTGTAACTCTACCAGCTCTTCCTACACTGCAATACCTTGTTCGTCTGGGCATCTATCCCCATGAGCTTCCAGAAGGATAAGGGCCCCCCATCATGCCTGTCTTTCTAGCTTCAGCATCTGACAGAAAAAAGCTCTGTTACTCAGATAACACATGCTTTATCAAGTCTTTTCCCATTTCTCTATTTTGATTTCCCTTTCAGTAAAATTAGAGGGGTAGCTACATGCTGAGGTCTGGGGTGCTCTCCATCTCTGATGTGCTATGAAGCTGCATCTGTAGGGCTGTTGGAAGGTAGCCAGCATTTATCCAAAATGAAAGCTGTCTCATCTTAGAATGAGTGAGTGTTTCCCCGGGGCACTGGGAATCCTTGCTCTGCGGTTTGTCTCTTGCGTGTGGTTATTCTTGAGCATCTACCCATAGTCTGGATTGCACTGGCAGCTACTTGTTCTCATGGTTGGCTAGCCTCCAAAATAAAAGTGCTAGGAACAGGAATCAAAAGGGCCTGGGAGCCAAGAGGCATGCAATATGTATTTATTAAATTAGTGCTTGATAATGCTGTTAACTTTCTTATTACTGTTCCCCGCTGTGAGTCAGGCACATCCACTCTCCCCAAGTAAAAACAATAATCAGTCAGATGGTAATCAACTTATAGGGGCCTCTCTTCTTTTCCAGTTTCTGGTGATGCCCTTTTGACTATTTATAATCCCTTTTTAACTAAGTAGATAAACTGTCCTTTGATCACCCCCATGGCCCATAGGTCAATTTTCAATTTTCTATTATCTTTGTTCACTAATTGCAAAATGCTACTAACATTTCAGAATATCTTAGCCTAGCTGAAACAGAGAAAACTTAACTCCTGAAGAAAACTACAGTTGGCACTTCAGCATATATGAGTACATCCCTAACTTTCAGATGTTAAGTTATCAACTTTCCTAGAATCCAAAATGGTACTTCCAAACTTAGGGTGGGTCAAATCTACATGCCACCAACAGGAAGCAGTCGGAGTTATCCCTGGCCATTTGGCCTTAGGGATTAAGTAGTTTGCTCTCTATCCAGTGTTTCCTTGTGCATGATTCATCTGCCTCAAGAATGATCCTATTATGTAGGGACTACAGAAAGGAAGCTGAGGCTCAAATAACTTAATGGACTTGGGGCTTAAACCCCCAAACCAGACTGTTTGACCCTGCACCCCAAGCTGTACTGATATCCATGAGTCTGTATTGGGTTTGAAGGTGGGGGGGGGGGCACTGTGTCATAGGGAAGGTTCTAGGGCCATGCTTCTCCAACTGTGTTCTAGTATGTATTATGTATTATCATAGTTCAAAAAGCAAGGCCTTGGGCCCTACCCTAGCCCCACCAAATCAAAAGCAGTGCCTCTGGATGCCTGACTTGTGTTATTGCTAATTTAAATGACTGAACCCCATGCTTCATTTCCTGTCCAGTTGTCCTCAGCTAATAGTTTTGGGATGATGACTGAATAAGCCAGTGGGTCAGAAAGAAGCCTTCATCCACAGGGAAAGCACAGGACTTCTCACAAACATGAAGGGGAAGACACAACACTGTACTCAGTGCTTCCCTTTCTCCTAGAATTGAGCTTCCCCTATAATTGACCTGGTTAACTCCTCCTTTCCCCAAAAAACTGACCAAAAAGTTACCTTCTCTTCAAAGCTTTCTTGAGATCTCCAGGCTAAGCTAACTGCTCCCTCTTTGATGCTTACTCATCAGTTTATACCTCCCTAAATACAACTTAGCAAATTATATGATCACCGGGTCTGTCTCTCCCACTAGACACCATCCTCCTTATGGATGGCAGTCATGGTACATAGCATCTGATTTGCAACAGACATGTAGTATCTCAGGAATGGCTGGCTAGGTGAGTGAGAGTTCATAGGAGTGCAAATTCTGAAAAAGAAAGTGATGCTAAGACTTGCTCTTCCTCCAAAATTATTTATCTGGTCTTGCTTCAGTGGACCATTTCTAGTTTTTCATTGAATCTATGAAACTACCTGATTGGCCTATGTACAAGCCCCCTTTTTCCCCTCAAGATGGAGGAAATCAATTAGTAGCTAGAAGAAGCAAGTCTATAGCCTTATAAAGTCATCCAGTATCAACATAGGCCAATCTAGCAAACAGCCTTGATTTGCTCATGGACCATGAAAGCCTTTAGCCAATATCAGGTGAAGAAATATAGTGACAAGATAGCCCAGTGCCAGGAGGGGGATGGGGGTGGGGGTGCTAAATATACCATTTCACAGTAACTCAGCCACTGATATTTCAATAAAAAGTCCATTCTCTGCCCAAATGACAAACCCACAAAATCATCTTTTGGACCTAATGAGTTGCTCAGGAGTAAGGTTATTTTATATTTTACTTTGAACTGGGCACCTAGAGGGTGTGTTCAAACTTGATGATACATACTATCAACAATAGGTTATGCCTTCTCTCATTTTTCCTGCCACGTTTGTGGGTGTTCTTGTTTGATGGCTGTCAAACAGCTCATCTGCTATTGGCAGTGTCAGGGTGCACTCCTGCATATTATTCACCAAGATTTTTCTACCTTAAGCTGCCCTTTCGCACCTTGGCCAGATAGATCCTTTAGCTAACATTCTTTTGGGGAGTTCTTCCCTTCGTGTTTTTTTTTTGAATCAGCAATTATATTGCATAAACCTTTACAGTGGACCTGCAAAGTGTCATGTACCGTGCTAGACACTGTCTAACTCCAGCCTACAGGTGAGGAAACTGGGTCACAGTCAGACAAGTAAACTGGAGCAAATAAATGTAGAATAAAAAAGGTCAGTCTTTGTCACAGATCAGGTTATAAACTTCTTTCTACAGGAACTAGGTCTGGCTGGAAGCATACAAGGATTCAAAAAGACAGTGGTGACAAACTGATGAGTGACAGGACCATAAATGGACAGTGGCCGTGTTTTATTAAAAAAAAAATAGGGCACAAGGCCAACAGGTGAGATGTACTCAATGCAAGAGTCCAATTGTTTTTTTAAAAAATGAGACTACCCCAGAAAATTCCTGGAAAAATGGCCACAGTTATATAATGTTGAAGCAGAGAGACATCTAAGACTATACAAACATAAAATGCAATTGATTTTATATCTCTGTGTATCTATTTTAGGGATTTTAAACTGTGATCTTATGAGAAATCGGATAATAACCTGATTTTAATTACTTTTCAAAGTTTGCATATCATTGTAGTAAGGGCTACTTATAGCATTGTTCATCATGAGGATGAAACTTGGAGTTACATGTAACACATGATTCATCTGAGACCCAGAGCCAAAACATCCAAGCCAGGGACAAAGGGAATGGTAAGGGATACAGAAATGTCATTGGTTCCAGGAAAGTGGATTTGAGTTTAAGAATTCTTTCTTGCCTTTGACACAAAATATTTAGTCGTTCATTTTTCCATTCATCTTACTAGATATATATTATATTCCATGCATTTTGAGGGATGTTAGGCATTTATTAGTGAACATAAAGGACATATTTTCTCTTAGCATATCTTCAGCAGAGTCATTTGACCTGTCTATGAAGGCTACCCAAGTAAATGAAATTTAGGCTGAGTTCTAAAGGGTGAATAGGCATTGAAAAGCAAAATGTGATAGAAAGATATGCTAGGCCAGTGGTCCGCAAACTCATTAGTCAACAGAGCCAAATATCAACAGTACAACGACTGAAATTTCTTTTGAGAGTCAAATTTTTTTAACTTAAACTTCTTCTCACACCACTTCTTCAAAATAGACTGGTCCAGGTCGTGGTATGTTGTGGAAGAGCCACACTCAAGGAGCCAAAGAGTCACATGTAGCTCACGAGCCACAGTTTGCCGACCATGGTGCTAGGCAAAAGGAACTAAATATGCAAAGGCTCCAGGGCTGTAAGAAGCATGACACATTCCAGGAACAATAGGAAGACCAGTTTGAGTAATGGTTCAAATCAGAGGGTCCAACAGAGCCAGATCATGGGCCTGCCGGACCATGCTAAGAATTTTGTCTCCAACCTAAGAATGAAGAGGAACCACTGAAGGATCTTAATCAAGAAAGGGACATAGTTTTGCATTTCAAAATATGTTATATTCTATTAGCTAGAACTTGAAATTCATTTTCCATAGAAATAACTTAATGGTAGTTCTGTGAAGCCAGAAGAATGCTATTAGCACAATGTATTCAACTAGACAGCCTATTGAAAAGCTGGCCTTGGTTGCCAAGTACCATTTATAACTTGGTTTCTACAAGAAAATGCATTCCAGGTTCCAGACAACCTAATTACAAATGACATTTGGGTGGACAGCCTGTAATCTACTTAGACTTGTGAAAAGCCTGGAACATTTTCCATATCAAAGGTTGTTAAGAAAGGTGAGCAATAGATTTTTGATTGTAAGATGGCAGAACAAAGATCCTCTGCCCCCTTCTGCTCTCAGCAATTAACCCTCCATAAAAAAAAATAAACATCCAAAGAAAAGGAAATGCAAGTGTAACTGTAAAACGAGGGAGAATATGTCCTGCTGGACAATACCTGTGAGGAAGGAAGGACCACAGTGTGCATATCAAGGCTGTGGTCGGGTGCAGGGAGACTTCTGAGGCTGAGCATCTCAAACCATGACAGCAGGACAGTGTATGAGATTGGTATTAGTGTAACCTAATACCAACAATCTCTTCAATGTCAAGGTCAGGAATCGAGTACATAGGGGTGGAACAATTCCTGGGTACAGTTTGGTACCATAGAGAAGCAATGAAAGACCAACTGGATAAAGAACCAAGGAGGCAGCCTGTTAGTGCATCAGGGTAGCAGAGACTGAGCCTTGAGACATTCATTGACTTTTGCCAGTAAAGTAATTAATGTATACACTCAGCACTTTGCACCATAAGGAATTTTACTGTGAATTAGAGAGGATTCCTACTAGCTTAGAACATGGCCCTGCCCCACATCCAATCAACAGCTAAAGTAAGTAAAACTTGCCTCAATCAAAGATTGTTGATAATACTTATCTAAAAAAGGAACCAGTACAGATTCTATCCTATATAATAAAAGAGAAACATGCAGATTTGACCGTACCTTTGCTCCTGATTGGCTATGCTACCAGCCAATCAGGAGCGGGGGTGGGGCCAAGCTGCGTGAGCGCTGGGCCCCATGGGTGGAGATGAAATGGTGGTGGTGGTGGTGGCGGTGAGAGCCCAGCCCCCAGGTGCTGTGAGAAGCGGTGGCAGCAGCAGTGGTGGTGGCAGCAGGGAGTGCCCGGCCCCCGGGGCCGGGTGGTCACAGGCATCTGGGCTGAGCTGAGCAGGGCTATGGCTGGGTGCCCAGGCTGGGGGTGAGCCATCAGTTGGACATCCCCTGAGGGCTCCCAGTATGTGAGAGGGGGCAGGTTGGGTTGAAGGACCACCCACTCCAGTGCATGAATTTCATGCACCGGGCCCTTAGTATAAAAATAATATAATAAAACTGAAGATATGAATGGAGAGAAGGCAAATAAACACGCGTGTGTGCGCGCGCGCACACACACACACACACACACACACACACACAGTTTGAAAGCATATTACTACAGTTAAAATGAAAATTAGGACCAAATGTATTACCATTAATTCAGAAAGAAAATTGAGCAATTACCTCTTTTACCAAAACTCAATACGGAAAAAGATCAAGTAGGAGATAAAGCATGGTCTTGCTTAGATTAAGTAGTAGAGCAAAATAAAACTTGACAGAAACAAAGAAGCCCTATGTGAAGCATTAAAAAGGAAAGTGAGCAGTCCTAAAAACATCCAAGAGCACGAATAGCAGTGGGGAAAACAAAATGGAAATCCACAAAACATTGGAAAGTATTAGAGGGAAAACAATAAGCATGGAAGAGAAAGGTGAGGCAATATACACATAATTGGTGGCACCCAGGGAGAGAACTAATGAAATATAATAGAATAAAAATTCAAAGATAGGAATCCAAGAATATGGCACAGGAATTATAGAAGACTCAAATCTAAGGATGAAAAATCACACTATGTGTTCTAGAAAAACATTAGCCAAAAATAAAGGTGTATCAAGGTAAAAATCAATGGATTTAAATTCTAAATAAAAAGCCATTGGTTGGTACAAGCAAAGATTTCAAGTGGAGTATAAAAGAAAAAGGCTTTTTCATTGAATCATTAAATGCTAAATGACAGTAAGATAATATCTTTAAATGTTTCAGAGGAATAAAATTTGATCCTCAAAATCTGTAATTAGCTAAACTTCCATTTACATATAAATGCAAGAGACAGACATTATTGAGCACAGGATTCTAGGAGCACAATCTCCATGAATATTTCTTGTTAAATTATTAGAATATAAACTTCAGCAAACAACAGATAACTAGATTCAGTGTTCTCTGCCTGCCCTTTTTGCTGTAACTTTTTCATTCAAAAATCCCTCATTTCTCGCAATTAAAACTATAGAAATGGAAATGTAGTAATTACCCTACTGACTTCCACTATCACCAATATTGAAAATAAGGTATTCTTTTAAAAATCCTCCTTTAACAATTACCTATTTGCTAGAAAATCACAAGTGTGCTTTTAAGTGACTGTAGTTATGCTGTGTAATTAAAGGTAATATTCGGGGACAAAGTGAAAAGAGAGCCAAGAACAGAGGAATAAGTAAATGGAAAGCACTGCTTGCCCTATGGGAATTTCTCAGTTTAAAAAACAACAACCTAGAGCCTGAGCTTTAATAGCAGGAAGGCCTCATCTTCAGTAAAGCTAACACCCTTGAAATGGTATGCCCTCAGCAAACAGCCAAAGAGAGGGAAACAAATATGTAAAGCACTAAGAAAGTAAATAAATAAATAAATAAATAAATAAATAAATAAATAAATGGAATAATGGATCATGAAAGCCCCAAATGTTGATGAGGCATAGTAGAAAAATATTTAAATATACTTTAGATACGAAATTACAAAATCAATGGACATGTTATGAAGGAAATGAGACATATATAGGAGGTGAATTAATGACCTGGAAGCTAGAAATTAATAAGCTATCTAGAATATACACAGGAAGACAAAAAAGGCAAGCATGAAAAAGCGGTAATGAGAGAGGCTCACATAGATAATTCTATAACTGGAATCTGGGGAAAAGCAATATTCAAAGAGAATTGTCTAAGGACTTTCTGGAACTGATAGAATAAGATTCCCACTTTCAAGTAGCCCAGGTAATTCTAAGCATGATGAATTTAAAAAACAGCATAAAAATACCTATAAACTTACTACAGAAAATTTCAGAGAACCAGAAGGTCTCCAAACGAGGCAAGAAAAATAAATAGACCACAGTGTCATAGAAAGGACCAATCAAAAGTAGCTTGGTTATTAGCATCAGTGGAAGCCAGAAAACAGCAAAAAATCTGCAAAGTGCGAGCAAGGGAGAAAAACACACACCTTTATTTGCATACATGATAAAAATATCAATATAGGAAAGTCAAGAGGTTTTAGTTCAGCAAAAAGGAAATCAAGTCATCCTACAATAAAGTTCATTTAATAAAAATGAACTGTGAAAAATTAATAATGATCCTATATTGTGCATGTATTGAGAGCATGATAGAATTAAACTACTGGATAATAACATTCAAAGTGGGAAGGAGTTCATTGAAATAAGATGTCCTAATATCCTGTGATTATTTGGGAAATGGGATCTTGATAATGTTTAGACTTGATATAAAATAAGCATAATAAAAATTTAACTAAAAGATATAGATATAGATTAATATCCAAAACAGCATGAAGGAAACTGAATTAAAGAGAGGATATAAATTATTTAGAAATTTTAGGACAAAGTAAAATACAAAAATAGATAAAGAATGAATACTATATTTCTTAGTAACCATAATAGATGTCTGTGATACTGTAGTAAACTCATCTATTAGGAGAGAAATTGTCAGATGGTTGTTTAGAAAGAAAAGGAAAAGCAACATACTTGCAAATGACACTGGTGACTTAGTTTCTGAATATTTCCAAATTCCCTTACACAGATAAAATATTTAATTAGCAAACAAAAACCCATGGATAATATCTATAAAATACCTTGTGACAAGCTGTCCTTGTGAGCTACATATTGTGAATGGGATGATCAAACCACTGACAACCAGGATAGATAGTCAACACTGAGCTGCAGTCAAATAAAATTTCTGCAGTTTAAAAGAAAATAGCCAGCCCGGTGTGGCTTGATGGTTGAGCGTTGACACATGAGCCAGGAGGACATGGTTTGATTCCAGGTCAGGGAATACACCAGGTTTCTGGCTCGATCCCCAATAGGGGGCATGCAAGAGGCAGCTGATTAACGATTCTCTCTCATCATTAATGTTTCTATCCTCCCCCCCCCTCTCAAATCAATAAAAATGTTTTTTTGTTTGTTTGTTTTTTAAAAAGCAAAAAAATAAATTCTTGTGCTTTCAGGCAAAAGAAACTAAGTTAACCAAAAGGAAAGATGGTCAGATTAGTATCTGACCAACAACTACAAAACCTGTGTGGTATCAGGTGAGGATAGGGAAGAGAACAATGTGGAATATATGGTTTCCAAAATAAAAAATAGCCAACAAGTGCCCACTGGAAAGGTTGAAAATGAACTTGAAAATGATAGCTGGAACCTGGGAACGATCTTGCACGCTGCAACAGTGGATGAAAATAAAGGTTAACAGTCAAGTGTGAAGGGTCTAGAGCAGATTGGACCAGTGAACCCTCAAAGTAACTAGTCCAAGCTCCCTCCCAGGAAAAATATAATCAAGTACCAAACTGAGCAGCACAGAAACAATAGTTACAGGAAATGGAAGGTCCAGATAAAAGAGCTTGAGAGAAACAGGGCTGGGGAGTCTCAGAAGGGAAGCCATCAAACTCTGGAACATGATACAAACTTGCAAAGGGGAGAGCTCTGTGGAGTTAAATTAAATGTTGGCTGCATCCTTGTGTAAATGTTCAGGAAAACTATTTTACATAAAAGAGAGGACAGAACATGATTGGAATCAGAACATATACCCAGTAACATCTAGAAAAGGAATAGCATTCCCCCAAGGCAATAAAAGCCTGGCAGCTAATGTGGCTACAAGTCAGATGAAAACAATCATACCCTGTTTCTAAAAGTGCTACAGAGAGTAAGAAAATGATATGAGACATGAAAGAACAGTAAAAATCTGAATTAGAAAAAGTAAGAATGAGGTCATAGGGTTTGGGAAACAATTGGTAATTTAAGGAAATGAATTTCAGGATTGAAGACTAAACTAGAAATGACCTAGAAGTAAATCAATCAGACAGATAGTGCCTGGGGGAAAAAGGTTGAGGGAGGAAACATACAAAAGAAAAAGATAAATGGATTAAAGAGAACAAGGCAGAGTTGGAGGACAGGATGAGCTCACCATAGCTATAGGAAAGTTAAGAAACCCAAAGCAAGGAGACAAACATCAAACAACCGAAAATTACATACTCAAATGGTCAACACTGAGGTATATTTTAGTCTTCTTTTTTAACTTTAAAATAAAAATGAAGAAAAATCTTATGTGCTTCCAGGCAAAATGACTATGTTATATATAAAGAAAAGAAAATCAGAATATTATCAGATTTTTTGGTAGCAATGTTTTGTGCCAGGAGGAAATGGAGCAATATATTTATGATACTCAAGTAGAGAAACTGTGAGTCAGGCATTTTATATACAACCAGGCTGACCTTCAAACATAAAGACTACAGACAAATGGCTTTCAGCATGCAAGAATTAAGAAATATTGTTCATTCGGAGGGCGGCTACAGAGTCTGTGTAGGGCCTCTGGAGCCAGAGCTGTCGTACCCCCTCCTTTTTCACTTCCTGTTGCAACCGATAAAGGCTATTCATACCATTAAAAAACGTTTCCACTTGTATGGAAAAAGTATAGTATAGAATGACTGTCTGTTATATGTACATTCAGTACAATTATTAAAAATACAGAGATACAAGAAGAGTTCTTACTGTACTGTTTTAAAAATCAAATTAGTGGAGTTAGTATTGGTATCATTACTGTTATCCTGAAACTGTAAGTATACAATATGGAAAAAGGCACAAGAGAGATTATGTGATAATCTCTAAAATCTAAAGATTTTGTTTTAGTGTTGTGGCCTTGAGAACCAGGATTCTTGGTAAAGAAAAGTAATACAGATTTAAGGTAGGAGAGATAAAGTAAAATCCTTGCAGTCCTGAATTTGAGTCAGAAGTGTTATGAATTCAAGAGCTGTTTTATCTCAACATCATATGAAGTGGCCAGATTGATAAAACAAGAATGAACACAGCTGAATTAGGGTTGGAGGAGGAAAACTAATTGATAGACCAGAGAGATAGATAGATAGATAGATAGATAGATAGATAGATAGATATAGATGTGTGCATGCATGGATTATTATCCATATATGTATTTCCAGGCGCTGTCTGCTGAGAAGACCTAAATGCAATGACACCCAGATCTTGGTTTCTAAATACCATCCTTATAACAAAGAGGTAATATGCAAGTTGACCATCACTCCAACACACAAGATGGCCGTCCCCATGTGGATACAAGATGACCACCACAAGATGGCCAGCAGGGGAGGACAGTTGGGATGGACCAGGCCTGCAAGGGAGGGCAGTTAGGGGCGACCGGGCCAGCAGGGCAGGATAGTTAGGAGGGACCAGGCTGGCAAGGAAGGGCAGTTAGGGGTGACCAGGTCAGCAGGGGAGGGCAGTTGGGGGTGATCAGGCCTGCAGGGGAGGACAGTTATGAGTGACCAATCCAGCAGGGGAGAGCAATTAGGGGTGACCAGGCTGGCAGGGGAGGGAAGTTAGGGGCAATCAGGCCAGCAGGACAGCAGTTAGGCATTGATCAGGCTGGTTAGGGGGTGATCAGGTTGGCAGGCAGAAGTGGTTTGGGGTAATCAGGTAGGCAGGCAGGCGAGCGATTGGGAGCAAGCAGTCTTGGATTGTGAGAGGGATGTCCCAGTTTGGAGAGGGTGCAGGCTGGGCTGACAGACACTGCCCCCTCCCCTCAGTGCATGAATTTCATGCATCAGGCCTTTAGTTCTTCCATAAAAAAAGGAGTTGGGCCTCCTTATATATACAAGTAGTTGATTCCAGACCTAGAACAGAGAACATATAGGATGAAACCAAAACAATGACCCGGTATTTTAGCATAAATGACACTGGGGTAAAGGGAGCAAATGAGTGAAGAGGGAAATCTGGACTAGAAGAGACTTAAGGCATCTCTTATTTTAAAAGAAATACATTTTTATTGATTTCAGAGAGGAATGGAGAGGAAGTGGGAGAGACAGAAACATCAATGATGAGGAAAAAAATCATTGATTGGCTGTCTCCTGCTCACCTCATAAGCTGGACATGTGCCCCAACCTGAAATTGAACTGTGACCTCCTGATTCAGAGGTAGATGCTCAACCACTGAGCCACACTGGCTGGGTAAAACATCTCTTTTAATACAAGCAAACAAAAACAGGGGATAAGCAGTAAACTGTGCTGGTTGGGGAAAAATATTTAGAAGATGCAGCTAGAAATAAAAGCAGAGCATAATAGTAATGAAAGTCTGGATACTGGTTACTCTTTCAGGAAAAGAGGGTTTGTGACTAGTAGGGCTTCTGGACCGATTAGCAAAACTTATTTGTTGAGTCAGGTGCTAATGACAAGGATATTTGCTTCGTAAACATTTACTTCTCCCTGTATTCATATTTGCTTTATTCTATTTTTTTATTTGTACTACATTTTACAATAAAAACTAAATACTACTTAAGAGATACCTGCCAAACATAAGGAAAAAAGACGAAGTAGAGATGAAAAAATGGACACATTTTTAAAAATAAGGTATTATGGACAAACATTAGCCAAAAGAAAGCAACGTAGCTATAGTAATATCAGAACAAACCTTAGGTTAAAAAAAAAACAACAACAAAAAACAAATGATGATGAAAGGACAAATTCACTAAGCACATAATAATTCGAACTTTGATTGACAAATCAGTTTAAAACAAAACAAAACTTGGAAGGAAATGTTTGAATGTACCACCATAGTTGGAGGTTTTACACACATCTCCGTAATTGAGAAATCAAGCATATGAACATTACGGAGGATTTAAAAGATTTGAATAATAAAATTAGTAGGATCTAACAGAAGTATAAAGAATCCTACATTTGGAAATGATATGCATATTCTTTTCAAGTACACATGGAAAATGTATAAAACTGATCAAATGCAACAAAATTTAAAACCTAATGCAAATCCACATATTTAGAGATTGAGAGAAAAGTCAACAACAAAAAATATAACCCTATCTAAATGTAGATAACATAAATACTTTTTTGAAATTCTAAATATACATTCATGGCTTAACAATGAAATTGTATTAAAATATACTCACCTATTACAAGTAAAACCTCTGTAAACGCATATAGGTTTTCGTGTGAACAGTAATTCATGCAGAAACTTTTATATGAATGTTTATTACAGTTTTACACTTAACAGCCCCAAACTGGAAACAGCCCACATGTTGTCCTTCAGTGGGTGATGACTGAACCAATTGTGGAACCTTCATACCATGGAACACTACTCAGAAATCAGAGAATTGAACTGTTGACACAAACAACAAATTGGTTGAATCTCCAGATAATCAGGCTAAGTGAAAAAATTCAATCCCCCCAAATTACACATTAATGACTCTAGTTATATATATAGCATTTTAGAAATGGTAAGATTTTTAAACGGACAACAGGTTAGTGGCTGCCAGTGTTAAGAAGGAGATGAGCACAGGAGAGGAGTGAGTGTTGCTAGAAAAGTTATACTCCCTTGTGGTGATGGAATTGACCTGGATCTTAACGATATCCATGTCAAAAGCCTGGTGTGATATTGGATGAAAGGTTTTCAAGATGTTAAATTGGGGGTAGGGCCAGATAAAGGGTATCTGGTATCTTTCTGTAATATTTCTTATAATTGGATGTAAATCCACAATTATCTCAAATGTAAGCACTTAATAGAAAATACATTTAACACTCTAGATTAAAGCATGAAGGATACAGTGAAAGCAAGATTTATAGTCTTTAATCTTTTTTTTTAAGGGCTGAAAGTTAATAAGCTAGTCTTTCAAACTAATGAGCAGGAAAAATAAACTATTAAACAAATTCAAAGAAAAAAGTATGGAAATAATTAACATAAGGATAGGAATTAATGAAACATTTTAAAAGTACCATAGAGAAGATAAACAAAGTCAAAAGGAAGAGAAATCACACACACACACACACACACACACACACACACACACAATATGCTAAAGGAAACAATGATTAAGATTTGAAAGAATTTAAAATATAAGGATATTATGGATAACCTTATCCAATAAATTTAAAAACTTAGAAGAAATGGACAATTTCCAAGAGAAATGAAACACCAAGTTTCACTCAAAAGAAGTAACTGACTGCATTAATTGTGACCATTAACTAAATCTAGAAATAGACAACAAGTCAAAATAGTACAAATACATCCAGAACAAAGGTATAAAATTATCCAGGTAAAGACCAGTTTTCCAATTAAATTTATCTTTTTAGTCTAGCTATATACTAATTAGAGGAGTCACAATTTAAAGCATAAGATAATGGGTAGGAAGAATATAGATTTGTGGAGGAGGGTGTATCAGGAAACACTACTTAAAAGAAAGCTTATATTGTCAGCCATAAGTGTAAAATTATATACTGACAAATGTTTAATTTATCTTAATGATATAACCCATTGTAACTGAGAAAGCCACTACTAATGTGGCTTTAAAAATGTAAAGCAGCCCTAGTCGGTTTGTTTCAGTGGATAGAGCATTGACCCTATAATATTGAGGGTTCTGGGCTCAATTCCAGTCAAGGGCATATGCCTGGGTTGTAGGCTTAACCCCAGTAGCGGGTATGCAGGAGGCAACTGATCAGTGATTCTCTCTCATCATTGATATTTCCATCTCTCTCTCCCTCTCCCTTCCTCTCTGAAATCAATAAAAATATATATTTTAAAAAAATGCAAAGCAAATGTTGGAATTACAAAGAGACCATAACAAATAAACTATTGTGGGCAAGGTCAGCAAGTGATATTTTCATCTGAATAAAAGTGTCAGTATGACGATTTGACAACACAATTACAGGGTACCATAAATGAGACTATGTATTCTTTTCAAGCATTAATGTGAATTTATTTTAAAAAATAAATATTGTGCATGAATTAGTTCTCAGCATGATCTGTATCACACAGACCGCATTCTTTGATTATGAAGTCATTAATATGAATTCAATAACTTTATTAGTGTCTTTATGGGAACTTAAATCCCCCACTAAATTACTCAGGAGTCCAAGAAGAAATCACAATGAAATTTGGAAAATAGAATTGTATGATAATGAAAATATTGGAAAATTTTCATGTCAACATACATAAAATGCAATTAAAGCAGTAGTTAGGGAAAATTTAAGCAATGAAATGTTTATGTTAGCAAAGACTTAAAAGTTGAACTGTAATGGACTAAGTATTCCACTTCAAAGTTAAAATAATCCAACAATATAGAAAGGAGTATAGAATAGAGTAAAAGCAGAACTTAATTAAATGACGTAGAAAGGTACAATGGAAACGACTGACAAAGTGAAAGTTAGTCCTTTAATAAAAGCTGAAATAATCTACCAAGATTAAGTAAGAAAAAAATAGAAGATACAAATAAATCATATTACACATGAAAAAGAAGACAATGTAAATGTATGAGTTATATAGAAGATAAAAATTTGAAAAATTTGGTGAAGTAGATATTTTTTAAATGATAAAAAGTGAAGAAAAACAAAAAATCTAAAAATCTGAAGTAAACAATTCACTTTATAACCATAAATAAAATATTCGGTTCAAATGATTTAATAGGGAAGTTTTAACAAATATTTAATGAATAGGAAATTCAGATCTTACACAAAATCTTAAAGAGAAGAGAAATAGCAGACACTTTCTCCAATTGATTTTACATAGCAAATATAAACTTTATGCTTAAAGTAGATAAAGACACGAGAAAAGAAATTACAGTTTAATTGGCTCACGAACATTTAGAAACCAAAAATTTATTAGCAATAATTTGTTAGAGCTAGCCATATACAAAAATAACAAGATGACTAAGGTAAGTTCAATTTCATAATGTTAGCTTATTATGGATAAACTATTAAAGTAAATATGGGAATTTGCCAAAGTTCCTGTAAATAAAAAATATTAAAATGTCAAGATTAGATTGTATTCTGACTAGAATCCTTACACACTGCAAATGATTTTTTCTTAAATTGCTACAACAACTTTAGAAAACGAAAATTATATGGCAGGATCTTCTAAAGCTAAACATATGCATACCAGCAAATCTACTCCTGGGGCAAATGCACAGAAATGAGAGCATAAGGACACAGATAGACAAACTCAGAAATGTTCTTTTCCTGGCCGGTGCATTCAGTGGTTAGAGTGTCTGCCCAAGCACCTCAGGGTCTCCTGTTTAATTTCTGGTGAAGGGCATGTCCCTGGGTTGCAGGTTTGTTCCCCAGCCCTGTTTGGGCACCTGTAGGAAGCAACCAATTAATGTGTCTCTGTTACATGGATGTGTCTCTCCCTCCCTCCCTTCCACTTTCTCTAAAAATCAATGAAGAAAATCCCTTGAGTGAAGATTAACAACAACAAAGAAAAAATTTTCTTGACATCCATGCCCCCTCAAACTGGGGACTATTGAAAAAAAAATCAACACTAGGATGCATAAATTATAATCTATTTGCACCATGTAAATCTATACATAAAAGAAAATGAACGAACTCTAATCACACTCAACATGGATATATCTCACAAGAACATAATATTGAGGAGGAAAAAAAATCTAGACATTGAATACATATTTGATGACCCCTTAAGTGTCAGAAAAATGCAAAATGGATTTAACATAAAAGGGGGTCAGCATAGTGGTCATACTGATATGGGGTCATCAGTAGTAGCTGGGGGGCAGTTCTCATGTCATAGTGATGTTTCAATTATCTGGGTGCTGATTACTTGGGTATGTGCTCTTTGAAAATTCATGAAGCTATACACCTGTGACTTGTGCCCTTTCTTATACATTATACATAAATAAAACCTTTATAAAAGCTGGGTGACTCAGTTGGAGCATTGTCCTGTACACCAAAAGAATGCAAGTTTGATTCCCAGTCAGGGCACGTACCAGGGTTCAATCCCATTTTGGGGATTGGCAGGAGGCAGTGGTTTTCTCTCTCTCTCTCTCTCTCTCTCTCTCTCTCTCTCTCTCTCTCTCTCTCTCTCTCTCTCTCTCCTCCCCCCCTTTCTCTCTGTCTCTCTCCTCCCTTCTCTCTTCCCAATCTCTCCCCCCTTTCTTTCCCTTTCTCCTCCCTCCATCCCTGTTTTCCCCTCTCCCTTTTCCCTCCCTCTCCCTCTTTCTCAAATCAATAAACATATCCTCCGTTGAGGATGAAAAAGTAAGTTGTATTTTTATACCCCAAATTCAAACAGAAAATGTGTCCCAAAATGATAATAAATACAATAAAGTAGTACCTTTCTAGGACTGAACATTTTTGTCCGTGATCCTTATGAAGAAAACCATAACGTTCTATTGAAAGGCATTAAACATGACCTAAATAAATAGAGATATGTTACTGGATAGAAAGACTTAACGTGTTTAAGATGTCAATTCTTCCCAAACTAATCTATGGATTCAATGGCAATTAAAATTAAAATCCCAATGCAACTTGATGACTGGATTCTCTAATATACACAGAAGGCGATATCCAAGAGAAGACAACCATGGAGGATGTTGCCCTCCCAGTGAAGATGGCATACTATAAATAGAAATTAAGAGTGTGGTAATTAAGAATGTGGTATAGAAGTAAGCCTAAATCAATAGGGAACTGGTTTGTAAATTGGTAGAGAAAAAAATTCTGGTATCTAACAGTGGCATGATTGATTATCCACATGGAAAAATTGATTTTCATACCATCTCTCACCATGCATAAAATCAATCCCTGATGAAATAAGAACTCATATGGAGAAAAGGAGACATATTAAGAAAAATATAGACAAAGTACTTTATGACTGTGGGTTAGAGAAAGATTTCTGAAAGATTATACAAATAGTAATGCTGATTAAGTTAAAATCTAAAATATAGAATTCTTATTTCTCAAATGAGTTAATAAGATGAGCCACTCACTGGGAGAAAATGTTTGCAAAGCCAACAAAAATAAGTATCCAGAATGTGCTGGATCTCAGTGAGTCAATAAAATAAAGGCATTTAAAAAGAAAAAAAATTATCAAAGAATAGACATTTTATAAAATAATGACCACAAAGAATTGAATAAGTGCTCAATTTTATTGAAATCTTAGAAATAGATATTAAAAGTACTATGTGATCTGATATCACATCTGATATGTAAAAAAAATGTTACAAAATCTGATGTCCACATGACCAAGGATGTGGAGCAGTCGCTGGTACACTGCTGGAGGGAGGGATGAACTGGTAAAAACCCCTTACCTAAGATTAGGCATTTTATTATCCTATATAATAAAAGCCTTATATACTAAATGTTTGGTTGTCTAGTCATCCATTCAACCAATCAAAGTGTAATATGCTAATGATATGCTTAGGCCACTCAACCGCCTACTATGACATGCACTGACCACCCGGGGAGGCAGCCAACCAGTCGACCAGTTGCTATGATGTGCACTGACTCCGAGGGGTCAGATGCTCCGACTGGTAAGTTAGCTTGCTGCTGGGGTCTTGTCAATAGAGACTGAGGGAGACAGGCCAGACACAGTCCGTCCCACAATCCCTCCTTGGCTAGCCAACCTCCCACATCCCTCCCCAATCCCAGTCATGCACTGGTGAGGCCCCTTGGCCTGGCCTGCACCCTCTCACAATCTGGGATCCCTTGGGGGATGTCAGAGAGATGGTTTTGACCCAATCCCTCAGGCCAGTCTGAGGGACCCCACTGGTGCACTGGACTCTGGTAAAGCTATAAAGATGGGATGAATATACCCTCCATCCTAGCCATTCCATTTAGGCTCACCTAAACAAACTCTCATTCATGTACATTATGGTTTATGCACTGATTATTTTTAGCAAATTGGTTTGTAAAAGCTAAAACTTGGAAACACGCCAAATGGCCCTTCAGTAGTAAAATGAATAAATCAGTTGTGATACTTACACTCAATAGGATATTATACAGCAGTGAAAATGAGCAAATGATAATAGCTACAAATATTGAAGTGGGTGAGTTCCAGTGTTGAGAGGTAAATGCAAATTATGGTAGAATGCATTCATTAGGATTCCATTTAAATAAGGTAAAATAATAATTTGCATATATATATATGTAATTGAAGGATTAGTACAAATTTTGGAATAGTGTATTTGCCTCTATTTTTTTTTAAAAAGTATAAATCAAGGGAGGAAAACAAAGCTGAGGTGTTGATACTGTTCTATTCCTTAAATTGTTGGTGATGAGTGTTCTTTCTATTATTTATTATTTAAACTTTAAATATAGCAGGCATCATCCTGTCTAATAAAAGAGTAATATGCAGATTGACCATGACTCCAACACACAAGAGGGCTGCCCCCATGTGGTCAAAGATCCTGCCCCCATGTGGACACAAGATGGTTGCAACAAGATGGCCAGCAGGGGAGGGCCGTTGGGAGGTTCCAGGCCTGCAAGGGAGGGCAGTTGTGGGCGATCAGGTCAGCAGGGGAGGGCAGTTGAGAGGGACCAGGCCTGCAAGGGAGGGCAGTTGGGGGCAATCAAGCCTGCAGGGGAGGGCAGTTAGGGGTAACCAGGCTGGCAGAGGAGGGAAGTTGGGGGCAAACAGGCTGGCAGGGGAGCAGTTAGATATCAATTAGGCTGGCAGGGTAGTGGTTAGGGGGTGATCAGGCTGGTAGGCAGAAGCAGTTAGGGGCAATCAGGGAGGCAGGCAGGTGAGCAGTTTGGAGCCAGCAGTCCTGGATTGTGAGAAGGATGTCTGCCTGCCCATTTAAGCCTGATCCTACCAGGCAGTTGGATATCCCTCAAGGGGTCCCAGATTGGAGAGGGTGCAGGCTGGGCTGAGGGATACCCCTCCCCCCTCCCCCGTGCATGAATTTTGTGAACCGGGTCTCTAGTCCTATATAATAAAAGTGTAACATGCAAATTGACCTAACAGCCAAACAGCATAACAACTATCTGGATGACCATCTGGGACTACACTATGAGACCCACTCATAGCACCAGGCCATCCAAGGCGGGTATGATGCGATCGATTGGTTGTGGGCCCAGCCATTGCCCCATGATCAACCCACAGAGGGAGGCCAGGTCAGCCAATGGGGTCATCAATCTGGGGCTCCATGATCATCCCAAAGAAGGAGGCCCAGGTCACCAACCAGCAAGCTGTGGTGGGTAGGCCTGGGGAAGCCTGGATCCCGGGTGCCAAAGGGAAGTTGGTGCTGGCAGCTGAGGAAAGAAGGCCTACTCTTGCACGAATTTCATGCACTGGGCCTCTAGTTATAATAAAAGCCTAATATGCTAAGTGTCTGGTCATCAACTATTCAACCAGTCAAAACATAATATGTTAATGATATGCTAAGGCCACTCAACCATTCGCTATGATGTACACTGACCACAAGGGGGAAGATAGTCTACTAGATGACCCATCACTATGATGTGCACTGACCACCAGGGGGCAGATATTCCAACCAGTAGGTTAGCTTGCTGCTGGGATCTGGCCAATGTGGACTGAGCAAGATGGGTCAGATACACCTTGGAGCCCTCCTGCAGTCCCTCCCTGGGCCGATCATGTGCTAGTGGGGTCTCTTGGCCTGGCCTGTGCCCTCTCAGAATCCAGGAACCCTCAGGGGATGTCAGATAGCTGGTTTCAGCCAGATCCCACAGGATATGCCTCTTAGGAGGGCCTCAAGGCTGGTGAGCGCTGCTGAGGCAATGCAAGCCTCTCCAATGCAGGTAGGAGCTGCAGGCAGCATTGCACTGCCGGTTTCAGGCCAATCCCTACAGGCCACCCAGAAGGATCCCGCCCATACACGAATTCATGCACTGTGCCTCTAGTATAATAATAATAATGAGAGAATCCTCTCGCATAGAATAAATCAATACTAAAATTACAGAATAACTAGAAAATTACAGTAAAACAATGTATTATCAGAACTGGTGGGTATAGTTAATGTACACTCATTGACTTAATTTATACTCTTTCATCCTTAATGTGTGTGAATTAAGGACCTAACTTTAAAAAAAAATCATAGTTTTGTCAACAAAATAAACCAAAGTAAGTGTAAGAAAGAAAATATCCAAAAATTAATGAATTAAAAAAAATAAATGGTATTGTCAAGGATCTAAGAAGTAATCGGTACAACGAGTGATTTTATACCTAGGAAACACCAAAAAATCAATAGAAAACACAATTAACAGCAACAGCAAAACTGCATAATTTGGATAGTAAAATAGATTTAATCTACTGATACATCGAAAATGCAGACAAAGTATAAAATCGGCTTCCATTTTGTTAAAAAACACAAATTTAAATATATATATAAATAGTTTGTCAGTTTCTAAGTAAATAAGACATATACCTCCATATGACCCAGTAGTCCAAGTCCTGAGTATTTATCCTAGAAAATAATGAAAAGTTATGTTTACGTAAAACTATGTACACAAATGTTTATAGCAGCTCTTTTCATAATTACCAAAAACTGGTGGCATTGAATAAGTTAATGGCTGCCCTGACCAGTTTGGCTCAGTGGATAGAGTGTCAGCCTGTGGATTGAAAGGTCCTAGGTTCCATTCCAGTCAAGGGTGTGTTCCTGGGGGGCAGGCACATCCCCAGTAGAAGGTGTGCAGGAGGCAGCTGATCAATGTTTCTACCTCTCTATCCCTCTCCCTTCCTCTCTGTAAAAAATCAATAAAATATATTTTAAAGAAGAGGTTGATGGCTAAACAGACTATGTCCACACATTGGAATATCACTCAGCAATAAAAAGGAATAAACTATTGCTACACTCAACAACTGAACAAATTTCAAAGGCATTATACTGAGTGAAAGAAGACAGGCTCACAAGGGTATATATTGTGTGATTACATTTACATGTTCTTCTGGAACAGACAAAACTATAGTGAAAGGAAGTGTCTAGTGGCTGCCAGGGATTATATGTATGGGAAAAGGGGTTAACAGCAATATTATGACTATGAAGGGAGAGACCAAGAGATTTTTTGGGATGATGAAGCTGTTCTGTATCCTGATAGTGATGGTGGGTACATGAAATACATAGTCTAATTCATATAGTTTTAACCCACCACAAGAAATACTTTGTGTGAAAATTTTAGAAATTATATGTATAATCTATCCATATAAAACCCTAATAAGCAAATAGACTGAACAGCAGGAGGACCAGTTGCTATGATGCACACTGACTACCAGGTGGCAGACACTCAGCAGTGTTGGGGGTCGGGGAGACGGCAGGGCTGGTGAGCAGGTGACACCAGGCTAGCCAAGGTGGATGCTAGTAGGGGCCTCCTACTGCCCCGTCGATCACTCCAGTATCGGCTCTGATCACTTGCCAGGCCTAGGGTCCCTACCCATGTCCCAATTTCATGCACCATGCCTATAGTATATATGCATATGTACAGAATATCTTTGGAAAATTTCCCCTCAAAAATGCTAAGTGTATTTGTCTATAAGGAGAGAAATGAAGCAGAAGACTCAGTTTGGGGAGAAGAAGGATATAACCTTTTCCTGTTTACATCCTGGATATTGTGTCTTGTTCAGCATGCTGTGAAAACTTTGGATGATGATGTATACACTATGTAATATTAAATTTTTTCCTAAGGTAAAGAATGGAGGTTACTCTGGAGGAGAGGTGTTATTCTGTGATTGGTAAGATCTTGGCCTTGGTTTTGTAAACAAGAAGCAGACCTGCAAAGTCACTGGGTATAGAACTTTTAGACAGAAATATACCTCACTAAGACATTGTTCTCTAAAAAATGGTCTCTTTACCAGTTTCTGATCATTTGTCACCAGAATCGTGACAGTAATAGTCAAGGTGGGAGTATCTAATCCTGAACTCCAAATTTATTTATTCGGTCCCCAGTTCAGGGGCTGCTCCAGGAATAACGGTCAACACTTACCAACTGAGAACTAATATAATTTACTCTTCAACTTGTTGACCTTCAGTATGTCATCAAACTAGAGAAAATGAGTCTATGTGCAAGCACCATTTTAATTCCTCATTCCCTTGAGTTTCAAGTTCAGCTTCCCCCAGACTTCTCACCATTCTTGTCTCATGCTGGTCTCTGCTGGGATGGTTCTGTTGTATCAAGATCTGTATAATCTGCAGAACAGGGAAGGTTTTCATTAATACTTTTGCTCAACAGGTATTTTAAACTCTGAGTTTTTACTAGTGCTCTTGCTGTGGAATGAGCCTTTCCTCTTATTCATTCCACAGAAAAACAAGTGAGTACGGCTCCCCCAATCAACTGCAGGACCCACAGCTCTCTGTCTTGCATTCTGAGGGATTTCCTTTTATCCTCTTGCCAATTGCCCCTATGTTCTGCCCTTGTGTGTGATTTCTTGCCCCAGGCAGGTGATAATGGGAAAGGTAGTTTTACTCCATCCTTTTGGGCTGGAGAAACAAGCTTCCTTGAGTGGGTGGGGAGGGCGGGAGTGGGGAATCTGAGCTCCTGTGTGCTCACCATGGCACTCCTTGCATGGCCAGTGAGCACCCTGCCTTCCCTTGTGTATGTCTATCCTGGGAACTCCTTTCTTTGTTGTTGTTTTGTTGTTAACAGTTTATAGGGTTTAAATCCTTCATGTGGGAGGATTTAAAAACTGCAAATGAACTTTAACCCAACAAAGTCCAAGGAATGCATTTTTTTTTTTTAAAAGACCAGACTCTTCAAGAAGAATGTAAGGCCACAAGCTACTGTTCCTAAGGCAGGAAGGCCCCCAGGAATGCACAATATCTAGGTCAGCAGAGTGGATGTTGGAACGACACGATGTGATTCTAGACTTACACAAGATGATAGGATAGTGCTTGTGCACCTAGCACACGATGTACCTTGAAGGTCCTTGTCTCTTAGATGTGGTAAAATCTAACTAGACTCTGCCCTGTGCCCAGCATGATGTCACATTTTCACATTCTCAAATTCTTGGTTTTTCACAGGCAATCCTGTTTTAGAGATGGGGGTCAAAGATGAGGTGACATGTCCTGCTGCAATAGAGGAGCTCGATTTCTTGTTCCATAGCGTTTCTTCTTTCTTTACTGAGGGCTGTATATATCTCTTATGAGAGGGTCCTGGAGCTGCAATGTCAGGATTGATTGAAACTACCAAGGCCATTCTCCCTGAGAAGGAGTAGTGGAAAACCAGTGTGAACAGTACTGGGTATCCTCAGGGAGACTTCTCTAAATGGATTCTCAATACATAGTTGCTAAATGAATGAGACCTGATCATGCTTTACTGTCCCTTCAATTTATACAACCTTCTTTTACAGAGAAGAGTGCAAAGGATCACAGTGATTGGCCTTAAACAATATAATTAGAGAAACCAGACTTTTTTTTTTCTTTTATCAGATACTGAGAAATGAGTCTATGGAACATTTCATGCCATAGAGAAGTTTGACTAGAAACTTAAATTAAGGCAAAGGGTGTTTGGATAACTAGTGAGGGGCAGGTGTTAAACGTGTACAGCCCACTGTCCAGTCCAGAAGCCAAGTCTGCTAAGTCAGTGGTTGGCAAACCGCAGCTCGCGAGCCACACGTGGCTCTTTGACCCCTTCAGTGTGGCTCTTCCACAAAATACCATGTGCGGGTGAGCACGTATAGTGTGATTGAAACTTCGTGGCCCATGCACAGAAGTCAGTTTTTGGCCTGGGCGAGTCTAATTTGAAGAAGTGGTGTTAGAACACTCACAGGGCCAAAGAGCTGCATGTGGCCCGTGAGCTGTGGTTTGCTGACCACTGCGCTAAGTGAAAACAGGCTTAGGGAACCAATCACAGTAGCAGTAACAGCTCACCTGTTTAAAGCATGGACCCTATTAGGCAGACTGTCGGGGTTCCAATTCCAACTCTGTTACTTACTAGCTGAGGAGCCATGGGCAGGTTGCTTAACCTCTGCGTGCCTTAGTTTACTCATCTATAAACGAGGTATATTCAGAGTAACTGTTGGTACAGTTGCATTGAGGATTAAATTAGTTAATGTTTTAAACCATTTAGAACAGTTCCTGGTTTATAGTAAAGTTTGTTTAGGTGTTTGTTAAATTAATTACTTTTTAAGCATCTTTGTGTTTCTCCCCAGCAACTTGCAGGGTATTGTGTACCATTTTACAGATTTAGAATTCAGCACAGGTGCCTCATGTGACCAACCTCCCTCACAGGGCTGGGATTCAAAGCCAGCTTGAACCCAATTATATGTGGAATCTAATGACCTACCCCCACTCTCAGCTATTCCTACAGGTCGCTTGCATTGCAATCTATACCCTAGATTAGTGGTAGGCAAACTCATTAGTCAACAGAGCCAAATATCAACAGTACAACGATTGAAATTTCTTTTGAGAGGCAAATTTTTTAAACTTAAATTTAAACTTCTTCTAACATCACTTCTTCAAAATAGACTCACCCAGGTATTTTGTGGAAGAGCCACACTCAAGGGGCCAAAGAGACGCATATGGCTTGTGAGCCACAGTTTGCCTGGCCCTAGACCACACCTTCCCCTCCAATACTCAGGCACTACTACTAAAAAAAAACTCAAAATAAAAATGGTATTTTGAGTTTTCCACCTTAGTCTTTTTTCCTAAAAGCCAAAATTAAAAGGGAAACAGAAAGATACAACACCAACACACACACACACACACACACACACAGACACACACAGACACACACACACACAGAGGCTAATTACTGATTTTATTAAAAACATCTATCACAGAACCACATAACCATGGTTATTTCAGGCCTGGGAATACAATGCACACCATTAAGCCATTTGATGATTAAAGATAAAATCATGATTAAATATGTTAATGAAAGTGCCAGGCCACATCGAGATGCACATGGCGCTTTGTCCTCGGCGAGGCCGGGTACCTTTGTGACCCCTTTGTGAACTTTCTCTTCACTGGATTTTCTAGAGGCTAGTTATTTTGTGCTAAAATCCTCTGGGTAATGAAATTCTGTCTGATCCCAGGGACCTGGCTGGCTACCCTGGCCTCCTGCCCTCTGGCTGCTGTCACGGCCCATTTTCATTTGTTTCTTAGTGGAATTGGGAATGGGACCCCTGGTATGCTCCTACCAATTTTCTTTATTCTCAGGTCTGGAGGGAAAAGGACATAATGAAGGAAGGAGGGAAATAATATCCATTAAGACTTGCCATTGACCAGACATTGCACTGGGCACGCCTTGAGTTGAATCATTAGTTCTAATTTATCCGATCTTCATCCTTATCACTATCTTGTCTTAATGAGAAGGCCGGGAATCAGAGATGTTAAAGGACTTGGTGTGATTGTCATTAGTGAGGTTCTCAAAGACTTTTCTTTCTCCTCCTAAGCAAATGATAGGATGATGCTTCTTTGCCATCTCCGGTGAGGTCTGTGCACATGAGGGTAAGTGACAGGTCTCATCTCGGTGGAAGCTTGAAGAGCTAGGTTATGAATCACCATGTGCTGTTCCTCTGGACCCTTCAGTTTGAGTCCACCTGTAATTAGGATGTGCACGGCCCACTTCTAAGCTGCCCATAGACAATAGCATGAGTAAGAAATGAGTATCGTTTTAAACACTAAATTTTGGGGCTTGTTTTTTTCTGCAGAGTAACCTGGCCTTGCCTGATGAATACACATGGTCAAGGTCTAACATTTTGGGTAGATCTGGGAACTGAGATTTAAATGCGGTTCCACAGTTTTTTTGTTTGTTTGTTTGTTTTGTATTCAGATACCTTGCTCTTTTTACTGCCCCAACTTTTTTTTAATCTAAATTTTTTATTGTTGACAATATTGCAGATGTCCCTAGCATTGCCCTTCTCCACCCAGCCCCCAATCTCACCCCCTGCCCCAGCCTTCACCACATAGTTGTCTGTTTCTGTGGGCTATACATGTAGGTTCTTTAGCTAATTCCTTCACCTTCCTTTCTCCAGTCCCCCTCTAGTCCCTCCCTTCCACCATCTGTCAGTCTGTTCTGTGTATCCATGCCTCTGGTTATGTTTTGTTCATTAGTTTATTTTGTTCATTAGATTCCACATATAATTGAGATCATATGGTATTTATCTTTTTCTGCTGGCTATTTCACTTAGCATAATAATCTCCAGGGCCCTCCATACTGTCCCAACTCTTTTAATGAGGCACAGTCATACCCTAGGATCCAAGAGAATAGTGTCCTACTAAAGTCACCTAATCTTGTTTTTTTCATATTAGAAATATTATCACTTATTATTTAAAGTCCCTGGCTTCCAGGGAGCCCTGATACTAAAAGTGACCCTCATTTTATCTTGAGTCAGGAAATATATATTCAGGGATTACATAAGATACTAGCCATATTGTTCACTGCATTGAACAGTAAAATATTCCAGAAATATCTGGAACTGAGTGGCCATAAACTGTGAAAGGAAAAAAAGGTAGCAGGAAAGGACTTGGGGAATAGATTAAACTGGAAGGCACCGGTGTCTCCATTAGGAATTAGGTTAAAAAGGAAGAAAGCCCCATATATGAACAGGATTCTATTACTGAGAGGGTCCATAGGGCTATGCTCACAGAATGGTGTGGATGGACAATCAGATCTGTCCCAGAAACCATTGGATTCATTTTTTAAAATATAAAATCTAATCAGCGAAATACTTCTGAGCTCACTTTCCCCATAAATACATACATATTCTTATGGATATATATGTATGTGTGTGTGTGTGTGTGTGTGTGTGTGTGTATGTGTGTGTGTGTGTGTGTTACTAGAGTGATATATTATGTGTTTTATATATACTAGTACATCCTATATAATAAAAAGATAATATGCAAATTGACCCTAGAACGACTGGAAACGACCAGTTGCCATGACACACACTGACCACCAGGGGGCAGGCACTCAACCTAGGAACTACCCCCTGGTGGTCAGTGCACGCCCATAAGGGGAGCTCCGCTCAGTCACGAGCTGGGCTGACGGCTGTGAGTGCAGAGGCGGTATCGGGAAAACTCTCCCACCTCCTCAGTAATCCTAGGCTGCCAGAGGGATGTCTGACTGCCAGCTTAGGCCGGATCCCCTGGGGAGCAGGCGTAAGCCTGCAGGTGGACATTGCCCGAGTAGTCCTGGACTGCGAGAGGGTGCCAGTCAGGCTGAAGGGCTCCCCTGAGTGCATGAATTTTCATGCACCCGGCCTCTAGTATTATACATAAAACATACACCAAAGGGAAGGATGAGTCAATAAATAGAAATGTTCTTCCCACATCCTCCAAGGGGTTATTGAGCATGAGTGAGGGTGAGGGAGTCAAAAGCTTCATGTCTTTCTGGAAGTAACTTCGTTACTACCAGTGATGGACCCATGGGGAAGGAACACAGGGAGGCTTTTCAACTTCTTGTTTTGACTCAACCTTTCACTGAGCTGAATGTTTTTAAAAGGACAGTGAGCAAAGTAAAATATTCTTTAATGACATTCTAGTGGAAAACACAAAGAACAAATATAGCTCCTGTTTCTTTTCTCCTTCCAATGTCACAGAGGATTGTGAGCCATCTGGGTCCCTAGGAGACCAGGCAAAAGGGTGGAAGCATCTTGTTGATATGCAGAGAAGGGTCATTTACACATTTAAAGCAGCAGCTCCTGTTGCTCCTATCAAACTCACTCTCAGCTAGGACCCAAAAAACCTGTCATCTCCACAAGTAACTAAAGAATCTAACTTGTCACA
Organism: Antrozous pallidus; assembly: GCA_027563665.1. Classification (NCBI taxonomy): domain Eukaryota; kingdom Metazoa; phylum Chordata; class Mammalia; order Chiroptera; family Vespertilionidae; genus Antrozous; species Antrozous pallidus. The sequence continues at coordinate 75,505,712 of CM050518.1, forward strand.
TAGCCACTTAAAATAATAAATTCATGAAGTCTATTGAGCATGTATCTGCAACTTAAGAACCAGCCAACCCCTTGATAAACAGAACAATGCCTTTCATGACTGAGCTCTTTGGTTGGAGGTCAAATAGGGAGAGAAAAAGGGGAAACTTGCCCTGGCCTGTGTGGCTTAGTTGGTTGGGTGTCAGCTAGTACACTGAAAGGTTGTGGGTTCGATTCCTTGTCAGGGCACATATCCAGGTCTGGGCTTGATCCCTAGTAGGGGATGAGCAGGAGGAAGACAATCAATGTTTCTCCCTCTCTTCTACCCTCTCTCTAAAAATCATTTAAAAATAAAGAAGAAAAGAAAAGAGGAAGATTCCTCTTCAATAGGAAATTGAACAGGAATTCCTTGTTGGGGGAGTTGGTATTTAATTTCTGTGTGTGCTCCCAGCCAGCTTTCAGAATATAAAATGGTAAATGGATGCTATCTGTAGGCATACTTTCAAAGATGTGTCTAAAACAGGACAACATAAGGTGGTAAAGTAATTCTTAAAAATATTCTCAACCAAAGTAAATGTACTAAACTCTCCAGTTTAAATATGAAATTGTTGCATTTGACGAGAAAACAAAATCCAAATTATATAGTTTTAAGATATATACCTAAACATAAAGATGCAGAGAAATTAAAAGTCAAATGTGGAGAGAATATGTCAGAAAACAATAGAAAAAAAGCTGGAAAAATGATATTTGGATCAGATAAAATAAACAAAGTAAAATGTAATTTAAAATTTTTTATTTGTATTTATTTATTTTTTGCTAAAAGGGGATTTTGACTTTCTTCCCAGCCATAAAAACCTTGTTTATATTGGGAGTTGCCATGACTAAATGTGCATGCACATCATGATATGGCTTCAAAATACATAAAGTCCAATTTTTTAAAAATTGCAGAGTGAATATTTCAGATCGGTGTCATTCACTCATTAAACAGGCTTCCTTTTCAGTGCTGCTGAAATAACAATGACTATATCAGAATTTCTGCTTTTTATGAAGACCCCATCCTGGATGAAAAAGATAATGAAAAACGTGTATTTAATATGTCAGCTCTGGATAAATGCTCAGAAGGAAAAATAAAAGTAAATGAGGGTAAGGGGACAGGAAGTGATGGGGCAAGGGTGTGTGGTTTAGATTGTGATAAAGGTAGGATTTCCTTATAAGACAACCTGAATAAAATGAAGGAGAAAGCCAGGGGCATAGACTGGTGAGAGCATTTCAAGCAGCAGAATAAACCAGCACACTAGCCCTGAGGAGACAGGATTCTTGACTTGATCTAAGAACAGCAAGGAGGCCACTGTACAGTGTGCCTGCAGATGGTATCAGACACACATCTCTCTGTCACTGACAGACCAAGCAGGCAAATAGTAAAGAAAAATATTTGCATGACACAATAAGACAGATCCAGTTGAAAAATATAAAATGCTACATCTAAAGATAAGATAATATATACAGTCTTCTCTAGAACACATAAAATAATCATAAAAATTGATTATCAGTCAATAAAACAAGTCTCAAAACCCTAGTCAGTTTCACACAAATTACATCATCTGACCACAGTGAAATTAAGTTACAAATGAAAAGCAAAAACATAACTTTATAGGAACCTATATATTTGGAATGTAAAAGCACTCCTGCAAATTCTATAAATCAATGAAGATATGATAAAGGAAATTGTGTAAATGACTTAGAATTGAATGACAGTGAAAATAATACAAATAACATTCATGCCTTGAGGGAACTATATAGCTGTAAAGAATAGCCTAATATTTGCCGTAGCCAGTTTTGCTCAGTGGATAGTGTGTCAGCCCAGGTTTGTTTCTGATCAAGGGCATGTACCTTGGTTGCAGGCTCAATCCCCAAGGCAACCAATCCATGTGTCTCTCTCATATTAATGTTTCTGTCTCTCTGTCTCTCCCCCTCCCTTCCACTCTCTCTAAAAAAAGCAATGGAAAAATAATCTTGGGTGAGGATTAACAACAAAAAAAGAATAGCCAAATATCTAGTGATTTAAGCACTCAACTTAAGAAGGTAAGAAAAGAACAATAGATTAAGCCTACAGGTAATAGAAGAAAAAAAATATTAGACTAGACATTAATTAAATAAGAAGGAAAGTTGTAACAGAGTATGTCAGCAAAGCCAAAGCTCTGAAAACATGTAAAAAAATAGCACCGAACTCCACTGTTTTTCATTCAAGGAAAAAAAGTTGGCAAGAATACATAATATTAATAATAAAAGAGGATGTCAAAACATACAGCTGATGTTAAAATAATAAATATAAGATTGGAAATAATCAAAAGGCCTGAATCACTCAGTATTAGAAACAACAGCACCTTTTTAACACTTTTCATAAGAATCCAGTTTGCTAGAACCATTTTGCCACCACCTATTAAGTTGAAGTTCTGTATTCTACCTAATAAAAGAGTAATATGCAAATTGACTGTACCTTCACTACACCCAATAAGCCACACCCACCAGCCAATCAGGAGTGATATGCAAATTAACATGCAACCAAGATGGCTGCTGACCATGGCAGGGAGATCGCTGGGTTCCCAAGGCTGGAAAAAGCCTCTCCTTGGGCAGGCAGGCAGGCCGGGGCTGGGGCAGAGCCAGCCAGCGATGGACCCCATGGTGGGGTAATTGCTGGGTTCCCAAGGTCGGGAAAAGCCTCACCAAGAAGCTTTTTCTATCCTTGGGCTAGCCCTGAGGAGGCAGCAGGACCTACATTGAACAGGAATTCCTTGTTGGGGGAGTTGGTATTTAATTTCTGTGTGTGCTCCCAGCCAGCTTTCAGAATATAAAATGGTAAATGGATGCTATCTGTAGGCATACTTTCTGTAGGCAGGCAGGCAGGGGCTGGGGTGGAGCCAGCCAGCGATTTGGCCCCATGCAGGGCGATTGCTGGATGGGGTCCCCTGGCCGAGGTCCCCTGCCCAAGGCTTTCATCCTTGGGTAGGCTGGGAGTGAGCCATCAGTGGGTCATCCCCTGAGGGCTCCCAGTATGTGAGAGGGGGAAGGTTGGGCTGAGGGACCACCCACCCCCAGTGCACGAATTTCGTGCACCAGGCCCCTATTAATGTAATACTCAGTAATTTCATTCACAGATATAAAGCCTAGATAAGAGGAACTCTTGGATATGTACCCTTAGGAGTTATAGACATGATCAAGCAGAGCAGCTTTGCCCACAGTAGCTAAAAACTATGGCACCAACATATAAATGTCCATGTCAAGAGAACTAATGAGTAAATCATTGTTTATATCCATTCCTATAATCTCATCTTCCAGAACAGTAGAAATGAATGAACCAACACCAAAATGAATTATCAATGTGAAAATCGATGATTGTCAGAAACATGATGCTTGAGTGAAAATATGTATGGTAAAGAAGAATATCCTATATAATAAAAGGCTAACATGCAAATGGTCATCACACCCTCATGTTTAATGACCAATCAGCACGAAGCTGCTTGTACAGCAGGAGCATGCGGGTGAGTGGGGCTGTGTGCACAACCATTCACCAGGAGATGCATGGAGCACCTCTTAGTCCCTGCCCCCCCGGCTCCTGCTGGCGCCAGCAGCCACTCCCTCCCACCTACCCATTGAAGTGGAGTGGCTCCCGCTGGCTATGGTGGGCACAATGTAGGACCTGCTGGCTCCTGTAGAAATGGCAGATGGCCTACTGCATGCGATTTCACATGCTGGGCCATTGGTATCTGATATAAGAATATATACACTATTTATATTTTATTAAGTGTTATAAGTAATCTAGACATAATTTCAAGTATGTATACACAGAATGTGCATAGGTGATATGCAAATGCTATACTATCCTATATAAAGGAATTGAACATCCACAGATTTTGTTATATTGCAATTAAAGTTTAAATTTTAAAAGTAAAAAGAGTAGATGAAAGCAAATTTGGGTTCACTGAGAAAATGCAAGCACATTTAACTTTTGAAAATATGTTAATGTAACTACCTCATTAATTATTCCAAATAGAAGATTCAAAGCTGAATAGATGCATAAAATCATTTGGTAAAATTAAAAACCCATTGATAATAAATTTTTTAAAAGTCTCATAAATCTAGGAATAAAAATAATGTTTTTAATTTGATAAGAGGCATGGTTAAATATCAGACAACAAGCATTATAATAAATGATGAAATTTTAAAACATCATCTTTAAAACCAAGAAAAATTGAAGAAAGAATACTCCAACTCCATTTCTACTTCACATGGTACAACAAAACAACTAAAAAGTGGGCAAAATTTAGAAAATTATAAAATTTATACTAAAGAAATTTTAAAAGGCCAAAGGTAAATGGAGGGACATAGTAGATGAAAGGACCCAAATCACAAACATAACTGAAAATCAATATATCTGCCATAACCCATTTGGCTCAGTGGATGGAGCGTTGGCCTGTGCACTGAAGGGTCCCAGGTTCGATTCCAGTCAAGAGCATGTACCTTGGTTGTGGGCACATACCCAGTGGGGGGTGTGCAGAGGCAACTGATTGATGTTTCTCTTTCATTGATGTTTCTAACTCTCTATCCCTCTCCCTTCCTCTCTAAAAATTAGTGCAATATATAAGAAAAAATAAAATAAATATGTCTAAGTATAGTAATGAACAAACATTAATAGAGGCACAAACAAACTGTAGTATAATCATAAAGTGGGAAACTGTATAGCAGTGAAAATGAATAGACGCAAGCTCTACATATCAACATAAATGGATCGAACTAAAATGGTAGAAGCTGAAGAAAAAAATGTGCAGGCGTGGGCAAAAGTATATTTACAGTTATGAGACCATGAAAAAGTTTACTATACTAGAGGCCTGGTGCATGAATTCATGCACCAGTGGGTCCCTCTGCCTAACCTGCAGGATCAGGCCAAAACTGGCTCTCCAACATCCCCTGAGGGGTTCTGGATTGTTAGAGGGCGCCAGCCAGGCCGAGGGACCCCACTGGTGCACATTCGAGTCTGCGGAGGAACACAGGAGGTTGGCCAGCCAGGGAGAGACAACAGGAAGGCTCCAGGGTGGGTCTGGCCTGTCTTGCTCAGTGTCAATTGGCCGGACCCCAGCAGCAAGCTAACCTATTGGTGAGAGTGTCTGCCCCTGGTGGTCAGTGCCTGTCATAGAGAGAGTTGAGTTCCCTTAGCACTGTGCATATGCATATCATTAACATATTATGCTTTTATTGGTTGAATGACCAACTGGACATTTAGCATATTAGGCTTTTATTATATAGGATACTAGGGGCCAGGTGCATGAAAGTCATGCACTGGGGGTGAGTGGTCCCTCAACCCAACTTGCCCCCTCTCACATACTGGGAGCCCTCAGGGGATGTCCAACTGATGGCTCACCCCCAGCCTCTCCAGAGACTTTAGGCCTTGGGCACCCAGCCATCACCCTGCTCAGCTCAGGCCCGGCTGGGTGTTTGCCACCACCACCATTTCATCTCCACCCCTGGGGCCTGGCGCTTGTACAACTTGGCCCCACCTCCACTCTTGATTGGCTGGTAGCATAGCCAATCAGGAGCCAAGGTACGGTCAAATTTGCATGATTCTCTTTTATATATAGGGTTGGTTTTTATATTATTTATTTGTATTACAATTGTAACCCTACTTTTGCTCACCCCTGTGTATAGTATCAATAATATAGTTTTTATGATTGCAAGCAAACACTTTTTAATTCTTGGATGCATGTCAGTGGAAAGAGAACATGAATACCCATGCCTTCATGGAATGCCAAACCCTAAATTCAGGGTCTGTGATGCTAAGTTTGGAGTGTTTGTTGTGTTGTACTTTTCCATATTTCTTACATATCTCATGATAAAATTAGTTTTTTTAATTTAATTTTTTTATTCTTTAAAGTATTACAAATAGTAGTACATGTTTTCCTTTTTTTCTCCTTATTGTCCTCTCCCCAGCCTCACCTACCCCCAGCACATGTCCTCACCTCCTTCTCCCCCTCCCCCCGCCCCAGTGTCTTGTATCCACTGGTTATGCATAGATGCATGCATGCAAGTCCTTTGGTTGATCTCTTCCGGCCCCTGCCCCCCACCTTCCCCTGCCTTTCCCCTGTAGTTTGATAGTCTGTTCAATGCTTCTTTGCCTCTGTATCAATCTTTTTCGCCTGTTTCTTTTCTTTAAAAAGATCTTGCATCTGCATACTGGAAATAAAAGTATAAGAACAAAAAATGTTTGAGTCTCAGTTTCAATGTCAAATAGTTCCTTATGTGTACATGTCAGCAAAGGTATCTGGATGATGGAGATATGGTGGCAATGCAGGTTCCGCCCTCTCTGATTTGGCCCTGGGCCACCTACAGTGACGCACAGCTGCTGACTGCTAGCATAGCAAGGTGTCATCAGTGTCTTCCATTTCAGGATTGTCTTCGCAGTTGGAACAGTCCTGTCTGTTCCTCTTTGTTGCAGGAATCCATATGGTCTTGGAGTTGTTTTCTGAAAATATACAAACATATTCTCGATCAAAAGTTAATAAAGGGATCTTTTCTGTAAATTAGACTTGGGATTCTTTTTATTTTTGCCCAAATAATTTTCCTTTGACTTATTTTGACACCATGTGTGTTTTTCATGGGAGTCCTGCTGTTGGCATTACAATGGAAGTTACTTTTCTGGAGTAAGAATTTTCTAGATGTAATTTACTTACAGGATATTTTTCCTTACATGATATTACCCTACTATCCCCCCTCCTTTTTTTTTTTTTATTAACGGGGGTTTTTGGAAATTTTATATTGCAGTCTTGGTAACTTTAAATTTTATTTTTTGCACACAAATATGACTGCTTTAGGTTCTTTGCATGTTAGGCAATTTTACAACGAGATGAACTACTAATAGATATTTTAGTTAATATTTTAGGAACAGCTTTTTGTCCAGTACACTTAAATTTTTCTTGAGTATTCACTTATTTCACTTGGCCAATTTAAATTAATCTGAAAACTTGATTACTGTTTTACTGTCAAATTTAATACTCAAGCAATAATCTTAGTTTACCCTGTAAATATTAGTGGAAAGAATTATTTGCATTCTTGAGTAAGCCCTGAGTATTCCTGGTACTAGATTGCATTTAGATATAGGGCAGTTGTTGCTGGCCGAGTGTCTGTAACCTAGGTCCAGATCTGAGCTGTGCGTGGGAGGCAAAGCAGCCATGGGGGCAGAAGACCTCCCTCAGAAGGGGTGAGAGTTCAGGCCCTGGCAAGGTTAGGGAGTGAGGGTCTGTGCCCCACCTCTATTGACCTTTTAGTTCTCTCCTGTTGGCCCCTCTGCGACTGTGCCTGTCTTAGGTTGTTGTTCCTTCCTTGAGGAATCTTACCTGTCTCTGGCTAACCAGCCATCCTCCGGGGCCAAGCAGGGTGATGTGAAGTTCAGTTCTGTCTCCTTGGTAGTCTATGCCCCCGTGGCCTCCATCACCGTAAAATTCTTTTGAGAGCCAAGCTATCTCTTCCTGATGGCAAAGCTTAAAGAGGCTCACCACATATTTATCAGAATCTCACTGTGGTTGGTCTGTGTGTCTTTTGCCTGTTTCTAGAAAATGGTTCTATTTTCTCTTCTCCTTGTTGATTCTTTGGGCCTACAGGGTAGGATACTATGTGCAATGACATGCAAAATAAGGAGAAAAGGTGTCAGTGTAGCTTTTCAACTTCCCTGCTCTTCCTGTTCCTTCTGAAAGCTGAGTGGATGCCCTGAGGGAGGGACTATGAGTGTGCAAATAAATGTAGAAGGCACCGCCCTGTAACCCAGACAGCAGATATGGCAGGTCTGGGCTCCCAGTGAAAGTGCTGAAACTCCCACAGATTTACCCAGTGACATAGGACAGTTTGAACAGCAACAACAAATTATGGCAGGGATAATGCAGTGTTTTCCTGGATTAGCTTTTGCTGCTGAGCTTGAATAGATCACATCTGTGAAGATCACTACCCTCATCAAGAACAGGAAAAGTTAGGCCTGCTAAGTTCCTTCCTCCTCTAGCAGTTTGAGTCAAACACCTAAGGACCTTAGATTCCAGTGGGGAAAACAAGAAATGCACACACATAGAGTATTAGGATGGCAAAGCCCAGTGTCCAATGAGAAGTAAAGACACTCTTGGGAGAGCAGAGGAGAAAGACTCACTTGTTCCTAAGTAAGTTTTCTAAGGAGAAATGATGCTAAATTAATCCTACTTTTTTTTCTGAGTAGGGAATGATTTTTTTTTCATTATAGGGGATTTAGAAATTACAGAAGACTGTAGACAGAGAAAAAACATTTCCTCCACATATCCATCCGTACATTGGTCTGTCCATCCATCCATCCATTTATTCACCTGCTCATCCATTTATTCATCCAAATATCTGACTACCTATTATGGGCCAAGTATTATTCTAGGCACTGGGGAAATAGCAGAGAAACAAAATATACAAAGTTCTTGTCTCTGTGCATTATTCAGGCTAGGGTAAAGCAAATTCCATAAATAAATGAATGAAATCATTTCTGCAAGTGACAAGTGCCAAGAAAATAAAGAGGACTGATGTGATAGTGACATGGTGGTTGAGAGAAGCGTGTAGAATTTTTGACTGAAAACATGGAAGGCCTGTTTGATGCCACATCAGCTATGCACCCACTGCTTAGAGCTGACCGTTAATATCAGAAGGGCTCTTGCTCTGTGTATTTTCTTTTGTAGGCACTTGCTCGCCCTCCGTCCTCGCTCCGCCTGCCTTATGAAAAGGCTCTTTCAGGGCCCCAGCTTCATTACTCTCTGTAACGAGGACCTCCCTGTGCATTGTCATAATATGTGCAGTGAGAAAACTTGTTTCCCTAATTTTGAAAGAAATCAATAAAAGCAAATTAAAATAGAAGATTAGAGGTGTCTTTTTGCAACATTATTTTTCTAAGAACAAAAGATGCAGTAATCTCATTGTTATTTCTCCAGAGGTCCCTCACCATAATATAAAGCCATTTAGTGAAGCTGAACATGGTAATAACTCACTGCTTCTCTCTCCTTACTCCAGGAAGCCACGGGGGAGGAGAAAACGCAGGTAGATAAAAGGGTTGTGGTGAGCGGAGCTGCGGGGGTGGGGGGGGGGAGGTGGTGGTGGGGGGGTGGTTAGAGCCCACATCACATAAGATACTGTTAAGTTGTATTTGATTTAGCAGTCTGTTTAAGGGTGGGGCTTTTCAGGAAGAAAACAGGAAGAATTAGCAATGTGAAGGAGTATGTGTACCTCCCTAGAAAATGGGGAGGTGCGATGAAGGGGGCAGTGAAGAAGAAGAAAGGGGCTGATAGTGTGAAAGTACCTGGGGCAAGGGTCATGTGCTGTATTTCAGAGCGCTTTTGGAGAATCAAAAATAGTTGTTCTTCCTCAGATTCCAAGCAAGTGGAAGGGACAATTCCATCAAGTCAGAGAACAGGGGACTTCTCTCAGGAGTCCCCAGGGCCAGCCAGAGGACTGTGAGATGGGTGTTTTTATAAGTACATGACTTCCTCCTCCAAAGGTTCTTGTCTCTAAAACCTCTGGTTGAATATGGAAGACCAAGGGGCATTTGGATTAGGAACATATTACCACTGAGTCCAGATCCTAACTGGGAACCCGCTCTGGTATTGTTTCCTGATTTAAGATCATACACATATGGTGCTTAGCACAGAACCTGGAACTTACAGAGCAAGAACTCAATAAATGTTAACTCTAAGGAGAATTTCTTAGCCTGAAAAAGGAACTTCAAAGACCTCCAAACCCCCTCCTTTTGCAAATAAACAAGTTGAGTCTAGAGCAGTCATTAAAAGCATGGACTTAATAGATAATTCTTTGCTGGATGCATGACCCGGTCTCATCTGTAAAATGGGGGCCGTTGACACATATAATTGTGAGAAGGGAAAGTGACATAAGCCAGGTGCTTAGCCAAGTGCCAGCACACAGAATTTAAAATTGTATGTGAACTTTTATATAAATGTATACAAAAGTGTTCACATATTATTGTTGTTGTTATGGTCATTTGAGTGGAAGCAAGGCAATGCCAAATTAGGATATTAATCTATTTAAACAATAGCCAAAGACAAAAATAAACAGATGTTGAAGATGTGAAAAATATAACTCAAAAACTCAAGCTTATTAATATATTGGAAAATTCACATTAAACAATTTTAATCTATAGAACTCTACACACAGAGAAAACACTTTTTTAGCACATACAAAAGTCACAAAAATAGAATAGGTGTTAGACCTTTAAAAAAGCCCAATTAAATTCCAAAGATTCTATATCACACAGACCAGGTTCCCCAACTGTAAGACAATAAAAATAGAGATTAATAACTAAAGGGCAGCGTTAAAAATCTCATGAATTTGGCAGTGAAGTAGTTTATTACTATATAACCCTTGGATTAAAAAGGAAATCTTAAAGAGATCATGAACTGGATGGTAATGAAAACAGAGCATGTATATTGTAGAACAGAACCGAGATAATACTTAAAGGAAAATCTGGAGCTTTAAATTAATTTACTAGGAAACCAAAGTAGAAAACAAATGAGCTGGATATACAGATGGCAAGAAGCACATGAAAAGATGTTCAACATCATTAGCCATTAGGGAAATGCAAATTACAGCCAGGAGGCATCACTACACACCTACCTGAATGGCTGATATAAAGCATAGTGAAAGCACCAAATGCTGGTGAGGAAGAGCCTGGGTCGCTCATGCATGACTTGTGTAAAGGTGAAATGGTCCAGTCACTCCAGGAAATAGTTGGTCTGTTTACTTTAAAATTAAAAATGAGCTTACATGTGATGCAGCAATTATACTTTTAGACATTTATTTCAGAGAAAGGAGAATGCATGTTCACACAGGAAACTTGGATATCAGTGATTCCCAACATGGGCACATGCCCCACGGGGGTGGGGGGCAGTTTGATTTTTGAGAGGGACAATTCAAGAATGAGCTATTAACAGACGTTTTTGCATTTCTTATGGTTCTAGGAGCCTCAAATACAGCATATAAATATATATGCCGACATATTTATTCATTTCAGTTCTCTATTATATGTTTTGAAACTTTATTTGCTATTTTTTAATATCACTTCATATTATTGTGGGTTTTTTTTTTTTGTTTTTTTTTTTTTACAATTTCTCAGTGATTTCTTCCTCAGTACTTCAACTGTCTTTTCATTCTTTTATTTTTCTCTCTCATGGATACCATGTTTTTTGGAAGCTTGTTTACACCAAGTTAATGGCCTGTTAGACTTCCTCCACATGAACAGGCATTCACTTTTTGAATAATAAGAATTATATGTCATGGGAGGGAGCATCAGGATTTTAGAGATGCTTAGGTGGGGCATGGTCAACAAAAGATTGGGAACCGCTGTTGTACAGAACATTATAGCATATTTCTTCATAATAACCCTTGTGATGTTGTGATTTATATAAGAACTATATATTTGGTCTTTGTTCCTGTTTCTGTGATGGAGCTCCTAAAACCCTTGGAATTTCTGAAGTAATGAGAGAGATAAAGGTGTCCTTTTTTACGTGGATGATGTACCTTTTGGACTCCACCTAAGAATGAGGGCTTTTTGCCTGCATGGACAACCAGGTGATTAAAGGGTTGGAAAGGAACCTTCAGTCAAACCTTTGGGGAGATGAGGGGATGGAGATACAGTTGGGTCACCAATGGACAATGATGTAGTCAATCCTCCATCAAAACCCAGAGGGAGAGGGTGAGAGAGCTTCCAGGTGAGTGAACATAGGGAGGTGCCAGGAGGGCGATACAAGGGGAGAGGGCATGGAAGCTCAGGCCGTTCCCACGCCTCACCTGTACAGCAGGTTCACCTGGCTGTTCCTGAGCTATATTCTTTTTAGTATAGTTTACTATGTTAATAAACTAAGGAATAAAAATCAAATGATCATCTCAGTGAGACAGGCATTTGATAGTGTGTTATTTTATTGATTTATGCTGATTTGAAAAACATTTCAAAAAATAGAAGAAACAAAATTAAATTTATTGGGGTAACATCCTATATAATAAAGAGTTAATATGTTAGTTAGGCCAAACAGCCAAGAGACATTCCAGGTGTCCTTCTGAATGACCTTCCAGATGAAGCTGGGGCAGCGAGGGCCAGCCGAGGCAGCTGGGGCTGCAATAGCCAAGCCCCTTTGTACAAATTTTGTGCACTGGGCCTCTAGTTGCTTAATAACATTATATAAGTTTCAGTTATACAATTCCAAAATACATCATCTGTTTATTGCATTGTGTGCTCATCACCCAAAGTCTAGTTTACTTCTCTCACCATATATTTGACCCTCTTCACCCTCTTCATCCTCCTGCCACCACCCTTCATCTTTAATAACTGCCATACTGTTGTTTGTGTCTATGAGTCTGTTTGCCTGTTTTGTTTGCTTATTGCTTTCTGTTTCATGCCCCACATATGAGTGAAATAATATGGTTCCTGTTCTTTTCCATCTGACTTATTTCACACTATAGGTCCAGCACATGAAATCGTGTGTGGGTAGTGTTTCCAGGCCTAGTCTGTTATCAGGGCCTACTTCTGCCTGCTCGCCAGTCCCAGTCCCACCCCCTGCCACCCACCCCAGTTCCCCATGGTTCCCCATTCACCATCCAAGGATCGGAGCCTGCGGGCTGGGAGGAGGGACCGAGAAGTGGTCAATGCACCTCATAGCGATTGGTCGAGCGATTGTTCTGGTTGTTACACTGTTATGGTCGCTGGGCTTTTATTATATAGGATAGCATGATAATCTCAAGATCATCCATAATATTTCAAATGGCAGTATTTTATTTTATTTTATGGCTGAGTAGTATTCTGTTGTACATATGTACCACATCTTCTTTATCTAGTCATTCATAGAAGGATACCTAGATTATATTCCATGTCTTGGCTACCATGAATAATGCTGCAATGAACATAGGGGTAGATACATCTTTACAAATAAATGTTTTCAAATTTTGGAGGTAGCTACATAGAAGAGGATGCTGATTCATATGGTAGCCTTATTCTTAATTTTTAAAGAATCCTCCATCCTGTTTTTCATAGTGGTTGTACCAGTTTACATTCCCACCTGCAGTGTACAAAGATTCCTTTTGAGATAATTTTTTTAATTGCAAAAGATTATAAATTAAAATCCTACAGCAAACATTATACTTAATATAGAAAATTTAGGTGCATTCCTTTTCAAATCAGACTAGAAAGCCCTCTATATAACATGCTGGAGTTTCTGATTCACACTTTAAGGAAAGAAAAATAAATAAGACATGTAAGGATTATAAAGGAATACATAAAATTCATTCTTTGTAGGTGACATTAGAGTCCTCTTAGAAACATTTTAAAAATTGTAAGAAACAATAAGAAAGTTCAACGAGGTTGCCAGATATAAGATCAACTTACAAAAATCAATACCAGAAATAATGAGCCAGAACATCTCATTTAAAACAATTGTAATACAAATTTTAAGATACTTCGGATTTAAATAGCCCTATCTATAATAATAAAAGGGTATTATGCTAACTAGACCAGACATCATTCCAGACAACCTTCTTGACCAAGCTGGGGCCAGAGGGTAGCCAGCCTGGGTGCCGGGTGCCTGTGTGCAGCCGGAGAAGGGAAGCAGCCCGCCTCCTGGGTGCCTGCCAGCACCTGGAGGAGGGAAGCCTGGGTCTTGGGTGCCAGAGGGAAGCCGGTGCCAGAAGCTGGGGGAAGGAAGGCCTACTCTTGCATGAATTTTCGTGCATCGGGCCTCTAGTAATACATGAAGTCTCAATGGAGAAAATGTTACAACTAATAAAAGGTTTGAGGGAAGATCTGAATAAATGGCAAGACAATCCATGCTCATGGATGGGATGATATTATTACACAAATGAAAATTCTCCCCAGATTCATCTATAAACTTAATGCAATGTCAATAAAAATTTCCATTGGAATTTTAAGGAACTTGATGAACTTTCTCTAAAATGTATATGGAGGAGTAAAAACCAATAGTTAGCAGTCAATTTTGAGGTGGATTTTGAAAAGGGGGACTTAACAGGTATAAATATACATTAAGTGGTCAGATTATTATGATCTCTGAACACATAATAATCTGGCCACTCAGTGTATATCCTCCTATATAATAAAAGGCTAATATGCAAATTATCCCCTTGACCAGGAGTTCAACCAGCAGGCTGGCCATCCAAACATGTCCCCTCCCCCTGGCCAGGCTGGCCGGACCCCATCCATCCACAAATTCATGCACTGGGTCTCTAATACACACACACAGACATATATATGTGTATACACACACACACACACACACACACACACATACATACACCCCGAGTGGCCAGATTATTATGTGTTCAGAGAACATAATCTGGCTACTCAGTGTATATGGTATAAAGCCATAACTATAAAACTAGCTTGGTATTCATGGTATAAGAGGCAAACGAGCCAATAGAACCCATCCATATACAGAAACTTCAGGTGTGATAAAGGAGGCTCCACAAATCAGCTGCACCAACCTATTTAGTAAGTGTTTTTAAGGAGATCTTTTTTTTACTATGTGGAAAAAAATAAAATTGAAAACTAATACCTCCTACCAAGGTAGCTGATTCCAGGAGACCTAAGATGTCAGTGTGAAAGATAAATTGACAAAATTAGAAATGAATATTGAAGAATGACTTTATAACCTAGTGCTGAACAAGGACTTCTTTTTAAAATGCTTAAATTGATTTTTTTAAAAAAGCAGAGAAGGTGGGAGGGGGGGAAGAGGGAGAGGATGAAAAAGGAGAGGGAGAAGGAGATGGAGGGAGAGGGGAGAGAAAGAGAGAAATCAGTTAGCACAACCTTTCTGTGTAAGGGACACCACTACAGCCAACTGGGTCACACTGGCCAGGACTGGGCAAGGACTTCTTTTTTTAAAAAAAAATATATGTTATTGATTTTTTAAATTTTTCTTTATTGATTAAGTTATTGCATATGTGTCCTTATCCCCCCATTATCCCGCAAACCCTCCCACCCCCAATTCATGTCCTTACCCCCTGTTGTCTGTGTCCATTGGTTAGGCTTATATGAATGCATACAAGTTCTTTGGTTTTATTGATTTTTTTACAGAGAGGAATGGAGAGGGATAGAGAGTTAGAAACATCAACGAGAGAAAAACATCCATCAGCTGCCTTTTGGACACCTACTACTGGGGATGTGCCTGCAACCAAGGTACATGCCCTTGACTGGAATTGAACCTGGGAACCTTCAGTCCACAGTCCAACACTCTACCCACTGAGCCAAACCGGTTATGGCTGGGCAAGGACATCTTAAACAAAGTGGATTCTTTCACTGGGGGAAGAAGAGGGAAATGACACCAGTTACTCATCCTTGAATACCACACAGCAGTGAGCCGCAACTGACTTCATGTGTATAGACGGCAGTATGGAAGGCAAACATAGTACTGAGTGAAGAAAGTAAAATACAGAAAAAGAAAATATCATTTATCCAAATAAAAATGCACATGTAATAGTATAGATTTTCTAAGGACACAAAATAAACATAGTAGAAGGGCTGCCTATGATAGGTAGTAGGGAATGGGAGAAAAAGAAATGAAACAAACTAGCCAGGACATAGTCAGGATAGGCTAGGTGTGATCAAGTAACAAAGGACCCCCATATCTCAGTGGCTTAATTACCACAGAAGTTTCTCTCTATCAAGCCCTATGACCACAGCGGCTGGCGAGTGGCTCTGCTTCCTCAAGACTTCAGGGACCCACACTTAGAGTTGCTTCATTTCAGTAGGGGCTCAACAACTTCTGCAGCCAGGGAAAGTGAAATGTATCATCACACACAGGCTGTAAAACTACCCAGGACTCAAGGCCACACCCAACTTCAAGGGAACTGAAAAGTGCAACTGGACAAGGAGAAAATTTGAGAACAGAAGTCATATTTGCCATTTTGGTAGAAATTTTTAAAATTAACAAACCATCACTTAAAAATGAGGTTGAGCTCTGGCCAGCTTGCTCGGTGGTTAAGAGTGTCGGCCCTCACACCTAAGGGTTGTGGTTTGATTCCCAGCATGGGTCTGGGCCTGGGCAAGAGGTAACCAATAGATGTGTCTCTCTCACATCTGTTTTCCTCTCTCCCTCTTATTCCCTCCCTTCCACTCTTTCTTAAACGGAAAAAAATATCCTTGGGTAAGGATTAACAACACAACAAAGTGGTTGAACTCTGGCCAGTGTGCTCAATTGGTTGGAGCATTGTCCCATACACTGAAAAGTCACAGGTTTGATTCCCAGTCAGGGCACATACCCAGGTTGGGAGTCAGAGTGCCTATTGAGTGATCCTTGATTCTCTCTCATATGGATGTTTCTCTCCTTTCCTCTCTCTCTCAAAAACAATTTTTAAAATGTGGTTGATTTTACTGCACCAAAAGCAAAGAATTTTTATTCAACACAGATTACCATAAACAGAAGTAATGGGAAAAAATCTAGATAATACCAAGCATTCCTACAAATGAGGAGTTAATTGAGCAAAAGATATGAACTGTGAGTTTATATAAAGATAAAAATTTAAAAGGCTAATGAATGTATGAATAAATTATCAAATTCATTAATATTAGAGAAATGTAAATTAACATAGTAATGGGAAAAATACCTTGCAGGTGATAAAAATTTTAAAAATTGGGTAATGTTAATTGTTGCCATGGACTGACTCCACAGAATCCTTCACATACAACTAAGAGTTTGGGTGCAACTATTCTAGAAGCAATCTGGGAGTACTTGGTTGAATTAAGTTCATACATACCCTATTAGTTAATCAGTCCATCTGTTCCCAGGACTATTCCCCAACAAAAGCCACGCAAATCTAGGAGGGCTTCCTGAGGAGGTCTGCTGCAGCCCCATTTCTGGTTGTGATGCCTTGGAAACTGCTTGTCCCTCCATGGGAACAGGTGGGCAAATCAAGGAGGACAGACACCATGGAACATTGTGCAGTGATTGGAGGGACGGTCTAGGTGCACAGCAGCCTGGGTGGATGCCAAATCCCAGTGCTAAGTGATGTAAAGGAGCTCTAGGGCATTCCAATTTACATAATTATATACATGCAAATTAAACAGTGCCATGCGTTTTACAATAATTCGTTCAAGCCAAGGACCGTATGTGAAATATAAGGTGTGTCTATTAAGGAAAGGCAATGAGAGTGACGAGAGTAGGTGAAAAATATAGAAATAAGCAGAAAAATAACAGAGGGTTGTATTAGTTTCCCCTGGCTGCTGTAACAAGTCAACCTAACATAGTGGGTTTAAACAACACCAGGGCATTATTCTGGAGGTAGTCTCAGATAGGTCTGCAGGGCTGTGTTCCTGGGGTCTTGCCGGGAGGACCTGTACCCTGGCCTTTTCCAGTTTGTAGAAGCTGCCTCGACTTCTTGGCTTGTGGTGCCTTCCTCCGTCTTCAAAGCCAGCAGCATAGCATTCTCTCTCCTCTCTGACCTCCTGCTTCTCTCTTATAAGGACCCTGAGAGTACATCTAGCCCTCTCAGATAATCCAGGATAATTTTCCTTAACTTGATTGCATCGACAGTGTTTCTTTTGCTACATAAGTTAGCAGGTTCTGGGTCTCAGCATCTTTTTTTGGGGGGGGGGGTCATTATTTTGCATATCACAGGAGTTTTGATTTGAGGCAGAGGATACTAGGGTATGTATTGGGGTATAATCTGAGCCAGCATTGGGAGGTGAAGGCAGGAATAATTTACCTGACCAAGGCGGCTGGTGAATCCGAAGGTTCCTATGGAGATTCAGAAGGATTTCTAATGCCAGTGTGCTTTCTCGTCTGCCCCTCTTTCACAGGGACAAATCACATCCTAGTCCAAATGGAGATACTAGTAGATCAGGAAATGGCACACACTTTGTGTGATAGCAGAATCTTCTGCCTCCCCAAAACCTGACTCAAAGTCAGCATTTCCTCCCCAAAGGGGACCGAGTCTGGGCTACATGAAAAAATGCTGGCTGGTCAGGTTAACCAAAACATAAACTCATTTGTTCTGTGATAGTTTGGATTATCATTCAGCCATATTCACCTCCCCCACTCCTGCCTTCACCACAGTGGGAGGAATGCCCCCATTGGTGTTGGTCTTGCTAAGTGGCTTGCTTTGATGGATATGGTGTTAGCACATGCGACATCAGGAAGGCCTTAAGAGTCCTTGCATTGGTTAGCTTGGCTCTGGGGCATGGATCCCAGAAAGCACATGGCCTTGGAGTTGAGCTTTGGAATAAACACATGGAGCAGACCTGACCACAGTTCTCAGCCTGGAGCCACGCCTGGCTGAGCCCAGCCTCGGGTAGACAAGCAGACGCATGAGCTCAAGAATAACTACTGTTCTTGTAAACTACTGAGTTAGGGGGTATCTTATCCAGCAATATCCCACTAATAAAGGAGCACATATCACTCATTGCCATCTCACAAGAATCATAACTTTCCATATTATGGAATGGGGCTCAGAAAGGGTAAAATGATTGATTCAAGATCACACGTTCATCAATAAGTTTTAGTGGACAGAGGAGAGAGAGTGTGTGTGTGAAAATATTGGACACAGGAGCAATACTCATTGCAGATGAAGGGGAGGGAAAACGTAAGAGGGGTCTTGAGACTGATGACACTGAAAGGAAAACACATTTTTTAGGGGCAGCTTTAGAAGGGTAGTTCACAGGTGAAAATCAAGGAGAAGGATGCTGATCTCTTCGAGATTCTGATGTGAGGAATTATCATTTAGTGGCTTATGCACGAGCCTGTACTATGATTGTATTTCACAATGTCATGGTGAGGGGCCACCACCCTCTATTAAAGGGGTCAGCCAGGAGACAAGGCATACATTTTAGCCCAGCACCTTTGCTAGAGGTGCTCAGCAAGGCCAGAGCTTGCTTCCCAAATGAGCGAGGCAGACACCCGAGGGTGGATGTGTCTTCAATCTGCTGTCCCGCTGTCCCCTCTCTCGCTGGGGTTCTCTTCTTGATCTTTTGCCTCTAGGTGACTGCAGCAGGCAGCTCTCACTTTGTCATATGCCCTTTCTCATTGTCTAGGTGAATCCCCAATGAGACGCGACAGAGAATAAGCCTCTTCTCACTGACAGTGGTCTTTGTTTGAAATTTTCCCTTCAATTTAGTGATATTCTTGTACATTTCAAAGAATATCGCTTCGGACATCATAAAAAAGCTGGGTAGGCATTTCTGGGGCTGCTGACGCAGCGGGGCTCGTCAAGGTCCAGCAGTCCTGAGTAGTGGCTACAGATTAATGCCGTTCCTGGGGAGATCAAGGCTGTCCCAGGGCGGGGTTCACAGTTCTGAGCTGCCTCAGCTTTGAAAAGCCACAGATCGGACCTAAGCCGGTTTGGCTAGGTGGATAGAGTGTAGGCCTGAGGACTGAAAGGTCCCAGATTCGATTCCGGTCAAGGGCATGTACCGTGGCTGCGAGTACATCCCCAGCAGGGGGTGTACAGGAGGCAGCTGATCGATGTTTCTCTCTCATCGATGTTTCTGACTTTCTATCCCTCTCTCTTCCTCTCTGTGAAAAATCAATAAAATATATTTTTTTTAAAAGCCACAGATCGGAATGAAAAGCCACTGAGCGGGAAGGGAGGAGTGGTTCTGGGAGGGGGGCTATCAGGGTCCAGGAGATAATCCTTCGGGTTGTTTGCTTTACATAGTCTGGAAATAATTCGATTTACCCACGGTTTCTTATCAGCCTCGCAGTGATGGCAAATTAGCTCCACCGAAGACTCTTCCAAATTCCAGAGCCCATACTGTTCTGGGCCAGTGTTCCCCAGGAGAAGGGAAGTGCTCAGAATGCTAAACACCTCACCTGACCCAACACTAGATGGCTTCTGCCCATCACAGATATTTCAGATTTATTCTTTCGCCAGCTTTTTTTTTTTTCCCCAACAGACAAGTGGACTCGCCATGAATTAAGTATGAATTGAAGTGAAGCTGGAAGATGCGCTTTGCTCGCCTCCTCCTCCTCACTCTCACCCCAAAACTCCTCTCCTTTCTCTGGAAACTGAAACCATGTAATTGAGAAATGGCTTTTCTCCTTCCAACCTGATTTCCTCTGCCACAAAAAGTAATTTTTAAACATCTGAAAGCTTTTCTTTCCAGGCTGCAATCTTGTGCCTGTGTCCATTTAATTCCTCCTGCCATTTGAGCCCTGCAGGGGACTTGGTAAGAGGTGCAGCCGACCAGACCAGCATCTAGGTGGCTGCTTCTAGGCCGGGCAGAGCGGGAGGCCCAGGTCTGAGCTAGAGCTGGGAAGCAGAGTGCAGCCAGCGAGGCCATCAGATATGTGGGTAGGGCTACCCAGGTAGAATGGATAGGAAGGGGGATTGGGGGCACAGATTGTTCATTAATTTCAGACAGTGGGATCTGGCATGAGTCAAGGCCTTCTTCAGAGATAAGTCACACCAAGTTATTTTAACAGAGTGGATTGTCTATATATAAAAAAAACCCTATGTAATACAAGAGGAATACTGCTAATTATCTGTTACATACTAAAGTATAAGGACCATATCCCAGATCAGCAGGAGGATGGGGGCAGCGAGATATAAGCAGGTGGCTGAGAGCTACAGGAGGAGCAGGTCAGTAGGCAGAGAACTCCAGGACAGCAGGGCAGTGAACTATAAGCAGTAGAGAGCTACCAGCTGCGGTGGGTGGGTGGCCAGCTGAGGCAAGCGGCAGCAAGATACTCACCACACAGGGCTACTAATTGTTAATAATTGTGGTTCTCAACTGTGTCGAGGCAGCCCAGGACACCACAGCTTTCACGAAGGCATCGCGGGAGGCCATTTCCAGTTTTAACTTTAGATCATCATGGGACACACAGTGTCCCCTGTGTGACACCATACAGACTTACTAACTTGAGATGGCCCACCGTTTCAATATGAGGTTGGGCTCCGTACTTTTCGGTGACTTTATGTCCCTGCAAAGCCGGGCTTCTGGTAGATGCTGTGATGAGAGGCAGGTGTTTCACAAAGATCGGTGTGCACCATGCGACAGCGCCATGTCTCAGCTCCATCCAGTCTGAGAAGTTGTTCAGTGGTCCACAGAGGCGCGCGTCCCGTCGGCGAGTAACTGTGCTTATTTAAGAATGGAAATGAACTATTTTCCCTTTGACTTGTGTGTACTGTTTTCTCAAACCACTGTTAGGTTGTTAAGCTATAAATACTAAAGTTGCTTGGTCTAACTAAAGAAGGAAACTGTTAGGTATTTCTTTGGTTAGGAACCTATGAAAAAAATTACCAAAATACCAAGCGCACCGTGAGCAGAGAAAGTCTGGAAAGCTCTGGTTAAGTACATGTAAGGCATTAGCTAGGAAATCGAAAAGGTGAAGAGAACATGAGAGAACAGGCTGGGACTCTGAACACTTGCGGATTGGAAGAGGGAGCGTTTTTTGGCTGATGCCGGTGCCTCTGAGGCTCGGCAGTGAGGCTGGCTCTTTAAGTGTTGGAGAAACTGCAAACTAGATCCAACTGTTGTGACAGAATGGACCTCCCAGGGAGAAGTGATGGCGGAGTGATGCCAGCAAACTCTCCTCCTCAGCCTTGCAGGCTCCCTTTATCTTCCTGTTGGCAGAACTAGCATGCAGCCAAGTGGTTGAGCAGAGCTGTGGTTTGTTTGAATCATATATATTTAATTTTTTTAAATTTACAAATACAATATTATTAGTTTCAAGTGTGCAGCATAATGGTTAGACATTTATCTAACTTATAAAGTGATCCCCTCAATAAGTCTAGCTAGTACCCACCTACCTGGCACCATATATAGTTATTAGAATATTATCGACAGTATTCCCTATATCGTACTTTATATCCCCATGATTATTCTGTAACTGCCAACTTGTACTTTTTATTCACTTTACCTTTTTTTACCCATCCCCCTTCCCATTCCATCTGGCCACCATCAGTCACATCTGTTTTTAACACTGTCCCCAACACTCAGCCTACCACCCCATAGGTGCTTAATAAATATTTCAAGCTAAACTGTGTTCAGGAAAAGGGTAAAAACTTCTGTGTAAAGGAAGAAGAAAGATCAGAAAAGGAGCTGGTGGCAGAACCTGAAATCAAGGAAGTAAAATTTTAGGCACAAGCTTCCCTGAGCCCCTAATCTCCCTTCCCTGTTGGGTTTTCCTCTAGATCACTAACTGCCCTCTGACCTACTATATAATCTTCTTATTTATTTTAACACTCCTTCCCACTAGAACATAAGCCTCCAAAGGGCAGAGAGAGTTTTTGTTTCTTTGGTCCACTTCTACATCTCTTATGGTGCCTGTGCATGGTAGGAACTCAAAAATATTTATTAAAAGATTGATTTTTTTTTTCAGTGCAAAGAATGCTCATATCACACTGTTAGAACTGCCTTAGCTGTTACTCTCACTTCTTAGGAGTGGGAGGAGGAATTGTTATAATGTGTAACAGCCAGACTGGCCTCACCCATCACTGTGTAGGAGTGTGGGGGTGTGTGTGTGGCGGGGGGCGGAGGGGAGAGGAGGGGCACTTTCCCTGTGGCCTACCCACTCCTGTATGAGAATCTCCATGGCCCTTTGCTCCTTGATTCTTGTCTCTTGGATGTGAAATGTGCTGCCTTGTTCACCTGCGGTTTAACCCTCCCATTGCTGGTCCTGCCAGGCCCATTCCTCCACACCTTCACCTGTTAAATCCTATCCATCCTTGCTCCAAGGCCCCTTCCTCAGGACAGCTTTCTTGGTCTGTATATGCCACATTGCACTGCTGGTGATTCACTCTCCAATAGTCATCAGCATAATGTTGTGGTCGAGTTGTAGTTAAGCTAGTACAACCCAGTGCTGCCTTCTAATTAAAACCACACTGGGTTGGGAAGATCCTGGATATTCCAGTCAAAAGCCAGTACTCTCAGAGGCAAAGCTACAGCACCCAGGTGCTTCTGATGCCTTGATCAACAACCTTTATTTTGCTAATTAGCACAGGAAATGTCAGAAGTTGGTTGCTGTGGTTGAAATCAGGGACCTGTTGCTTAGTATAATAGTAAGTATTATAAATGGACTCTAACTGGTAAAGTGGAAGGTCTCAATAATATGTGGGTTGGCTGCATTTTCTAAAGTACTTTCCAGATTTATGCAAAGAAGAGGAACCCAGGAAATCCTCTAGCCTTTAATGCTAGGGATGGTGTCCAAGCCAGGATTCCTAAACAGTCCTGTGTCATCCATGGGATGAGGTTGATTGTCTGATGTGACCGAAGCTAATTGATTTTAGCCCTAAAACAAAGGAGGCAAATTACAACCTGTGGCCTTGTTTTTGTAAATCAACTCTCATTGAAACACAGCCTTGCTTACTTGTGTATTGCCTATGTCTGCCTTTGCACTACAAGGGCAGAGATGAGTGGTTGCCACAGAGACTGTATGACCCACAAAAGCATAAAGTATTTACTGTCTGGCCCTTTACAAAAAAAAAATTGTCAACTCCTCCCTGAGAATACTGCCATCACTGCCACAGATGCCCTCCTCATGCAAGGTGATAACCAGCTCACCTACCAGGACAGATTGCTGGGACTACATTGACATTTATGGAATAAATTGTTTGACCTGTTTTGCACCTGCTCACTAATAAACAGTTGTATAATAGATGCTCATCTGTGTAGGAGACTTTGCCCGAGACTTGCTTTTATTATAACCTAATAATGCAGTTGTTGGGGAATCATTAACCTTAACTCACCTCCAATTTCTTTGGTGGCTTCTGCTTTCTATGCAAAAGAACTAGGGGTTGTGCCAGAGTCATGATGAAACTGGCACGGCTGAGTTTCTGACGCTAGGCTGTCTTTCTGCCAAGTGTTGCGTGGCAGCCCCGTGCGTCCCCTGCCAAAGACTCATCAAGGGGCATCTTTTGCAGTTGTTGTCTCTGCATCTCCCTCTAGAACATGAGTCTCAGGAAGGCAAGGAAGTGTCTGCCTCATTCACCTGTATCCCTCATGCCTTGCCCATCTCAGAGGTGCAGGATATGTCTGTAGACAAGAGGGAGTAGGTGCAGCAATATCTGAACATGTATTCATGGTTAAAAGAAAGAACCCAGCAGTGGACTAGATTGAGAAGCAGACCAGGGTCCACAGTAACTTACAGGACCCCTATTCTACCTCAATGGCTCTCCTGCCTCCCTCCCTTCTGGAAGTGGGAGTTGTATTTGAGGGAGTAGAGGTGTACCAAAAGGCTTGGTGGACACTGTCTCCTTAATTCACCTCATAGCCCTGAAAGGTAGGGAATGTCATTCATGTTTTAGACATGAGAAAAATGAGGCACAGATAGGAATGGGCTAGAGCTTCAGGTCCAGGTGATAATAGAGCCAGTCTTCTTTTCAGCAGATTGGGATGCCTCCATGCTCAAGCATCTTCTTTTGCTAGTGAGTAAGCCAGTGGACATGTGAAGGAGTTACCTTCTCTCTGTCATTGCCACAAGGGAGTGACAGCCAGGTCTTCTTCTCACAAGGGGACATGTTCCAGAATCATATGGCTCTGGTTGTCGGAATTGGTAGGACCCAGAGGCCCTGGACTGAGATTACCAGCATCCCCAAAGCCTCGGAATCTCTGTCTTCACCTACCTTCCTAAATTTCTGTGGTATTAGTCATCAAAGTCCTGTCCACCCAACATCTGAAATAAAGTACAGGGGGGTGTGGGAAAGTAAGCAAGTGATTGGGGTTTGGATGATGTCAGAAAGAAGATGGATCTTAATTTTGTTCCCTTTCCCTCTTTTGCTCTCTGTGTATCGTTTCCATGCTGAAATTGCAAATTAATGGTCACATCGAACTATCTGTCAATGTAATACTGCTCTTGTAGTATCAAATTATGTTAGCAATAATGCTTCCAGCTGTCCAGGATTCCATTGCAATTTAATTTGAAAGGAATTCAAATTGCATCTCCAAATGGCTTTAAAAAATTAATTTTACGTAGAAGTTATCCACCTCCATATTTTCAGCCCCGTGCCCCAAATTATCTCAGTTTAGGTTCAACTTTGAACAGTACATATGTTACAGCCAACTCCACAAGCAAAAGATGAATACATAGAAAATTCATGAATTGGAAATCTGCTTTGCTGTTCTTTTTTAATAAGATGTTCTGCCTTGATTGAGGTCATTAGGAGAATCCACAGCTATTGCCTTTGACAGCAGGGGTGGAGACTGGATCTGTAGAGAACAGAAAAGGCTCAAAGTCTGACTTAACTGCATGGTTACCCTTAACAGCTGAATGTGAAGAGATCCCTGATCCCCTCCCCCAACTTCCTTATGGCTTTTCCCCTGTAGTAGATATAAGGGCCTTCATTCCGGCTTGGTCTTCAGTCCTCTCCTACTTTCTCTATTTACTCATTCTTAGATATATTTATTTAATAAACAGCTAGATGTTCTAATTATAAAAATGAAGTGATTTAGGGGATAACAAGTCAGCAGGGAGGTGAGCATGAAGCAAACAGAAGCCTGCAGTTTGATAAGAGCAATGGAAGCAGTGTGCCTATGTGTTCAAGGAAGCAGGTGGTGGAGCAGGTATTAACTCTGCCCAGGCAAAGAAGACTCTTAGACAAAGCATTGGAGCTGGACTTTAAATGTACTGAATAGGAATTTGCCCTGTGGCAACTCAAGCACAGGGAAGAACATGGCAAAGGTGTGAAAGTGTGGTAGGGCTCAGGAGGGAGCCGTGGAAATGCGAAAGGGGACTGGGAGGGCGGAGGGTGCATGTTGGGTTCAGGTATTAAATTGACAGCAGTGCTTTAGCAAGATCCAACCAGGAAAGGGGAGACATGGCCAGACTTTTGGAGGGCCAACCTGTCTTCAGAGGCAGCTGCAAAAACAAAGCAACCTCTGAAAACATGAGTCAGTCAGTCACAAACCGACAGACACAAACAATGAGAATGCACATGTTCCTATCCCTAATGTGTGCAAGGACACAGGTGGGCCGGGACTGAGAACACAGAGGCTGGGGACCCCTCCCTTCTCCCTTGACTCCACCCTTCCCACAAAGGGCCTCAGACACATGTGTCCGGAGACTGCAATCCTCACGTCCAAGCTTTGTTCCCAGACAGCCATCCTTTGGTCCCCCAGTCGGCCTATGGGTGCACACATGTGGAATACAGTCTGATCTTGAAAGGCAGACCGAGCAAAGATTTGAGCAAATCTTCACGATGAGTTTGAAGCCACTAGGGCAGGGAACTTGGGGGTGTCTGAAACCTGTCAGGAAAGGGGACACATTGGACCACCGACTCATGTCAAGAAGGCCACAGCTGAAGAGGGTCCGAGGGTCTTTACTGCCCTGGGCTCAGGACAGGCCCCCGTCACCAAGTCTAAGGGCATAGAACATGTGCACCCAGAGGATAAGCAATTTGTTTTTCCATCAGAGGATGATTTTCCGGCTCCCAGACCAGGCACCCTCTCTCCCGCTGCCTGCCCTCTCGGTGGCGTGTATGTAGGCTGTTACTCAGAAGGTTATATGGGTGGGGCCTTATCTGGAGGCAGAAAGCATCAGCTCCAGACTTGGATGTATTTACACAGAAAAAGTAAATTCAACAAAACCAATCTCCACTGCGCACACAGGCATTGTCAGCAGTTTCCAGCCTGTTTGCACCAACCCGGACAGAAAGCTGAGCGTCTCCCTGCCTCAGGCTATTCCTGGAGCAGGAGCTGGGTCCTGCTGCCGAGGTTTGGGGAGTCAGATTGAACGCGTAAGTGCCTCCGTCACACTAGTTCTGGAAGCTAGTTTTTATTGTCTAGGATTTTAGAACAACTTCTTGCTGGAATGCAAACATAGACATGTTCCCCTTAAAGACTCAGTGGCCTACTGGAAGCTACAGAATGGGGACTGTGAAGTTGGAGATCTGGGCTCAGCTCCCAAGGGCAGGTAGCCATCTGTTCCTCTCGTTTTAACAAACGAAGTAGCCCTCGGCAGACCCTGCGCCATGTGCTAGGGGTTCTGGACAAACAGAATAGGGTCCCTTGCAGCTGGGAGGAGTGATGAGTAACTGAACAAGCAATTCCTAGAAAGCATGACAAGTACTGAGTGGGCTGGGCATCTGTGCAAAGTGCCTTGGGAGCCCAGAACCAGGGACCTGGCTGTGTGCCCCTGGGTACGTCGTGTTTCTTCATTGGCCTCCATTCCCTAAGCTGGAGAAGCATTCTCATCCTGCAGGTGCCTTTCTTGCCTGGGTTACTGCTCAGTAAATAGCCACCGCCTCTCTCTTTCTGCATGGGAGTTCCTGAACATACAGAACACAGCCGGCTGCTTGGGGTGGCCCACCTCCTTGCCTTGTGCATGCGCACTGAGACTTCCTGGGCCTCTTCACCCCCGCAGAGTGGAGGACCGCCAATATCATAGCTCAAGGCAGATAGCACATGGACATCCTTGCCAAGCCCCCTTTGCCTCTGGTCACTGGGTTCCCAGGCGGCATCCCCTTTGGCCTGCGTGAGTCATGCAAACCTCAGCTTTTCTCGAACCCACGGGAAGTCCAAATGAAACAAGCCATTTTGTTTTATTCTGAGGACTGTATGGGAGATCCAGGAGTCACAGAGAGAGCAGTCACCTTGGGCTCCATCCAGCTGTTGCCCATCTTGATCACCCATCCTCTCCTGGTCCATCCCAACAACCCAGGTTACCCATTTTTCTCCTCCTCCGAGGCCTGAGCACCACTGAGCCCCTGAGCCAGGGCCCTGGGAATCCAGCTTCCATTCCAAACAAGGTCCTTAAAGCACCCCTCCAAGGAAGGCCCGCCCATTTAAGAGGGATGCCCACTGTCAGGCAGAGGCAATTTCCTTCGCTCTCTCTCCAGTTCATTTTATACTCATTAACAGCCCTCTGAGATTAGTGCAATAATTTTTCCTTTATAGACGAGGGAGTGGGGCCAAGTGCTGAAGTGCCCTTGCCCAAGGTCACGCAGCTCATGAGCGCCGGAGTCTGGCTGCAGGCCATGCTCTGTCTGGCTCCGCAGTCTCTGTGCATCTGGTGACAGTCAGTCACAGGTGCTTTGGAGGGAACAGTGACTGTCCTGTGCCCTGGCTGCCAGCTCTGGGAGGAGTCTCTGTGCTCGGTGGAAGGTGTGCAGCCTCTCTTGCCCTCTTTGAAAAGGTGCCCCTGCCTACTGCTTCCTTTCAGGGAAGCAGAGAGGAGTTTGCGTGCTCACCTGCACAGGTGAGCGATGGGGAGAGAACAGGGCAGTGGTCTTTGTCCACTGAGGTGACCCCAGGCTCCTGAAGATCAAGGCACTCCTGCCTGATAGTTCTGGGCTTTCTCACAATGTCCTCCCCAGGCCTTCTCAGGTGCTCATGACTGTGACATGCCCCTTGTTCATGTCCTTCCCCTGGTTCCAACCCCTCAGGGTCCACGGTGCAGATCAGACACAGAAACACGGGACCCCTGTGAAGTTCAAATTTTAACGTGTGTCTCTGTGCACCCACTTCAGCTCATAGCCTTTGCTTTCCGTGAGGCTAGGACCAGGCAGTCCTCACAGGTCATGGTGAGACTTACACAACAGGGCATCCATTTGACTGACAGTTGCTGAGGTCCCCTCTTTGGGTCTCAGGCCGGGCATGGCTGGAGGGGCAGCAGAGATCATCTGCTCTCAGGAACGAACTTACCTTCCACTGGGCAGAGGCATTTCCTAAAAAGCTGTCACAGTGCAGCCCTGGCCGGTAGTTGAGTTGGTTGGAGCATCCTCCCAAACAACAAAAGTTTGCAGGCTGGATTCCTGGTCAGGTACATACCTAGGTTGTGGGTTCCCCTGTCAGGTACATATGGAAACTGGTTGATGTTTCTCTCTCACATTGATGTTTCTCTCTCTCTCTCCTCCTTCCTCTTTCTTGAAAAGCAATTAAAAAAAACACACATATCATCAGGTGAAGATTTTAAAACATTAAAAAAACAAACACAAAAACCTGTCACAATGCAAAATGATTAACATATAAGGAAACAGTTAACAATGTGAGAAAGCAATAGCCAGACATCTGCCCAGGGAGAGGTGGGAGGGGCTGAAGCCTTTTCCCAGCCCCCCCTGTCAGGCACATCTTCTTACTCTGCACACTAAGTGGAGACAGACAGACACAAGTTCAAAACCTACTCTGCCCTTTGCTAGTCTCGCTACTCTATACAAGTTCCTGGACCTCTCCAGGACTCAGTGTACTCATCTGTAGAGTGGGCTGGCAGTCCTCCTGTGGTGTCACACGATGATGCAGATGACAGAGCCCAGCACTGTAGCTGCTGGCCATCAGAGGTGTCTGTTTTTTGTTGCGTTTGTGCTTTCAGTGAGTATTGGAGATCCTATAATTATATGGAACATGCGCTGTGGTGTATCTTAAGATATCGACAAAATGGGTGTCAGCCTTGGACTTCAGTGGGGCTTCAATGTTCCTGTTCTCGGTCACTAATGAGATGGAGAGGGAGCCTGAGGGCACACACCCTCTCAGGGCCAGGCGTTGGCTTTGAAAACCCACCCTGAGGAGGAGTGTTCCATGGGCTCTGAGCAGGGATGGCAGCCTCCCTGCGGGGCCCTTCTGGCCTCTCTCTGGACAAACAGAAAGGCTCTGGCTGGGCAAGCTGGTGGAGATGCTCGGGAGCTCCCAGTAAGCAGCCTCCCGCTGTCCCTGTGCTTGCACATGGTCCCCATGCCAGCGTGAGCAGTTAAGCCAGCAGCAGCAGCTGCCACGCCGGATCATAACCTTCCCCCCCTGACCCCCCAACTATGGGGACTGCACTTTCCACCTTCTGTTCCATGTGGCTCAGCACGGAGGACCTTCAGCAGCAGCTTCTTCAATGTCACAGTTTCAAAGTCACCTGCTACTTTTGGGAGGCTGGCTCTCCTTTACACAGAGGACCTGTGAGCATGGATAATTGGGCTGTGAGAGTGGCCCCGAACTCCTCCGTTGAGCGGGGGCCAGGCTGCCCACTGTCCCAGCAGTGTGCGAGCAGGTGTGCGCTGGCTTGCCAGGCTGCTGACATGCCTGGGTATCCTTCTCAAACGAGGAGTGCTTTGAAGTGGTTTTGGTGAGGCTCTGACACAACTTGCAGGCATTTCAGGACAGATCTGGAAACTCAGGGGCATCAAGACCCCTCTCCTCCTTCCTATGGCTGCATTGGTACAGAGGCAGCCTTGCCCTATGCTTTGAGGGGACCAGAGAGATGCTGAACTCCATCATATTGCATAAGGATGCTAACAGCACTGGGACTTCTAAGACATTCAGAATAGAAACAGTGTTTGAAACATTATTGTTATTTTTATTACTATTCCTATTACCGCAAAAGAAAAACTATCATGTACGGAGTGTGTATTAAGTTCCAGGTGCAATTCTAAATGCTTTGCAAGCAACATCTCACTTAACTCCCCCTTTTCCTCTGAATGAAATTGGCTACTATTATCACCATTTTACAAATAAAAAACAATGACCCAGAGATTACATAACTTGGTAAAGTCTTTTGGGGGAACATCTGTCTTTAGCCAGTGTTAGCTACTGTCATAGAGACTCTGACACAGAATGTGTGGGGATGCTGATGACAAAGGAATTTATGTTTCTACTCTAATGAATGCCTAAACCTTAGACTGAGCTTTGCTTGTGGGGATTGAGAAAATACATTCATTTGTTATCATCTGTTTTGTACACAAACACCGATTTCATTTGTATACATTAGGAACAGAATATTCATAATGAAGTAATTCAGAGCTCCTGTTCTAGATGGGAGCCTGGGAGCAGGGTCAGTGGGAGGAATGGAGTGGGAGACAGCCAGGGGTAAGAATGTGTCATCTAATCTGCTTTTAGGAAGGATGTCCCTGGAGGGGCCAGTTTGGGAAAGAGGGACAGGAGAAGAGGAGGGTTGAAGGCTAGGAAATGGCAGGTTGCATTGTGAATGAAAGGAAGGGGAATTCCAAGGCGCAGGCACTGGGTCACATGTCCAGCACGTGCACTTGTGTATGCTTAACTGGAGAGGGGCTGGTTTCTCAGGGGAAAGGATGTGGCCTCATTAAGGCAGGTTAGAACTCCTGCAACCTTCACCTTAGCACAGTGGTCGGCAAACTGCAGTTTGTGAGCCACATGAGGCTCTTTGGCCCCTTAAGTGTGGCTCTTCCACAACATACCATGGCGTGGGCGAGTCTATTTTGAAGAAGTGATGTTAGAAGAAGTTTAAGTTTAAAAAATTTGTCTCTCAAAGGAAATTTCTATTGTGCTGTTGATATTTGTCTCTGTTGACTAATGAGTTTGCTGACCACTGCCTTAGCACATGCCCAAAGTGCTGTGTGTGCTGTTGGTGGTACTCAAGATAGTTTCCCATGGTACCCTGATGAACCCTTAAGAATTTAACAGTTCTGCCAAGACCGGTTTGGCTCAGTGGATAGAACGTCGGACTGCAGACTGAAGGGTCCCGGGTTCGATTCCGGGAAGGGCATGTACCTTGGCTGCGGGCACATCCCCAGTAGGGGGCGTGCAAGAGGCAGCTGATCGATGTTTCTCTCTCATCGATGTTTCTGACTTTCTATCCCTCTCCCTTCGACTCTGTAAAAAATCAGTAAAATATATTTTACCAAAAAAAAAAAAAGAATTTAACAGTTTTGCATTTATGTTGATGGCTAACATTTATTTACATCAGATGATTCATGTTTCCCCTGTTATATGGTCATGATTCCTTTTAGATGCTTGTATTTAAATAACAAAAAGGAGTTTGATTTATAGGAACATAAATTATATTCTATGCAGCAAAACCCACGAAGCGGTGGCTGAGTGGTTGGGATAGGCTGGAAGAGCTGTTCCCCACTGTCCTACCGGACCCCCCACCCCACCTTCTTGACCCTCTCCTCTTGTGTCCACAGACCCAGTGCACGGCCCGCAGAACTTGGAGATTGTGGACATCCGGGCCCGGCAGCTGACCCTGCAGTGGGAGCCCTTCGGCTACGCGGTGACCCGCTGCCACAGCTACAACCTCACGGTGCAGTACCAGTACGTGTTCAACCAGCAGCAGTACGAGGCTGAGGAGGTCATTCAGACCTCCTCCCACTACACCCTGCGGGGTCTGCGGCCCTTCATGACCATCCGGCTGCGGCTCCTGCTGTCCAACCCCGAGGGCCGGATGGAGAGCGAGGAGCTGGTAGTGCAGACAGAGGAGGACGGTGAGTCAGGGAAATGCCCTTATTTGGGAGCAGGAGATCTTGGACCTGCCTACAGGGCCGAGCCCATCAGTTCTGAGGTGTTTATTCTTCCTGTTTCTGTAGTCTCCCCTCTGCATCTGTTCTTTTCCAAGGTCTTCAGTGCAGACTATGCATTGCACAACTCCAGGGGGCCTGCTCCCATAGAACTTGACATTGTACACAGCCCATGTTCATGACAAACTCTTCCTGACTCCCTGGAAATTCTTCCTTGCAGCTATTCTCCTCCTTGCAACCCCCGCAGACTGTACTTCTCCGTAAAAGCAGCAGTGGGGACACAGCCTCTGTCACCTTGGACCCATCTTCAACCTTTTGTGGGTATAGCTCTCCCTGGATCAGCTTCTCCGGGTGATCTGAGTGTCCTGCTTCTGTAAACCTGTTCCCTTTAGCCTCCAACACCAGCTTCTCTCTGCAGCCACGAGCTGTGGCTCTGAACTTGGCCTCTGATAAAGCTTCCAGACCTTTCCCCAGATCTGGCTCCATTGTTTCTCAAATGCACAGCCCCTCCCTCCAGCAGGTAGAATAATGTCTTTGAGAAGGTGCACTCTTGTTAAAGCAACACATAGGACAAGTTGCTTAACCTCTCAGTGCCTGGGTTTCTGCATCTATAACATGGAGATGAAAGTATCTCCAGTGCCTTCTCAGTTGTGGTGCTCATAAAAAGGGATGGCATATAAAGAAGTCAAATAATGCTCAGTAGATTGTATGCTTTCAATCAAGTGCCGCTGTCACATTTGCACTAAATCACAGGGGGAAAAATATTTATTGACAAAGGACCTTCTAGCATAGCAACCCGGAAACCAAACCCTAGGAAAGCTCTCCAGAGTTCTAGACACCTATGTCAGCTGGTGTAGAAACTGTGGCCCAGATGCCCAAGGAATGGCAATGTGGTCAGTGCCTGATCTGAGAAGCAGGGGCAGAGCAAGGATGGGTTAGCAACTCCTGGCCATAGGTTGTTAGACAGGGAGGATCCAGTGTTGAAAGAAACCCAGCATGAATATTCAAGACTCAGAAGATGAGTGGTAAGGTTTGATCCAGAAGCAGCTCAGGAAGTTTGGTTTTTTTTCCCCAGATGCTCTGCCCAGCTTGGGCTGCTTTTAGAGGGCTACCTACATATGCAGCAGCAAATCCCAAATCCTGTCTTTAAGCCCTGCTCCAACCTCTCTCTCCTTTTCTCCTCTTTGTCACCAGGGGGAAAAAATTCACAAAGCCTTTATCAAAACATCGTGAGCACAGCAGTGCTTTGAAATTAAATTTTAATTAAGCAGCATTAATAAAACATTAATTCCTACTCTGCAGAGATGTGTGGACATTGTCATACTAAAAAAAAAAAAAAAACAACAACAGCATATGAGACACCAGTCCTCAGTCTTACAGCTATTCCTGAGGTCCTACCCGGGGAGCTGCTAGGCTGAAGGAAGGTTTCAGAGAGCACAGGACCCTTTGTCCACCAGGATTCGATTCCATTTCCCTGAAGAGGGGCTCCATGGGACTCTCATCTCAGGACAGGCAGAGGCTGGAGCTGGGATCTAGTCCATGAACCAGTTTTTCTCTCCTGAGGCAGTCAAAGCATTGTGCTCAAGGCTCAGTTGTCTTCCTACATGGTTATATTATCAATTTGATACTCAGTTACGTTTGTTGGTGTCAATTTTGATGCTTGCTTTCCCTCTCATCCTTTTTATTTAGGGTCATTATTTTTAATATCAAAACAGGCACATGATTCAAAAGTCAAAATGTATAAAACGGTGCACTCAGAGTATTGCCACCAACTCTACCTTTTCCCCACTGTTTCTATATACACCTGAAAGATAATCTTTAAAAGGAAAAAATTACATATATATATATATATACATATATATATATGTGTGTGCTGTATATATATATATATATACATACATATATACACACACATATATATGTGTGTGTGTGTGTGTGTGTGTGTATATATATATATATGTATATATATATATATATATATAATTGATTTAAGAGAGGGAGAGAGAGAGAGATACATCAATGATGAAAGAGAATCATTGATTGGACGCCTCCTGTACTCCCTACTGGGGACGGAGCCTCTAACCCAGGCATGTGCCCTGACCAGGAATCAAACCATGACCTCCTGGTTCACAGGTTGATGCTTAATCACTGAGCACACCGGCCAAGCTGAAAGGTAACCATTTTTATTCATTTCAGGAATCTCTCCCCTGTAGTTTATCTTACAAAAAAAGGACAAACGATTTTTCCTTCTCTTGTTTGTTTTTATATAAAAGATAGCACAATAGGTATACTTTGCATCTCCTGGTTTTGTTTACTTAATATATCCTGGAACTCACTCTGTGTCACTTTGTGGGACTTCAGCTGCGCCGTGGGTATTCAAGTAGGGTCCTGGGACATGTCAGTTGTTACCGTTGTTCGCTATGACAAATAGTTCTGTGGCAAACAGCCTTGTGCACATGTCGCTTGGTGTTTGTGGAGATGTCTTTTCAAGGGAAATTCTTAAAAGTGGGATCGCTGGCATCAAAGGATCAAGGCACATGCAGTTTGTTAGATGTTGACATATTCTTCTTTAGATGTAGCATTCCACAGTTTCACCAGTAACACAGATTTATTTAATCTTAGCCCCAAATCTGAACAAGGAAACAACATTATTTTTCTTATTTTACAATAAAGAAATTTAGGCTCCAATATAATTTCTAATAATTATGAAAAATTTAATTGATTTTGATTAATAATATAATATATAATATGTTACTATAACTGACACATAAAATGATGAATCACATATACTCCATATCTTATTTCATTTAGTATACTAAATGTACTTTAATTGTAGGGAAGACTTACATATCTCAGAAATGAGCACCTGTATTTGATATACATTTCCAACAGGGCTAGTCACGGCTTCTCAGGTCACCAGAAGCCAGAATGAGGCTGCATGTTGCTAGGGAGAGGTGCAGGGAGGGTAGCATGGTGCAGCCCCTGAAGTCTGGAGAGAAGTGAGAAGTATAAAAGGCAGTGACAGCAAGACAGTAGGTAATGCAGCCCAACGTCAATTAGTCAATAGGAAGAAGCTATGTACACATTAGTATGACCGTAGGCATCCCTCAATTAGAGCTCAGTACATTTTTGGTGTTTATAAAGATGACCTTGAGATATTATAAAGGGCAAGGATAAATGCAGTTATGGTGTCTAAATGCTAACTATGAGCTAGGCATTTTGCTGATAGGCTTCATTCGTGCAATTGCTCAACACTGTGATGTAGGGGCTGTTGACACAGATGTGAGGAAGAGAAACCTGAAGCTCGGAGAGTGTCGGGAACCTGTTACAAGTATCAAATGGAAAAGCCAAGAAATATACCCCCAAATCTTAGTCATGATATTTCCCCTGACTATCTAATGTATCATCTTAGACCTGGTTAAAGCCTCCCTAACATTCTGTCTGCTTTATCTGTGTGTGTATGCATATAGATGTTTAGTTTTTGCCTGATGCATAGTAGGTGCTCATTCACTATTTGTTGAGTGAATATCTGAAATGTCAAAGTTCATGCCTCTTTCATGATAGCACAGGGGTCTGTTTATATACACTGTTTATTTTTTATTTTTAAGTATATTTTATTGATTTTTCACAGAGAGGAAGGGAGAGGGATAGAAAGTCAGAAACATCGATGAGAAACATCGATCAGCTGCCTCTTGCACACCCCCTGCTGGGGATGTGCCCGCAGCCATGGTACACTGTTTAAGAAGGGGAGACTATGTATATTATCCATATCAGCTTGCTGGAGCTTATCATTAGCCTTTCTTCCTGCCTCTGAACTTCATGATATCACATTCATTGCGTGAAATTAGCCATGGTAGGGATATTTCCACCATGTAAGTCGGCAAACATATTGGTGTTTTGTTTTTCCCAGAGAGCTTATTGTGAGACATTTACTAACTCACCACTGTCTGAGTTCATTAAAAAGATATATTTGACATCTTAAGATGTAAACATTTATCCAGAAAAAATGTTTTCCTCCCACAAGGCTGGAAAACACAAGTAGATTGAATTTGTCTCAATCTGTCTTATCTCCAAAAGACTCACTAGCAATCTTAGTAGTGGTGGCCTTTGAACCATTTTCAAATTATTCTGATTTTTTCTTAAGGTAGTCTGATTCTCTTTATAATAAACCATCCAAGTAATAAACATGGCACCTATAATAAGAGGGGGAAAATCACCCAGACAGATAAGCAGGAAGGGAAACCTTTGTTGACTGTGAAGGACTTTGTGCTTTTATATAAGCTAGTATTTTACTTCCCACAACTACCCTCAAGTTCACCATCATTAGCCCCACTTTTCAGAAATGAAAATGGAAGAGAAGAAAGAAGAGAAGAGAGTAGGACCTTCCCTTGATCCCCCTCTGTCTTTCTTTATATTGAAATGAAAATTTCCCTTAAATTACCACCTGACTTTTAGGTGCAAGAAAACATCTGGTTTAATTGCAGTAAATTTCCATGAACCCACTGACAAGAAGCACAGTTAAAATTAGCAATTTTAGTGCATTTTTTTTAAGAGAATGAAATTATAAAGTAATTAACCTTTGTTGTAGAACTATGTCAAAAGGATGGAAAGTTCCATGCTGTTAGAAAAAGAAAGGAAATTATGAAATGGGAATATATGTGGATTCATTAAAGAATATACAGGAAAAAAAAGGGATAGAACACAGAATTAGAAGATAAAGCAGAGAAGGAATTTCCCCCCAAAAAGTCTTTTTTTTCCCTTACAATGAGAGAGAGAGGAAGAAGAAGACTCGGTTGAAGCAAAAGAGAATGAATATGCTTCATTGTAGAGGACATCTGACCTATAGAGAGGGCTTGGTGCAGCAAAGAAGCCTTGGCCCAGGGCTGGGACCTCATGGCTTTGCCACTCACTAGTGGTGTGACTGCCTCTCAGCCTTTCTGAAACCACATGTCTACCAGGTGAGGGGAGTAAGGGGTGATTCAGAAAATGTCTCGGTGACAGAAGGATCTGCTCTCTACCCAGGTTCCATTTACTACTTTGTTGTGCATTCTTGGTTAAATTGGTTGCAGCTACACACTTTAGTGCCCCCATCTCTGAATTGGGGGTGACAATACCACCAGCCTCTTGAAGGTGTACCGCATGAAAGTCTATATGGAAAGCACTTAATGTGGTCAATATCAGACAATGGCAAGACAGCTTTTTAATCAGATATGTAACTTAAGTAAACCAAACCAGGGATCATTACAAAATTTCTGTTCATCAGGGGCAAAGAACCATTTTAAAATAACCTATAATACCTCTGTAATCTCGATTTCACCCTGACCATAGAAATGAATGGGTGTAGCAGGGTTCCAATAAAATTTTATTTACTGAACAGCTAGCTGGTTGCCCTTGGCTGCAGGCATAGTTTGCTAATCATCGATCCACACTCCTTCCTGCTAATTATTTCCTCCAGTCTCTGGGCTTTAAAATCCACCTGCATGCTAAATATATCCTCCATTGTTATTTCCCAGGTAGACCTCTCCCCTGCCCCTGAGAATCGTTTATTTAACTGCCTGTGCGACCTAACCACCAGAGCTGCTAATAGCACTCTGGAATTAGACACGTCCAGAGCTAACCTCCTGATCATCCCTCAGCCACCACCAAACTCACTCTTGCCCTAGTCTTCTCCATTTTAGTGAATGGCCGCTCCATTTTATTAGTGGCTTGAGTCAAAAGCCTTGATTTCTCGCTTCTATCACATCCATGGCCCTGGCTCTCCCAACTCCAGAGAACACCCTTCACCCTGTATTCACTCTGATTGGCGCCCCCTTGCTGTGTGGGAGGCAGCAGCCCTCATCATTTCTCACACCCCACCCACCAGTACTTTCTCCTGACTCGGCCTTCAATATAACAAGACATTGACCATTTCTTATAGCCTCTACGGCTAGCTCTTTGGTTCCAGCTACTCTGATTTCCAACCTGGATTGTTGTCATGGTCTCCTAAATGGTCTTTTACTTCCTGCCCTGGCCCCTGTATTCTCAGCATAGCAGCTCAAATGATCTTGTTAAACCATGAGGTAAATCACATCATCACTCCTAGCAAGACACCAGTGTAACCTAGATATCTAACCCAGGCAAGCTTACTATGAAAAAAAGAGCAATGAGCTGCAAATGCTCCAAACAAAACATTAGCAACCAACCCAGCACTGTTTACAACTAGGAAGAGATTGGTTTATTTCAGGAAATCAATATTGGTACAACATTAATTAGTCCATTAATATAATTCACTACATTAACAAACTGAGAGAGGAGCAAAAGTATATAATTACTGAAATAGGTACAGAGAAAGCATCAGTTAAAGCTGATTAAGGGTAATAACTGTAAGAAACCTACAAACACCATACTTGAGGATAAAATATTTATCCATTTTTTTCTTTAACATTGGAAAACATGCATGTTATTATCACTAAATATTGTATTGGTGGCTCTGGTTGGAGTCAAGAAAATTAAACAACAATTAAAAGATTGGAAAAGAATGAAGCTATTATTAACCACAGGTGTCCTGATTATTTACCTAGATAACCCAAAGAAATGTACACAAAATTATTAGAATTAATAAGAGATTAAAACATGTTTGACAAATAACTCATTATTTAAAAAGTCACCTACATTTCCATTTAACAAGTATGTGATATTTTTAAAGATGCTATTTACAATAGCAATAAAATATATAGTATTTAGAAATAAACCTAATTAAAGCTTTTAGTATGCATAGTATATGTAAATGCATAAAACACTGAAAGACATTAAAGACCTAAATAAGAGGTATACCATGTTTATGGGCAGGAAAACCCAATTACAAGGACATGTAAAGAAATAAATTCTCTTTCAAATTGATGTATAATTTATGTTATTTCAATACAGAAATCAGACACTTTTTGGTAGTTTACAAGCTCATTTTAAAATGTATATGAAAGAAGAAAAGGCAAGAATAGCTAAGATAGTACTGAACAAGAAGTGCAAAGTTACAGGTCTTGCTCTACCAGATATTAAGACTTACAAATCTTTCCCAATAAGAAGATTTGGTTTCAACACAAGGATAGTTAGCAGATTCCAGAACAATTAAACTAAAGTTAGCCTAGAAATAGACCCATGCATATGTGGGAATGTGAGTTAGAGGTGGCATGGCTGGCCACTTGAGTAGATAAAGTGTTGTGTGTTTTTTTTTGTTTGTTTGTTTTGTTTTGTTTTTATTTTTTCATTAGGTAGCCCTAGGATAGAAAGGAAGAGTTTAAATTGGATCCCTACCTTACACCATACATGAAAACACCATTGCAGGTGGGTTTGGAGACATTTTGTAAAGTGTATAACTTTAACACTGAAGAAAATTTAAGAAAACATTCTTGTGATCTTAGCATAGAGGAAATATTTTTATGTGAGACTTTTGTTTAGGTTTATTGTTTTTGTTTGGGTTTATCTGGCCCTGACATATGGATTCAAATGCAAGTAGTTTAACAGTTGGCTTAGGGCACACTGGTAAGAAACAAAGGAATTGAATCAGACAAGAGAAGTAAGCCAATAAAAGGTGTTTTACCCTATATAATAAAAGGTTAATATGCAAATCAAGCAAACAGCAGAATGACCAGTTGCTATGACACACACTGACCACCAGGGGCAGATGCTCAGTGCAGGAGCTGCCCCCCAGTGGTCAGTGTGCTCCCACAAGGGGAATACCACTCAGTAAGAAGCCAGGCTCATGGTTGGCAAGCAAAGCAGTGGTGGCAGAAGCCTCTCCCTCCTCCACACCAGCACTAAGGATGTCCGACTGACTGCTTAGGCCTTTTCCTCATGAAACCATCAATCAAACATCTCCCAAGGGCTCCTGGACTGCATGCTGGGCTGAGGGACCCCCCAGAGTTCATGAATTTAGTGCACCAGGCCTCTAGTCAGGAAAATATGGGTGAATAACTGGGTTTTAGAACAGTGACATTCTAAGTGTGATCCAGGGACCAGCACTGACTAGTGAAGTCTTCTTGGTCCATGACAAGATAATTGCATAAATAAAGGTTAAGCTTTTAAAAAGAAGGAGCTTGCATTTTCTGTGTTTTTAATTTCACTTTTACTACTTAATTTTACTATTAGTTGTGTGTGTATGTGTTTTATAATAGTATTACTCCATAGTGGATTGTAAACAACAGAAATAATAATCAGCAGCACTGGGGTTTCAGTATTGAGTAGATTAGGAAATATTAATAGGACATATCTCAGAATTAACCCAATGGAGTTGTTAGAACACTGGAATATTTAACCATCAACCTCTTGTCTTTCATTGGTTGGAGGATGTTTTGGGGGCATTAATTCTCTGGCACTTCTTGTTTGCCCTATGTGGAGACCAAGTTTGCATCCACAGCCTTCAGAAAGATTGCCAGGGCTTCATAGTAAGCATAGTTAGCATGTGAGTGGAGTACCAACAGCATGTTCAACTCAGTCTGTCTCCCCACCCCAGTTTTTTTAGGTATAGTTGATACATAAAATTGTACATATTTAATATGTACAACATGATGATTTAATATACATATACACTGTGAAATACCACAATCTAATTACAAAGTCTATCTTTCTCTTCCTTTCTCTCATATAATAATAAAAAAAAAACTTTGAAGAGTTTATCCAAAGGTAACATAATGAGAAACGGAAGACACAAACCAAGAAGAGATTTTTATAGTACATACTAGATGCCCCGTGCATGAAATTCATGCACTGGGGGTGGGGGGGATGTCCCTCAGCCTAGCCTGCACCCTCTCCAATCTGGGAACCCTTGGGGGATGTCCCACTGCCAATTTAGACCTGACCCCATTCCTCTCACAATCCAGGACTGCTGGTACCCAACCACTCACCTGCCTGCCAGCGTGATCACCCCCTAACCACTGATCAATTCCTAACTGCTCCCCTGTTAGCCCAGTTGCCCCCAACTGCCCTTCCCTACTGGCCCAATCATCCCCAACTGCCCTCCCCAGCTGGTCTCAGTAACCCCCAACTGCCCTTCCCTACCAGCCCAGTTGCCCCCAACTGCCCTCCCTGCCAGCCACCCAGTCGCCCCCAGCTGCCCTCCCCTGCTGACCTGGTCACCCCCAACTGCCCTCTCCTGCCGGCCTGGTCTCCCTAACTGTTCTACCCTTCTGACCTGATCTCCCACAACTACCATTGCCTGCTGGCCATCCTATGGCATCCATCTTTGACCACATGGGGGCGACCATCTTATGCAAGGGTATAAGGGTCAATTTGCATGTTACCTCTTTATATATAAGATAGCCAATGAAAGGATCAGTCAAGAATATGCAAAGAACTTCAAACTGTAAGAAAGAGACTATAAAGACTAGTAGATAGAAACTCATTTAAATTGGAGTTAGGAGGGTCTGTGGGGGGAGCTCTCATGCTACATCAATAGTGGATCCCAACAGGAAGAATTCTTTGTTTATAATGGCTCTCCCAACTTCCTCTTCTCTATGAGTTTCCTCTCCTATATTTCTCAGGACTTGCTGCATATGGTTCACCATTAGACCGTACTACCTGAATATCAATTCTTCATTGTTTCCAAGTAGA
Organism: Antrozous pallidus; assembly: GCA_027563665.1. Taxonomy (NCBI): domain Eukaryota; kingdom Metazoa; phylum Chordata; class Mammalia; order Chiroptera; family Vespertilionidae; genus Antrozous; species Antrozous pallidus. The sequence goes on from CM050518.1 coordinate 75,547,453, forward strand.
TATATTTTTCTGGAGAAATATCTGGCCCCTGTCTGTTTGTTTAGGGTCAACAGATTCCAGATAGATTACAGGGTTAGATTAACAAAGAAAAAGGTAGAAATAAATCATAAAATAAATAGGAGAAGATATTGATGGCTATTGATCTGATCTGGGGTGAGAAAGAGAATTTGCTTTAAACTGGAATGAAGGAGTGGGTGGAGACCAAGAGGCCTTCCTTTGATACAGCTTGATGTTCACAGTCACAGGCTCTATGAGATAGACCCTTCTTCATCATCATTTTTTTTAAATCCTTGCTCAGAGATATTTTTTCGTTGATTTTTAAAGAGAGTGGAAGAAAGAGGGAAAGACAGAGAAATATTGATGTGATAGAAACACATCAGTTGGTTGTCTCCTGCACACACCTAGACCAGCAGGCTGACACTTTATCCACTGAGCCAAACCTGCCAGGGCTAGCCTCTTCTTAATGAGTGGACTCTGCATCTGTCTGTTCATCTCACTTTCCACCCTTCAGGCTTCTCCAAATTCTTCAAGGCTCTCCTCTTTTCACTGTACTTTTGGTTGATGGTTTCACCCACTCTTTTCAAGAAAATAGGGCCATTAGGATAGCTCAATTCCCCCTTCTCTAAGTGGATGCATAGTCTCTTCCTCTTCTCTTACCTCACCGAGGGAAGGGTGCTTTCTTTCCACCCACCCTGCTTCTGTCTTTTCAGGACCCACCAATGTCAGTTATTTCCTCTCTCTTTCCCACCCTTCCACCTCTTACTTCCATTCTGGATTATTTCAGGTTGCCCTTTATTATGCCATGACCTCTCCTGTGTTTGGAAGGGGGCACTACTTTGGCTCCATATCTCATCCCTGCCACTTCTTGCATTCTCCGCCCAGTCACATCTGAAATAGTTTACTTGTCTCAGCACAATCCCTCACCTTCCACTCTCTTATCCACCCACTGCAGGATGGCTTGGAACACCAGTGTTCATTCTAAATTACTCTTGCTTAGGTCATGAGCAATGTCGTAGACACTAAATCCACTTGGAAAATATGAGGTTCCATCCTACTTTACTACTTGGCCACACCTCTCACTCTTTTTTTGTTTGTTAATCCTCCCTCAAGGATATTTTTTCCATTGATTTTTAGAAAAAGTGCAAGGTGAGAGAGAGAGAGAAAAAAAAAATAGGTGGCCTCCCTGCATGGGGATCGAGCCTGCAACCTGCAATCTAGGTACATGTCCCTGACTGGAATTGAACCCAGGACCATTCAGTCTGCTGGCTGACAACCTGTCCATTGAGCCAAACTAGCTAGGGCCACACCTGTCACTCTTAACCAGCCCTTCTGGGTCCTCCCTTGGCTGCTGTGATGACAGCTCTCTGCCTCTCTGAACACAGCCTCTGTTTTTCAGTGTCTTTGTTTTCCTCCTATTTGTTAATATTGGAGTTCCTCTGGGCTTAGTCCTAGACCTACTTTTTTGTTGTTACCCTCTTCATTCTTACTACAATATCTATTTCCCGTGGTTTTAATTTCTGAACATTGGTCCCAGTCTCATATATCCAACACCGCAACTCAAAATTGCCACAAGGACACATACAGCCCTCCAATGAAGTATGGCCAAAGCTTCCTTTTCCAAACTAACTCTCCTCTAAGCTTCTTCTCTATGAAAAACACCCCAATCCACTCCAGTTGTATAAAGCAGAAGAGCTGGGCCTTCCTTAACACTTCTCTCCATCTCTTCACCCTTATCCATCACCACCAATTCACATGAGTTTAGCACCCCAAATCTCTTCCACATCTTCTGCATACCATCACCCTGGCCCAAGCTACCATACCACCTCCCCCCCCAAATGGTTTTTCTCCTCCTGCTCTTACCCTCCCAAAGGTATCCACCCCACTCAATACCCAGCCTCCCCACCTTTGCCCTAGTAACTGCTACTCACCCATTGACTTGAATTTATTTTCACATATTATCCTGATTTGCCAGACTGGTTTTTCTCTGCTCGTTATAATTCTCCCGACACCTGCACTTTACCTCCAAGTCCTGATAACAACTTTAAGAATTTAATTGTGAGTGTAATTATTTATTTAATGTCTGTCTCCCTTTCCAGAACACAAGCTTTATCAAGGATTTGACTCTGTCTTTCTTAGACATTGTTGCATCCCTGGCAGACCACAGCCATCCCCTTGGTCATATTAAATAGTCAATAAATATTTGTGGAAAGGATGAATGCTTAAGAAAAAGCAATAAGAGATCTGACTACTCCGAAGCTTCTACACACCTAAAAGATTTAAAAAGCAAATGAGAAACTGACAAAAATATTTGTAACTTATGCAAAACAGCTTATGTTCTTAAAAACAGATTATAATTACCAGCTCATAAAACAATGATGAACAAAAATGAAGAGTCATACAGGGAAATGAGCACAGGGTATAGAGAGGATGTTCTTGAAAGAATCAATGCAAATGGCCAATTAAACTGAAAAACAAATCCACTCTCTCTAGTGTTCTAAAAAAAGAGACACAGACAGACACTTATTTTTTTAAAGAGTCAATGATGGCAGAGGTTGAAAATTGGAATATTTTTCTGTTGGGGACCCCAGAATTGTACCAACTTTCTGGAAGGTAATATGGTAATTTGTATCAAAAGCCTTTAGAATAAAACAGTTCACCTACGTTGGCTCAATAAATTGATTTCCAAAAATGTATCTTAGGAGGGAGCATCAGCAGAGTTTCATGCAAATATTTACTGATAAGAATGTCTGTCACAGTGTTACTTGTAATCAGAAAGAAGATAAGCCAAATGTAATGCCCAGTCATAAAGGATCGGTGACTGGAATGGGGCCTGTCCTTCTCTAGGCAGCCATGCAGACACATGGCCCCAAAGAACATGTAAAGGTTTTTCTAAGTGTGATTTGCTTAGCTATAAAGGAAGTTCACAACACAAAATACACAGTAGGAGTTTAATTTTAGAAAATAAATAGGTGTATGCATAAGGCATAAAAATATCTCCAGTTCTGGGGAATAGGAGTGATTTTGTTCTTTTCTCCTTTAAATCTTTTTGTATATTCTTAATAGTCAACAAATCCTGAGTATCAGGTTCATAATGAGAAAAACTAAATATATTTTAATTTAACAATAGGGAACTGATTGCAACATATGGCCAAGGCTCTATCTAGAGAGGCGAGCATGGTGATTAAGAGTATATGCTTTGAAGGAAAAAAAAAAAAGAGTATATGCTTTGAAACTCACAGACAGGTGTTCAGCTCCCTCTTTATAATTTAAAAGCCATATGACCTTGAGCGAGTTACTTAATTCTCTTAGCCTCAGTTCTCTTCTCAGCGCAAAAGAGATAATACATACTGGGCAGAGCTGTCTGGGGCTTCAGTGAAATAATGTATGTAAAATTCTGATCAAAGCGCAAGTGCTTCATAAAAGGACCTGCTTTTATAAGGCCAACATATAAATAGATCCCTTAATGATTTACATGAGTTCACGATTCTCTTGGGGATTATAAAGAAGTTTGGGGAATTATTTATTTTGTGGTTCAGCATCTTCCAGGCTGTCACACGATGGTGGAATCCATCAGGAGGATGCTGGCTGGGAGACAGACCTGGGTACCAACCAGCCTAGGAAAGGTTTTGCTCATTAGGGCAAAATGTTGGCACAGGTCATTTATTTCCCTATTCACCCAACCAGCAAATGGTTATTAAGCATCTGTGTTCCAGACATTGGAGGCTCGGTAGCGAGACGACCTAGCTGCCTCCCTGGAGCATGGCGAGCACCTTCTAATTGGATTGAGACTTCAGGGCACATAGTTCCTGATGGATTCAAACGAGGAAGCACGTCCTGTAGCTGGAGAAAATTGGGCAGGGTTTGGCAAGTGAAGCTCACTTTGCATTCTGCAAATACCAGTCCTAGGGCAAGAGTCTAGCCCCAGAATCCCACCTGCTGGCAGGACAGAGGGACCTACAGATGTCCTCCAACCCTGGTCAGGTTTAGTTCAAGACCAGCCTTGCTTGGTCTGCGGGTGAAAAGCCATTGGGCTTCCAGGAGAGGGGTGATCAAACTGTGGCCTGTGGGTCCACTGCAGCCCATTGCCTGTTTTTAAAAATAAAAGTTTTATTGAAATGAAGTCATGGCCATTTATTTATCGATTGTCTAAGGCTGGTTCTGTGTTACAAATGCAGAGTTGAGTAGTTTCAACAGGGACTGTATAGCTCACAAAGCCTAAAATAATTATTATCTGACTCTTTATAGGAAAACTTGGCCAACTCCTGTTCCAGGTCAGTGGGGCTGGGGACATGAGATGGAAGGTGACATCAAGTTCCTAACTTTTCCCTTCTGCAGTTCCAGGTGCAGTTCCTCTAGAGTCCATCCAAGGGGGGCCCTTTGAGGAGAAGATCTACATCCAGTGGAAACCTCCCAATGAGACCAATGGGGTCATCACGCTGTACGAGGTAAGGCGGCCCCTTTGGCTGTATCCCTTGACATGGTTCCGTTCTGCTGACTTCAACCTGAGGTCAGCGAACACCTGCTATGTGCAGAGCTCCACTGAGCATAAAGGTGAGTGAGACACGATCACAGACTCAGTGGGAGGAAAACACAGGGCATACTGCTGTGCTGTCATGCTAGCCCCGGTGACAAAGAAAATGGGCATGCTGTGCATTGAAGGGATTCTCCATCTCTTCAGCGAAGGTCAGAGGACTCAGGGAGCTGAGCTGTGCTGGCATAACCAAGAGGACTCAGGTCTGCAAGCAGTAGTTACGATTTATCCACAATACTCGCATGATGCCCAGCGAGTCCCTGGGCTTCTAAAAGAATCCCATTGTCACTCCCTACCCTGGGGTACATGATTCTCCAGCTTTAACATTGCTCTGGGGACAAGGCATTCTTTATTGTCATCCAAGTGATGATGTCCCATGATTACCAGGACCTTGTATCAGAAATGGAGCAGATCCTCCCCTGGCAGGAACGACTCATAAGCCAATACCATGTGGCTTCCTAAATGCTTTTAGAATTAGAACAAGCTGTATGGAAGTTCCCTGAGAAACAAAAACAAACAAAACTTTGATAGGGCTGATAGAGCTCATTTCTAGTATTGATCCTCTGACACTTACTTGCTGTATAACCTTGGGTTTATCCTGTAGCCTTTCATTTTTATTTATAAGCACATATGTACTCTGTTTGGCATTTAGAAATCTCATTAATAAATGTTAGCTCTTATCATTGCATAAAAATTGAAAATTGAGACTCAGGGTGGTGAAATGAAAAGACCAAGGTCACATGATGGCAAATTCATGGATCCTGAATTCAAGTGCATGTGTCTGCCCCTTAGTCAGTATGGTCTGTGGACCAGTCACATCAGCAACGCCTGGGGGCTGGTTAGAAATACATCATCTGAGCTTCACCAGAGCTCTGAATCAGAGTGTCTGTTCTAACAAGATGCCTGTTTGTGATTCACGTGGGCATTGGAGTTTGAGAAGCACTGCGGTAGACCACAGGAGTCTTTAGATAGTTTTGACATTTGATAAAAGAGTATGTCCTCCTGAGCAGAGAGGTGGGGAGCTCCCCTTCCCTCCCTCCCCCATGCTGGGCTCAACCCAATCCCGCTCCAGACAGAAAGCGGGAGCCCTTGCTGTTAAAGACATTTATAACAGAGTATATGTTTATGAGGCAATTTCCAAATTTAATTAGATGAAACCAATTTGATTTTTAAAATTAGGTTCTTGTTGTAATTGTAGAGAGAAATCCATAAATTAAAAACCACCCTCTCTGGCCTCAAAAAGTATATTTCGTGACAGAGAAAAATAGGATAACACAAATGAGAGAGAAATTCAAGATTGTCTACCCCTTCTTAAGTTCAACCTTGAACCCAGCAAAGTCAAAAGCCAAAAATGTAGGTAGGTTGTAGCAGTCTAATGCCGTAAACATTGCTAAGCAATGCAGGCCCAAGCACTATGTATTGTGTTAAGATTCATTTTCTTCTCTGTGACTCCAACTTTCTGCCTCTGGGTCTATCCTTGGACAGTTTTGCCCCCCAAGAAAAGGAGTGGCTTTGATTCTGTCTCATTCTGTCTCTGGGCTTTAGTCTTCTGTTTGTAATATGAAAGTGTCAGACCGTAACCGTCTCCAACTGGGCAAGAACCAAGAGAAAAATAAATTGATGTCAACCCTACAAAACCAAAGGTTTAAAACTCATTTTTGGAGTCGCTCTGCTGCTGAAACCTTGCCTGTGGCCAGTCTTTGAAAACAAAGAGGTGATGACACTTGAAGAAAAATAGCTAGTGCAAAGGCCCTGCGGTAGAAATGGCTTTGGCATGTTTGACAAATAGGCGGTTGGAGCGACTGCAGCTTTGTGAGCGTGAAGGACAGTGATGGGTGGGCAGGGGCAGGGGCAGAGTTGTGCTTTATCCAGAGAGGAATAAAGAGCCCTCGGAATCAGATTTATATTCTGAAACAATTACCTGGCCGTGGTGTGGCGACCTGGCTGTGGGTGCATCAGCATCTTGGGGGCATCTGAAAAATGTGCCCGGAGCGGAGAACATTTCCATCATCTGTGAATTGCAGTGAGAGCTCAGCTTTTTCTTGGAAGATCTTGTGCCCAGGAAGAGATGTGGAAACTTTGTCACATCTGCCTCCTTACTGCTGTAACTCGGGTTAGGAATCAGACCATGGCCTCCAATCTCCAGGGACCTATGTATTTTTTAAAAGTAGATATTTTATTGATTTTCTATAGAGAGGAAGGGAAAGAGATGGAAAGTCAGAAACATCGATGAGAAACAGTTGCCTCTTGCACACACCCCCTCCCCCACTGGGATGTGCCCACAGCCAAGGTACATACATGCCCTTGACCGGAATCGAACCTGTGACCTTTCAGTCCTCAGGCCGAGGCTCTATCCACTGAGCCAAATCGGTTTCAACAGGGGACCTATACTTATTGGGAGATGCAGAATGCTCTTCTTCTTCTTTTTTAAAATATATTTTTATTGATTTCAGAGAGGAAAGGAAAGAAAAGAGAGATGGAAACATCAATGATGAGAGAGAATCATCGATCAGCTGCCTCCCGCATATCCCCCACTGGAGGAATCGAGCCCACAATCCAGGCATTGGCCCTTGATCGGAATGGAACCCGGGACCCTACAGTACACAGGTTGACGCTCTATCCACTGAGCAAGACCAGCCAGGGCAGAATGCTCTCTTGATCACAGAGTGGCAGGCGGTGCAGAGTTAGGTCACATCAAAGGCCTCGTGTCCACAGATCGGCATCAGACATGCAAAATCTCAGGCCCCAGCCGGGGCCCCCTGAACCAGAGTCTGTGTTTTAACAAGATCTTCTGGTGATTCATGTGCATGTTGAACTGTGAGAAGCACTGGTCCAAGAGACATGCTAAAGCTTCATCATCCGGATTTGGAAAGTTCCGCTTGCTGAAAGCAGTGTAGTCCTTGGATGAATAATGTGGCCATTGAACAATCTGAGTGATGTCCCTGCTCACATGGGGTCCAAAGAGGTGAGTATTTTAATCGGGAATGGGAATCAGGCCATTCCCACAGACCCTGCCGGAGCTCTGATTGGGTTTGAGGGGATATCAGTGTTCCCCAGTCGGGGCAAGTGTGTGAAGCGGGTGGGCGTGGCCTCTCCCGTACCGACTGCTCTTGTGAACAACACAGCTCACCAGAAATAGGCCAGCAGCCCTGCAGACAGGCAGTGACAGCCCCGATGAGGACGTGAGGGACACAGCCCCGCCGAACAGTTGTTTAACAACTCCTCAATAAAATCACTCACAGACAAGCTGTTCAGAGTTCATGAAAAACAGTAATCAATATGTGTCTGAATTCAATTAATTGTTCTCATCTCTATCCAAAAATAAAACTCACGCAGTGTGAGGGAATTGGGCCAGAAGATGTTACACCAGCAACGGGGTTAACGAAGTGTGAAAATATTTAAAATTCAGACATGTGAAGCGTCCCTCTAAGCTTCTCTGTTTAGCAGTCAAAATCACCAAGTTTCTAATTACAGTGTATAAATCTGAGAAGCTTAAAGGGAATGAGAGGGCCCTAATGAGTCAGGAATGGGTGTCTTGATTATGCTAGAGTTGATTGACATTTATCTTGCAAGCTATTCTAGGCGCCTGGCGTTCAGAGTTGAATAAAACACACACGCTGCCTCAATAAAATAAGGCGACATTCCTGTGTGGGAGTGCCTTTAAGAGGTACGATGGGGTCGGAGGGTTGTCAATATTTTTGCAGCATGCAGATGGTGTGTGAGTGTATTGGGAGTGCATCGCAGGAGGGCTGGGAGCGTGTTCTGAGACAGAGGAATTCTACCCGGGACTGGAGTAGTCACACTGACGGAGAGAGGGTGCCAGTGGCATGCAGGAGCTCAGGAGCAAGCTCTCAAAGCGAGAGGCCCATAGGGGTGCTGGTTCAGGTTGGATGTTCAGACATACCTTCCTTCTGTCCTTGGACTCAGCCACTATGGCCACTCAGAGCTCACTGCCCCCAGACAGGCTAATGGCTCCAGTCCACAGGGCAGCAGTGGGGATGAGGGGTAAGGGGGAGTGGTCTGATGGGCAGGAGGTAGTGCAGGCAGGAAATGACTAATATAGCCCAAAGGAAGAATTTGCATAAATCATACTGGATCTACATTAATTAGGATACACAATTTGCATAATGCAGGCTGCTATTGGGTATAACTTGAGCCAGGATGGTAACTAGGATAAAAGCACTTGTTTATTTTGAATTGTTTAAGCCAGAAATGTGGGAATTCTCTATTTCCTCCACCACCTGCCACAACGTCAAATGTTCTAGAAACTTCGACTTCCTTCTTCTGCCAAAGTAGACGCAAGTTTGGTCACATGGCCACATCTGAGCACTGATCTGTTACCTGGAGCTTTTCAAGACCTTGCTGCCCACCCCCCACTGATGCTTCCCCTAGTCCATTTCTCCCCCTTCAACCAGACCCAGCACCCTAAGTGTAAATCTAATCCAGTCACTTCCCTGCTTTGGCTTCATCTTAGCTCTAGGGCTCTGAGGGACCTGGCCCTGCCGGCTTCACTAACGTCCTCTCTTGCCCTTCCCCCCACTGCTGTCTGCAGCCCCTGCAGCCTCCTAGCATTTTCTCAAGCTCACTCAGTTCTTAGCAGCTCATAGGACTTTGTGGACATCAGTCCTTCTGCCTACAAGAATTTTTATTTAATACTTCCCATTCAGTGTCCCTTCTTTCTCTGCTGCACCTCCAGGAGGCTTTCCTTGCCCACTCTCCACATTACCCAGCATTCCGTACTGTCTTCACACTCTACGCTGGTTTTGTTGGTGTACTTCAGTATCATCGAGCCTCATCCTGTTCTTTTAGCCCGTCATGGGCCCTGTGATGATTAGTCCGTGTGTTGACATAGGGGTGCCACAGTGCCCCGATATGAGGTTACACATTATTCTGAATGTTTCTGTGATGGTGTTTTTGGATAAGATGACATTTAAGTGGACTTTAAGTAAAGCGGATCAACCTCCTTAATGTGGGTGGGCCTCATCCAATCAGTTGAAGGTCAGAAAAGAACACAACACTGAGCTCCCCTGAGCAAGAGGGAATTCTACCTGCAGATGAGCTTCAGATGTAAACTGTGGTGTTAGCTCTTCCCCGTTTCCCCAGCCTGAAAGCCTTTGGTCTTGAACTTAATACTGGCCATATTTGTCTTTGCTTTTTAGTAGTGTATCCTGGGATGTAAGAGAGGAGCTTTCACATGTGGATTCATGCTTCAGTTTAACAAGGAGTAATGATGAAAGTTGTGTTCTAACCAATTAGTGGTTCTAAAGCCTGGCTGAAGATTGGAATCATACGTTGGGAGCCCCCAAAATGTAGATAGATATATAGGTACATAGATACATAAATGGATGATGGATGCATGGCTGAGCCTCACTGCAGTCCAAATGAGTTTGAATCCCTGGGGGTGGAGGGGTTCTATACATGTGGGGTTTTTATTAGCTCCTTGGGTAATTCTAACATACATCCAGAGTTGAGAGGAAGTAAACTGAATTCATTTAATCTCTTTTGCTACATTATCCTAGTCAAATACCCCCTAATTAAACAGTTGACCCTGTCTTCATTATCACTCTGCCAGAGTCTGACTCTGTCAGATATTACACTACAGGCAACTCACTCAAACACAGGTGGGTGCTAGGTGCTGATTTTTTAAGGTTCAAGTTCAAGAGGCATTGGCTATTTCTCCTCAAGGTTGCTAACCAAATAGTTTGTGGAGTAAATGAGGACACACAGGGGTGTATCATTCTGTCAGTTTCCCTTTGCATTTTGCTAATGGCATCTTGCAACGCTGATGCTGAGCCCACCACAGACCTTAGCTTATAGATCTGTTCCCTTCGCCTGTATCATAGAAATCAGTTCTGTTGTTTATTTGTGAGATTAAAAAAGACATATGCACACACAAAATGTAATAGATTTTTCCCAGCGGCCTCCCGTAAATCTTAAGAGCCAGAGCTCTGGGATGTCTAGGAGCCGTTTTTCCTAATCCCCAGCCCATCACTCAATCTCCATAGGATGTTTCTCTTCCAGAGGCCTGAAAAATGCAGGCACCTCTGAATAGATGCTAGACTCGGGTCCACTGGGCTGACAGACAGGTTGGCAGGTGTTTCAATAGGAATGGCCCGAGGTTGAAAAGAATGATTTCCGGCACTGGGCATCTGGAAGGATGGAGAGTTGTGTGCTGAAGTAAGTTGCATTTATGTAAGTGAGACCCATTACAGCTGTCTGTCATCCACTGGAGGAATATCAAGAATGCCTATATGTTTTCCTCTGGGTGCTTTTATTTTTTTTCCTTTTGCTATTACAACATGTTTGCGATGGAGCCAGGTAACTTGACAGTAGGAATCAACAGATGCATAATGCTCAGTTACCCAAAGAACAGCAAATCATGTTCTCCTGGCAAGGAGACATTCCTTGCACAAAGCATTAATCATTCAGTTCCACTACAGAAAAACAGCAGAGGTTGCTGCATGGAAAATACTCCTGCAGGGTGCGCATGTGGATAAGTAGGTTTGTCTTGCTGTGTGAGGTGCATAAACATGCATGTTTGTGAGTTTAGGTAGTTGTACACTGGCACAGATATGCACATGTGGATTTATGGGTCTGAGGCATGCATGGGCAAATCCTTCACGATTGGGCTGTACCCACATTCTCAATCGCATCCTCAGAATTGGTGTATTTCTTTGGAGAGCTAATGATAGGGGGTATCATAGACACCGTTCTATGTCTGTTTTCTCCTGGACTAGAGGAACCAGAGCACTTCACATCCATGGCACAGATTCAAATGTCACAGGAGAAACTCCCTGTTACTTCAATAGGCTCCCAGCTGTTTCTCATGAACTTCTATCATAATTATTCGTTAGAAGTTTTGCTAAAGGAAAAATTTGCATTAAAAAACATCTGCAGGTTGCCCTGGCTAGTATTGCTAAATGGTTAGAGTGTTAGCCCATATGTTGAAAGATTTAGGTTCAATTCCTGGTCAAGGGCTCATACCTGGGTTGCAGGTTCAACCCCTGGCCCGGTCGCAGTACATGCGGGACACAACCAAGCAATGTCTCTCTCCCATTGATGTTGGTCTCTCCCCTCCTCCCTCCTTTCCTCCCACTCTAAAAAAATAAATGGAAAAATATCCTCAGGTGAAGATTAACAATAACAACAACAACAACAACAACAACAACAACAATCTGCAGGCTCAACTTACTTCTGAGCATGTACCGTTTTCCTAGGAGAGGGGAGGAAAGAAAGTAAAAAGGTAGTTCTTCGTCTGGCACAGCCTGGGTTCTCCTCACATTCCTTGCATAGGAGGGAAACTATCTTTGGGGCACTATACACCCAGCAGGCTTTGCAGAGAAATAGCCCATACATCTGAGCGGAACCCTCTCCCTGGCTTTATGTGGTCCTTTCAGTAAGCTCTTCCCCGAGGCGGTGTATAAGCTGCCAAGGGTCTCTTTAAACATCATACATTGTTCTCCTTTCATCTCAGATGTTTTACCTGAGTAACAAACTCCTGTTGGAATTCCTCCAGGACTGGGCAAGGCAGCATAGATCTGCCGCTTTTAGTCGGCCAGCCCTTCTATATGTATTTTGCTCAAAACTGCTCTGTGTTTGGAACCTAAATGAAGGGTGATTGTGGGTGTTCACCCACCATGGGGCTTTGGGAGCCTTTACTGGGTTGTCCCTGGAGACTGGAATTCACATTTATGATCCAGAGATTATGCTTTCATCCGACTCAGAAGATGGCAGATGGCATTCCCTCCTCTCCCACTGAGTCAGTGGTCCTTTATTTGACTACCTAAAATTTATCCAAGTATATGGTGTTGGCCTACGTAATTATGGACTCAATGCATGCAAATATACCTAAGTACATATGCATGCATAAATAGACATACATACATACATACATACATACCAGGTCTCCTTCAGAGCCCTTCAAAATATGACATAAAAATCATCATTGCTTTCCTTATCCCCCTTTTATTTCATGCATATTTTTAGTGCACATGTGTCATCACAAATCAAATTATGAAGCGTGCAAGGAGGAAATTTATTATGGACATTTAGATTGCCATAGTGAGTCCCTTTCCCTACCTGGGCCTTGTTTTCTACTCCTGTGACCTGAAAGAATTGGAGCAGGTAGATTCAAAGGCTGCTTCCTGCACTCACCTATCACTCAGGTGCCCAAAATGGAATTAATCTTACTCCCACTATCATGAAACACTTTTCTTATTGGTTTGTCTGTGGCCTTCTTTTGTATGTACTTATTTCATTTTTGTAACAGCACACCAACTACCAGGACAACCAGAACTTTTTGCAATGTCTTGTTTCTGTTTATGAGCTCCTCCCATCCCACCCTCCTGACTCCTCCTGCTATCCTGAATCATGTATATAATTCATTTTTATGTAGTTTTACTACCTGTATGCATTCCTTAAGGACATACTATTTTGTTTTATGTCTTTTAACTTTAATAGATGATTTTGAGTTGTATATAATACTTTGGCACATTTTAATTCCATATTTTGTGCTAACAGTCATTCCTATCCATTTTGTGCAGCTGTAGTGCATTCATCATGACTGCTGTATAGCATTCCATCCTGTGAAGACATTAGAACACATTTATACATTATTCTTGGATAAGCGTTTGGGGTTGCTTCCAGTATGTTGCCTTTACCCACAGGGATGATATAAGCACCTTTGTACATATTTTCTATCGCATATGTGCAAAATAGTTTCTTGAGTTTATATCAAGAACCTAGGTCAATGAATGTTCAACTTTACAAAAAGAAAAAAAAAGAGCCAAGCTATTTTCAAAACTATTCTCAACAATTTATACTCATGCCAGCAAAGTAGTTTTTATGATTCCAAATTCTCTCCAATATCTGGTTTTGTCAGCATTCTCCATTTTGGCTAAGTAAATCAGTATAAAATGGCATCACCTTGTTGTCTTGCTCTGTATTAGCTCAGTCATTAGCAAGGGTGAATATATTGTAGTATATTTGTTCCTCATTTATATTTCCTTTTCTGTGGGATGCCCATTTATGTCTTGTTGCCCATTTTTATATGGGATTGTTTGTCCTCTTCTTATTGATATTAGTCATTCTTTATGTATTTTGGATACTGTTTTGTCAGTCACATGTGTAATTTGCCGTTTTTACTTTCTTTAAGACATTAGTTGATGACAAAAGCCCTCAGGTTTTAATACAGTAAATTTTATCCGTCTTTGCTTATATGGTGAGCACATTGTATCCTTAAGAAGCTGTTCTCTAAACCAAGGTAAGAAAGATTATTTCCTAGAGTTCTACTAAAAAATGTATGATTTTGCTCTTTAAATTTAAGTCCTTGACCTATCTGCTCTTAATTGATGTGAAAGAAATGAGAATGGGGCACAACATTCATTTTTTTCTATATGGTTGTGTACCTTTCTTGGGCCCTTTTAGGAATAGTCCCACTTTTTCCTTGATCTGCCAGCCATATCTGACTTGTGTACAAATTCCTCATATGCATTTATTTGTGTCTGCGTTCTCCATCCCATGGGCTACCATGCATTACAACCACATACAGTCATCACAGTTATAAGTCCTCCTTACTCCTGATCTCTAACAGAGCAGACCCCTCCTCCTCATCCTTCTTCAGAAACATCTTGGCTATTCTTGCCCATGGCTCTTTCATTTTAGAATCCCCTTATCACATTTAATGCAAACCCCTGTTGTACTTTTGATTAGAATTGCATTGAATGCATAGAACAACATGGGGGGTAACTGATATCTTTACGCAATTAAATCTCTCTATTTATTTAACTTCTTTTTAATGTTTCCCAAAGTTTTATTACCTAACTTATGGAGAGATGGCATCTCACATAAAATCCAAAGGCTAACTTAGGTCCAAAAGACCTTGCATCTTGCGTTCTCTTTTTCTCCCTAATCTCGATGACCTTCTTTCATATCCTTCCATGTGCCCAGGTCTCTCCTGCCTCAGGCTCCTTGCACATGGAGTTCTTAGGTACCTGAAAGCTCTTCCCTTCATCTTCCATAGCCAACTCGTTCTCATCCTGCAGGTGCCAACAGGCATGCTACCTCCTCAGAAAGGCCCTCCCCCACAGGCACAAAGAAGACTCGGCCACTCACCACTATTCTCTATCACTGCTTTCACTTCCTGAATAATATGCATCATAGTTACTAATCATTATATACAGGGTGGCAAAAGGAGGCTTACAGATGTATGTATGTGAAACATGGAGTTTATTATTTAATTATTCATTTATTAATTATTGAATTATTTGTTATTATTAATAATGCACTTTTTGCCCACTCTGGTATTTATTTATGAGTGTGTCTCCCTGTGTGGTAGATGCCATGAAAGCAGGACCCACCTCTGTATTACTCACCATTGGAGAACCCAATGTCTGGAAAAGAGAAGCTCAGTTTATTTATTTTTTAAGTTTTATTTTATTGTTTAAAGTATTACATATAATATTCCATATGTCTCCTTTTCCCCCCATTGACCTCCCCCCGGCCACCTCCAGCACATGCCCTCACTCCCCTAGTGTCTGTGTCCATTGGTTATGCTATTATGCATGCATACAAGTCATTTGGTTAATCTCTTACCCCCATCCTCCAGCAGCCTCCCCTGCCTTCCCATTGAAGTTTGACAGTTTGTTCGATGCTTCTTTGTATCTATATCTATTTTTGTTCATCAATTTATAATGTTCATTATATTCCACAAATGAGTGAGATCATGTGATATTTATCTTTCTCTGACTGGCTTATTTTGCTTAGCATAATTCTCTTCAGTTCCATCCATGCTATTGCAAATGGTAAGAATTCCTTCTTTTTTACATTAGCATAGTATTCCATTGTGTAAATGTACCATAGGTTTTTACTCCACTCATCTGCTCATGGGCACTTAGGCTGTTTCCAAATCTTTGCTATGGTAACTTGTGCTCCTATGAACATATATCCTTTCTGATTGGTGTTTCTAGTTTCTTGGAATATATTTCTAGAAGTGGGATTACTGGGTCAAATGGGAGTTCCATTTTTATTTTTTTGAGGAAACGCCATACTGTTTCCCACAGTGGCTGCATCAGTCATTTGTTGATTTGTTGCTGATAGCCATTATGAGAGATATGAGATGGTATCTCATTGTCATTTTGATTTGCATTTCTCGGATGATTAGCGACTTTGAGCATGTTTTCACATGTCTCTCAGCCTTCTGTGTTGTCAACTTTTGAAAGGTGTCTATTAAGTTCTTTGCCCACTTTTTGATTTGATTGTTTATCTTCTTTTTGTTAAGGTGTATGAGTTCCCTATAGATTTTGAAGATTAGACCCTTATCGGATATAACATTGGCAATTATGTTCTCCCTATTTTTTTTTAATGCCTGAAGATTGAGAGGTTCCCTTCAATGGCTGATGTACAGTGATAGTCAGGAATAACTCTCGGCTTCAGGTAGCCCACAGATATGATAGATATGACCATATAAAACCATAAGATTAAATCCTAAGTCCTTTAATAATCTATAATAGTGTACCTGAAATTCCAGTGACCACTGAGCTTACATTTAATTCACAAAACCTAACCACTAATAAGTACACTTGTTTTTCCCAAGTACCTAAAACAGGACCTGGCATAAAGCTCGTACTCAATATATATTTGCTTAATGAAAAAAAAACTCGATTCCAAACTTGAATCAAAATTAAGGCAACAGCTATAATACATATTTAAATATATATACTTCCTTATGATTGCTTGATTGTTTAAAAATAATTTATCCTGTGTGAATTTTAGTGACATCACAACAACATTACACATTGCCAGGAAGATGGGGAGTGGGAAGTAACCCCTATCTCACTCCCTCACACTTTAACAGCTTCCATGTTGTTATTGTTGTTGTTGTTTTTCTAGTCCTTGTGCATTTATAACTTGTGCATGATTTTGGCCATATTGCAAAATTTGAATGTTCACTATGTTGAACATTTTCCCATTTCAATGTGATCTACTTAACTTCTCCATTTCCTGGGCCTCTGATCCCCAGGCACACAGGCCATACTTTACTTCCCAATAACTCTGTTTTGGAGTGTGTTGATTGATGGATTTTCCTAGATATTAGACAGAATTTTAGGGTATAAATGTGACTGGGTCTTTCTAAATAGCTGGTGAGCAAAGTTTGAATGTCTGCTCTCCTTTTCCTTCTCAGCAGATTTGTCAGTAGCAAGCAGAGGGCTTTGCATGCTTTCCATTGGTCACAGAACTTCGCTCAAAATGCTGTATCTCTGTTTAGTGGGAGTGGATCTAAGGGAGGGGTGCAGAACAGTATGTCCAAATTTGGATGGAAATCTATAAACCCAAAGTTAGAAGTGGTGATATTTTCCTCCTTGAATTAAAGTTTGAGTTTCAGTTTGCTTATTTGCTAACAAGTGGAGATAAATGTGGAGCACGTGTGTGTTCCATGCCTCCCTAATATCAATCCCATGTCAGATCAATAATCAGTCAGGGCACATCCTTCCAACAACCTCTGAGATGACCCCAGAATATCTCTGATAGCATGCTTGGTGGTCAGTCAAATGGGATGGGAATAGCATTCAAGATGAGGTCTACCAACATGCCCAATCCTGTTTTTAGAACACCGCTATGGGGCAGGTGAAGCTCTATATTCATTCATCGCTTTGTGCTACAGAAGCTGTTTTTACTGCACTTCCTTGTTTTGTTTTGTTTGTTTGTTTTTCTGAGCATATTTCAGTTTTAGATCATTTTTACAATAGTTACATTCTTAACAAACTGTTGCTAAGCCTACTGGGACCTCAATATCATGGACCAATTCTATATAATAAAAGCCCAGCAACCGAACAGCAGAATGACTAGAATGACTGGTTGGCCAGTCATTATGATGCGCACTGATCACCAGGGGGCAGACCCTCAATGTGGGAGCTGCCCCCAGGTGGTCAGTGTGCTCCCACAGCAGGAGCACCACTTCGCTGATGGGGATGAGCAGCTGCTCCTGCTGCAAACCCCAGGCTGGTGGGCAGAGGAACCCGGGCTGCAATTGTTGCCTTCTTGCCCCAGGCTCCTCCTTACTCCCTTCCACCTCCCCCAGATACCTGCAGGCTGCACAGCACCACCACCTCTGGGCTCACAGAGCTGACCCCGGGGTCTGGGAGACGGATCCGTGGCCGCATCAGGACTGAGTCCTACTCCACTGCCTCTGAGTGCTATTGTCCCTGGGCCTGGCTTTGACTAGGTCCTCTGGAGGGGTGAGTGCTCTGGCTCCACAGAAGATGCCAGACCAGAGAGCAGCTGCTCAGCTGACTGGAATGAGCAGGGCTCCCACAGCGGGCTGATCCCCACCAGTACAGATAAAACAGCTGGTCTCACATTCTGGGGAAACGTCCCAGATACTCCAGCCCCACTGGGCAGCTGTGTCCAGTTGCCAGTAGATTGAAGCAAGGTTCAGATATGTCTGTATCAAGGTTGGCAAATTGAGGAGACTAGAGATATCAGAAATTAAGACAGACAGCAGGCTTAGTTTCCCAAGGCTCCACCTGTCTACAGGAAGACCCTCAGGAGTATGTGGAGGTGCAGAGAAATACTCCATCGTAGGTAACCCTCTGGGTTCAGCAGCCTCCCAAGAGAAACTGTTAGGCACACCCATGGCTGTCATTTTCCTCAGGCTCCTGAGTAGCAAGACCTCACTACTGTAGCTGTTTCTATACCCTGGGCCCAAAGTGAAGCTTGGACTTACAAAGATCTATGGAGATTGTATCTAGGAAGATGTGGGCACTGAGAATCGCCTTGGCCACTCCCTTCTGTCCAGCTGTTTGATCCCTGAATGAGATGGACTTGCGCTGTCCCTGGAGTCTTCAGGAGCTGGCCCCATGCACCATGGTCTAGGACCCTAGTCCTGCCACTCCTAGCACCAGGCATGTTGTGCTCGGTGAGGCTTAGCTGTTCTCTTTGTCATTTTCCGCCTTCTGGGTAAATGTGCTATTGGCAATGCAGGAAGGCAGTTCTTTCTAATGATTGTGCTGCTACTTGGAGTAAGGGGCCAGTTCTGTGGAGGGAGGAAGATGCCAGAGGTGAGAAAGTCTAATCACCCATCGAGGGAGTTTTCATGTCTGTAACTAAAATACAGCAGCACTGAAGGAATATGGAGAGTGCACAGAGTCACAGGACCATGGACCATGTGCAGGGCCCCAGGCACATGGAGAAAGGGTAGAGGTTTCAAGACAGTATTGGAACTGTCCTTTAGGATCATACAATTACCAGCTCTGAGCATTTCCCACCAACACACGCACTCTGTAACTTCAGACTTCCCCAGCCATTTTTTATAACAATATTACAGAAAATCTGGCTAGAAGGGAAAAGCATCACCTGTAATCTCTTCTCCTAGCACAATTATTCTGCCTTGTATTTTATCTTTGTTACTATGCATGCATCTTTCACAAACTAATTAAAATTACATAAAATTTGCTATCGTAATTTTTCATTAAGTGTTTTATCACAATCATGAAGCTTTTATAGCACCATGGAAACAGCTTATCTTTTTTAATGATGGCATAATTGTCCATTGAGTGTACATATACCCTAGTTTACTTATTCATTCCTCTATTGTGTCCATATTTCTGATAATTCTGTAATGAACCTCATGCATATGGTGGCATTGTGTCCCAATAGAAAGAACATGGCCTTTTGATCAGATGGATCTGGATTCAAATCCAGGTCAGACATTAACTAGGTGAAAGGCTTTTGGGCAAATTAACACTCTGAAATTGAGTTATCTTATATGCTTAAACTTTTAAAAATTCATGAAAGAGAATCATTATTCAAGCCTACAATTTAAGAGTATTGTAAGGATTAGATATACAGTAATTCTTCACTTAACATCATCAGTAAGTTCTGCAGCTTTAAGTGAAATGCATTTGACAAAACCAGTCTTGCCATAGACTAAATGATATAAACAATAGTTAAGTTCCTATATCATCGCATCAACATTATAAGGTAGTGATATTGAACAAAATGATGCTATTTAAGGACCTGTTGTATGTTGCAGTCAGAGCTACCTAGAAGACATTCAATGTCATGGTTGTTTTACTTTCTCCTCTGCTTGGTGTACTTGGTGTATTTTTATGTTAGACATTCCCCCACATGAAATTACAGGGTTGAAGAGTCACTTTTGTGACTCTATATATATATTGACAGATTGTTCTCCAAGCGTGATCATGTGCTTTGAGTCTCGTGGTTTTTTAAATGCCAGTCACTGGGTCTGGAAAGTAGGCCTTTGGCAGCCCACCAGAGATTTATGTCAGCTTTCATGATGCCCTCAGAGCAGGCAGATGTGTGAAGAGCTTATCACATGTTGGCAGATCCATTTACGCTCTCCAAGGGCATGCCAGAAACACTCTTGCTTCAGCAACTCATTGTTCACTCTCTCTCCCCTACGCCCTTTAAGTGCCTTAGCATTCAACAATCTCCCAGAAGGTCCTGGGGGCCCCATGGGAACTCTGAACTGGAGGACTCAATGAAAGATTCCCATAGGCTCTGCCACCAACGTACTGTGATGCATCACCAGTCACACCTCCCATGGCTTCAGTGAGCTCATTTGTGAAAGAGAAGGTCAAGGCCGTTGGGCTCTGAAACCAAACCACTAGGAGTGTGCTCTCCTGTCATCAGCATCCTCTGGGAGCTCTTCAGAAAGGCATCATCTCAGGCTCCACCCAGATCTACTAAGGCAGGATCCCTAGGTGGTCTCTATGCACATTAAGTTTGACAAGTGCAGCATGAAATTACCTGTGAGCCAAGATTTTCTGTCCTGCTGAGAACATCTGCTGGGAACCTCGATTTTAGAACCATGGTCTCTCTGCACTAGGCCTGCAGTGAGTCAGGAATTCCGCATGAAGTTCCTCCCCTGCCCATCTGTGAACTATATGCACTTCTAATGGGTCAGGGTCATAGCAACCAATACTTTCCTCTCTGAGGGGCCAGAGCCATTTTGCTAAAACACAGATCTTACTAGTCACTTTACTCCCTAAAATCCATCCCCAGATCCCAATGTCTCTCAATATAGAATCTGAATCATTTTGAAGGTGACCAGCAGGTTCCTCAATGAATAGCCTCACCTGCATCCTCTCCTGTTTTTATTCCTGCCTCCCCAAATCCACGGGCTTTACTTGACATCCACACCACGCTGTCCTTGTTCTCATCTTCCCTTTCTCTAGGATTCTCTCCCAATGCCTCCCTTTTTATAATGAAGTCTGTGCACTCCTCCACATCTCAAGGGCTCAAGGATCCTTTCAGGGAGACCATTTCTCTGAAACACCTGGAGGAGAGCTTCCTTCGTGTTATGTTATGATAATACGTATTGCCCTGAACTCTGATGGCTTATTTTCTACATCTGTCTACAACGAGGCTCAGAATTCTCAGACTTCCAAGAACATATTACATTCCCTGTTGAGATTCCAGGACCTGGCATATGGTAGGCCTCCATGATGGCAGTGGCACAGACAACTTCCCTCCCATCTTAAGTTTCCCCACCCTTCTCTGCCTGTCCTCTGGCTCTGGAGATTGACTCTCCAACATCACCAAGCTGCCTTGCCTTGTTCGCTTCTGTTCAACTGAAGGGTCTCCCTGCAGCAGATAGAAGGTGGGGAGGAAAGGAAATGTTGTTACTGTTCAGCTCCCTCAGGAAAGGTCCAGGCTCCTCTCTAGGTGACCTTCCGAGTTCTGGGACCTGCTCCATCTTCCTCCCATCTTTTCCTTACTGAATCTCCACCCTCTCCAAATATGCCTCGTTTCCCTCATCTTGCCAACAGGGTCAACACTTCCTCCTTGAATTATCCATCTGTTTCCTGCGGGGACCCCACTGAGACCCCTGTCACCATTGCCATGTACCATTCGGAGTGGACTTGATCTCAAGCCTCAGAACCCCATCACGTGAGGATTATCCCCATTAATATGGAGGCTTTGAGAGGGGATATAATTTGCCAAAGATTGCACAACTAGTAAATAAAACCTGGATTCCTACCACGTTGGGTTATGACACCTATCCACTTAACTATTCAGCCATAGTGCTTCCTCCACAGATATTCAATAAATGATCATGGAATTGATCTGAACTCTCTAGTCATGATCAGTCCACCTGACTGGGATGATCAAGAGTTCGCACATGGGAGTTAAAGAGGCAGCCTTGAGACAGAGAGGGAGACAGATGACTGGAGCCAGCTAGAACTATCTTCCCAGCTAGAACTGTCAAGTACTTGAGGAGTGCCTTTCAGTCAGGACAAGGGTCAGAGCAGAGAGAGAGCAGGTGGGGACACATGGGGGAGCTTCATGGTCCTCAGCAGAGGCGGCTTCATTCTCATGATTTTGTTTGCAAATCTCATTCAACCTGAATATCTCTGCAGCTGAGCAGACACATTCAAAGTGCTGACCTCCCCTCTTATGCAGCTGAATGGCTTCCGGAGGGTTCTGACATGTGTTTCTGACACAAATATGCCTTCTCTGGTATGTCAGCATCAAAGGAAAATTGCAGGAGGCAAATTGGGTTAATATGTCTCAATACTGGTAAAAAGCATCCCATTGCAAATCAGTTTTGAGCCGGGCCATTGTGACTCAGTGTTTGAGTGTCAACCCATGAACCGAGAGGTCCCCAGTTCAATTCCTATTCAGGGCACATGCCCTGGTTGTGGGCTAGATCTCCAGTAGGGGGCATGCAGGAGGCAGCTGATTGATGTTTCTCTTACCTCCTCTCCGTTTCTCTTTCTTAAAAATCAATAAAAAACAAACATTTTATTTTTCAAGTCAATTTTGAAAAAAACAAAACAAAAACACTACTTTTCAAACATCTTCAGAGCAATGTCAAAATGGGCAGAGTTCCCTATATACAACCATGACAGTTTATGAAGTTTCACGTTTTTCAATCAATTATTATCTTTAAATAACAAAGGAAATCTATCCCAGGCCATAGGATGATGGCTTTTATCATCAAAGTGTGGACAGCAAATGCCCCGTGACCAAGTTCAATTTGTGATTTCAATCCCAGGAGAGCAAGTCCCCCCACCCCCACCCCAGCCTCAGTGGTCATCCCTTACCCATTCAGCTGCAGTGCCTCTCCTCTGGGAGTCCTTGGGATCCTGTACCTGGGTGTCCACACACTTATGCTCAGGGGTATCCAAGTGTTTGAGCTTGAGAAATACTGGAAGGATGAAAAGACGTTTTTCTTGTTCTTTTTTTACACTTTTTGCTCTAAAGTGACTTTTAAAAAATCTTTATTGTTGGAGGAATTACATATGTCCCCTTTCCCACCCCCTTTGATCTTTTTTATCCCTCCCTGCTCCCCCCCGGACCCCCAGGCCTTCACCACCCTAGTGTTTGTGTCCATGAGTTACACATATATGCATGCAAATTCATTGGTTGATCTCTTCCCACCCACCCACCTTCCCCTGCCTTCCCTCTGAGTGTCTGCAGTCTGTTTCATGCTTTTATGTCTCCAAATCTATTTTTGTTTAGTCCTCAACTCCCATGGTACCTTTTAAAGCTTAATAAATTCTTGCTATGTAGTAAGTGCTTAACAGACAGTTCTAGAAAGAAAGCAAGAAGAGAGGACAGGAGGGAGAGCAGATCTGACCATCCAAATCAGCTGCTTGCCAACCTGGCTGAGCCTTCAAACCAGAGCTTTGCAAAGACAGGGAGGTCGGGGTCCTCCTTAAAGATAATGAGTCAGAGTCAGGAGCAGGGCCAGGCAGTACTTATAATTGGAACCCAGGGGAGCCCCCTGTGCAGCCAGATTTAAGAGCCGCTGTGGGAAATCTCTCTGGACGGCCTTGGCCCTGCTTGGGGTCTCACCTTCTTTAAGACTCCTGCTTCCAGCACCTGCTTGATCTGCCTGTGCTTGGTCACCTTTCTCTGAGATCCACCCTTCACATCAACCATGAAAGCAACTTATTAAATACGCAGGCCAGCAAAGGTAGACAGCCTTTCACCAGCAGAGCAGAGTGTGGGCTCTTCAATGGAGCACCCAGGCTGCTCCCTGACCCCCACAGCCTCTTTATTCTCCTTCCTGGACATCTGTCTCCATCACTGAAGCATTCACTGGCAGCTCCATGCAGAAGCTGCTCTTTACCTGTGAACTTGTTTATGTTGATACTTTGCCTTCAAGCCCACTCTCCCTCACCCACTTCCTGTTCACTGGGGTAATACCTGCTTCTCAGTAATCCTAATTGTTACCCCTTTTGAAGAACTTCTTCTCACCTCGTCCCAAGTGGTTTATGCACTCCCCCATGCATTATTCTGTCATTGCATTGTAGTGGTAGTGGGGTGTGTGTGTGTGTGTGTGTGTGTGTGTGTGTGTGTGTGTGTGTGGTGTGTATGTATCTCAAGGCAGGGACTTTGTCTTATTTACCAGTTTCCACAACATCTAGAACTGTGTCTACCACATGGTGGATGCACAATGGGATGACTCTGCCCTTTCTCCCCCAAAATTATTCTATCCAATTTTAGCTGGAGCATTGTGTTACTTAATGTCAAAGAAATATAGAAAAGGAAAACTCACCCATTTTTCTTTTGCCAAGTTCTCCTCTGTCCTTGGCTGTTCACCTAAATCGATCTTTCTGCTCTCCTCACAGACATGCCCCTCTCTGTAGTTTGGGATCCTCCCTGGGTAATATCTTGATGCCAGCTCAGATTCCCTCCTGCATTCTTGTCTTGAGAATAATGTTGCTAAGGGCTGTTTTATATCTACCTCCTCACCTAGGAAAGAACAAAGTATCCCTGTGGCTGCAGTGGCCAAGTATATTCTGCCATGCCCAGGAGCACTGCTGTTCGCTGCGATTGTGCTGCGCTTGGCATGGTCTGATGGCTGCCACATCATCCCCCTAGACATTTATCTGATGACACTGGTCAGTCATGCCAGAATGTCAGTCACCCTGTAAATGAGAGTCATCCCCAAATCAGGCCCTGAGTTGGTTGTCATGCCTGCTGGTTGAGGCTTTTGAAACACAGTGTTCCCTCTCTACCACTCTGAAAAGTCGACCGGACCAAAATCAGATGAGGAGTCAGAGGGAGGCATGAGTTGTCAATTACTAACCCAGTGTTTTCTGCCAGAGGCTCAGGAATCCATTGGTGGGAATCATATATCCTGACCTATAGGAGTCCCAGCGTGGCAATGCCCTTGGTATAACCTTGAAAGCTGCAATGCTGGCTTTCAGTTTCTGTTAGTAAATTGAGCGTATTTGTTTGCACAGAGAAAGTGCACCTGTGACATTGGATTCCAGCTGAGGAAAGCAAGGTTTTCTTTGTTGATGTTGGGAAAAGCCTGAGTGTCGAAAGTCACTGATATGGCAGGAACAAATATGTTTCCCGAGGCAAAAAGCCACTTTAAGATGGTCCCTCCTGCATTTCGATAACATCTGGTGAGTTCAGCAGGTGCCAAATGAATAGAGATCCATAGTGGGCTACGTTGGAGTTTAGCACAAACTTTAAATTTGTTATAAAAAGTTAGTTGTTTATATTTATAAAATCTAATAATAGTCACAAAGAAAACAATTTTAATTACTAGATTCTCACATTCTCATTTTTCTCTGTTTTCTTCTAGTCCCTGTCTGTATGCATATGAAATTTTTATATAGTTGTAATTATTGCACCTCTATAATTGTAAGTGCTTTTTCCTCACTTAAAAGTATATCACAGTTACATTCCTCTCATTTTAATGGTTGCACAATGTCCCATCAAATAGCACTACCATGATTTATTAACCAACCCACAAGTCATTCGCAGTCTCCAATATTTCTATATTATAAATGAAGCTTCAGTGAACATCTTCATGCAGTTTCTTTTTTCAATCTTTACATTGTTTCTTTTAGATAAATTTCCAGAACTATGATCAGGATGTCCAAAAACATAGCCACTTGACATTCTTCTGGGTTTATGCTGAGTTTACACTTCAGTGGTACATCGCATCAATCCACGCTCTGGCCGAAATGGCTATAATTTCAGAAGCCTCAGTTGGAAGGAGGCCAAGGCCAGTGTTGGTGGCTGCCAACACCCTGCAGTCAGGGTGTGGCAGAAGAGACAGTGGACTATGAACCACCTGGTAAAGAGAGATCTAGTCTGACTTTACCACCAGTTACTGGGTGATGTTGTATAAGTCATTCTTTAGAGCCCAATCTCTTATCTGTACATGGGGAGAACAATGATGACTGTGGCTAGTTGGTATGCAAGTCATTGCCTGTGATGGGTGAAGATGATCCTGATAATACCTGGCATGGAATGGACTCATCTCCAATCCCCTTCACTCTCTGCTCCTCTACTCAAAACACACAGACTACCAGCAGTCTTCCAAGTGCCATTCCCAACACATTCCTGAAATCTTACCACCTAAGTTGTGACCACCAGTGTCTCTTGTCCCAACTACAGCAATGCCTTAGCGTCTCCTTGATTCATGGTTGGCGCACACACACCACAGGGGTGTTTCTAAAAGGACAGTTTGCTCATATCACTGTCATTCCTGAAACCCATCACAGGAAATGATGGTGGTATCAGCAAGCCAGTATCTTAAAGCCCTCCAACACATCCATCCCATACACACATCATTTATTTGCAGCTTTATTGAAAACACCATCAACAACTTTACCAACCCAGGTGAACCTGGACAGCACCCAAGAGCTTCTGTCCCTTCTTTGTGACCACAGTGGGGTAGAGACCTGGTGTCTATGCAGGTGAATTGAGTTCTTGCTCACAGGCATCTTCTGGACATTAAACATGGGTTCCCCTTTGGTTTGAAGGTTGAAGGGACCAGAAAACTGGCTCAGTGGTGATGTGTTAGTTTCCTAGGGCAGCCATGACAAATTGCCACAAGCTGGGTGTCTTAAAATAAGAGAGATGTATTCCTTCACAGCTCTAGAGGCCAGAAGTCCAAAAGTCAAGAGGATGGCATGCTTGGTTCCTCTGGAGGTTCTGAGGGAGAATCTGTTACATGAATCTCTCCTAGTGTTGGTGGCTGCCAGTGATCCCCGCAGTCTTTGGCTTGTAGCTGCATCACTCTGATCTGTTTCAGTCTTCACATGGTTCTTCTCCCTGAGTGTCTGTGTCTCCTCTCTTTTTTAAACTATATTTTTATTGATTTCAGAGAGGAAGGGCTAGGGAGGAAGAGATAGAAACATCAATGATGAGTGGGAATTATTAATCAGCTGCCTCCTGAACAGCCTGCAGTGGGGATCAAGCCCACAACCATGGCATGTGCCCTGACTGGGAATAAAACCGTGACCCCCTGGTTCAACCACTGAGCCATGCAGATGGGGCTCTCTTCTCCTTTTATAAGAACACCAGTTATATTGCATTAGGACCCACCTTAATGACTTCATTGTACCTTGATTGCATGTACAAAGATCTTATATCCAAATAAGGTCATATTCATAGATACAGGATTTTGAAATTTCCATATAGCTCTGTCAACCTACAATGAACCACTAACTCAATCAGATGTCCCAGGCTTACTCTGAGGCCTGCCCCACCAGACAAGATGTTACTCAGGACAACTGCCTTTCCCTCCGACCTCCCTTCCTCCCCACACATCACTGCCTTCCCATCAGTTGTGAGTCCCACCCATTGAAAACTTGGTTGTGATGACATTTTACATAGATTTGGATGACCATTTACCCTTTAACAACCACACACTTTTTGTGTCTGCAGGTAGTGGGGAGCAACCAGTCTCTAGCTCTATCCCGAGCAAGCAGCCTCATGGTACCCCACCTGCCTCATCTTAGATCCCACCCACCTCTTCTCATCCCTCTGCTCCATTGATCCTCAGCTGACCTTCCACTTCCAGAAGAAGAACATGAGTGGGAGGTGGCTGGATCTCTGGCTGGGGGATTGGGAGATGAAGGAGAGAGATATGGAGGAGAGGGAATTTAGCCTCTATTCCAGGATCCACAGAGTAACACCCAAACCACATGCCAGGTTCCACAATGGGGTGAGGCCAAGTTCTGTGAGGAGGAAAGAGTCTAATGCAAAGATGCTAAAGTAGGAGAAGCTATAATTTTTCACCAAAATTTCTGGCCTTTCTTGCTCTCCTTATAGGAGAGGGAGCACCTCCTTTATCCACATATGGCTGAGTTTTTCAGGCACAGATGTACTGGGAATGGGCTTGATTCCAGCCCTGGCCATCTGGGCTTGACCTCTGGCTTTGTCACACATTTGGGTAATTGTAGTGCTGGGACATTGGAAGGAGTGGACACACACACAGTAGGTGCATACAGAGTCACACACACATGCAGTCATAGTGATGACCAGCCTGATAGAGCCATCGTGACCTCTCCCTATAGGCAGTGCCCACGAGAAGTCAATTACTCATCAATTTGTTCATTCACCTGTTAATTATTCATTGAGCACTTACTATGTTCTGGGGACTGTTATAAGGAGTTGGGATACATCAGTGGGCCAAACAGACACAACTCGCTCTCCTCCTGGCGTGGATGTTTTAATAGAAGGCATCCCTTATGAAGGCTTGGTGAGCATTGGTCAAAGGCAAGAGGAGGCAGGTGAGGGTTTTCATGGCCTCAGCCTCTGCCTACCCCAGGACCACAAGGAGATGTGGACAGGACTGGGGTATGTGTTGTAGCAGGGACTTCCATGATGTGGCCTGCAGGCTTCTAGCCCTATCTGAGTGTCAGGCTCATTCTTTCTACATGTAACACTCCTGATCATCTAGGACAGTGGTTCTCAACCTTTCTAATGCCATGATCCTTTAATACAGTTATTCATGTTGTGGTGACCTCCAACCATAAAAATTTTTGTTGCTACTTTATAACTGTAATTTTACTACTATTATGAATCATAATGTAAATATCTGTGTTTTCCAATGGTCTTAGGCTCTACAGGTTGAGATCCGCTAGCAGGGTCGCCTAAGAGTGAAATAGGGACATTTAGATCCTGCAGGTCTTCCAAGGGGCTTCCAATCTGGGCAGTCTTAGATGGCAAAACCTAGCCGCTGCCGCAAACACTCTGGAGGATACCAGCAGCACAGAGACCACAGCATCCTGAAGAACAGAACTGCTTAAGACTAGGATCCTAGCCTCGTCACCACCCAGTCTGGTCTCGGTAGCAAACTGGGACCTACAGCTGCTCTGGTAGAAGACCTGCGACCACAGCTGCAGACCCCCCAGGGACACCAAGACTCCAGGCACCTGGGCCGTAGATTTCTGTGAGCCATAAAGCCATTCCCCCTCCCTTACCACCTCAATGGCATTGGAATAGGATCTGCTAGACCCTGGCTGCAAAAATAGGGCTTTTTGCACACAAACAGCAGCCACAGCTCCACCTAAGATACTTAGGAATAAACTTAACTGAAGAGATACAAGACCTATATGCAAAAAACTATAGGACATTGAAAAAAAGAGATAGAGGAAGACATAAACAGATGGAAGAATATACCGTGTTCATGAATTGGTAGAATCAACACCATCAAAATGCCCATACTACGGAAAGCAATCTATAGATTCAATGCACTCCCCATTAAAATATCAATAGCATATTTCACAGAACTAGAATGAACTTTCCAAAAATTCATCTGGAATAAAAAGGACCCCGAATAGCTGCAACAATCCTGAGAAAGAAGACCAAAGTAGGTGGGATCTCAATATCTGATACTAAGCTGTATTATAAAGCCACTATTCTCAAAACAGCCTAGTACTTGCAGAAACTCAGAAATTGACCCAAACCACTATGCCCAATTAATATTCGACAAAGGAGGCATGAACATACAATGGAATCAAGACAGTCTCTTAAATAAATGGTGTTGGGAAAATTGGACAGTTACATGCAAAAAATAAAATAAAACTAGACCACCAACTTACACCATACACAAAAATAAACTCAAAATGGATAAAGAACTTAAACATAAGACTGGAAACCATAAAAATGCTAGAGGAATCCACAGGCAGCAAAATCTCAGACGTATGGCAAAGGAACTTCACTGATATTGCTCCTAGGGCAATGGAAACTAAAGAGAAAATAAACAAATGGGACTACATCAAAATAAAAAGCTTTTGCACAGCAAAAGAAACCATCATTGAGACAACAAGAAAGACCACTACATGGGAGAACATATTTGCCGATGTTATCACCGATAAGGGTTTAATCTCCAACATTTACAGGGAACTCATACAACTTAACAAAAGGGAGATAAACAATCTAATCAAGAAATGGGCAATGGACCTAAATAGAAAATTTTCAAAAGAAGACAGAAGGAAGTCCAAGAAACATATGAAAACGTGCTCAAAGTTACTAATTATCCAAGAGATGCAAATCAAAATAACAATGCAGTACCATCTCACACCTGTCAGAATGGCTATCATCAACAAATCAATAAATGACAAATGTTGGCTAGGATGCGGAGAAAAAGGAATCCTCATGCACTGCTGGTGGGAATGCAAATTGGTACAGCCACTTTGGAGAACAGTATGGAGTTTCCTCAAAAAACTAAAAATGAAACACCCATTTAACCCAGTAATACCACTTCTAGGAATATATCACAAGAAGCTAGAAACATCAGTAAGAAAGGATATATGCATCCTTATGTTCATAGCAGCGCAGTTTACCATAAATAAGATTTGGAAACATCCTGAGTGCCCATGAGCAGATGAGCGGATTAAAAAACTGTTGTACATCTACACAATGGAATAGTATGTTGCACTAAAAAAGAAGGAATTCCTATCATTGCAACAATATAGATGGAACTGGAGAGCATTATGCTAAGTGAAATAAGCCAGTCAGAGAAAGATAAATATCACATGATCTCACTCATCTATGGTAAATAATGAACAACATAAACTGATGAACAAAAGCAGATCCAGAGACAAGGAAGCATCGATCAGACTGTCAAACCTCAGAGGGAAGTTAGGGGGTAAGGGGAGAGATCAACCAGAGGACTTGTATGCATGCATGTAAGCCTAACTAGTGAACACAGACAACAGCGGGGTGAGAGCATCAGTGGGGGTGGGGTTGGGAAGGTAATGGGGGGATGAGGACAAATATGTAATACCTCAGTCAATAAAGAAATTAAAATTAAAAGAAAAACACACAAATGATCACCGCCCCCCCCAACACACACACACACACACACACACACACACACACACACACACACACACACATACACACACACACACACACACTCCCACTCCCTGTGTATATGTGAACCATTTCTGCATTATTTCTGAAACATTGTTCGCTAACCTGTTGTCCTCACTGTGAAGGCAAAAACCTGAAGGAAGCAAGGGTCAGTGCACAGGTCCTAACCTTGGGTCTAATCCATACTCTTGTACTTCTCAGTTGTCACTTTAGAACAGTGGTTGGCAAACTCATTAGTCAATAGAGCCAAATATCAACAGTACAACGATTGAAATTTCTTTTGAGAGCCAAATTTTTTGAACTTAAACTTCTTTTAACGCCACTTCTTCAAAATAGACTCGTCCAGGCCGTGGTATTTTGTGGAAGAGCCACACTCAAGGGCCCAAAGAGACTCATGTGGCTTGCAAGCCAGTTTGCCGACCACTGCTTTAGAACAACACCTTCCAATGAAATTAGATAAAAATGTGAGTCATGGGTATAACGTAAAATTTTATAGTAGCCATATTTTTTAAAACCATAAAGAAAGAATAAATAAACTCAATCCAGTATATCCAAGATAGTATCATTTGAACAGGTAATCAATATGAAAATAGCTAGATATTTGACTTTTTTTTCATGCTCAGACTTTGAAACATGGGGTGCTTTTCCACTGACAGCACATGTCAGTCTATTCTACCTGCATTTCTTGCTTAGCAGCCAGAGCTCAGTTGCCTCATTTGCACAATGGGTGGTGAGTGCTGTTGTGTTTCGCCACGAGGTCAGAATGAGCGCATGTGTGAGAACTCCTGGAGCAGGTATCAATAAATGTCTCATTTGCTCACTTTGTGCTCGTCACCCATTTTGAGTGTGTTGGGCAGCCCTTCAAAAGATAAATGAGCTTTGAAAACATAATAGATATTAGATTATTCATTATTTTGTTCTATTTTGTTATTTTTCTCCAGCTGTGATGTTTTTTATTTTATCCCTAAAATGTCTAAGAAGATTACTCTCTGTGCTGAGTGAAAGGGCATCCAACCCTACCCCAACCTCCAGAAAGATCTGTTCAATTCCTACCTTTCAGTATCTATGAATGTGACCTTATTTGGAAATAAGGCCTTCGTAAATGCCATTACGTTTAGATGAGGTCATACTGGATTAGGATGGGCCTAATCCAATGACTTATCCTTATAAGAAGAGGGATGTTTGGACACAGGGGCAGACCCGGGAAGAAGACCATGTGACAGTGGAGGCAGAGCTTGGAGTGGTGTCTCCAAGGATGTTGCCAAGGTATCTGCCTATAAGGATGCCGACCACCAAAGGATGCCCCTATAGAGCTCTCAGACAAAGCATGGCCCTGCCCACACCCAGAATTGTCAAGAAATAAATATCTGTTGTGGAAGTAACCCAGTTATGGTAATTTGTTGCAGTAGCCCATTAAAATAATACACTCTCAATGAACTGTTTCCACTTCTCCCACCCATTCATTCCTCAGCCCATTGCCCTTGGATTTTTTTTTACAAAGGTATATTGATCTTTATTGTTGAAATTATTACAGATGTCCCCCTTTTTTCCCCATTGAGCCCCATCCACCCAACACCCGCCTCTACCAGGCCTTCATCACACTATTATCTGTGTCCATGTGCTATGCATATACGCATATAAGCACTTGGACTTTTGCCTCCATGGCTCCTGGAGTCCACCTTTACCTTGACATTCTCAGATGCAATAGCCTGAAAGCCTACTGCCCTCAGGAGCTATGCTCCTGGCCTAGATAGATACTGAAGATTCCAGATCAGGGAAGCTGGTCAGTTTCTAAGATTCTGAGCTCCATGTGGCCTCCTAGGACAGGGCGCAACTCCACAACTCAGTGTCCTCATCTGAGTGAACCAGAGCTTTCTTCTGGAAGCACACAGAGGAACTGGCCTTAATAGAGAAGTCCCCAAAGACATCAGGAATAAGTGAGCAGTCAAGCTGAGCCCTGAAGAATGACCAGGTAGTTGGTTTGTTCAAAACAAAAAACAAAAACAAAAAGAAAACAGGAGAAAGGAGAAAGGAACAACCCTACTTTGTATTTTCAAGGACGAATACAGCAAGGGGTGAACAGGAAATGAGGGTGCAACACATTTCCCGGGGGGGAGGGGCTGATAGACACAAGGAGGTAGATCTCCTGGAAGTATCCAGTGATTGGTAATATTGACGAGGAATTTCCCAAAACACCAGACTCCATACCATCATAAGAATCCTCAGTTCCCCTTCAGGATGGAGTTTGGTGAGCCTTCTAGACAGGGCCCTTCGCTGGGTGATCATCTGCCACCTTTTCTCCCTCTGTGGGTTTTATGGCACCGGGGGTAAACGGTAGGCTTCTGTGACCTTTTTGTTTTCTGCTTTACTGTAGCACTAAATCTAACAGTGTAAGTCCTTGCCCACATCTGGGAAGATTGTTTTCATAGTTATTACATTGCAGATAGGATCTGATAGCCTCCTTTCTTCCACTTACTGTTATGTCGGAAACCCTTTCCCCCCTTGTTGCCAGTCTTTATCATTATCTTCCTCAGTGACTATGTAATATTTCAGCATGTTGATGGATCCTAATTTACTTACCCATTCCCCTGTTATTGGACACTGTTCCTCTAATACAGATAACACTATTATCTCTATAGCCGGTGCATCAAAAGCTGACAAAGCAGATACGGCCAGACTCAGCCATGAATTATGCATAGGGTCAGGTTACAAGCAATTTCTTCTGTTTAACTTCAGGGCAGCAAATAGAAGGCTGGTGAGTCCTGGAGGGTGGGGAAGAGCTGAAGGACGCGGTGCACAAAAGAGGATTTTTCAAAAAGAATACTGGAATTTGACGAGGGTGGGAGTCATATGGGTTTCCTATCCTTCTGTAAGAAATTATCCCAAATGTGGCTGTTCAAAAACAGTAGGAACTTATTCTCTCACAATTCTGGAGCCCAGAAGTCCAAAGTGAAGGCACTGACAGTGCTAGCTTTTTTCTAGAGACCCTGGGGGAGAAGAATCTCCCCGCCTCACTCCCGGCCTCTGGTCGCTGCCCACAATCCTTGGCATTCCCTGGCTGTACCTGTGGAACTCCAGTCTCTGCCTCATTCTCTCATGGCCCTCTTCTCTGTGTGTCTTCTACCACCCTCTTCTTTATAAGGACTCTTGTCATTGGATGTAGGGCCCACTCTAATCTAGGATGACCTTATCTTGAAATCCTTAACCTAACATTCACAAAAGACTCTATTGCCAGATAAGGGCACACACAGTCCATCTTCCTGGTGAACACATCTTTTAGGGGTGACCCTTCAACCAACTATAAGAAGAGAAGGCATTTAAATTCATGAACACAATTATTCATTGCTGCCTCATGTTGCATACATGTTAGCCTATCATCCCTTGTCTGAATCAACAGTATATTAGGGATTTTGTTTTCCTATCAGTCTACTTTGGAGAGAGCTCCTAAGTTCATGTTTATTAACTGCCAAGTACTGGATAGCATGCAGTTTACTATATGGACATTTATCACCTTTTTCTTAATTATGTGAGTGAATAATGTTTCATCATTATATATGATGGTGAAGATGAACATCCCCATGCAAATATCAGTACCACTGGTGCAGTTTACCCCACGATATCTAATTAGTTTCCTCAATACCATTAATCAAATTAATATGTATATATATAATTATACATACATAGAGATGGCATATACATATACATATACATATACATATACATATACATATGGTATGCATATGCCATCTATATGTATGTATGATTATTTTAAGTTTGTAGGATTGTCTGTTGTTCTGTTCTACACTGCCACTATCTGGTTTAAACTTTATACCTTTAGAACACATTACTAATATCTGAGAGACCCATTCCCATTCTTTTTTTTTTTAAGTTCCTGGATACTTTCATCTATGTATATAGTAGTAGAGAATTTTGTTAAGTTGCAATATAAACCTTATTGGTTTTATATTGTACCTGCTTGGAATTTACGTATTAATTTAGGAAGAATTGATACCTTATGATATTGAATTTCTCACCTAACACGTAGTTATGGTTCCATAAAATCTTTTACGTTTCCAAATAGAATTTCATAGCTTTATTCATGTAGGTACTTCAAATTTCTGGTTAAGCTTATTTCTAGATTTTTCTTTCTTGAAAACTTTTATGTATAGGGTTTTTCTAGAGTTTTTCATTTTCAAACTGATCACTCCTGCCCTAACATTTTCAGCTTGTACATTGTGAAGCAATTAGCATTTTTTGCATTAATTTTGTAACCAGTCACCTTAGTACATTTTTCTTTTCTCTGTTGTGTTTTTAGTTGATTACCGAAGCTGACTTGTGAATAATAATTATTTTTACCTCCATTTTAATGACAGGCATACCTTTTATTTCAACCTGTTGATTAATTGCCATAGCAATTATGTCTGGAATAGAGGACATCCTAGCCTTGTTCTGAACCTAATGGAGAAGCATAAATTATTTCAACATTAAACATGAAGGAAGATTTGGATTTGAAGTATCTTACTTTTTTGTCATGTTAAAATATAACGACTTGGAGCCCAGCTGGTGTGTTTCAGTGGTTGAGCATCACTCCATGAATCAAAGGTCACCAGTTCAATTCTGGGTCACGGCATGCCCAGGTTTCAGGTTCAATCCCCAGTAGAGGGAGTGCAGGAGACAGCAGATCGATGTTGCTCTCTCACATCGATGTTTCTCTCCCTCTCCCTCTCTCTCCAAAAACAATAATATAGAGATAACAAATTTATTTCCACCTTACCAAGCTTTTTATCAGGAATGGATGCTTCATTCCTTTAAAAGCGTTGTAGGCAGCTATTGACACTCATGCAGCAATTATTTATTGAGCAGGACCAGGCACTGCTGGAGGCAGCAAAATCTTCACTCTCATGGAGAGCGATGGTT
This sequence comes from Antrozous pallidus, assembly GCA_027563665.1. Classification (NCBI taxonomy): domain Eukaryota; kingdom Metazoa; phylum Chordata; class Mammalia; order Chiroptera; family Vespertilionidae; genus Antrozous; species Antrozous pallidus. Next base: position 75,583,004 of record CM050518.1, read on the forward strand.
CTGGGCAGGAGGGGAGGTGGCATTTCAAAGAATAGAGTTCTGGAAAGCTACTCAGAGGGAGGAGCCCTGGAAGGAGATCTGAATTAGGCTGCGGCAAGCTGTGTGAGACCTGGGCAAAGGTATCAAACCCTGGTTTCAGAAATGATCAGACCATCTTCTCTTTGGCCTCTTAATGTTGTAATGAAGGAAGGCACATTTCCTAATATGGAATCGTGTTGAACAGCCCAAATCAATCTCATTTTATCACATGGTAAAAGTTATTTCTGTGGGTTGCTAAATTGACAATATTGAATTTAGGATTTTTGCATCCATATTCCTAAGTTTTGGCCTGGAGGTTTTTCAAACCTATCTTTATAAAGTTGTGCTTTGTCTGTTAGATGGTTTAAAGACAGAATTTCCTAAGTTATTTTTCTTTTATCTATGGCCTACTACCATTTCATTGCCATAGGAATAATCTATTTCTTACAGAAGTGAAAATATTATCTCCTAAAACCAGGTGTCCTGGTGTTTTGGGGAAGGAAGAGGAGAGAAGCACAGATCACTTGGACATTCTTGTGTGGTTTAGTTGGTGGTTATTGATTTATTTAGTGTTTCCTTTATTTTTAGTCAAATTTGTTAGTTTCTGATTACTTGGAAATTCATTTAGGTTTTCAAGTAGAATACTGCTAGGCTTAAGAAAAGCATGTGCCGTATAATTTAATTTTGTCATTGCCCATGATTATTTCATTATAAATAATTTTTGTGTTAATTTAATTAAAGTTTAAAAAAGCATTACTTACATATAATAAAAGTTACCTTTTTTTTAGCAAAACAATTTAGTGAATTTTGACCAGTGTGTAAAGATGTAGAACCACCACTGCTACTGATATGTCGAACATATCCCTAACCCCAGGCACATTCCCAAGCCCCATGTCTCCTCTCTCCAGGCCCTGGAAACCACTATCTGATTTTTGTCCCTATAGTTTTGTTATTTCCAGGATATCAAATAGGGTCACACAGGTTTTTGAGTCTGATCCAGGTTTATCTATATTATTATATGTATCAGCAGTTTGAGTTTTTGTTGTTTCCAGTTTTATTAAGATACTAGAGGCCCGGTGCATGAAATTCATGCAAGGGGGCTTGTTCCTCGCAGCTGCAGTGGCTTGATTCAGCTGGCTTTGTCTGGAAGGTCAAACAGAAGGTCATTCAGCTGTCTGGTCTAATTGGCATATTATACTTTTATTATTATAGATAATTGTATAACACTGTATTAGTGTAAGGTGTCCCACATAGTGATTTGATATGCACATATTGTACAATGATTACCACAGTAAGTTTAGTTAACATCAATCCCATTTGTTTCCTATTTGTTGAGTAGTATTTCATTGTATGAATATATCACCATTTATCCATTCACGGATGGCAATTTAAGTTGTTTCCAATGTTGTCTATTATGGATTAAACTTCTATGAATGCTTATGTCCAAGTCTTTCAGAAGAAGCGTATTTCTATTTCTCTTAGGTAAAGATCTAGGATTGGGTGGGATATGTCACATGTAAAGTATATGTATAGCTTTGTAAGAAACCACCATTATGTTTTCCAAAGTGGCTCTCCTATTTTACATACCCAGCAGTGGTATATAAGTGTCTCACCTTTTAGGACTTTGCATGATTACCCACCCCCCCATCCCCACTTCTTTGGCTATACAAGTAGGTGAGTGAGTGAGGGCTAAGAGCTCATCATAATATTAATTTGGATTTCTCTGACTAATGGTGTTGAGCATTTTTCATGTTATTGCTTTCTAGATATTTGCTTTGGTAAAGTGTTTGTTGAACTCTCTTTCCTATTTAAAAAATTGGATCACCTTCATATTATTGACTTTCAAGAGGTCTTCATAGTATATTCTAAACACAAGTCCTCTATCAAGTATGTGTTTTGCACACATTCTGTGCCTGTCTGCAGCATTTTTTCATTTTCTTGACAGTGTCCTTTGAAGAGTATAAGGTTTTAATTTTAATGAACTCGAAGAAACTGAATATATTTTGTTTTGTGCTTTTTATGTCATATCTAAAAAATGTTCACCTAAACCCAAGGTCACAAAATATTTCTTCTGTTTGGTTTGAGTTAATTATTATATATGATGAAGTATGAATCAAGGTTCAGTTTTACATATGGATGTCTGTTCAGCGCCACTTATTAAAAATACTGCCCTTTCTCTTGTATTATATTTATTATATTTCTTCTTAGATTTTTGGTAGAATTCTCCAATGAAACACTGGGTCTGAAATTTTCTTGGTGGAAACCTCTTTAAATTACAAATGCAACTTACTTAATAGACATGAGGTGAATTGGGTTAATGTCCTGATTCTGTTTGAGTGAGCTTGGTAGTTTGTGTCTTTCAGTCAATTTACTTAATCTGTGTTATAAATTTATTGGCATGGAATTATTCATAATATCCCCCCTTTTCCTTTTAATGTCTCAAAAATCTGTAGTGATGTCTCCTCTCTCATTATTGACATTAATGATTATTTTTTTCTTTTTCTCTCATGGTTATGCTGGCTAGAGTTTTGTTAATTTTATTGATTTTTTAAATCAGTTTTTTATTTCATCATCTTATTGGTTTTCTGATTCTTTTGATTTCTGATTTTTACTTCCTCTCCTCTGTTTTCTTTATAACTAATTTCCCCTCTTTTTTAGTTTCTTAAAGTGCAGCTTCAATTATTAACATGAGAACTTTTATATTTTCTAGTACAGGCATCTTAGTGCTGTTTTTCAGTACTGTTTCAGCTGTCTGCCACTATTCCACTTGTTCTTATTCTTAATCAACTTAATTGATTTCCCTCATGATACATTATTTGACCCATGGATTATTTAGAAGTGTTTTGTGTCATTTATAAATATTAGGAGACTTTCAGATATTTAACGATTTTTAGTTTTTATCTGCTATGATCAGAACACACATTTTCTATGATTGCAGGTTTTATATTTGCTGGATTTTGTTTTATGGCCCAGTATAAAGTTGGTTGTGGTGCATGTGTCAGGTGCACATGGAAAGAATATATCTTTGGCCAGTAGGTGTTGCATGCTACACATGCTAATTACATCAAGTTCATTTATAGTTTAACTTGGCTCCTATTCTCTAGTCTTATGATTCCCTGTCTACTATTCTATCAAGTACTGGGAAAGGTGTATTGAAGTTACCAGCTATCTTTGTGGATTGGTGGATTTCTCTTTTCAGTTCCACAAACTTGAGTTATGTACATATCTGTGTTGGGTATATTTTGTTATATTTATGTAGCTCTGCCATTCGGTGCTTTATAATGTCTTTATTTTCTATTTTTATTGATTTTATTAGTTGTTGATTTATCTGTTCTATCAGTTTGCTTTTTAACAAATGAAATCTTAAACATATTTTTAATCTACTTTTTACTTTATTAATTTCTTCTTCTTTCCTCAGGTGTTTATGTTGTGGGCATGTATGAGTTTTTTATGTTTTTTTAAAATATTTTTATTGATATCAGAGAGGAAGGGAGAGGAAGAAAGAGATAGAAATATCAGTGATGAGAGAGGATCATTTATTGGCTGCCTCCTGCGGGCCCTCACACTGGGGATTGAGCCTGAAACCCTGGCATGTACCCTGACAGGAATTGAACCATAACCTCCTCCTGGTTCATAGGTTGACCCTCAATCACTGAGCCACCTAAGCTGGGCAAATTAAATGCCTTCAGTAATGTATTTTCACTATTTTCATATGTAGTGAAACAATGAAATATGCTGTTTGGGCAGCATTCCCTAAATTTTTAGATGAAACATAATAGTTATTGCTCTTTTCTAAAATTCCTGCAGCAAACTGTACTTTTGATTTTTTATTAGAATTAAATTCTGATTACATTTTTTTAAAATTTCCAAATGGTTTTAGATTTTGTTTCTTCATTCCTACTTTTGTAATGTCTTCCTACATTTATAGAATTACCAGAAACTGTACAGTCTGTGCTGTTTTTAGTATTAAACAAGTGTGTGTGTGTGTGTGTGTGTGTGTGTGTGTGTGTGTGTGTGTTTTAATCCAAGTAGATGGTGTGAAAGCAATAATAGAAAAGCAGTAACAAATCAGTGGCTATATTCCAATAACACTTTACTTATAGAAACAGAGGGAAGCTGGGTTTGATCCATGTGCTGTGCCAAACCCTGTCTTGGTGGGATTATTAAAAAACTAACTTGAATTATCTTAGTTTTTTTATATTTCCTTTAATATTTTCTTCTGAAACTAAATCAGAAAACAGTAGTCACACATTATTTGAGGCTGCTGCTTCTTTCAAATATTTTGTCTTCCAACAACCTATTGGTACTTTAGTAACCCAAGAAATCATTAATTCACCAATTTGTAAAAATACTACTTCGATTTAACATTGTTTCTGATTTGATTTCTAATTTTTTGTTATACTTTAACTCCCATTTTGTTTGCTTTAAGAAAACCACAAAAATAGTTCTTAAATTCACTGACTTTTTCTATTGTGTTACTATTTTTTATTTCTTGGTTTCTTAGACATATAGTCTCCCATATAAATGTTAAAATAATTTGGTAGTGAATTTTATGAAAGTCATAAAGATTCTGAATGAGATATTCCATTAACTTATTGTCTTTGAAAGGACTGATTATATTCAGTTTTCTCATTAATACATATGGTATTACTGTTTGTTCAGAATATGGTCTTATGTCTTCAGTGCATTATAATGTTTCATTGATTTTTAAAAAATAAGTCCAGAGCCATTCCTGTCAACTGTTTTCTGTCTCATTATTTTAATTTCTATTAAGATTGTTACTTTTTGTATCTGATCATTGCTATTGATTTTTATGTTCTTAGATCAGTTCTAGCCAAATTAGTAACTCCTATGAAAATCCCAAAAGTTTCTAAAATAGTTCTCTCAAGTTTTGAGTTTCCTGTCACATCATCTGCAGATAGATTCAATTCAGTTATTTCTTTTTCAGTATTTTCCCTGAGTATTTCATGACTGAGTGCATTAGCTTAAACCACCAAAACAACATTCAGTCAAAATGGAGGTGAGCATGCCTGCCATATTCTTGATTTAAAGGAAATGGCTTCAGTATTTTAACCTTTAATGTGAGGTTTACTTTATAATTTAATTTAATTTTTAATCTTATTATTGGTAGTATTACAGATGTCCCTCAATTCCCCCACTTTATCCCTCTCGTCCCAGCACTGCCCCACCCTAGGCCTTCACCAGACTATTGTCTGTGTACATTAGTCAAATACACACACACACACACACACACACACACACACACACACACACACACACACACTAGAGGCCCAGTGCATGATTTCATGCACTGGTCAGGTTCTTCAGTCTGGCCTGTGCCCTCTCGCAATCCAGGACCTTGAAAGTGGCAGTCCAACATACCCCAAGGGATGTGGTAGTGTGCAAAGTGGCAGGCAGCTAGGGAGGAATTCGAGCCCAGGCCTGGCACCACACTGCTCCTGCTCATCCTAGCCCTCCTACCCCTGCCACCTCTCATTAGTGTGCTGCCTCAGAGGCAGGAGAGGCTGGCACTGCCACAGCTGTGCTCTGCAGTCATTAGCCCCATGTCTGGTGCCCATCAGTCAGCTGAGCGGCACTCCTGCTATTGGAGCCCACTGCATTGAGTGTCTGCCCATTGGTGGTCAGTGTGCATCATAGCGACTGGTCATTTGGTCACTTAGGCTTTTATATATAAAGATTTTTTTCCCTTTGGTTAATTTCTTCCTGTCTAACCCCCTCTCCCCTCTGAGATTTGTCAAGTCTGTTCCATGCTTCCATGTTTCTGTACCTATTTTGTTCAATAGTTTATTATGTTCATTAGATTCCACTTATAAGTGAAATCATGTGAGATTTGTCTTTCTCTGACTAGCTTATTTCACGCAGCATAATACTCTCCATGTCCACAAGTCTATCTATGCTGCCACAAAGAGTAACAGCTGCATAGTATTCCACATGTAAATGTACCACAGCTTTTTACCCACTCATCTATCAGTAGTTACCTGAGCTGTTTCCAGACCTTAGCTATTGTAAATATGCTGCTAAAAATGTACTGATGCATGTATTCTTTCTGATTGGTGTTTTGGGCTCCTTAGGAATAATCTTACAAGGGATTGCTGGGTCAAACGGTAGTTCCATTTTTTTTTTTTTGCTTTTGGAGGAAACTCCATATTGTTTTCCATAGTGGCTACACCAGTCTGTATTCCCACTAGCAGTGATTATTTTTCCCTTTTCTCCACATCCTCACCAGCACTTGTTTGTGATTTATGGATGGTAGCCATTCTGGCAGGTGTGAGGTGGTATCTCATTGTAGTTGGTTTACTAAGATTTTTTAAAGAACCTTTATTTTATTTAAGTAGTGCCCATCAGTTCCTGTTTTAACTAGTTTTCATTACAATGTCTACTGGATTTTATCAAATGTATCTTGGCATATATATCAGTGAAGATTCCCTCTATGACAAGTGGCAGGAAATCTTAACTCAAATTTACTTAAGCAAAAATTAAATGGATCGGCTTCCTTTTAAAAAATTTATCTTTGTTGTTGAAAGTTGTACAGATGTCCCTCCTTTTCCCCCATTTATGCCCTCTGTCCCACTCCCGCCCCCTGCCCTAGGTATTGGCTTTTATAGGTGAAAATGCTCAGGATAAAGCTGGCTAGAGTCCAGCTTGATATAGGGCTCAAACAGTGCCACTAAGATCTGGTATCTAATATGAACTCTCTCATGGTGGCACTCAGTATGCTGTAGCAACTCTGAAACTCATACACTTAGCTTCAAATCCAGTGATGGCCAAAGTGGAGGTATTCCAGAAAATATCTTGTTCCAGCTCACCGGCTTTGGGACTGCCACAGGATTGCCCCTGAATCAAAGCATCATAATTAGGGAAATGCAATGTGCTGAATGGCTGATGTACAGCACACGCTTCCCCTCCTCCCAAACTGGGTAGAGTGTCGTCCAGTCCTCATTCTCTGAGTGGAGAGAAGCAGGTGCATCCCCAGAGGAAAGTTTTGGTTTCAGTTACCAGAATAAGAGAAAACAAATATTGAGCGACACAATAACAGATGTCACTTTAGCATCAATTGCTTCAACCATATGGCTTTTCCCTCTAATTTCTGGTTAGAATACACGGTTTTGATATATTAGCTGATAATCAACCACCATTGGATTAATTCTTGCTTACTCATGGTGTATCCTTTTGATGCACTGATTAATGCCATTTGTTTAAAATTTTACATCTGTACTCATACACAAAATGAATTACTGATGGGAGGTTTTGCATTGTTTGTGTCATGTTTTAGCATCAAGATTATATTTTGTACAAAATATGAGTAGAAAAGTTTTCTTTATTTTTATATGGACTGAAATAATTTACCTATCACTGGAATCCTATCTAATAAAAGGGTAATATGCAAACTAACCATCATTTCATCACAAAGATGGCAGTACCCATAGCCACAAGATGGCGGCACCCAATCCTCTCAGCCCCACCAAGTGCCCCAGTCTCTGGGGTGGAGGAGCCACCACTGAGAGCTGGCAGCATGAATGGCCTGGCAGAATGCTTGCTTTGTCACCATGGTGACAAGGCAAGTGTTCCATCCCAGCCATGGAGGGCTTCTGGGCAGTGGGCATGGAGGAGTGGTTGGGAAGGGGGCAGAGGGGAACACTTGCCTTGTCATCCTGATGACGAGGCAAGCATGCATTGCCTGGCTGCAGATGGGCCTCTGGCCAGAGAGGGCAGTTGGGGGCCATGAGGCAAGTCAGGGAGGGCACTTGGGGTCCATGAGGCCAGCCAGGGAGGGAAGTTGGGGGCCATGAGGCTAGCTGGGGAGGGAAGTTGGGGGTCATGAGGCCAGCAAGAGAGGACATTTAGGGGCGATCAGGCTAGCATTGGGGGGGACAGTTGAGGGTGAGCAGGCCAGCAGGCAGAGTGGTTAGGAGCAGTCGGGCAGGCAGGCAGGTGAGCAGTTAGGAGCCAGCATTCCCAGATTGCGAGAGGGATGTCCAACTGCCAGTTTAGGCCTGATCTCACAGGGACATCCCCCAGTAGTTGGGCATCCCCCGAGGGGTCCCAGATTGGAGAGGGTACAGGCTGGGCTAAGGAACATGTGCTCCTGCCCCCCATGCACAAATTTCATGCACCAGGCCACTACTTATCTTTATAAAAGACTAGATTAAAAAATCACCTGGAAAAGGACCTAGAACTGATAAGATTTTTATCACAGATGTTTAAGGAACTTTCTTAAACTATTCCATGATTGCTCCTTGACTGCATTTATTTATTTTTCTAAAAATAGCATTGCTCTCTATCTCTAGATTTTAAAATGCATTGCTATAGGGTGATGCATACTATCTTTAAAATTGCAAATGCATTTAATATATTCTATTTATGATTACCTCACCTCCCTTTTTCTAATACCTTATATTTTACTTTCTTTATTTGCTTTACCAACTGTGCAGATGCTTTCAAAGGGGCAGCTTTGGGGTTTTGTTTATATTTTTCCTTTTAATGTTATTTCCAGCCCTCATTTTCTTCTAATTTCATTTAGTTTATTTTGTTACTTTTTTTCTAGTTGGTAAAGTGGAACGTCAAGGATGACTGTACACTGAGCATAGCTAGAGCAGCTGCCACATGTTTTAACATGAAATCGCTTATATTTTTATTCATTATTTTCTAGATAGTTTATAATATCTATATGGCTCTGTTTGATCTAAAGTCTGGGTATTTAAGATAAAGTATTTTAACTTCTAAGAAATTAAGATTTTCATTTTAATTTGGTGAGATTATGACTAGAAATGTAAAAAAAATTGCTCCTACAATACAATGTATTATTATTCTTTCATTAGCCATAAAATTTTATTTATTTATTTATTTATTTATTTATTATTTATCAAGGACATAAGGAAATAAAGTACATTCAAGGAACTTCAAGTCCTTTAAGTGCATAAGTGTGCCTGCCACTAAATACATAATATGTTTGCATGTGTCTGCATATATACATATATATATATGATTTTATTAATCCTGTATGTGCTCACATAATTTTATATTTTATCTGTCAAATTCTGAAAAAAATGTTTTTTGAAATATGGAACCTCATACTTCAGTTGTGTTTATCACATTCTCGAGTTTTCAGGTATTTTATGCTTGACTCTATGTTGTTTATGACTGTTATACTTTATAGTTTTCAAGGTATCAAATCAAATGTTTTCCTAATCCCTTGTCACTTGTAAACTTTTGAATGAATAAATGCTAGGACTAGAAAAATTCTTATGTGTGATGTAGAACAGCTTCCTGGTTTTACTGATGGGAAAGTTAAGGCCAGGAAAAGAGAGGAGCTTGGTTCGAAGCCACAGAGTGAATTTGGTGAATTTGGGGGCTTTCTGCCATACTGTATCTTCTAAGTATTCTGGAATCAGATTGCTTCTATATGAAAGTACAATAGGAGATGGTCTGATTTAGGTGAAAAATGGAAATAATGATGAATATATATATATATATATATATATATATACACACACACACATATATATACACACACACACACACAGGCTGGCAGGGGAGCAGTTTGACATCAATTAGGCTGGCAGGATAGTGGTTAGGGGGTGATAAGGCTGTATATATATGTATATATATATATATACTAGAGGCTCAGTACACAAAATTTGAGCACGGGGGCGGGGGATGTCCCTTAGCCCAGCCTATACCCTCTCCAATCTGGGACCCCTTGAGGGACATCCTTGTCACAATTCAGGACTGCTGGCTCCAAACTGCTCACCTGCCTGCCTCCCTGATTGCCCCTAACCACTTCTGCCTGCCTGCCTTATCACCCCCTAACCACTATCCTGCCAGCCTAATTGATGTCAAACTGCTCCCCTGCCAGCCTGTTTGCCCCCAACTTCCCTCCTTTGCTGGCCTGGTCACCTCTAACTGCCCTCCCCTGCAGGGCCTGGAACCTCCCAATGGCTCTCACCTGCTGACCATCTTGTGGTGGCCATCTTGTGTCCACATGGGGGCGGGATCTTTGACCACATGGGAGCAGCCCTCTTGTGTGTTGGAGTGATGGTCATCTGTGTATTTCTCTTTTATTAGATAGTATAGAGGCCTGGTGCATGGGTGGGGGCCAGCTGTTTTGCCCTGAAGAGTGTCCCAGATCAGGGTGGGGCTTCCCTTGGGGTGAGGGGCGGCCTGGGCGAGGGGCCGCCTGGGCGAGGGGCCTGTGGAGGCTTGCAGGCCGGCCACACCCCTCAGTGAACCAAGCGAGGCCCTGGGATCTGGGATTAATCTATGTCTACAATTGAAACTTTGTAGCCTGGAGTGGAGCCAAGCCTTCTGCTCACTCCAGGGCAGCAGCCATGTCTGTTTGAAACATTGTAGCCTAGAGTGGAGGCCTAGGCCAGCAACGGCAGACTGAAAGCTTGGCTTCCTCTGTTGCCAGCGAAACCCAAGCCTCTGTTCTCTTCAGCTCAGTGGCTGCCACCATTTCTGTATCTTTTATAACTGAAACTTTGTAACAATGAGTGGAGGCCTAGGCAGGGAACTGCAGGCAGAAAGCTTGGCTTCCTTTGTTGCCAGGGAAACCCAAGCCTTCCTCCTGCTCTCAGTGGTGGCAGCCATCTTGTTTGGGGTTTATTTGCATAATCTGCTCCTGATTGGCTGGTGGGCGTTGCTGTGGGCATGGTTTGTGGGTGTGGCAAAGATATGGTAAATTTGCATATTACTTTTTTATTAGATAGGATATTCTCTTCTAAGAGGGGATGAGTAAATGAATGCTGGAGAGGGTGTGGTTGTGAGATCTGCTTTACTCAGTCATTCAAGGACCCACGTTCTTTCTGTTGGTGTCTCCATCTTTCCCTAGGGCATTTAGGTCATCTGCAGGACCTAGCTGATGGGCAAAGGGAGAGAGAGAGAGAGAAATGGATTCCACACAGGGTTTCATGAGCCAGGCCTACAAGTGGCACACAGCACATCCACCTACTTTCCATTGCCAGGACTCAGGCATATTCCACAGCTAAGATTGTGGTCAGAGGGATGGTGTTTGGTGAACATCTAGCTGGCCTCTACCATATCTCATCCTCGGGTAGAGAATAGCATTGAATTTAGATGTGGTGGGGAGAAGCTTAACAGAGCCCAGGGCTGCTCCTGTTCATCTGAGGATCAGGATGAGGTCCCAAACGGACTTGGGAAAACTGAGCTGTTTTTGGAAATGGGGGCAAAAGCCCAGAGGACCTAGAAGGGTAAGAGGGTAGACTCCCATATAGAGGAGAAATAGAGCCCGGTACTCCTTAGGTACAAAGGGAGTAGAGTAAGATTACACCATCCATTGTGAGAATGGATCACCTGTCCCACACAGGCTGGTTTGAATGTGGCTGAGCACAAGGGTAAAGGCACTGCTACTGTGAACTGATGAGGTGGGGGAGGGGTGTGAGGGAGTTGTGGTGAGAGGGCTGAGAGATCCCTGGCTTCAGACACTTTTCTGTAGGATGTTGCTTATGGATCCAGTCACCAAATAGGGCAATTTTGTCCCAAGTTGTCACTTACAATGTTGCCATGTTTATTAAAGGGAGCAATTAAAGATTGAAAGTCTTCAGGGCAAAAATGAATTAATCTATATAATATTACAATTTAACCCTGAGATCAATTCTTTTTAATTACCCAGATCCTAAAAAGTGACCATCCTTTGTGGTTACTTTAGGACTCTTGAGTTTGCAAGACTGCCATGCAGGTCTCCTCTGAGCTTGTCAGGTCAGCATGTGGCCCCTTTGGTCCACACCATGTCCCTCTCACTCACGTGTTGCAAGCAAAAGAGCCATCTGGGAAGCACATGAGAAAGGTCATTGTCTGTGACACACACGCCAATGCAAGTCCGGCATCGGCTTAAAGCAGCTGTGCTAATAAATCATCACCGTGGCATCACTTGTAATTATGAGAAAAATGAAACTATTAACATATCAAGAAACTTTTTTTAGGTAACGATAATACTTGTCATGATAGAATATTAGTGTCATTAAAATGTTTATTGCAGACTCATAGACAAAGAGCAGGCTGACGGCTGTGGGAGGGAGGTGGAAGGAGAGCAAGAAAGAGGACAAAAGAAGCAACTCATGGACAGGGACCACAGAGTGGTGATTGCGGGGAGGCGGGGTGATGGAAGGTGGAGGAGGGCATAGGGGGGATAAATGGTGATGAAAGGAGACCTGACTTGGGGTGGTGAACACACAATACAATGTACAGATGATGTGTTGTGGAATTGTGCACCTCACACCTGTCTAATTTTGTTAATCAGTGCCACCTCAATTAATTCAATAAAAATGTTTATTAGGAGATTCAAAAATCACGGCTGCAGAGTTACATAATAAAGTAAGTCACAAAAGAAACACGAAGAATTGCATATGCAGAATAGCAGAAGCTATATAAAAATGAATAGGGGGAAAAGGGAAATGGGGTAGATGGATGGAAATATTTAGTATTCTGTCTTAGATAATGGGACTCAGGCTTTTTTTCCCCTTCTTTTATATATTTTCCAAATATCAAGAGCATTGCATTTCAAATAATGAAGCAGATACCTTTTATTTTTATTTATTTAAGTTTATTAATATTTAGAGTGTTAACATAAAAAAAAAAACACATTGAAACCTGTAAAGAATTTTTGTGAGTTTATTTGAGCCAAACTATTGACATATGCTCCGGAGAATGGTGAGTTACATTTGTATTTATACATTGCAATAAAAGGACGGACATAGGTGAATTACATGAAATTCATTGGTGATGGATTAAGGAGGTGGGATAAAGCAAAGTGGAGGAAACCTCTGGGATTGGATAAAAAGTGAAATGATGGACACATACTTAGGTGGGTGCAGGAACAATTAACATGATAATGAAGGAATTTGTGGCATCTGTCCTGGCGCCCATCACCTTTGGTTGTGCCCCAGAGGCTCCAGAAAAAGGGAAGTTAAAGTTACCCAGACATTTCGAGGGTATGTTATCTTAGATGCAAAAAGACAGGCTCAGTTAAGGTAAAGATTGACCTTGTCAGTGAAGACGCCGGCCTAGGATGTAACTGCCCACCATCACTGCATTTAGTTAAAGTTTAATTTCAGACCATCCTTTGTGGTTACCCTAGGTCTCTGAGTCTGCAAGATTGCCATGCAGATCCCCCCTGAGCTTGTCAAGTCAGCATGTGGCCCCTTTGGACCACAAGAGGAAGAGGAAGAGTACATTAATCAGCTGCCTCTTGCATGCTCCCTTTTGGGGATCAAACAGCAACTGGGCATGTGTCCTTGACCAGGAATGGGACCAGCAAGCTCTTGTGCATGGGATGATGCTCAACCTACTGAGCCACACTGCCCAGGGCAAAAGAAATGTTTGTTTGTTTTTAATTGTGTCATTGTTGGAGCTGCTGATTTCAGCTATTCCTGGAGCCAAATGTTACTGCATCCCTTTTATAACCCACATATTCATGCATGAACACATACAAACATGTGTACACATATAGGGATACATACACACACTCAAGTGCACACATATACATACCAAAGTGCACCACAATTTTCCAGAGAGTCAAGACCCAAAACAGCTAGAATAGCACAGATGCTCCTGTAAAATTTTGCATATTCCTTAAGATTCAGTGCCTCATAATCCACATTGGGCGTTATTATACTTTTGCTTTGTTGAAAACTGGATTGTTGAGTCCCTTTCTCTCTCTCTCTCTCTCTTCCTCTTTCCCTCCCCCCCCTCCTCCAATGGATCATTGGATATAGATCATTGGCTCAATACTGTTGTTGGCCTTTCCCTTTTTCACTGCTCTATCCTCCATAATCAAATAGGCATCATTCTGAGGATGAGCATGTAAATGTCTGCATTTTTCACAAATGTGTTGGTTGTGTGCTTGCCTCCAACCTCTTGGGCCCAATTATCTGAAAAATAGACCCTCATTTGTTTTAGCTTAGGCTTGGTTGGTTGCAAATAATAGAAACCTACTCCACCTGGGTTAATCAAGAGAGGAAGACTAGCTGGGAAGGTACAGGGTAACTCACAAAACTCAGGTCAGTAAGGCTTTGAGGAACCAAAACCCACAACAGAAACTGAGGCAGCAGCTGGCTCTGTTTCTCTCCATCTTTCTCTCCCTTGCTCATCACAACTCCCCTGCTTCCTCTGCAAACCATTTCACTCTACTAATCACCTCTCTCTGCTCTCCCCCCTCTCCTTCACATGCAGAATGTACCCATCTAGCCCCTTATAACAGTTCTTAGCTTGATTAGAACCAGAGGGACCAATTTCAAATTCTCAGGACAAAGGATCTGATTGATACAGCAGGTGTCCACCAACTGTGACCAGTGGAGTGGTTAGCAGGCTCTGGATGGCAAAAACACTTCTGATGCCCAGCCAATCAAAAGCAACAGCTAGGGAGTATTTTAAATATGATCTTTAAAAATAAGATGGAGATCGTTTCAAGGGCTCTGGGCTTATTCCAATAATCTGCCTCTGCTGTTGGTTGATCAGGCTGACTGTGAAAGCGATGATGCCAGGTATCTGAGCATCTTTTAGTTAAGCTGATGTGGGCACATCCATTGTCACATGTGAGCCTCACTACATCACCAACCCAGTCCCACAGGGTTGGGCTCGGGGCTTGGAGAAAATGATAATACATCCAAGTTCACACCTGAGCATCATCTGCACAGATGGTATTTGAATCCAGCTCTGACTCAGTCCAGCCTCTTCCAGTACCCTATAACTGCCTTTGTGCTATTCTGTGTGTGAGTGTGTTTGTGTGTGTGTGTGTGTGTGTGTGTGTGTGTGTGTGTGTGTGTGTGTTTCCTCATCTTGAAACAGTGGTTAAAAATAATACTTGTATTTTCCTTAAAGGCTTGTTGTTACAGCGAGATGGATTGGGTAGACGCACTCTGCAAACTACAAACTAGGATATTCATTATTATTATCACTTTATGCACTTACCCAGCTCCCCCATACCAGCCTGTCGAGGTTCACTTTAAGCAATGGTTTGATTTGACAGAACTTTTCTTGCAGGTTGTTTTGTTAGGAGATATTGAGAGGGATGGTGGGTGGGGGCGGAGGGACTAAATCAATAAGCTTCTAAGATATTAAGCCTGCAAAACATTAAGATGTCAACTCTGAGAGAGTTTTTTTTAAGTAAATATTGAGTTATGTGGGTTTTTCTTTAAAAAAAAACCATCTTGACATTTTTAGTTATTCCAAATTGAAATCTGAATTGAAATCAAAATTGCTTCTTTAATATATTTTTGTCCTAGTAAAAAGTAGACCCACCACCTACAACCCCAAAACCTGGAGACTTCTTGGACTCCATCCTCTTCTTAAACCTCCTTCTTCTTCAACTGGCCACCTAATTCCTATTCCCTCAGTATAGCCTCATCAGCAAAAAACCTGTCATCCCTTGCCTCAACTACGAAAACAACGCCACACTGCTTTGCTGTCTTCTTTGAACTCATCCTCCAGGTTGCTACCAGCTTTCTAGGATGCGCCTTTGATCCTGTTGCTCAGGACCCTCAATAGTTACCATCTGTGAAGCCCCAGTAGGGTCCTGCCTTTCAGTTTTCCTGCCTGGTACATCAGCGTGCCTAGTATGCCCTGAATGCACCATAAGCTTCCAGTTCTGGCCTTTACTCAAACATTTCTTCTGTAAGGGTACTCCTTCATCCCCCACCCCCGCACTGTTCAGACTTCCTTATCCAGCATGCTGTGGCTCCTCAAGAATGTCTTTCCTGAACCACTCAGAGAGGGATGATCCCATCCTCATCTGGGCTCCCCTGGGTTCACCCAGTTTTGAAAATATCTTTATGTTATCCCTTCTCATAGCACACAGCAGTCATTTTCTCTTTAGACTTTAGCTCCTTGAGGGCAGAAATTATAATAGTCCGACTTGTATCCCTAGGACCTAGCACAGGGCCTGGTAAAGGTGAGTTATCACTAAAAATTATTTGAATAAATCAATCAATCCATCAATAGTGCCCATCTAGAGTCATTCTTCTATAGAGGAAGAGTAGCCATACAGGAGCCCTGTACGATTCTAACACTGCTGATGCTGAATCAGAGACTAGAAGAGTTTTGCCTCAAAGTCAGTGATCAGTTTTACTCTACCTTGCTGTCTTCTGTAACAAAGAGAAAAACATAATCCAGCCTTGGGAAGGTGCATAACTCCGAATCAGGTTAAGGACTTGAGGAATTTTAGGATCATGTCGAGAATGTTGATGTGGACAGTACTGATGGGTGCATTCCAAAATGGACTGAGGCTATTTTTTGTCTTCCTAGAATGACCTTCTGGATTCATATGTTAATGTTCTAATTTGTTGCTAAGGCAACCAAGTCACAGGCCATCTTCAATTTACAAAAGGTGATATTGCCAAAGTCATTTTGGAAGTCAGATATTAGAAAAATACATGATCTTTTTCATGGTGAAAAGTGGTGTAATTGGTGGCTAGGATCAACAGAATTGTATTTAGTCCATATTTTTGTAGTCCTTGTGCAGTAATTATATGGGCGATGACCTTTGAGGATACGCAGTTCCTACTGCCAAAGGATGGTCTTGGAAATCCTTGGGTATTTTTGGAAGGCACTAATACTAAACTAATTGTGATATCTGGACCAGCACTGCTGATGCTTGTAGGGCAGGCTTTGTCATCCCTGCCTGCAAAATGGGGGTGATTGATAGCTCTAGCATTGAGAACAATGATGTTAAAACTACCAACAACATTATCATTAGCCGGGGAATCCATTTAACAATAACTAAACTCACACTCTTTCTTCCCTATCCTAGGACTCAGGCATGAGTCTGTGGGACAATCTGAATGTAAGACACCATATCATACTCAGTATAACTCCACCCAGATACGAATCCATGATTATGGGTATTATATCATCATTGTGACTATCTCTGTTCTTATAATAAGCTCCAATAATGATCCCTCTGTGTCTTTTGTGCATAGCACAGCACTGGTGGACCCACCTCACCGGTGAGTCCCAAGTGTCTCAGACAACTAAATCCAAAGGCAAACCTAAGTTGGATTCAAGAGAGGATCCTGAGAAGGCCTATCGAGTCAGGAGAAAATTGAATAGTTTACTCTAGTTCATCTCTTAGATTGCTTAGTAATACTACAAATAAGTCACACCTCCCTGGGCCTCTGCCCCATTGTAATGTGGCATTGCCACACTGGGAACAGAAAGAAGTAGACTCTAATTTCTCCACTTCCTATAATCTGTGCTGACCTTGTGAATTGCTTTGACCAACAGAATATGGTAGAAGTGATGATGAGCAAGTATGAAAGCCAAGTCTTCTAAGGACTTGACTTGAAATGTCTGTTTTTACATTCACCATTCTGTGAAGAAGCCCAGTCTGGTCTTCTGGAAAATGATAAATCTAATGAGAACCAAAGAGTCTTAACCAATAGTCAACACTAACTGCCAGATGTGTGAGTGAGGCCAGCCCAGCCCAACCTTCAGATAACTGACAGGAGCTGCATGAGTGACCCCAAGCTAGCCTAGCAGAAAGCAGTCCAAATTGCTAACTCACACAACT
The DNA here is from genome assembly GCA_027563665.1 of Antrozous pallidus. NCBI lineage: Eukaryota > Metazoa > Chordata > Mammalia > Chiroptera > Vespertilionidae > Antrozous > Antrozous pallidus. The sequence goes on from CM050518.1 coordinate 75,600,567, forward strand.
ATCCTATATAATAAAAGGCTAATATGCAAATAGACTGAATGACTGAACAACTGGTCATTATGCTCCACACTGACCACCAGGGGCAAACACTCAACCCAGGAGCTGACTTCTGGTGGTCAGTGCACGCCCACAGGGGGAGCGCCACTCAGCCACAAGCCGGGCTCACGGGTAGTGAGAGCAGTAGCAGTGCTAAGGATGTCCCCTTGGGGAATGGGCCTAAGCCATCAGTCGGACATCCCTCGAAGACTCCCAGGCTGCTAAAGGGCTCAGGCTAGGCTGAGGGACTCCCCCAACATGAGTGCACAAATGCCACGCACCAAGCCTCTAGTGACCAATAATAAGTCATTGCTGTTTTAAGCCACTAAACATTGAGGTACCAATAGGTATCTAATTTAGTACTGTGTTATACAAAAATACAAATAATAAACCAATTAAATTTATTGTATACTAGATGGTGATATATTGAAAATTATCACTTATAATATCTCTTTGCAGAGGTAATTGTTATTAAAACTTACATCCTTCCAGAGTTTTTATATACAAAGTATTTTTGTTCTTATTGATGCTTGATTGCAATACCACTAAACACACTGTCTTTATCCTGCCTTTTTCATGTAATAATGCACTCATCACTTTCAATTCTCATAACTAATCTTTTATATTGTTCTAATGATTGCATAATGCTCCATCTTTTAGGTGTGCATAATTTATTTAACCTGCTGTTATTACTGGTATTTTTTTCACTGTTATAATCAATTATGTGATGGAAATCCTTGCACATGAATGTTCCCGCACATAAATGATCATTTTGTTAGAAAATTGTGGGCATTATTGCTTAATTATTTTTGCAAGTATAATAAAAAAAGGAAAATATCTCAGTATTTTAATTTTCTTCCATTTTACTAACCAGGAGGTTAATCAGATCATACATGGCTGCTGGCTGTTTCTATTTGCCTATTGTTTTATTAAGGAATGGCCCTTTCATGTTTGCAAGCATATTATTTCACAATTTTTTGTGACACACACACACACACACAGGAATTATTCCACAGAACACGGGCCTTCACACTAGATAAAACTGTCTGCTCTTACTTTGGTACTTTCAATTTATCTAACATACAAAGTACATTTTTTAAAACCTCAGGTTCTTCAAATATAAAATGGAGATAGTAGTGATATTGCTGAGGTACGAAAGTACTCAATAAACATGCTTGAATTACAAAATGTACAATTAATGTTAGCTTTCACATATACTTGTTCTACAAAATCAGGACAAATATATGTAATTTTTCAGTTAGTTTGTGTTTAAATTAGCAATGTATTTTCATTCAATTAATACTTAAATATGCACTGTGGATCCAGTGTTGTTCCAGGCACTAAAATAGTAATGGGGGGGGGGGGAGCACAACAATTCCAGCAGCTATGATACCCATTACATGCTAGTGAACAAGCAAATAACTGTATAGTATCCTAGTGGTGATAAAGCTACAGAACAAAATAAGGCAGGTAAGGAGGATATGGTATACAGGTGTCTGTATGGGAGGACCTTGTTATTTTAAATGTGGCTTCACAAGTGGCCTCTGAGCAGAGAACAAATGGAAGGCAAATGTCACCAGGAGGACAGACTCTTTCAGGCAGAGTAACTGTGAGTGCCAGGGCTCCTCTGGGAAAGCGTGGCTCTTACATTCAAAGAATAATAAGACTAGTACATTGGAACATGTAAATGAGGGAAAGAATGGAAGAGTTGTTTTGTTTTTAAAAGGACCACTTTGTCTGCTTTGCTGGGAATAGACTGGAGAAAAACAAGGGTAGAGGTAGGACTACTGAGTAGGAGGCAGTTGCAACAATACAGGTGAAAGATGATGGCGTCTCAGACGTCAAGTAGGATGGAGTGATCGGAAGTGGTAGAATTCCAGATCTATTTTGAAGGTAAGGCCAGTAGAATTTGGTTACAAATTAGATTTGGGATGTGAGAGAAGGAAAGGAATCAGGTATGAATCCAAGTTTTTGGACTAACTAAACTAAGAAGTGGAGTTGTCAGTAATTGAAGTGGGAAAGACAGTGGAAGGAGCAGGTTTCAGGGGAAAGATTTGGGTTTAGATTTAGAATATATTAAGTCTCAGGTTTCTGTTAGATATTTTGGATAATATATCAGTCTGAATTCTGGAAGATGAGGGTGGAAATACCAGCCTATTGACGGAATTCACAGCTGTGAAACTGGAGGAGATCATGGGGCATTTGTGTAGATAGACTGGAGAGATCTTGGGACTGATAGTTGGATTTTGGAGGTAAGGAATTCGAGGCAGAATAATTAAGTAAGATTGACCTGATCAGTCAACAAGGTAGAAGATCTAAAGGAAATCAGGGTCCAGAAAGTCATGTGAAAAAGCATTTCAAGGAGAGAATAATGAATTATGTGAAATGCTGATGATGGTTCAGGTACATTAAGGACTGAGAACCAACTGCTGGATTCAGCAACCTGGAGGTCATTGATGACATTCTAAGAGCAGTTTCTATGGAATGGTGGGTATGGAAACCCAACTACAGGGAATTTCAGGAAAACAGGAGGAGATGAATAATGGGAGAGAATGAGTACAGAGGGGGACGGAAATGTGAGGCCATAGCTGGAAATGCTCTTTGGATGAAAGGGGGAGAGTTCTATGTAATTTTTTAAATGGGAGGACTATTAGAGCTAAAGAAAATGACTCAATAGGAATTAATCCTGAAGAAGTTTACACTGCTATTAGAATGTCTTTTTGGCAAGTGAGAGGGCATGAGGTCTCACGCACATGTGGAGATAGCCTTAGATACGGCATGAACTGTACTTCCAAAAAGGAGAGGAGGCAGAGTGTGGGGATGGAGGTGAGGCAGTTGACATGGTTACAGTAATGGAGCTTCCACTGTCTCAGTGAAATAGGAAGCAGAGTTATTTAGCTAAAAGTGAGGAGTAAGTGGAGGCATGGGAACTTTGAAAAGACTCTATAAAGTAGAAAATGGTTTGGGACTCTAAAACAATATTTGCAATAGAGAAATGTCCAAGGAAGTACTATTACCAGGAAATACTAAGGGATTGCTGAAACTAGTGGACAGGAGTTATAATGAGACCAGTTAGCATTTTTCATTGTTTTTCTCACAGTTGTTCAACAGGCCCAGATAAGGTGAGAAGGTAGACTTCATCAGAGTTCATGTTTTGACAAATGAATTTAAGGAAGGAAAAGGAGACCAGAACATTTTGAACATTTTTCACTAGCAGTACATTTATATCAGCATAATTCTAATGGTTTTAAGGGATGCTATAAAATGGACTCAACCTATTTAGCCAATTACCTAATCTTGGACACTTAGTTTTTCTAATTATTCATTATTATAAACTATAGTTCAATTAATTCCCCTTTATATCAACCTTTACTCATATTTTTCAGTTCTTCCCTTTGAAAATAGCATTGCTAAACAAACAGGATAATAATTAGGATGCATTTGGCTGTAAGGAACAGAAAAGTCAACTCAAAATGTCTTAAACAATATGGAAAATATATTACATCATATAAGACATCCTATCATATCCTGATGAGTGGCTTGCTGCATCAATTTAAAGACATCATCAGAGGTTTCTGCTCTGTCAACTGCTCTGCCAACCCTGGTGGCCTCAGGCAGGCTGTCCTCAGCATCAGAAACTAGCTGTCCTGATCTCACAAGTCACCTATGAGCATCATACTACCCCTTTCTAACACTCTCTTTTTATAGGTGAGCAGGTTTTCCCAGAGGCTCAAAGTGAACTTCTCAAATCTCATTGACCAGAACTTGGTCACATGATCCACACATACTAGTAAAGCAATCATAGTAAGGGAATTAGTTATCAAGATTGGCTGAAATTATTCAACATGTATTCCTTAGATAGGCATAAGGTCTTCTGTGCTGAATTAATGGTCTTAATAGAGAAGGGCAGATACCCCAACAAATCAATCTTTGCAGGACAGAAGAAGAGAGGGGAGACAAAAATGGATGCTACATAGACAAATGTATCTTCTGCTAAGATGACCTTTGAAGGCATATCAAATTTCCTGCCAGCCTCCTACCCATTATTTTGGCTCTCACTCAAACTTTGAATAGTTTAATTTTTAAAAAGTGATTTGTAATGCCCCCATAGACTTCGTACATTTTTGCAGCCCTACTTATTCATTTGGGGCCAGTCCTGCCCTACTGGGCACCCTGAAGGTTGTATTTCCAGCTCTGGTCTTTCCTGACTCTTCCAGTAGGATTCTGTTGATATCTACTCCCCTTTACTTACCTAGCACATAGGAATATAGTCAGTTCATATCTAATACAGGGTGGGAAAAAGTAGGCTTACAGTTGTTCATATGGAAAATAATATGATAATAAATGATAATACAAGAATAAACAATATTTCATGTATTTACACTGTAAACCTACTTTTGCCTTACTCCGTAACTTGTGCATTCCTAAAAATCACCATACTATGCAAAAAAAAAAAAAAAAAAAAAAAAACCTCAAAAATAAAACATAATAAAAAAAAAAAAACATGGGGATTATGGGAAAACTGGAGTTAGAGAGAAAACCCTCAAAAACTTTGTCATTAAAAAATAAAAAGAAATATAGTAGAAATGGTAACACAATTTTACACATGGTAAACAGTTATGAAATACACGAATGTTACCATACACTTGGCACTTTCCCTTGTAAAAGTCTTGAAATTTGCACATCAGGTTAAAGTGGGTGTGAGTTCTTGTGAAGCGGTGAGATCCCAGCAGAAGTTAGAACACCAGATGTGGCTGTAACATGCAGTGACTGAGGGACCCGGCAGGTGTCGGAGGCACCTGTGCACACTCTCCGTATCCCTACATGGCAGGGCTCAGGTGGTTGAGGTTTTTTTGCATCACCTGGAGTTCCCCTTTTAGAAATGACATATAGTCGAACACTTGGGTTATGTTCAGATGATTCACAACTATACACTTTTGCATTTTTAAAACAAGTGTTGTGTCAAAACCAGTCTGGTTCAGTTGATAGAGCATCAGCCTGCGGACTGAGGGGTCCTGGGTTTGATTCCAGTCAAGAGCATGTACCTTGGTTGCAGGCACATCTCCAGTAGGGGGTGTGCAGGAGGCAGCTGTGCGATATTTCTCTTTCATCGATGTTCCTAGCTTTCTGTCCCTCTCCCTTCTTCTCTGTAAAAAATCAATAAAATTAAACAAAACAAGTGTAACAGAACTGATTTTACCACGTTTTCTATCAATGTTCCTTTCCATCAGGTTCCATCTGCATCAAAGTTCTTGCATATGGACCCCTTCCAAGTCTCCAGAGCCCACGCAGGCCTCTTCCTATCAGTACATTGGGACCCCCTGAATCTTTGAGGAGATGGGGAGAACTGAGCAGCTGTGATGGTGTTGCAGTCTTTCATAGAAACCAAACCCAGTTCTGTCTGTTTCTGTAGCCCCCGCTTCCTCCTAAGCAAGTGAACTGTGGGTGACTGCAAAACAGCAGTTATATTTTGAAAAGGTAAAGATGTGGGTTAAGGTAAGAAAAATAAAGTGGATTTATTTTTGAGAAAGCATCAGGAAAAAAAAAGATTTGTAAATGACCTCCATCAGAAGAAAATGTCAACCTCTATTTTCTTACGAAAAACATATTTCTTAATATATGGTAACAGCCCTCTTACTTTCAGATTCTTAGTTGACTCATAGCTAGAAGAGGGGGCAGGAATAAAGACATGCCCTGTCAGGTCTGAGAAAAGGTACGGGAGGAAACGTATGACTGTGTTAGAACTGAATGAGTTGAAGTAAGATTATCTCTGTTGGAATTAGCTACAATGGAAGCTAAACATGAAGGATCATATAGAGTCTGTTGGGTAGATAGGTGGTGCCAGGCATAACAGTGGGTTGGAAGCACTCAAGAGCTACTGGGAAACAAGACTGGGCAGAGGCAGGAGGGCAGAGTAGGGCATAGTGTGGTGGTAAGGGCAGTGTGGTCCACCCTGGCCACCTCCCACCATTTCCCACCCATACCCATCCCTCAACCCCCTGTCCTCTGTGTCTATGGTTTATGCATATATGTTCTTTGGCCAATATATTCACTTTTTTTTATCCAGTCCTCCCACCCCTTCCATCTATCAGTCTATATCCATATCTCTGGTTTTATTTTGTTCATTAGTTTATTGTGTTCAACAGGTTCCTTATATAAGTGAGAGATCATGTGGTATTTGTCTTTCTTATTGTAAAAGCAATGGAAAGAGCTAAGTAATTTGCTCAAGACCAGGTATAATGCAACAGTAATTCTAAATAACTTTTTAATTCTGGCCTGACTCCACAACACAACTTTTTACTCTTACATGGCCATTTCCTGTTCCGTACTTGAGACAGCTTCTACTCTTGGATAAATTTTTTACCCCATGTAAAACAAGAAGGATCTGTTATCTTACCTAGTTTGTGAGGTTCAGAAATGGGGTTCAGACCTTGGCTCAGGGTCTCATGAGGTTGCAGTCAGACGTCAGCTGGGGCTGTATTATCTGAAGGCTGGACTGAGGCTGGAGGATCTGTTTCCAAGATGGTCACTCACATGCCTGTTAGCAGAAGGCCTCAGTTCCTCTTCACCCATGCCTCTTCTCACCATGTCACATGGCTTCCACCAGAGTGAGTCATGCAAGAGAGAGAGGAAGAAATCACAATCTGTTTTATGACCCAGCCTTGGAGAGTCACTACACATGAGTGTGAAAACCAGGAGAGAGAGATCATTGGGAGCCAACATGGAAGCTGGCTTTGCTGAAATGTAATGCTGTGTATGTGCAGCACCAGGGTGAAAAATGATTTTGAATTTACACTTTTTAAATTAATTAATCACTTAACCCATTTATATTTTCCATTAATTTTTCCAACTGCAGTGGTGGAGATGTAGATAATTTCAGAGGCACAAGCCACCAATTAACTGCATTCCATCTTTCATTATGCTTTGGTGCATTCATCAACTCTACTGATCACCTACCACATGCTAGTCACTGTACTAGCTACCTGAATGCGATGAGAAGGAAAACAGATTATGTCCCCACTCTTATAGAGGTATCAATCAAATAATCACAACATTGACATATCACCACAAAATGTAATGATTGCTACAAAATAAGAGTTTACGTTGCTATGAAAATGCTTGTTTTATGGATCTGATTTAGTTTGAAAATCAGGGAAAGCCCTCTTTCTCAACATCAGAGCTATTAACATTTTGGACTGATAATTCTTTGTTGTGGGGGCTGCCTTATGCACTGTAGGATGTGAACTGCATTCATAACCCCTACTAGATCCCCTCCACCCCTCCCTAAATTATGAAATCCTAAAATGTCTTTAGAGAGACCCAAATGTTCCTTGGGACAAAATCTCCCCGAGTTAAAAGCTACTTCCCTATAGGGAGTTTTCAAATAGGAAGTATAGAAGGGAGGGGCATTTCAGGAGGAGGAAAGGGGATGTTAGTGAGATCTTTCTTAACAGATATTTCCAAATGAAATTCTCCCTTTCCCCACAATCCCCCAAAAGATCATCAAAAACAAACAAACAAAATCTCTGGTTCCCTAACTCTATCTCTGGAGCTTCAATTCAGATCAGACTCTTGCCTGCATGATTTGCTGGTGCCTTTTAAACAGAAATTCACACTGTAGCCAGTCGGCTTGTGCTGAATAAGGTGTCTCCATATAATTGCCAAGGAAAAAACATGTCTGGCCTGAAGCTGTCTTCCAAAACATATTTTAACTTATTGGATCCCTGGGCTGGCTAGAGTTATTTGGCCTTCAGCCTGCTTGTTTATATCACTGCCTAAAGCAGGGTCTTATCACTCAGAAATACATGGCTTCACTTTCATAGGAAAGATATTTATAGGTACTACATATATGCTATGTTTGAATTATGTGCTGTATATATTTAATGTGGAAAGAGTATATAACCAGGCTGTGCATAAAGTTGGAGACCAAGATTTGCCCTGTTGCAATTTTCAACAGATAAGAATTAGCTGGTATACTTAGAATCCTGAAAACTTAAGTGAGAGGGCACTTAGAGGATCTCTAGGGGGAAATGCGGTTTTGGGATGCAGATATTTCTGGGTTAAATTTGGCCTGTTATATGATCTTGGACACATAAACTAGTTTCAATTTCCTCATGGGTAATGAAGATAATAATTCTTCCCTTGCAGGGTTGTTAGGAAGATATGTAAGATTCTAGCAATGTCTGGCATCCAATAGCTGTCCGATAAATGAAATGTCCTTCTTTCCTTCAGATTATCCGGGTCAATTCCTCTTAAGCATCCCTAGGAGACATTTCCCCTGGAAGTCTGGGAGCTCTCCTACCCTCAGCTATTTCCTTTCCCGCTGCATCCAGAGGATCTTCAAATCTACTCAATTTTACCTCCAGGTTTTAGTTAGGCCACCATTGTGTTTTTGTGGATTTTTGCATTGATGTTCCAATTAAATAATTTTAGATAAATTGTAACTATGTCACCCCTTAATTACCACCTTTTAATAGTCCCATGGGCTCCAAAATGGGCTCCTGGCTTCCCTCTCCAGCCTCATCTCTCTTAGGTCCTACCTTTAACCCTGTGCTCTAGCAATGCTGAACTTCTGGTAAAGTCCTGCATGCTGGTTCATATTCTTGTGCTGTTTTAGATGTTGTTTCCTTGAGTAGAGATTCATTTATTTCTCTACCACCCTCATTTTTCCATCAGACCTAAAGGAGTAACCACCCACCAAAGCATCTTCTGACTTCCCACTTGCCTTCTCCCCGCATCACCTCTTTGCTTTGACACAACCTTGTACATGTTTCTACTCTGATGAATGTCATGCCTCATTGATTTAAGTATTTGTTTATGAGCCTGTCTTCTCCACTGGAGGGTGAATTACTACAAAGCAAGAACCACGTATTATTAATCTCCATGTTCCCAGCTATTATCGCTGACCCTGTACTGGTCCATGTTCCATAACCATTGATGAATGAATCCATATTTATCTTGAATCTGCACAGGGACGGGAACTCACAACATAGCAAGGCAGCTAGCTGATGTGCCCCATGTCAAACTCAGATTGATATATCTTCCATCTTTATTACCATATCTACCTTTCTTCCCCCTCCACTCACTGATCCCACTTAGAAGGAATATATACACTCCCTCTGAACATGGCTGACGTAGGATTGCTAGGCTACAACTAACACTATGCAGCAACAAAATTTTCTCTTCTTGCAAAATTCTTCTAGTTATTCTTTGGGTGACATGATATTCAGGCCCCACACCATCTTACCTCCCAGGTTGGTATCTGTTGTCCAACTAAATCCAAGATGCAAGATGGATTCTGACAGCATGGAGGGCTTTTGTCCTGAGCATCATATTCAAGTAAGAAGAGGATACAATGAAATATGCTTGCATTTATTCCTATATTTTTCTATCTATCTATCTATCTATCTATCTATCTATCTATCTATCTATCTATCTATAAAACTCTAATATGTAAATAGGCTGAATGGTAGAACAACCAAACAACTCATCTCTATAATGTGTGCTAACCACCAGGAGGCATGGGTGGAACATGGCGAGTGTCAGCAGTAGGTGGCAGAGCATGGAACATGGCGGGCGGGCATCAGCCGCAGTGGGATGGTAGAGCAGGTGAGTGGAGGCACCAGACCAAGGCAGGGCACCAATCACTGTCATCAGGCGAGCCTCTGGTGGTTACTGAAAAGTCTTTGCTCCTGGGCACCACAGTCCTGCCCAGCACTTGCACCTACTGCTAGAGCCAGCCCAGCTCACACTCACTGCCAGCACCAGAGCTGCCGCGCACATCTGCTGCTGGTGCTCGGAACAGGCTCTGATTGCTTGGCATTGTCAGCGGGTGTGAGTGGCAGCTGCTGGCCCTGATGGCCCCTAATGGCTTCTGTAACTCCCCCTGCTCCTGAGGGTCAATCGGGGTTGGCAGCCATCTCTTGCACCCACTGCCGACGATGGCCCCACTAGCACTTGCTGCCAGTGACAGAGCTGCCACTTGCATCCACTGCCAGCGCCAGCCCCACTTGCACCTGCAGCTGGAGCTGGAGCCACCACTCCCACACTCTGATAACTCAGCACCATTAGCGAGTGCGAGCAACAGCTGCCAGCCCCAATCTCTTGAGGGCTTCTCCACCTCCTCCTTCTCCTGTGAGGTGATCAGGGCAGCAGCCATGGCTCACACCTGCTTATAGCATCAGCCCAGCTCAGACCTGCTGCTGGCACTGGCCCCAATTGCTGTGTGAAGTCAGTGGGTACCAGTGGGGCCAGAGCAGTGGCGGCAGGAGTGGGGCTGCTGGCAGACAGGGGATCAGGGATCACAGCTGGAGGGGCCAGGCGGGGAGCAGAGGATGGGCCAAGACCCGCCCCTGTGCCCACTACTGCCTCGCAACCTACAGTTCCTTTCGTGTACTGGGCCCCTAGAACTAGTAATAACAGTTAACATTATTGAGTTTTTACCATATACTAAACACTGTAGGTGCAACAACTTGAGACTTGTTAGTCTCTCTGTTATCCCTGAAGTCAGTCAACTATTTCACCATCCTCTGACCTCCCCCACAAAAGTGTTGGGTTTTGTCTGTCTTTGCTTAGCAGTGTCCTATTGCCAGACTGGCAGGAAGAAATTGCATGAGCCTGTGGTGCCCATAGTCACTTGAGCTATAGATTACAGCATCTAGTCAAGGCACCAAGGAAGTCAGAATGTTCAACCTGAAAAATTGCTGCTGGGTGCATCATTCAAGGGTCCTGGGATCAATGACTCCATGTTCTGTTTGTCCCTGTGTGCTCCTTTGGTGTTCACAATGGCTCCTGTTTCAGCCATCCTGTGCTCCATCAGAACTGCTAGTATTTTAAACCACTCACAATTGCGTATTTATACCTATAGTCACTAACGTGCATTGAGCACATTTTAGGTACTGGGAATTTTATGTAACTCTTCATATGCATAACCCTTGCCTAGTCCTTCCAACAACCCAATGAGTAAACCAGTTGAGGAAACTGGTTCAGATTGCTTAATTGACTTGGCTCAAAATGCAGAGCTGTTATGTAGCAGGAGAACTGGGGTTTTGAACCCAGACAGAACCCGTGTCCAGACTCCTAAACTATACCCCATATTGACTCCAGAATCCGTTTATTTGCACACTGATGGGATAGGTTGGGAGCCCATGAGTAATATGCAGCTGGAAGCCAGGACCACGTACACGCTTCAAGAACACCTGTGGGTGGGACCATTTGTGCACAGCACGAATGGGACAAGACAACTGGAATAGCAGGTTTTGTCCTATAGAATTTCATCTGAGTGCCATGCGAGAACCTTCTGGCATCTCTTATACCCTGATATTGCATTGTCCCTTCACCCCACCTTGTTCTTTTTGGTATAATTGCTATTATATGTGGGCATTTTTTATTGTTGTTCTGGCTTATGCCATTTTTGTAACCACTTCCTAAAGTCTAGAAGCATCAGTTTGCCCAACCACTTTACCCTCTCACCTTTTGCCCTAGACATATTCAAATCCCTTGAACAGAGCTGGCACCTGCCTCCACAACACTCTTCACCTGGCCATGCGCTCTGTTCTTCTGAAATCTATTCCTATGTCCTGATTCTAAGACTGCTCCATTTTTCCCGCCAGGATGCATGATGTTACCAGGTATTGTGCAAGGATCCAGAAGTAGTCTGTCAAGGGTGTGGCCAGGCAGGGGGCAGTGTCTACTTCTGAAGTCAGAAATATTTGGATGCTTCAAAACAATCTCCAGTCCAAGGAACAAGAAGAGCCATTGCACCTAATCAGAGTCTCCCTGGACTCAGCCCCCCACAAAGGCCAGCTCAGCCCCAGAGTCCATCAAAAGTTCAATTTTATCACAGTATCCTCTATAGATCCCATTTTATGTGCTATTAAACAGAACAATGCGACTCACCAGTAAAATCATCTGCAATAACAGCCCATTAAAAGCTTTCCTTAATATGGAACTTTCTAATTAATGTAAATGGGGTGCAAAGCTTGGAAAGCCATGTTGATTCTAATGTTCAGAAAGTAGGTAAAATAGGAAAGGGTCTTATTTTTCATTAGCAATCTATTAGGGAAGCTAATGAAATCTTTATGGCTTGGATATATTACCAAAATGATACAATTGCTTTGTTTCCTGCCTCATTTCTCTGCCACCTTTCTCTATAAATATTGCTATGCTATGCATTAGATTTGAGAGAAGGGGATTTTGCATGGGTGTTTGTGTCTGAGTACTCCCATATTCTCAGAATGTTGGAGATGGAAGAAGCACAATAGATTAACCTTAGTTCACAATTGTCTTAAGTTGGAAACTGAGCTCTAAAGAGAGTTGAAGACTAATGTAGTCATTTACTACTTAATGCATTTGCTTGGATGTAATGGGTCATGTTTACTCACTTTTCATTGCCCAGACTAAGTCATTTGGTCATCCCTAACTTTAAAATGGTTATAGAAGTATTACCTGCTATTGAATCCCAAAGGCCCCTGCTATTGAATCCCAAAGGCCCCTCCCATATATTATAATATATATATTATATATTATAATATATATAATATTATATATTATATATAATATAATATATAATAACCGAGGATGCCCTAATTGAGTGAGAAACATACCCTGTTTTCATGGAGCCCAGAGACCAGTGGGAGAAGCAGAAAACAAAGAGACTCAAGACAAAGCTGTGTGTGAGGCTGTTCCAGGAGCCCCAGGCCAAGGGGGTTCATTCTCTCTGCACTTTGCTGACCTTCTGGGGGCTTTGCTGAGGATCCTTATGTAATCGCCTTCCTCTTTTCTACTTGGGGCTTAATGTCCCATGCATTAATCCAGCTCCCCAGGTACCACAGGGAACTCGAGCGTAGGATGAGGAAACTGAGGCAGAAGCCCATTGGAGGGCATTGTTGCTGAAGTCTGAGGTTTTCCGCAGTCAGCCTGCAGAAGCAGTTCAGCGCAAACACTATCTGCTAAAATTGAACTTAATTCTTAGAGGACCGCCCACTACACCTTGGCAGGATTGGCTCTGGATCTCAGGAGCAAAGGATTAAAGCTGAGGAAGTGAAGTGAGTCCTTGCATTGGCAGCCATGCTGTGGCTAGCCAGACCCCGTAACTTTGTGCCTCATGGCAACAGGCTTTTTTAAAGCCCCGACAGAATGCTCTGGCTGGCTTTGTAATCGCGTTCCAATCAGCTTTACAGGATTGTGAAATTGATTGTCCTGCTGGTCTCACACAGGCTTTGGAGCAAGGCAAAGGAGTGCCTTCATTCTTTGTTGAGTTTCACAACACTGATTCCAGGAGACTTTAGCTTTCCCATGCATCCCCAAGAGGAAGGGAGGTCAGATTACCTTGAAATTACAATTTGGGGGCATCAGGCCTTGACCAGTGTGTTTCATTTTCCCAGTCACCCAGCCAGAGCCCAGGCCCAGGGAGGAAGTACCTGGCATATTAAAGGCTCTTTAGGAACTTGAAGAAGAGGTGATGTGGGAGCATGAGCTTCAGGCAGCTCTGGGGGCAGAGAAGACCTGGGAAGCATGGCTGTTGGCACTTTGAACTTGGGCCCTTAGTTCTAGGTGTCCCGCCCCCCGCCCCCAAGTTGCTGTCATCATCAATTGAATTATATCAAAGCACTCCCACTAGTTTGTCTTTGTTTTTATGTTCTGTCTTGGGAATTTTATATTTCTGCAGGGAAATAAATAGAACTTCATCACGTGTTCAGCTGCTTAGGCAATAGGGGAAATTTTCCTGCAATTGGGGCCTGACTTGGTGTTAACAATGACCAGGCATTAGTGAGTTGGGAGAGCTGGGAAGTCTGTTGAAGATAAAGGGGGCATCATGTGCCAAGGCCCAGAGGCACTTTGCTAGAACAGGAATAGGAAGGGGATGGTAGACGTGAGAGATGAGAATCTAAGGCAGAGGCAAAGTGCATTAAAAATGGAATACAGGATTCCAAGTAGAAAAGTGGAGGCATGGAGGGCACAGCAGAAGCACTCAGTATGAAATAAGTCTTATCTGTGAACTCATGTATGGAATTTTAAGAAATTTCTTTTTTTCTCTAAATTATTTAGGTAATTAAAGGATGACATTCCTAATATAGTGACTAGTAAGTAGTGAGTGTTTACTATATGTCATGACTGTTCTAATAGTTTTGCATGCTTTATTTAATATTCTCACAATCTTACAAGGTGAATACCATTAATATCCCCATTGTACAGATAAGGAAACTGAGCCTTAAGGAGTTTATCAATGTGCAGAAAGCCACCGATCCAGTAAGTGCTGGGATTGAAGTCTGAACACAGGCAGTCTGAACCTAGAGCCCTTATCTTAATCACAGTGCTAGGATGCCTCATGTGCTACCTTAATAAAAGAAGCTCATGTGCTTCTTACTTTGATCAACAGGTATTCATGAGTACAGCTATGAAACGGGCTTTGTGCTGAGTGTTGGGAAGACAGGGTTGAGCAAATGGCAAGTTTCAGTCTCATGTGGAGCATACTGTCAAGTGGGAAGACAGACAATCAGTGGACAATTAATGAAAAAGATAATATCAGATTGCAAAAACAAAACAAAAAAGTGAGGTAGGGCATTAGGAGAAGAAAATACCTGAGCTTGAAAAGGTCTTCAAGGCCAGAAGAAAGAACTGAGGACAAGGAGAGGAGAGATCTGCTCAAAGTCATACCAGAAGTTGGCTTCGGGGTTGAGAAAAGAATCCAAAACTAATAGATTCAGTAGCTGCTTACCTGGTGCCTGCTCTGTGCCTCCACTCTTCTAGGCATCAGCAGGAGATCACTGCACCCTCCTTACCCCCAATCGATCTATGTTCTTTCCACCACACTGTGCTGCCTGGCTACCTATCATTGTTCAATACAAACTGCATTGATCAATTCCTTGTTCTACTTAAAGATGAACTTCACCTTTACTTCTCCCATGCAAACCTGAACTGAAGTATTTCTTTCTCTCATAACCCAGATCCCCTGCCATGAGCAACTTCCCAAAGAGGGAAAATTATAACAGTTATATATAATGAGATGATTTCCACCTCACCACACCATTCCTTTGAGGCAGTCAGCAAACACAGAGTTGATTACCTTATTTATTATTTACTTTTTGCATGGGGGAACAATGAAGGGAGCCAGCCAGAAGAACAAAGAGACATTAGCTACTACTTCAGAGATTTCCCCTCATATGTACAGTGACTTTCCTTCCCTTCTTTCCTGCTCAGCCAAGGCCAGGGACGGACAGACGGTGCGCTCAGGCCTCCAAAACGCCCTCTGAGATCCCACAGCCCCAAGACTACCTAGGGAAGAATGTCAAGGCATACAAGGGGGTTTCTGTCACCTCACTCCTACTATTAGAGTGTGGTTGGGCACTGTAGACCTAGCCAAGGGGATCTATTTCAGCAGCCCTCTTTGGATATCGAATAATTCATACCCTGCCTCTAAGAGCCTGGCCCCTTCCCCTACACCCTGACCTCCCACTATGGGTACTCATTTAATCTTCACAACGGAACTAAAAGAGAGGTGCCATTATACAGACATAGAAACCGGGGCACAGAAAGATGAAACAACCTTCCCAGGGTCACACAGCTAGTTAGGAGAAGACTTGGTATTTCCACTCAGCATTTGACTGGAGTCTGGGTTCTTAATCAGTGAGATATACTACAACGTACATCTGCTCCCCCCTTTATTCTGCTCCCACTCCTGCTGCTGCCAGTGTCAGTACCTGCTGTCAGCGGGACACCAAGTCCTGGTGTGTCATTAGTGAGGCCGATGCTATTTTTATGGCCACTGCTCCTCTGCTGCTGCAGGATTTGTAAGACCAGCACTGCTGGTTCGGCCCGTATTATTATTGCAAATAATACTGCTCCCACTTCATGCCGGCTTGCTCTTTCACTTCTCCCCTTTCTTCCTCCCTCTCCCCCAAAGCCACCGATGTTTATTGCCCTGGTCCTGGACCCTCTGCCATGCCTCCTACAGGTGTTATTTACAGATGGGGCACTGAGGCTGAGAGCTGGGAAACACCGCATCTATAGTCATGAGGCTGACAAGTGAAAGCACCAGGCTTTAGGTCCATATTATTTATTTCCTGTCCAGTGATGCTTGCAGAGTGATAAAGAGAACGGGCCGCCAAGCCTGTTAATATTTAGAACCTCTCTGTGTCAGAGTCTGGTGGGGTTGCCTGCTGAAGCTTGCAAACACTGAAAATGCCCACAGATCCACGGTGGCCTGTAATCCCAGAGCCCCATAGGAAGAGAGCAGATGATGCTGTTCCCACTTGGGTGAGGCAAGTGCTTCTGACCATGAGTGTGAACACAGAACCATGAGAGTGAACACAGAACCATGAGCGTGAGCACAGAAACATGAGAGTGAACACAGAACCATGAGAGTGAACACAGAACCATGAGAGTGAACACAGAACCAGGGGTGTGAACACAGAACCATGAGAGTGAACACAGAACCATGAGAGTGAACACAGAACCAGGGGTGTGAACACAGAAACATGAGAGTGAACACAGAATCAGGTGTGTCTACACAGAACCATGAGAGTGAACACAGAACCAGGGGTGTGAACACAGAACCAGGGGTGTGAACACAGAACCATGAATGTGAACACAGAACCATGAGAGTGAACACAGAATCAGGAGAGTGAACACAGAATCAGGAGTGTGAGTGACAAGTTAGTGGGGTAACTCCCTTTTGTGGGGTCAGGATAGAGAGGTAGTGAGAGGCAAGAGTCTGAAGGAAGTTGTGTCACCAGCCAGACAGGTGACAGAGTTAAATCTGGATTTTATAGCCTTTGTACATGGACTTATGGAAGAACATTTGTTAACATTATAACAAATAATGTTGTGGGTAGGTGTGTATGTATGACATGCATTCGTGTGTGTATGTGCACGCACGAGTATGCATATGTGTGTTGGGGAGCATAATGTGGGACAGTAGGCCAGCATCAGCTCACAGGAATGTGGCTTGGGCATCTCTGAATTTCCATGGCGGGCCCCCTGCCTAACAATCTCTGGGCCTAGCAATGCCGTGAGCCCACCTGGTCTCACAGACAGACCTCAGTGGCTTGCCTGACTGCTGCCCCCTGTGAGTGTTACTGGTGATACTGTTCAAGCACAGGTGAAGGTTGTTTACTATCAGTGCCCTGGGAAGTTCTCTCCCCCGGCCTCATGTGCCAGAAACTTGGGCCTTTGCTGAGAAGGAAAACAGTGGAAAGAATGGCAACCATCCAAGTTATCAGAGAAAGGAGGTAATTGCAAAACAAACTCAGAGGCACGCAGCTGACAGCCTCCCTCATCTCTTACTCTGTATCTTTTCTTTATGTGGATTCAAACCATCACCTCTGTGTTCTTTCTTTTAAAAGGAAAATGGGATAATGTCACTCTCTGATTTGGCTCTGAGTTGGCCTCCCGCTGTTCTGTCATCGAGCCTGAACCCTTCACCAGGCCTTTCAAGGCCCTGCCATCTACTATCTGACCCCAACTCACCACACTGGCTTACCTCCCTCTCCAGATGCTCCACCGCCCAGCATCTGACCATTCTTCAGATGCCCCAGCTTTGTGCCTTAGACCTGTCCTGGGCTGTTCCTTCTGTCTGGAATTCTTCACCCCAATCTACTCAGAGTCTTCTCAGTCCCATTTCATGTCATGAGCATTGCCCATGCCTGTCTAACACAGAAGTCTGGGCTCTTAGCCACTGTGCCTCCTGGAATGTCTCTTCAGGCCAGCAGGGGAGGGCAGTTGGGAGGGACCAGGCCTGCAAGGGAGGGCAGTTGGGGGCGATCAAGCTTGCAGGGGAGGGCAGTTAGGGGTGACTAGGCTGGCAGAGGAGGGAAGTTGGGGGCAAACAGGCTGGCAGGGGAACAGTTAGGCGGGGGTGAGGGCTGGGAGTGAACATCTCCCAGAGCAGCCACTGCATGTGTGGCCAGGAGCACCAGGCATGTTCCAAACAGGCAGCTAGATGGTTCGATGGGTGAAATGGATCAAAGGACAAATTTGCAGCCATGGATCACCATCACACGTGCCACCAGTTGTGGCCGGAAAGGACACATTTTAGGGAAGTCCTCGGAAAAAGTATCGGTTGATTGGGGACTTTTAAGAGTAAGATGAGGGTAGTCGGCTTCAGTGAAATCCCTTCCTGATCACATTTCGGAGGCAGTTTTGCACTGAATCAGCTACTTTAAATGCCTCTCCTTCTGCTCTTGGAACTTGGAATTGCTGTGCTTCTCCTGCTGGAGCAGAAGAGAGGTTCCATCTTCCATATGCAACCCACCATCTTCCCAGTCCTGCTCGTCATAGGTTCCTAGTGGATGGGAGGGGGCAGTTTCCTCCTCCAATGGGATCATTGCTGTTGACAAAATCCAGGCTGTGGGTTCTGGACCTGTTCTAATTTATGTAGCTTTCACATTTTTTTCTCCAAAGAATTTTGAAAAAATCTACACCCTCACATATGCTGCTCTACTTGCCATTGCTGGTGTTGGTTTATTAATTGGTTCTATAAGTGCTGGCATCTTGGTCACCATCTTGAACCATAGTTTTTGGAGCAGGCACCTCCATCCTGTGCCTGACATTATAGGCCTGTCCTGACTCTTTCCCCAGAAGACAGGAAGTTTCCCTCCCTAAGCCCTGATCCTGATCTTTTAATAGAACCTATCACTTCTTAATTTTTTTGTTCATCTGTTTACTAGATTATCACCTGATGCTTCACTAGAATATAACCTTCATGTGGGCAGGGACTTTCTCTTGCTCTCTATTAAAATCCCCGACACATGGCAGGTACTCTGTAAATGTGGATATAACACACGATTTTCCCCTCCCATCAAGGGAGCCTTCTTTCTCGCCTGGCTTGCAGAAGCATTGCTTTTCCTTTGTAAATTGTTAAGTGAATTTTGTCTAATCCATGTTAACATCCTTGGGGTTGAACTTTGACCTATAGATACAATTAACTACATTAGGGATACTAAATTATAATAGTCTTTGAATTTCTGGAGTAGATTATTCTTGATAGTATATTGTTCTTTAAAAATGAATGCCCTGATATGTAGTTTGGTTATTGCCTTTCTTTCATTGTGGTTGGTTCAGCTCTCTGTGTCAGCCTCAGTGTGATTCACCCCTTGTTAGGTGGCTTGTAGCCAGGAGGTCAGCCCCATAAGGGGATTATAATCCCACCAGCAATGCACTGAACTGTCCATTTAGTTTCATGCTAGCAAAGTTCTGTATGTTATTTTGAAGGCTCTTTACTACTTAGAAAAGCAAACCTAGATACCTAATTTAAATTTGATTTTTAGAGACATTGACTCTCTCCTCATCGAAGACATGCATCTTAATGAATTTCCTATTCATGTTATCTATTTATTTTTTCTATTTACATGCTCATCCTTGTTAATGATTTATAAGAACATTTTCTATATTAAGGACATTGACTTTCTCTACCATATATATTTATGTATTTTCTAGTTTGTGATTCTCCTTTTAATAGCACATATGGTAGAGTCTAATGTTTTTTAAACCTGATTTTAAACTCTAGCACTGTGTTTTCTAAGGTACACTCTCTTTCTTTACTTGCACGATTCACAAGTTTAGGCCAGGGATCCAACAACTAGCTGCCTTCATTTACTTCCAATTACTTTCTGATTCAGTTATTTTACTTTTGGCTACTTCGTTGAGCGAGGTTTCTTCTTGTCTGCAGACCACACCCAGACTTCTCCGAAGCCCAGAGGGCCGCAGACCCTGCCTCTGTAAGGTTCCTGGGGAAAATAACAGGGTGCTGAGACTGAGGCAGATGAGGCTATTGCAGGGATGCTCTCTACTTGGAAGCTGCAGTCTTGCCCTGAGGCTGGATACATGTTGAATCCCCTCCCTCCAACCCCTAGGCTCACCTCATTCCTGCTCAGTTGTGAGTGACTAGGTGGGCCAGGTGAGACACCCAGGGCAGGAGAGATTCTCTCTCTCAGGTGCAGATGTGCCAGAGCCTTCCATTGTCTTCCCTGTGCTGCTCCTTGCCCCTTCCTATGCCCCAGGCCTTGAGAGATAGCCAGTCCCCAAACAGGGGCATCAGCTCTTCTCCACCCCTCCCCATGACCCCTAGGAGCTCTGTGTCTCAGCTCAGACTTCTCCCTGGATCCTGCATGGCTCATGCTGTGAGGTGGCCTCTCTGTCGCCTTGGCCTGCTATCACTTCCATCATGAGTCTGATGGCAGGTAAGCCAGTGCAGTGAGCACTGAGCTTGGAATCAGACAGTGTAGCTGGGAGATTAGATGGCTCCCTTCCTGGCTGTGGCACATTCCCCGACTTTCTTCTCTTCCCTGCCCTCTGTAATATGGTATCCCACCTGTTCTGCCTGCCAGTCAGGCTCACTTTGCAAATGGCAACACTCTCTCTCTATGCCCGTAATTTCTGTTATTGCTACTGCAAATAACTATTTGCATCTACAGGTCATTTGATGTCAGACACAGCTCGAAAGGTCATTAGGGGATGTGACAATCACAGAGGAGTGAATCCTGTTCCCTCTGAGAGTTCCTGTCACTGGCAGGATCCTGTCACTTTACGAATGAAATCTAAATATTTAGAAACCCTAAGCCCCTGCCTGAAAATAATGGTAAAAAATAAATATGTATGAGCTGATAGATTTGTAATTCTGTCCTCCAATGCTCCCTTTTGTGACATGTACAAGACTTGCTGCCTGCCCTTCAGATAGGAGTCGGAGCCCGGCTGGCAGTGTCCTCCTCCCTCCGTGGCCTAGAAGAAGTCACTCACCCTCTCTGAGCCTGTCTCATCAAGAGTAAATTGAAAGAGTGACACTGATCTCATAAGGCTACTATGTAAACAATAATACAGTATACTGGGGAGCCTACCATAGCACGAGGCACACAGTAGGTGCTCAAAACATGTATGTCCTTTGTATACAAAGGCCCTGCTTTGGTTGGGATCTTTGCCACTTTTTCTTACCAGAATTCACCTAAAGTCTCAGTGTTTGGGGTTTTTTATCCCATTTTTTTATTGTGGTACCATCTACCTAAGATAGAATGTACCATCTTCACGCTTTTAAGTGTACATCTCAGTGGTTAAATACATATATAATATTGTGCAACCATCACCATCATTCATCTCCAGAGCTCTTTCATCTTATAAAATTGAAACTCTGCCCATTAACTCCCCATTCCCCCAAACCTTCAGCCCCTGGCAACCACCAGTCTACTTTCTGTCTCAATGAATTTTAAGGCTCTAGGCATGATATATAAGTGGAATGGGAGAGAATTTGTCTTTTGCAACTGTCTAATTTACTTAGCAAAATGTCTTCAATGTTCATTCATCTTGTAGCATATGTCAGAATTTTGTTCCTTTTTTAAAATTATCTTTACTGTTGAAAATATTACAGATGTGCCTTCCCTTTTCCTTCCATTGACCCCTTCCACCCCCCCTACTCCCCCATCTCCTCCCAAGCCTTCACCACACTATTGTCTGTGTCCATGGGTTATGCATATATGCATACAGGTTCTTTGGTTAATCTCCCCATCCCTCTGAGATTGGTCAGTCTTTCCATTGTATGGACACTTGAGTTTCTTCTACATAAGTCTCAATGCTCAATGTTCATAATACTCTATTTAGATATCCTCTAACCTGGATTAAGAACTTAATTCAACATCAAATTGAGTAGATATTGTCTTTAAAAAAATAGTATTCCCATTTTCCTCCTATCTAAAATTCCTGTTTCCTAACCACCTGTCTTGCGGATCTGTCTTTAATTTTCCTTCTTCAATTGGGAGCCAAGATTTGAAGGAGCATCTCATCTTTGAATGTTGGATTTTCTATTCCTTTATCACACCTTGGATTCCCAGGGAAGTAAAGGACCTTTGGGGACTCCTATTGCAGAGTCTCTCAGCTATGCTCCCCTCCCCTGACAGCTTGAAGACTCACACAATCCCAGAAGTAAGGGAGGCTTGCCAAAAGTGCTGATGGCCCGGCCACATTCTAGACCAGCTTACTTGGATCTTCAGTCTCATTTAACTCTTCCAAGGTGATCCCAGGCTTGCCCCCTGGTTCATGTACACAGGGGTAGGAAGGCTCACCTGGACACAACTGTCAGTACCTCCCTTGATGAATGGCCTGGCTCATTAACTTATTAGCCAGTGTGGCTGAAGCTCCTAACTCTCCTTCTCCTTCACCAGGGAGTGGGCTGGAAGTTGTGGCACTTGTCTTGGCAATTTGGGGCTAGAAGACAACCCTATGCCCTGAGATTAGCAGATGTGGCCCCTGTTTGCGTGTTACTTAATCTGGTCGGATTGGCAGGTATTAATCACGGAAGCAAACAAATGAATATGAAATTACATATGTAAGATGGGCTGCACAGATCTGCTTCCAAGATAGCTGTAGAGTAGTTTTTTATTCCTGTGCTCTCTGTAAGTGGTACCTTGGCTATAGATAGTAAGACCATAATGAAAAAAGAACAGTAGAAGAAGCCATGTGAGAATAAGACTAAGTCATCAGTGCTTTGACCCTAAGTCACAAACAAAATGTTGGCAAGTGTACATGTTGTTTTCATGTTCTTATTTCTTCACTATCCAATGATATGGATCCTGTCCGCAACCTCAAAAGCCCTTCCCCACCGCTGGCTCAACCCCTGACCTGTAGCTCACCACTGTATGCAACTGGGGGGCGCCATCTACATGGTTACAATCTGAACAGTGCTCCCTAGAGTGGTGCATAATGGCCTTGGTCCTCCCAGAGCCAATCATGTCATGTTGGACTTGGGCAGGGAAGGCTTGCCTGAGGAAATGACAATGGGGTGGAGAACTGGAGGAAGTGAAGACATTGACCAAACAGGAAGGGATGAAAGAGCATGCTGTGCAGAAGGAACTGCATGGCCACAATCCCTTTTTTAGGAGATACAGGGCCAGTTCCAGGCACAGGGAAAAGGCTAGTGTGGTCTGAGTGCAAGATCAAGGGGACATGCGGTCATTGAGAGGATATGAAGATGACAGCAGGGGCCAAACCATGCTGGATCTGTGGGCTGTAGATAGCTGTTTTTATTGGGAAAGCAAAGAAAAACCGTTGAAGGACTTGAATGTTTTCACAACAATAATGGCAGATACTTTTAATGAGTGCTTGTTATGTCCCTGGCTCTATTCTAAGGGCTTTGCAAATATTGTCTCAATATTGTCTCAGTACTTCCTTACTCAGACCTCTGAGACAGGGATTTCATTACTCCCATTTAACAGATGAAAAAATTGAGGTACCAAGAAGCTAAGCAACTTGTCTGCAGTCTCGGAGTTAGCATGTGGCAGAGCACAGGGTCTTACCCACTATAGGAGCTGTCTCCTGGATTTGAAAAGGGCTGAGCAGGGGCTAGTATTGCTTTAGGTACAACAGGAGAAAACCAGTCCATCTCCTGGGGGACCATGTGGACATGGCCTGGCAGGTGGTGTGGTATGCCTGTGTGCAGGTGGCTCAAGAGGGAGACTGGACACCTGACACTCGCGCTGGCCCCACATTGCTGGCCTGTTTCTGGAGATGGTGCCTGAGGACTCTGACAAGGCAGAGCGGCCCTTATCAGCCCACACAGCTGCTTCCTGGGCTGCTGCCCCCGCGAGTTATATGGCAGTGAAATGAAGTGTTGACATTCAGCTCTGCTTCTTGGACAAGCTATGCTGCCTTGGGGAGTGCTAGGTGCCCATTTGAGTTAACGTGGTTTGGAGTCTGCCCTTTGGATGAACCCATGGCTCATGGTTTCGGACTTGGGATGGGGTAGAAGGGACCACAGACACAGATCAAGTGAGGACATGAATGCAGCTCCTGAGCTAGGAAAGTCAGGGTCATTTATCTGTTTGCTAAAGAAGGAACAAGGAATGGATTGAAGATCCAAGAGAGGTAATGATATAGAGGAGATGCTCTCATCAGGGAAATAGACTTTGAAGAAACAAAAGTCCCTCAAAATAGCTCAGATTGGCTTGACAGACACACCTGGGGAGAGGATGATAAATGGTTTGATGTCAAGGACATGTCATCCGAAAGTCAAATACCCAGGTTTCTCTCTCTTTTTCCTATCTTTGCTTCCATTTCCTTTTATTTGTCTGCCCCACCCTCCGCCTGCATGATTCTTGGTGTCCCTGCCACCTGCTTCAAAGTGTATGTATCTTCAGCCTGCAATGGGACGGATTCTGGCCCCACCACCTCTGGCTGCTGTGTGCCAGCCCACCCTTTTGGCTTAGCACAGTTTCTCTCCTCTGAGCAATTAAAGGCAAATTGGCAGATGTGTCCATGGCACCATTGCCTGCACTGACTCAGAAATGAAAGCTTTGGTTCAGGGATTGGGGAAGGTAGCTTTCAACATAGAGTTTCAGGCTGGAGCAAAGCGCGTATTGGACACAATTGCAATTCTTGGGGAGCTCAGGTTTGAAGACCTGTGGTGCTCCCTCCTCTAAGGGCCACGTTTGTTATTGGAGTGCTGTCATGATTTCTGAATTCTTTCTTTGGAGGCAAAATCTGGGCTTCTGGATTGTGTATCATTGAAGGAAAGAGCCAGGCAGAGAGATGATTCTGAGTGAGGATCCTCCACCCCCACACACAGGTTAGGTGGTCCAGGCAGTGTGGTGGAGCCACTTCCCCTGTCCCCCAACCCCCACCCCAGGCTAACAGTGAACCCGCAGAACAGCCATCAGACGGGAAGCCATTCTAGACCGGTTTCCATGTGAGAATTTCTATATTTCTATTCAGAGCTCTTCACAGTGTATTTAAATTGCTGTTACTTTAGCAAATGTCTTTCATGCAAATTTTGATATTTTTCAGTGGAGAAGACTTCATCCGAATCAATGGAATGATTCTCTCCACCTCCCCTCTGAATTACCCTGTGCCTTTTATGTGCATACATCTGAGTTGTTCTTCCCATTTGAGCGATTTTGGAGTTCTGCATCTTCATAGGAGGCTGGGATTCCAGGAGTGGACCTCATTAAGAGTTAGGGTTACCTTAAATATTAGCTCCACAGTGTATCTGGTCTCTGAAGCTCTGCAGGGGCCCCAGCCCAATTCCCTGCATTGGAAGAGCAAATGAGTTGTAAGATCTCAGACTTGGTGGGAGACTAAAACCAAAGGTTCTCCATGCCAAGCTCCAGGTTCCCTCCTTCAGGAGCTCTGCTTGTAATGGCTTTTGGCATCTTCAAGTCAGCTCCCTAGGCCTGAGGTTCAGCTTGAGAACAGCATGCTGGGTAGGTATTGGTCATTTCCTAGACACTCTCCTCAACATCCTGGATTTCTGTTTATTTTTCCTGGCCCATTTCCCCTGGACTTAGGATCTGGTCCATGTCCCCTGTTCTCCCCCTGACTCACCCAGCAGATGCCCTGGAAGGAATGCTGATGGGGGTTGTAGTGATAGGCATTACAAGGAGGCGGGGTCCAAAGGCTGGGCTCTGCAGCACCCTGTGTGCTCAGAAGACTTGGAAGTGGACCCATGTACCAAACTGTCCTACCAGGTGCCCAGGGCCCAGAGCCTTGGCGGAGGGGTCCCAGGAGGTCATGGGCCCCTGCTTCTGTGGCCTGGGTTGGAGCGGTCAGGTCATTGTATCACCTTTAAGGACAAAATGCTCATTCCTTAGAGCTCACCAGGTCTGTCTCAGGGGCTGATTCCCCATCTGACGTGGCTCATGACTTAAAGTTGCCCCTTTTCCACCCAGACCAGAAGCCTTAAGTCTTACAAGAACTTGCATGGGTCTACACAAACCCATTCACCCATCTCATCCCATCTGCCACTCTTCCCTCCTTTGCTCACTGGCCTCCAGCAACACCGGCCTCCTTGCTGTTGCTCAAATAAACCAGACATGATCCCACTTGGGGGCCTGTTTTCAAGCTGTTTCCTGCCTGGAAAGCTCTCCCCTTAGATATCCACCCAGATAACTCTCTCCCCTCTGTAAGTCCTTGCTCAAGTCTCACATTCTCAGGTTAATATCGCAACATACATCTCTCTTTCCCGGCAATCCTGTACCCCTCATACCACTCTTCTTTTCTTTTCTTTTCTTTTCTTTTCTTTTTCTTTTTTCTTTTCTCTTCTCTTCTCTTCTCTTCTCTTCTTTTCTTTTTTCTTTTCTGTGCTACTTATCACCCCCTTAACATCCTAACTAACTGACATGTTTTTATCAATGCCCCCTCCTCGCACTGCCTTGGAAACTAGAGGGCAAACTCCAGGAGGGCAGGGATTTTTATTGTCCCCCAGCCCCACTGGCATATCTCAAATGCCTAAAATAATGGCTAGTTTATATAACTTCTCAATAAATAATTGTTGGTCTATGGTTTACCCAGAATATTCTCAAAGACCCTGTGTGATGTTGCAAATTCAGGTCTGCTGACCTTCTTGATATCCTACTAAATTCCAGGCATTTCCAAGGGCTCTTATACACGTGGACACGTTTCAACTTCACAGACCTCTTCTCTTGATGATGGAACTGAGTCTTGTCAGTCGCTCAGCTGCTAGCAGCCTGGCTGAAGACCAGCCCCAGGCACCCAGGATTACATCCACACCGGGAACTCTTTCAGAATTCAAAGTTCTGCCTTTTGTTCCCTTTGAATCTTTACTGATAACTTTCAAAAATATTTGCTTTCTATATTGAACCTCCTCCCAAGTAAAAGGTAGCAGAGGGATTATATCTATAAAGAAACACAAGAATCTGAGAAGTACACTTTGCTATGATGGACACACACACACACACACACACACACACACACACATATAAAAAGGAGGAGGGAAAAGGGGGAGAAGAGGAGAGGGGAAGGAAAAGGCAAAATTCCAAAGCCAATTTCCTTGCTAATTTCAGCTGGGCTTTTCCCTGCAGTGGGTACCTAGTGGAAGACCAGATAGTCAGTCAGATTGTTCACTACGTTCTGGCTTTTGCTCTGCCATCCCCAGCTTGGGACACCAAGTCTTTCTTTGCATTAAGCTGCTTTCACATGCGCCATGTAGAGTAGATGGAATTGTGGGAAGGGCTGAGCATGGAAGCTGCCTTGGCTGAGTCCAGCACTCATGTGCTCACGGCACTGCCCAGAGGCAGCATTTCAGAGTAGGAGGGACTATGCTCCCTGTCTCAGCGGTGTTCTGGATGTCTCCCCAGTGACCTCTGGCTTTGACTCTTGGGGCATGTCTCATAGGGGACAGGAGGAATGGGTAGGAATGGCAAAGTTGTCTATGACAACTTAAAGCTGCTTGGGAACCACAGGTGCAGCGATGGATCCTAGTGGCTGCTGAGAAGTGGGTTGCGAAAGGAAAAAGGTGTCAGGATCTCTGAGGATCTGGAACATTAAATCTGTATCTTTATCCACAGAGTGAGAGCTCTTACAAAGGGGAGAAGTTACCTTAGTCCACAGTTATCAATCTCAATTTTGGGATACACTGCGGAGGTGGGTGAGGGATTGGAACATGTGGCTGTGCAGAGATAATAAGCCTGGGCACCAACCCTCTGCTAGAGGGTACCCAGGGGAGGGAGGGAAAGCCTAAACGGGTGTCAGGAAACCTGGGCTGCCTTCTAGCTTTTCAGTATCAATTTAGTGTCCAGTAGAGGAGGAAAGCTGCAATCCGAAAGGTCCTATTGCCCTTGGCCAAGCTATGGAAAGGCTGAAGGACAGCACCCCTGGTCTCTCCCTGTACTGGTGTGGTGAAGTGCCCTGAGGCAGGAGAGAGGACAAGGGCAAATAGCACACATCCCTGGAACTGCACGCAGGCCTAGGAGAGGGTCTCACTCCCCGGCGCTGCCCGCAGTGTGGCAGGGAACGACGTGTTAGAAGCACCAGTTCAAACCACTTGGAGCAGGAGTGCCACACTCAGCAATGCGAAAGGCTTTCCCACAAGAACTGCTTTGCCAACTCACCAGTCCTCGTTTTACAGATGAGAACGGGAAGTTCAGGGCTGTTCCTGCCTGTTCTGCATCATGCATCACAGGTGCTATCGCCCACAAGAGGTGAAAATTGGTTCTTGGAGGGAGGAGACGGGTGGAAAACAGTTATCCTCTTCTTGTGCAAGTGCATATGCATCATATTCATAAAGTGCATAAACAGCTATTCTGATCTGCATAAAGCCCACAGACAGCTTTAGAACATATCTGTAGAATTAAAATGTCATGGGGGAAAATGTCTAAATAGGTTTCTTAGGAAGTGATCACTGTCTAGTTTCTGGTCGCACATGGCTGTTGAGCACTTGAGATGTGGCTAGTCTGAATCAGGATGTACAGGAAGTGCAAAATACACAATTTCAAACCATTATTAGGAAAACCAGAATATAAAATAACCCATTAATTATTTTGTGTTGATTGCATGTTGAGATAATAACCTTGTTGATCTCTTGAGTCAAATGAAATACATTATTGAAATTAATTTCACCTTTTTATATTTTAAAATATTTTTATTGATTTTTAGAAGGGAGAGGAAGAGAGAAACATCCATATGAGAGCAAAACATCAGTCGGCTGCCTCCTGCAACTCACCCTAACCAATGTCCTCTACCCAGGGTTGAGCATGCAAGCCATAACCTGGGCATCTGCCCTAACCAGGAATCTAAACAGCCACTTTTCAGTGTGAGGGATTACACCCAACCTACTGAACCACACAGGCCACGGGTTTTGTTTTGTTTTTTAACGTGGCTCCTAAAAAATTAAAAATGTTCTAAATGTGGTTCACATTTCTAGTGGGCAGTCCTGCTCCAAACATCTGCTAATCAGGATTTGTGCTGGAGTTGAGTTTCTGACTGCTTCCCAGGCTGTTTTGTTATCCTGCAGCTGTCTCCTTAGAGAAAATCCACTTACTGTGTGACCTTAGGCATACCTCTTGACCTCTCTGAGCCTTGGTTTCTCCTGAGTGCTTTGTCATTGAAGAAGCTTCCTCCTCCAGCCGTGAGGTTTCATTCTGGACCCAGCTGAGGGCCTGCGGTCACTGCAGATAGGAGGGTGTGGGCTTCCTGACGAACTGTGTCTCCAGAAATGACAGTTCCCTAAATAGCAATGTCGCCTGCTGTGTGCCTGCTTCTGGGGAAATGTCACATGGGCAAGATTAGAAAAAAAGAGAAAGCTTCTAACCTGAGACCCCAGAAGAAAGGATTAGAAAAAAATGCCCATTTTACCCAAGAAGAGAGAAAAACAAAAACTTTCCTTTCTTGTAGGGAGTAGGAGATATAACCAAAAAAAACAGGCTTTCACAAAGCCTTCCCCTAATAACAGGGGCTACAAAACCATCTTGCAAATGTGCTCTGCTGGTTTGAATTGATGTTCAAATCTCCAATATTCTCATCTCTTGTGTCTTTCCTAATGCCTAATTTAAGGAAAGGGGGTGGAGGAAATCAATTGTATTTTAATTTCACAAGAACATTACTGAATAAAGGAAAAGTTGCCTTCTAGCTTTTCAGCATCAATTTAGTGTCCAGTAGGGGAGGGAAGCTGCAATCCAAAAGATCCTACTGCCCTTGGCTGAGCTATGGGAAGGCTGAAGGACAGCACCCCTAGTCTCTCCCTGTAGCCATGTGGTGAAGTCTCCTGAGGCAGGAGAGAGGACAAAGGCAAATAGCACACACCCCTGCAACTTCAGACTTCAGCCCTGGCTGACCCGAATCTGTGATTTTGTGATCAGTGGATTCCTGCTCTGGAGGACCTGGAATCTGCCCCTGCCTTAGCCTTCTGTAGGAGGCAGGAGCTCCAGGCTGGCAGGGCAAAGCCTCTGGGGGACCTGGGATGTGCCTCCTGTGGCAGGGCTCCTCGTCTCCCTCCACTCTCCAAATTCACTTCTTCCCCAGTCTTCCCTAGCTTTGGTTGAATATCCCCAAGTTTCTCACCAGGAACTCTCCCCATCCCTCCACACTCTAGGCATGCCTCTCACCCCAGCTACCTCTTCCACAAATGGGTTCTCACAGCAGAGTGTCTAGGCCTCCCAGCCCCTGGAAACCAGACTAGCTACTCTGTATGGTGACAGCAGAGCCCTGAGGTTGAGTAGTTGGATTCTGGATTGACAATGCCTGGGTGCCAGACCTGGCCCTGCCTTCTCCTTGATGTGAGAACCTTGGAACTTTACTTCTTCTCCCTAAGCCTCAGTTTCCTCATCTGTAAAATGTGAATTAAAATGGTACTAGCCTCATAAATCTATAATGGTAGTGATTGATGCATGAATGTGTTTGGCATGGCTCTTGCTTGGCAAACATTAAGTGGCAATAAATGTTAACTCATTATTGTAATGAATTTTACAAGGTGGTCGGAAGTAGAGGGTTGAGCCTTTGGCTTCTGACCTCTGGTTCCACAATTCCAGGTTAGCCAATTAATGTGAGTTAGCACACTTTTCTTTTTCTTTTAAAAATATTTAATTTTAAAATACTTTTTTTTTAGAAAGTACAAAATTCCTATATACTTACCACCCAGCTTCCTTTAATGTTGCATTATACATGACCATAGTGAAATTATTAAAACCAGGAAAGAAACAGTGATCAGCCGAAACCAGTTTGGCTCAGTGGATAGAGCGTCGGCCTGCAGACTGAAGGGTCCCGGGTTCGATTCCGGTCAAGGAAATGTACCTTGATTGCAGGCACCTCCCCAGTAGGGGGTGTGCAGGAGGCAGCTGATCGATGTTTCTCTTTCATCGATGTTTCTAGTTTTCTGTCCCTCTCCCTTCCTCTCTGTAAAAAAATCAATAAAATATATTTTTTTAAAAAGAAACAGTGATCAATATTATAAACTACAATATGATGAAAATTATAGGCTACAGACCTTATCTGAATTTCACTTGTTTCCCCACTTTGTCCTTTTTTCTAGTTCACAATTCAGTCTAAGATCCTCCATTGTACTTCTTTGTTCTTTCTCCTTTATCTCCCCTAATCTGGGCCAGCTCTCAGTCTTTCTTTGTTTTTCCAGTCCTTGGCACTGTTGAAGATGATAGTTTCTTTTGTTCCATTCTGGTCTGTTTTATAGACTTTAATTTAGGTTATGCATTTTTGGCAAAAATACCACACAAGTGATATGCATTATTCAGAGCATCTATCAGGAGTTAACTTTGATCACTTGGTTAAGAAGGTACTATGGATTTATCCAGCATCTATTATGGTTCCTCTTTGTGATACAAAAGTGAATAAAATGGTATCCATGCTCTTAATGAAACACTCAAGTATAATGGACAAATGGTGTTCTAGTTATCATTGCTGTATAACGCCATTCCAAGAGTTAGCATTATGCCACGTTTTCATTGTGCTCAAGATTCTGTGGGTCAGGGATTTGAATTGCAGACAGGGATGTGTGCAAACAAGGATGGCTTGGTTCACCCCCATGATGCCCACGGACTCAGCTGAGAAATCTCAAATGGCCGGGAGTGATGAGACAGCTGAGAACCAGAATCATGTGCAGGCTTGCTCACTTACCTAAGATATGACTTAGTCTGGATACACCTAGGGCTATCAACCAGAGCATCTACACATGACCTCTTCACATGCCCTGTGCTTCCTCACAGTATGGTGGCCTAAAGGGATGGAACTTCTTACATTGCAGTTTAATGCTTTAGATGCGAATGCCCCCTGTGGAAAGGTCAGAAATTGTATTGCCCTTTGCCACCTAGTCTCAGAAGTAACACAGCATCACTTGCTCCACATTCTTTTGCTCAAAGCTGCCATAAGTCTCCCTAGTTTCCAGAAAGGGACATACTAGTAAGCTTTACCTCTTCATAGGAAAAGTGTCAAAGGATTTGTGGCCATTTTGAAAAACCACTAAAAATGGAAACACACTGAAGGGTCTTTCTACTTTACAGTTTTGGAAACTCAGACCCCAGAGGACAAGGAAGAGCTTTGCCATTTGGGGTCTCACTAACGATTAAATAGATCATTTAACTGAGTCCTGGCTGTATACCAGACGGGGTTCGGTTCAGCTGCCAGGAATGCTTCTCAAGTCTTTCCTGGGGGTGGCCACCCAGACAGACCCACCACAAACCTTGTGTTCTGACAGCTGCAGGCGCCCACTGCCAGTCTTCCCCCTGGCAACTGGTCACACAGGGACCTGTGCAAAGGGCAGTGACAGGCGGGGTGGGAAATGCTGGACTTTGGCATCAAAATGACTTCATTGCAAACCCAGCTGTACTAAACTCTGTGTGTGTTACATGTTCATTCCTAATCCTCATTTATTCAGTAAACCTCATCGCCTTCTCCGTGCCAAGCTTGGGAGCTGGCAGTTAGAGCAATGAATAAATAGAATCCAGGCCTTGCCCTCCATGAAGGATTTCCCCAGGCTGTCTCTGCCAGAAAGGCCACTGGCAGGCTGCCAGGTTCCAGAGAGCAGGGTCAAGGGATTATCTGACTTCTCTTGCACCCCACACCCAAAGCCAAATGGAGAGGAATTGGTCACGCAACTTAGCAATGTAACCGGGGTAAACTCAGCAGAACAGAAATCAGTTGAGTGTGACGTTGGAAGGCAAGCTGCTCACATTTTAAAAACCCAAGAAATATGGCAGTGCAGACTGCAAGCAATTGATATTATCACAGACAGACTCATTAAGCAAGAAAGTTTCTGTGAAAATAACAAAATCATCGGACCCCGGACACCCCATCATGAGATTGAAAGCGGAAAGGAGGTTCCAGCTTCATATTATTAAACTGCATTATGACATTTTAGTGAGAGACAGCTTGGAGCCAGCAGAGTTGATGGTGGCCCTGTTATGGGAACCTGACTGGGTCTTTGAAGTTCAGAGCAGTTTGAAAAAGAGAAACTGTCAGAATATCCCTCCCATGAGTCGGGGGGTGGGGGAGGGAAGAGGGTATAGACTGACAGTAGCCCAGAGGTAAGGTTGGGGGATGTATATTAAC
Organism: Antrozous pallidus; assembly: GCA_027563665.1. Taxonomy (NCBI): domain Eukaryota; kingdom Metazoa; phylum Chordata; class Mammalia; order Chiroptera; family Vespertilionidae; genus Antrozous; species Antrozous pallidus. Next base: position 75,633,375 of record CM050518.1, read on the forward strand.
AGGAGGACAACCCCCCCACACACACACACACAAAGTCTGTCTGAGAGCTGGGGCATGGTGATGATTTAGGGAAAGAGTGGGCGCATGATCAGCACTCAATATATGTTAATTCTTATTATTATCGCCTACTGCCAACCTTGCAGTTTTGGTTGATAGATGGTGAATAAGAATGACCCTGGGCCAGGTGGATTCTGAGCTTTATTCTGGTGTTTGATCCCCAAGCCATCAGGAAACCAGCTGAAGTCAGACCACATGGCATTGACTGGGAATCTGCATAAGCCATTTCCCTTTTCCCTTCTGCAATGCCTCTTTGATTGCTAAGGACCTCAGATCCCTGCCGGACAGTAGCAGGGCTCTCATGCTGGGTAGATTGACAGCATTGTCCCCTGTGCTGGTAGCCCTGGGAAAGCAACACAGACAAACAAGTCCGGAGTTGGAATCTGACCCTGGAACTCAGCTTGGGAAACCAAGAAGCCTGGCAGCCCTGCCCAGGGGTTTGCTGCTCATCCAGTTGTTAATGGGGCACCTTGGCTGGTGAGTAATCACTCTTCTCTTGGAAGATGGCAGATCTAGGCTTCAACATAGTTCTGCAAGGCTGAAATCCAATGGTCTTTCTTCCCCAACTCTTCTCATTCCTGAATGCCAGCATCATCAGGAGGACCAGGCTCCTGGACATTCACAGTTTCCGGTAGAAGGCTCATCTCCCCTGAGGTCTGGTGCCATGTATTTGCTCTCTATCTTATTCCTACATCTCTGAGGACATCATCCCTCACTACCCAGGACTCAATGGCTCTCAAGTCCACTTCCTTCTCCCCATCCCCTCAGTTTCCAGTCTGAGCCATTTCCTCATTGCCACCTTCCCTCTGGGTGACAGCCAGACCCTTCAAAGTGGTTCTGTTCCTCTGGTCAAAGTGGTTTTGTTCCCCTGGCCAGAGAATGTGCTCCTCGAAATTTGCCATGCATGAGATTCACCTGCAGATCTGAGTCCTGCCCCCGTGTCCCCAACACTTTGGCAGTAGGTCTGGGATGCGCCCTTCAGTGAGCACCTCTAACACTGATGCTCTCTTGTCTCCAGGCCTCAATTTCAGTAGATCTGTTGCTGAATCCAGGAATGACCCTGAGTCCCTGTGGATAACCCACCTTCCCTCTGGTTCCATATTATCCTCACGATAAAAATCCAAGCCTTTGAGTACTCACATAAAGCCTTTCCTGACCTGGCCTCAATATAGGGCTGCCACATACTGTTGCACAGTTTGTGTATGACACAGAAACACATCACCAAAGAAGGGAATGAACTGAGCTTTGGGCTGTGTCTGACAGGGGGAACATGATGAGGCACAGGAAAGACATCGTTTTATTCTCATAAAGACCCTCTCAGCTCACAGAAGTGTAGGGGACTAGGATGGAGGGGGGGGGAGACTATATTGGCCTGGAGAGGGGCCTTTTCCTACTTTGTGCAAAAGCATCACAGAACCCAGTAGTCATCCTGCCCAAGCGCATCTTTCAGGCTTCCTCTTGCTTCACTCTCTTCCGTTTCCCATTACTACCTCCCACCTTTCTCCCACCTCCTTCATCTGGTGAACAGCTTTGCAGGAAGACTTCCTGGCCCCAGAGGCCTTCTCTATTATATACTCCCAAGAATCATCTCCCCTTCAGTCAGAGCAGTAGTCCTTCATTCCTGTGGCCCCCCTGGCCCCCTCACTGTACTGGAAATTTCTATAGGCTCCCCAGTGCTCAGCACAAGTCAGGAGCTTAAGGAGACGCTGTTGTAGATTCTGTTCTGCAGCCACAAAGACCTCACAAGTGCCAAAACCAGCAGGCCACCTTTTTGTTGTTGTTTCTTAAATGTTTTCTTTTGAAACAATTCTGAATGTACAGAGACGTTGCAAAAATAATGCATAGAGTTCTCTACCCTTCCCACAACTTTGCTGAATGGTAGCACCTCACATAGCCATTGCATATGGGTCAAAATGGAGAATTCATGTCTGTGCATTACGATGGACTAAACATCCACACCTTTTTGTTGTTGTTTCATTTCTTCCTGATTTTCTATGTTTTTCCGCAGATGTCCTATTCTTCCTTGTAGGTTCCTGCATAGCATTTAGGTGTCATATCTCCTCATTCTCCTTCAATTGGTGACAGTTTCTCAATCTCTCCTTGTTTTCATGACTGACATTTTCTAAGAGTACTCAGTGTTTGTCTGATGTTTTCTCATTAATGGACTGAGATTCTGGGGGGAAAAAAGACCACAAAGGGTATATACCCTTCTCATCACATTATGCCAGAGAGCCCTTAATCTCAACCTTATTTATCATTGACAGTGTTGATCTTGACCACTTGGATAAGGTCATGTCTTCCAGGTCTCTCCACTTTAAAACTTCTATTTTCCCCTGTTCTTTCCAAGAGAACCCACATTCAAGGAGAGAGGACTTAGGACCTTCCTTCTGGGAGATGTCAAAGAATTTGTGGTTTTATGATGAAACCACAACAGTAGCTAGGAAATCTGGGGAAGATAAAGCCATGGGAATACTATTTTACCCACCAATTTCAGATCCATCAGTGAATCCTGCCTATAGCCATTATAATTGAATTGAATGGTGAGGAAAGTTTTCCCTGGCATGTGCTGCCTTTTGTAGTTTAGCTTAGTCCCTTCATGCTGTAGGACTCAGCTCCAGTACTCTCAGCCATGGCTGTCCAATCGAATCTCTGGAGAGCTTCAACATGTGCCAATGGCCAGGCATGTGTATCCACAGCATGGATTCAATTAGCCTGGGGTGGAGTCAGGCATTGGTGCTTTTCAGAAAGCCCTTGGGGCATTCTATGCTCTGGAGTCCAGGTTGAGGACCGCCGGCCCAGCACAGCCCTCTGGCAGCTTCTTTGCGAAGCTGTCTTTACTCTGCCTGGCAGAACCCGTTGCTCCCAGATCTGTGTTCCCAAAAAGACTTCTTTCCCTGCAATATCCATCAGTCCTGTCAGGATCGGGTATTTCTTCAGAGCCCAGACCAGAGTCTTATACAGAGTGGGTTCTCAATGAACATCTGTTGGCTGAGAGAATGAATTTATCTCAATAGAACAAAAGCATTAGCTGTCTGGGCACAAAAGTGGCAGGTCCCGGCACTCTCACTGGCTCAATAGTACTAGAAACACCCGGCACAGCAATATGCATGTCAGTCATAATTTTTTTTCCTGCTGTTATAATAGTCCAAGGCTCTCTAGGAACAATGAGGGCCCAGGGGCAAGAAGTCACGGACATGTGCATTGTGGCAGTCTGTGCATTCTCACTGTTCTTCAGAAGGAATGTGTTTCCATGTTATTTTTAAATTGCTGGGAAATCAATGAGTCAACATTACATTTTGTCAAGCAGAGATTACCTTGAATTGGTCTCCTTTTGAACATTTGCCTTGGAGGTCACCAAGATGGCAAAGACCATCCCTGCACTGCAGATCAAAAAAGGAAGTAAATATTTTAACCAGTGTTCTGAGTTTACAGAAAATTAAATGAATTTAACCCTTTATACAATGAACTATCCATGTTGATCTAGTTCACATGTAGTCTTATTAATATTCTACTGTGTTGAGAATTCCAGAATCTGAATTGGAAGCCATTTGGAGAAATTTGGGAGCAGGTGAATGAATAACTTAAGGTGCTGACTCCCCTCTCCCCCAAAAGGTTTAGGATGAAGACATGATGAATATAGTAAAAGCTATAGAGGATGTTTCTGGAATATCAAGCTCAGGTGGGCAGATTGTGACCCATTTTATATGACAATTAATGACTCCTCAATATGGAGTCATCTGTTTGGGAGGGAGCCCTTTTTATAGCCCTCTGGTCCTCCCAAGGCATCACTGGGTGTGTGAATGGACTTATCCAAGTTTTTATCACATCATGGCACCTACTGTGGTGAAGTTGAGGCAGCAGAGAATACTTCATGAGCTGTGGATTTCCCTCCATTCTTCAGCAGGCCACATAATCACACACATAGCTGCTTTCACCTCTGCTCACATGTTGAGCATGTCACCTCCTTTGGCCTCAGCTTCCTCAGCAGAGGAATGGGAATAACCATAAAGAATTCATACCATTTTTTGAGGCTTAAGGCGATTTTTATGCAACCCCTGTCTCACAGTGCTTCGCACATAGCAAGTGCTCCAAATGGTGTTTTTTGTCATGATTCCATCTTCTGATCAGCTGCTTCTGAGTCCTGCCTGCATCCTTCATCCTTATCTCCTATCTTACCTTAATTCCCATGTTCCATCTCATCCTCAGAACCTGAGTCTTGTCAGACAGGTGCTCTATTTGAACATGGGAATACAAGGTCTTACGCCGTACCGAGCCCAGTGCCTGGAGCACAGCATGGCCCAATCTACGCATGTTCAAGTTCTTCCTGACAGGGCTCTTCAAAGGAAATGGTTTCCTTCTGTTCTCCCTGCCTCTCTTATTCCCACCTCTTCAGTTCAGGGTAGAAGGGCTACTTGTTCTCTGCTCCATTGATGGAGCCTTTATGCAAAGGCTAAAGTTGCATTAAAATTATTATTTAACCCTTAAAAACCCAAGATACAGAGAGGTTAAACACATGGTTCAAGCCATGTAGCTAGTTTGATCATTCACTTAATCATGCAAAAGGAAGAAATATGTAACAAAAACCAGGTAAGATCTTTGCCCTCTTGGAGCTTAAAGTCTAGTACAGGAGTCATCCACTGCTTTCTACACAGGACCAGAGAGAAAATATTCACGATTGTGTGGGCTACAGGGTCTCAGTCGCAATGACTTAATTCTGCCATTGTCATGTCTAAGCAGCCAAAGATAAAACATACATGAATGGCACAGCTATGTGACAATACATTGTTATTTACAAAACCAGATAAGGGACCAAGTTTGGCTTTAAGGCTTTACTTGTGCAACCCCTGGGGTAGTGGGAAAGGGACTTACAATGAAATAATTGCATGACTAAATGTAAAATTCACAGTTCAAAGAGGAGAGTTGTGACTCTGGGTACATACAGGATGTGGGAGTCAGGGAAGGTGCTCATGGCAAGTATCTTTTCAAGTAAGACCTAATGATGAGGAGTCATTAACTAGGTGAGAAGGAGGCATGGGAAGATCAACAGTGTTTTGTGCTGACAGAATAGCTTGTGCAGAGGTCCTGTAGCAAAAAGGACCACGGCTCATTTTAGACACTGTAATAAGGCCTAGGTTGCAAGAGGGAGCCCTAGAGAGGCCAACTCATGGCATGAGCTGATGAAGACCCTTGGATAGCAATGTGGCCTGAATCCAGAGGGCTATAGATTCTATGGGATGACATGATTGGATTCTCATTTTGAAGTCCTCACTCTGGTTCCTGGTTAGGGATCCCACTGATGGAGACCAGAAGAGCCTGGGTGGTCTCGATCACCTTGTTGCAGCCAGATCCCAGTCCCTGGGGTCGGTGTTGACATGCAGCTCAGTACCCTTTCCCCAACTCACCCTTTACGTTATGTTTGCTGTTCCAACAAATCTCTCTCTTTCTCCTCTTCCAAACGAAGATTCACATTGCATTATGTATTTTATGGCCACAGCTCCATCCCATTCCATTTTTCTCACCTTCCTCCTTTCCCTCCCCAGCCGGAGCCCCCACAAGTTGCAAGTTCATAAAACTTGCAAGTTAAATTTTTCAAAGACGGTTTCTGACAAAGCAGCAGGGATTTGGCTTGGTAAAGCCCTCCATAAAAAATTGAAGACATGCTATATTAACATACATTGATTTATTCATAGTGTTTCATTACAAGTAAGTGAGGATCCTGTAATACCAGGAAAGGTTAGGAGAGCAGAGGAACACGGTAGATTATATTGACAGCTCGGTGGAAATTGAGTTGCTTCTGGATTGAATTTGGAAGGCAGGAAAGGAATTGGCTAGTAAATAAGGCATGAGTTTTACCTCCCAGTGCCTGTATATCAATGCTGTTGCCACCAGCCCAGCCAGAGGAACTAGGGAGAGACTTCAAAAGGATGCATATGCATGCCTTCGCCTCCTGTGGTCTGAGGTTCCCAGCCACAAGGCAGAGTTCTCTGAACCTGTTCCTCCTCCTGCCACTGGGGACACCTGGAGTCCAGCCGCACACTGAACCCTCAACTCCCCCATTTGCTCACCACTCTGTAGTTACAGTGGGCTTTCCTCAGTTCTCAGGGGCCTTTTCCCACCCGGGCCTTCGCTCAGGCAGCTCCCTCAGCCTAGAACCTAGAACACTCTTTCCCCTGCTCTGAATCCCTATCATCCTCAGGCATTAGTTCAGTTCTGCCCTATGATGCCCCCTGTGTTGTCTTAGTCAGGTGTTTCTCAGAAGCAGACCCCTGAGACTAAGGTTTGAATTCCAGTGATTACTGAGAAGTTTAGGAGACACTAGGGGGTGGAAAAGAGAAAGGAAGGTAGCCAATGGTGGGTCTGCTTCCCAGCTAGCTCCCTATGGAGCCAGAAGAGAAGGCTCCCTTGGGGAAGGCCCCTAGGGGGCTGCAGAGGCAACAGGGCCCTGGGAAAGGTGTGACCCACCTCCCATCCTTCCAGTGGGTGCTCACTGCCAGGCACTTCCTGCCAGCGCCTAAGCACAAAGCCCTCAAGCAAAAAGGCAGACATGTGTCGCTTGCCTGAAAGGGCTGAACCTGCCCAGGCTCTGCTTGCAAAATGCCCAAATCCTTCAACTCTGGGCATTTCTCCTCCTGGGCTCACTCTGCTTCAGGCAGAATCTGGCCTGTCTCCTAGACACATGGCCTCAATTGCTACAGCGCTTCTTCATACAAGAGAAAAAAAGATACCTCTTTCTCTGAAAACATTCGATACCCTTGCCAGAAAGAAAGAACTGCTTAGTTTTGAAGTGAATGGCTGTGCTCCCTTTTCTGCCTTGGTGTGGCCTTCCTGTCAAGCACAGGACATTTATGGTGGAGAATAAAGTGACATAGGTGCTGTGGAGTTGACTTACCTCTCTCTAGAAAAGAAGACCCTAAGGACATGGTCTAACTTGTATTCATTTGGGGACCCAGCAGCACCCCATGCAGGTCCTAGAATCCAGGGCTATATGGGAACATTAGTGAAGGAACACTAAGTGAATGAATGAAGGTGCTCTTCCATTGATGCAGTGTGTCTCCCGATTGGGCAAGGGGTCCTATATAATAAAAGCCTAAGATGCTAAGTGTCTGACCATTTGTCCCATCATTCAACCAGTCGCTGTGACGTTAACTGACCACCAGGGGGCAGATGCCTCGACTGGTAGGTTAGCTTGCTGCTGGGGTCCGGCCAATCCGGACTGGGCAAGACAGGCCAGACACATGCTGGAGCCCTCCCACGGTCCCTTTCTGGCCTCAGTCATGCAGCAGGGGGGTCCCACGATCTGGCTGGCACCCTCTCGCAATCTGGGACCCCTTGGGGGATGTCGGAGAGGTGGTTTTAGCCTGGTCCCCACAGGCCAGACCGAGGGAGTCTTCTCCTCTGGATCCATATGGAACTGGCTGGGAAGCATACCCACCATTGGCTTTCCTCTAGTATAGAAGAAAGAACACAGGTTTTTGTGTCTAAGGGGCCTGGATGTGGTCCTAGGCCTGTGGCTGAATACTGAACAACCACGAGAGCGCACGGTCTGCAGCTGCATGGGTGTCTCATGTAGCTGCATGTATCTCACAACATAATGTTGAATGAAAGAGGCCAGACACTGAAGAACACCCTGTGTGACTCCATTTATATAAAGTTCAACAGCAGGCAAAACAACCATATGCCGTTAGAGGCAAGGATAGAAGGTACCTTGCCATGGGTGGTGGGTAAGGATTGAAGTGGTGCGAGGGGGAAATTTTGGGTCTGGTAATGTCTTCTCTCTTAATTGGGTGCTGATTATACGACTGTGCCCAATTAGTAAAATTTCATTGAGTTGTAGAATTTTCTGTGTGTTTTACACTCTTAATAATATATTTTAATAGAACAAACTGATAAAATAGACCCCCCCAAAAAAAAGCCTGTATTTGCCACGTTCACAAATGTTTAACTTAGAAACATGGGTACTCAAAGTGTGATCCATGGGGCCAGTGCCAGGATGGTAACCGTTTTGTTACTTTCATAGCAGATACGTGCAGAACTTGAGTGTGAGCACCTTCAAACTTCTGTAGTGCCTTGGCATTGCTGTGATACCCAAGTGCACGGTCAAGGAGCATGTCTTCTTGCACAGAGGTTAGACCAGTCTGGCTATCGCCAGACTCACATGATGAGTCACATGTGATGTGGTATTTGGATTATTAGGAGTGTGGAATGGATTAGGAAACTCAGAACTGAGCCTTCCCCATTAGATATGGTGAGAAATGCTGATTTAATGTAAGTTGTTTCAAACCGAGCCTCAGTTTCTCCATCACTAAGATGAGAATTAAGTATCCTGATGCCCCTAAGATTGGGGGAAGACAAGTAGTGAATGCATGAGAAAATGCAGATGATGCCACCTGCCGTAGGGGGCGAGGACTGCATTTTTAACTATCTTTCCAAATAATTCTTCTTAAGATGCCTCTCTCTCACAGATACGCTGTCCAATGTGGTGGCTGCTAGCCAGCAGGACTACTACATTTGTGAAATGTGTCAGTACAAATGGAGAGATGCCATGGGCAAACTACATATGAGATGTCTAGACTTCATGTGAATACATAGAGACTATATTTACTCATAATAGAAAATCTACACTAAGAAAAGAGAAACATGCAAATTAACCATCACTCTGCTACATCCACCAGCCAATCAGAGTAAATCAACCTAACAAAGATGGTGGTTAATTTGCATACATAGACTGGGAGTTACATCCCAGTAGTAAAGACTAAAGACAGAACATAAGGAAGAGGGAGAGAAAGCGCATGGAGGGGAGGGTGACAGTGGCAGAAGGGAAGCCCGCCCGAAGCCCTGTTCTTGCAGGAAACTTCCTATAACGGGCCTCTAGTATGAGTATAAAATATCTCAGTAACTTTCTGTAAATTACAGGTTGAAATATTTCGCATATATTAGGTTTGACAAAATATAATATTTAAGTTTTTTACTTTATTTGTATTTCAGTGTGACCACTGGGAAACTAAACAGCGTGTCTGTGGCGCGGTTGTGTTTCTGTGGGGCAGTGGTGGTGTAGAGTGCCGGCCATGGCTGGTTCCGAGGCTGGGCAAACTGTAAGGTGGACAGCAGCATTGGAACTCACTGACCAACCCCCCGTGCCTTCTCCTTTCCTCCCCTGAGGTTCCTCCACCTGAGCGCCATCCAGCTTCCTGAGCTGGGTGTTAATGGGTTTGCTTGCTCGCTTATTGTGCAGATCAACTACAAGGCTGTTGGCTCCCTGGACCCGAGTGCTGACCTCTCCAGCCAGAGGGGGAAGGTGTTCAAGCTGCGGAATGAAACCCACCACCTCTTTGTGGGTCTGTACCCAGGGACCACCTACTCCTTCACCATCAAGGCCAGCACAGCAAAAGGTTTCGGGCCTCCCGTCACCACTCGGATCGCCACTAAAATTTCAGGTATCTCTCTCAGAAAGTGGTTGCTGCTTTGTCCTTCCCCAGGCCTCATTTTCCTGGGAGTGAAAAAAGGCCAGAGCCAACTGTCGCCATGTGGACCTGGAGATCAAGATGATGTTGTCCCTTCTATGTTTCCTCTGTGGTCTCACAAAGAAAACCCAAAATACACACCTCCTAATCTGTAAAAGTTTTACTAATTAGACCAGAGGACGTATTGCTCGATTCACCAAAAATTAGACTACGCAGTTGCATTAAGTAGTACTTTATTTTTTTTTCATATACATTGGCCTGTAAAAATGTGATTTATTTTCAGGAATATTCCTTTTAGCACGGCAGGACCCAGCAGAGGTCTTCATGAAATGTCTGATGAATGAATGAATGTTACAAAGCCATAATGGTCAATGATTTCACCTGCAGTCCCCAGTAGGGCCCCCTCTACCATCCGTCAGCATCAGGCGGAATTACCTGGGAACCTTTTCTACAATTTATATTGTTTCAGAATGTCTATGCAATTCTGGTCGGCATGCATACATATTTTGCAAAAACAGACCCATGGTGTTTTTGGTCGCTTAATGTTTTCACTTCTCTTTATATCATAAGCATTTTCCATGTTGCTACATTGCTTTCATTATAATGTTCTGTCAAGCGGATGGACGTAATTTAATTAAACATTCCCCTGTGGTTGCATATATTTGGAGCTTCCATGATTTTATAAAATAACGCTTCAATAAACATGCTACAGAATAAAGTTTAATTCATCAGTTTGGATTATAACTTTGGGATTAAATTCCAGAAATTGAAATACTGAATTAAAAGGGATGTGGATTTTAATAGCTCTTAATACAAATGTCTACCTTCCCCAGGGATCAGAGTTAGTTTCACTTCTGAGGGGTTCGGAATGAGAGAGAGAGGATCTCATGAGAAAAAAAAAAAAGAATCACTCATCACTATTGCAATTTACATTTTTAATGTGCTTAACAAGGTTGACTGCACTCACATCTTTATTGAGGACTTACATTTCCTGCATTTATCTATTTATTCGTGTGGGACTTTTTGATTCCTGGGGGTTACTGGCCACATCTCTGCCACCCTTCCCCAGGCTCTGCAGCCCCTTGAAGGAACCCTCAGCCTGGTTTGAGATCAGGATCTTCTTTGCTAAAATCCTAGGATGCCATGTGACTTGCATCTAAGCTTCCCCAGATGCCCTCCTTCCAATCAGTCATCCTGAGTGTCTTAGGGGTGGCCTCAAGGGGAATGAATGAATGAATGAATGAATGCTACACAGCCAGGGTAGTCCAGGATTTCACCCCTGTGAGTGAGGCTAAACCTTTGCTGAGCTCCACACTCTCTCTGTTCTCTGCCCAGCTCCATCGATGCCCGAGTATGACACAGACACCCCACTCAACGAAACGGACACGACTATCACCGTGATGCTGAAGCCTGCTCAGTCCCGGGGAGCCCCTGTCAGGTAGGACGTGCCTTCACCTAGAGTTCACAGCTTTCCTTCTCTGCAAGAGGCACGTCGCCCACTGAGGCATGTCACCACCAATGCCTGGGCCAGAACTGGCTAGGGGCCAGACTTCCTGGAAGAGGAAGGCCAGCAGCCCACACCCCGTTTAGCCGGCCCCTGAGCCAGGAGCCTCTCTCTGCACAATGGATATTGGAACTGATTCTGAGGGAGCATGCCGAGGCAGACCTGAGGAGGCTGGGAGAGAAGCTTCTGGAACACATGGACAGTAAATTTATTTAGTGGGTTGGAAGCCTGGAGACAGAATCTTCTGCCCAGATTATCTTTCCATGTCTGACTGGCATTCATAGACTTGCTGAACTCTGAATCCTGCCTGCTCAGAGACATGAATGGGGCCAGACCTCTGGGGTGGGCCAGCATAGGGCCTTAGTGTGCCAGGGTCCCCCATTGGGGCTTGAAGTCTGAACCCGACTGCTGATTTTTGCAAGAGGCTGCTAGGGGTCAGGAGCATGTTTATGGCCCAGGCCAGTGGTCAGCAAACTCATTAGTCAACGTAGCCAAATATCAACAGTACAATGATTGAAATTTCTTTTGAGAGCTGAAAACGGACTTCTGCGCATGGGCCACAGAGTTTCAATTGCACTGTACATGCGTGCCCACATGTGGTATTTTGTGGAAGAGCCACACTTAAGGGGCCAAAAAGCCATATATGGCTTGCGAGCCACAGTTTGCTGACCACTGGCCCAGGTGATAAGGTCCTGGCATGTGGCTACAAGGAAGGTGGGCATTTCTTTTAAGCCAGATATACTTTATACTGAGGCAGCAGCTCTGAGCTTGACTGCTAGTTCTGATCAGCGATCAAAGGATGGCAGTCCTCGAAATCCACCAGAGTGTTGGATGAAACAGCTTTCAAATGGGCTCAGTCCAGTTAAACAAGCATGCATTGAATACCTTAGGTGCCTGGAAGGGGAGAGCCACAGGGGATAAAAATGATTGATTTACTTAGCCATTCAACAAGTATGTATGGGGCACTCCCTCTGTGCCAGGGACTGGCTAACTTCCTATGAGACAGCAGTGGACTCTCCATGAATAACGCATGGTCGAAAGAAAGCCAGACTCTCGCTGGGGAGGACCGAAAACACTGGAGGACTGGTGCATGAAATTCATGCACGGGGAGGCAAGTCTTTACCCTCTTCAATCCAGGATCCCTTAGGGGATGTCCAACTGCCACTTTAGGGTCCATCTGGTTATTTTGCATACTCACTCCTGATTGGCTGGTGGGCATCATAGAGGTATGGTCAATTTGCATCTTTCTCTTTTATTAGTGTAGATAATTACAATACAGTGAATGCATACAGAGATGTGCCTGGGGCGTGATGAGGGTTCGGAGCTGTGAGTTCCCAGAGGAGGTGACACTGAGATAGATCTTAAATGTTGTATGAGATTTTGCCAAAGCAGTAAGAGGATTCAGCATGAGCAAGGGCCTGGGGGACAGAAGCAGCCTGCTGTCCTGGGAGCAACCAGGAGGGTTATGTCTGCTTCGGCATAAAGATGAAGGCAGCAGTGGGGGTGGTGGTGGGGCCGTGTTTGAGATGCTCAGGTTTCTCTCCAGAGCCCTGGGGAGCCATATGCAGTGTGACTTTTATGAAACTGGGGACTAGGAGACCAGCCAGGAAGGAGGCTATTGGGATGGTCCAGTTATCTGTTTTTCCACCTGGATCCAACTCTTTACCCAGAAATTATAGGCAGTGCAGCAGATCCAATCAGTTGCCCACAATTAGGAAGTTCCCCTCAATTCCATGGGCTTTGAACAATGCTCTGTTCTAAGTCAGGTGAATCTTCAGACCTTGCAGCAGACGCCTGAGCTGAGAACTCTCGCCTGTCTCCTGTGCATAGGTTGTTGCAGGACTGTCCTGGCTGTGGTGAGCCCAGGCAGGTGGTGGCTCTTACACCAAATAAGTAGTTACTGTGTTACTTGCTTTTATTCCTGTTACTTTCATGCAACATTGTCATGTAATTCTGTCTATACACTGAGATATTATTGTCCTCCTTTTCAGATATTATTATTCTCATCCTCAGGCTCAGAAATTCCCATGAGCACACAGACAATCAGTAGGGAAGCTGAGACTGAATGCAGGTCCTCCAGGTGCTAAATCACATGTTGCACTTTGGCCACCTTTGCCTGCCTCCCTTTCACAGCTTGTGCCTCTTTCACGAGGCGGCACTGGTCATGTTTTAAAATCTTTGAAAGCTTTCCAGATGGCAAAATAGGGCCCAGAAAAGAGAAACTGTGTATCCAATGTTGCACAATCCATTAGAAGCTGACCCCACACCCAGGACTTTTACATAGTAGACTCAGCATCCCCTTTCATTCTGCAAGCCTACAAAACTACCTACAGAGGGACCTGGCCACCTGGCTTCCACTTTGGCTTCCTGGTGGGTATGGATTCACTCCACTCTCCACAGCCTTCTCTGTGGGGCAATGGAAAGGATGGGAGCGTAGTGACAGGGAGCCTGGGTTCAGAACACTGCTGTGCAACCTTGAACAAAAATGCTTAATCTCTCTGAGCCTGAGTTTTGCTTATCTGGAAAATACGTAGGGTAATGATTCCATAGAGGCTAAATAAAATATAGAAGCAAGGCAGGCTGTCAGAGTTGGTTTCTTCGTTGGCTTTTCTGCTTCTCTTTGGAACTTAGGAAGTTCTGTTCGAAATGGATTTTGAGAAATCTATCCTGCCACAAGGTCACAGTGTTGCTTGCTTGCTTCCTTCCTATTTAAATTTACAAAGCTTTTTGATACCCTGATTATATGGTGAGGATGAAAAACCTTTGCTTTTTTCCTCAAGACCCCTAACTTCTTTCCAGCACGTTTCCAAAAATTTTTAAAAAATTATACTGAGAAATAAGCAATATAGGTCCAGCAGCATAAAGTTAAATTTTGTACAGAGGACTAGAGTCCCATCCTCAGGGTAAATCAGATAAGAGGAGAGGACTGGCCAGAACCTCTGAAAACTCATCAAAGTAATTAGCACCATGGTTTACTGACCACCTACTGTGTTCCTGGAATTTAAGCTTGACTAACCTAAGGGTAGGATCTTTCTGTTAGAAAGGAGGAAGCTGAAGTTCAGTGACAGAGCCCGCAAGTGATGAAGCTGGGGCTAGGATTCAGGCCTGCCTGCCTCCAGAGACCAGCAAAAGGGGCCTCTGAGCAGCCCAAACAGACATTCCTGGAAAAGCTCTTCAGTTCCGACAGAGAGAAGCTCTTAGCTTGCCCATCTGTTTGCTAATCTCATGCATCCTAAGACCACAGTAAATTGAGAGGTGGGAATGGAAGTGCCAAGGATCAGTGAAAAATGACAGTTGGCAGGGAGCAAAAATAAACAAAACAAAACAAAACAAACAAAAAAACACAGGAGAACTCTATAAAACTGACATAGGGACTCAAGAAATTAGGAGGTCTAGATGCTGCAGCTCCTCATGGCCACGGTTGTTCATCCAGTGTTCCTGACTCACCCCCCAAAAATGTAGCATTAGGCTGCATGTCTTCAAGTGCAAAGGATCTGCTAGCTTTCATCTAATGAGCAAGGCCTTGCTGTGTGCCTGTCCCCATAGGTAAACTCTATCCTCACAACATGGCAATAGCAGTCTCCCCATTTCGCAGTTATGGGAACTGACCCTAAGCCAACCCTCTTTCCACAAGATCCTAGCATGACATATTGTGGTGACATTACCATGGGGGGAAAAATGAAAATAAATGTCACCGCTCAAAGGGGCAATGCTTTTTGTGTGGAGAGGTCTGGCTGCATTTCTTCCCAAGGCTCTGGATCATTGAGGATGGGTACATTCCTTTTCGGATTTATTTTCAGACTGTTGCTTGGGCCTTTGACAAAAAGGGCAAGAGACTAACCAGTGCCACCCAGCAAGTCTTTCAGGGCAGCTCTCAATGACAGCAGTGGCTCCATCACAATAGATTTACGTTACCTTAGCTCTTTTTCACCTGGAGGTCAGGGCACTAGGATGCCCAGTTGGGAGGCAGTTGACCAATAGGTCATTCAACAAATTGGGCATTTGCTGTGTCCCAAGAGCGGGAGGTACGTGGGTTATAGCAGGAAATGGGACAAGTGCACACCTGTCCTGAGGCTTAGCATCTAGTAAGTATTCCTGGGAATGGGGCTGGGAGCGGGGCCTTAAGCAGGGAAACAAACAAGATAATGAAACTGGACCAGAAAGACAAGGCCAGGAAGGACAGTGACTGCGTTGGTTAAGAGGAGAGGACTGGCCATTGAGATGAGCACAGGAGGCCCCCTGTGGAGTTTCGCATGTCGGGGAAGAGGAGAATTGAGAAAATGGCAAAGGCCATGACTGTAGCACAGGAAGAGCTAACTTGGTGCATGGGGTCAAGTATGCCCGGGGTCCTATTTCATAGTTGATAGTTCCTTTAATTTCATTGAATCATCCAATTGCCATTTACCTAGTAGGTAAGTTGGGTGGAAACACCATCTCTATTTCTGAAAATGAAGCTGTATTCTAAGGTGTTAAATGATTGGCCCAAGGTCACCAAGCTTGTTACCTCTATAGCCAGGACATGGCCCTCACTTCCTGCCTTGGCGTTCATTGCTCCCTTAGAAGCTGCTGTATTTCCCATGCCTGGGGCATCAAGTGATGACTGAGTAACCATTCAGTGAGGGTGCTGGCAAGTGAACTGCAGTCAACTCGGAAGGGGGGGGGGGGCCAAAAGGATGTCTCAGGTCCCTTCACAGGAAGCCTTAACTTGAACCTCAGCATGTCTCTCTCTAAGTGGGGTCTGCCTGTCTTCAAACAGCATCATAGCTGAGCCCCTGCCCCCAGGCCTGGCCAGCAGGGCTTTGTCCCTGCTCAACACACCCCAGCCCCTGCTCAGCCCCTTGCTGCCCCTTGGGAGCCCCTTGGGTCTGACTCTGTCTGGTGGAACTGAGCGGGCCCAGAGGCAAGGAGGGGAGGTGGGGAGGGAAAACTGCCCTATGGGGCTCCCGCACCCTCCTCTCTCCAGCCAAACCACGTCGGCAGCTTGGCCTATATTTCTAATACTCCACAATAGAGATTTATTGCTTTTGCATTGCTTTCCCCAGGCCTTCAAAGATTTATTGGTTTTTAAGTGACAGAATCCCAGAATTGCTTAAAAGATCAATCAAACAGTGACTAGAATCTAATATTCAGCTCTGACTTGAACATGCCGGGCCTTCTTCCTCCACGCCCCACCTGTCATGCTGATGTATCTGTGGTAACCTTCCTCAGAAAGTAACTTGGCCATGAATTAATCACCCCTAATGCAGTCCCTGAAGTAGGGACGGGAAGAGCCCCAGATTCTGTATCAGACCCTCATCTGGGTCCCCACCTGACTTCCTTAGAGGCCACCCATTCTCCCCCACACCCTCTCCTTCTCACCCAGTCAGTCAGGGTGCCCATCTACTCAACCTCAGACTCAGCTTGAGAATTAGCTCTTTCTTCTCTCTTCTGTCCTTCCTCCCCCCCACTCTCCTAGTCTGCCAGGGAACCTTGCTGGTTTCCCTGGCAAACATTTATCATCTTTATCCACCCCCCACAAGCTGCTGGAATGGTCTTTCAGATGCACAAATTGGATCAAGTTAACTTTTCTGCTTAAAACTTTTAAATGGGTCACTGGCTTTCTACCACATTTAAGTTCAACCTTCTTAGCATGGAATTCAAGGCCCATCAGAATCTGGCCCTAACCTGTTTCTGGCTTTATTTCCTTTTGCTTTGCCCTTTTACCAGGCTTTGCTCAAGTGCCCTGTGTGCTTTCTTCATCATTCCTTTCTGAGCTTTTTATTGGGCTACACATGTGTTGCATGTTTTCTCTGGGTTTATTTCATGTGTATTCCTCATTAGACTCTGAGCTTCAAGAAATGGGTAGGCTTGACACTAATAGATCCCCTTTCCTGGAGACAGTGTCTGGCATTTAGTAGATACTAAAGATAAAAAAATAAGTACATAAATCAGCACATCTGTTTTGCACACCTGGCAGGAGCCAGGAGCTGGGACTGTGCAGGTGCACTTCACGGGCTCTGTGTCAGCTGTCCCCTAGTCTGTAGTTGCTTTCCATTGGAACCTCCTGCCGTGATGAAAATGTCCTATCTCTGGGTTGTCCAAAGAGTCACCACTAACTACATGTGGCTGTTGAGCACTTAAAATATGACTGAGGAATTGATTTTTTCAAGTGGAGGCTAGTGGCTACCAATTTAGATGGTACAGGTCTTTAGGAAGAACATTCAGAAAAAGAAAAAAAATGCTGATGAGCCTGTGGACTTGGCCAGAGGTTCCTGAGAGTTCAGGTGCACAGGCATCCATCTTTAGCCTGGTGGCTCAGGGCAGGGAGAGCTTCTTGGAGGCAGTGTTGCCTGATCTGGGACCAGTCGGATGAGGGGGAGTGTTCTCAGTGACGAAGGGAAGCATGTGACCCAGTGGAAACAGCCTATGCAAGAGCCAAGACAGAAAAGGTGTACAGTGTGTTCATGGGACCACCGTGGGCAGCAGTAGAGAGGGGTAGAGAGTCAATAAAGCCACAGGGGCCAGGTAAAGAAGGCCTTCACTTGGGTTTGGTCTTTGTACTGACAGATGTGGGGGACAGATGTAGGCACATCTAGGACCATTCCCATCCTACAGCAGAATGTGTAAGCTCCCCCTTGGGCTCCCACTCTGTCCTGGCCACTCCTATGGCAGGGACTTGTGTTTTCCATCTCTACCAGCCTGTGATCTTGTGTGGCCCTGACAATGACCTTCAGTCTCTCAGGCTCTTCCGCCCACAGCAGACTTGCCTGTAGTACTTTGAGACAGCTCCTGGAAGCAGATCAAATCTGATGCAGTTGACTCATGGGGCACCCGTGGGCCAGTTACTTACTTTCTCTTAACTTCAGGCTGCTTGTTGGTAAAAGGGGAATACATTACCAAGTCACAGATTGCTTTAAAGATCCAATCAGCTAAAGTATGTAAAGTACAATTGGCAGTTATTCAACCTGCTCTTTGGCATGGCCATGCTGCTGGAACAGGAGTGGCTGTCTGCCCATTGCTGTGAGATGGGGCGCTCTTGGAGTCCTGCTGTAAGCTGGTGCCTGTGTGCTGGGCTCCTCCCACACCACAGGAGCTCTGTCACATGCCAGGTGTTGGCAAGCATGTGACACATCAGGGAATGTGCAGTTATCTCCAAGGTTGTCCCCAAATCCATGAAACAACAATGTTACCTTAACAATGTATCCTGAGATTTGAGCACCTTTCATAAACATCAAACAAAGCAGACAGGGCTAGGGGGAGTCTCAACTATTGAAGGACCAGCAAGATAAGGTCAGCAGTATCCTCAAGTTGGAGGAGATGGCTCCTTAGGGTGTGAAATCAAAACAGAGAAGATCCAAACCCCCCTCAGGAAGGGGTGTGGGGATCCACATGAGCTCTCTCAACTGAGATCTTATAAATATTGGGCACAGAGTGGGTAGACAGAAGCATACCAAGCAGAAGAGGTGAGGCCAGATCCTAGGAGATGAGTCAGGTCTGTCTGTTCCCTCGTTCATTTGTTTATCAATTCATTAACTAATTAAGTCAGTACATTTCTAATTTGAATTTGAACAGACAACCATGTGCCAGACACCGCTGAGCACTGAAGATCCAGAAATGATCAAAACAGGCCCACATACAGCTGAAATCCTAATGGGAGAGATAGCTCTGTGCAGAGGGAACCAAGGACACTAATGATAGGCTGTTACTAGGGGCAGCCGATTCTTATTGGGTCCCTGTCACCAACTCCCCTCTGCTTTCAGCTGTAGCTGTGCTGGACAGTTCCATGGATAGTTGCAAGGTCCTTCCTTTTTCAGCTTTGCCTAGGTGCTTTCTCAAAGGACCCATGGATCTTCATCAGTCTGAGCAGGCAGGTCAGAAGTGCAAAGAAGTTAACACAGTCTGGGCAACCTTCAGTCAGTGGGGGAGAGGAGTGTAGGCATCCATGCCCTGCCTCCTGTCCTTCAGTTGGACCCTTCTGAGACTGGTACCACACTGTTCCTCACTCATTGCCTTTAAGATTGAGCCCATTTCCCAAAAGTGAGCCAGCTTGACCAACCCAGAAACCTGGAAGTCACCTGGACAATGTCTTTTCCTTTACACCCACCACCAGCTCCATTGAAAAGTCACCTCCTAATCCTCCTCCTTCAAGTCTGAGCACACTTTATTGGTTTTCTTTCCTTCCACGTCTCTCTCCTTCCTGTAAGAGGAGGCTCAGACTCAGTCCAGGGATGAAGTCAGAGAAACTGAAAGGAGGCCGGTGGGACAGCAGTGGGAAGAAAACATAAGAAGAGAGGCACAGGATGAGGTTGGGAGAGAGAACCAGAGTCTTTGTTTTTATTCTAAAAGCATTGAGGAATCAAAAAGGGGGGTTTTAAGCAAATGAACAATGTGATCCATCTTACTTTTTTAAAAGGTCATCATTTTGGAGAATAGATCAGAAGGACAGGAGTGGCTCAGAGAGGCCAGCTGACAGTTATGATCGTCAGGATGAGAAATGAGGATGAACCAAGTCAGAGCAGTGGTGGTGAAGGAGCTCAGACTTGAAGGAGGATGATTAGGAGGTGACTTTTCGGTGGAGCTGGTGGTGGGTGTAAAGGAAAAGACATTGTCCAGGTGACTTCCAGGTTTCTGGGTTGGTCATTGGCATGTGTAATGGTGCCATTCTCTGAGCCAAGGATTACTGAGGGAGGGAAGTTCAGGAGAAGCCAATGATGGTAAAAGTGGCTTGGGAACCAGTGGGAGAGGTAGGAAACAGTTGGACAAGGACCCGATGTGTGGACAAAGTGAGCACTGGGGCTTCTGAGGCACCTTCTCCAAGGCAGTTAGGACGTTTGGACTGCTTTCATGGCCTGCCTGAGGCATGGTGCATAGAGGGTGTCACTCCAGCTTGGAAGATGAGGGGTATGTCAGATGGAATACCAGTAGACAGTGTAACATGGCAAATGACTTCTGAGGTCATTGCCAGTTCTTGTCACTCCCTGATGAGCCTTCATGATCCCTTTGCATTTGACAGGTGCAGCTAGTTAGCACTATAGGCTCTGAAATACACAAGCATGAGCTCCAGGACAGTTTAGAGATTCAGCCAATCTATATATGTATAAAAGCCTACTATGCTAAGTGTCCAACTGCTCGTTCAACTGTTCCACCAGTCACTATAATGTGCACTGACCACCAGGGGGCAGATGCTCTGACCAGTAGGTTAGCCTGCTGCTGGGGTCTGGCTGATCAGGACTGGGCAAGATGGGCTGGACATGCCCTAGAGCCCTCCCATGCTCCCTTCTTGGCCCAATCATGCACCAGTGGGGTACCGTGGCCTGCAATCCAGGACCCGTTAAGGGATGTCAGAGAGCCAGTTTCAGCCGATCCCTGCAAGCTAGGCCAAGGGACCCCACCGGTGCATGAACCCATGCACCAAGCCTCTAGTTATTAAAGAAATAAGAAACGTCATTGGGGAGAAAACGAAATGATTGCCAAATATCTTCTGGGATCCCTTTGATAGCTGTGAAGCCCAGAGTGAGAGTGCACGAAACAATCACAGAAGAGTTTTGCTGGTCCATGGAGCTGCAGGGAGCAAAACTGGCATCATTACCATCTGGTTCTCAGACAGCACCCTCTGATGGTGTCCAGTTAGGATGGGCAAGTGAAACTCTGGAGGGCTTATTGACATGGGGTGGCCTGGGGAGTTCATGAGTCCCTTTCCACATGGGGAAAGAGGAGAAACTGAGATTACACTTAGATGCTCTTTCTCTAAATGTCATTGATTTCGCTTAGCCCCTGGCTCTCTGGGCCACCTTTTCTGGAGCCTGAAGATAAGCAGAAGAACACACTGCACTTTGGAATTGGGAGCTGAGCAAGGAGACTTAGCTCTGCAAGTCATACCGCTTGTCGCCAAGCCTGAAAGTGTGCTGGGACTTCATCGCACCAGGTTGGAAAAGTGGAAGAGCCAGATTCAAAAAGAAATGACCAGCAATAAGGAATAATGGGATAAATACGGCTGCAGAGCTATTCCCTGTGGGGCTGTTCCACAGTGTACATATGGCGACTAAGGGGCCATGTAACTATGATTAATGAGACAGAGAAGTACCACTAGTGAAACTAACCAAGGAGATAGGGTCAGTGTGGTCAGAGTGGTACAGAACCACAATCCGATTATCCAGGCAAAGAAAAGGGAAGAAGGGTGACACCCAAATAATTTAGGTGGCTTTGCATCCACATCTGCTCATCCTAATTGCATTGCAGGTCTCCTTCTATCAGCCCCCCAAACAACCCAGCTTAGCATATTTGCTCTGGTGTTGACGGATCTGGATTATAGTCCTTACGCTCAAACTAAGGAAGAAGAGCAGGTGTTTCAGGAAGAATATTTTAAAGGGAGCAGGAGCAGTTGCTGGAACATGAAGAGGGAAGAGTGTTCTATTTTGGACCGTCTGCCATCTGGAGAGATGGAGACGAGACTGCTGCTGGCATGAAGGAAAGCAGAGTGTGGTCGTCATGTTCACCTCCTACCACAGGGACTATTTAAATCCCAAAAGGCTGGGGTGCTGGAGAGGCATCTGAGCAGGGGCTTGAGAATTGGTATTTGCATTCGGAGGGTGTTTGAGTTAATGACCTCGTCCAGGGAGAATGTGTATGAGCAGAGATGAGGGACAAGACAGAGATCTGCGCCACTCCAGGAACCACACAGGTGGAGCAAGTGTGGCTAGAGAGGTAGAAGAAAATCAAAGCAGAGCTCAAACATGAAAGACAAAAGAAGAATAATTTTTAAAAAAAGAAAGATGGTCAACATTGCACAGTTTCATTTTCTCCAGAAACTGTGAGCAGATCTTACCATCAAAGAGAGACATACAAGTTGATGCAGGGCCATGGAAAAACAAAGCTGATGGTATCAACAAAAGTGCTTGGACATGGAGCATAGAGTCCAATCTTGGTCTAAAAAGCAGATAACAGAGATATTGAGGGCCAGACAATCTCGATACTGTTGAAAACTCTCATACAGGGTACAAAGTGGGGAGAGGAATTTGGAGAATAAGATGGTAAAGGGGAAGCTTCAAGAGTGGAACCCTGCTATGGAATACTATGGCTGCGGGTGTGACCATATTGGCAGTGATGGTGGATGGATGGTAATGGCTTCATGGTGAATGTCACCAAAGCCAAGTGTGTCAAGGAAAACAGAGGCCAGGCTGTGGATGGAAGGACAGTCTAAGTAGCTAGTTCTTATAATGCTAATCCTCTCCCCCTGGACAGCTGGTGAAATCCTTTGCACAAGCCACAGAGTCTCTGCAAGATGCCTTCTCCTGGGTCTCACTTTTTCCCAGCGTTTTTTCTGCTGACTTTTATTTCTCATGCTGCCCCTGGCTCTGTGGCAGTCGGCATCACTGCTTTGCCTCAGATCCTGCACAGCTGACAACCGATGGCTCTTCCTCTCTGGATCTGCAACCGCCCAAAGGTCTTTGCATTCAGAACTCCATCAGCACATTTCCATAGCCTGATCCATTGATGTGCTCTTGAGCCAGTGCATCCAAGGTCCTGCAGAAGCCTTCTGCACAAAGCTGGCTCTCCTGGCTGCAGCAGCTCAGAGGGGTGCCTCCTCCGGGCAGTGGTGAGAGAAGTGATCTTGAAAGCCCTGGCATTTTAGTAGGAAAAGAACAGTTTAAAGTTTAAAGTCTCTACCACGAGGCAGAAGAAATGGGTGCTTAATCCCCTTTCACAACACAACACATTCTTATTTTCTAATACATATAGGCTCACTACACAATTTATAAAGATTATAAACATAAAAATGGCATATTCATGGCCAGGGCAAGGGGCAGCAGCCCCAGTGACACAAGCAGTATTCAAGGGCAAGACCTTAGACCCACGCTGTCTAATGCTCCAGCCAGAGCTACGTGTGATATTTAATTAAAACTGAATTCGATTATAACTTCAGTTCATTAGTTATTTCAAGTATTAAGTAGCCCTGTGCGGTTAGTGGGGTACCCTACTCAGCAACATCTCCACCATCACGGAGGATTCTGTTTTATTCCACTGCTCTAGGCCCAGGGAGGGCTGGTAAAACGTGGGCAAGGCCCACGTTTGGTTTCAGAGAGGCCATGAATGTAGGCTTTTGAGATCCTGGGTAAAAAGCCAGGGATCCTGTTATGAGAAATAAGAACTATAATGGGGACTTCGACTCAGGCATAAAAGGTAAGTCCCCACAGCCAAAGAGGGACCTATGGTTGAGCTGGCTTGCTGCTGAGATGTTGGTCTTCTCCAGTAGGCTTCCCAAATTCCATTGCTGTACCTTGCTGGGATGAAGTTTGAGAAATAGGTTACCCCGAGTTTTCACACCTCAGTGAATATCACTTGGGGAGCTAGGAAAACTGTAGATTCCTCCTCAGCCCAGGGGAAATGAGTCAGGGCCTGAGAATCTGCATGTTGAACAAGCTCCCAGACAACACCCACCCTGCTGGGCTTAAACCATAGCTTGAGCACTCCTGGGCTAGTCTGTAGGTGGCCTTGGGGCCGGGGAGGGAGCCTGTGCAGGGAACCAGGTATTTTCTTTCCGTGGTGCCAATGTTAATGCCTTCTCAAGGCTTGGAGAAGCGATTGTTTTGCATTTTATTGTGGAGCTGCCCCTGTCGGTTTTACAGCTTTTGAAACCCTGGTGTTTCTTTTGGTATGTGTTTCAGCAGGGAGATAATCAGTGTTAGCTCATAAGAGCTGAACTCAGATCTCTGCCACCCCCTTCCTCTATCCTTGTCCACATGGGGGCCGAAAACACACCCCTATGTTCTGATGATGATGACAAGGACTGGCACCTGAATAATCCGTGCTGTGTTGTTGCATGCTGATAGCATATCTCAATATATCACTTCTATGCAGATGTGGGGCTTAGGGAGGAGATGGGTGTTTGGTGAGCCTGAGCAGCAGGATCCGAACAGATCTGTATTCTCCTGTGGAAGGGTAGTGCATTCTGGGAGCACCAAATCCATTTCCTACTTTCACGCTGTAAGAAGTCTCATATTTTCTAAAGATCAGACGAAATCTATTGAGTGCCCAAATGCTGCAGCAATATGAGCACGTCACTCAGCAGGGTTGGAATCTGTAGGCATTGTCCCCCGGGCCAGTTTTGATTATGTTCTTTCTCCTTTTATTGCAGTCAGCAAATCTGAATTTGCTACTGTGGGGAGAGCAGGAAGACGGGGGGGGGGGGGGAATGAAGGTTTTTAACCTTCAGAAAGTTCAGAGGTTCAGTCTGAATAAGCACAAAAACAACTTTCTGTGTGCCTCCGAATTCCTTGAATTTGCAGAACTGCACAGAATCCCAAGAGAACTACCTTGCACATAGGATGAAGGGCCTGCTTTGTAGCTAAAAGACAGAGGAGAAATGGTGAGAGAGGAGCAGAGTTAGAGTAAGTGAGAAGAGGAATCAATGGGGGGGAAAGGAGGTTGGTCCCCATCCAGGCTAAGTTTCAGCCTATTGTTCAGTTTCTTCGCTTCAAAGCCATCTGCTCGCAGATAACGTCTCCCCTGCCAGGACACCCTGTTCCTGCTTAATTGAAATTAGTTTCCAAGAATAGTTGTCTAAAGCAGTTTCCAATGGTGGCAATGTTTTGAAAGTCACAATAGGAGTTGGAGCTTTGGGATGCAGATTCCACACATGAGCCAGATGTTCAAGGGCATCACAGGGTCTACAACAGCCTTTACATTCCCAAAGCCAGGGTGCACTCATTGACCTCTACAGCCCACAAAGGGCCCTGAAACTGGCACTGTCTCACCACCAGGGACCTGTGGTACCGCAAGTGTGACAGGAAACAATCACGCGCATTGCGGTTTAGAGCTACTTGTTCCCCGGGTTTAATTATACCCCAGGTATATAAATTACAGAAACATGTTAATGCTCCCATGATTAAAATTATAGAGTGTCTAATTGAAAAAGCATAAACTGAATTGAAGAATTCCTAATTATAGTTTGCCTTGAGGTGTTCATTTCCTCCATAGCGAATGCATAATTTCTTGGAACCTGCAAAGGTGGCCCCTTGCATCAGCACGTGGGCTGCAGGCAGATGGGGAAAGGTTGTCATGCTTCAGTTCAGGAAGCCGACCAGGGACGCTTGGTTCAGTGGGAGAATCTTGGGAGGGAGCTCGGGAAGGGGTGGCAGTGGTAAGGCTGCCAAAGCAAGGTTCCCCCCAGTGGACATTGGGGCAAAGGACAGATGGGGAACCCTCAGAAAACTTTTCCACCTGCCTTTCTCTTCCCTCTTTAAAGTCTCAGTTTTCATCCCAGTTGTTTTTGGTAAATGCTGTGCCTGTAACACAATGGTCTTCAAAGTTTGGTCATGAGAATTTGTTAGGAGTGTACATACCCAGGCCCCCACCCCTCGACCTGCTGCATCGGAACTTTGGGGGGAGGGGGAAGGAGGGAACCTGGCAATCTGAGCTTTAATGAGGCATTGCAGAGGCTCTGGTGAATGCAGATGTTGAGAAGCAAGATTCTAAGAAGTGGGTGGTAATCACCCATGGTCACATCCAGAGATTCAAGAGCCTGGCTTACCTAATACATATTACCTTTGAAAGCTATAGGCCTTGTCTATAGGTTCTGAAGGAGATTCTAGTGCATTACATCATATATTTCATTCATTGTGGTCATAGTTTTCATAGATATCTTTGTCGACAATTGCTAAACCTTGTCAGGCTGGAGCCTGAGCCATTGCTGAGGATGCCTTTCAGACAGCCCAGGCTTTGCTGATGTCGGGTCTGACTGTAGAATGAGGGAGAAGGCTCCTACATCTCAGTAATAATTGCTATTAATGGCATAGATTGCGAGTATGCATGCTCCTGAATAGTGATGTGAATTATAAGTATAAAAAGCCACAGCTAAGAAAAAAAAGAAAAAAACTCCCCTTGCATAGTGACCCAAGCATCTAGGAGCCACCCACAGAGACTGGGACGAGAGGAAATTGCCGTAAGACACATTATAGCTGCATCTCCTCTGCTCAGATACCTTGTCTTTCTCAGGTTTCTGTTTCCTAGTCTGAACACATGTGTGTGTGAGTGTTTGTGTGTGTGTGTGTGTGTTTGTGTGTGTGGTAGGTTACAGCCAATTCATAGCCGTCTGAACGATAAACTTATGGTCTTGGTTCATAGCATTCCATCAGGTTTTTTGCATAATTCTTAACCATTCCCATATGGTTGAAAATTTAGGTCATTTCCAGTTATTTGTTGTTATGAATAACCCAGCAATAAACATATTTATTCATGTTTTTCTTTTGGTACTATATCTTGAAATAGGAAAAATCCCCAGGAGTGGAATTACTGAAATGAATAAAAAGGAACTAAAATGTATTGAGTGCCTACTCTTATATGCCAGGCGCTGACAGCCAATTCATATATATTAACCTTTTTCATTCTTTAATTAAAAAATCTCAAAGTAACCAGGGCACATAGTTGAGAAGTCAAATAGTCAAATCATTCCTTGTTTCACCTTTTTCAACTCGCCAGTCCTGTGGCCCAGGGGCAACTGCATTGAAATTCTTTGCCATTTCTCCTGGGAATTGGCAATGTCACTATGTAATGTGCTATTTTAAAGTTATTGATTACAGACATTATCTATTTACATCCTGCTATTACAGATGAGACTTTGGCTGTTTTAAATCATGCAATGCCTTCCTTCCAGCTTCCCAGCATGGTTATGCCACTATTTTTAGTGAAATAAATACAGAGTGGCTAATTTTATAATTCTATAAAAGCGGGTCACTTCAGTGCCAAGTGGGATACTATTTTTGTTGTAGTATTGTATAATTAACTTAAAGCTTACTATGTACTAGACACTATTTTAAATCCTTTACATATGTTAACTCCATGAATTCTTCAAACCCTGTAAGGAAAGAAAAAGTCTCATCACTGTTTTAAGATGGGGAAACCGAAAGATTAAGCAGCTTACCTAAGTTCATGCAGCTTGCAGTTGCTGATCTGGGATTTGAACATAGCAGTCTGGCTCCACAGTCTGAGCTGTTCACCATTATGCTATCCTACCTTATAGTTTCTTATACTGTTCATACATTGTTTCACCCACAGAGCACTATCATTTCAGTTTGACTGTTATTCTCTCTTTTTTCACTTTCTTTCTCTTCTTTTGGTCTTTTCATCCTACTTTCTAGACAAATACCAATCCTTGCCTAGCATTTGTTTAAAATTTTAGCAACCATAACTTTTCCTTTTAAAAACCATTTACTGTTGTGTGTTTCCTTTTTTCCTCATAGCATCCCTCTTGTTTATAGAGGCAATCATTTCTCTAACTTTTCTGAGGATACTATGTTCACTAGGGGAGAGGGGGATGGGAGGGAGGGAAGAGAGATTTTCCTGATTCTTGTATTATCTCTATTTTCTCTGGAGTCGCTTTTCCACATGTGAATTGATGACTCTCTTTCAGGGTGCAGTGCTTCTCCCCTAACCCGGGGAGCCTCGGTAGTCATTATTTAAAAATAAGGTGTTGTGAAAGGGGTATGAAGGCACTCCAACTCTTGAAAGATGAAACCTCCTATCTGCTGCCTGAGCGGTAGCGGATAGACACGTGGAGTCCCAGGTTCCAGAATTTGATTTTTTTCATGTACAGATTTTTGAACAGCACCCTTGATTTCAGCCTCACATTTCACCCACACACTCTCCAAATTTCATCCCTCCAAGATCAGAGTCTCAAGGGAGATCCATTGGGCAAGTCAACTCCCCTTGTTCACAACGCTTTACCACTTAGTTTTCTTTATCTTTCTAGATCAGATTCCTCTCCTCTGACCACATTTAGTCTTCCAGAATTTTTTTGAAACTTCTCATCCACTAATGGCCCTTTCCATGTTCTCTTTTTTCCTTAAGGGTTTTGTGCCTTTTTAAATCTTTTACTGTCATTTTAGTGGGGTCTCAGCAGAGACAGGAGATAAATGGAGTGCATTGAATCTTCCACTTTTGACTAGATGTTCACTTACATTATTATCTAAGTCAGTTCTTACAATAATCATTTATGAAGACATTATTATTGTCTTCAAATTTTCAAATGTGACTTAAATATTTAAAGGAAGGTCCCACAGCTAGTAAAGTTTCTGAGCCAAAACTTCTAGTTTAATGCAGATTTTATTTTTATTTTTCACAAGAGATTTTTTATTGGTTTTCTAAAAAGTATTTAATATTTTAAGGCTTCAGCTTACAAACAAAATAATATCTCAATTTTTTTATCAACATGAAAATGCTCATTTTCTTCCAAACCAGTTTCTGGACTGGAGGATTTTATAGTCAAACCCAGCTCCTGACATACACCCTCTATCTGAACTATAGCACAGTTTGCACCTGTGTTAACACTATAGAATCTATACTCTTTATATTCCTATATCATAAAGGTGTTGATGAACCTTAAAAGCCATTGCAAATTATTTCCCCAATTTGATGCATCGATTTGTATTATCTAGAATTATATAATCCCACCAGCTTCACCACAGCTTCCCAAAGAGGGCCGGCCTGTTATCATTTATGTTTATTTTGATAACCTAAGGGATTTAAATGGAAGCATATTATCATTTTGATTTGCATTTCTTGGCTTCCTGACAAGGCAAAATTTTTCCATGTATTTTTATTCTATTGAAGTCTCTTTTTTGAAAGTTGTCTTTTCCCATTTTTTAAGCATCCTTTTCCCATTTACCAATGGCAGAAGTTCTCAACCAGAATTAATCGCTCCCCCAAGGGTACTATCTAGAGATAGTTTGGGTTGTGACAACTTCCAAATGGGGGTTGCTTCTGGCATCTAGCTAGCAAGCAGAGGTCAGGGATCCTGCCAGGCACCCTACAATGTATAGGACAGACCCATCGCCAAGATTACCCAGCCACATGCCAGTAGTACCAAGATTGAGAAGCCCAATTTGTATCTTCATAGCCGTTATTAATGTATTTATTTATGTATTTATTTACTAGAAGCCCAGTGCACGAAATTCATGCACAGTTGGGCAGGGGGGGGTTCAGCCCAGCCTAGACACTTACCAATCCAGGACATCCCTCTCACAATCCAGGATCGCTGGCTCCTAACTGCTCACTTGCATGCCTGCCTGCCTGGTCTCTCCTAACTGCCCTGTCTGCTAGTCTGGTCACTCTTAGTGTCCCCCCGTCAGCCTGATTGCCCCCAACTGCCCCCACACTGGCCTGGTCACCCCCAACTGCTTCTCCATCAGCCTGTTTGCCCCTAACTTCCCTGCCTGCTGGCCTGATTGCCCCCAACTGCCTCTCTCTGCCAGCCTGGTCACCCCAACTTCTACCCTTCCCCCCACAGGCCTGGTCACTCCTCACTGCCTCCCTCCCACCGAACCCCCCTGCCAGCCTGGTCGCCCCACACAGCCTGCTGTTCAATTGTTATTGTGAGGGTGTTGTGACCAATTTATATATTACCCTTTTATTAGTATAGATACGTGATTAGATCAAAGATTCTAATCATTTTAGTTACAAGACCCCATTACATTATTAACAAATAATGAAGATCCCTAAGAGCTTTTATTGTTCATATGGCTTTTGTCATCGATATTCATAGTATTAGACATTAAAGCTACATTTAGAAAATATTATAACTCATTTAATAATAATAAATCCATTACACATTAATATGTTTTTCAAAACAATAAAATTAGGGAGAAGAGGTACATTGTTTCACATTTTTGCAAATATGTTTAATGTTTAGCTTAATAGAAGACAATTGGATTTTCAGATCTGTTTTTGCATTTAATCTGTTGTCATGATTTGATTTGGTTAAAATATGTGAAGGAAGTCCAGCTGCACACAGATATGTAATTAGGAGGGAAAAAAGGAGCATTTAATAGCCTTTCAATGTAACTGTAGATATTCTTCTTTGATGTTGCACCAAAACTCAGAATGACAATTTCCTAAAATTGAGTTGCAAGGAAACCATATTAGTAGATTTTTTCACATTGTTACATTAAAATATATCAGTGTTATTGCCCTTTGAATAGATATTTTATCCTTGATTTTTATCCTGACATGCATTCTTCATTTGAAAAAAATTCATTGAATTATAAAAATCTTTCAAATGCTGACACATTTTATAACATCAAAATATCATATCTGCTAATTTCACCACCAATCTCATCTGTAAAGTTTTAAATATTGGGGACCTGTCAAATTTACAGTGACAGATAAGTTTCTCAAATTCTAATATTCCCTTGAAAGCTCAATTATGAACAAATACTCTGTTCCCTATAGTGACATGTAAACTTCATTTACTTTAAGAAAATGTTTACCAAATATCCAAAGTGAAAAACCACAAAGTATCTATCATTCTCACACAAAAAAAGAAAAATGGTCCTTCGTTAAAAATGTGACTAGTTTAGCATGCAACTCAAATAATCCCAGGGATATTTTTCCTTAAGAAACCATAGTACTTCATTCAGTAAGCAGGAGGCATGATATATGCATACTTCCCATTGTGTCACGTGAATATTAAAAGAACATGAACGCAAGAATTGAAATTAACACGTTTTACTGCCTCAGTAGGGATATCTTAAGGAAAAGAGGCATTTTTTATAGCAAATTGTTATATGCTGGTGAAGAATACAATGACAATCGGTTGAGGCCACTGCCTAGAATCATTCTAAGCAGTTGTACCCTTATTATTACATTTGCAAGTATCAACACAGTGAAAAAAAAGGCAAAGGTTTAGCAGGCTATTAACATCGTTATGATGTTGCAGAATTTACTTGGTTCATGGGCCACAACTTAAGAACTGCTAAATTGGATGATAATATGGTGCCCAAAGGTCTCCGATTCACATCACAAATTCAGGGCAAGCCTTCCACATGAGGATCCCTGAAACTTGCTGTTTATGGAAATACCTTGGTAAGCTTGTTCAAAGTTCTTATGCCCAAGCCCATATTCAGAGAGTCACAGGGGCTCAAATTCACAGCTGATTCTGTGTCAGATAAAGGCCTGGCTCCTTCAATTCTCTACACATTGGTGGTGATTTTCACCTCCCAGCATTCCTACAAATAACCTCATCTCAGGCTACTTGTTCCCACAGGAGAAATACTTTAATTAGTGTTATAATTCTTCTGTAGCATTTATTTGACCTATCTGGCACTGTTATGCCAGTTATTATGGCTAATTTAATGGTTCATTAATAATAATTTCTTTTACCTTTTTAGAGCTTAGAAGGGCTTTTTGAGGATAATTGATTTTAGATGGTCTGACAGAAAAGTACTGGAGGATTTTCACCCAGACAATTTCCTTTCCTTCAGCAAATGTCTTTGTCATGGAGAGAGACATCCAAGACTACCCTGTTGATTACTCTAAAAACAGTCAATCTCTGTAGCATCTTCCTCTGTGGAAAGCATCACAATGGGTTTTAATTGTGAACTTTGGAGCCTGAATCCCTAGTGAAACTAGCCTTGTTCAACTTTCTCCCTTTTCTTTGCTCCTCTCACAATATAAGGTGACTTTAGAAAGCAACAATGGCATTTCAACCAAGAACTTGGCAGGAGGGTAAAAAGGGGTTGCTTCCCAGGACATCTGAGAGAGGCGGCAGTATTGGGAGGCCTGGGGTGAGGAAAACAGCCTGGCTCTCTACTGAGAAACATAAAATGCTCTGAATGTTGATTAAAACACAAAACAAAACAAACAAAAAAACAACAAAAAAGGAAGATGTTCACTTCCCTAAAGTGTTCTATTTCACTTTATTGCTTTTCAAAATTTACTGCATAAGTGAGTGAACCTGATTTAAAATACATATTCTGATGTGGGAGATCTGGGATGGGACCTGCATTTCCAGCAGATTCCTAGGTGGTGAGGATGCTCTGGCTCCTGGATGCCTGAGTAATGAGGTCTTACAGTGTTCTGCTTCTCCTAGTTGCTGTAGATGGCCACCCTTGGCTGCAAACACTCTTTACTACTGAAGTCTATGTCAACTGTTTTGAAGTTATTCTTTAAATGAGCTATCACCATTAGCTAATGGGAGCTTTTGGTCAATGGTCACTGTAAACTAAATCAACTCTCCTTCATATATTGCTGGAATATATTTATTTCAGAGAGGGAGGGACTGATAGAAACATCAATAATGAAAGAATCATTGATCGGCTACCTCCTGCATTCCCCACACTGGGGATCAAGCCTATAACCCGGGTATGTGCCCTGACCAGGAACTGAGCTGTGACCTCCTGGTTCATAGGTCAATGCTCAACAACAGCTGGGCTATTACTGGACTCTTATTTAATCAATTGAAATGGCACTATTCTACATTAACTTGGAAAATCACACTGAAAGAGAGTGAACCTATTTATTCAAGTCTACTATTTCTCAGGAAAAGTACACAGATTTTTTTAATGTAAATGATATCCATTGCTAACTTGTTAAAATGTTTTTTTGCTAATATTAAAGCTTATGCTATCTTTTCCCCATTATGTTTACCAAGTGGATTTTGCTGCTTTTTTTTTTTTTTAGGGAAACTACATGTGTGTGTTTGTGTGTGTGTGTGTGTGTGTGTGTGCGCGCGCGCGCGTGCACATATTGTGCCTATTTAATCTACTAAAACCTCTTGTGAGTTTCATTAAATTGTATTATCTTAGTTTACCAGTCTTAACAATCCTATCATCTGCAAATAATGATAATTTTGTGTCCTTGTTTTTCATTGCTATAGGTCTTATTTTGGTTTTATTTTTTTGTTGTGTTTGGTAAGGTTTTCTGAGCAATGTTGCCAAATAATGTTAACAGTTGACCAGTTTGTATTATTCTCAACCTCAACCTCTATTAAATTTCCTCTATCTGTGATGTTGCTTGTGGGTTTGAAATAGGTGTTTTAAAACGCGATAAGGAATAAAATCTCTATTCTTCCACTTATCTTCATGACTCTTAAATTCTGACTTAGCCAATTGGGCTCAGTGGATAGAGCATCGGCCTATGGAGAAAAGGGTCCCAGATCCTATTCTGGTTAAGGGCACATACCTTGGTTGCAGGCTCCTCCATGACACAGGCGGTGGTTGGGTGCATGTGGGAGGCAACCAATTGATGTGTTTCTATATCTTACCCTTTCTATTCCACTCTCCCTAAAAAATCAATGGGAAAATATCCTCAGCTGAGGATTAACAACAACAACAAAAATCAGAAACAGGCCCAGCCAGGAGTGGCTCAGTGGTTGAGCGATCTTCAGTAGAGAGGGTGTAGGAGGCAGCCAATCAATGATTCTCTGGCATCATGGATGTTTCTGTCTCTCTCTGCCTCTCCCTTTCTCTCTCTGAAATAAATTTAAAAATATATTTTTTTTAAAAATCCGAAACAGGTGTTCAATTTTATCAAATACTTGTTTATATAATCATCTATTTCTATACGCATATTTTTTACTTGCACCTATTTATGTGTTATTTTCCCAGCTTTTCTATACTTAAATCTATCTCCGTTCCTAAGGAAAATGACCTGCTTATGGGAAACCAATTTAATGGTATATAGGAGGAACAAATTGCAACAATTTGAGATGCTTTTTCTCTTTTTTCTGTCTTATGCAATTATTTATATAACATGGGAATTATCAATTGTTGAAAGATTGAAAGAACTCATTGGAAAAGCCATCTGGCTCCAGTATTGTTTACTCTGATTTTCATTTTATGGAATGCTTAAGTAATTTATTGTCATTCTTTTTGTTTAATAACAAAGCCTTCTCAGATTCTGAAAACAGGTTTGGTCCTACCCCGTAAGCGTTACACATCATTGTTCTCATCAAAGTGGTTTCTAAAGAGTTTGAAAATGTGGTTTGATTTCCTATTTGACATGAGTTACTTAGGAAGATTCTTATTTTCACAGTTGTAAGTTTTTATTTGTTTAGAATTTTGGTTTAAGAATTCCTTGTTCTATTCTGTCTCATTACACAGAGAAGATACAGTGTATAGTTTTACTTGCATGGAGACATTATTGATTTTGATCTAGGCCCCTTGTTATTTTATCCTCCATACCAAATATCAAAATATTGATTCCTCTCTATCATATCATCTGAGAGGAGTAGCTTTCCTAATTTCTTGTTTTATTTTTTATTATTGTATTCAGACATTTCAGATTTATACACAGACACATTTCTCTTTTTTTGTAAGTTGTTCTATTGTTAAAACTTAAAAAGTGTTTTTCCATTCAAGATTTTTCAAAATTGTAAACCTATAGGAAGTTGCAAGAATAGTACAATAAACATCCACACACTCTTCCCTTAGATTCATCAGTTGTAAACATTTTTGTCATATTTACTTTCTTTTTCCTATCTCTCAAATGGTTGCTATGTTAGTTGTAGTAATCATGGCACTTTAAAACTTCTAGTTTGGCCCTAACTGGGTTGGCTCAGTGGATAGAGCATCAGCCTGCAGACTCAAGGGTCCCAGGTTTGATTCTGGGCAAGGGCATGTACCTTGGTTGAAGGCACATCCTCAGGAAGAGGGGTGCAGGAGGCAGCTGATCGGTGTTTCTCATCGATGTTTTAAACTCTCTATCTCTCTTCCTTCCTCTCTGTAAGAAAGTCAACAAAATATATATTTTAAAAGACTTCTAGTTTGTTTCTCATAAGAAAAGGGTCAATCTCCTACATAGCCACAATGCAATCAACACACTCAAGAAATTTAGAATTGTTATAATACTAGTATCGCACATATAGCTCATATTCAGATTTCCAATTTCCCATAAGGCTTTTTAAAATTCAACCCAGGATTATTTTTTGATATATTTTTTCTTTTTCATTGATTTGTGTTGTTTCTATTTCTACATGGAAAAATCACACACACTTATTCCTGTTGTGTGTTTTTTAATCATACCACAGTACCCATAGTGTAATTATTTTAACTTCATAATATGCTTTAATATCCAGGAGTGGTTTTTAACTCTCATTTTTGTTTGTGTAAAAACATTTCTTAACTATATTTTTTATTTTAAACAAACATATGAAAAAATCTCATTGAAGTTATTGGAATTTCTAAATTAAAGTCATTCACATCTTTAGGGCTCCCAAATGTCACCTAACTGGCCTCATATTTTATGCAGTTTGCTTCTCCCCCCCCCCCCCCCCCTGCAAAGAAAACACATCGATTTGGCAAGAACTGATATCTTTACAATATGTGATGCTGTCACCCAGGACTTCGGCATTTTGTTCATTTACTAGTATTCATCTTTAATTCCACACAATTATTTAACACCCTCTCTGCCAAGCCTGCTTTGGCAGAAATGGCCATTTTCTTCCGGTGTCAGTGCTGTATAGTTCTCATTTGTGTTCTCTGCTATTTTTAAAGGACTCTATTCTAGCAAGATTTTCCCCTTACATCCTCCAGCTTGTTTTTCATGATGTACAGTTTATTTATCTCTATCTTCTTTCAAACCACTTTACTGATTCTTTTATTAATTTCAAAAGTCTTTCAGTTGATTCTCTTCGATAGGTCATGGCCATATTATCTACAAATGATGATTAATTGCTTTCCTTTCTAAAATGTATCTCTTCCATTTTATGTCTTATCGCAGTGGCCAGAAGATCCCATTTTAGAAGCAGGTTCTGGAGGTGAAGTAACTTTCTCAGCATGTCAGATAGAGCCAGTGAGTGATAGAGACAGAACTGAAAACCTCAACCTTGTTTTTCAGTTCACTGTTGGCTTTAGAAAGAAAAGGTCACCAAATCAAGGTCATCTCTCCAAAGATCAACTAACTGGCCTCATATCTGTCCATCTGTCTAGTTGCTTTTTCCTGAAGGAAGGTTGACATTTGCAGTGCTGAACAGTTCTCTTTTAAAATGACTTAACCTCTTAGATGATGTGTACACATACACACACACACACACACACACACACACACACACACACACACACACAGTGTGAGTGATGATGATAAATGATATGGAGAAAACGAAAGCAGGGAAGTGTAATCGGCTATGGTGGGGTCAGGGTGAGGGTTACTATTTTAAGCAGGGTGGTCAGGTAAGACCTCACTGGCAGAGATGAAGAAGCAAGCCTTCCAAAGGCTGTGTGTATCTGAGGAACAGCATCCCAGGTACAGAGGAGAGCAAATGAAAAGGCCTTCAGATGGGATGGTGCCTAGAGTGGCCAAGGACCAGCAAAGAGATTGCTGTGCCTAGAGAAGAATGGTAGGAGATAAAATTGGATAATTCATAAGAAAAGGCCTCAGAGACATTGTAAAGATGCTGCCTTTTACTCGAAGTGAAGTGGGAGCCATAGGAAGGCTTTAAGCACTGGCATGTCAGGCCCTCAGTCATGTTTTGAAGGCTCGCTGTAGCCACTGTTTTGAGAATAGATTTTGAGGGGCAAGAGTGGAACAGGGAGACCAATTGGGAGGCGGTTACCATAATCTAATTAAGAGATGACAGGGGTTTTGGCCAGGCTGTTAGCTATGGCGATGATAGTAGTCAGATTCAGGCTGTATATTGAAATTAGAGCCACTATGAGTTGCTTGCATACATTATTGTGAATGAGAGAGGACCCATGATGGAGAGAAAATATGTGAGGGCAATAGCCAGGTCTTCAGCATTTTGACTTAAAATACATCTCAACCAAAGGACAAATTCAGTTAAAGCCAGTTAAATTTTTTTTCACTCATATGTGGAATTGAATGAACAAACTGAACTACCAAGCAAACTAGACAGATTCATAGATAGAAAGCAGACAGACAGCTCGGGAGGGAGGGATATTGGGGAGTGCATGAATGGATTGAGATAAAAAAAAAGAGCCGAAACCTGTTTGGCTCAGTGGATAGAGCATAGGCCTGTCGACTGAAAGGTCTCAGGTTTGATTCCAGTCCAGGGCATGTACCTTGGCTGCGGGCACATCCCCAGTAGGGGGTGTGCAAGAGGCAGCTGATTGATGTTTTTCGCTCATTGATGTTTCTGACTTTCTATCTCTCTCCCTTCCTCTCTGTAAAAAATCAATAAAATATATTTTTAAAAATAAAAAAGAGGGAGAGAACTCACAGACATGGACAACAGTGTGGTGATTGTGGTGGGGTGGCAGTGAAGGTGGAAGAGGCATAGGGCATAGAGGGGATAAATGTTGATGGGCAAATAAAATAAAATAAAAATAAATAAATATTGAAGAAGAAGGAGAAGAAGAAGAAATAAAGCTCTGTCCATCATCAGGTGGACGTCTGGTTTGTCCTTACAAGGTTTCTTCAGCTTTCATTCACAAATAAGTAAAACTTAATTTGAACTCTTCAGTTGAATTCTTATGGTTCCTTTCCACGATATAAATTTCTTCCTCTAAATTTCTACTCAAAATCCACTTTTGTTAAATTTATCAAGTGCAATTCAATCACAGAAGGGTCCAAATGGAAAACAAGGCAAATCTCTGTTGTCTAATTTGACAACACAGTGATAATAATGCGTGCAGTGATTGAGTTGTCTCCAGCCAACTTCGATAGAGCAT
The DNA here is from genome assembly GCA_027563665.1 of Antrozous pallidus. Classification (NCBI taxonomy): domain Eukaryota; kingdom Metazoa; phylum Chordata; class Mammalia; order Chiroptera; family Vespertilionidae; genus Antrozous; species Antrozous pallidus. The sequence goes on from CM050518.1 coordinate 75,670,775, forward strand.
TTACTCTGTTAAGACACATTATCTCATTTAGTCCTCATACTGCCTATAAGCATCCTCTTCTCAGAATGCTTCCCCACCCGAGTTCCTTTTCCTGCCCTCATCTCACTGGATTGTAACCGGCATACAGTTAATATCCATCTTCCCCATCTCAGTTCTGAGCTCCTGGGGCCAGGGGCCGTGTGCCATTCAAATTTGCACCTGCTCCACTATAATCACTTCATAGATCTGATGAATAAATGAATAAGACCGAGAGAGGGGGCAGTAAGCCACACAGCTAGTCAGAGGCCAAGGAAAGAAGCACATGCACAGACTCTTGACTAAATTAAATTGCAAATGTATACCTCTCCCCACTTCCTTGCCTCCTCTACGAGCTACTGCGACTAGGCAAATAGTGAATAAAATCAGGAATTCCCAGAGCCTTGGAAAAAGGTTGACTGACTAAGACATACCATGGTAAATTTCGGCTCCATAGTTCCCAGTGACCTTTAATGTGGGGAATGTAATTCAAAGCCAGGTTCTATTGAGGATTACAAAGCTCACACTTGTTTCTTAGCCCCTCTGGTGCAATAATGCCAAAGGTTTATTATAGCATTTTTGCATAAAAATGCATGCACAGTTGAATGCTAAGGCACAGACTTTCGAAGGGAGAAAGAACATCCAAGATTATTCAGGCCATTTCCTTCATTTCGTTAACAGCTTTATTGAGATATAATTTTCATGCCATAAAGTTCACCTATTTTAAGTGTGCAGTTCCATAATTTTCAGTAATGTATGGGGTTGTGCTACCATCACCACGATGCCACTTTAGAACATTTCATCACACCATAAAACACCCTGTGCCCCTGTGCAGTTGGCTCCTGCTCCCACCTCCAGTCTTGGGCATCACTAATCAGGTTCCTGCCGTTATGAAAGTGCCTTTTCTTGACATTTCATCTGAATGAAATCATACACTAGATAGTCTTTTGCACCTGGCTTCTCTCATTTAGCATAATGTTTTTTAGCTCCATCCACGTTGTAGAATATATCAGTACATTGTTTCTTTTGTTGCTGAATAATATTTCATTATATGGATATACCACATATATCTTTTTCATCAGTTGTTGGACATATGGATTGTTTTAGTATTTTGGGTATTATGAATAATTTTGCTATTAACATGTGTATACAAGATTTTGTGTATGCCTTTTTTCTCATTTCTCTTAGATAGAAACCTAGGATAGCAATGGCTGGGTGTAAGGTAGCTTTTTGGTTACCTTTTCAAAGAACTACTAGATTATTTTCCAAAGTGATTAACCATTTTTTCTCCTCAGAGGATCCCAGTTTTTTCATAGCTTTGTCAACACTTGGTATTGATTGTCTTTTTACTGCTAAGCTTTTCTAGTGAATGTACAAGGTGGTTTCTCATTGTGGTTTTAATTTAATTTTCCCTACTGACTAATGAGGTTGACCATCTTTTCATGAGCTTGTTAGTCACTTGTATTTCATATTTAGATATGTCTAGTCAAATATTTTGCAAATTTTAATTGGGTTGTTTGCTTATTATTAAATTGTAATTATGTATACTGGATGTGAGTCCTATACACATGATTTGCAAATATTTTCTCTCAATGTATAAGTTGTCTTTTTATGGTGTATTTTGAAGCATAATTTTTAAAAGTCTGACATCCAATTTATGTGTTTTTCTCCCATTAATGGCCAATGATTTTTGGTGTTGTATCAACATACTCCTTTTTAAATCAAAGGTCATGAAGATTTTCTCCTAGAAATTTTATAGTTTATCTTATTTAGGGCCATGATCTATTGGTTTTGTTGTATTATGATCTGTTAGATCTGTTACTTCTTATGTAGTGTGAATTTAAGTTTATATTTTTTTCATATGAGTATTTAATTGATCCAGCATCATTTGCTTTTACCATGAAATTGTCTTACCTCTTGTCAAGAATCAATATCTAGGCTCTCAATTCTCTTTAATTGATTTATAAGTCTATTTTATACCTATTACTATATAGACTTGCATACATTATAAAATTAGGAACTGTAAGTTCTCCAACTTTCTTCTTACTTTTAAATTGTTTTTCCTCTGATGGACCCTCGCATTTCCATGTACATTTTAGTATCAGCTTGTTCATTTTTAGAAAAGTGTTCTGAGATTCTGATAGAGAGGAGAGAGGGATTGGGAGACTAGGTGAAAATTTTGAAGGGATAAGCAAAAAAGAAAAAAATCATAGACACAGACTACAGTATGGTGATTACCAGAGAGAAAGAGAGAGTTGGGAGAGGTCGAAAAGGGTAACAAGGGGGATAAATAATGACAGAAGGAAACTTGACTTTGAGTGGTGAAAACACAATACAATATACAGGTATATTATAGAAATAGTACACCTGAAACCTATATAATTTTATTAATCAACTAGAGGCCTGGTGCACAAAATTTGTGCATGGGGGGGTTGTCCCTCAGCCCAGCCTGCACCCTCTCCAATCTGGGACCCCTTGTGAGATGACCGACTGCCCATTTAGGCCTGATCCTAGGATCGGGCCTAAATGGGCAGTCGGACATCCCTCTCACAATCCAGGACTGCTGGCTCCCAACTACTCACCTGCCTGCCTTCCTAATTACCCCTAACTGCTTCTGCCTGCCAGCCTGATCACCCCCTAACCACTCCCCTGCTAGCCTGATTGATGTCTAACTGCTCCCTGCCAGTCTGTTTACCCCCAACTTCCCTCCTCTGCTGGCCTGGTCACCCCTAACTGCCCTCCCCTGCATGCTGCATTGCCTCCAACTGCCCTCCCTTGCAGGCTTAGTCCCTCCCAACTTCCCTGCCCTACTGGCCATCTTGTGGTAGCCATCTTGTGTCCACATGGTAGCAGGATCTTTGACCACATGGGGGCAGCCATCTAGTGTATTGGAGTAATGGTCAATCTGCATATTACTCTTTTATTAGATAGGATAGAGGTGTGGTGCATGGGTGGGTGCCAGCTGGTTTGCCTTGAAGGGTGTTCTGGGTCAGAGTTGGAGTTCCCTTGGGGCATGGAGTGGACTGAGCAAGGGACCTGTGGTCGTTTGCAGGCCAGCCATGCCCCCCAGTGACCCAAGCAGAGGCCCTGGTATCTGGGATTTATTTATCTTCTACAATTGAAACTTTGTAGCCTGGAGCAGAGCCAAGCCTTCTGCTTGCTCTGTGGCAGCAGCCATTTGTGTTGGGATTTATTTCTCTTCTATAATTTAAACTTTGTAGCCTTAAGCAGAGGCCAGGGCCAGTCAGGGTATGTGGAAAGCTTGGCTTCCTCCATCGCCTGGGGAAACTCTAGCCTCCTGCTCTCTCCAGCTCTATGGCTGCCATAATTTTTGTTGGAATTTATCTCCTATCATTGAAACTTTGTAGGCTTATGCAGAAGCCTGGGCTGGCCAGAGTGTGTGGAAAGCTTGGCTTCCTTCATCTCCAGGGAAACCCAAGCCTCCATCCTGCTCTCTCTGTGGCTGCAGCCATCTTTGTTGGGGTTAATTTGCATACTCTCTCCTGATTGGCTAGTGGGCATGGATTGGGGGCGTGGCTTTGTGGTATAGCGAGTGATGGTTAATTTTCATATTGCTTTGTTATTAGATAGGCTGTCACCCCAATAATTTCAATAAAAAAAATCTATCATAATTTTAATAAAAAATTTTTTAAATCTATAGATAAATTTGTTGAGAATTTCCATCTTCACAATATTGACTATTCCAACTCATAAACATGGAATATATCTCCCATTTACTTAGATCTTCTTCAAATTTTTCAGCAATTTTTATACTTTCATTGTACAAATATTTTAGTTCTTTTATTTAAATGTATTTCTAAGTATTTTTATACTATTGTGAATGCAAATTCTTAATTTCATTTTCAGATTTTTCCTTCCTAATGATAAAAATATAATTGATTTTTGTATATTGATTTTGAATCCTGTGTCCATGTTGAAATTGAAAATGTATGGTATGTAGAAACAATGTATTATATTTAGATTTAAGAAGGAAAACTTGCCATTTATAACAAGAATGAATCTGAAGGACATTATACTAAGTGAAATAAGTCAGACAAAGAAGAACAAATATTGCATGATCTCTCTTATCTATAGAATCTAAAATGGTCCAATTCATAAAAGCAGAACAGAGCATGGTGGTTGTCAGAGGCTGGAGGGTAGAGGAAATGGGGAGGTGTTGGTCTAAAGCTTGTACAGGATGAATACTTTCTGGAGAACTGTAAATACTGCATTTTATACTTGAAAATTGCTAAGAGAATAATCTTAAGTATTCTTACCACGCACAATGGTTACTATGTGAGGTGACGGGTGTATCAATTAGCTTGATTATAGTAATAATTTCACAATGTATGCATATATCAAAGCCTCGCATTGTACACCTTAAATAGGTATGATTTTTATTTTTAATTATACCTCAATAATACTGGAAAACCAACTCATAGGATATGGACTCATTGAAGCAGAAAGAAAATTGGTGGTTGCCAGGATTGATTGGTAGTCAAAGGATACAAAAATTTTTTAAATCTCGGTTATACCTAATATTCATATATCCATTTACCATATTAGAAAATACAACTGAGAAATATTTTAAAATATTCACTTAACAAAACTTTAAATAAAAATTATTTTACTAAAAATAATACTGGTGAGCCCATTACATCTTAGCATCAATAAAATATTGTTATGAAAAAAATTAATTTGAATTAGTGAGAAGTGTAGCACTGTTTTTCATTTTTGCTAACCTCTAGTATCCAGTGGACTAGAAGGCTGCTAGGTTCCATATCTGTTTTTGCATTCAAACTATCACATTATGTTGCCTGATTGAAGTAAATGGAGAAAATTCAGCCTCATGTGGTTATGGAGTCTTATGGCTATGCAAGAACTCCATATTACCCTTGTGAGAGAATGAATGTGCAAAAGGCAACGAATGTCTTAATGTTATTCTAAAACTAGTTTTGACCTTGCAAATCACGTGAACAGGTGTCAGGGACACTGGGTGGGCTTCCACTCCCACAGGGCTTTGCCTTTCACATACAGGTACCTGCCTTGTTCCTCCCTACCTAAGGGGTTGGAACTGAGTTGTTTGGGAAGAAGCCAGAGCAGGACTGGGCAGAAATTGTAAACTTAATGAGTACTAAAGTTGGTTGTGGCATTGATGAGTTAATTATGATAATTTTGTGTGTATTGTGTGAGAGAGTTTATGAGTGAAAATGTTGATGTTGGAAATGAGGGTGTTCACTGTAGGAAAGAGGAAAATCAGGCATGGCCAGTGTGGATCAGTTAGTTGAGCATTGCCCCATGTACTGAGAGGCTGCTGGTTCCATTCCTGGGAAGAGCACATGCCTGAATTGCAGGAGGCAGCCAATCAGTGTTTCTCTCTCACATTGATGCTTCGCTCTCCTTATCCCTTCCACTTTCTCTAAAATCAATTTTAATTTTTTTTAAAAAAAAGAAAAATAAATGTGGAATGGGAATGGTGAGGAATACTCTTGTGTTTTTGGATTTGAATTGGCAATATCAGTCTGAACAATCAATATACGTTTTTGATGTTTAAAAAATATTACTTCTTTTTTCTGTCCAATATAAGGGCATAGGAACAGTGGAATTATGGTAGCCATGAGCTAACTCGATGCCCAAAACTTGCCTTCTAAATGTCTTCCTTGGAGAAATGCCTGGTTACAATCTCGGTAAAAGGGGCACAGGTAATCCTCGGACACCTTGTGGTGCCAGCAAGCAACTGGTGTTCAGTGACCAATGGATATGGGAGCTGCCTGGCAGGGCTTTCACTGGCCTGGAACTATTTTAATTTTACAATTATTTAGATATTTTATATTTTGCATATTTATCAACTCCTTGCACCTGTGGCTCTTATACAAGCATAAAAGTAAAACAACGTAAAAAAGAAGGAGTTCTTACCATCTGCAACAACATGGATGGAGATGGAGATCATTATGCTAAGTGAAATAAGCCAGGCAGAGAAAGATAAATATCGCATGATCTCACTCATTTGTAGAATATAATGCACAACATAGTGAACAAAAGTAGATTCAGAGACAGAGAAATATCAATCAGAACGTCAAACCTCAGGAAAGGTAGGGGATGGTGGGAGTAAGGGGGAGAGATCAACCAAAGGACTTATTGCATGCATATAAGCCTAATCAATGAACACAGACAACAGCGGGGTGGGGGCATGAATGAGAGGTGAGGAGGGGGAATAAGGACACATATGTAATACCTTAATCAATAAAGAAATTTTAAAAAATAAAAGTAAAACAAGTTTACAAATGAACACATGGTATCATACAAGAAAATAATCAGTGGTGGAAAAGTCACCATGAATGATGGGACATCCCCATGTAGCTCAGCTGAGTGGGGCTGGAAACTAAGGTTGAAATCCACCTTGTACACCTGGATCTCTGTTCCAATACAAGTCGCATGTGCCCTGTAGGGGACATGTGGGCGCTGATCACCAGCTTCTATGTGCTTTGATGCGAATGGCTTTCAATTGTGACCTTCCAATGTTCCCCATTAGACTCCACAGCCACCTGTTCTGCCCCCAACATGGACTGGGAGTGCCTGGGAGTTTCTGTCTCTGCACTGGAGTTCATAACCAGTAACCAATTGGTATTGGAGGCCCAAATGCCCTTGGGTTGAGATGAGGTCAACTCTGGGGTACAGTTTATATTCCAGGGCTCCCATAGGATCAGGCTGAGACTGGAACTTTGCTAGAAATCACATTCTTGCTTGGTGCCTCCTCTTTTCTTTTCCTTATTCCCTTACTGGTTTCTCCTGAGTCCACTTCCTTAACAACACATAATTTCATTGAAAGCTTGGCTGAGATCCTGATTCTGGGAGAACTTGAACTAAAACAAATTTGTTTCTGGAAGAACATGAGCCCAAAGGTTCCCTTCCGAAGTCAGGCAGCTTTCCACTTTGATACCCTCTATCATCTGATGTCAGCATTCTAAATGCATACAGCCCTTGACTGGAGACATTTTCCCTAAATATAGAAAGGGGGCCACAGGGTGTGTCAATGATGGATGGGTGGGTCTGATAGGGTCCTGGTCTCTCTCAGTGAAGCAGGAGTGATCATCTAAACCAGTGGTTGGCAAACGACAGCTCGCGAGCCACATGTCTCGCGAACCGCAGTTTGCCGACCACTGATCTAAACCATTAGTTCAATAATTGAAGGAAGCATGATGGTCTAGTAGCAAGGCTCTCTAAAGCTTACAGAGGAATTCCTGCAAGCTTTGCTCTTAAAGGTTCCTGAGGCAACTGTCCTTTCTAGGGGCCAGGGGTTATGTGACTTGGGACCGGAATATAATGTTCTTATCTCAGGAGATAAGGATGAAAGTTGCTGGCAAGCCTGGGTCTGAAAAGCTGGGGAGATGAGGGTAGTATCAGTCACCATAGCATTGAAGGTGAGCTGCAGGGAAGACACCAGAACCAGGAAGTGACAGAAGGTTCAAACTCTCCTTGACCTTATACATGAGGTGGGACAGCAGCATAGCTTTCAGGGCCCTAAAAGAAGGTTAAGTTATGCAGAAAATATAATCATAAATCTCTGTTCTGATTGGGAGAAATAGAGAAGATGTCACAGGAGGGAAAATGGGTGAGCAAATACTCTGCTGTGAGGTGAGCATTTTAAGTTCTCTCATGTTACTGGGATTTTTCTACCACAGGGAAAAAAATCTCTGTTATCCTCCTATATAATAAAAGGGTAATATGCAAATTGACTTAACAGCAGAATGACCGGTTGCTATGGTGTGCACTAACCACCAGGGGGCAGATGCTCAATGCAGGAACTGCCACCTGGTGGTCACTGTGCTCCCACAAGGAAAGCACCACTCAGCCACAAGCCGGGCTGAGGGCTGGCAAACACAGCAGCCTGCCTCCGTAGCAGCGCTAAGAATGTCTGACTGACAGCAGGGAGCCATCAGTGGGACACCCCCTGAGGGATCCCAGACTGTAAAAGGGCACAGGCTGGGCTGAGGGACCTCTTACCCCACCCCCATAGTGTATGAATGCCATGCACCAGGCCTCTAGTTTACAAATAATCTTAAATAGTTTATTGCAACCATTTCTTTTGCTCTAGAATATGACTCTTGGGGGTTATTCTCATTTAAATATGATTGTATTACCAGTGAGATGAAAAGAGCTTAGATGAATCTATTTTCAAGGCACTAATAATGGGATGAAGGTACTACAATCAACAAAAACAATACGCACTTTCTTTTTCTTTTTTCTCATACCACTTCCTAAAGTAGATGGGTTAGGGTCAGGAAACTTGCACAACTTGCATATGCTGTTTCTTCTCTTTTCCTTGATCAAACTTCCAAAAGGTGGTCTGGAAGCCAGGCACAAAGTGTCCCAAATACCAGAATGGGGAGTTTTGATTGTGTCGTTGAAATAATGGACAGCTTAGGACAGTGTTTGAAAAGAGACACTGCTATGTGATTAGGAAGATCAATGGATTGACTAGTTAATTGATCAAATCAATTAGAGACAAAGAGACCAGTTGAGTCTGGGTAAGAGGTGGATAAGTGCCCATCCTCCACATTATGAGTGGGAGGAGGAGAAGGAAGAAGAGCAAGTGCAGATTACAGATGTCAAGTCAACAGGGCTTATTGATTTGAGGTGTGGAGTGAACTATAAAGAGGTAGGAATTGAGGATGAGCCCCAACTGCAAGATCTGACCACTTGGTGGGCAGCACTACCCTTCAGTAAGGAAGAAATGTCGGGAAGCAGGCAAGTTTGTAGGGAAGAGTTGCGTTTAAGGACATATCTAGCATGAGCTGGCTTTGGGACATCTAAATGGAGGTAAATTTCTACAAAGCAGTGGTTTATAAGTCTGGAGCTCAGGAGGGAGGTTTAGTTGTAGAAAAAGGTGATGATGATGACTAGCAAGTTCATCCCACCCAGTAGCATTCATTTGCCTCTTCTCTATCCTGTCCAGTGTTTACCAGCTGGTTGTCAAGGAGGAGAGACTTCAGAAATCACGGCGGGCAGCTGACATCATTGAGTGCTTTTCAGTGCCCGTGAGCTATAGGAATGCCTCCAGCCTGGATTCTCTACACTACTTTGCTGCTGAGTTGAAGCCCGCCAACCTGCCTGTCACACAGCCCTTCACAGTAGGTGACAACAAGACATACAATGGCTACTGGAACCCTCCTCTTTCCCCTCTGAAAAGCTACAGTATCTACTTCCAAGCACTCAGCAAAGCCAATGGAGTAAGTATGGCCACATGGAGGCCATTGCTCACCTTCTTTGTATTTTTTTTTCCTTTCTCATATGAGAAGGCAGTGCAACTTCAGAGTATGGATCAAATTCAACCCCATACTTTTTTTTTGGCAAATAGGGTGTTTTATTTTGTCTTTACTATAGCACTGACATTTCATTTATATAGTCTATGACTGTTTTTATGCTATGACCATTTAGCTGAGTAGTTGACAAAGAGACTCTATGCACCATAAAGTCTAAAATACTTACTATATGACCCTTTCCATAAAAAAATTGTAGATCCCTGTATTAAATGATTTTTAAAAATTGTGTTTCACTTGGGCAAAACACATGGCCTGAATCTGAATTTTCTTATCAATTTGATATCTGTGAATGTATAAGTATATTTCAGTTAATCAGTGGATACTAGCTCCTTTATCATTAGCATTAGTCCCATTAGAAAATATATTTTTCTCCCAAAGACAAAGTAACCATTTTTGTGCATCAAGTATTTTTGTTGGACAAAATATATATTTTACTATAGCTTCTTTGCATTGCTCTTAGTCCATATTCTTGGGGACCAATAAAACACATGCAATCGCCTTCTCAGGTGCTAATCTTTCCATTGCAGAAAAGACTACCCACCTCCCTTCTGCACAACACATCCATCTGGTCTTATTTTCTGCAAGCTCAATATTGCTAGTCCCTCTTATGACATAAGTGTATCTTTTCTCTATAGGATGCCTTGTGGACATACTCCAAGTTAATATATTTTATTCAACAAATTATAATGAACAACTAATATAGGCTAGGCCTCTTTAGTTCATATTAAGCTTATGTGGATGTGCCCTTATAGAGATGCAAGGGAGTGGAGCAGGTGCCATGCTCCCCAGTGTGGCTGGAGAAGGGGAAGCTGAGACAAAGCAGATTTGGTGAAGTGTGAAGAGCCTGTGCAGGCCCTGATGGCAGTCATCATCTTGTGAGAAACCTGGGTTGAGGAGCTAATTAACATTTAAAATGTCCACAGACCCATTTAAATTCCACATTGGTATTTCAGTTCTACATTTATTACTGGTTCAAGCAACACTCCTCACATAGAGTATAAACTACAAAGAGAAGCAGCCAAACTGCCTTCTACCTGCCCATCTGGTTTTCCTTCTGCATGAAACACGGATGTATTGGGGGGAGGGTGTGAAGATGGGCAGAAGCATCTTGGGACTCACCTTGTTCCTGATTCTCTGCATCTCATACTGTCCAGTTTATTGGTTCAGCACAGCTCTGGGAAGGCATGGCTCTTGGCAAAATGTCAAGAGATGCTGTTGGGTTTGCATGCTGTGAAGAGGAGTAATAGCTATACTCAATTCACACTCTGTTACATTCCTACTACAATGCTCATAAAAACCCAGCAAGAAACCCAATCTAGAGAACTCAAATACTGACAAATGGGCCCTAAGAGGAGCACTGTTGGCCCTGAGCAGAAGAGCAATTGAGGAAGAAGGACTTCTGGAGGTTCTGCTCCCCAAACACCACACCATAGTCCCCTTCTCAAGACATAGGGTTTTGCCATTGGAAATGAAGTCCCCCCACTCTGCAGCTAGCTGATCTAGGAAGCATTTTATACTGCTCCTTCCAAGATAAGCAAGACCTTGCTCATCAATAAGCAGTAATTATTTGTGCTTTCAAGCCCATACCGTGTGTACTCCCCTTTTGGATCTAAGATTTGCAGTAATGACAGACAAGCAGGAATGGAACCAGAAAGGTGCTTGGACCAGGTGTCCTGAGGGTGCAGTTGGCCTCACAAGAACAGAGAGGAAAAGCTGTGGAGCTGTTGTATTTTCAGAGTGTTGTATTTTTCTGGCAAGACAGAGTTTCCACATTGCTTCCAATTACTGTACTTACTATTAAGTTTTACTGAACAGGGTTTGTGTGAAAAGGTCATATGAGCAGAAAAGCTATTCTCAGTTTGACAAATCCCTGCCTGGCCCCTCTCAGATTTCTTCACATCAAAAAGCAAGCACACAGTGCAGCTAAGCCTGGAGGACTTTTGAGTTGAAATGGTATAACCCACAAATTCCGTATCAGCCAAGTTGTTGTTCTTGTGCCAATACATCAGAAAGACATTTTCAGTATCCACAGGCTCCCACAGGCCCTGATTCTAATAAATCATTCAGAGAGCATTTGACTGAGCAAAGAATCAAAATAAAGAAATCAAGAGTATAGAAATACAGGATAAAATGACCCACAGTGAGCATGGACACTGATTATATATAGTGTTGATGCTAAATACTTGCTCTAAATATGTAACAAAAGAGAAGATTAATATAAAAATAACACTTAAGGAGAGGATGTGTAATGTAAAAAAATAACAATTGTGATCTCGGTCTGCAATTCACTATTATGTCAATAGAAACTGAGAAAGAGGGGATTTATGAGTCTAAATAAAAATATGCTAGGTTTCCCACTTTAGAGAAGATGAAATAAATACTGCTATTTTATTTTTGATACTGAGAATTTTTAAGGTATAGTTTTTAAACATAAAGGTAGTCTTCCAAACTATCATTAAAAAGCCAGAAAACAACAACCTACAAAGAAAAGGGGGAGAAACAAAGGAAACTATAAGTAAACATAAAAATAAGTAACTGTAAAGTAAGCCAAAAGACAAATGCATTAGATTTTATTTTTTTAAGTAGTGCTTTCCTCCCCCTCAAAATAGGTGGAAAATATACCTTGGGTCAAGTAAAAAGCAGAAATCAGCAAATCCCTGATACCGGAAGATTAAAAACAAAGGATGAAGCCAAGTTATATTAAACTGAAACAAGTTACAGGAAAGGATAAAGGACATTTGTTGCAGGGTAGTTGTGGTCACAATTAAATAATTCACTATCAATCAAGTTCATTACTCCCAACTTTACCTGTAAGTTTCAGGCAGAGCAGGGTAAAAAATTTTAAGGTCCATATATCTTTATTCTTTGGATATTAAAGTTGATTTTTCAGCTTAGCGGAATTGCTAAATATTCAGCCTTTATAATCACACTGCCTACAAACAAAACCATATTAACTGTGTAACTTTAAGTAAGCAATTAAGAGTTAGATATTAACCTGGTGGTGTTTCTCAGTGGTTGAGTGTCAACCCATGAATCAAGAAGTTACCAGTTCGATTATGAGGTCAGGGTACATATCCAGGTTGTGGTTCAGTCTCCAGTAAGGGGCATGTAGGAGGAAGCTGATCGATGTTACTGTCTCAGTGATATTTCTCTCTATCCCTCTCCTGTCTTCTCTCTCTAAAATCAATAAACATATTTTTAAAAGAGATATTAAGTAAACATCTAGCAAGCTCACACTATATGTAAAAATAAAATACATACTTCTAAGTGCTGAGAATAAAGTAGTAAGCCATACAAAGAACTCCCTGTCTTCATAGAACTTACATTCTTGTAGGGGAGAAACCAAAAATAAATAAATGTGTGAAATAATACTAATATTCTGACTACCAGGGTCAGTCCCAGCTGCCAAGCACTGTCCTTGGTGCTGAATTCTAAGTACCTGTCTTCCTTGTGACTGGGGCCTATTGTAACCATTTGTTTTGAATACAACTATCTTAGAGATCTGTAGCATCCTAGAGTTGGATAGATTTTGAAGTGTCATCTAAACTAGACTAGAAGTCAACATGATATCTCCAGTAAAGCATTCTTGGCAGGTCATAATGTAGCCTCAGCTTGACGGCTGCAATTTTCTGGAGAGAGTTGATTCTTTGGGGAGCCGGTAAAATTATCAGCACTTTCTTCCTTCTGTAAAGCCAAATTCTGTCTCCTTAACTCTCTCCACTTGAGCACTTGTATTGATTTGTACAAATCAAATATTTTTTGCCTATGTCAGCCTTTTGGAGAAATATGACAGCACCAACTACCATCCCTGGCCACACAGACCATTTTTATTGATATTTAATATGCAATTATTTCTGTTTCTCACATGTTTCTATATTTCTTTCATCCTATGTGTCCTGTTCTCTCATAGACAGACTTAACATTATACTTCAGATATGGGTTTGCCTGCTATGTTTGAACCACGCATCTTCTCATGATCATTTTCTAAGACATTATTTCTCTAACATCCCAAGATATATTTCTCACTTACGGTGCTCACACAACCTGTTATTTTGCCTAAATCTCTTTTATTTATTCCTTGAAAACTAATGCCTTCTCATTTTTCAGACCTCATCATTACTAGCACATCCTCTGGAAACTCCCTACCTATGTTATCTAAGATTCATCCACACCAGTACTCACTTGCATGCTAAGCTGTTCATTGTCTTTAAAATGCTCAGTGTTTTGAAATCACACTTGTTTTTGCATAGTGTGTGCCTGCTTTGTTAGACTGAGTTCCAGGCGGTAGGAACTCTGTTTTATTTGCTGCTGTATCTTCCATACTGAATACAATATTTAACACATACTAGATACTCGGCATCATTATATGAATGAATGAATGAATGAGGTTTCAAATTGTTTCTTGTTGTTTCTAAGTCTCAGTGTTCTCATTTATAAAATAAAAATAAAAATAATAATATTTATTTGAGGGTGAATTGGAAAAAAAAGATCTTGAATACTGAAAGGTAATAAGTGTGAGTATAGTCTGAATTTCACTGTAGCGTGAGAGATATAGTTCTGAGCTATTTCCACCATAGATAGATGAGCCCTAAAGGACTTTCCTTCCATTAGAGTAGTAAAACTTTTCCCCAGCTGCCTCATTTCCAAAACTCCAGGCTTCTGGGCAGCCTTGATTTCCTCCAAATCCTCCAAATGATACACAGAGTAGCAGTCTCAGTTGTAAACAGTGGGTGGGTGCAGTTTTGTATTGTTTCTTTCCCACTCTTCCCAGAATGAGGTCTGCTGACTCTACTCTTCTCTGTTTCCCCACCATCATTAGCCATGATTGTGAAGTTGAAAGGACCGTAATTAACGGTTGAATGCAAAACAAGTGTGGCAAATTCATGCAGATATCTATCAGAAGCCATCTCTTGTGGAGCAATGCAGTTGTGTGTGTTCTTTCTATGCAGAGAGAAAACTCTTTCCTGGCCATAAAGAAACACATTTCACCTGGTTGATGCCTCTGCCAAATGGTGAGCTAAATAAGTGAAGTGAGAAGGAAGGGTGACTGTTCTTTTTCTCTCACTGCCTCTTCCAGCTCCTGGACTCAGTTGCCTCTTGAGAGCCATTGGAAGCCAGATGTTGTTTTGAATGGGTCATCATGTTGGTAGTGTAATCATATTATAATAGTTGGGATAATCTAGGTAGAGCTAGCTTAGGGGGGGAAATCTGTACCTGTGAATGAAGTGAAAGAAACTGCATTTAGTTCTGTCCAAGGACTATTTAAAAATGTTTGCACATGGATGGGTTTTCTCTGGCATGGGGAGATGGAAGGAGCTGAGACTTGGACATCAAACAGACTGGGCTTTGAATTATGGCTGTATCTTAATATTTCGTGATATATTATGTGATTCGTGATCTACCTCTCCAAATTTGGGGAAGAGTAAATGACTCAATGCATATAAGGCATCTGTTGCAGTTTATCATAATATTTGTTCTTTCTTCCCTTGCTCTGGGAAGGGAGTAGAGTTGGAGCAACCTTACCTGGCATATCCCGTTTCTTCCAGTGGGCTCCACATGGCAGCACATACCTTCCTAAGTCTGGAAGACTTCTTGAACTATGTCAACAGCTGTTGACTGTCCTGACTTAGTCATGCTTTATAACCCCACCACAAGCTTTATTCTGTTTAACTTTTCATACATGGTATAACGCCTGAGAGCTGTTCCTATTGAATCTTTTAACACAATTGATCTTGTCTTTTGGGCATGATCTTGTCCCTCCAAAACCCATGTCCTCATTCTCTTTTTCATTTATTGACAGTTCACATGTCATCTGAGAAAATCCCAGGTGGGCCATAGAATAAGGAGGTGTGGGGGACCGACACTCAAATGGGCTAGAGCTAAGACCATACATGATATCTCATGGCTTAGGACAGTGGTCAGCAAACTCAATAGTCAACAGAGCCAAATATCAACAGTACTGTGGTTGAAATTTCTTTTGAGAGCCGAAAACTGACCTCTGCGCATTGCCCACAAAGTTTCAATCACACTGTACATGTGCGCCCACACGTGGTATTTTGTGGAAGAGTCACACTCAAAGGGCCAAAGAGCCGCATGTGGCTCACAAGCTGCAGTTTACCAATCACTGGCTTAGGATAAAGTTCTAACCAATTATGCTGTAGTCACAAACAACCTGGAAGCCTCAGTGTATTACCAGAAAAATATTTGTCATTCCTTCTACATGTCCACAATGAGTCAGCAGAGGGCTCTGCTTGTCGTATTCACACTGGAACTCAGGCTAATGGAAAGTCCATTTGACAGGGGCTTGTACAATCGCCAGGGCAGAGAAAGAGAAATGTGGCAAGTAGAGTAACTGATTCTAAAAAACTTCCACATAAAAATGATATGCAACACTTTGACATTCTTTTGGCCATGGCTAGTCATGTGGCCATGCTTAATTTCCAAAGCTGAGGCAGTACATTCCAGCTATCTACCTACAGGGAGAAGGGGGATATGTGAGAACATCCTAACGACCACCACACTCACTCATCACATCTAAGCGTTCCCTTCAAGTTCCCATAACACCCAGAATCCATCTTGAAGCATCTATGTAGCTCCTACCACAAGTCCTGAGGACTTTCTGTTATTGAGCACCTGCTGTTCCCCAGACAGTAAGCAAGGTGCTTCCACCTATACTTCTCCTGACTGGTCTCACAGACAAAGTGACTCCATTTAAATCAGCGGCTGTATGGACTGCCAGAAGCACCCTGGGATCTCATAGAGCCTCAGTTACTCCATGCTGAAGGAGGACTTTCTTTTTCATCTTTATTGTTGAAAGTATTACATATTTCCCCCTTTTTCCCCCATTGACCCCTTCTAGCCCACCCCCACCCTAGACCTTCCCCATGCTATTGTCTGTATCCATGGGTGGGTTATGTATATATGCAAACAAGTTTTTTGGTTTATCTCTTTTCACCCAGCCACCCAATCCTGCCCTCCCTCTGAGATGGACATGAAAGGAGACTTTTAAACAGCATTCTCTCTTTGCCTCCATGGAGATATGGTAAAGAAACATCTAGTGCCCCCTAGGATACTGTCACACCTTGAAAGACAGTAGTTCTTCCGTTTCCCATGCAATCCGGTTGAGAGGCTTTAGAAAACCTCAGCTCTCTCCCACCCATCAGTGGTTGAGCCAAGGTCACGGAAAACTGTGAACCAAATGCCTACCCATATCCTCTTTCTGACTTGTTGCCATAATCCTGTTAGGTGCGTATTTCTGGGTTTTATTACTCTGTAGCAGCCCTATAGAAGTGGAGAAGAGAACTTAAATAGATATTTGGAATCCAAGGTTATCATCACAACCTTTTTATAACAAATTCTGAAAGCCTTTGTGTGCTATGAAATGCCCCCTCCCAGCTTTTGTCAGCAGATCCTACATTTCATGCCTAGGACTCCTTTCTAGTCCTCAGTGGAGCCTGTCTCCTGGGAACCACCAGCCCTCCAGACTTCTGTTCTACCATTTGAGACATCACCTGCTCATGAAAGCTCTGAACTTCTGTTGATGCCTTGTTAGGTCTCAAACCCCTCCTTCCAGGTGAGAGAGAAATTCCCTGAGTGTCATCTTCTACAAATACCAAAATGAGCTCTCCCAGGTTACTAATTTATTTTTTCACTCACACACAGTTCCTGCGGATTTTATTATTATGGTATGAGACCTCAGGGACCAAGAACATTTTCCTTTCAATGCAAATATACTTTAAACTCATTTGGAGAAGGAAATGAAGGTTACACAAATGTTGACAGCTGATAATCTTGTCAGCCTGAGACTTGAGGCATCAGTACTTCAGACTCTGTCCCCAAAAGGCTCTTGGAAATAGCAACCTAAGTTTCCTCATGCAGCTTTCTGCCTCCATCAGACCCCATCCAAACTGAGAGTCCCCATGAACTTCAGCCCAATTGGTCCCCAAATGATGAAAAAGTGGGAAGATCTCTGAATTTGGAAACTAAATGCATGGGTTTAAGTACTGGCTCTGCCATGTTTCTGCTACATGAACTGAATACTAGACTCTAGTTTTCCCATCTGTCACATGGAGATGACATGTGCCCTCCCAAGCTCACTGGGGTCCTTGCGAGGAGAAACAGTAAATGTGATTACTCTGCATATTCCTCAGCATCTTTCAAATGAAGGTGTTCCAAACATAAACGTGTGTGCAAATTCAACAGTTGTATCTATATACATACATACACATAAATATGTTAGCATGTGCATATATGCATGTATATATCTGCACATGCATATATGAATGTGTATCTATGTTCGGTTAAAACAAAGTTCTAAAGTAGCTCTAGAATCTAAATGGAAGGAAAGTTATCACTGCACCAGAGGCCTAGTATAGGTAGTTGATGAAATAGAACACAATCAACTTCTACATCCATCAAGTTGTCACACTATCTCTTACTCTTGAGTTTCCTGGAAGCCAAGGCAAAAAGGAAGGGGCATATGGCAGGTTAGCATAGCTTCTCTGACCAGATAGAAATAAGGTTACATATTTTTTATGAGAGATCCCAGAAGGGGAATTTACCATATATATGACATAAATATATATAGATGGCCCCATCCAAACATATATGATATCATACACATATATATGTGTGTATATGTATGCATGTGTGTGTTTGTGTGCGTGACCATATATACAGGGGGCCCTGAAGGGAAACCAGCTATTATCATAATATCAAGTTTTCTCAAACACCCCATCAATGTTATAATACAATATTAAACTAGAATTTAATGGAGCCTTTTACACTCAAGGACTCTGTCTGTTTCTTGTGCTATATAATTGCCTTGATGCTATTAATTAATGCCATTAAATAAGATTAATGAATCTCAAGTTTCTTTCCCCTCAGAATTTTTAATGAATATGCTTAGTATGGAGTCTTTCCTATTTTCCTATTGCATAGATTGGTGCTAACCATCTATATGAACTTACACAAGTGAATTTGATTCTCTTGAGTCTCATTCTCATTTGGACAATTCTAATGTCTTTAGTATCAACTTTATAAAAATGTTTGTAAATATTAAATGAGACAATATGTAAAAAATTGATTGGCAGGCAATAAACATTCATTATTAGAATATCATAGATGGTCTATATGAGGCAGAGTGTGGAGGTGCATGAAGGAAAAAACAAGCAAAATCTATGGGTACACAGAGATTTTTTTAACCTATCAATCAAATTTGAATAGACTGTGGGCAGGATGCAGGAGGAAGGAATTCAGGGAGGAGAAATAAAATCAGTGAAGTCCAGATGTACAGAGATACCAAGTGACACCCTGGACCCATTGAAGAGAGAAAAATTTCAAAAGAATGTTGAGAATGTTGTACTTACAGAAAGACAGGTGAAAAAGTGAGACAGTTCTTCTGTGGGTTCTTCCTAGGGGCTGAATTTTGGTGAAGTTCCATCTTTTACATTGTTCTTCCCTCCAAAAACATTCCTAAGTCTTTACTATCTCAGAAGGGCGAGTTGGCCACAGCATTTCAACTTCTATCTCCATCCAGTTGTCACCAAGTTTTTCTGGTTCTACACTCTGAATTTCTCTCCAATCCATATATGTTTCTCATCTTCAGTGTACCATTATCTCTTGCCTGGGAAACCCCAACAGCCTCTTAATTTGTCTTACCAAATCCATCCTTCCTTGTCTCAAACCCATCCTCCAACAAAAAGTGTAAATCGGTGTTATGTGTATCTTCATTCCCAGAACCGACAAACCAAGCTGGATTTGAACCTGTGCACGTAAAAATGCCGTCATGGTTGTGTTCCTGGCCAGAGCACATGCCCGGCTACAAGCTCAATCCCCAGTGTGGGGCGAACAAGAGGCAACTGATCAATGATCCTCTCTCATCATTTATGTTTCTGTCTCTCTCTTCTTTAACCTTCCACTCTGAAATCAGTACAAATAGATTTTTTAAAGTAAAATAAATAAAAGTGCTGCCAGGCAGTCCTGTGCATTCAGTGCCATACTTCCTGCTGAGTCATAACCCCTCAAAATGGAATTTAACTTGACTGAATCCAGCAGGCGTCCTTAACAGACTTCAAATCCCTGACACATCCATGTTTTTTTCCCCTCTCCCACCACACGTGGCCAGCCTCCATCCCCCTCTCAATCTTGAAACACCTGCTGGCCCTGCCATTAGCATCAACAAATAATGAAGAGCTGTACTAATAACAATTATCATAATAAATTGGCCTCTGATTACATCTGTCACCTGAGAATTCTAAAGACTTTACAAACATCAATTAGTAATTACAGCTCAAAGGATGCTCACAGAAAGCATGGATCATTGAGGTCAGAGAGGAGCTGTGCAGGGAGGCATGCAGGGCAGCTCTCACGGAGGCTGGCTTAGACCTGGGAGTCACCAGTCCCTGGTGCAAGACCTAAACCTCTCTCCACAAGGTTCAGAAGAACCACTCTTCTGACATCCCAATTAGGGGATAATTTGTTCAGCTGTTCTCCTGCTCAGTCCTGGTGCTGTGGATGGCAAGCATAAAGGTGGTTTGGAAAAGGAACTCATAGATTGTGCAGTATTCTTCAGTTGGAGAAAAATAAACTGAAGTCCAGAGTGGGGAAGTGAGCACAACGATGATGATGACAATGATGATGATGATAAAAGTCCAATAATCATTTATTAAGCGCTTGCTCTGAGTCTGTGGGGGATACACGGATAACTAAGATACGGTTCCTGCTCTCAGGGAACCCAAAGTCCAGTGGGAAAGACAGTTATGAAAACAAATATGCACAAAAAACTGTACCAGGAATTCTATAGGTGGAATACCTAGTGTGCAGGTGGAAGCTTACGGTGGAGGAGAAGGGAGGAGTGCTTGCCAAAGTCTCATATAAACACTAACAATTGAGCTGCATATTGAAAGATAAGTGGGTATTTCCCAGGCAGACAACAGGCAAAGGACAGGGCGTGCGCTGGGCAGAGACCCAGAAGTTGGGAAGAGGGTTGGGGTTGGTTTCAGGATATAGAGAGAGGCCAAACAGAGACTAGATAAAGTGGGGGCAGGCCTTGCATGCCATGCAAAAAGCTTGGAATTTACTTTGCTGAAGACAGAAAAAATCATCTTGTCAATGATCCTAATATATATTTATTACAATAATAAAACTATTCATGTGTAGTCTTTGCAACTTTCATAAATTTGTTCAAAATTTTGTTTAACCCAGAGAGGTGTGAGGAAGGTATTCTATAGATGAGAACACTTTAACGTTTTAATTTTTTTTATTTTACAAAATAGATTCATGTGTGTTTTATTTCCCCTTCTTATAGAAAATATAACATACTGTAGATTCCTGGAAATCACTTTTTCATTTGTTCATAGAGGTCTTCCTCATTTTTATAACTTACATAGTATTCTATTATGTAGATACTAGAGGCCTGGTGCACAAAGTTTGTGTGGGGTTGAGGGACAAAGAAGAGATCCTCTCAGCCCAGCCTACACCCTCTTCAATCCTGGACATGCCTCTCACAATCCAGGACTGCTGGCTCTAACTACTCACCTGCCTGCCTGTCTGATAGCCCCTAACCACCTCTGCCTGCTGGCCTGGTTGCCCATCACTACCACCCTACCCCCTGCAGGCCTGGGGGAGGGAGGGAGAAAAAAAGAAAGGGAGCCAAGTGCTTTTATTTTCCCCCCTTTATTGGATACAGACTTTGAGTCACAGTGAAAAATCTTTTTCTTACACCAAGGTTATAAAGGAATTCACTCATATTTGCTTCTAGACCTTGAAAAGTTTATTTTTTTACGTTTAATTTTCTAATGTTTGGTATTTATTTTTGAGTATGATATAAAGTGTGTATCTAATATCTATTTTCCCAAATATCTATTTAGTTGTCCTAGCAACATTTATTAAAAAGTACATCTTTACCCCCAATATCTGAGATGCCACTTTTCTATTTTAATTTTTTGTGTGTTTTGGGGTCTTCCTCTGGATCTTGCATTCTATTCCACCAACCTGTTGCCTATTTCTTCACTAGTCCCACACTGTTGAAATTATGGAGGCTCCATGCTTTAATATCTGCTAGGGCGGATCCTCCCCCCAACTCAATTCTGTCTTTCATGATTTCATACTTATTGCATGTTCACCTTTCATATAAGCTTTAGTGTCAACCTATCCAGTTCCATAAAAAGCCTATTACTAATTTTACTGGGGTTGCATTAAACTTACACATTAATTAGGGCGAACTTACATCTTTAAGATGTTGAATTATCCAAGCTGAGAACAGAGGATATTTTTGTACTGTTTGTTCAAGTCTACATCTGTGTTTTTCAGGGGTGTTGTAAAGTTCTCTTCTATAGGTTTCAAGTTTGTTTCCAAATATTTATCCTTTGTTGCCATTGAAATTGAGATGTGCTGCCTTGATGTCCTTTGACTGATGATATGGATACTGTTCACTTTGTAAATTCATTTAATATTCTGTTACCTTGTATTATTGATTCCCTCTGGGTTTTCCGATATACTGTTAAATCATTTGCAAACAGATGCTTCTAATTGATTTCTCTTATCCACTTTCACTGATTAATCCTTCCAGCACAATATAAAGGGGAGTGGACATAAAGGACACCCTACGTTTGTTCTTGATCTTAGTGATTATGCCTTGACTAGATCCCAACTAAATAAGATGCTGGTTTTAGGACTAATATATATTTTTATCATGTTATGAGAGTATCCCATCATTCTTATTTTCTTGAGTTTTGTTTAAAATCAGGATTGGGTTTTTTAATTGTGCCCAATGCTGTTTTGCATGAGTAGAGGAAGTGTAATTTTCTCCTTTGATCTATTAATATGCTATATTATAAGAATGGATTTCTTTTTTATTTTTACTGATTTCTGAGAGGAAGAAAGAGAGAAGAAGAGAAATATAGAAACATCAATGATGAGAGGCAATCATTAATCAGATTCTCTGCAAGCTGCCAACTGGGGATTCAGCCCGCAACCCAGGTGTATACCCTAACGGGAATCAAACTATGGTCTCCTGATTCACAGGTTAACATTCAACCACTAACCCACACCAGTCAGGCTTTAATATTCTTAATAATCTCTCATTTTAATCATAGAATGTCACTTACAATATTTCTGCATTATGGGACGTTACAGTGCTTTCTTAATGAGCTCATCTTAGGTCAATTTTTGTGACTGTTTTAGAAACTCATAAGAAGTTTTTCCTCTATTATCAGGCTGAAGCATTTGATACATATCCACAGATCTGCTTAATTATTATAGCTCTTCTATATCTTTGCCTATTTGTTTGCCACTTGATGTTAATTATACTGACAGTAGTTTTCTTATTCTCTTGCATCTCCTGTAGTTTCTACTTCCTAAAGGTGTTTTTGGTGGGTGGGTTTTGGTTCATAGATATTCATGGATGTTATATTTCTTGTTAATTGTGGGTTCCAGCATGAATAAGTGTCCTTTGTTATGTTTAATGTGTTTTAAATGGCATTTTACTCTGTTTGATACCAGACTCACTACTGCTGCTTTTTCTTTTTTCATTTGCCATTTATAGTTTCTCTCATTTCTTTATTGTTGCCTCCTTTTTGAATTACTTTATTTTAGGTGTGACTTTTATAGAGAGCAGAAAGTTAGGTCTTGCTTTATGAGATAATTTGAAATATTTTTCATTTAATTATATGAGTTAAATCTATTCACATTTGTTGATATGACTAATATAGTTAGTTCTAATTCTGTCATATGTTCTGTATATCATAATTTACTGTTCTAATTTTATAATACATGATAAGGTGTCTTACTCTTTTGTTTTAAAACTAGAGGCCCAGTGCACGAAATTCATACATGGGGCGGGGTTGTCCTTCAGCCCCAGCCTGCACCCTCTCCAATCTGGGTCCCCTCGAGGGATGTCTGGCTGCCTATTTAGGCCTGATCCCATCAGGCATCCCTCTCTCAATCCAGGACTGCTGGCTCTCAGTCGCTTACCTGCCTGATTGCCCTTAACTGTTTCTGCCTGCCAGCCTGGTCACCCCCTAACCACTCCCCTGCCAGCCTGATCAACACCTAACTGCTCCCCTGCTGGCCTGATTGCCCCTAACTGCCCTCCCCTGCTGGCCCTGTCACCTCCAACTGCCCTCCCCTGCAGTCTGGTTACCCCTAACTGCCCTCCCCTGCTGGCTTGGTCATCCACAATTGCCCTCTCCTGCCAGCCATCTTGTGTTTGGCCATCTTTTGTCCACAGGGGGCAGCTATCTTTGACCACATGGGGGCAGCTATTTGTATGTTGGAGTGATGGTAAATTTGCATATTACTCTTTTATTAGATAGGATTACTTTTTATATTTACTAGTAGAAAATTTTGCATTTTTGTTCTAGATGTTATCTTTGTGCTTATACTTTTCAATTCTTTTAATATTCTTTTTTCTTATTTAATTTTATCCTATCTGGTTTGTGAGCATTTTTCCAGCATTATCTATAATAATAAAAGCCAATTTGACCAGACAGCCAAAATACCTTCCAGATGAAGCCAGGGCTGCAAGGGCCCAGGCAGCTGCGAGGGCCAGGCCCCTTGTATGAATTTTGTTCATGGGGACTCTAGTGGAGTTATAATTAACAAATAAAAATTATATACATTTAAGTAATTTGGAAAACTATGGAATGACTATGGATTCAGGGCTAAATCCCATATTAACTTGGGCAGCTCAGTATTAGGGAAGACAAAGGCATGAGTTAGAGCCCTGGTTAGCAAACTGCAGCTTATGAGCCACATGCGACTCTTTGGCCCCTTGAGTGTGGCTCTGCCACAAAATACCACGGCTTGGGCAAGTCTGTTTTGAAGAAGTGGCATTAGAAGAAGTTTAAGTTTAAAAAATTTGGCTCTAAAAGAAATTCAATCATTGTACTGTTGATATTTGGCTCTGTTTACTAATGAGTTCGCCAACCACTTAATTAGAGTAACTGAAAACAGATCAGGGCTAACTCCTATGAAGTAGGAGAGTAGAGTAAGAATTGTGTGTATACACAGGTAACTAGTGATTCTACCAGGTTGGAAATAATACTTAACCTAAGCCCTCTGGATAGTAAATAACAGCTACTGTAAGACCCTTAATTAGAGATATCCTCAAATTTCAGGAAGTAGTCAAAAGATAGATGTGTGGATGGGTGGATGAATGGTTGGATGGATGGATTGACCAATAGATCGAATTTGGCCTAGTCCCAAATGAAGGTTATGAGTAAGCAAGGGAGTATAGGTGTGATACATTATGAAAAAATAAGGTAAGTAATAGCTTACTAAAAAATGGGGGAAAAGGCTATTTTTGTGGAGTGCTATTTTATGGAGTAACAATAGTTACCTAATGCTGTCACAAATATTGGAAAATAGTGTTTGCAGCCCTAGCCTGTTTGACTCAGTGGATAGAGCATTGGCCTGTGGACTGAAAGGTCCCAGGTTTGATTCTGGTCAAGGACACATGCCCAGGTTAGGGGCTTGATCCCCAGTAGGGAGCATGCAGGAGGCAGCCCATCAATGATTCTCTCTCATCATTGATGTTTCTATCTCTCTCTCCCTCTCCATTTCTCTCTTAAGTCAATAAAAATATTGCTTGCATATTCATGAGGACAGTGTACTAAAAGAGCAGGAGTACTGCCAATAGCTAAAACCAGACTCAACATTAGAGAACTTGAAGCGACCTTACAAATGTCCTGCCTACTCTGCCAAAATGGCCTTCTCCATTCCTTTCTCTGCCATTTGATTGATGGGGAAAGTGAACACAGAGAAGGGCAGTGACTTGCATAATATTGCCCAGCACTAGCAGGGCCTTGAGTAGAAGCAGGTCTGAAAAGAAGCACAATAAGGAGGTCATTATATTTTACCCCAAGCTGATATATACCTGTGTGCAGATTTGCAAATCTGGCGTAGGAAGTGGGTATGAATGAGGTTAAAATTATGGGGAAGCCTGGCTGTCCTGGCTTAGTGATTGATCGTTGACCTATGAACAGGAGGTTATGGTTCAATTCCTAGCCAGGGCACATGGCCAGGCTATGAGCATGATCCCCAGTGTGGGGCATGCAGGAGGCAGCCAATCAGTGATTTTCTTTCACCATTGATGTTTCTCTCTCTCCCTCTCCCTTTCCTAAATCAAAAAAAATATTTTTAACTGTTAAAACAATACATTTTTTTAAATGATGGGGAAATTAAAATGTGTGGTTCTGTGGAGATAGAACAGAAACTGTAAAATGTTTCTCCTTTTTTCAAACCTTACTCAATCCAATCACACAGAAAAAAAATAGTACTCATTTCCTATTTATGAAACTGATTGGGGATTTCCCACACAATAAGATACAAAACTCCAAGCATGTTTCAGACTTGCTTGCTAACAATTCAGTTACTCAGAAGGTCAAGAGATTGACTCAGGACTTTGTTATTCTGTACTTGTGTCTAACCAACAAAGACAAATTGGTTATAGAATTAAAAGTGTCAGGAACTTGGAAGAAAGAGTACATGTCAATGTCATCTTTGTCAGAGCCAGGGAGAGTTAAGCATAATCAGACATGCACAAGATTATAGAGAACAGATTTTAAGAGATGAGTGGTGGAGGAGGTGGTGTTGGGAAATGGCCCAATTTAATGCATCAACTGTGGAAAGGAAGATGATACTAATGAGAATTAGAAAGTGCTCTCAAATGACCTAGTGGGGAAGAAAAGGTAGCAAGTAGAATAAGCCATAGCAGCTACTCAGGATTCCCTTTGGTGTAGCACACTTTAAACTTTATCTTTAAAGTCTAGATAGATAGATAGATAGATAGATAGATAGATAGATAGATAGATAGATAATAGATAGATAGATAGATAGATAGATAGATAGATAGATAGATAGCAGGTTAGTGGCCACCTGTTCAGGATGAAGTGACTCAGGGAAACATGGATAAGCTTGTGAGAAGCTGGCAATATTGGGTGTTTATATCTAGGTGCTGCCCATCGATGTGCATTTACTTGTGAGTATTTAGCAAATTGTGTTTAAGATCATTATAACCATCTACATACATGTTATACTTCAAACTGATTGTGCAACAATTTTTAAGATTTAATATATTTCCTTCAGAACTTATTTCTTAATGCTTGTATCTGTCTGTTCATTGTTATAAAAATTATACTTTTCTTTATTCATTAACTTCCTTATGTCTACTATTCCATGTAATTACATAGTCCTCTAATCATTTTTGTTAACAACTTAGTAATACTCCACTATGTGAGTAGGCCACAAGTTCCTTTATCATGTCTGTAGGGCTGGATAGATATGGTGCTCATCATTGTCACGTTTATAAAAACACCAGAACCAACATTTTTTAATATTAAGGTGATTCACTGAGAATAGATTCTTAGAGATAAAGAGATTAGATTGATTCTCTTTGAAGTCTAGATACATAGTTACAAATCACCCCCAACAGTGTTGGGTCATCAAAACCTTGCCCTCAGCTGTATTCAACAATCATGCACAGAACTGGCAAGTTTTCTAATGTAGTATTTACAAAATATTTTTTCTTTGTCTTAATATGAAGTGGGAGGTCCTGCTGACCATCTCTGGTCCCTTAGCACCACTCCCATGAGGCTCAACTTCTCAGTGATGATCATTGTGGTACATGACGATTAGCAGATCTTCAGTTTTCTACAGTTGTACTTAACTAGCTCAGGCTTCAGTTCACTGACCTTTTAACCAAAGAACAAAAACAGAAGCTAAAAAGATTTGAACAAGTTTGCTTCTTCTCCAAGCATGAAAACAACAACAAC
The DNA here is from genome assembly GCA_027563665.1 of Antrozous pallidus. Classification (NCBI taxonomy): domain Eukaryota; kingdom Metazoa; phylum Chordata; class Mammalia; order Chiroptera; family Vespertilionidae; genus Antrozous; species Antrozous pallidus. The sequence goes on from CM050518.1 coordinate 75,697,887, forward strand.
AACAAAACTAGTTTAATTACCTTTTTCATCATTTTTAAGTTATTGGGTTTTTTAATTCAACAAAATTTTATTGATGGTTTACTATATACGAGATAGAGTTATAGGCATTAGAGGTATAATAATGAACAAAATTGATAAAATGCCTACCCCTTATGAAGTTTATATTCTAGTGTGTGTGTGTGCAGGGCGGGGGAGGGAGTGTAAATAAATAATTATTGAGTTAAATAATTATTTAGATGATCAATACTATAAAGCAATGACTTGCAACCTTTTTCATCTCATGACATACATAAATTAATTACTAAAATTCTGCAGCTCTCTCAAAAAATAGGTATAATTTTGATTCATTCACACTGGATAGCTACTGTTGTGTTGGCTGTTGTTAATTTTCTTTTTTTGTTGTTGTTTTATTTTACTTTATTTTATTGTTTAAAGTATTACATATAATGCCATATATATCTCCTTTTTTCCCCATTGACCTTCCCCCAGCCTTCCCTACCCCCTGTCACATGCCCTCATCCCACATCATCATTTTTAAGTTTTAACTCATTTGTGATGTAGCTTTTTTGGCATCATATGTAGAAAGTTCTACTCTGTTTCTATATTTGTACCAGTCATTCTCCCTTTTCTCCATATTCTGAATGTGTTCATGAAAAAAACATTTTTCTTGAAATATAACATACTTCAAATATCATAAGAATGCCTCCAATGAGTGGTTTATATATTAAAACCATAATATGTCATATTCTTTTCACAAATCTGTATTTTCCATTTTATAAAATAATTTATTTTTTTCTATTTAATAAATCTTTATTGTTCAGATTATTTCAGTTGTTCCTATTTTTTCCCCCATAGCTCCCCTCCACCCAGTTCCCACCCCACCCTCTGCCCTTACCTCCCCACCACTGTGCTCATCCATAGGTGTACAATTTTTGTCTAGTCTCTTCCCACATCCGCCACACCCCTTTCCCCACCAAGAATTGTCAGTCCACTCTCTTTCTATGCCCATGATTCTATTTTATTCAACAGTTTATCCTGTTCATCAGATTTTTTATTCACTTGATTTTTAGATTCACTTGTTGATAGATATGCATTTGTTGTTCATAATTTTTATCTTTACTTTTTTTCTTCTTTCTCTTAAAAAATACCTTTCAGCATTTCATATAATACTGGTTTGGTGGTGCTGAACTCCTTTAGCTTTTTCTTATCCGTGAAGCTCTTTATCTGACCTTCAATTCTGAATGATAGCTTTGCTGGGTAGAGTAATCTTGGTTATAGTTTCTTGCTATTCATCACTTTGAATATTTCTTGCCACTCCCTTCTGGCCTGCATAGTTTCTGTTGAGAAATCCGCTGACAATCGTATGGGTGCTCCCTTGTAGGTAATTAACTGTTTTTCTCTTGCTGCTTTTAATATTCTCTCTTTGTCTTTTGCCCTTGGCATTTTAATTATGATGTGTCTTGGTATGGTCCTCTTTGGATTCCTTTTGTTTGAGGTTCTGGCGCTTCCTGGACTTGTAAATCTTTCACAAGGTAGGGAAAGTTTCCTGTCATTATTTCTTCAAATAGGTTTTCAGTATCTTGCTCTCTCTTTTCTGGCACTCCCATAATTCGGATGTTGGTACGCTTGAGGTTGTCCCAAAGGCTCCTTACACTATCTTCAAATTTTGGTATTCTTTTTGCTTTTTGCTTTTTGCTTTTCCATTTGAGTGATTTTTTTGCTTCTTTATATTTCAAATCTTTGACTTGATTTTTGTGGTCCTTAGTCTGCTGTTAGGTCTCTGCATAATTTTTTTTTATTTCAGTCAGTGTATGTTTAAATTCTAGTTGGTCCTTTTTCATTTTAGTGAGGGTCTCAGTAAATTTATTGACCTTTTCCAGGAAATTTTTGAAAAACCTTATAACCATGGTTTTGAACTCTATATCCACTTATTTGCTTTCCTCCATTTCTTTTATTTGTGATCTGTTTCTTTGTCTCCACATTTTGGCTGCTTCCCTGAGTTGATAGAGTAGCTTTGTGTGCTAAGTTTTTTATAGGGCTCAGTGGCTCAGCCTCCCCAAGTACCTAAGGTGGACACTCTTGGTGAACCTCTTTCTGGACTGTGTGCACAACTTTGTTGTAGTTAAGTCTTGATTGTTGTTGGTATCACTGGGAGGAATTGACCTCCAGGCCAACTGGTGGTGGGGATCAGCTCTTTCTACACTGGGAGAACTTCTGTGCTGGTGACAGCCTTATGAGACAAGACTTTCAAAATTGCAAAAGCCTCTGTGCTCAGCTTGGATGGGTCGGAGTCTCAGGACAGAGCAGACAACCTTGGCTTCCCATCAATCCTGCCCTGTGAGGCTACTGGGTCTCAGTGTTCCTCGGTAATCACAGCAAGCATCTCTGAGAGAAAGCCACCCTCAAGTTTCGCCTGTTGCCGAACAGTCCATTTTCTCCTTGAATGAGTCTGGATTCCCAGAGTCTGGCCTGGAACTGGAGTTCAGTGCAGTCAGGAACATCCATCTCCTTTCTGCTTGAGAAAGCCAGCCGCACACTCAGCAGTAGTCCTCTCTGTGCATGTGTGCCTCCAGACCTCTGCCTTTCACAGCTCCCCTGAGTCTCAGTGTGCTTTTCTCTTTTCCTAACAGTCCATATATCCCCCCCCCCCAAATGCATCTGGAACTGGCGGTCAGCACAGTTGGGAGCTTCCATTTCCCTCCTGCTTGAGAAAGCCAGCCACACACTCAGATGCCCATCCTCTCTGCGAGTATCTGTATACCTAAGCCTTCTGCAGCTCTTCTGAGTCTCAGTGTGCTCTTCTCTTTCCTTCTAGTTGTAGAATTTCCACTCAGCCAGCCTTCCTGTGGTTCTGGATGAGGTCCGTTTTGTCTTTTAGTTGTAGTTTTGAAATTGTTGGGTGAGGCAACAGTTTAGGCAACAGTTTACCTATGACATCATCTTGGTTTCTCCCAATTATTTACTTTAAAAAAGAGCACTTTTGGTCTAAAAATAGAGAGGAAAGAAAACACTTGTCCCAAAGAACAAGTCATGTCAACCCAACCTTCTTACCTTAAGGGAGTTCTTGGCTGATAGATTAGAGAAATACAATAGACAGAGGATCAGTCTCTGAAGTAAATTTGACTCTATTCCCAAGTTATTTTGTCGGAGAATGTAGCACTAACACCTGAGTGACAAAGCACTTGGGGAGATGAGTAACTAGTTTGATACTGGTGAATAGATGAATTCCAACCTGGAAGAAGTATTCTGGTACATGCCACAGAGCTCTACTATTGGCCTTTTACAGGTTTCTACTTAGTTATCTGGATGAAGTTCGAGAAAAGTTATGCCCAAAAGCTTGCAGATAGTGGAGAATATGGTGATAGGTTGTAGTAATCGGATGAGTCAAGGATGATGGAAAGTAATAGTGTATGTCACATACACTATTAAGAAGCTCTGTATAAGTAAGGAAAGTAAGAAAAAAAGTGACTAGCTAGGTGATCATATGGAGACTTTACATTCTTTTATAGTCCTTTCTCACTAAGAGGGACAACTGGAGGATGTCCTAGGATGAGTGGTTGGGATGATTCAAAAGCCTTAGCCTCTTATCATATGAGAAATTGTTGAGGAACAAGAATGTTAATAAACTCAAAGTCATCTTCCAATATACAGAAATCTTTCCTATGCAAACAAGAGCAGACCGCCTGTGGTTCAGGGCAGTGGTTACCAACCTTTCGGACCTCACAGACCACCAGTGGTTCGCAGACCACCAGTTGGTGACCGCTGGTTTAGGGAACAGAATCAAGACTATTGAGGAATCATACCTGAGTTTAATAGAAGTGACAATTTCCAGCATTCAGAGGTATGCATAGATAAAATAGACTCTGCTGTAGACATTAGCATTTCTTCTCTATTACTGAGTGCATGGAGGACTCCAATAACCTCGCTAAAGTTAGGCATGGCCACATGACTGGTTCTAGCCAATGAAACCTGAGTCAAAACAAAAGTGTTGCTTCTGATACAATGTGTATGTAAATCAAGACTCTTCAGCTTTCTCTTTCCTGCCTCAGTAAACACTGAAGCCTTGTGTTGAAGTGGAGGTGCCAGCCCTTGTCTCTGAGTGACTACAATGATGAGAATCTCCCAAAACCACCACACTGCCCTCCCAGACCCAGCCGCACACCTACACTGGACATGTAACTTGAATGGAAAATAAGACTTCGCTGGTTCTAGCCACTGAAGTTCATGGGTTTTATTATATTTTCATAACCTTTTCTATCCTAACTAACACATGTGCCTTCAAAATGCAGTGGTTCCTGATGAGTAAGCATTAGCAAGGCAAGCATTGTCTTTCTGAGACATTCACATATATTACATTCTTTGTCTTTTATTTTTATTGCTATACTACATTTATACTATTGTCAGGGACATAACTTAGTGACCTGGAATTTTCAGCTTGTTCCAGGACTTCCTGGGAGATGAACTTAATAAAATAGGCTAAGCTCATTATCTTCTGTAACTCAACTTCATGCTCAGGAACCCAAAAAACTTAAGGATCCTGTCCACAGGGGACCAGCCAACAATGATTCTGTTGCCACATAAATATACACACACAACATTATCTATGAAAACTAAGGTCCACCAGAGATCTCAGGGCCAAAGTGACTTTTTGAACATGAACTTTTCAGTTTGGATCTTAAACATTCATAATGGCAGGCTATTGTCACGTGTCTGTGTCAGTCTCTGCATATAGATGCATTATTTGCCTATAGCAAACTTTCCCAAAGATGCCCTTGGTTCCATTTACAAACCCATGGGTTCTCTCAGGAACCCATGCAGCTAAATAAAGCACACAGCATGCCATCGTGGGTCCACGTAGTGTTGTTGTTAAAGTTGTTCTCTGGTGGGCAATATCCGATACGTTTATACGGTGGTTTTGTCTGAGGAAGAAGCTTATGAGGTGATGTGGGCCAGGAAGTGAAAGGAAGGAAGTGTGTACCTAGATTGAAAAAAAAAATGAAGTAACAGAATTTAAAGTGATTCTAACGGTGGTTGGGGCGAGAATGGAAAGGACAAATTTAAAATTATAATTAAAAATACATATTAATGCATATATGTGCAAATATATATATTTTTCTTTATATAGCAAACCAAGCCCACAACTAATTAACTAGAGTTTTACTTTTGTTGTTCACAGGAGACCAAAATCAACTGTGTTCGTCTGGCTACAAAAGGTATGTTGGCATGTTTTTATCTGTCTTCAGCCATTCTTTAGTCACTTAAGTATTCCTCCTTCTAGCCACACAGGGAGAGTTTAGGCAACAATAATGAGAAAGAATTGTTATTTTTATTGGAATCATTTGCATTTAGGCATTAATATATACCTGACTGTGTATATATTAATAACACAGTGCCTAAAGCATAGCAAGAACTCAGAACATATTTGTTGAATCAATGGTAGGTGAACTAGTATAATAATCAGTGGATAATATAAATTTACTCAAATATTCTTCTGCTATATATTCTTGAATTTAGATCTTTGTTTATGTTGAAATTTTTAAGCAAGTCTGTTAAACTTATCTTAAGGGTTTTGTACTTTATTCAATTGGCACATGGCTTTTAAAAATGAGGTGATTACTGTTGATGCCTTTAATAATGAGAAAAAAAACATGGCTTTGTTTTGTAGTTGGCATTTTCAACACTTTCTCCAAAAACTAAGGAAACGTTCAGGCTCATCACTTTTTGTTTTCCTAATTATAATTGAATTGTCTGGGTCTTTTAATTGGTACATGTTTCTATTTATTACTCTTTTTAAAAAATCAATGAATAGTTTGTTATCATTTAACCTTTTATAGGGTTGAATGGTTAGATATCAAGTTTATATTTTTGTTATAGAATTGCTATTTTTAACATCTATCCTTCCCATATAAACACACCAAAATTGAGCGATTCTATTTTGTTCCCTGTTTTTATTGACAGCATATATAGTTTTATAGGTTGCTTCCTTGGAGATGACCATTATAAGTATAAATATAGTCAAAGATAAAAACTATAGATAAAAACAATGACTCAGCTATATATAGACACATGCACACATACAGAGAAAATGCACAGATATATGGGGGAGGGGAAACAGAGATTGAGACAGAGAGAGACTGAGAGAAAAGAGGGGGGGGAGGGCAGTAGGGAGAAGGAGAGAGAGAGAAGAAAAGAGTATCTATGGTTATTTGGCAAACATGTGCCAAGACCAGCCAAGCACAGTTTTTACAACCTTGAAGAAAATAAGATCAATTTGTAGGCAGAACAGAGAAGATGCGAGAGGAAGGAGCAGACAGGGCACTAAGGGCTCATTATGACAAGAACTCATCCTGATTTCACAGAAGTCATGAGAGGTCAGCATGTCTCTAACTTGTTCCCTCTGGGGAACTCGGGCTACTAGACAGAAAGAAATAAAATGTCCTTTGTGAGGAGGCCAGGAGAACGGATGGCCTGCAAGCAAAAAGGAAACAAATCACAGTCTTGCAGACTTTTCCCCTGAAGAAAGCAGATCATCTGGAAGAGGGACACCATCCATTGGGTAGCCCTAGGCCGCAAGCAGGACACCTGGGTGTCTGTGGTATCAGGCTTACACAGGCAGCTGGGAGAGGGAAGGAGTTTACAGAGAAACTCTCCCTGTGATGCTGCTTCATGCTTTCCCTCTAGCCTTTGATTTCTAGACAAGGGCGGGTTGATGTGGTCGTTCTGCTCACCATGGGGTATGTGAGCATCTAAGGATATACCCTCTGAGACATAAGCCATCTAACAAGTAGTTTGTTGGATCAGATCTTAAGAATTGGGAACATGTGATTGGACAAGCAGTATGTATATATGGGGACTCTGAGAGAGTACATACCACTATGCTTTCCTGAGACATTGAGGACCCACTGTGCGCACACCGAGGCCCACTCTGGCATGCTGCTGCCGAGGCACCTTGCTGGTCTGTGGAAGATCTGAGTGGTCTTTAGAGAACTGCAGCTAAAAACTCTCACCTCTGCTCAGCACCCTTAGGGTTTCTCCTCCTGTTTGACCGACAGGTCACAGTCATCCTTATTGGAATGTGTGCACCTATAAGGTCTGGAGGGTTAACAACACATGAATGAATGATACATGCACAGCTGGCCACACACTGCCAGAGCTTGGAGGAGTCGGTAGTTAAGAGTGGCTCTGAGAAGCCACATCTGGGGTTTCCAGTTCATCACTGTGGCCCTGAGAGCGGGGCTCCAGTAGCACATGGGAATGGGGCAGGGAGCTGGATGACGTAGCATGCCCTCCACCATGGCTCAGAGAGGGATGCCCACACAGCACCCATCAGATAAGAGGGCACTTGGTGACTGCAGAGCAAAGGCAAGGAAAGGGAACCTACATTTGGTTAGTGTCTCTCTGTGTCTGGCTTTGCTAATGGAGCATCCTGGTTGATTAAAGGCAAACCCCATCTAAATCCATGCACTGCCCATGGCAACTCTGTATCAGGATCGAAGGCTAGGAATCAATATTTAACCTGACTCTTTCCTGACTCAAATCTCCCTCTTTGTGGTTTTGCTAAAAACACTATTCTTTTTAATAGAGGAAAACACGATACTGGGAATTCTCGGGCGCTGGGAGTATGGGAAGTCCCAGTGGCAGATTCCATGGACCATCTGTTTCCTCCAGGCTCCTCCACCTCTGGCATTACGGCACCTTCCTCAAGTGTCTGCCAGGCATCCAGCCCCTGGCGCCTGAGCTTGTGTGCAGGCTCGAGGCCAGGGCTCTGGTGAGAAAGCAGCTGCCTGTATCCTGTCTCTGCCAGTGGTGACACCAGACAGTGTGTATGGTTAGCCCTGTGATTCTCGCTGAACTGGAGGGCTGCCACTCCCAACGGAACAGCTCCAAACACACATGCAGGGTCATTCTGACCTGACCCCAGGCTCCGTGCATCTTCTGTGAGATGCCACACCTTGTCTGCGTGTCATCACTGTGTGTCACCCTGATGGAGTGCTGCCCTGTTTGGAGGGTTGCCAAAAAAGGGACCTGCATTAGTTTTCTGTGGCTGTTGTACCAAAGGCACACAGATTGAGTGGCTTAAACAACAAAACTTACTGTCTCTCTGTTCTGGAGGCTGGAAGTCTGACATCAAGCGTCGGCAGGGTCGGTTCCTCCTGGGGGCTGTGAGGGCAGGATCAGCTCCAGGCCTCTCCCCAGCTTCTGGTCATTTGTTGTCAATCTTTTCGGTTCCCTGGCTTGTCAAGTGACCACTCCAAACTGTGCCTTCACTTTCACATGGCGTTCTCCCTGTGTGCATCTCTGTGTCCAAATTTCTCTGTACAAGAACATTGAGCATTTTGAAATTAGGGGCCCACCCTACTCTGGTATGTCCTCATCCTATCTAATTACATCTGCAAGGACCCTATTGCCAAATAAGGTCCCATTCTGAGATACTGGGGGTTAGGACTTTAACATTTGAATTTAGGGAGGAGTCACTGTTCAATCCCAAATAGGAAGCATGCAATTAGGGATGTGTCCATATGGTTTCCACCAGAGCCTCTGACTATTCACCATTCACAGTGAGATCCCATAGCTTTTAAGGGTGTGCAAGAAGCAGGAACCATCCCTGCGAGAGGAGGGACCTGGGACGTTAGAGGTCCAGCTTTAGCTGCTGCTCCCTTCAGAAGCTGAGTGAGATGAGGCTGCCTCAGGCAGAGGACCCAGATCTGTGGCAGCAGGACCCTCCTCAGGCCTGACATGAGGATGGAGCATCAGGTGCTGTTCCAATCATTGTCTGAGGCCTGAACAGGCTGGACTTACTGGGGAAGGAACCAGCACTTGCCTTTGGGAGGAGCTCTGATAAGGGGCTGTTAATCACTAATTTGCCAATCAGGTGTTGCCAAGGCGGGAAGTTCCTGGCACATGTAAGCCCTTGAAAAACGCCTGCTGAAATGAGCGAAGGCATCGGAGTCAGCATCTCACAAGGCTCAGAGGCTTGAGGGTCTCTCTGGATCTTTCTGAAACTCAGTCACATCCCATGTAAAGCCATCCCCATCTACCCATTCATAGAACCTGTTGGACATACCTACTGCCAGTGGTTTGCTGATAGACCTGCTCTTTGTCAAAGAAAAGCCCTCATTTGTTGTCTTTGTGGTTATACGGGTCTAAATATCCCCCCCAAGTCCAATTTCACATTGCCAATGGTTTAACAACTGGCTGGCCAAAAAAGAAAAAAAGAAAAGAAAAGAAAAGAAAAGAAAGAAAGAAAGAAAGAGAGAGAGAGAGAGAGAGAGAGAGAGAGAGAGAGAGAGAGAGAGAGAGAAAGAAAGAAAGAAAGAAAGAAAGAAAGAAAGAAAGAAAGAAAGAAAGAAAGAAAGAAAGGAAAAAGAAAGAAAGAAATCTTGAATGTTGAACAACCAGTTCTAGACAATTGGTGCAAGCCAGTTCCGGCATGCCAACACCTCTCCCACCATTTCTGTGAAATATGATATGGTATGATATGCTTAAAATACTTCAAAGTATTTTGGAAAATATGTTTTATTATTATCCATGACTGTTATTTCCTCCCTGGAGTCAGCTCACTCGATGAGCATGCATGAGCCAGGCATCTTGAAAAGAACTTAGGATTTTGTAGTGAGCCGGCAATCATGGGTCCTGTCCTTAGCAGGCTCACAGTCCAGTGTGGGCACAGACATTATATGGATGCTTTTACAAATAATTGTGACCAGTGCTTTCAAAGAGAATCGGTCTGAAGTTGCCCCATGTAGTTACATATGCGTGCCCTGGGCCATCATCTCAGGCTCTGCTCCTTGGGACTGGTGCCATCTAGAGACTTTTGCCTCCCTACCCTAGCACCACACCTTCTCCACTAGCACTGGGATTGTGTAGTAACCAGAGCCAAGGTAGTATCTGGGAGACCAGCTGACTTGAACCTCAAACTATAAGGGGAGCCACCCTCCTGGCCCACCTCTTCCCCACCTCCACAGGAAGAGCCAAGTGCCCTGTGTTTAGAGAGGATCCAGCTGGTGAATCCACATGTCATGGGGAGAAATTTTTATTTATAGAGGCAGATCAGAACCTCAAATTGAAGGCGTGCTAAGGGACTTGGGGAGGGTGTGTTTGGTATTTGTCAATATAAGGGTTAACTCTTGGGTCAGGACAGGTTCATCTCAGAAACCTTGGGGCAGTCTTTTCCATTGATTGGGATCACTGCCCCAGATTCACATTCTTCTTTATCTTTTGTACCTGAGCTGGAATCTGCTGTCATTAGCTTTGACTTTAGAGGAACCAGTGAGGCAGTGGAGTTTCTCAAAGAGCAGATGAAGAGGAAAGGGAGCAGTCTTAAGACAGCTTCCCTGCAGCAGAGCCCGAGGCAGTGATTTGGTGCATGGGAGGTACTGAGGGAGGGCTCTGGGAAGAAATCTGTAAGTGGAAGAGGAAAGTGAGACAGGGAGAGAGAAAATGCTGAGCAAGAATCTATTCAGGTAGAATGTAAATTTCTCCAGAGTTGTTCTGCCTTGAGATAGGTTCAGGATTGCCACCTCCTCCTTGGCACCTCCTCTTCTCCTCCCGCTTTCCTCTCCAGGATCTCTCAGGTGGCTCCAGGGGAAATGGCACACTTGAGCCTTGCACAGGTCTCCAGAGAAGGTCTCGGGTGTAAGCCTTTAGCCTTAACACTCACAGCATCTAGCAGATGGCACACCAATCTGAAGACAAGATCTGGGTACCACAGGGCTCTTATTGTATAAAGACTGTGTTTCATCATTGGGTTGAGGCATAGCAACAAGCCAATGGATTTAAAAGCCCTTTGCTTGGCCCACTCTAGCTCTGGGAATCTGCCCAGAGGTATAGAGCGAGAAATGCAGACAATAGGTAACAAACATTAAGTTTTGGTTTGGTAACAAAAAGCTATTATTCAGACTTCAAGGTGAGGGAGGGCACTAAAGAGTCAGGAACAATTTAAAAAGTAAGATTTGTTCTGGCAATTAAAACATGAACTGTGGGAAAGGGCAAGTAAGAGGCTGGGAGATACACTTGGACCCATTCAGTAATGTTTACATTTGGAAGATGAGGCGTGGGCTCAGTTTAGGAACCAGGTTGAAGATGTAAGCTAAACATGCCCCAAAGTGACCCTCAGAAAATAGATCTTGTGAAAGTCTGGGTTGGGATACTTAGACTTCCAAGGTGCTGAAGCTGCAGTGGGAAATAAAACAACCTTTCCCATGGCAGATGATCATCCCATCATGTGGAAGATGGTCCAGGCTACAGCTGCTGCAGGTGGTACCCAAGTCGCTCAATCCATGTCTTCTGGCTCAGACATGGCAGACTAAGGGTCTGGTTTCTGGTTTCTGCTCCAGATGCTCAGTTCATGAACCAAGCCAGGCAGCTCCTCTTCTGGAAACTGTTGCTCAGTTCCATCCAAGCCTGTTTACCAACTGATTATCTGTTTGTCTAATTCTTCCCTTGCCTCCCTGCATATATCCATCCATTCACTTTGCCACTCTCTATTACCCATTGACCCTGCATCCACAAGTCTTGTGTGCATGACCTGACCACTTCCTGACCTCTAGCCTCATCCAGGCTTTATGTTCTTATTTACTGCAGACACTCCAGCACACTGGTCTTCTTTCAGTTATTCAAAACCCATCAAGCTCCTTCCTACCTCAGGACCTTTGCCCATCCTGACCCCTTTGCCTGAAATGATCTGGCCACCATATGCATCTGCTTAACCAGCATACAGCTTTCTGACTGTAGCTGAAACCTGACTTCCTTATGAAGACTACCCTGACCTCCAATCTAATAAATATCCCCAGAATTCTTCACTCTCATTGTACCCAGGACTTTTTTCAAACCATTCATCATGTTTACTTACATGTTGACTATCTGTCTCTCTGCTAGATTCCATGTGAAGTGAAAGGATTATGCCTATTTTGAGCACTGTTGTGTCCCCAGATCCTAGCATACACTGGTGCTTAATAAGACATGTTGAATGAACAAATGGATAAATGAATTGATTAATCAATAAATAGATAGAATGCTAACATGTCAGTCTTCCAAGGTTTCATTTTTTCAAACATAAGCTACTTGTCAGAACTATCTCTTGGAAAGTAGAAGTAAAATGATAGGGGTATGGATTAACTATGTGATCTATAATCCCCACTAACAGAAAGACCATCCAAGGCTTGCTTGGTACCTGCTGTGACAGGAACCTCACTACTCCCCCAGGGAGTTGCTTCCACCATTGGACACTTCAGTTAGAGGGAGCCTCAATGTTATGAGCTCAAACTGGTTCCCTAGTATTTCTGTCACTCAATATTTGAGGCCATATAGGTCCTGTATGCCTTTTCTCTTTCTAGAAAATAAAATTTACTTTCCTTGAATTGCTCCCCCCTACCCCGGGAGAGTTGAGCAGGTACTTGCTTGTCTGCTGTCTTTTCTCTAGAACCTCTCTGGCCACCAGCAAGCAGCTTCACTCCCATCTCTGGCACAGTCATCAAGGAAGCACAGCTGGCTCTGCCTATTCCCACTGGGTGCACCCAAGTGGCAGTTAGAAAAATCAGCTTTGATTTGATTTGCAAACTGAGACGAGTCATTGAGACAAAATAAATCTGGAAACTCATAAAGCCATTTGCAGAGCTCCTTTGCAGAAGACAGCCACAGTTTTAATCTAGTAAACACTCTCTAACGATGATTAAAACAAACCCTCAGAGTAGGTGCTGAAAGCTAAATTCAATAATGAAGCATGAGATAAGAGGCCAGTGTCAGTAACAGCTCCATGGTGCCCAGTGATCATGGTGTACTGAACTCATTGTCCCAATGGCAACAGACAAGAGATTTGGGTAATGGCCTTTGTAAATATGGCTCAACCATTATGGGGGAAAAAAAGGAGAGAGAGAGAGAATTTCATCCAGTATTTTCTCTCCACTCTGCAGACAGTATCTCCAGTGAGATGCCCTCATTTTTCAGATACTAAGACTGGAGCTGAAAGAGGGAATGATGTAGCCATGGCTTCCCTGTTCTCAGGCATGCACAGTTGATATGAGAAGCCAAGCCAGATATAGGAATTGTCTGCTACCCTTCCCTTCCCCATTTATCCAATGCTATATGGAAGGTCCTATATTTTATGTGTAAAGTTTTCCTGAGCAGTTGCATGGAATAATGGGGAATCCGAGACACCTGGATTGAAATCCTGCATCCAAAACTTAACTGTTTGCTTGGACAAGTCCTAACCTATGAGTCTATCACTTCACTTATAAGCCTGAGATTGTTAGCTCTTTCTCCTGATTATTTGAGATAATGCATGGGAAAGGTCAAGAACATAATAGATGATAAACAACTAGAGCTTCCTTCTCTCTTTTAGACCTTCTCTGATATGAGACCTGGAGACTTGAGGTCTATTCAGCACATGTCCTCTCTCTTCTATTCTCTAAGGAAGAAAAGGAAAGACTGGACTCTAATTATATCTCATACAATTGTACAAATCAGGCTTTTGTCAAATAGATTCCAGCTAGATTCAAAGTGAAGAAATAAAGGGGATGGGAGTGATCTGGTCTGGGCTTTTAGCATTTAACCTTTTCATGAATAGATCATTGTATTTTGATGAGATCTTACATAACAATAATATGTAATTATTGACAGAGTACAGGATCTTGCTCATCCACTTGCTAACCTTTGACTGTGATCCTTTTCCCTTTCTCATCATCTTCCTGGAAATTTCAAAAGGGTCTCAGGACAAGCAGATGCCCAAATGTTGCCATGGTAACTGGAATAGGGGACATAATGAGGTACCACTTGTGAGAGGCCAGACTGTAGTGACTAATCTATTGGAAAACTTGATTTTTGTTCAATCCTTAGAAATCCTAGATTATCAGAGGGGAAAGACCAGGGAGTATGTTTGAGGTTTGGATAGAATGGTGCTATTCTTCCCTGGCCAACCCCACTGAGATGAGTTTTCCATGCTGAGGCACTCAGAATTACTTGAGTGTAACAAGGTCTCTTGACCCATGTCTCCTTTGCTTCCACCCAGTGTCTTCGAAGTCCTAAAACACTAATAGAATAATATGGATTTTCATGAAGGTCTTGTGACAAAATGGAGGAAGGGGATTAATGATAAGCACAGCATAAAATAACTAAAGATTACCTTTAAATATCCCAACCGTTTCTTTAATATTTGTCTTGCTACAATAGCTGGTACATCTTTCTCGTTTTCTGTTGCTTACCTACCCCCTAATTTGTAGATTCTCTCGAACACCCACCCTCCCTAACTCAAAAACAAACATACATGCCTACTTTCTTCACACCACACTCAGGAAGACAAAGCTGGTATCATGGAACACAGAAAAACAAAAGCCAAGATCAGCTTGTCCTTCAAGCATGTCCATGGGGAGTCTCAGTTCATTCCTGTAAACTAGAAATGAGAATTATCTACTCAAGACCTTGACTTTAGCTCAAATCTGTTGTTCAGAAGTGGTTGCATCTTACAAAGGGAATAAGAGGTCTTTTAAAATAAAGGGTCAAAGAAAGAGAAAAATTTGGATAGGCTGGAGACAAATATCTATCTATAATAATAAAGGGGTAATATGCTAATTAGACTGGATGTCTCTCAGACTTCACTCCAGACATCCTTACTGACAAAACTGGGGCCAGAAGGAAGCCAGCCAGGGTTCCGAGTGCCTGTGGGCAGCCCGAAGGAAGCTAGCCTGGGTCCTGGGTGCCTGCAGGTGGCTGGAGGAAGGAAGCAGGAAGCCGCCCAGGTCCCAGATGCCTGCCAGCAGCCAGAGGAGGGGACCTGGTGCCAGAAGGAAGCTGGTGCCAGCAGCCAGGGGAAGGAAGGCCTACACTTACACAGATTTTCAGATATCAGGCCTCTAGTCCTATCTAATAAAAGAGTAATATGCAGATTGACCATCACACCACACACAAGATGGCTGCACCCATGTGGTCAAAGATCCTTCACCCATGTGGACACAAGATGGCCACCGCAAGATGGCCAGCAGGGGAGGGCTGTTGAGAGGTTCCAGGCCTGCAAGGGAAAGCAGTTGTGGGTGATCAGGCCAGCAGGGGAAGGCAGTTGGGAAGGACCCGACCTGCAAGAGAGGGCAGTTGGGGGTGACCAGGCCTGCAGAGGAGTTAATATGGGGGTGACCGGGCCTGCAGGGAAGGGCAGTTGGGGGAGGGGGACCCAGGCCTGCAGAGGAGGGCAGTTAGGGGCAAATAGGATGGCAGGAGAGCAATTAGGTGTCAATGAGGCTGGCAGCGGAGTGTTTAGGGGTGATCAGGCTGGCAGGCAGAAGCGGTTGGGGACAATCAAGAAGGCAGGCAGGCAAGCAATTGGGAGTCAGCAGTCCTGGATTATGCGGGGTCCCAGATTGGAGAGGGTGCAGGCTTGGCTGAGGGACATTCCTCCCTCCCCCCATGCACAAATTTTGTGCACTGGGCCTCTAGACTGTGTGTGTGTGCGCCTGTGTGTGTGTGTGTGTATCTATATATCTATATATCTATATCTATATATCTATATCTATCTATATCTATCTATATCTATATCTACATATATGTATATGGCTAATATGCAGATTGCCCCCTTGGGAGTTTAATTGGGAGATTAGGAGTTCTCCTGGGAGTCCAGGAGATGGATTGCTTGCTATGATGTGCATTGACCATCAGGGGGAGGCACAGAAAGAAGGAAGGCCCCAGCTGGCTGCCAGAAGCCCCCAATTGGTTCTGATTGCCAGGCAGGCCTAGGGACTTTACTTGTGCATGAAATTCATGCTTCTAGTTATAAATAAAAATAATAAAGCTCACAATAAAGCTTTCATTGATGGACTGTCAATGTTGTGTTGAAGTTGAGGGTAAAGGGGATATACAGAATAACCACCCATTGTGTGCCAGTCATGTGTATATTGATAGAACTAAAGCCTGGCCCATATTATCCTATCTAATGAAAGAGTAATATGCAAATTGGCTGCACTCCCAATCAAGCCACGCCCACAGCCACACCCACCAGCCAGTCAGGAGCAAATTAGGCAAATAATTCCCAACCAAGATGGCTCCCACCACTGAAAGCAGGAGGGAGGCTTGGGTTTCCCCAGCAACAGAGGAAGCCAAGCTTTCTGCCTGCCCTTGCCGGTGCAGGCCGCCACTCAATGCTACAAAGTTTCAATTATAAAAGATACATAATCTGAACAGAAATGGCAGCAGCCAAGAAGCTGGAGAGAGCAGAGGTAGTGTTGCCCAGGCAATGGAGGAAGCCAAGCTTCTGCAGCCCTAGCCGGCCTAGGCTTCCACTCTAGGCTACAAAGTTTTAATTATTGAAGGTAAATGTCCCAACAGAAATAGCTGTCTCCTCAGGGTGAGCAGAAGGCTTGGCTCTGCTCCATGCTACAAAGTTTCAATTGTAGAATATAAATTAATCCCAAATCCCAGGGCCTCTGCTTAGGTTGCTGGGGGATGTGGCTGGCCTACAAACCACCATGGGCCATCCCACACCCCAAGGGAACCCCCACCCTGATCTGGGACACTCTTCAGGGCCAACCAGCTGACTCCCACCCATGCACCAGGCCTCTAGCCTATCTAATAAAAGAGTAATTTGCAGATTGACCATCATTTCAACACACAAGAGGGCTGCCCCCATGTGGACACAAGATGGCCACCATAAGATGGCCAGCAGGGGAGGGCAGTTGGCAGGGACCAGGCCTGCAAGGGAGGGCAGTTGGGGGCGATCAAGTTTGCAGGAGAGGGCAGTTAGGGGTGACCAGGCCTGCAGAGGAGGGAAGTTGGGGGCAAACAGGCTGGCAGGGGAGCAGTTAGACATCAATTAGACTGGCAAGGTAGTGGTTAGGGGGTGATAAGGCTGGCAGGCAGAAGTGGTTAGGGGAAATCAAGGAGGCAGGCAGACAAGCAGTTTGGAGCCAGCAGTCCTGGCAGTCAGACATCCCTTGAGGGGTCCTAGATTGGAGAGGTTGCAGGCTGGGCTGAGGGACATCCCCCGCCCCCCAAGCACGAATTTCGTGCACTGGGCCTCTAGTGCACTAAATAAATAGTTATTATTTTCCTTACTAAAAAATTGAAGCCATATAGGCTCAAACAGGTTAAATAAAGAGCTCCAGGTATTTCAGAACTGTAGCTGAGGTCTAACTCCAAAAGTCATGGCATTTCTATGACACCATTTTGAATCTTATCAATACCATGGTCCATGTGATATTCCATGGACCACTGTCTACTATTTGTTAACTCCTTCTTAAGATTCTTTTCCACGAATAGTTGATAATAGAATCTTGAGCATGTAATGGGTATTTGGTCTCTCTTCAGTGGTGTCCAAGCCAAGTCCTGGGATCTGGAGCAGAAACCTCAGGGAACCATCAGCTGTCTTCACTTCCACAACATATTGAAGCTAATAAGCCAAGAAATTAATTTGTCTTCGAGGTTATCTGTTTCAATGAATGCCATCTTTAGCTCATCAGCATCTCTTTGCATTTAACATTCATTGCTTTAGATGGGCGGGGGTAGAGGGGGAACAAAACAGAAAGGAAGTCTGAGGTACTCAGCATTCTGACTTCCTTTTTTTTCCTGCATGGTCTCAATATTTTCATCAATGTCTGACATATATTCTAGTACATGTGAACAAGGCCTGAAAACTATGAGGAGAGACCAGTAATGAAATCTTCCAGTAAAAAGCCAGGTGCCTTGTGGAAGACCAGGTGATAGAGGAGAAAGCAAAAGACTTCCACTTTTTCCTCTCACTAGATTAGTCAGAATAGGCTAGGCTCTGCTGTGACAACAGATTGATGCCCAAATCTCAGTAAGGTGTATTTGTTGTTATGTCACCCAGAATAGATGTGGCCTCAGATGATCCCATAGCAGGGGCAGGGAAAGTATGAAGGAGGTAACCTGGATCTTCAATGCCTTACTCAGAAATTACTCATGTCTCTTCCACTTACATGACCTTGATGAAACAGATTTTTCCATCTGCATAAGAAGGAGAGATGTCTCAGTCACCAGTATACACTAGTGATTTCCAGCACGATATATGTATAGGAGTTCTTTTTCTTTTTCTACCTCTCTTTGTGTCTTGTGAGAACCATAATCCATCACTTACCTGCTGCTACTCCACCCACTACGAAAGCCTCTCCCCATCCCAGCACCTGTCTGGGCACCCCTCTCTTCCTATCCCTCATAGCTGAGTATTCCCCACTAAGCAGAGTTGTAGCCCTCAAACTAGCAGGTCAAACTCACGTCCGCAGACTACATGCCTCATTTATTTGGCCCATGTTAGCCTTTGAGTTTGACATGCTTGCCCTAGAGGGTAAGAGTGGGTCTGTCAACTGAACTAAGGCTTTGACTATTTTTCATTTACTCCTTAAAAGAACTTCATAAGATACTTATTATTCCCATTTTATAGGTAGAGAAAATGAAACTTAAATTTACATGTTTTTCCAAGTGACCTAGCTAGTAAGTGAAAAATACTGAACCAGAATTTTATTTCTTCATTTAGTTTTCAATAAACATTTATTGGGTGCAACTTAGTGCTGATTTGTGGTCTCTTGTCCCCTAGAGGTTCAGAACTTTTGTCACTGGATTTAGTCTGATTCTAGGCTAGAAAAGGTACTTAACTGCTCTGTGTCTCAGTTTCCCCAAATATAAAACATTAACAATTAATACCACTGTAAGAATGTAATGAGCTAATGGACATAAAATACTTCGTCTAATTCCTGACTTACAACAAGTAATAGCTAATGGGAAAGTAGCAAATAGAAAATTACCATATGGAACAAGGTTGGAGAGTAAGGAGACCTTCTGAGCTGAGAAATGAGCGTGTGCAATTCATTAGGAGACAAGAGAGCATGCATAAGACAAGGAAAAGCAACAATGGCTGGAATACCTATGTGACCATTGGAGGCCACATGTGATGAGAGGTGAGACTGAAGTGGCCAGCAAGACCAGGACACCAAGGACCCTGGGTAGCTCCTTAGCGTACAAATGCACATTGTCCTGAGACAGGGGAAGTCTTTGGAGGTGCTGACGAAGAGTGCCTTTGTCAGGAAGGCCACCTATTCAGAGGTTAGAAAATGGGTCAGAGAAGGGGTTCTCCGGCAAGGACAGGCGGGAGCAGGGGAGAACAAGAGGATGCTGCTGAAACGCCAGGTGAAAACATGATTCATCTCTTCTCGCAAGCCTTCGATTCCTTTTTCTGACATTCAAGGCCAACAGTGTTTGTCTTGCCTATCTCAAAAGAATGGAAGGAAAATCAACAAAAAAATAGCCACTTAGAAGAAGGGTTGCAAACATTTCTGTGAAGGGCCAGATAGTAAATATTTTTGAGCTTTGCAGGCCATATGGTCTCTGTCAGAATGATCCAACTTTGTCATTGCAGCACAAAGGCACAGATAATACATATAAAATAAATCTGGCTGTGTTCCAATAACATTTATTTATGGACACTGAATTTTGAACTTTATGTAATCTTTTATATGTCAAAAACTATTTCTCTTCTTTTTACTTTTTTCTCAACCATCTGAAAATGTAAAAACCATTGTTAGTTCATGGCCACACAGAGAACAGCCAGTGGGTGGTTGGATTTGGCTCAGGAGCCATCATTGACTGACCTCTCCCTGGGAGTGTGCTATGAAAATGGGACATTGCCCAGCTCTAAGGGAGGAGTGTTATGATTGCTGTTGACCAGATTTATTGTTGGATACATTTTACAGCATCTCACGGCTGTTAGTCAAGCCGTGAATTTTTATAATTATGTATTTCCTGTTTACCAGTTGGTCTGAAATGCCCTAGCTGTCTCTCAGTTTTGCATAAGAACTATATGCAGTTTTGGATGAATCACTAGAGAAATCAGCAGCCTTTGGTCAGCATAAGACACCTTCATGCCTTCCATATCACCTTCTTTAGAGAGGCAAGTGGTGGGTTTGAAAGGACAGGAACATTAATCAGGCAAACCAGGATTTGGCCTCTGCCTCTGCCAGTTATTACGCTTGGGCAAGTTACATCAATTCTCTAACTCGTCATTTCTTCGTTTGTTCATTCATTTATTCAACAGATATACTATGTGCAGGTGCAGTGCAAGGCCACAGTAGTACACCAGTTAACAAGGCACTACTGTGGCCACCTTCAAGGAAATTATAGAAATGAGGGGAGGGCAGCCGTGTATAATACTGTGGGACAGGTGTCTGTCCCAGGTGAGACACTAAGGATTCCCTAGAGAGAAAGACCTGACACCTGAAGAATGAGCAGGGTGGCCAGGTGCAGAGGCAGGAAGTGGGTGTGTCTCACATAAAGTGACAAGCCTAAGTAAGGCCCACAGACAAGAAGGGAGGGGCCTGTTGATGATGGAAAGGAGTTTGTGTTTGGGCAGAACAGAGTGTGGTCCTGGGGGTGAAGAGAGGAGGGGCAGGCAGAGGACTGTCAATGAGGGCCCATTGCTTTGGGAATAAAGGAGCCATTGATGCCTTTCAACTAGAGGGTGGACGTGGATTGAAAGGAAGCAAGCCTGGAAGCAGGAAGTCTGGCTTGGGCTGCTTAAAGGATCCAAGTGAAACATGAGGAACTAAGTGGAAAATGAAATTGGAGAGGAGAAGGAAGCTTGAAGTTTTCTGGAGTAGAATTGATAAGGCATGCTGAGGGACTCAAAGTAGGAAAAAGAGGGCTGAAGCATGACTCCAGGCTTCTAGACTGAGCAGCTAGCTACCTGGATGATGGCACCATTTGCTAAGGGAAGGAAAATTGGGAGAGAAGATGTTCGGGTGGAAAGGTGATGGGTTCATTTATAATAGCACTGAGGTACCTGGCAGAGTACCTGGCATGTCGTGGGTGCTTGATAAATGGTGACTCTTATTCTTTTTCCATTTTTTAAAATCTATTTCAGGCCCTGTTTGATTAGATCATGATGTTCTTTTGCTGTTTAGTGTGAGCTCTTCAGAACTGCCAGTTTTGTTCACTGTACCGCACGTTTTCATGTGTGTTTCTCTCTCTCCTTCTCTTCTGCATGCTGCCTGGGGACTGGCTTCCTTGTGGTCAGCACCAATGGGCAGCGCCCAGGTGACCCCGGGGACTCCACTCTGCCTCCTCACCACAGGTGATCACCAGAGCCCTGGGCGGGTGGGAGGGGAGTGAGAGTGACCCACGTTCAGCAGATCCTCCAGGCCAGGTGCACCGTAGAGGAATTGGCAGTCCCTCCACCACACCCACCCACCCATCCTCTCATTCTTTCACCCATCCACCCATTCACCTACTCATCATCCATCCATCCATCCATCCATCCATCTATCCATTCTACTAACGCTTACAAAGTACCTACTGTGTGCCAGGTACTGTTCTAGGTACCAATGTATACAATGATGAGCAAAAGAAGGCATGTTCCTGTGCCTTTCTGGGAGGGGAAAGAACCATTAGTGAAAACAAAACAAACAAAAATAAATAAACAAACAGGAAACAAATAAGAGTAAGATTCCAACCGTGGGTGGAGCTGCAAAGGAGAGGTGTGTGTGGCTCAAAACAAACAAACAAACACACCAGGAACTAAAGGAATACTTTTTTAGGCAAGCCACAACTACGAAGTGGTCTGAGGCTGGGAATTAGCCTATGTCTGTGCTTAGGAAATGAGTAGCTCTGGCTCTGGTCCCAGGTCTATCATTTGTCTTGGACAAGCCCTTTATTTTATTTTTTTAATATTTTTAATATTATTTCCATTAATTTCAGAGAGGAAGGGAGAGGAAGAGAGAGCTAGAAACATCAATGATGAGACATAATCCTTGCCTGGCTCTCTCCTGGCATTTCTCCACCCAGCCCCTTTTCCCCCACTGTGGATAGAGCCCGCAACCAGGGCATGTGCCCTGACCAGGAATCGAACTGTGACCTCTTGCTTCATAGGTTGATGGTCAATCACTAAGCCATTCTGGCTGGGCCCTGGACAAGCCTTTTGAATGTGACAATCCCCACTGCCCTTATGTATGAGCAGGAATAGCAATACCTGTCTCTTACCATTTGCTTACATGCTCTGCACTTGCAGGGTCTTCTGGAGCTGTGTTCTGAGAGAAAACAAGATAATGGGTGTGAAAACCAGTGGGATGGGAGTAGGTAGCTGTTTGAAGGAACCACTACCCCCTTCCTTTGAACATGTTATTTTAGCTCATTTCATATAAACATCTGCCACTCTTCACGGTTGGGATTGCAGAGCCCAAGTGTGTCAGAGGCTGAAGCCCAGCATCGTCCTTGAGACAAAAGAGACCCTGCTGACCCGGAACTTCTACTGCAGAGGCTATTTCTGGTCAGTGAAGCATTTCTTGGAGACTTCAAGTAATTGACTGTTGCCTCTCAAAGTTGTTGCTCAGACAATGGCTCTTCTCTTCTAATCCCTAGCTGGTCCATTTATCATGGTAGGAAAGGGGGTACAGGAGGCAGGGATGACGTGATTCCAGCCATCGCTGTACCTTCAAAGTCCAGTGCTGTCCACCCGCTTCCCAGACTCAGAGACATTACTCTTAGTGAATATTTTAGGTGAGATTCCCCAGACACAGAGGCTGAGACGGGGATTCTTGTGCAGATTATTCATTGAGGAGTATCCTTAGAAGATGGTGAGGGAATCAGGATTGGGGCAAGGGAAGAAGCTGGGGGAGGATGTGGAGCCTCGTCAGCTGAGCCCACAGGGGCTCTGGAGTGTGGGTGGCATCACAGAGTCGCTTCTACCCTGAGACAAGGGGACAGACATTTATCAGTGGGCCACTGGCTGAGGGCTCCTGTGGGAGGGCATATTTCCTAGGGAGGTGACAGCCTTGGTCTGATGGCACTTCTGGAGGGAAAGGGGTATTTGTGGGCTGTTAGGACTGGAGATCTGGGCAACGCCCCAACGGCAGTCACCACAGCCAAGTTATGTCCCTGCTCTTGAGCCCCATAGACCAAGGTGTCACTACTGACTCCCCAGAAATGGCATCTTAGCCACTCCCTAGTTATATTTCCTTCAGTAAGTTGCATAACCTTGTCTCACCTACACCGCTAATTGTCACATTTGCTCTAGAGTCATATTAAAGGCTACATTGAGGACTCACCAGGTTACTCCCAAACAGTCGAGGGAAGGAAAAAACATTACATCTGGGGACCCTTGGGAGGGCCCTATTCAGGAGCAGCCCAGAGCAGGCCTGTACCAAATGCCAGCCCCCTTCCCTCGCTGCCACAGCCCTCCAGCATCCCCCTCACCCCAGGAGGGGTTGCAGTTGCAGGTGGACACACGTGATCGTGAGAGGAAAGGGACTCACCATTGTGCTCACACCCACTTTGTGGAGAAGCCGTGCGTCTCAGAGTGTGTGAGCCGCTCTGTTTTGCGGGTCATTGATCCCTGGGCTCTGTTCACATCAGGCAGCCTGACCGTGCCTCCTCTCCACTGAGCCAGCTTCACCTCGGGCATATTTGTTCCTCCCTCTGGCCTCCGCCTCCTCAGGCGTTGGAATGGCCCCTCTGACAGGTTTACTTCCCTGGGTTCCATTTATCCCCTGCCTTCCTGAGCCGCGTTTGATGGGTGAGGCGCCGGCGAGCGTTTCTCTCTGAGCTGGCGGTCCCTTTCAAGTGTGTTTTGTGCACGCTCGTCCCCTGCGAGCAAGAATGGCTGATGTAAATGATGACCGCCGGTCTGAGTGATGGCGGCAGACGCGAGACCCACGAGGAACAGGTGGCGTTCAGAGCTGGTTGAGACTGAGTTCAGTCTGAGCTCTGCCACTGGCTGCCTGGTGGTCCCGGGCACGTTACGTCTCTCCTCCGAGCTTCCCCCTCCCTCTGGAGAAGCGGAGATAACTCCATAGCCGTGGTTGATCGTGAGCACTATGTGTGAGAGCAGCTTTTACTTCTTTGCTCAGTTGACTCCAACTAGCTCTTCAGGTCACTCTGACCTGCTAGCCTTTCCTGCAAGACCCCATGCTTTAAGACAGGGCTTCTCAATCTTGACACAAGAGACATCTGGGGACAGATAATTCTTTATTGGCGGGGGGGGGGGGGGGGGCCTGGGAGCTGACCTGGACATTGAAGGACGTTTAGAAGCACCCCTGGCCCCTATCCATTCGATTCCCATAGCACTTTTCTCTGAGTTGTCACAACCAAATAGATCTCCTGACATTCCAAATGTTCCCTGAGGGGCAAAAGCACCCCCTGTTGAAAACCCTGAGAATTGCACTGTTAAGTAAAAATAGCATTTCAGCTGTTACATCATTTTAAGTATTTTAGGTCACATTAGAAAAGAAACAAGTGAAATTCACTTAAACATAGTTCATTGAACCCAATGTATACAAAATATTGACACTTTAACATGTAACCAATATTTTCAAATGATGAATGAAAGATATTTTACATTCTTTCTTTGCACTGAGTCTTTGAAATCTGGTGTGAATTGTACACGTGGAGCACTTCTCAGGTCAGATGCTAAATTTTAAACAGTTAAAGGAAAATGTAATCCTAAAGCAGGTCAACACTGTGTTTACAATCAAGCATACTGTACACTGCTTCCGTCTTTAAATTTAAATTCATTGACATGAAATAAACTTTAACATTCGGTTCCACAGCCACATGTCACGGGCTCAGAAACCACGGGTGGCAATGCGAACAGTGCAGAGCTAGAGGTTAAAGTCTTGACTGTCTCTGTGCCCAGCTGCTGAACACAAGTGAATGTGCATAGAGTCGAGGCTCAGTAAATGACCAGTTCCCAGTATCCCAGCCCCCCTGCCAAGCTTCCTAGAGACTGACTTTCTGGAGCCTTTGAATGGGGCTCCCTCAGATCTGCTGGTGCAGCCCCACTGGGCTCACTGCCCAGCCTGGGCTCACATGGTGCTGGCCAGGGGCGGGGTGGGGGGGGAGGGGGAGTCGGCTTTGGGGAGGGTGCCTGGGCATCACAGGAGAGACCTCCCCAGACCTCCAAGTGAATAGTAACAGGCACTGCGCCCTCGATCTTGGCTTCTGCTTCTGTCCTCTCTTCTTACAGAAGAGCTGCTTTTCCCATCCTTTGGGGAGGGGCACAGACCAGCTTTCCGTACAGAACAGAGATTCAGTGTTGCTGCTTTCAAAACCGAGGGCCAGAGTCTAGAAGAAAGAAAACATGTTCGTGGTGGGTTTGGCTGGAATCTCAACAATCAATGCCATTCCCGCTGCTGGTTTTATTACCCTCGCTCAGTTTCACCGCACTAATCTGAATTCCATGCTGCATGCTGACTGGCTGTTCTCTCTGATCCTGCTCATGCTTCCACTAATCCTCCCTAGAGAAGGCTCGCCCCCTCCTGTGCACCTCTCTCCTTTTCAGGCACTCTGATGTTTCTGCCAGCTGCCTATTCCAGAGGCAAGATTTGGACAAAGCTGCCTGAGCAGGGCAGATCTTTGCCTTTCCTCCCCCTTCCTGCCCCATTGAATCAGGCAGTGCTGTCACTCCGGGGGGCATCAATTTGGCCGGAGTCAGTTGGAAAGAATTAAATTATGTTTCTGAGTAAGAGCCTTAGAGACGCCTCAGCCCCTGGTGCACCCTGCTGCCCTGTTCAGACAGATAAAGCCAGGACATGTCCTTCTAGAAGCCTCCTGTGCCGCTGAGTCTGTAACCACCCAGGAGTCTTGTCCCTCTTCCCACGTGCTCTCCATTGGGCCCTGACTCCTATTAGCATTTGATTTGACTTATGAAGTGCAAAGACCTCCCTCCTGTGGGTGGCCCATTCCCAGGCTGTTTGGATCATGACTCAGCTGAACATGCTATGATGGGTTGAATTGTATCTCCCAGAAAAGATAAGTTGCAGTCCTAACCCCTCGTTCCCGTGAATGTGACCTTATTTAAAAGAGGATCTTTGCAGATGTTATTAGTGAAGATGAAGTCATCGGTGGCTCTAATCTAATATGACCAGTGTCCTTACAAGAAGAGAAACAGCACGGAAGACAGAGACACAAAGAGAGCACTGTGTGATGAGAGGCAGAGATTGGAACGCCAAGAACTGCCAGCCACCACCACAACCAGGAGGGGGCCAGGAAGGACTCTGCCCAGTGTCAGGGGAGCCCTGCTCACCCTTTGACTGCAGACCCCGTGTCTCCAAATTTCAGTTGTTTTCAACCACCCAGCCTGTGATCATTTGTTACAACAGCCTCAAGAACTAATGCACTTGGGGATGCAGCACTCCGGACCACTGGGCAGTGGACGGGGCCACTCTCAGAGCTGTGCTTTGCAGACCTCACAGAGACCAAGGCCAAGAGCTGCCATCTCAGCGGGGCTCCCGTGGGTCCCCTTTTGACTGCATTCCACGTTTGGATCAGGACTGGTCTCCACTCTGTGGCTCTGATGCTCTCTTCCTGGTCCTGCCTCCTGCTTTGAATGGTCTCGGCACCTGTGCTGGTTGCTTCCTGGCCTTGGCCTCTCCCTCACCAACCAGGCTGTCATACCTGTTCTCGGAGTCCTGGCACTGTCTGGCCCGTAGACCATCCCTGGTTGGCTTCTGTGCTTATCTCTCCACTGACTGCTCCTGCGAAGGCTCGCCCATCTGCCAGCTGCCCCAAGACTGCTCTGACTCTACAGGAAGAACACGTCTGCTCAGTGTGGCCACACGCTCTCTGATCCTGGGAAAATCGAGAGGGACTTTGCCGCAGAGCATCCAAAAGAGCGAGTGTTCTCTTTTACATCTGCTCTTTAGACTAAACCCTTAATCCCCAAAGCAGGCTGTGGGTGCTCCTCCCTGCCACAGTTAAGCAGCTTTGAGCCGCCTGGGCTCCTGGCTCAGCACACAGATTTCTGCAGCAGGAGCCAGGGCCTCGGGCTGAGCAGACTTGGCCTCCCCATCCTCATCAGCAAGACAGACTGGTCTGGACCATAGGGAGCTGGGGAGGGAGTGGTGGCAAGCAGACACCAGCTGGTTTCAGGGATGCCCGACCTGTCCCATGCTGCTCACAACAAGGGGAAATGAAGTGTGCAGTCCAGTCATGCCTAAGCAGAATCCTGCATGCCCTTCTCTGTCCGTAGCTATTTATTAGCACCCATACCACTGAGTTTGGATTGTCAGCTGCAGATTTCTCTCTCCATATATGTTAGTGAGCTTCGTGTCTATTAATCACCTCACCTGCAGACCCACTATCTTCATTATCATCCAGCACCACATACATTGGGCAATGCCCAAGACTTCTCCTTGGTGGCCAAGGGTTGAGTTGGTGCTACTGAGGCCAATATATGGGTCTAATCCATTTGGAGGCCACTTAGCTTTGTGTGGTTTCATGGGCATAGGTTGACTGTCCCCATGAGTACAGATTGACCAGCAGAACCCTCCCAAACTCTAGCCTCCAGCTGACTTCTAATTTCTCCTTCAGATTTGATCCCTACCCCAGCCACATCCTGGTCCTTAACCTTAACTGTGTCCTGATGTCTAGACCAGTCAACAAAGTGCACCCATCTCTGGGTTCCTAGACAGTGTGACACCCAACTCTAGCCGTAGCTTACAGTCCTACTCTGGTCACAGAGTAGGTCCTGGCACTCCTGCTAAAGGCCTTCCCTGGGCACAATAGGGAGCAGTTGAGATGATGGGAAACATAAAGGGGTTCTCTGCCCACCACCAGTGCAGCCTTAAAAGGATGTGCCTTACAAGTGATGTGTCAGTAATGACAGTGCCCGACATCAGTCAGTCATGACTGGTCTTAATGAAGTCCATTGTGCTGAATTCCCCAAATGCATTTTTAAAAAATTTAGAGTAAAGGAGTTTTCTTGCACCCTGAAGCAATTCACCCTCAGGGTTTATATAGCCTCCTTTCCTACCGTGTGTAACATGATTGAACTAGAATTTGACTTACACAGAGCATTCGCTGTGCAAAACAAGGCCTACTTGCAGACAGAGATTCGGGAGACGCCTGGGACCAAGTGGAATCAGCACTTGAGGAACAATTTATTTGTGTGGCCAACATGCTTTCAAACAATCAATTAAAGCTATTTCTATCTCCTGGGGTGCTAACCTCCATTAAAGTCTGGGAAAGAGGGCAGCCTCTGTCGGCAATGTTAGCAGCTTCTGTTGTATCATCTGTGATGAAGTCGATTCCCACCTCTAAGGACTGGCTGGGTAATACTGAGGGAGTCTGGGATGTTATAAATCTGTATCTTCTTTATACTTTAACTCAGTGCTTATTCAGTGGCTTCCCACAGCCAGGGCAGAGCTATCTTTGAAAACCCTGTTTCTCTGTAGTATTTTCCAGCTACTTGACATTGACTCCAAGTTAAATCTTGGGTAAAAGCAATTACTGTCATATGATGAATTGAGGCAATTTATTTATTACTTTGAGAAACATCCTAGGTGATATCACTTAGAAGAATGATGGAATAATCCTTCTTATGTACTCCATTATCCACCAGATCTCTTGATGGAGGTGCATTCTGAGATGCGGGGGAGGTAGCCAGCAATTTTAAAAAATTAGTCATTGTGAGATCAAAGAAAGAGTATTGGAGATAAAGTAGAAAATAGTTCCCTAAACTTAAGCTAGACTTGTCTCCCAGTGAAATTATGTGGGATGCTTTGGTTGCTAAATATCAAGAAAGGTATTATAGAGAAAGACCAGAGATTAATAATAAAGCTAAATGCAATATATTAAGGGCTGGGAGATGGTGGCTGATATACAAGGAAAATGAAAAGGATGAGGGAATTTAAGTTTAAAAGGTCAAGTGTAAATATCATTTGAGCAAAGTCTGTATAATTTGGCCCTTATAACAAGATTCATATGACATGTTCATCAATCCCTTGGATATTAGAATATTATATGTTGGTGAGAAGATATGAGAGGAGGTGAGATAATCTTTAAAAAGGAACCTAGGATAAATGGAGCTGCATGATACAAGCAGGTGGCAAACTGAGCAGGGACAGGAATAAATAAATGCAAGGCATCTTCATCTGCCAGTCATGATCAGGGTCTAGATCCCCTAAATACCAGTCTATATATTTTTTCCTGATATTTGAGAAAAGACAACCAGATTTTCCTGCTTTTCAGACTAGCAATGTCTTCCCCCTATTTGTGGGAGAGATGGTAGAATGGTGTAATGATTTAAAGAAAATAAACTCTGTATCAGATTGCCAGAGTTCAAATCCCATCTCTGCCACTTGCTACTATTACTTAGTCTCTCTGAGCCTCAGTTTTCCTATCTCTGAAGTGGGAATGGTGAGCAAACCCGCTTTATAGCATTACACTGAGGATTAAAGAGATAGTATAAATGAAACAGCATCCTGGCCTATAGTAAAAACTCCCAGTCTATGTTAATTCTTTATTGTTAATAATATTTCTGTTTCACATGTGGTCGGGTATCCTGCTCCTGTAGATACAGTCCAGTTTTATACCTGGCTGTCCTGAAAGCCAGTCACAATGTCTCCATCTTGGCCATGACTTTGTGCAAGACACAGTACTGGACATTCCTTTGGAGGTACAAGTCCAGACACAGCTCAAAAATGAAAACGAGGTGAAACTAGAAGAGCACATGCTGGCCCTTGTCCTATTTGGCCTCAGATCCATCTGTTGCTCACCCCCTACTGTACTGGGATATGCAGGTGACCCCTGGGCCTCATGTTAAGTGGTGACCGGGTTTGGCCAAAAGGAGACATCAACTGTGGAGCAAGAGGAAGGATAAAGCTTCCCTTGTGGCCTTAAGAGGAAAGAA
The DNA here is from genome assembly GCA_027563665.1 of Antrozous pallidus. NCBI lineage: Eukaryota > Metazoa > Chordata > Mammalia > Chiroptera > Vespertilionidae > Antrozous > Antrozous pallidus. Next base: position 75,727,495 of record CM050518.1, read on the forward strand.
CTGTACAGGCCTGACACAGTTGTCCAAGTCTCACTTCTGTTGGGGACCCTGACCTCCGGGCACAGATGGACCCACCTCTGCCCTCTGTCTCTCCAGCCTAGGCTGGGTAATGTCACCCTCTGGGCTGCCTCACCATCCTTTCCTGAACCCTGGGTACCACTTCTTTGGTAAGTTTGCTCCAGTTAAATGTTTGGAGAAGTTTCCCTTTTTTCCAGTTGGATGCTGACTAACACAGAGCCTGTGCTGGTTTCTAGTGGTTAATCCCTCCTTTAGTAAATGAAATGAAAAGAAAATATGACTTAATCATCGATCTGTATATTTTTTTTTCTGTATCAACATCACACTTACTCGTGTGAAATATCTGGAATCCACATTTTTCCATTAAAAGAAAAGTCAGCAATAGCATTTGTTTCTCCCAAGGCTTCTCGCACCCCTCCTGTTCGCTACAATCTCTGTCCTCAAATACTGCCAACCTAGTTCATGGTCAGTCATAAATGCTCTTGACACCTTGAGATGCAATTTGTAAAGTCTGGAGGCTTTCGTCTAATGAAGAATCCAGATGCTTTCCTACCAACTCTTCCTATCTGGATTTTAGTTTCATCTTAAAAATAGCCTACCATTTTGAGAATTCACTTCTAACAAAAGCAAGAAGGGATTTGATGCGTACCTGGCTTTAGGAGAACTGGAAAGTTGCCCAGCTTCTTCATGTTTTCCCTGTTGCCTCCACTTGGAAAAACTCCCATAATCAAAGAAGCCTGCAATGTTTAACATAGAGGTAGCAGCAGCTCAGATGCAGGGTTTCAAAGCTTCTCTCTACTAGGTGTTAGATGCACACAAAGCCAGAGTAAAAGCAGAGAAACTCATCAAGGAACTCATTAAGTAGATGGGTGAACTGCCAACATGCTAAGATTGGGGGATAATATGCCCTTGGACAGCTAAGAGGCAATTGAGTATTTTAAAGACTTCAACTTTCAGGAGTTGTGTCTCCGAGAGTAGACTTCCTTTCCTCACCATCAGCAATGATCATCAGTGTGGGATAGGCTTCCATGGGGATTTACTTGGTTTTATCAGTTGCAATTAGATGTTCTTTATCTGCAACTTCTATTTTTGCTCTGTATCTTTACGGAGCAAATAGCTATAGAACTGGGCCTGTAGCCAGTGAGAGCACTTTGAGAATGAATCATTAATCCCTTGTTGCCAAATTATGCTGTTGCTGCCATTAAGTCATCCACATGTGAGCCTGATACAGGCCTGGCCTATAGAGGAAGTGAAACGAATCACTCTGGGGGCTCTACCTGCATTCATCCTAAGGATTGGATGCACTCAAGCAGCAGGTTGCAAGGAGGCATTGCCCCAGTACACTGTGCTCCCACAGTTTATAGACACCAAAACACCCTGCTGTCTCTCTGGCACCAATTCCAAGGTCATGCCGTCAGTGTGCCACATGTGTTAGCAGTTCCTCAGAGTTTTCCAACCATTTTTATTTCCATTGTTACATTTTGTCCTTAGAAAATCCCTGTGAACTTGGCGTTTACTCCCTATTTTATAAATGAGTATATCAGATTGCATTTGTTTAACAACTTTGATCGAGATCACACAATGAGTTAGTGATGGAGTCTGGAAGCAAGCTCATGTATTTCTAATTTTAAACCCATTACTTTAGACCAATCTAATAAAACCATACCATCTCAAGCCTCAAGAAGGAGCAGATAGGTCATTTGGTCTCTTCTGCTTGATGGGGAGCACGCTGTATGCCCAGACAGTGCCTTTCATTGTTGGTGACACATTTTCCTGCCTTTGTTGGTAACTTGGTGGTCTGGGGGCGGACCCCATGGGGTCTCATGGCTCTAAGAATGATAGGAAAATTGTCTTTCAAACAGAGCATGGGTATCCCTGGAATCAAGGGTTGCTGGGTTGAGGTGGAAGGTGGGGTCAATAGCATAGAAGAAACGTCAAGATATAGAGGGCTTGGTTGAACATCTAAGAAGCTAGGAGGTGAGACCAGGTGGAGACAGAGTAGGCAGGTAAAGTGAAGGATAACTCTGAAAAGGACTTGGGAACCATCATTGCTTTTGTGCTCCTCTCTACATCATAATGCCACATTGAAAGGGGCTGAGCTGGGCCTCAGCATGATAGCATTTCCACATTAAATCCTTTTCTTGTGTTGGCCCCAAATCTGTCCCTGTCACTTCTACCCATTAGTATTAGCTCTGACCTCTAAAATTCAAAAAATTCAAGTCTATTCCATCTTTCACAATGGTTCTTTAACTTTTGGAAGGCAAGATTAGGACTCATATGAATCTTCCCTTCTCTAGGCTGAGAAGCCCTGATTCTGATTTCCGCTCCTCCAAAGCCAATGATATCTGGATTTTAATGAGCATGCAAATCACTTAGAGTTTTTGATAAAATGGTGATTCAATAGATCTGGAGTGGGGCCCAAGATTCTGCATTTGTGATAAGTTCCCAAAGTGAGACTGATGCTCCTGGTCAGTAGGCCACACTTTGAGTGGCAAGGCTCTTGGCCTATCTTCACCCTGGAGTTCTCTCTCAGAGGCGGGATCCCAAACTGGACAAACCTCATCAATTTGTCCTTCTAATGCAGAATGGAGCTGGATCTCATTGCCCTTGCTGGGTCCTTGGAGATGTTGGGGAACATAAACCATCATGGTCGTTTGGTAACATGGAAGGAGGCAGTAGGAGAGACAGAACATGGTGATTGGGTCCTGGGGGTGAATATGGTGAATATTGAGAGGGGGGCACAGACTTCAAGAGACCAAGAGCCATGCCTTGGACACCATGTGTCCATGTGGAAAAGTGGACAAGTAGTATGGTGAAAGCCAGATGTGGACCTTGAGCTGGAGATAGAAGGGGACTAGATTCTATGCCACAATCGTTTTTGTGGAAAGAGTCAAGATCAGGGATAGCATTGGCTGCTTGGAGAGGACTGGTTCAGCCTTTTGGGGGCACTTAGAGTTTGGAGGGTACAGCTGGCTGGGATAGGAGGCCAGACACACAGTCTCATGTTGTAAACAAGGGTCCTCTACCAGTGCAGACTGAGTTCACGAGGTTGTTTGGATTACTACATCCTACAAAGGACTCAAGTGGAGCCTTGACGCTGCTCCAGGTGGATAAATCCACCACCTGGCACCTCGTTGCCAAATTCTGATTTATTTGGACTATTCTCAGGTTGGCTCCCAGTGGAGGGTGAAGATGAAGAGGATACATTCATATGCCTCCCCTTCTCTCAGTTCTCAGACTCCCAGTTCCTGCTTAATTGATAGAAGTCATCCAGGGCCAGGGACAGAGCTCTTTGGGTTGACTCTCAAGAAAAGGATGTGTTTAGGGCAAATGGAATGTAACTACCTTATTGCTGAATGGTTCCCAGTTCTGCCTCTCTGAAGAGTTCCCTTGGATTTTAGGCCAGTGAGTCAGATGGCTATCCTTCTATGTGGACTGAGAGCTGGCATTTCCTTAACTACAACTCCATCAAGGACAGTTCATTGTAGTGATAAGGTGATGAGTCCCAAACACAGAATCCCAGCTCTGAAACTCGCTAATTAGATTAATGCCTGGAACAAGTCACGTCACCCTTTTGTGAACATTTCTCATCTATATAAAAGAGAAAATAAAACTAGTTCATTTTGCGTCGAGTGTTAAGAAGATCAAATGACTTATTAGGTGAAAAGTGCTTAGCACATTGCTCGACACCCAGTAATGGGTCAGTACATTTAAGCTGAATTTTTAAGAAGTAATGATATGAGCTTCTATTTGATAAGGAGCTCCACGCTTGCCCAAGACAGCTGATCACAGTGCCAGGAGCCCCCATCATTAGCCAACCTCATGTGCTTCCTAAGTCCTATCACAGGTTCTCCTCTGCTCATGGAGGCCCATGAACACATTCCTCACTGCAACAAGACCAAGACTAGCTTATCCTCTGACTCTATCCCTCTCGTTTTCCTCTCAGATGTAGCAGCCACGTGTGCATCCTGCCTGGCCTTTGATCCCAGAGCCCTTTCCTCTATACTGTATTCCCTTTGAACACTGTCAGCACTTCCTTTATGAACAGCAGCCAGAGAAAAGGCCCTTAAAGGGATGCTAAAGTGGGAGTTAGACTTGGCATGTCCCAGGGGATGTTCATGTCCCTGTATCTGGAGCCTCTGTGGACCAGCCAAGCATAACTCCTTACAGTAACTTTGCTGTATAGAAGTCTGGCATGTCAGTTCAATGACTCTTGGCTGAATTCATTGAACCTGTCTAAATCACTGGGCTGTGGCCTTTGAGGTGGCCTCTCTGAATGTCTCAGATGCCCTGTGACCCCCAAGTATGTCTCATTGCTAGCTCCTGATCATTGCTATAGGTGCTTTTGTTTAGAAACATCTTAGAACTTATTTGGGAAAAGTTTTCAAGTACACATCCAAGATCTCACTTTCATCTGGGTATAGAGCTTGATTCTGTCTTAGGAGTAGTGGTTGGCACTGTTAATTTCTTCTTTCCTATTGAAACACCCTCTTCTTTTTGTGCTAGGACACAATACTCCTGGTTCTTTTTCTTACCTGTCTGGCCAGTTCTTCTCCTTCTCCTAGGCAGATTCATTTTCCTCCACCCACTCACTAAATACCACAGACCTTCCAGTCTCTATCTAAGTCTGCATCTCCTTTCACTCTTCATTCTCCCTCTGGGTGACTTCATCAACTCCCAGCTTCAAGTATCATCTAGGTGCATTTTTACCTCCAGCTCAGACCTTTTAGAGCTCCTACTTTTCTAGAGTATCTCTCAAGCTCAGATTTTCCCCAAACACACACACATTTTCCCTCTAAAGCTATTTCTTTTCTATTGTTTCCTGAATCCATGAACAGCAAGCACCATCATCCACTTTGTTATGAAAGCCACAGTCCCCTCTCCCTTATCCCCCTATCCAATCCATCAAGAGGTTTTATTTATATCTATTTTAGGTAATTATCTCTCTTATTGCATCTTTCTGTCTGCACTGCCATTATCTGAGTCTGACAATATCATCCCCCACCCATTTGCCTACAAAATGTATCTCTCTCATCCACTTTGGCTCCACAGTGAAGCTGGAATGATGTGTTAGAAATACAAATCTGACTGCTTCATTGCCTCATGAATAACACTCATATGGCTTTCTATTTTCCTTAGGGTTAAGGACAAAAACTCTCATTGAGGCCTATTGTGTCCAGTGTGGACTGGCCCGTGCTGAACTCTCCAGATTCTCTTTCACCCTCATCATACTACATTTCTTTCATTTCTTGAATGCTCTGGGATCCTTGCCCCATCACACAGCCTGGGCCAATGCTGTTTTTTTTTCTGCTGTTCCCATGTGACTCACTTTCTCTCCCACTAGTTAGAGCTTGTCTTCCCTGGGAGCTCACCCCACTGGCCACTTCCTCCAAGAAGAGATTCACTTATTCATTTCCCCATTATTCACTTCCCAAGTGTCATGTGCCTCTCAGTTCAGATCCTTAATAGAGTTGAAAGCTTACTATTATTTATTCTTGGTTCATGAAGCCTATCCCCTAAGCCCCATCCAACACTCACTGTAGGCTTCTTGAAGGCAGGAGCTGTGCCTGTTTTCTCACTAAGTCTCACCAATGCCTGGCACATAGAAGGTGCTTATAATTTTTATGGAATGAATTAAGTGTGACACTCATAGACCAAGCTAATAACAGTGTTCCTGGGCAACTGGGATCTTCTGCAGGTTTCCTTTGCCCTTGTACCCCAGTCTCAGAACAAGATCTCATAGTAGGCACTGAGTCAAGTTCAGCTATGCCTGTGAGCGGATGCTCCAGAGCCAACAATCTCTTCAAATCCAAATGCAAAGACTTGACACTATTAAGAAAACTGCTCTGAGGTGCTCAGCCTCCTTTGTGCTTAGGCACATCATATGTCTCTGGGGCTAGACATAGCTCAGAATTCTTGTCTCCAAACAGGGAAAGGGAGGCTACATGGGGGCTACTGGGAACCAGCCCCAACTCTGCAATGTGAGCCCAGCCCTGCCAAAGAGGCAGTGAGCTGGCTCCACCGGGAATCCTCTGGATCTAGATAAATAAAGCCTGTGTACATGGTGTTGGGATTTGATACTCTAGTTTTGTCTTTAGCTGGTGAGGGGAACTGGAAAAAAAAAACCCTCCTCCATAACTTCTTCCAAAAGAAGGAACTCTGACCCCACTGATAGTGTAGTTTGGCACACAGCCCAGTTTGGCACACTTCATGGGTACTCAGTAGCAAATTAATGAATGAAGCAAATAACTGTGGTTCACTTGCATGTATGTCATTCAATAATCATCTGTTAGCCAACAGTTATAAGGGAGGAGGCCTGGACTAGACACTGGTGTTAGAGAGGTGACTAGGACCCACTCCCTGTTCTGGAAGACTTACCCTTCTCACTAGGGAGGCTTGGCTGAGTAAACCCAGCTTATCTAAGTTACAAGAGAGTCTGGGGAAGGTGCTCTGATAAAGTAAACAATGGGTGCTCTTATGCAAGAAGAGGGGATGCAACTGAGTGCTGGAGGGATGTTCTTAACCATCAGGGAATCTGGGGACTCAGAATCATAGCTTATGAGCATTAATGCCCCTTCTACTCAGCTGAGGTCTATGAACACGCGACTGGAAAAGAAGAAACTCAATTTGGTGTCATGAGGACAAATATGTGTGGGCAGCGATGTCATCCCTTCAGCTAAACATTGAACAATGCAAATATTAAAGGAACACCTATTAGGAGCCAGGCCCTGGGCTATCATGAGGAAGCAAAGATAGAGGAGGCATAACCTCGCCCCTGAGGAGCTTGCAGACCACTGGAGGAAACAAATAGGGAAACAAATAACTAATAATATTGGGACATTAAGGTATGCACAAAGTGTTGTAGAGTTATCAGAATTCAGAGAAAAGACATGAAATCTCCCAGGGGTACAGGCACCAAAGAAAAGGTTGCTGATGATGGATGAGCTGGTACTGAAGTAGCAGAAAAATAGGGATGGGTGAGGAAGAGGATGCTTTGTATTTAGGGGCCTCACACAATCTTGGCACCATTGGGAAGATGAAGAGCAGCAGGAGGGGTTTCCTCGGGATACTGGACCAGCCGTGCTCTCCAGCAGTGTTCACACAGGTGTCTGGAAGGGGAAGTTGTATCTGTTCCCTGGTATGTTGCATGAAGAGATTGAGCTTAGGCATTCTCTGCCTGCTTGCTTTTGCTATTAGCAAAATAATTGTATGGGGGCATGGGACTTGAAAGTGGAATACACGGTTTCTAACTCTTAAGGCCTAAATTCAGGTCAGAAACCTGTGGAATCTTGGCCCTGACTTTTATTAGCCATGTGACCTTCCACGAGTTCCCTTGGTTTTCTCATCTACAAAATGGGAAAATCATTCTGCTTGTTGGAGTGTTTGTGAGGTCTGACAAAGGTGGATCCATGAGAGGGCCCAGTCCCTGGGGCAGAGGACACTTCTATCTGGAACTGAGTTCGAGTCTGGCAGAGCCTGCAGCATCAGTACTACATTCAAAACATGGACCTAGTCCCATCAAGCATTCTTTGAATCCAAGGAAATTTCCTTTTAAAACACTAAATTTCTACCTCATCATTTGCTTCATGTAAAGCACAACACAAAACTGTGTTTTTGTCTTTGTAAATTCGGTGGGTTTTATTGTGCCACCTTAACATAAAGCTGTTGTTTTCACCGTTTACCTGAAAGAATGAAGTAGGGTTTGGACTAATTTCATGAACCCAAGATTGGAACTGTAATTCCATGGCTTGATCCTAGAGATAAGCGGTATGAGGGATAAAATCCTCCAATTGAGGAGAAGGATGATAAGGAGGATGATAAGGTTGTATAACTCCAGGGGGACTCAATTTCTTTGAATGTCCCTTTTTCAGAGAGACAAAAAAGGGGGGAATATAATAATAATCCAACCTCATAAGGGATTCATCTGCAGAAGGATTGAATGGGACAATATGTGTAACACCCTTAGCACAGTGCCTGGCACACAGTTAGCTCTCAATAAATATAAGCCATTGTCATTGCCATTATTGCCTAGCTACATACATGTATGAGCCTTTTCAACATTTTTATTCTTCCCCTTTCCTCTGCCAGGTGCTTCCACCCAGAATTCTAACACCGTGGAGCCAGAGAAGCAGGTGGACAACACCGTGAAGATGGCTGGAGTGATCGCTGGCCTTCTCATGTTCATCATCATTCTCTTGGGCGTGATGCTCACCATCAAAAGGAGGTGAGTCTGGGTTGCTGTCCTGCTGACTATGGCGACCACAGGTGGCCACAACACTGTCATGTAGCCAGGTCATTGCTCTGTTAATCACTTTCCAGAAAGCACCTATGGCTATGATTGCCAAGGTCCTGAAATACTTGGGCCAGTTGTGGTTCATCTTGTTGGTGGCTGAGGGCATGTGCTGCCTGCGTTGTGTGTGGCCCTGAGATGGTCAGTTTCTTATGGGACAGTGATCCCTATGGCTTGGCCACCTTGATGTGCTGTGGGATTCTTTTATCATGAAAAGGTCTCTAATTTCACTGCTCTGTTGTGAATAGTCATGTCATCAAAATAACGGGGAAGCCCCAGGAACACAGATGAGCCCAGAAATGCAGATGCAGAAAAGTAATGCTTCGTTCTTCTCATCATCTTTTACCCTTGACTTCCCTTTGGTCGAGCAGCAGCATTCCCGGCATGACTGGGATAAAGCTTTCAGTAGTAGAATAGCCTCAAGGGAAAGTTCCTTCCTTCCTCTGTGTCCCACAGAATCTTCCCAGCTGGATTGGGCTGCTTGTCACCTCTCGACAGATGGCTCCCTGTACCCGTCTAGTCAACTAACACAGTGTTCTCCTATGGTATGTGTTTTCTCTAGACTGTGTTGTTCATGGAAGCCAGGGTATAGATCTCTCCCTCATCCCAAGATTTCTACACTGCCATCTGGTTTATCAGGCACTGACAAGGGGAGGATAATGCAGTGGAATTGCCGAGAGGGAAGGGAAATGTCCGCCAGGAAAGTTGATCAACATTAGCTGTGACTGTGCCTGTAGTGCACTGGTTATCCATCTAAACAGAGGGGCTTCCTGTCGACCTCTGCTTAGTCCCTGCCTGGCACCAGGTTTTCATGCTGACCATACATCATCATATCTTCTGAGCTTCAACACCATGGTTCCAACCTTGGCCTCCACCTTTCCACTCCCCGAATCTGCCAGAGCAAACCAAACATGTACCTACATTATAAGAATATGTCCTGCAAGTTTCCCTGCCCCCACTTTAAAGAGACTCTTACGTTATTAAATACACTGCTTTACACCTCAGCCTGAAGCTCTGGATTTGGTTACTCACAGAATTCAGGGCAAATCCAGTAATAAGGACCAGGGGCTTGCTTCCATCTGTAAAATAAAAAGTGCTCCTGAAATTCACTTTCCACAAAAACAAAGGGACAAATTGCCCCAAATTTAAGGTGATCCAGCTTCTATTTAAGGGGTCTTATGAATATGTAAATTAAGAAAGTGAAACAAAAATAATAATAATTTCCCATTTTCAGCCTTCAGTGAATCAGAAATATTGTGGTCCCCACTATACACACAATCAGCCTTCTCTGAGTCATTGTGGCACCAGAATGTCCCTGTGTCTCAGAAGGTTCTGTTTTCAGTCATTCAGTGCCTGCTGTGCCAGGACATCTTATTAGTAGGATCTTGTCCTTTTATAACATCATTTGTCTATAATGCTCACTCTCTTCCTTAGGCTCCCAAGCGAATGATTAAGAGTTAAGGTTCTCATCCAGCTGCTGATTTTGTGGTTGGAGAGGTTAGGGGAAGGGAAGGCACTATGTTAATATTGGGGAGCAAGATCCCCCAGAGGGTTAAGGACAGCACTACATTGTTATATTATTTCCATCATCCTTAAAATGTGGCTGTATTGAGTTGAATGTCTAGGTGACAAGTCAGCTGCTAGGTTTGATGGAGGGATGGGGTGGATGGAGGAAGCGGGTAAGCGCATTGCACTTACAAGATCATCATCATGTTTCTTAGAATCACAGGCACATTGGAGGCTGGCATTGTCTACCTGGGAAAAGTAGCCAGTTTAATGGAATTGCATTTCTATTTGATAGACCTGCAGTGTGCTCATTATTTGTCACTGATTTGTAAGTCAGATATGCTTCTCCAATTTTGCTCTTTCTAAAGTCTGGCTTACCCCACGTCACCAGCGGCTGTGAGCTTGTGAAGAAATTTCACTTCCTTCCCAATAGCTATTTCTGAAATGTGTGACTTTTGGGGAGGGAGGAAATGGCTTTCTGTTTCCTGGGTGAGAGCAAGTATAAAGGGAGTCCCTTTGTGTGTTTTTAACCTCTTCTGCATGTCTTCATCTTCCACCTCTATAAAAATCGTCCATCAGACCCAGCCAGCAGTGGTCACATGATCACCATTTCTCCCCAAGAGGCAAATCTCAGGTGTTGTGGCCGTGGGCAGAGGTTGGGAGTTTGCCAATCAGTTTTTTCCATATGCAGTGTCTTTTGGAGAAAGTTCATTTTGCTGAACTAGTTGATAATCATGTACTGGTGGGCAAATGGGAAGGGAAAGGGGGAGAGAAGAAAAGAAGAGAAAAGTAAGAGAATAAAAAGAGAAATTAAGCTTAAGCCTATACTCTTTCCACTAACCTGCCATGTCTTCTCATGTCTAGAGATTCCCAAAGGCCAGTAAAAGATCTTGTGGGCTCCTTTAACTCTTTTGTGGAAAACTTCATTGCTGATTGAGTCTGTCACTAATTTACTGCTGGCCAGAACACTATCCACAGCAACCTAAAAGGAAAGTGTTATTAAAGGAAAAGAAACCCATAAGTAATAGGTAAATCATCACAACTCAGGATTCTGTATCAGTATCTCTTCAGTCCCATCATGATTCATAGTTAGTTCCTGGATCCGGAAGTCAAACACCTGCTGCATCCCTTTTCTTGGCTCAATTGAGGTCTTCTCCCTACCCTTCATGGACATGGTGCTCCCTGTTTTCTCTGCTCCTTGTGGGTCCAACTGATTCAAAGTCTTCACCAAAGTTGTGGCAAAATATATCCAGGACACATAAGATGATCCTAGATTCATTTCCTGAAGTGCTCATCTTCTTTGGCCTTAGAGTGTCTTTGTCACTCTCCAAAGAGAGTTTTTCTCTTGATGTTAGTTGTTTTCTTTTGTGATACTGAACTACACAACAGGCAGAGAATGGGTTACAGGTACAGGGGACCAGGGAAAGGACTTAATGAAAGAAGCTAAATCAATTACATTTAAAATGTAAGGGAACAGAAAGAAGGGAAAGGAGAGAAGGGATATTTTACTGTCGTTGCTTGGTTGTTTTGTAACCGATAGAGGGGACCTTGAAAAATGAAAGGTTGCAAAAAGGATTATGAGATGGTGGGTGATTCAAACAGGGTTCCCTTACAGTTTGTAAAAGATGCAAATTAAAGTTTAGAATTCTTTTTGTATACCTTTGGGTCTTTGGAGGTTTCTTTTATTTTTTCTTTTATATTTTTATTGTTTAAAGTTGGACTGGGTTTCTTTTAAAGTGGGACCCTATAAAGTCGGGGCTGCATGGAGATACACAGGACAAGTATTTCCATTTAAGTGTGTGTGTGTGTGTGTGTGTGTGTGTTTATGGGCTAAATGGATAGATTGTTTAGTGGATATATAAATAGATGGTTGGATAGAGGGATGAATGGAAGGGTTTATGTGCTAGATGGATTGGTAACTGGTCAACTAGATGGTTAAATAGACAATTTAGTCCTGTTTACATAGCATGGAACAAAAGGGGAAGCTGTGTCTCAAGTCAATCTTGCAAGCCAGCTGAAAATAAAATTTTGCAGAACATTATTTATTAAGCTTGGGTTTTGTTTTTTTCTAAGCACAGCTGTCTTCCTGCTCAGGATTTTTGGTCTCAGGCAATCTGTTACTTGCAATATCACCGTATCCTTGTAAATTTAGACCTTCAGTAAATCTTCTGTAAGCCTTACAGAAAAAACACATATATATTGTGTTTTGGTCACAGAATAAAGAACTATAACCCCTGCCTGGGAAACTTTGCCATTTAATTGGGAAAAGGTACTCAATTAATAAAAGACTGTTGTTGCCATTCTAGAGTTGCCTTGGTAGCACTGGCTTTCGGTAACAAACAGAATAACTCAGAAAAGCTGTTTGGAAGTGGTGGTTGAAGGCTAAGGAAGCATGTTGTCATGAGACGGTAGTCCAGGCCGAGGTGAGTCCTGAAGGTTAACAGCATAAAAGCCAGAGAGGCCAGAATGTGGAGTGCAGCCTGGGGCTGCTGACAGTGATGAAATCCTGGCTCAGGATGGAGGTCTTACAAATGGTCCAAAAATACAAAAAACCTTAGCCCTAGTGAAGAGTGACCTCTCAGAGTCTGAGATTCCTCAAATGAAAATGAAAATAATGCTCCATTATTGGGGCTGTGGGTGGGAATAAAAGAGACAAATACATGACATCTCAATGTCTGACTCACACATCTGTTTTCTTCCTTTCTCAAAAAAAAAGCACATGTTAGTGGTCAAGAACATTAGCTTTAGAGCTATGTTTCAATCAAATCTGGTTACCAACTGAGTGATCTTAGGCAAGATATTTAACCTCTTTTGCCTCAGTTTTCTCATCTGTAATGTAGGGGGAGATAGTAATACTTACCTGCAAGGGTGGTTGTGAGGAATACACAATTCAATGCCTGATAACAGCAAATAACAATGCCTGACTTTATAATAGTGCTACTTAAGTATTTGTTTTGTATTTTATTACTCTTTCAATATTCCTAAAGAGGTGAACACTTCGTTCTTGGTCACCAGAGGCAAACCTTATATTTGTGGATGAGATCGGTCATAAATTCCTCTTTATTGAGGCCTACTCTATTTCAGGTGTTCAGATTAATATAATCTATTACTTTAAATTAATATAATTTGCTTATAATACTTTATAAGTCATATATAATTTGAATACAATTTAGATTAATATAATTTAATGTTAATGCCCACAATGACTTTTGCGAATAGATAATTATTATCCTCAACCTTGAGGTGGAGAAACTGAGCTATTTAGTGACTTGCTTGAGGTCATCCATTAGCAAGTGGTAGTACTGGGATGCTAAGGCATAATATGTTTCCACACCTCAAAGCTGTTTAAGTTGGTACTTACTCCTGTCATTGATCAAGTTCAACTAATCTAAGAATCAGATATTGAAATGAAGGCACGGTGTTCAGGTTACAGTCTCTTCAGACTACAGACTGGAATTCCTCTCTGTTAGTGCAATGCTCTTTCGTGAAATTTGAATTTTGCTCTAGTTGTGTACTCCTGGGGCTGGCTGGAGCTCTTCACGCCTCTCCACATGGTCTCCCCAGCATAACAACCTCAGAATACTTGGACTTTTTACACGGAGACTCAGGGTTCAAAGTGAGAGTTACAAAGATGGGTAATAAAGTATATTACCCATCATTCCATCTTGTCCTCCACCCCTGGGAAATCCAGCCTTGTGAGCTGCAAGGCTTCTTCTTGACCTATTCTAGAAAGTCCCAAAACATAACATCTATTACATTCTGTTGGTTAGATAAGGCCAGCTCTGATTCAATGTGGGGGCAAGACAGTACACGTAAGGTGTGAGCACTGGGAAGTGTGGATCACTGGGGAGCCATCTTGGATGCTGTCTACACGATTTCCTTGCTTCTGGCATGACCTTTATAAATAGAGACTGATGTGATTTGACCTGAAACAGAAAAGATAGAAGTCATTATGGTTTTCCTTTGTTCATAGCAGCATTGTCATGTGGAAGAGTCATAGACTAGTCCCAGAAGGCCAAAGCAATCTGATCCAAGACTAAAATGTCATAATCAACAGTGCTAGTTTTAAGTGACCCTAAGAAGGAACGTTCAAACAACTGACATAGCCACTGTGAGGTGTAGCTTCCTCTTATGAGTAGTGCATTTTTCCATCATAGAAGAAGCCTCTCTCATTTTTCCTTGCACCGAAAGTGTCTGATTCTCAGCAATGATGACTAGTAGAGAAACACGCATCTCCTTGAGCTTAGGGATGCTGAAATACTATGTGCATTTCTAAGAATCAAGATTTTATATAAATCTAATTCTTGTTTATTTGTCTTTTCTTTTTCCCCCTTTTTGGACATTTCCTTCATCTGACTGCCCATCAATATATAGAAGAAATGCTTATTCCTACTCCTATTACTTGTAAGTATCGACCCTGGGTTAACTTTACTTTGTGCCCTGCAAGGGAAACTGTAGCATGCATTTCCTGCACCAACCATGTGTCCGTGGGTTTCTCATACTCACTTCTGTCTAACCCATCTGTGTAGCCCCAGTTTTTTATTTTGTGTAGATGTTTGTCATTTGAAAACACAGTCGTTGTTCATGTCTGTTATGTTTCTGCCGTCTTAGATTTTTCACCCCCTATCTTTGGAGATGTGAAGGGCTGTTTCTCTGTTGTCAGTGTAATTTTCTAGTTAAAAATCCTAAAATTCCAGCAAGAATCCTGGAAGACTTGCACACATAAAACAGAATCACAGTCTTAGAAACTTTGGATTCTATTTGTGTAGCTCTGGGGGCTTAAAGTTTATGAAGAAATTCCTCAACTGCTTCCACTATTTCAGGAAGGCTACAGGGAATCATGACTTTATCTATAAATAGTTTCACAGGTGACATCCAGGGTCTTTACTTTGGGCTGGACATATCTCAATTAGGTTTTAGCCTGAGTTATCTCATGCTATCACTGCATTTTGTTGGCTGATTGCCGGTTCATTTATTACCACACTTTCTAAATAATGATGATGATTTTCCAAACCTTTTCAAAGCATGAGGAAAAAGGAGGAATATTTCATAAACAGGTTCTTGGTAATATAAAATTAGAAAGCCACTGAATTAGTCTCATATTCCTATTATGCATTTTCCATACCTTACAATTGAGGTGCAGAGAGGTATGTGAAATCACACTTTCAGTTATCAAAAGTATGGCATTCAATTTTAAATGCCTGGCTCCTGGTAAAGTACATATCCCATCATTCCATGTTGTCCTCCACCCCTGGGAAATCCAGCCTTGTGAGCGAGGCCATGTCTGTCAGTGCTCATCTGCTGAAGTCTTCAGAGATGAAGATGGAGCTAAGAACTCCTTCCAGCCACTCTGCTCAGTTCTTAGGGCCACTGGTCACTAGACCCAGGCAATGAGCAGATAAGAGTCTGGTACTACTACCCTCATGTTATCTAGAAATCAGCAAAGCCCCACCAGCAACACTAGGGTTACCAAATAATTTCCTTCCTTTGTTCATTCATTCACTTGACAAATAGACATTGAACATACACATTATATTCCAGACACTGTGGCTGGAGAGGTGACCAGGACTTGGAGCCTCACCCTAACAGTGCTCAAGCCTACCTGAGAGACCAGCATAACATCAAATACTTGACACGTCAACTGAGAAGTGTCTGTGGGCACTGTGGTATAAGAGCACTTGGTTGGATAACTCATTGTTTAAAACTATCAGTGTTTCTAGAGACAGGTTTACCCAATACTGAAGAAATAAGAATTCTGAGCATCTGGAAAGGGATAGGGCTATGACACAATACTGGAATTATAAGATTTTGGAATTATGCAGTTCTGGGTTCAAGTCCCATCTCTGTGCTAGGAGAGATGACCAGGACTTTAGCTTACCAGTTAAGCAGCCTTGAGAAAATTTTCTAAACTCTTTGAGCTTCCTTCTCCTTAGCTATAAAGTAGGGTCAATATCCTAGCTCATAGAGTTATCTTGAAAAAGGAATGAGATGACTTTGTAAAGTGCTTATCACAAAGTTGCCATTCACAAAATGTTATTTCCTTTCCCCCTTTCAGAAATTGTAAGGGTTCAGGGCATATGTCACGGTGGCCCCTGAGAGCTCCTCGATCTTCTACGGGTTCTTATGGCATAGATGTTCCACAGTCTTTGTGGGCATACAGTGACTATCATAACCTCCAGGCACCTCACCCTTTCAGTCTCTTAGCCAGTGTACATGGTACTGTCTTTGGATGCCCACTTTCTAACATGCATTGATTGTGCTGGGCACCCTGATGAAATCAAAGATGAACAGTTTGGGAGTGTAGGAGATAAATACACAGGTACTTTTAATTCAAGATATAAGGATAACCAAAAGCCCTTCAATTGGTGCAGACTTGGAGTTCTGAGTAACAGATCCTAGAATGTGAAACTCATGCCAACCCATAGTGAAATGTTCAGAGGAAAAGAATACCTGAAAAGCCAACAGATAAGCAGAAAGAGAGCTAAAGAACCATGAGGAGAAGGCCATTGCAGGAGGAGAGGCTGACAATAGCAGAGTTGCTGTAGACAGATGGAAGTGGAGGGAGTGGGCATAGCCCTGATATTTGGCCATCAGTAGCCACTCGTACAGGTCATGGAGTAGAGTTGAGAAAGGAAGCCAACCTTTCTGGGGCCCATGAAGAGAAGTACTCATTTTTAACCAAAGGACCTAGAATAGTGGAGAAATGTAAGATTAGCCACTTGAAGGATCAGAAAGGCCTGGGCATGTGTGTAGATAAAGTCAAGGAGCCTGTGCAGAAGAGGCTGGAGCTGGGGTGGCTACAGAAGGGGAGACTGGAGGCAAAGTGTTTGGGGACAGAGTGTAGCCTTAAGGGGAGGAGGGGCAAGTCTTATGAGACTGTAGGATTGAGAGGTGCATGTGGATGGAGAAGAGAGAACAAAAAGGAAATGATGACCACCATGAACTCCAAATTCCAAATCCCAGTCTGCCAAGTCTTAGGTATAAATGCTGAATGGGTGCTTTAAACCATCTCTACTCAAAATATAGGCCATAGACCAGCAATCTTAACATCACTCAGGACCTCCTGGGAGTACCTTGGGTCCCTGCTTGGACCTCCTGGGTCAGAACCTATGTGGTAGCAAGATCCCCAGTGACTCATGTGCATGTTCAAGTTTGAGAAGCACTGACTTAACCAGATTCTCAGTTGTCTCATCTATAAATAAGAAAAATAATAGTCTTCTCCCAGGGGCTGTGGGGGAGAAAGGGGTTTACTAGGTTCCTCTAAAAGTTCAGAATTAATCCATAAAAGAGAAAGCCTCCAACACACTTTGGTTGAACAACTTTTTTTCATAAAATCCATATTATTCATTCAACAAATATGTGTGTGGTACCCACTTGTGTGCCAGGCCCTGGTTAAGGTTTCAGGATATATGAACAAAACAAACAAAAATCCCTGCCAACATGGAGCTTTATAGTGGAGTTGATAGAAAATAAACAACATATATAACGAAATGAGTGATATAGAAGTTATGTTATGGTCCAGAGAGCTAAAGAGAAAAATAGATAAACTAGGAAAAGAGGATATAACATGGGTGGGGAAGAAGCTGAGGAATGTCTTTTTCATCAAAGACCTTCACAGGTCTCCCCCTTCTCATTGAATGTTCCCATACACAAGAACAGGGGTTCCCAAACTTTTTCTGCAAGTAAATATTTTTGGCTTTGCAGGCTCAAACTGTCTCCATTGCATCTACTCAGTGCTGACATCGTAACATGAAAGCAGCCATAAACAATGAAATGAATGAGCATGGATTTATTCCAAAAAAAAAACGTTTATTTTAAAAAATCAAACAGTGGGCCAGGGTTATGCTGAGGGCCCTAGTTTGCCAATCTCTGCCCTAGACTTTTGAGATACAGACAGGATGAAGTTCAAGATCTATCCTGTTTCATTAAGCTCCACTGTAAGCTGCACCTTGAGTTTGCTGTTGCAGACACAAAGGTGAATGCAGCACACCTGAACCAGCCTAGAAAGGGGGTGGGGGAGTTGAAAAGAATTCCCCGCTGGCAGCTACCATGTGCCAGGCCCCTCCAAAGCTTACAAGCCCTTCAAGATACATGCTATTGTGTTGAGTATATTTAGACATAAAGACTGAGGTTTGAGGACCTTTATGCATCCCGAAGCCAGGATGTGACAAGGCTAGGGTTTGAACCCAGGACCACATACCCCCAAGTCATACTCATCCTTTTCACCAACCCTTATTCTTCAGGAAAGGAAGGGATTCCTGCCTGGACCATGTGCTGGGAGAATCCTTGGCTAGGCTGTGGGACACCCAGGATTTAGATGCCAGGTCTGGCTGCCTGGAGAGCTTCAGTTCTGAGCATGGACATCAGCACCTTGCTAGGCATGAGAAGTGGTAGCTATTCCTGGCTAGCAAAGAAACCATTGGGGCAATCCTGCCTTTGCAGTCCTCGGGATTTGTCACATGGTCAGAGCTGAAAGTATTGGGCTGCCAGATCAGGGGTAACAAGGGGTTAGAGTGAAGGGAACTTTAATGACCAAAATAAAGACAGCCACAGACAGAAGGGCCTGGTGCCCAGGGACACAGGCTAGTCTAGAACAGGGGCCTTCCTTGTCTAGTGCACACACCAGAAAAGGAGGAGAATGTGGGTTTGGGTGTCAGGGCCACCTCACAATTCTGCCTCTTCTTCCTTCAAATTCTTCTGACCTTGAACACTCATGGAACCTCTCTGAGCCTCGGTTTCTTCATCTGCAAAATGGTGATGACCACCATGAGTTACTTTCCAGCATTTTCATGGGGGGCAGTCAGAGAGTGGGAATGCAGTGTAGCCAACACAAAGGCGGTATTTTATGAATAGCAGCTATTATTCCTCACCGTCTGAGCTGACAGAAACGCTCCTGCAGAAGTCCTCCTTGCCTTTCCTGGGTTCACAGGTTAATTTACCTCGTCTGTGATGGGCACAGTCATTGTTTCGACAGAGACATGTTAGTGTAGATTGTGTAAAAGCACCAAGACATTTTTCAGCTGTTGTGGCGGAGAGAGCAGTGCCCTGAGGCACTTAGCCTTGGACGGAGGCTTTGCGCAGGTGCACAGAGGCAGAAAACAGTGATCTGGGACACACTGGGACTCTTAGGCTTTTCCCATATTCTTCCTCCCTCTCCACGTTTCCACATATTAAAATCCAACATCTATTCTTCAGGGTCCGGATCAAACTCTGGCTCCTCCAGGAAGTCTCCCTGATTCTCTCCACCTGGGAGAACGGCCTTTTCTCCAAATTCTCCCTGCGGTTACTTTGTTCTCATGGGGAGGGAGCAAATATGTCTTAAGAATGTTTCTTGTTCATTGGGGGTGTTTCCCATGGTGCCCCCAACACACATAGTGAATGCCTAGAAAGTTGTGTGTGGATGAATGAAAGAACAAGATGAAATTAAAAGGTAAAATAGCGACAGTCACTAGGGAGATGATCTGTTCTTAAAAAGAAAACAACGAGCAACCACTTTTAGGGAACTCCAGACCTTGTACCTTCCTTATTTCTGGGGCTTTCAGGAAACTTTCCCATTTAGCATCGATGACCTAGACAAGCCACTCATTTTTTTTTCTGCGTTTCAGTTTCCTACTATGTAAGTGGAGATTTAAAAATGCATATCTCACCCTAGCTGGTTTGGCTCGGTGGATAGAGCATCGGCCCACAGACTGAGGGCCCTGGGTTCAATCCCTGTCCAAGACACATACTTACCTGGGTGGCAGGCTCTATTCCTGGCGCTGGTCAGGAAGTGTGCAGGAGGCAATCAGTCAATGTGTCTCCCTCTCTCTGTCTCTCTGCTTCCTTCCACTCTCTAAAAATCAATGGAGAAATATTCTTGGGTGAGGATTAACAAAAAAATGCATATCTCATAGAGATCTTGCAAGGATTCAATGAGGTAATGTTTGGGAAATGTCTAGCACAATAGTAGGTCTTCAACCAAAGTAAGAAACTGCTTCCTTTTCTCAGATGCGCACAGATTTGCACATTCAATATTACAAGTCAAATATCATTGTCTCAATGCATTTAAAGAGGAATTTAAAATGATTATATCAAAAGATACTCAAAAAGCATTTTATGCTATTCATCAGCCACTTCAAATAAAAATGAAAAGAAAATAGGGATAAAAGGAAACTATTTAAAAATGATAAGTATCAATTACCAAAAGCTAACAGCAAACATGCTGGCAGGTGAAAAATCTAAAGCATTACTAGGAAGGCAAGTCAGGATGCCTGTCATCCTTCTGCTATTCTGCCAAGGGGAAGACTGTGGTGAGAATTCTGATTCCTGGGCCCCATTCTTCGGGAGTGAGGCCTAGAGATATGCATTCTAATCCACTTCTCAGATGATTGTTTTTCATGACAATTCTGAGAACAACCTCTCTCCTGACATCCTCACATCATCCCAATGTAACTGCCCCTCCCTTGCACTTTGTACCTACAGTGCCCTCTTCCTGGCACACCTATCCACCTTCTGTGCCTGGAAAAGTCCAATACCTTCAAAAAGGGAAAATGGGCCCAGCTGGTAAGGCTCAGTGGCTGAGCGTCGACCTGTGAATCAGGAGACATGGTTTGATTCCCGGTCAGGGTATATGCCCAGGTTGCAGGCTCAATCCCCAGTAGGAGGAGTTCAGGAGGCAGCCAATCAATGACTCTCTCCCATTATTGCTAGACATAACAACCAAATGCAAATAATGACCAGATCACAGATCTGGGAGGGTGGGGCAGCGAAATACAAGTGGGTGGGTGGCATAGAGCTATAGGATGAGGCAGGGCAATAGCAAGCAGGAGGCGAGAGCTATAGGAGGGGGCAGGGCAACAAGCTATGAGGTGTGGGGGAGCAGGCAGAGAGCTACAGGAGGGCAGCAGTGACCTACTAGTGCAGGGATTCGTGTGCAGGGCTACTAGTATTTAAATAATAATAATAAACAGCCCTAACTAGTTTGGCTCAGTGGATAGAGCATCGGACTGGGGACTGAAAGGTCCCAGGTTCGATTCCGGTCAAGGGCATGTACCTTGGTTGCGGGCACATCTTCAGTAGGGGGTGCGTAGTAGGCGGCTGATCGATGTTTTTCTCTCATCGATATTTCTACTTCTTTATCCCTCTCCCTTCCTTCTCTGTAAAAAATCAAAAAATATATTAAACAAAAAACAAAAAATACTAATAAGCAAACAAAAAAAGGAAAATGGTATTCTCCTATTTAGGTAGCCATTCCCAATTCCCACATAGTCCTGGGCTCATATTTTTGTTCTTGCTTTCCCCTTTCATCCATTCACCCATTGACTCATTCGTTCAGGAACCTTCTGTGGATTATAATGCCCTTGGTGTGCTGGCACATCTATCTCCTTGGCGAGGAGGACTGTGTATTCCTCATCATCCGTTTCTCAGTGACTAGCTTTGTGCCCAGAACAAATCAGGTATCATTAGATTGTGTTGTTGACATGACCGAATACACACAGATAAGCATACATGTGAGGTGGCTGCCCCCCATTTTGTTTTCTCTCCCATGGAGTTATATTTTTCCATTCTCTGGAAGTTAGTTCATATGCATTTTTATTTATTTTGGCATAAACAACACAGCTTTCAGATCACCTATTTTGTAATTGTATTTTGGTTTTAGGTTTCAAAATGTACTCACGTGTCAAAATTATAAATGGATAAAATTAATGAATACTGCTGGAACAAGATAGATATGAGTGCACCGGGTACATCCTGTGTACAGATAGATTTGGAGAGGGGTGTGACTAAATGATGCTTTACTGTTTACTCTATTGAAGTGGAGTCTAAACACATCAGTCATGAGCACCAAACAGAGCAAATCTACAAGGCAGAGTCTGTCACCCTAATCAGGGGAATACAAATGAGCATTTCCCCTCCAAAGGTGCTGAAAATGTCTTTACTTCAGTTTTACGTTTATACTTGAAGTTCTTATACTAAGCAGGTATTAAGGATGTCCTGAGGCTTAGAAAGATCTGCCTGTGATCCCAAATGCTTCTGTTCTGTGCATGCATTTGAACTTTGTAAAGAAGGTGTAAAAGGAGAGTGAGGGGAGTCTCTGTTGACAGAGAGGGGTGACGTGTGGTGGACACTGTGATATGCTGCTTCGCTTCCATTGCAAGAATGAAGGTTACTCTCCTTGCTGCTGGCCGTCAGCTCTTGGCTAAAACCCCCTTCTGGACCGTTCTCCCTTCATAGCTGCCTCCCCCAAGGTCATCTCTATATTCTGTCAACACAGGGGTGGAAAAGGCATCCCAGCTATAGAAGTTTCCATGGGTTTGGCTCAAGTCATCATTTCAAAAGCAACACCATTCAGCTTCCTCTTCCACCCACTTTTTCCTTCCCCTCCCCTTCTGTTCTCTTCCCTTCCACATGTGTTGACCCCAGAAGTTCCTCCTAATTCATCTCCCACTTGTCAGTCTTTGTCTCAGCCTCTAGTTCTCAGGGAACACACCTGTGACACTCTCTTTGGCTTTTCTTCATTTGGGCCTCTAGAGACAAGTGGATTTGAGCTTTGAGGTATCCTCCTCCCCTGAACATGCACACTTCATTGCTTGTGGACACTGTACACCAACTAGTTGCAGTCACCTCTGTGTTGCCCACTGATGATAAATAAACTCTACAAAGTCCTCCCTTGGGCAGTCATCCATTCATAGGCATTTTTTCTCACCTGTGTCCATGTTAGGCACAAGAGCTGTGCCCATCTTCACTCATAGCTTCTGCCTGAGGGAGCTCCCGGAGTAGCACAAAAGAGATTGTAGTGAGATCTCTGTGCTGAGCCAGCCAGAGCAGAGAACCAGGTTTCCAAGAGCCCAACCCGAGTGTCCTTAGCTCGGGTCATCAGGGCAGGACTGGATTTCATGCTGAAAGCGCTTGCCTCCAGCAAGCCTCCCCAAAGTGGGAATGACTCTGGCAGGTAGGAGAGGATTCTGAGGTACACAAATGGGAAGATGTCTAAGTACTCAGCATTGTGTTTTTAATGGAAGGAAGTGCTTTAGTTAAGCTCTGCAGTGATGAGGATGATAACGATTACATCTTGTTTGTACAATATGCTGCTTTATCTCTTCCAAAGTGATTTCCCGCCGATTACCTAGTTGTCTGGTTGGGCTTGGAGGTACTTAGCAAGATATTACTACACAGATGACTGTGCTGTATGGGAGAGAGCCTGGGCATTCCAGCCCCACAGTTTTAGTTAAGTTGCTTAACTTCGCCCTCACGTCAGTTTCTCATATGTAAAATGGGGGTAACAATGCTGCCCTTCAGAACGGCTGCGATGTTTCAGTGGCACACCCTTTCATTCATAAGCATTTACTGAGCAATTTCTTGGTGCTACACACCGAGCTAGGTGTTACGTATTTAGGGAGAAATATCCTTCTCTCAAGGATGTCAAAGGCAACTTGGACGTGTTAACAAACAGTTATAAAGTAATGTTATAAATACATGAAAGAGGAGCAGTGACGCCATAAAGAAGGGCGGGGGGCAGGGGAGTTGGAGTCTGTGTTGAGGGAAGATCCCACCTGCTAAGGTTCTGACAGGGTAACAGGTATAAGCCAGAAGCAAGATGTTTCCTTAAAGAAATGACAAATGACATAGTCACCCCTTTTCTTTCTGGATTCACTGTCTTAAAACACACACACACACACACACACACACACACACACACACACACCCCAAGGGAAAGAGGAAGTCTGAATCCCATGTGTACCAGCTACCAGTGATGACTCCTAAGCTCCCTGAGTTTTCTATTTCCCATCTGTAAAATAGGAATGATAGTGCTCAATTCGTGGGATTGGTGTAATAAATTAAATAATATAATGCAGGTGCCAGGAGAATTGTTGTCACTCATTAAATGCTAGAGCTGAGTAAGAACACAGCAGCAGTT
The DNA here is from genome assembly GCA_027563665.1 of Antrozous pallidus. NCBI lineage: Eukaryota > Metazoa > Chordata > Mammalia > Chiroptera > Vespertilionidae > Antrozous > Antrozous pallidus. The sequence continues at coordinate 75,751,206 of CM050518.1, forward strand.
GGGTGTGCTGAGGAATGTTGGGTAATAGAGGTTGCAACTACCAAACTAAGTGACAGGGAAGAATTTGTCAAGTAGAATGACGTAGGACAACTGAGATGGTGATTCTTAAACTTTACCAATTCCCTTCTCTGAGCAATTGGGTAGGGCACCTCTCATTCTAGCATCCAACCTGGTGACAGCAATGAGGAAATCAGTGGGAGTTAACTAATGATTCTTGAGAGAACCACAGGGTAGTCAATGGCACGTCACACGGAAAGGCTGTAGACCAGTAGTAGAAAAAAAAGGTAGTGGTTGAAGGTAGAAGGGCTGTCATGGTTGTGTCTAACTGAAGAGGGTAGGGGACAGATTTGTCTTTTGTAATGTGCCTACCAAAACCTGCCTTAGAAGAGACATGAGTCTGCACAGGCCCAGTGAGAATCCTTCCTCCTGCCTGGGGACAGAGCTCAGAACAGTTGCTGTATGTTTGCAGAGGGCAGCCAGGTAAATGGGATTGTAAGCCACAACCTATAAAGACCTGGAGGATGGGTTGGATTAGTCTTAACTGATGCCTAGACATTTTAAAGTCCCCTGGGAATTGAGAATCACCCATCCATCTGGGAAACTTTGAGAAGCTAGGGTCATGGCACGTAGGCATTTGGAAGATTAGCTTGAGGACTCCGTCTGGCCACGTAACCCTCAGTTAAGAATTTGGTCTCATAGCATCATCAAATAGATACATCTTTGGTTTGGATGATGGAACCTGAGTTTGGAGGGCAGAGTCCATCGCAGATAGAATGCTATTTGACAGCACCATTTCCTTCCTTTAAATATTGAAGTAGATAATTCTTATGCTGTTAGTAAATGTGGAGAGGCCATGTAATGAATAGCAAAAATGCCCCAGGCTCATTTTAAAATAGTATTTAATTTCTCATAACAATCACTCCCCATAGTGGTATTGGTTCCCTGTGAGGAGTAAAGACCCCTCAGCCACAATCAATCTCCTGAGAAATATCTGCTCATAAGCATTCTCTTCATCAATGAACCCTCAAGGGTCTAAAGCTTCTGTTTATGAATGAAGTCTCCTTTTAAGCAGAATAAGAAAACATTGGCTGAGCTTCTTTCTGGAGCACTTTTTCATTCCAATGGCTCAGGATAACTGTGCAGAGAATATCCTAAGAGGGTGGGAATTTGTGTATATTGCAACCACCCACGTTAAGTGGAAGAATTGAAAGATTAGTGTGCTCATTACCCTGTTTTTAATGGGAGACTTGACTTTTGTAAGAGCGAAAATATGGTTTTATTAAGGATATAAACCAAATTGAGCCTTGAGACTAAAGAAGGCTTGTTTTGTTTTTGAAAACAGCTTAACGACGGTGCACTATTTTGGGAAATGGAGAAAAGCTAAGACGATCTGTGTTTTACCTTATCCTCTCTTTCTCATGTCATTTATGATTTGGACATCTACCACCAAGGAGACAACTTCCAATGAAAAATCTAAGCTCAGATATGATTGATAAGGGATTTTATACAACACTTTTGTCTTTCCTTTATTCAGCAATGCTATGGAAATGTGGAATCTAAAGGTTTTGCAGGAGATTGTGGCTGATTCAAAGTGTATGCATCTACTATATATTACCATGCAGGGTTTCTTCAGCCTTCTAGGCTGGATGCAATTTGCTCAATAAATTATACTTCTGCAATCTCACCTCCCACTTCTTAACGGTATTAAACTGTCCTGTGCCTTGACTCTAAAGGGCGAAGAAGACAATACTCAATAGTGCGAAGTAGTATTGTAGTAACAGGAGCATGGACTCCTGCATTTGGGTTGGAATCCCAGAGTCTGCTGCTTTCTAACTTAAATTCTCTGAGCTTCAGTTTCCTCTGTGAATGAGGGACAGTTGTACCAAATAGGAAGGCTGCTATGGAATTTGCCAGATTACTTAAGGTAATGTAATGCATACCTAACATGGAGCTCTGTGTCTGCTGCACAGTAGGTGCTCAAAACATTGTAGTTTTTATTATTGTACTTTATGTTTTACTAGAGGCCTGATACACAAAATTTGTGCAGGAGTAGATCTTCTTTCTTCCAGCTGCCGGAACCAACTTCCCTCTGGCACCCAGAACTGGACTACCTGCACAGCCCTGGCTTTATCCAGAAGGACGTCCAGTCTAATTAGCATGTTACATTTTTGTGATTGTTATGAGAAATTAGTGTCCACTTGTGTTTTGCAATTTACAAAGCACTTACATATAGATACCTCATGAAATCAGCAAGTTGCTCCAATGAGGAAGTATTTTATTTTATTTTATTTTATTTTTTTAATATATTTTATTGATTTTTCACAGAGAGGAAGGGAGAGAGATAGAAAGTCAGAAACATCGATGGGAGAGAAACATCAATCAGCTGCCTCTTGCACACCTCCAACTGGGGATGTGCCCACAGCAAGGTACATGCCCTTGACCGGAATCGAACCTGGGACCTTGCAGTCCGCAGGCCGATGCTCTATCCACTGAGCCAAACCGGTTCGGCAATGAGGAAGTATTTTAAATGTAAGGCAATAAAAGCTCATCAAATTGGCCAAGGGCACAGGCTAAATGTAAAAAGAGATCCATGGAAGAGAGAGTTGCTGACTCCTAGGGCTATGTTCTTGTCATGAACTGAGAAGAAGGTGTGACAGGATTCTGAAGGAGCTACTTTAGCAAAACTAACGATTACACCCTCTGAGATCAGGTAGACTCTGTGATGAGTAAGGTTCAAAGGTGGTCCCTACCTGAATGTTTTACCATTGCCCCAAATTACAATAAAGAAGAAAAAAAACTATACCATTTTATTATTTTTTTAAATATATTTTTACTGATTTCTGAGAGGAAGGGGGAGGGAGAGAGAGATAGAAACATCAATGATGAGAGAGAAGCATTGATCAGCTGCCTCTTAAACGCCCCACACTGGAGATCAAATCCACAGCCTGAGCACGTGCTTTGACCAGGAATTGAACTATGACCGCCTGGTTCATAGGTCAACGCTCAACCACTGAACCATGTCACTTTACTCCTTTAAATGCACTCACTACATAAATAGGACAATCAAACAAAAACATCTTTTTAAAATTATCTGAAATTGTTATAATCTTTATTGGAGCATAATCTTTTGTCCCTTAACATGTTTTCGTTTCTCGTGTCTTATAAATAGGGTAGTGCCGTGGAGAGGATTTCATTCAAAGTCAGCCATATCAGACATAGAGAATAAATGTTAAAAATGCACCCAGGTGATGATGATGTTTAACATGACAGACAGCAGGTGTCATCAGCTTCCATTTTCTGGGGAGCTGAGGTTTGGAAGCTTCCTCTCGGTTCACTTTCAAAATAAATGTGCAATGGCATTTTTAGAATCAGCTTGTTGGTATCTGCAAGAAAGAAGCCCTGCTGGGTTTTGATTGGACTCGAATTGAATCAGCAGATCAATGTAGTGAGAATCAATGACTTAACTTCCAGTCCTCTGGTCTAGGACATGGTTTGTCTCTTCATTGGCATGGGTCTGCTCTGATTTCTTTCGGCATTCTCTTGCAGTTTTCTGCAGGCAGGTCCCATGCGTGTTTGGGAGGACTTATATCTAAATTTTCTATTTACTTCATGCTTTGTAAATGGCTATTTTTCCCCATATTCTGATTGTTCATTGTCAATACATAGAGCTGACACTGGTTATTGTATATTTAAAAAAAATAAATGTACTTAGAACAAAAAATAAGGCAAGAAAAGAGGTCTCAGATGGTTTCATGGTTGCATGAAAAAATGGATTAGGTTAACTAACCCAGGCTAGGTGCTTAGCAAAGTGCCCCATATGGGCTCACAGGTTCATTCCTATCTGTTTTGCCTTCTTTTATTTTGTGTGCTCTAAAAGCTGGGCTCTATTCCTTGAGTGGAAGTTATGGAACTTAAAACTGTGTGATAATTAAAATGTTAAGACTTGGTTTGAGGCAGGCCTAAGTTTGGATTTTGGCTTTCCCATAAACGAGCTGTATGGTCCTGAGTATAGGTATCTCTCACCTCTCTAGTCTTCAGTTTTCTACACTGGGAAGTGGGGATGACACATGTTAAGTTTATAACTTGACTCTATCCCAGTGGCTTGACCCTAGCAAATGCTCAGTGTGTATTAGCTCTCCTTGCTGTTGCTTATGTTGTTGTTGTTAAATTATGAGGAAGAGTCAAAGGAAGTATAAAGAAGAACTTTCTAACAATGCTTGTCTGACAATAGAATAAGTTGAATATGAGGTAGTGAGCCTCCTGTCATGGGAGAATGGACCACCCCGTAAGTAGGATACCACAAGGGAGTCAGGCTTCCCTGAGCTGTCTCCTGCATTGAGACACTGTAATTTCCTCCCACAGCTTTAGAAGCAAGTGGAGCCACAGATCTCCCCAGTCACCTATCACCTAATACACTTGATCTACAGACACAAAGAGTGTGAAACAGTAGACAGAAATGGCATCCATGAAAACACAAATGCAGACTGGACTTATCTTTCCATCAGCTGCAGTTTATGATGGCACATTAAATTCAATTGCTCCTAAATTTCTTTAGGAGGCTGGTGTGGAGACTGTCATCTCCAGCCCAGTGCCATCCATTCTAGCTTTCCCAGGAGTGCAGACAGACCAGCCGCCTTCCTCGTGTACACTAATTAATTTATCTCATGCTTGTGATTTTATGGTGCTTAAGTGCTGGCGCATTTCTGTTTATTCTTCTCCCAGCAAAGCACCTCACATTGCACAAAGACCATGAATCTCTATTGCCAACGCTGTCTGTCTTGTGTTAGAGAACAGCCTGCCGGCTGCCTGTTGTCTTGCTGGCATGGCCTCTTCCAGCCAAAGTAACACATCTATTAATTTATCCCTAATGACATTTTGACATTCCAATCAGTTCATCAGATGTTCCTTATGCATGACTTCTCCCGCGCGGCCAGGCCAGGGTGCCAGGCCACTCTCTATGCATAATGCATGAGGCCGGTGCTCTGCTCAGTACCCGCTGACAGGCAGACACAGCTGATGTTCACAGACCGAGTGCTCCTACCAGCCCTGCTACCGTGTGTGCACCTTGCTGTGTCGGGAAAGCTGGTCAGTGCAAGGGGAGATGTCCTAGTTCAGAAACATACATGCAACAGTGTTATTGGGGGGAGGAGGAGTGGAGTAAGAGTGTCTTAAACCCTTCCATGCTGAGAGGATTTAAAGCAGCTTTAATTCCACTAATTCAGGTGGGAGAAGAGCCAATGGTAAACTAACAGCTCAAATTCCATTACTGTGCCGCTACTTAAAAAAATAATGATTGCAGAGACATTCTGATAACAATGGATATCAAAGAAAAAAAGAAAATTATCCTTAATACCTCCCATCTAACACTTCAGCACAGTTATACTTTCTCATAGTGGTAATCACAATTTTATTTGCTGCTGTGTTTTTTTTTAACTTAATGTAATCCAGTTAGCATTTTTCCATGTTGTTACAGAGTTTTCATTTTTAATGGTACTCCATCATTTTAATAGCTGCATAATATTCCATCCGGGGGATGCACCATAATTTACTGAACCGGTCCCCTCTCGTTAGACATTTATGAGGCTGTAAGCATTTGTTTGCTCTTCAGGAAAGGAGCAGAGCTTCCTGAGGGAGAGAGCAGGGCTCTGCAGGCTGCAGCACCAGGCTCAAATCCCACCTAGTCCCTTCACCCGCTGTCTGAGTTTCCTCTATAGAACAAAAGAAATTGTCACCACCTTATAGTGTTGCTGTGAGATTACAGATATGTTTAAGGTACCAAGCAAATGTTGTTATCTATGAATGTCAGTCATACATTTATATGTATTTACTACCACTCATTCTCAACCAGAGGCTACTCTCCCCTGTACTCCCATCTCTAGGCAGTGTCTAGAGATATTTTTAATAGGAGTTGGGGGAGCTACTGGCATCTGTGGTAGAGGTCAAGGGTGCTGCTAACCATCCTGAAGTACACAAGACAGACCCACACAACAAAGGAGAGTCCCACCCAAAATGTCAATAGTGCCAAGGTTGAGAAGCCCCTGGAACAAATGAAGCCGAGTTTTCCAGTGTTCTCTATATAACGTGTGTATTTCCTATGTTATCATTGCCTTGGAATAAAGTCCCAGGAAAATGGGAGATCCTGGGTCATGGGTATATTATGCCTGTTGGCAGTTTCAGGAGTGGAGTGGGATGGGAGATGGGAGTAAGATTTAAAGTGACTGAAGACAGCAGATACATGGTATGTGTTCCGAAGGGGACGGGAGATGACATTCAGTAGTTCTCAAAGTCAAGATCCAGCATCTCTGAGGAACTTGAAAATGCAAATTCCTGGGCCCTGCCTCAGTCTCACCAAATTGGAAATTCTGAGGGTGGAACCCAACAATCCCCATTTTAGCAAGCTTTCTGGGTGATTCTGACACCACCTCAAGGCTGAGAAACACTGCCATGCGCCATCTGCAGAAAGAGGCCAACTTGTAAAGTAGTGAGTAGGACCTGTTCAGGTTTGGGCAGTTTGTGCAGAAATAGATTCAGGTGTTGAGTGTAAATCACAGGGATACTAAAACATGGGACAGAGCAACAATAAAGGAATTCAGTCATTCAGTGAGTAGTGAGCCTCCCGTCATGGGAGAATGGAGCCATTCACTCACTCAGTAAACATTGTTGAAGCTTTTACAACATTCTGCCAAGTGCTGAACAAGGTGCTAGAGGAAATACAAATGATGTATATTATGTATATTATTACAATTAAGGGTGATTGGGAGGGGCAGGCAAAAGAGTAGGAGGCAAAAAAGAGGAAATTGACATTTCTTATTTCTAATCACCATAGTAACTCTGTGATGTAGAGCCTACCAAATACCAATCCACAGATGAGGAAACTGAGTCTTTGTCTCATGGGGATAGAGGCCTGATTGTGGTTGTATAGCTGCTTAGAACCAGGGACCCAAGTCCATGGTATTTCTGTAGCACCAAGAACAGAGGGCCATTAGCTTCGCCAGGGCTTGAAGGCTCAGTGGCCTGAGAGCACTCAGGGCCGTTCCCACTGTCTGAATCACAGATTCCGTGTCCACGCTCCTAGGAGGCATGTATTCCCTTCTCCTTGGCTGTTACTCAACAGACACTTAGAGCTTATTTGGTAGGTGACTGTCCTGTTGTAAGCATTTCAGTATTTATAAGTCAATGTCTACTGTAAATGGCTGTGAGGCCATTCATTATGATCATTCCTATCTACAGATGAGGAAACTGAGTTATAAAGAGGCTAAGTCATTGGCCATATAGCTAGTGAATTCTGTAGCCAAGATTTGAACCCAGTCAGTCTGGCTCCAGAGCCCATGCTGTTCCCACTGAGTTCTGCTTCAAGATCCAAGGGGCAATGTGGCCATAGGCCCAGAGGGAGGAGGGCCCTGCATCTGTCATAGGCCTTCTCTTGTGGTGGTCCCCCTGCCAACTCCAGAAGATGGTCAGTCTGGCTCTGGCTCTGTCCTTAGAGGAAAGAGTGTGCTGTGAGGAGAGCCATCCAGGCATGGAAGACAGCAGAGACAGACAGGTGGAGGCCCAGACTTGGAGAGCAAGACAGCAGAGAGATAGACAGGGCAGGGGTGGTGGCCGAGATCCCTTAGCCTTTCAAATTGTAGTAAGATCTAGTGCTGTTGTTCCTATAACTGCCCTTTGGATGGAAACACAGAGAAGCCCCTAGGGAGAGTGACAGGGTAGGTAAGGAAGGACCACCAGCTATACTCCAGAATTGGTGCCCATGATAGGTAATGAGCAGACAGGATGTGCATTGCCTGAAGGATGTGAATGATGTGAATGTGAGCTTTCTGGCTGCGTGTGTGTGTGTGTGTGTGTGTGTGTGTGTGTGTGTGTGTGTGTGTGTATGTTTATGGCAGGGAGCTATCTGAGAAAACCTGGGACAAGGACAAATAGGTATGGGTCCTTGGCTGAACCTGACAGGGAGCTTAGAGGACATTTAGAAGTGTGGCTGCCTGGCTGTCCATGGTAACTCAGTGAGTTATTTGGAGACCCAAGGCTGAGGACCTTCTCTGCCTCACTCTTTAATCTCATAGAGTTGGAATTTCATTTCAATCCAAGTTCTTACGAGAATTAAAGAAATTAATACACTGTGTTTGTGAAAGCCTTAAATAGTGCTTGGCATGGAATAAATGCTATATAAATGCTTATTACATAAATGAAATAAGATTAGGATTTATTGTTTCATAGTCATTGTATTCATTTCCTAAGACTGCCATAGCAGAGTACCACAGACTGGATAGCATAAAACAACAAAATGTATTCTCTCATTATCTCACATTTCTGGAGAATAAATGTCTGAAATCAAGGTTTCAGTGGGTCATGCTCCTCTGAGACTCTGAGTAGAATCCCTTGCCTCTTCCTGGTGGTGGCCGGCAGTCCCTGGTGTTCCCTGTCTTGCAGCTACCTCATTCCAATCTCTGCCTGTCATCCCTTGGCATCTCCTGGTGCATCTATCCAAATCACTGTCTTCTAAAGACGCCAGTCACATCGGCTTAGGGACCATCCTAATGATCTCAGCTTAACTTGATGACACCTGTTAAGACTCTATTTCCAAATAGCATCACATTCGTAGGTACCAGAGGTTAGGATGTCAACATGTCTTTTAGGTTAGGCACAATTAAGTCAATAACAGTCACTTAAAAAATATCCATTCTTTTTAAAAATATTTATTTTTCTGGACTTCAGAGAGAGGAAGGAAGAGGGAGAGAGAGACAGAAGAAACATCAATGATAAGAGAGAATCATTGATCGACTGCCTCCTGCATGACTCCCACTGGAGATCGAGCCTTCAACCTGGGCATGTGCCCTGACTGGGAATCAAACCACGAACTTCTGGTTCATGGGTTGATGCTCAACTACTGAGCTACACCAGCTGGATAATTAAAGCATCAGTTCTGGCTGTGATTCTTAGATGCCAACTCCACCTTATAGTGAAATCAATACCCAGAGAGGTAAAAGGGTGTGTCCATGGTAACTCAGTGAGTTATTTGGAGACCCAAGGCTGGCACCCAGATTTCCAGCCTCCTAGTCCTTCATTCACTGATAAAACATGATCAGAACTCTTTTTAAAAAAATACATTTTTATTTATTTCAGAGAATCAGAGAAAGGGAGAGGGAGACAGAAACATCAATGATGAGAGAGAATCATGGATCAGCTGCCTCCTGCATGCCTTCCACTGGAGATTGAGACCACGTCCTGGGCATGTGCCCTGACCAGGAATAGAACTGTGTCCTTTCTAGTTCACAGGTTGATGCTCAACCACTAAGCAACATAGTCTGGGCTTATAAGAACTCTGGACTCAACATCAGGATTCTTAGACTTCAGCTGCATTAGAATTGTCTGAAAGGCTTATTACTTAACTGGAGTTTCTGATTCAGTAGGTCAGGAGTGGGGGCAGGAAATTGCATTTCTAATATGTTTCTGGGTGAAGCTGATGCTGCTGATGCAGAGACCACACTTGGAGAACCCCTGTTCTTCATCAGTGGTGCTCACGCCTGGTGGCACATTGTAATCACTTGGCAAGCTTCTAAAACCCAGACACCCAGGCCACACCCCAGACCAATTACATTAGCATCTCATCAGTAATTGTTAAAGCTCCCCATATGAGTTGTGCAGCCAAGGTTGAGAAACATGGCTCCAAAACACATCAAAGAATGTTTTCAGAGAACAGCCATTCTTCAGAGCATCTGCTTCAGAGGATTCGTATTTAATACATAATGAGGCCATTTAAATCAACATGGCTGTTTCCTGTATTGAAGAAAGTATCAGAATCAGAGCATTTATTGAGTGCTTACTATGTGTCATGCCCTGGGGAAAATGCTTTGCTGGTCACTTACTGTTTAATCTCCACAGCCATCTTCCAGATGAGCACTGCTGAGATCTGCATTCTCAGACGGGAGGCCACTGCCATGCCGAGGGACCAGTCACTTGCAAGAGCTCACACAGCTAGTCTGAGGTGGAGCCAGGTTCTGATGCCATGCTGCGTGGCACCAAAGCCAGTGTGTTAACTGCTACTCCACCCTGCCTCCTGACATAAGAGAAAAGGGCGTGTTCTCCTTTAAACCCTACTCACATCCATACCCTTATTTACATATTGACTCTGACATGGCGCAGCCTGGCCCCTACCTCCGTGATAGTAGTTGTGGGGTCAGTGGGGTTTGGATTCCTGAGGCTCCGCTGCATTCATTAGGAATGAGAGCCATGTGTACTGTGGACTAAATTTGCACTTCTGATGTCATACGAAAAGGGAAGTGGGGGAAAGTTGGAGCAGGTGTCCTGAGCTCAAAGGAAGAAAGCAGGGTGTGTCCTGTGGCTTCTACCAGAGGCTGTGTGCCTTGCCTAAGCCCCTCTTCTCTATCCAGGCCTCAGTTTTCTTCTATAAAATGAAAGGATGGTTCAGTTCCTTTCCAGTTCTTCAGTGCAGTAATAGAGATCCAATCATGGACCCAAGCACAGCATCCTAGCTTCAAAGAGTATGAAGCCACCTTTCACCAGGCGTGGAGTCTAGCTGCGTGTTTTCTTGGCCACATCCTATGGGCTGGAATGGCCCTCGGGGTTCCGATATCTTGTTATCCTAGGGAAGTCTGTGTAGGGATACGAATAGAGGATGACTCAGGGGAAGAGCCCTATTGGGAAGGGAAGGTGTGCCTGGTCATTGTATCCCCAGAAGACTGTGGCTCTTCACATTAAGGGAAGAACCATTGTTGGAACTCCAAGAATCTTCCCCTGATAGACCTGGGCCTCCTGTTCTCAACCTAGAAGACATTCAAGGGTTTTGCAGAATCCAGTTGGTGGAATCCTTGACTTCCTCTCATTCAGGTTGTTTCTCAGTCTCTACTTGAACTCCTCCAATGAGAGGGAGCTTTTTACTTCTAAAAGCCTAAATAGGGCACTGGGCATATTGGGCATACTACATCATGGTCACCTTGTGCCCATCAGCCCTTGGTACAAAGTAGGTGCTCATTAAATATTTTTCCAACAACTAAATGGGCAAAGGGGAAGAAACTAAAGATGTTGGGAATGGGACGATGACTTTTAAGAATTGGGGAAATTTGGGCTGGATCTTAAAAGATAAAGAGACGGTTGCCAAAGGAGAAAAAAAAATGGCAAGGGCAATTCAGCATTAGGCACTTGCAAAAGAGATGCATACAGTTCTACTTAGATAGAAATGTCTTCCTTTTGTCCAGCCAACCTGATTCTAATTCTGCCCCCTGGGGCCACACGGAGCCAGAAATCAGATGTGTGAAGAGAACCTTCTGAATATTTCCTCTCCATGAAAAACATGTCTGTTTCAGCCACTGCTGGTCTCATAGCATGACTTCAGAACCCATCGCAGCCCTGAGGGCCCTCCCTGAGCCATCCCATGTGCCGCTTTCCCTTATAAAGAGTGGTGCTCAGAATAAACCACACGACTCACAGCCAACTCAGGCACAGCCCTGCCGCCTGCACTCACTCGGCTAACAAGCAAAGGTCGGAGAGACCCGGGAATGATCTGTTAGAACAAAGAATGTCAAGAGCTGCAGCCGTGTCACACTGTCCCCACCTGTCAGAGGCAGTAAACTTCAGATTACTGCATCTTAAAACATTCCCCAGCTCTGGAAATGCACCTGCAGAGGAATACGTAAGCTTCTGCACGCTCTCTTTCCACCAGCTTTTGGTACCCCCTGCTGGTGAAATTGTGTGATTGAGTTGGCAAGAATTTCAGAAAAAGGAGAAAAAGAAAATTCCAAGTTTGTCAAGTCACAAATAAGTGAGTCTTGAAGGATATGAGGATTCCATAAATGATAGGACCATTTCCTGTATTGTGTGACTATCTTATGAGGTTTTTGTTTTTTGCTTTTTGTTTTACATCTGTACCTGTGGCTCTTCTGCAGACTCTGAGGAGGGGGAAATCTCTGACTTTTGTGAACATTCCATTAATTCCTCGAGCATCCCAAGAGTTCTGTTGACAACCACAGGAAGGAAATGCTGTTATTAGCCAAAAATATTCATAAGTATAAATATTCCAGGTCACAAAATAATTTCATGCAGGTTTTTCTTCCTTTTTTCTTGTATGTATATTTTTCTAAGTGGTTATAATTTGCAGTCAGAGTAGGATGACAACTTTCTACACTTCAGATGATAGGGTTTTAAGTATAAATTTGTGCAACAAATTTGTTGAGCACCAGTTATGGTACAGCCTCTCCACAAGAAACTAGAGTAGGTGCAAGAAATCAAAAGCCCTTCGTTCAAGAGGTTCTTGCCCTGGTGGGCGGGAGAGTTGAATCACTGCATGTGGACTAGTCAAGTGCTTAGACTGACATGGCAACAAGGCCTTGCTTGATCTCCTGCCAGGACGAAAACCAGCTATTAGGTCTCTCAGAGCTTCATGTGTTTCTCCTCCTTGGCTTTTAACACCTATGTGATTTTAGATTTGTACTGTATTATAGGTTTAGTGCCTGTCTTTGCCATTCATCTCTGATCTGTGAAGGTCAAAGTTATGTGTAGTGATTTGTCATTGTGACTTTCTTCCATCTAGCAGAGATTGGCACATGTAGGTGCTCAATAAATACTAGTTGAATGGCTGAGTCAACCAAGCAGAGAAAAGAGTAAATATGTTTAGGGGAAATCTCAACAAGATATGACCCTGGAATGCCACTGAGCCTTGCAGCATGAAGAGGTGGTGGCCACGAAGAAGAATGGGGGCATGTTTAGGAAAGAGTATTGAGGAATGCCTGCCAAAGGGAGATGAGTAATTGGTGTTCCTAAAAAGGAGACAGGTGTGAAAGAGAAGGCTGAATTGAAGCTTGGAGCCACAGTCTGAGGATCTCATATGGCCTCCTCACTGGTTTGGATTTTCCCTTCTCTTAAGAGAGGGGAATCAATTACACTCTATGGCAATAGGAAAGGATATAATTTTTCCTTTATTACCAAGAGGATTTTTAAGACTTAAAATTTGAATTCTTATAAAGTTAGGTCCTCCCTCCCCCCCCCAAAAAAAAAAGTTAGGTCCCCAAACTGTGATTTTATGTTTTATTTCCTTCTGTATTCCTTCCATTTCCACTTTGTAGCATGTATACCTGTTGCCAACACACCTTTTTAAATTTTTATAGAGCATCATCATCATCATGAACAGGTAGCATTAACTATGAACTACTAAGTACTAGGGATGTCATATGTCAGCTTTTACAACTCAGTTGTCTGATTTTTAAGCACATGTTTTAAGAGGCTCAGTGTTTCATATATTTATCCAGGTGCTCAGAGCTGCCCAAACATTTCTGCAAAATGCCATTTTTCATAGAAGCAGCAAGGCTGTTTTTTATTAACATTATCCCTTTGGAAAGCAATGATTTGTGCCAAAGACAGCTCTCTCCATATTATTTTACCCTGAATGGAATGAGATTGGTTAGGAGTTCTGCCCCCAAGGAAATATCAAAGACTCCAGTACATACTCATTTATAGTTTTAAAGTTTACTTTCTTATCAAGTTTCCTTTTATTTCCTCCTGGGGCAATGTGAGCACAGCTCAGGTAGAGGCAAAAGATCCGATATATATCTTTTCAAATTTATGATTAAGAAGGTCACATATACATTTTTAAACATATTCCTTTTTGATAATAAATGAAGAATAACGCTTCAAAATGTCATCAGTAGCAGAATTGCTCGTTTTTCTTTCCTTGGCATTCCCTGCTCCCTGTCTGATTGCCTGTGGATGGTGAGAAAAACTGATCTAAATGCTTCCTTGCCTGTTGTTTTTCTCTCTGCCTGGAATAGTTTCACTAGGGGAACAGTGTGTTTGGGGCCAAAGCATTGTAAGAAAAATGCATTCCTACTCCAGAGTGCCCAGCTTTCCCTAAACCAATGGGTGGAAAAAAAAGATAAAGAATTCCATTTTAGACTACATCTATATACAAACTATGGCCAAAGGAGGGAGGTAGAATCACTTCTTTTCTTCTGAGTGGGGATTTCCTGGAGCAGATCCACTCTCCATGCTTCCCCACTCTGCTCTCTGTTTTCAGAACTGGGTCCATAGGGACTCCATGTCACTGGCTTCCTATTGGGCTCAGCTAATGAGAGCCACTGTAGGAGATTGGGGGAGAGGAGAGGAGGTAGCCAGACCATTGATGCCTCTAGTTCAGGATTAGCTGGCTCCTTCAAGACTAGGCCACTTCTATGCAAGTGGCCTCTCTCCTTTTGGATACTGTTAACTGATTCCTCCCCTTTTCTTCTGGACACACAAATGATAGACAGCTCTTTAGTCATATATTATGCCTTGGGTTCCCCTACACCCATCTCACCTTTGTTGGTGGTTCTTCTATGCCAGTAGTTTTTCTATCCAGCCCATGAAACATATAAGGCCCAAGAAATCATTTGTTCTGTCCCTGCCAAGGCATTAGGGATGATTTAATGAAAGTTTAACCAAATATAGAGGCTAATTTTTAAGTTGACAATTTTGTATGGCCCAAGTATGATGTCATAAATATCCAAATGGCCCTTGTCAGAAAAAAGATTCCCCACCCCTGTATAAACTCTTCTCAGCTTACACTCATTTAAGTGTTCCATTGGTCATTCTTCTGTGTGATCTACACCTGGGTCAAGGGGCCCATGCAAAGGAGGCTGCTAGCATAGTGTCCAACTAGAATTGATCCTAGATGAACTGCTCTCAAATATCTCTATGTCCAGCTTTGTCCTTTCATTTAATACCTCTTCTAACAGGGAGATCATTACCTTTTGAAACTGCCTATTTCATAATCAGGAGGGCTCAACTTTGAAGAATTATTTCTTATATGGCACTGAATTTGACTTCTCTGAGACATCTGTTCTTCTCTCTCATTGAAATAGGAATGACCAAGATTGATTTTGAAACCAAGTTCTGTGAAAAATGAAGTGAGGAAACTGGGAGAATTTACTCTCAAGATTTTACCGATAGCCTTTCATATCATAGGAAGGAACATAATAACTTCATAATTTAGGTGCATAAATGTTGGAAAACCAGAGGGACCAGGCTGCCTTTCAGACACATTTGAAGAGCTGCCATATGCAAGAGGGTTTAGTCATATTTTTACATCTCTGATGATAGATCTAAAACAAATCAGTTAAAACATAAAGGAAATAGATTTCAAATCCATGTGGAGAACAACGTTTAACCCTTTAGCATTTTATTGAGGTGTCAAAGTCTTCATCATTTGGATATAACTTGGGGATTTTATAGTGGGACTGTTGGAGGGGGATTCAAACATTGGAATGCAGTTGGTCCAGTGGTGATGACATTAAAACAAGCACAGCAGCTGTGTTGGGTGTTCACTATGCTATATGTTTCACACATTGTCTCTTTTAATTCTCACAACCCTTTGAGGCTTGTGCTGTTATTTGCCACAGTACACAGAGGAAGAGTTTACTGGCATAGAGGTTAAGGAACTTGCTCTGGGTCATGCAGCTGCCAGGTGGTAGTGGTCTGCCTGGTGTTAAAACTAATGGCTTTAACCTTCAATGGGCAGTGGCAGAATAACCTGGGGAACTTGGTGGCCATGCAAAGGTCCAGGCACTGTCCTAAACCATGAGCTTTGACCTGTGTATATGTTCAGCTCCCCAATTGATTCTGATTTATACCAGAGTTTGAAAGCACTGCTCTCAACTAGTGTTATCATAAATTACCATCTGGTTCTAAGAGTCTGTTATGCCTAAGTAAAAAGCTAACATCAAGGTTAGCTTTAACTTTTCTCCTTTTGAGCTACAAGACTACCTAAACTCCATCCTCACCCACTGCCAACCACCAACCCCTACTTCATTCTATCATTGTTTTCTTAGTTATTTCATGAGCTCAAGTCCTGAGAAAGGTCAGACTCCATTTTAATCTCATTCAGAGCCATGGGAACAGAAAGATCAATCTGGCCTGTCATGCCTTTGACATGAGAATAAGGGATCATGCTAGTTTCACCAAATTCCTGTTCTAAGCTCATCTAAGCTCATCCTGTTCCAAGAACACACCATAGTTGGAGATGAGGCAGGATGCATATTATATTTCTGAGTAAATAGAAGCCACTAATGGTTTTAGAAGGATTTAGGTTTATTCTACCCTGACACTGGAGGACCCACCTTGACTCTGTTGCTGGAGACTGAACCAGGTTTGGGGTGGAGGATAAGGGTGGGGAAGGAAAGAAATCTGGTCTTCTCAAGGCAACTGGCACCGTCTGACTGTGATTTTTTCCCTTGCACATGTCCCAAAGGAAGCTGGCCAAGAAGCAGAAGGAGACACAGAGCGGAGCCCAGAGGGAGATGGGGCCTGTGGCCTCGACCGACAAACCCACCACCAAGCTCAGCACAAGCCGCAATGATGAAGGCTTCTCCTCCAGCTCTCAGGATGTTAACGGATTCAGTAAGTTGAGCCCACTCCAGGGAAGGGAATATCTAGGGCCCTGCTTGACCCTGGTACCTCTGCTGTGGACCCCTCACAGTGGTTAGATACTGTAGGGCATGAAGTTGGGGTGCTTACCTGGGATGACCCAGGATGAAAGTTGTCCAGGGAAAAATTTGGAACCACCCTTCTTGGGGTGAAAAGGAGAATTTAAGAATTGCCTTAAAATGAGGGCAGCCATTTTAACTGCTTGTGGCATAAATAAAGATAGGTTAAAATTAATAGTAGTAAAAAGGAGGAGGAAAGCATGGTTATGCACTTAAGGAGAAAAATGTGCCATATTGCATTGAATGTCTTACAGTTTTTAAAATAACATTTTATAAATCATGTAAGATAGATGAGTCATAGAATATTACTGTATCTGTTTTGAATGCTTAGGAAACTGAGGCTTAGAGAAGCAACTTCTCTCAAGTCCCAGCGCTGATGAGTAGCATATTCAGACCTGGAAGCCATGCCTTCTAAATCTTGGCCAGATCTAAGCTCCAGCCAATGTTCCAAGTGGCATTTAGTCAGAAGCACCTGAGTCCTCACGCAGAGTTAATACAGGACCCCGAGCCAATAGAAATGGCTGAGATTTCGGGGTTGGCCCTTCTCCAAAGGGCATCCTCCAGACTGGTAACCTAAAGTTACCTTGGTGATCAGACTCAAGAGAACTGACTTTTATTTGGATCTTTCTGTCAGCCAGTTTTGTTTTTTTCTGGGTTTAATGGAATGCAGGAAATACAAAGTAATGTGAGCATGGACAGATGACCTCCACATGCTGTGTCAATGACACATGGAAGAAACCATATCTTGTAAAAATCACTTTGGATGTGATCAGTTTGGGATGATTCAGATCTATGAGAAGATGAAAAAAGAAAAGAAGCAAATGCTTACTGACCACCCTCCTCCTCATCACAGCCAGTGTTATTGTTTCCATTATATAGAAAAGGTCTCCATTCTCAATGTGTTGTGCTGCCCTACCCTGAGTTCCACTGCTAGTTCCTGATGGACCCAGGATCTGAGGGTAACTTAGAACCATTGTTCTTAACCTCCTGTGCAACCCAGAACCAACACATCCAAGGCAGTTTTCAAAATATGCATATCTGGACTCCAGGCCTTACCCACTGAATCAAAATCTCCTGAAGGAAGAGATGTGGGATTGGTAAAAGCCACTAAAGGGGTTCTGTAGGGACATTGGTTAAGAATATTGAACTTCAAGGGCAGAAATGGCTTTTTCAAATATTGATGTGCTGGCTTGGGAAAGAAAGATTAGTTTTAAACTTATAAAAAGCTGGGGGTGGGGGGCAGTAAAATGAATACTCTTATAGCCTTTGTCTTGATTCACAAATTGCTCATATTTGTGATATTTGCACTCTCCCTCTCTTTACATATATTTTTCTGAACCATTCAGAAATAAATTGAAGACATCATGACACTCTACCTACAGAGAATTTAGTGTGTGTTTCCCAGGAACTAGAACAGCTCTTCAACATAACCACAATGAACTTATCCAACCCAAGAAATGTAACCTTATTTCAATACCTAATATACCAGCCCCTAGCTGAATTACCTAACATTTATTATTATCATCATCATCATCATCATTATTATTTTAATCAAATAGAAGTGATCACATTAGATTGGTCATCATGTCTCTATAGCCCCTGCCATCTAGAATAGCCCTCCCACCTGTATTTTATCTTTCAAGATGCTGACATTTTTTTTAAAGGGTAGACCAGTTGTCCCATAGAGTATTCCCCAATTAAAATTTATCTTATCTTTTCATCATGATTACATTCAGGTTAACATGTTGGAAAAAATACAACATAGGTGATTTTGTGCATATCTCCTTGCCTTCTGTCAATAGACACATGTTGTCACTTCGCCCATTATTGATGAAGCTCAGTCTGAGCACGTCTTATAGTTGAGTAATGGCTTAAGACAAAAGTCTAATGGCACACAGTGATTATTTCATGGACAACTGCTTAGCTTTCATTTTACTCGGAGTGCAGAGCGAGTTTCTGGTCTGCAGAACCATGAAGCCAGTCCTTTCCCATTCTCAACCAAGGTGAATTGCTGGGACTCATACATTCTCCGGGGTCTGGGAAAAGGGGATATTGACATGGGCCAGGAGAGGGAAAAAAGGGATGAGCAAGGAAATGGGCTTGGTGTGTCCTTACTGATCCCCCCAGCTGCTGGCTGTATTAACTTGTATCTGACTTTCCTGCTTTTGGTCCAGGGGCAAATCTAGCTGATGACACATACTGACCGAATGCCACCCTTTTGCCCAAAGCCTTTCCTGTGCAGGGCAGTCTCTTGTACACACTTTTTTTTGCACTTATAAGAATGTCCTTGGAGAACTCTGAATGACAAAAAAAAAATGTGGTCAAAGACACATGACAATCATTGTGACCTCAAAGTTGTAGGTATGTGACCTTAAGTTTTCTGACCTGAAATAAATACCTGGGAAACACCGATTTCTTAGATTTCAAGGGGAAATATCATCACCCTCTTCCTCATGGACCAAAACTTAGACTCTTAAGAAGAAAGCACCGACTGAAGTAGATAAGCCAGCCAGAGAGGAACAGGCAGCATACTCTACAGAATGCTTAATCTAATAAGATATTTTAAAGTCCAGAGACACTATTTCCAGATGACTGATATGTGTGTTTTATATATACTCCCAGAGTCATATATATATGACATTTTAATTATATTTTTTACAAAGACAGGAAAAACAAATTTCAGTTGACACTATACTCAATTATTAAGAAATTTTACATTTGTTTGAATCAATCAACATGTTAGGATTTAACCTATGCATCTAGTGTCCTTAGGCTATATCTACAAACATGCTCTGGGGGTCTTCTGAGTTCCCCGGAAAGCATCCGGTACCTTTCCCAGTGCCTTGTGGAACCACTGGAATAAGATTTGAGGGAGAAAAAAATATAAATATATAAATAATGCTTACACTGGAGATATTGAAATTGCTTCTGAAACCACCCTGCTGTATATAAAATTGAATCTATTTTTGAGGCATTAGGGAAGTGACTGTCTGCTTCTGCAGCAGTGTCTTTAGGAGGCCCTAGGATTATTTGCAAATGTTGAGGAAGCATTGAGAGAAGCAGAGCACAAGAATAGATGTCACATTGGAAAAGATTACAGATGAACATGCCCCAAGCAATTATTTCATTATTGAACAGGTAGGCCCTGACCTAATTCACACTCTGCTTTTCCATACAAAGGTTTATTTTCTGGGGTTTTCTAGCCCAAGTCACTGCTATGCTAAGTTCTGCGACATCCATTCACTCAACCCCCCCAATTTGGGGTGGCTTGGGTGATGGGGCTTTGTTGGGTATGAGCCATTGCTTTGACATTCTTGAAAAAAAGGAGTGCATGTCATATTTCAAGGACAAACAGTGTGCATTGTTTTCAATTTAAAGAAATGCTGGCTTTAATCAAGTAATCTGATTTTGATCTATCTATTGTCCTGTATGCCTGGTTGTTTATTTTTTTCTGAGATCTTTCACTCACTGGAGTTGTTTCCTGGTCTTTTTTCTGGGGCTTTCTTCTTAGATACCTGCTTAAATCTTCATCTTTATATCTTTTATTCATGGAGTCATCTCCTTGTTCATTTTCAGGGGAAGTCAGAATGCTTCAAAACCAATCCCTGTTGAATCCCTATGATAGGGACTTTGGTTGCCTGCCTTTCCCATATGGCATTTGACAGACTCACTTCCTCATTGGGTACTGTTAGTTAACTCTGTCTTTATTTTTATGCTTCCAATTTGTGGAGTGGGTTCCATCCTCTGGTGGGTGAAGACAGTCCATGTCAAAAAAGGGTCAGACACTGGGCCTTCAAGCTCTCTGCTGAGGAAGGAAATGGCCATGGCTGAGGCCTTGGAGGTGAGATTCAACGGCCATTTCTCAGCACTTAATATATGCTTGTCCCTGTGCCATGAGTCTCAGGCATAGTTTGGGGAAGGGGATTGTTCTAAAAATAAATAAAATGGGGGATTGTTTTACAAAGAATAAATGTTTTCTCTTACAAGTTTTTCATAGCTTATGAAAGCACTCTTGCAAAGGAGTGTGATAAATCCTATTCTTGTAGAGTGAGATAGCTAGCAGGTTTATTATTATCCTCATAATAATAAGAAAACTGAGGTTCAGAGAGAATCCATGCCCCACATCACATAGGCATTTGCACAGACATAGTGAGGATCCATCTCTCCTGATATCAGTTAGGTGCTCTCTGCCTATTTCTACAAAGAATTTGGGAAGATATCCTATCGAAGTACCTAAAATAAGTCAGCTGTTAGAGAAATAATAAATAATCAGGATCAGGAAAACATAAATGAAGACAAGAAGGTCACAGGCAGGTTATATTAAAATGGAATTTATTATGTTAGAAAAGTAATCTAACGATGCAAGCTGGTAACTTTCAAATTCCAGTTTGTCTCTGAGCTTCCTATGTGAAAGCCCACAGAGTAAGATAGCTTTTATTGGCACTTACTAGTTCTCACATTTTATACAAACTCCACTCTTAAGTCTCCTAGGAACCTCATAATTAAATAATATTACCATCTTCTAAATGAGGAAACATAGTTTCAAAGAATTGAAGTAAATAAGCTCAGAGTTGCACACATAAAGAGTATGGATGGGAGTGAAAGCCAAATAGTATTATCTGGCTTCTCCTGTACCATCAGTGGTAGCCCACCGCTCACAGGTCTCATTGAGTAGGGCCACTGAGGCTGGGAGCGAGCTCAGCTCCACGTCTCTCCCAATGGTCAGCCAACTTTTCAACCATGTGGAGAGAAGCTATGGCCACAGCTGTGTCCTACATGGAGGCCTGGGGCAGACCCTGGCATAGAGCCAATCAGATCCCCACAAGGTGCCAGGCTCTGAGATCAGCATGTTCAAGTACAGCATAATAGTCCATTTTTACAGGAATCTTGTACAATTGGTATGTTTGTGATTAGCCCCAGTTTACAGTTGAGAAAACTGGTGCCCTGAGACATTAAAAGATCTTCCTTGAATCACATGATGAAGAAATAGTGAGGTCTGGACCCCAAAGCACATGTTTTACTTTCAAAACCAAATGCCTTTGTCTTTCCTCTCACCTTTATCTTTCTCTCCACCTCAAAGCTAGCGAAGGAGAGAAAGGAGATCAAGATAAACAGCCTTGCTGGCTGGGAGCTCAGGGTCTTACCTTGGTTTCTCTGTCCACTTCAGAGCCTGAACTCCTGGGGCATCAGATGCTCTCACCAGCAGAATCTGTGGGAATTGTCACAACAGCTTCCTATGAAGCTGGAACTATAGACCAATGGTCCCTTCCTTAGACATTCTTGAGCTGGTCCAAGCCCTGTTGGTGGACAGAGAGATGACCATGCAATGACCCCTGTCCACAGAGAGGTCACAGCCTAGCAGCACAAACAGATGGTTCGGCAATGAGAATCTTGACACAGCCCAACAGGGGCTGTAGTAGCAGCCTGCTCTAAGAGCCACCAGACCCTTCCCCTGACTTTGTACCTCCAGTGTGACTGAACATATACCTGGTAGGCAGCACACAGTAGCAGCCTTGGGAGATATTTGCTGCTGCTGAGGAGGGTTGATTCCTGATGCCTGATGCCCCACCTGTCTTTCAGCCCAGAGACCACATAAGAGTGTTTCCTTACAGACAGGTATGGAAATGTTCAAGCTTATACCCCATGAAGTGATTTGGCAGAGATGGAGCAGGCTGGGGGAGGCACCAGGCAAGATTTTAACCTGATTATTTTAGAAACATGTTATGTAACTAGAACAATTCAAATGGAGAAGACAGATCATGACTTTTTCAATGTAGTGGGTATTGGCTAGGGTGATGGCAAACTCCTGAGGAAGATTCCTTCACCCTTTCAGGAGGATGGTGAGCCAGGTGCAGAAATGAGTCTCTGGAAAGATGGGTCTGACTATGGACTTCCCAGGAGAAATGATGGATGTGATAGCATGCCATGTTAAGGATTGCTAATGACATCTTCCCTTTGTTCAGGAGCTCCTCTGGGGCAGTCATTTTGCTAAGCGCTGTTCACATATTATCTGTAATTTTCAAAACATTGCTACCAGGGAGGAATTATTCTCTGGATGTCATAAGTAAGGAAACCTAAGCTCAATGAGGTTAAATACATTTCTGCTGTCCCATCCTTGTAATACCCCAACTTAACCTTTTACTCTTTTGCTTAAAATCCTTCAGTGCTTCCCCATTGCTCCTGAGGTAAATCAAGGCTAAAGTCCTCAGAATGAATTTCTGGGCCCTTCATGAGGTGACCAGTACATATGCTGGCCATTGCTCAACGATCTGGCTCATCTGATACTCACTGAGATTTGTTTGGATGGATGAATTAATGAATGAATGGATAAATGAGTGATGGAACTGGCATTCAAACTAAGATTTTCTAGCTCCAAGCCCATGTTTGGTTCCAGTTCTTCTGGTAATGAATTCTGTCTTCTTTTAAACCAAAATCTTCTCTTGTGACTGCCATTCATTCAGTCCTGGTTTTGAACACAAGTGTGTATTGGTCAGCAACCATATGCTGGCCCTTGTCTGCCCTCTGGTGTCACATGGATAATGAAACCAGTCTTTCTCTTCCTGTCCCTCCCACCCCTCCCCCAACTGTTGGACTACTGCCACCTGTATGCCCTGGAGGTCCTTCCCTGAGGCTAAGCAGTCCCTATATCAGCCTTCTTCTGAATACATTTCTCTTTTTCATTCTACTCAAAATCTTCAATGACACATCTGTTTCCATTTGGCCTATGTCTATAATCAGGACAAATATGACCCCCTACATAGAAGTTCAGAGAGCTGCCATTACCCTCACGCTGGATTCCAAACCTGGGGTCCATACAAGGCTCATGTTTGAATTAACCTCCAAATGTCTATCACATATCTACCCAACAAAGCTGACTCATTCCGCTCAGGGGAAGATGAACTTGAGGGCCCAAGTAAAGGACTCTCTATTTCATCCAAGCAGAGTCTTCTTGTGAGATTGACCCTGTTAACCCAGCATACTGAAATATTTTTTTTATTTCTGATTATTTCAGTCCATAGGCTCACTTAATCCTCCCAATTTGGGGCCTCAAGATGTAATAATTATTAATGTTCATAATACCAATTATTATCTATTGAGCATTAATTATGAGCCCATTTCCAGCTGAGGATTTCATATGCATTATTTTATCTCATCAGTAACTTAGGATCAAATAACTGCTATGATTATTTCTGACTAGAGGCCTGGTGCACAAAATTTGTGCACAGGGGTGGGGGATGTCCCTTAGCCCAGCCTGCACCCTCTCCAATCTGGGACCCCTCAAGGGATGTCCGATTGCCCGTTTAGGCCTGATCCCAGGCAATCAGACATCCTTCTCACAATCCAGGACTGCTGGCTCCAAACTGCTCACCTGCCTGCCTCCCTGATTGCCCCGAGCTGCTTCTGCCTGCCAGCCTGATCACCCATTAACCACTACCCTACCAGCCTAATTGATATCTAACTGCTCCCCTGCCAGCCTATTTGCCCCCAACTTTCCTCCTCTGCTGGCCTGGTCACCCCTAACTGCCCTCCCCTGCAAGCTTGATTGCCCCCAACTGCCCTCCCTTACAGGCCTGGTCCCTCCCAAGTGCCCTCCCCTGCTGGCCTGATCGCCCACGACTGCCCTCCCTTGCAGGGCCTGGAACCTCCCAATGGCCCTCCCCTACTGGCCATCTTGTGGTGGCCATCTTGTGTCCACATGGGGGCAGGATTTTTGACCACATAGAGGCAGCCCTCTTGTGTGTTGGAGTGATGGTCAATCTGCAGATTACTCTTTTATTAGATAGGATAGAGGCCTGGTGCATGGGTGGGGGCCAGCTGGTTTGCCCTGAAGAGTGTCCAGGATCAGAGTGGGGGTTCCCTTGGGGTGAGGGGCGGCCTGGGCGAGGGGCCTGTGGAGGTTTGCAGGCTGGCCACACCCCCCAGCAACCCAAGTGGAGACCCTGATATCTGGGATTAATCTATGTCTACAATTGAAACTTTGTAGCCAGAGCAGAACCAAGCCTTCTGCTTGCTCCGTGGCAGCAGCCATTTCTGTTTGAAGCTTTGTAGCCTAGAGTGGAGGCGTAGGCCAGCAACTGGCAGGCTGAAAGCTTGGCTTCCTCCATTGCCAGAGAAACCCAAGCCTCTGTTCTCTCCAGCTCAGTGGCTGCTGCCTTTCTGTATCTTTTATAATTGATACTTTGTAACATTGAGTGGAGGCCTAGGCAGGCAGAGAGCTTAGCCTCCTCTGTTGCCAGGGAAACCCAAGCCTTCCTCCTGCTCTCAGGGGTGGCAGCCATCTTGGTTGGGGTTTATTTGCATAATTTGCTCCTGATTGGCTGGTGGGCATGGCTTTGGGCGTGGCTGGTAGGTGTGGCAAAAGTATGGTCAAATTTGCATATCACTCTTTTATTAAATAGGATGGGATTATTTATAGGTGAGGAAACAGGTTTAGAAAGTGAAGAACTTGCCTTAGACTTCATAGTTTTAAATAGCAGAGCTGGAACTTAAACCCAGGTCTGTTTGACACCCCTAAGCCCACAGCCAAGACCACTCCAATATGCTTCCTTTGTAAGGTAGATGTATTATTCCAATTTTATAGAGGAGAAACCAAAGTCCACAGATGTTGAGTCATTTGCTCAAAACTGTGCTTCTCAAAATGTGGTCCCCAGATGAGCAGTATCAGCATCACCTGGGAACTTTTTAGAAGTAAATTTTTGGGCCTCACCTCAAACCTACTAAACCCCAAGCTCACTGTTTGTAAGAAGCCTCCCAGGTGATGCTGACACATGTTCAAGTTTGAGAATCCTAGTACATGGTAAAGCCCAGGACGGCAGCTTCCAAAGCCCTGATTCAGCATGTGCTAAGTTGTCCTGACAATAGTAGAGTGACAGGTACACTGGGAGAGTAAGGCTCTACCTCCCCTTTCTCAGAGTGGATTCACTGAGGAGACGTTGACATTTAGAGGACCTGAAGGCTGCTAAGCCCATGGATAGCTGTGAGGTCCCCTACCAACCATCTCTGGAACTTTTTCTCCTTTTGTCTGAACAACAAACATCCTAAAAGTCAGGGTGGAAGGAGTGGAAATTTACAAGGAAAAGCAATCATGAGTCACACAGTGAAACCAAGATTTCAACAGAACATTGTGAAGATGACTTTTTTTTAATGCCTGAAATTCTGTTTGCAGGGACAATTATATTTTCTGGGTGCTCCAGGATTAAATTGAATCTAGGAAAAGAATTGAATGTTACAAGCTTGCTGCCTCCAGTTTTATCGAATATTTTGCAGGGGTTATTGAATATTCTGTGATCATCCACTTGGTTGACAAATTAAAGGGCACACTTATTAAGTTCCCGGTAACTCAATATTGAATGGGATTGTTTATTCCTGAGAAGTGAAACATGGAAATTTAAGTGGCCTTGAAAAAGTTGACTAATTATCCGTCACAAACACTAAAGAGTTAAATGAAGACAAGTTTCCGAGAAGTATATTAGACTTGAAAAGGGATAGCGTAGATCAACAAAACCAAAAAGTTACGTTAGACACCATCTGATCCAACTCCTCATCTTAAAGATGAAGAATTGAGTTTTCTCAGGGTCATTCATTGAGTCACTAGCAGAACCTGACCTATAACTGAGGGCTGTGATCACTCTAGTCCTTGTCCCATGGTCTCCTGCAGAAGACAAAACTTTAGTTAATAATGGTTTGTCTTAAAATATTTTCTGTAGACCCCCAATCTGATTTCTACACAAAACAGATCCTTCTATAATTCAATTGTATTTTTCATTTCCTGCTTATGGAAGAAGCTGAGGTGTTCCTTTAAGTATTCATCAAATGCTGACTATATACCAAGCAATGTAGGAATTTTAAAGTTAAATAAGACACAGTGTCTGCCTTCTGGAATATTACTGTCTTCCAAGAGGAGATTTGGAAGTGGTTTCAATTAATGTGATAAGTGATAGAGAAAAGGCATGTATAGTGCCCCAGAAACACTGATCAGAGTACTATGCAAGGAAATGGATTTTAATCTGAAAGAGGTACAAGAGGAAGATTGTCTGAGGAGGCTTGGAGGTGTAAGGGGCATGGTGGGCTCAGAGAAGAGAGTTTGAGGCACAAGGTGCTCTGTTTTGAGCTCATATGGCCAGAGATGTGGAATCTGCTTTTAGGACTTAACATTTGTAGCCTCATCAGATTCAGTTTCTAAAAATTAGAGTGATCCTAGTGTTAGGTGCCTTTGCGTGTTGTTGGAACCTAGCCTCATGTTGTCCTAATTTGTATAGGTTCAGATTTGTGTGATAGATAAGTAGGGACAGCGTTTTATCACCTACAGGCCTTTACTTTGTGAGCTGGTCTAGGCATTGCTTCTCAATACCCTTCCAAAGAGACCTCAGTAATGCTGCAAAACTGAAGTTGCTTTTGACAATTTATGCCAGGCCTCTATATCTTGAGGATAAAATAGAATTGTTCTGTACACCTCACAGGTGGTCCTGAATTACAATAGGGCGCTTACAAAGTGCTTGCTAAAGTAAACAGGGATAAAGAAGTGATGTTGAAAATGTAAATACACAGTTGCTAGGTAGCAGAATAAACCCAGCTTAGAGACCTTTTTTCCCTCCTCAGCTCAAAGCTGCAGCCTTGATAAGTTGAAAACATGGCTAATAGTTCAACTAGCTAACATTTTGTGAGTAATTACTGGACAAAGCACTTTTCATGAATCATTTCATTTCATGTTTTCAACAACTCTATGAAGCAGGTTAGGGAAACTGAGCTCAAAGAAATTAAGTAACTGACTCAAGGGCACACGCTACCAAGAAACCAAACCTGGATTTGGACCCGGGTTTATATGGTTGACTTATCCATAGCCCATCCTTCCTGAAATACTTTTTTTTGCTTGATTCCTACTCTCCTGGGTTTTTCCTTCCTCCCCAGCCATTTTCTAAGCTTCTTCACTAGTTCTCCCTCTGGTTTCTATTTTCTAACCATTGAAGCATCTCCTTGTGTACAAGATGATTGAAGACTTTGCCATGAATAAGGACGCTGAGGCACAGTGAGATGAAATCCATTCAGTGGGATGCCCAGGGTCACTCAACAAGTAAATGAAAGATCCAGAACATTGAACCAGGATGTACATGTGAGGAGTGCTGATAAAAAAGCAATCAGTAAACGCTGAGGGCAAATGGGACTATAAAGGGGGCTGTGCGGATGTGGTCTAACTGCAGAACCTTCTTGTCATCCACCTGGGCCCTGAGATGAAACTCAGAGTGTAAGAAGGAGTCAATGGATTAAGTGGCCTCCTGGTTGTCTACTCAGCCTGGATTATGATAGGATCTCAGTTTTGTGTTGTTTTTAAGAGAGATGGTTCAAGGGAAGAAGGAATGGAGGAGGGGAAGGAAGTGAAGGGGAAGGAGATATGTGAGAGAGACACATCAATTGGTTGCCTCCCACAGATGCCCAGACTGGGGACAGGGATTGAACCTGCAACCCAGTACATGTCCTTGACTGGGAATGAACCTGCGGCCCTTTGGTTTCAGGCCAACACTATAACCTCTGAGCAACACCTGCCAGGGCAGGATCTCAGTATTTAAAGCGGAATTTTCCTGTTCAAAGTAGAAATTTCAAAGAGCCTGAAGTCTGATGTATATGTTAGGGACTGGAGGTAGATCTACAAAATACCTTACAATATCAATGAAGTCATATGGTTAACTCTACCACAAAGGTCAAAGAGCCCTCCTAAAGTTCTTGAAATCTGGACCTTTCATTTACTTGCTGAGTGACCCTGAGCATCCCACTGAATGGGGTTCATCTCACTGTGCCTCAGGTGGGAGGTTATCCCATGGCCCCAGAGGTGGGAAGCAGATATAAGATAGGAATTGGAGGTTTAGAAAGGGCACATCTTTAAAAAGTAGCATTTGAGGAAGTGGAAGAAAAGATTAAAGGGCCATGGTTAGGCAAAACCCGTCTGTCCTCCGCATTACCATTGCCATCATCCTTTGATGGTCTCCTGTTCATTTCAGAAGGAAGGTGTCCTGATGTTTCTTACTCAGGCTGGCTTTCGGTAGAATGCTCTTGACTGTTTTGAGAGAACTACGCATATCACATCTAATATATCTCTAACCCAAGCCTACCTCAAGAGTGGGCGTACATCAAGTAAGAAGATCCTCCAATCAAATTACTAAGTGTCAGTGACACACACAAGACAGAAGCAGTTCTACTCTCAAAAAGCCCATGATGTGACAGTGAGCACAGGCAACAGTGATATGACATGATGCAGTAGAGAGATGCTAGTGCCTGGTGAGAGGAAGCTGTCCTGGCCCAATAACCATGTGATTCATCTCCCCTCAGGTGGTTTGCTTTTCACTTTAACAGCCATGTGATTTGATTTCCTAATTTTATGGAGGCTGCAAATGAAAATAAAAATTATATATCTTAGAACTAAAACAGGAGTGATACGTTAGACACAAAGAATAAAGGTCCACTAATCAGAGATACAGTACAGATTCATCATGACATGTCCCTTTACCTTACTCTCTACATCAATTTAACACCAAGTTTGGATTATTCTACATTTTCAATGTGTCTAGAACCCATCCACATCTACTGCCTCCATCCTTGTCCAAGTCACATGATCTCTTACCTCAGTAAGATCGGTAGCCTCTAAATCAGCTATTTTCAACCTTTTTCATCTCCTGGCACACATAAACTAGTTACTAAAATTCAGCAACACACCAAAAAAAATCTATTTTTTGCCAATCAACTGACAAAAAAATAGCTATAATTTTTATTCATGCATACCAGGCAGCTATTGTTGTGTTGGCTTTTGTCATTATTTTATTTGACAATCTAAGGGAAAAGAGGTCAGTGCCCCTGACTAAACAGACAGCTATTGCATGTTTTAAATTTTTGCAGCACACCAGTGTTGAAAATCACTATTCTAAATAAGCCTCATATTCTTATCATTCTGTTGTCAATGTTTTCTTAACAGCCAGGGAGAGCTATTCAAGGTGAATCTGAGCATGTCACCTCATCCATCCCTGGCTTCTGATTGTTCTTAAGCTACAAACCAAAGTCTTCATCCTCACCTTTCTTACAGGTCTTGCCCGGCCATCCTCTCTAGGTTCTCACATCTCACTGCCCCTTTCTTTGTGGGATCTAGGAGTGACACTACCTTCTTATTTTGGTGCTTTCCCTTTCCCACACCCCTTCTACCAAAGGACCTTTGTTTATGCTGTTGTATCTTGAGCAGGTTAGACAAACTACAGCCCACAGTCCAGATACAGCCCACTCTCTATTTTTGTAAATATTTATTTGAATGCAGCCATGTTTTTTTTTATTTAAAGAATAGTCTATATGTAGCTGCTTTTGTGCTATATCAGTAGAACTGAGTAATTGCTACAGAGACCATCTAGCTTACAAAGCCTAAAATATTTACTCTCTAGCCCTTAACAGAAATGTTTTCCAACTCCCCGTCTGGAGCACTGGCTACACCCACACTCTGTCCCCAAATGACTCTGTTAGATCTCAACTCATGGATTTCGTCCATTCTCCACCACTTTCTCCCCAGACAGGATTGGCTTTCATTGTTAGGTGCTGTCATAGAATTTTGTTCCCTTTTTTATCAGCACTGACCTCCTCTTCCAAATGGGTTTATTGAAGGTCCAATCCCTGTGACAGATGGCAAGCTTCAAGGGGAGGGAGATTTATGTCTTGCTTACTACTATATCCCCAGCATATAGCATGGTGTGTAGCATGGAGTGCCCCAATTCTTACTTAGTTGAATGCATAGGTGGATAGATGTATAGACAGATGGGACTCAAGCATAGCAATCTTGTATACTAAGTAAGAATAAAAAAGGATATTTAGAAAGCCTGGTACAGCTCACACTATATGCTGTTGTCCTGTTTTCTGCATCCAGAATTGAGTGCAGACAGAAAGGAATCAAAGAATACTTCTTTGCCAGATTTCAGCATGTCTCCCACCCCTGCCACCAACCCTTCGTCTGTCAATACCAACGGGAACTTTACAAGTTTATTTTTATGGTTCCTGCAAAACTGGGAACTGCTACTCAAAGTAGCCTCAAGTAGTTGACCATTGACTGGTCTGGGAATGTGATATGATCATTTCTCCAGTAAGGGAGAAATGAAAGGATAACCGCTGGTGATCTTTGGACTCAGATAGGCTGCTATCTCGCTCTGCCGGTGGAATAAGCAAGAAACACGGTAAACATAGGAAGACAATGTAACAGCAGGTTGTGGTTCTCCGTTGACTGGATGGCCTGCCAAGTAGCCATGGGAGCATCAGTCATTTGAGAAGGTTATGGGAGATAGTAGGCACCTGTTATATGGGTTCAACATATATATTATGAAAAGCTGGCTTTCCTACACCCCTTGTCCTGGGAGCTAAGATGTTTCTTTAGTTATTGAAACTTGCTTACTAGGAAGGGGTTTTGATCATGGTGGTTTATGAGGTGAGAAAAAACCAAGATGAGTTGGTAGAATATAAGTAGGAAATGAAAATATGCTTGTTGGTCTGCTGCAAGTTGATCAAGGAAACATCATAGAGGAGTTGAATTTTAAAGGATGAGTGGTCCGAGTTTGTCAAGCAGAAAGTAAGAAGCATATTATTGCTCTTTGTTCTGATATAACACACCATGTAGACACTTAATGGCATAAAACAACAACCCTGTGTGTTTATCACAGTTTTGTAGGCTTGGAGTTTGTAGGGCACAGCAGGGATATCTTGTGTCTATATGAACATGAGGAGACTCAGCTGGAATGGCCTGCATGGCTAAAAATAACTGGGACAGTTCTCCAAGGCCATGTCTCAGGGACTTCGGCTCTCCCTGGAGTGGCATCTGCTGAGGATGGGATGCCCAAATGGTTCTTTTATTTGCATTCCAGACCCCTTGGTTGAAATGACTAGAACATCTGGAGCTGTCTGTCATTGCCCTCTCCCTCTGCATCTAACTCAGGCTTTTTTGTAGCATGGCTGACTCATGGAAATTAGACTCGTGCATGACGACTCCTTCCTCCAGAGCTAGTACTCCGAGAACACCAGGAGGAATGCTAATCTTCTCAAAGCTTGGTCCAGACTGGCCAGCATCACTTCTGATGCACATGATTATTAAAGGCAGTCACAGGCTAGCCTCAGGGAGTGGGGAAACAGGCTCAACTGTCAGTAAGTTTAAAGGTGCCCGTACGAAGAGAAGAAATCAATAGTCATCTTATAGAAACTACCATACTGTTCTAAAGGAAGATAATACATGTACAAGGACACTGAGGTGTTAGAAAATCTACTTGGCTGATATAATCAAGAATAAATAGGAATATTTTTCAAATATTCAGTTTCCACTTGGGTTAGAATGGTAATTTTTCCATGACTAGCACATGGTTTACCAGGGTCTCTGAAGATTTTCAGAATCTTGAAAGATATTTTGCTCACTTATACAATTTACTGTAAGTGTAGATATATTTTCTAAAATACAGAGTCCAAAAGACACCAATAATGTGAACTTCCCTCTAGGGATTGAGAGAATTTGAAGGGCAGGTCTCTGCCCAAGGTGCTGATCCTTCTAGAGGGTCAGACTGACCTTGACCCTTTCCTCCAGAGGTCCCTTTCCTTGGATTTGTCATTATGGTTGCTTTGACCTTCTTGGAGTATTTGGTATTTTAGCTCCATGGGTTAAGTGGTGGGAAATGAACCTGAAAAGAAATTAAGGACTGTTTTTAAAAGATTTCAAGAACTAGAGAGTTAGAAATATATTTGCAAGGAGCTAACACAGATTTTAAGAAGTGGAAGGGCAGGATTGTGTCTAACATTAGAAAGATTATTCTAAGACAGCAAGGAGAATAGTACTGGAGTGGGAGTTAATAAGGCTAATAAAAGCTAAGTATTGTTTCAGATTCAAGAAAAATGACAGCACAAAATATTGGTCTACATGGAAATTTTATTTTACACATATATCTACACCTACACCCATACCCACACACATCTGGTTACAGAATCAACAGACACTGCAAACCAGTTGGTGTGACCAACTCTTCATCATGAAGCAGATGCTATAGAAAGGATGCTCTCCAGCATTCCCCTTGGGAGACTGCTTTTAAGTTCACATGTATTGAATCTGCTTGGTCAGTTAATATCTTAATGGTGTTATGCCTGGAAATATTCGGACATGTTTGATTTTTGGAACGACTATCCTTATTCAGTTAATGTCTCATTGGGCCAGTTTAGTTTTTCCAAAGTAAAAACCCCTTTTCATCTTCAGGGACTTTGATCTAGGTTAGGTGAAATTCCCTCTGATCTGCAGATGCGACAGAGGCTCCAAAAGGAAGAGAATCATTCCAAACTAGCAGTCACTTCTGCTTCTGCTGCAGTGTAGACCCATGTGGTCCTCCACTGAGTCTTCCGCCAGCTGTGCCCTGGCAAATGCATGCACTTGCAAAGCTGGTCCCTGGATGGACACTTGCTTATCTCTTCTCATTCTGACACATCACTCTCCTTTCAAATTGACCTATCAACAGAGATTCACCAAATAACTCAATGTCATTATCATGCTTTTACTTATAAAACAGCTACTTGCCTGGATTTCTCTGCAGTTTTAAAATGCAAACATCACCATGCTACTATCCAACTAAAAGCCTGTGACTGGGTCACTGTGTGTTTCATGGCCTAAAAGGCTTAGAATGATCTGATTCTAAGATTTGGTCTCTCTACAGATTTGGTCTCATATTTGACCTCTCTGTGGATTGCTCAATAGAGTCCATTCATATTGACTTTCTATTCTTTGAAAACATTAAGTATTTTCCAACTTCATAGCTTGCACAATTCTGTTTCCTCTCCCTCAAACATTCTTCCTCTCTATCATTTATTATTTATTCCCTATTTATCCTTCATATCTATGATTAACTGTCACCTTTTGAGGGCTTCCCAATCTCCAATCTAAATAGTGACCTTTTTGTTAATAGCACTGTTTTAGTCACTCCTGGTATGAATCACAGGTGTCATGTGTGCACATGTTTATTCACGTAGGAGTTTTTTGCTTAATATCTGTCTCCTTCACTAGGCTGAAAGCTCCAAGGTGCAGAGACCACTTCTGTTTTGGCTATCACTGTATTTCTGGAGACTAGTATAGAGCCTGGAATATGATTGATGCTTGGTCAGTGTTTGTTGAATGAGTCATATGTTAATTTTGTGATTCACTTTTAATTATTCTGTACTCAACCAACTGTTCTTGTGCACTGTTGGAAAAAGTGAAGATTTGGAGGCATGCAGATTACTGAGGCTGCCCTTAGTTTGACCCCATAGTGGAGGTAAGGAGGCCCTTGCTCTAGTCTTAGAGAGCTATATGGGGAGCACTTTGATTTCTTAAGAAGCCTTAATCTTGCTATCTTTGTCCCAGTTATTACCTCTAAAGGCCTCATAATCAAATACTAACTTCCTCAGACTCTGTAATTGAGTGAAGGCCTGGAACCAAGGGGACATCTTCAGAACTACTCTGTGGCTCCTGTTGCAATGTTTGGGAAAACAAGAAAAGTCTACTTACCCTTATGAATTAAAGGATATGCTTTGATGTCTTTAAAGCGGAGAGTAGAAAAACCTAACATTTATAGAGCCCAAACTATGTGTCAGGAATTGTGCTGGATGTTGTACATATATTAATTCTCACAAACTATAGAGCAACAATTATTATTAACACTAGGCTTCTTTCACAATATAGAGACTGAGGCTCTGAGAGATTAAATATCTTTTCAAGTTCACATAGCTAGTAAGACATATACCTTAGATTCAAACCTAATCCTTCTCTTGCATATGATCTTACTACTGTAGCCTGCTTCTCCCACTTCCAAGGCCACTGGAGGAATGACATAATTTAATAGTGATATCTTCAAATCCCAGGATATATGCTGTTCCTTACTCTATCTGTTTCTAATATTGCTCTCTTCTCCTTAATGGTTAGAGGATAACAAGCTTCAGAACCCTGCTGCCAGTTACTCAATCAGTAATGTTTGGTGTGCAAAACATGTTACAGACTCTCTTGCTACATCAGTGAATAAAAGAGAACAAAACTGGCTTCATATAGCTTACATGGTAGTGGTAGTAGGGGACAGAGAGAGATAGGAAACAAACAATGGAAAATAATAAAAGATAAAAGTATATTACAGAAAGTGACAAGTGCTTTGAAAAAATGGGGCCGAGAATGATATTCGAGGGAGTATTTCAGTATTATGGAAGACAAACTTGGACCAAAGACTTGAAAAAGATAAGCCATGTTAGAAAAATGTGTTTTTGCTAGAGACTCCCAAGGCAAGAGTATGCCTGATATGCTCAAGGAAAAGCAAGGAAACTAAGACCATGTTCCAACTATAAAGGTCCAGAGACAGGTTTTAATGATGGAAAGTCTGCAGTGTTCTTTGTTGGATCGGACTTGGAAGTCCAAGCCAGTGAAGCCAGTGACTTCTCTGAATCCAGTTCCTTCCAGAAGCACTGTTATAAATGGGTTAATCCAAGATGCTTCCTGAGGACAACAAAGACCCTTGTGCCTATGCAAACTGAGTCCACTGCCATTCTAGCTCCTGAAGCAGAGAGCAAATGGATAACCTTCAACCTTCTTGGCTATGACAATCCACATGTCCATCTATACTATAGATTCTATAGGAACCTTTCCTGAAGCCACCACATCCAGGATCTCTCCTCAGTGCTGATTCTGACTTTCCTTAGCCCCAGTAAGGTCTGACATTGAATACTGCCAGCACTTGCCCATTACTAGGTTCTGCTCTGACTGTAGCCTGGCTATACTGGACTAAGCCAAGTCCTCATTTAGGCCATTCACCCTTGCTATGACCACAGTCATTTCCCTGCTCTTGCCCCCAGATCTAATTCAGTTACCCCATTCAGACTTATTACTTCGTCCCTACTTGGAAAGGAGCCCAATGTAATGTTGTTAGGATGCTGGCTGGCACAGTCACTTCTGTCATTGTTTTCTAAAAGCAGTGTTGCTTTTTCAATTGATCCTAGACAGGGCAAGTGTTTAGTTACCATTATGGGCCATTTACTTAACATGAAAATTTATTAGTTAGTCCACTGTCTAGCAAATTCATCACACTGCACTTTTTACTTAGCAGAATCACTTAATTAGTGTTTTATTACTGGAATCGACTGTCAATTATGTGGCTAATTCATTTACGAAGTGAATGAATTTTTTATCTGGGTAAAGCCATTCAAAGTGCATTGTTAACTCTTTAGTGATTAAAGTTATTGTCAATGGCAATTTATGTTATGAGGAAAATTAAACCATTTATTCTCCTTGACATGTCAGATGTTGGAAAAATGTTTGGAGACGTGTAGAAAAGGAAGTTTAGAACCTTTCATGAATTAAAGAACTTATATTCACTGAACGGATCAGACACTTAGCAGAGCTAAGTAAAATCAGTTGGAGGGTTTTGATTAGACCTCTTGAAATAAATTGTCATAATGCAATCTTATATGTTATTTTGCTGTAATATCTATACATGCTATTTTGTTGACATTATTTCTTTGGAGTCTCACAAAAATGTTGTGGAGTGACATTTGGGATTTGTGGTTGGCAGTCTCTAAAATGACCCAAATATTCATTGCCTCCTATTTGACATCTTTTGTAATCCGATTCTTGAATGCAGACCGGATCTAGCCACTGACTTCTAATGACTAGAATGTGACAGAGTGTTCAGATGTAGCTTTCAGTACGAGGCTATGGAAGGGCTGTGGGTCTCATCTTCTCTCACTGTCTCATTTGCTTGCTCTGTGGGAAGCTCTGTTGGGAGTTGCCGATGGAGAAGTCCACTGGGCAAGGAACGGAGGGAGATCTCCAGCCCACAGCCAGCAAGGAGCTGAGGAACCCGTGAGAAAATTAATCACCAATGATCATGTGAGTGAGGGCTGAGTCTGGAGTTTCGAACATAATCACAGCTGATAGCTTGAGGGAAACCTCATGAAAGACCTTGAGTCATGAATGCTACACTCAGATTTTTGACCCACTGAAACTGTGATATAGTAGATGTTTGTTATATTAACTTGTTAAGTTTTAGGGTTTCTAATGTAGCAGTTAATATATAGCTGAACAAGTGAGATGTTATAATTTACCAAAAGCCTTTCGGTAAATTACAGGCAGTGGAGCCAGGATTTATTTAACCTTGGTTCTTCTGATACATTTCAGTAGATAGACTTTGAAGGGTCCTTTAAGCTCCGACACCCCACAAGTGCAACTATTCAGTCTATTTCTCTAGACAGTGATTCTCTTGTGACCTGCACACCTTCATTACCATGAAAAAAAGCCAATGGAAATGGCTAATTATTTTGTATCTACAATCTGGTAATAGATTTATTTTGTATTTTGTAAAAAAATATGTATAAATTAATTTTTTAAAAAGCCAATGGAATGTGAAGAAGCTGGTGACCAGGCTTGCAGCAGTGATCTACCATGTTTTCATCAGAAATTGAGTCAAGATTCCTTTTCCTAACTCTAGTGTCTGTTCCCTCCTTCACTGAATAATTATAACAGTAGTTTCCGAACATGACTGACCCCAAACTAAAACTGCTAAATTCTTAGGTACAGAGTCAGGAGTCAAGGAATTTGTGTTTCAGATGGTTTCTGAGTGATCCGTCCAGCACCAGGATTTGGGGTCCAGTGCTTTAAACAAAGTAGGCTGCTGTTTCAGTGATCAACTTCTATAGCCCAACCCTTGGGGGTCTGCCAGGCTATACCTCGGGGAGCACACACCGCGTTATTAGTTCTTGTGTGAGTGTTAGGTATCTGTTCTCCCAGAATAAAGGCTTTGGTTGCTTGGAATTTTTTGTTTGGTTGTTTTTTGACAGTGCTAAGCTTCACTACCTCATTCATACACTGAGAGCATAAAGGACAGTGTTTGCTTTTTGTGAGCAATGCTAGAATTGTTCAGGAACAAATTTTATTTCTGAACTGGAAGTTTCTTTAGAGACCATCCCCTGCTACTCGAAGTTCAGGTTCATGGACCACCAATCAGCCTGGGCATTACCTGGGAGCTCACCACAAATTCAGATTCTCAGGCCACATTCTAAACCCACTGAGTCACACTCTGCATTATAAACTATCCCCATAAAATGTATAGTAAATTTTGAGAAGCATTGGTCTAATCCAACTCCCTAATTTCTTTTACTTTATTTTTATTGCTGACACTATTGCAGATGTTCTCCATCCCCTTCCTTGCACTTTGCCCACCTCCACCCATCCCAACCCCCCACTTCCCTCTGGCCATTGCCACAATGTTGTCTATGAGTTCTGCATATATGTTCTTTGGCTAATCCCTTCCCTCCTTTCATCCAGTCCCCCACACACATTCCTCTCCTCTGACAACTCAGTCTGCTGCATGAATCCATGCCTCTGTTTCTATTTTGTTTATCAGTGTATTTTGTTTATTAGATTCTACATGTAAGTGAGATCATATGGTATTTGTATTTCTCTGACTGGCTTGTTTCACTTAGTATAAGAATGTCCAGGTCTATCCAAGCTACTACAAAGGATAAGATTTCCTTTCTTTACAGCTGAATAGTATTCCATTGTGTAAATGTACCACAGCTTTTTTATCTACTAATCCATTGTATGGGAGAACCTATTCACCAATAATATATCAGATAAGGGGTTGATTTCCAAAATATATAACGAACTTATAAAACTCAACACCAGGAAGAAAATCCAATTTTAAAAATGGACAAAGGTCCTAAATTGACACTTCTCCAAAAAGGCACACAGATGGGCAATAGACATGTGAAAAAAATGTTCAACATCACTAATCATCAGAGAAATAAAAATTAAAACCACAATGAGAAATCACCTCACATGTGTCAGAATGGCTATCACTAATAAAGCAACAACTCCCTCTTTTTAAAGATAAGATCCACAAAAGTGAAAGTAATTGTGCAAGACAATTTCACGACAAAACCAGGATGAGAATTCAGGGTGAAAATTCAAGAATTATTTTCACTGTCAATGTGGGTTTTTTTGTGTGTGTTATTATATCCACAAACTCCACTTACGTATACGGGCATAGTTTGAAATGGAGAAACCAGGCTCCTATCCATCAGCACAATGGCAAACGCATCTAAGACTACTGTTGCACATTTAGATTTCCTCTCCCAGACAAGTTTAGGCACTTCATTTTCTCTTCCTTACACATCAAAGAGACACTGAGTCACCTGTCAGACTTTTGAAGATTATGCAACCTGTCAAAATGGAATTTTTCCAGTTTAGCTAAGGATTACTCTGCAACTATTTTGTGTACCTTTGTCTTATTACGATTTTTTGATGAATATGAGAGAAAATAAGACAAGCCCATGTTTTCAGTGCAAGGCATTACTAGTATTTGAGGTTCTTTCCTACCATCACACATCATCCTATGAGGCTATAGGTCTCAGACAGCAGTGATACAAACATACCACAAGATGCTGGGCATAACCCTGAAGCCAGTGAGAAACTAATCATGTCCAGCCCAAACTGGAGTCTCAGGGAAGCTGACAGCCTTCAGGCCAAGAGATGCTCAGTGGACCTGGGTGTCACTAAAATGCCAGAAGCCCACCTGGGGAAGAAATGCATTTTCAGTAAATTTGACTTTTTGCTACCTACTAATAAACCCCCAAGGCTAATAGAACTGAGGCAGGAAAAGAAGATCTGCTACTCTCACCACATGAAGACATGAGAGGTGAATCTTGGAAGCAGACAGGTATTGTATCTATTAGCAAGTTGGAGGACAGATTTCAGAGTGGCAGGTGTCCCTACCTGAGAAATAAATATCTATTGAGCAGCAACTTAGTCCTGGAAATGCCGCAGTAAACAGAAATAGGGCATCTGTCTTCATGAAGCTTACAGTCTAGTGAAGGATGCAGGCATTAAATATTTTCACTATGAATTTTTCAATCACTATTATAATTACAGAGACAACATACAGGTCCAGAAAGCTACACTGTGATTCCTGAAGGTGATATTGTTAAGATGTAATGTGGTACTCTCAGATGGGATGGGGCAGACAGGTGTGTGTTCCTTGATATCTTCAAGTATTCAGAAAAATTAATAGATTTTTTCCAGTAAACACCCATCTGCTCACCACCTAGATTCTACCATTAACATTTCATGACACTTACTTTATCACTTATTTTTCATCTATCCCTCCCTCAATCCATCTTGACTTTTTATGCATTACAGAGGGAAATTTCAGACATCAGTATGCTTTCCCCTGTCCTAGTACTGCACTATGCATATCAATAATGCAGACTCAATGTTCTATTTTTTTCCTTTGAGGTAAAATTTACATATAAATAAATGCACCAATCTTAAGCTTTCCATTCCATGAGTTCAACAGTTGCATACATTGGTGCAACTCAACCCCCTAATAATATATAAACAGGCCAGGAAGATCACTCCTGCCATTCCCAAGCAAACCTTGGCCCCACTCAAGCCAATTGGTATCCCCTGTTCTGATCTTCTTTTCCACCATAGATCAGCTTTCTGTTCTAGAAAAGGGAGTGACTTTTGAGCCGAGTTCAAAAAAATGAATAGGAGTCCACTTGTAATCAGAAGTTTGGGGTAATGTTAACCATTCCAGGAGAATAGCACACATATGCAGACTTTCAGGTGGCGAAGAACTTGTATGGCCACAGCTTAGTGAGCAAAGGACAAAGAGACACAAGATGCAACAGGTGAGAGAGGTGGGAGCTAGAATAGTCATAGCCTTAGAGCCATAGTAAACATCAGGAACATAGCCATAGGGGAGTGGCCAGCCAAAGAATGGTTTCAGGGAGGAGGTGCCATGCTTAGCTTTGAACTTCTAAAGAGTTCTCATTCCTCACTGTGAGAAACAAAAGAGAATTCAGGATATGTGAGGATGATGTTTAGGCCATTGGGGAAAGAGAGGGGTAGCACATATATCTGGACATGGAGAGAAGGGACCATCTCTTTTTCCTCTATCCTGTTGACCTATACTAGTAATGTCTGGCACTTCTAACAATTATAAACCACAGTGTTACATTTTCCCTTTCTCTAATGATTTTTTAGAGATACCATTCATAAACCCTTTGTGGAAACTGTGGTTTGGAGAGGTTAAACAACTTGTCCAAAGTCACACAGCCAATAAGTGGTGGTGGAAGGGTTTGCACTCAGTTTGATTTATGTTCAAAGTCAACACACATTTGACCACCTTCCTGCTTCAGGGAAATATGATGGGAGTCTCTCAGGCTTTCCAATTGGAATAATTTATTCCCTTGTTACGTCAGATTTCTCATCCACTCCAGAATTTTCAAGGTGGAAGCCTTCCCCAGTTGCTAGCAATTCCAGCCAATTTGGGTTTACATTAAGGATAAATTTATCTGTAGCCCAGATTTCACTTTAATGATGATTTGGGGATGGGGGCAGGTGAGTCAACCAATTGGCTCTACCAATGCCCATTTTTATTTGTTTTTATTTACACTGTTGGTAGCCCTGCCAAACATAGAAATGGC
Organism: Antrozous pallidus; assembly: GCA_027563665.1. Lineage (NCBI taxonomy): Eukaryota > Metazoa > Chordata > Mammalia > Chiroptera > Vespertilionidae > Antrozous > Antrozous pallidus. Next base: position 75,792,155 of record CM050518.1, read on the forward strand.
ATGTAGGAGCCACCTGAAGGTTCTCATGCTGTGGGTTCAGTAGATCCCTTTATGTGTAACTCAAACCCTTCCTCATACAATCTCAGCTTATCTCTTTGCACAATTTCTCTTTCCAAAGCCATTCACTATCATTCTCTTTCCTGCTTAAAATATTATCAAAACTATACAATTACTTTTCTTTATTATGTCTCAAGTAACTAACTCACCTAGACACGTTCTTCTAAATTCTTTTGACTATGTGTATTAACACCCGACCTGCCCCCTCTCACAGTCCGGGAGCCCTCAAGGGTGGGAGGAAACCTGGCAATCAGGGGAAGCCAATGCCGCATCACATCTCTGTGCAAGCCTCAGCTGGCTCTGGTTACCTGAGCCTCGGGCAGCCCTGAGCAGCTGGGGGGATGAGGGGATTGAGGGACTCTGGAAGCAGGCACAGAGCAGCCAGGCCTGCCTGGGGGCGGGCCCAGCCTTGTTGCATGCCTGCCACCCAGGTGGGGTTGATGAAACTGGGCACCGCCATCTTGTGGCTGTGGGCACTGCCATTTTGAGGGTGTGGCAGTCAATTAGTATATCCCCTCCTTATTGACTGTGGGCACCTCCATCATTGCAACAGCTTGAGGGTCAATTAGCATATTCCCTCTTTATTAGATAGGATGCGCACCCATATGCAGAACTTTTACTAAGAACATTTAATAACTTCACAATAGTATTAATCTTTCCAACACTGAGTAACCTCACAGTTCTTACTTTACTATACTTCACTCTCATCTGATATGTCAGCATTCCCCAGGAATCCATTTCTTCCCAGCCAATATTTGTACCATACTTTATCATTAGTTTACAAAATTGTGTAGACATCTATTTCTTTGTCAGTATGGAATGTTTTTCTATTAAGTCCAAATACCTGCCTCTGATAGTACATACATATGTCTAATAGTACAAACGAATGGCCAATATGCAGTAATTAATCATTAGACTTAGGTGTTTGACAAAAGGGCTATGTTTCCAGTGGGCTAACACATGCTTAAAGTCCAGAATTCTATCTCTTCTCATTTGTGGGTTAGCAATGTATTTCCAGGTACTTGTACATGGACCTCAGCTTAATGCTCCCCCTTCCTTCTTGGATCACTCAGTGGTAAAGGCCCAAGCATCCTGTTGCTGCTGCAGGTCTATTGCTTCTGACACACGCAATGGCTTCATTTTTATTTCAATTGGATTAGGTTTATGAAGCCTGTGCCAGGGAACACTGGTGTCAGCACTTTTGCTGTCTTGCTTTCCCATAGATTTTCATAAAATTGTGAGCCCCCCTCATAAAAAATAGAAAACTATGGTTTTCAAGGGTTATGTTTATAGTAAAATCCTTTCTTCAAAAACAACCCTACCTAGAAGTCTATTTCATAAAACAGAGATTTTAAAAACCATTTAGGCCTGGTTGGAGAAGTGATGGAAAACCCATGTATTTTCTAGGCCATGCCCCCCACACGCTTGCACATGTTTACACACATGTGCATCCACAAGACCCCTCATGGAAGTCCAATTCTCTGCCCACAGAAGAGATTCCATTCCTAACTCGGCCGCATGTTAGGATGCTATGTCCACAGACTAATAATTCATTCATTCCTACCTCTTTACACGAGTGAACCTTTCACTTTATGATTTATGAAAATAACAGCCCACTAATAATCACTTAAGTAAAGAGTGATGGCTTTTAATGAACAGGGCGTAAGTCACAGCGCAAGGCCATTACATGAATGGCCCTCTAAAGTTGAGCAGTGTACAACATGGCAGCCCTATGGACCCCTGGATTATAGGAGCATCGGGGAATGTGGGGCCCGTTTTAGGGCTCTGGCAGACTTCAGGGTTACACTGAGAGATGCTTTTTTTCATTATTGCTACAGTCACCCATGGTCCAGTAGGCAGCCTCAGCCAAGAGACAAGAGAAAAACTTACAGGCTCCTTCTGTTGCATGAAGAATCCTTTTGGCTGTAGTGGTGGTCACAGGAATCTGCACACACGATTGATTAAATTGCGTAAAATGAAACATGTACACATGCACAACGTGAACATACACACAAGCACATGTAAACCTGTTGAGACCTGAGTAAGGTCCACGGAGGGTATCATGCCAGTTTCCTGATTGTGACACTGTACTTCAGCTATGTGAGATGGTAACACTGGTGAAGAGTACACAGAAGCTCTCTCTGTTATTTCTTATTAGTGGCCCAGTGCACGAAATTTGTGCCCTGGGTTGGGGGGCATGTAAGGGGGTGTGTCCCTTAGCCTGGCCTGCATCCTCTCTAATCTGGGACCTCTATGGGATCGGGCCTAAACTGGCAGTCAGACAACCCCCTTGCAATCTGGGACTGCTGGCTCCTAACTGCTCACCTGCCTGCCTGCTTGATCTCCCCTAACCACTCTGCCTGCTGGCCTGCTTGCCCCCAACTGCACCCCCCTGCCAACCTGATCACCCCCATCTGCCCTCCCCTCCTGGCCTGATCATCCATAACCACCTCTGCCTCGGCCCCACCACCATGGCTTTGTCTGGAAGGATTTCTGGAATGTCTTATGGTCTAATTAGCATATTACCCTTTTATTAATATAGATAGGATATGACATACTGCCATAACTATAACATATCTACCAGTATTACCTATGAGAATATGTACTTCATGAGATAGGAAGGTATCTAATACATTATATTGTATATGTTGTAAGTAGTAGGAAATACAGTATTTGCCTTCCTGATCTAGGAATGGTTCCCAGGTCTTTGAACATTTCCTGGCCCCTAATGTTTTTTCTGTTTTGTTTTGTTTTGTTTTTTGTTTTTTGTTTTTTGGTTTTTTTTTGCCATTCAGTGTAACTTTATTTACTGTTTATTGCACATAATTTGAAGTCTTTAATTTCTAACCACCAAAGATTGAAAGGAATATTTTTCCATGAATTTTAACATTAACATTAGTGAATTCATGTATTCATGTGTTTTTCTTGTAAACATCTGAATTATTCACATTGTCATAGATCCTGAACTCATAAGTGTGGACCATGCACAGGCTGGCAGCAAGCCAGGAAGCCACTCTGCAAGCAAACTGATACTCTGTATAAGGATAAAAGTCATAGCATAACATTTAATTCCGATTTTAATTCATATACTATCAGGGACTCAACTGCTTGGTTGGTGATGGGGTTGACTATTGGAGGATTATTCCTGAAATAATTAAGGAAAAGGGGGCTCAATCTTTCTTCTTGGTTGCTTGCTCCTCCCCAGCACCTTTATCTCTTTGGGCAGCTTCTGGGGCAGCTTCTCCTTCACCTTCTCCTCAGCTTCTTGGGCTCCACAGAGTGGCAGAACAGCCGCCCCGAAACACCGGGACCAGGGGGACTCAGACAGGGACCCAGGTGGGGATGGAGCGGCACAGGGGGCAAAGCACCCGGAGGCACATCGAGGGCTGTTTCTGGGGCAGCCAGGAAGCCAGGGTGGCTGTGGGGCCCCGGAGAGAGGGAGGGAAGGCGACACTGAGGGAGGGACGCCCTGCCTGGAAGCCAGAGACTGCGGCTGGGAGGGCTTCCAGGTGCTCAGAGTCTGGCCAAGGCGTGGCTGTTACTCTGTTTTTGGTGGACTGAGTTAGAAGTTGGAAATAACCAGACTGTGACAGCATCTTTCCCTACAGAGCTGTGTGCTCCACAGTCCTCTTCAGGACAGCTCGAGCATCCTCTGTCGTTGTCCCTCCTCCCTTGAGGCCCCCTCTGTGCCAGGCTATGTGCCAGGGTGTGTGCCAGGGTGTCAGGCTCCATCAGGGCACAGACTCCGCTTCCCCTTTTTCTCCGACCTGCTGGTGGCCTGTGCTCAGCACTGTGGCTACCCCATGTGAACTTTGTAAAATGCAGATCTTACCCTGCCAGTCCCAACACCTTCCGTTCCATTGCCTGCAGGTGAGAGAGGGTACCTTCCTCAGCCCCAACTTGAAGTTCCCCGGAAGTTGGTGTTCTTCACCTCTTACCTCCACTCAGCCATCCCGAGGCAAGCATGCTGGTCCCTTCCCTGGGGCCCCCTTCCCAGCTCATTACCCAAGGTGCTCCAGATGCTCATTTGCATGTCCCACGCAACAGGTAAACCCCGCAGTTCAGTTGCAGCCTAACTATCAGAGCAACCAACACGCAAGCCTCGTGAGGGGATCCTGTGGCAGTTGAGTCTCCTATGGTATATGAATTAAAGTCGGATATTAAATGTTATGCTATGACTTTTTTTCCCCTAACCATCCCGAGGTCACTGTGAAAGGATGTGATTCAGTCACCATAACTGAAAAGGAGGTATCTCGCCGGCCCTTAAATACTGTGTAGCGGAACTTATAGTGTGTTCACTTCGGTAGTACATACATTACAATTAGAATGATACAGAGAGGATTAGCTGTGGCCCCTGCTTAAGGATGACATGCAAATTCATGAAACTCTCATGCAATTGGCCTTCCTTCCCCTGGCTGCCCAGTACCGCAGCCACATCCCCCACTCCTGATTGGCTGGTAGTGAGGGTATGGTCACATTTGCATGCTTTTCTTTTATTATATAGGATGACTATGAATCTACAGTTATCTCAACAAAGAACATCTTTGTTAAAGAAATTTTTTTAAAAAGCCAGTGCTCTGGTGATGGGCTGATCTGACCTGTGGCTGCTGACTCCACCACCTTCCTCCGTCTTCAGATGTGTTCACCGGGCCATGTACTCACTCTCCAGTCTGAGCATGTGATAAACGTGTTCTGCCAATTTTTAGCAATTGGGAAGTGGTTTATTTGTGTCTTTTTTCCCCCTCTGTCATTTTTAGCAAAGATTTGTCTAATTTATTGGTGTCTTCAAAAGAAAGAGCCAGCTTTTACTTTTCTTCAGCTTCGTTATTGTGTCTTTAACTTCTATTGTGTTCCATTAACATCTGTTCTTATATTTATTTACTTGCTTTCTACTTTCAGTGACTAGATTTTTCATCTCTAGAAGTTAAATTTGTACTTTCAAACCTGCCCATCCTTCTTCCGTGATGGGTTGTGTTATTGCTGTGGTGCACAGGCCTTCCGTTTTCTCTTTAATCAATCAGAATGTGGCTATTTTATAGTCTCTTTGATTGTTTTATTATTTTCCATTCTTGGGAGGCATATTTCTCTGTGTCTCATGTCTCCCAACTCCCCCTCATGGGGACAAGCTTCCTCAGATGGCTTGTCATTCTTTATATTTTATTTTCCCTCTGTGAATTTCTCTTCAGTGGAGGTAGTTTGGTTTTGGGGGGGAGGCATTAATATGTCTTGAATTATGAAAATACCTCTATAGGGTGGTTTTCCATTGACTTGTCAGAACAGGGGATGTTCAGTGGTGGTTACACAGATTTCTGTGTTTGCATTTTGTCTATCACAACAGTAACATAAATGCGGACACAAACCACATGTGGTAAAGGTCCATGGTTTCCTTGCCTCCATTTGAAAGCTACATACCCTTCTTTTTCTACAATTGATACCTTTAGCTTAAACACACACATTTACAAAAATGAGACCATACATGCTTGAGATCCTTTAAGAACAAGATTAATATATGTTGACTGTCTGTCATGAAGTGAAGATATACTTTTAAAATATTTTTAATTACAGTTGACATATATTCAAGTGTATAGCATAGTGATTAGAATTTATATAAATTACAAAGTGCTCACTTCCATAAGTCTAGTACCCATCTGACACCACTCATAGTTATTACAGTATTATTAACTATATTCCCAATGCTGTACTTTACATCCCCAGGACGGTTTTTATAACTAGCAATTTGCACATCTTAATCCTTTCCACTTTTTACCCATCCCCCAACCCCATCCCATCTGGCAACCAGAAGTTGATATACTTGTATTTTTAGTGATACATCCGTCACCTACTTCCTGGTTTTTGCTGGTAAAATTTCATAAATTAGGCAAGAATTTTTATATTAGATGTTTATATAATTTCTCTATAAGAATCCTTTCTTATAGTTTATTCTATTTTATTCACATTTGTTTCAATCTTTATATTCACATCTATGTTAAACTGACTTTGGTGTTAACAAATTGATTCTTTTATAAAATTCTTACTGCCAGCCTTGTGGAGTCTTTTGTTTGTTTGTTTGTTTGTTTGTTTCCCCACATCCCCACGCCTCTGGACAAGAATCTGAGCCAGTAGCCTCCTAATGAAAAATAACGTTTATGAGTGAAAATGCAAGGGTTTGGGGCACAGCATTTTCCCCTCAAAAATTGTGTTCCGCTGTTTTCTGGCATTTATATTTGGGCAACAGAAAATATGGTTAGCATTGTTTCTTTTTTTTTATAATCATTTTCCCCAGCCTAGACGTTTATCTAGCATTTATATATCAATACTATTTAAACAATTGTATCATGCAATCTGTCCTATTTTTAAGTTGTACGTGGAGAACTCTTTATTGAAGATTTAGGTTTTTATTCTGCCAAAGAGCTGCTTTTACATTATGCCTCTTATTATTTCTTCTGTTCCATTTATTCGCTTCTCTCCTTTAGCAACACCAATTATTTGGCTGTTATGTGTCTGTTTTCTTTTCGCTGAAAATGTCTTTTTGGTGTCTTCGCACATGAACACACATGAGCAGACGATAGATACAGAGGAAATAGACATCTCATTGTTATACCCTTGCATTTTCACTGCAAGGTTCTCAAATTCATCTTCCGCAAGTTTCTGCCTATTGCTTATTCTCATTACAGATTCAAATGCTCATTTCAATTCAGACATTGTGTCTTGGTTTCCTCACAATCTTCTCTTGCCTCACCCAGCAAGGGTTCTTCTTTCTTTTAAAAAAAATGTTTTTCTTGGTTTTAGAGAGCAAGGAAGAAGGGGAGTAGAGATAGAAATATCAGTGAGATAGAAGCATCCATCAGCTACCTCTTGCATGCCCCCTACTAGGGATTAAGCTTGAGCATGTGCCCTGACCAGGAATTGAACTGGTGACCTCTTGGTTCATGGGTCCATGCTCAACCACAAAGCCACACCAGCCAGGCACCAGAGAGGGTTTTTTCTAGTTGCTTCTTAACTTGATCCATGTTTTGAAAAATCTGTTGTCTGGTTATTTAATCTTTCACTTCCTTTATTCTTCCACATTTTCTAAAATGCATTCCTATTTTCTATCATGTAGGTTAAGATTCCAGTAACAGGGAAAAAATCAAATTTGTTTAAAGAATAAGTTAATGTATTATCTCACAGAATCAGATGTCAAGAGTTGGAGCTGGTTCTATGGTTGGCTGAAGGAGATGCTGAAGGATGTCATTAAGGACCCAAGTTCTTTCAAGTTCTCCACTTGCCCACCTCACAGTGGCATGGTCCTCAGCCTGGCCATGTAGATCCAAGATCCCTCTAAAACAGTGGTTCTCAACCTTTTTAATGCTGTGAGCCTTTAATACAGTTCCTCATGTTGTGGTGACCCCAACAATAAAATTATTTTCGTTGCTACTTCATAACTATAATTTTGCTACTGTTAATGAATCATAACATAAATATCTGTGTTTTCCGATGGTCTTAGGCTCTACAGCAGCAGATCTCAACCTTAATTACAGTAATGAAATAGCAACAAAAATAATTTTATGGTTGAGGGTCACCACAACATGAAGAACTGTATTGAAGGGTCGCAGCATTAAAAAGGTTGAGAACCACAGCTCTAGAAGCTATAAGAATCACCCCGTTATATGGTAATATGTGGGGAGCAGGGAGGTGACTGGAATGTTCCTCTTAGAAGTAAGGACAGAAGAGAAACCAAGATGGCGGCATAGGTAAATATCTATACTGCTGCCTTACACAACAATTTCAAAACTACAACTAAAAGATGAAACAAACATCATCCAGAACCACTGAGTGGGAATCCAGGCTGAGTGGAAATCCTACATCTAGAAGGAAAGAAAAAAGGATACTGAGACTTAGGAGCTGCGGAGGGCAGAGGTGTGGGGACTCAGAGATGTGCACGCGCAAGAGGAAAGGCTGGGTGGCTAAATATGCATCTGGCTTCCTCAAACCAGAGGAAAACAAAGGCTCCCCACTGTGCTGAAATCCAGCTCAGGGTGAGACTTAGGGAACCAAGATTCATATGCAGAGAAAGTGGACTGTCTGGCAGTGGGCAAAACCCAAGAGCAGCTTTCTCTCAGAGGTCCGTGCAGCCATTGCCACAAAACACTGAGACCCATGGACTTCTTAGGGTGGGAAGGCTATCTGCTCCACCCTGAGACTCCGCCCCATCCAAGCTGAGCACAGAAGCTCTCTCAGCATAGACACAGCTGATCCTCATAGCCAATTGGCCTGGAGGTCAACTCTGCCCAGTGATACCAACAACAGTCTAGGCTTAAGTACAAGACTTTGCACAGCCCATAAAGGGATGCACCAAGAGTATCCACCTTAGGTAACTGGGGAGGCTGAGCCACTGGGCCCAAAGGACACTTGCACACAAAGCCCCTCAATCAACTCAGGGAAGCAGCTAAAATGCAGAGATAAAGAGGCAGGTCACAAATGAAAGAAATGGATGGTCACAGATGACTGGATATAGAGTTCAAAACCACGGTTATAAGGTTTTTCAAGAATTTTCTAGAAAAGGCCAATAAATTTAGTAAGACCCTCGAGGATATGAAAAAGGATCAACTAGAAATTAAGCATGAACTGACTGAAATAAATATATTATACAGAGACTTAAAAGCAGACTAGAGAATTGCAAGAATCAAGTCAAAGATTTGAAATACAAAGAAACAAAAAACACTCAACTGTAAAAGCAAAAAGAAAAAGAATCCAAAAATATGAAGGCAGTGTAAGGAGCCTCTGGGACAACTTCAAGCATACCAACATCAGAATTATTGGGGGTGCCAGAAGAAGAGAGAGAGAAAAATACTGAAAACCTATTAGAAGAAATAGTGACCAAAAACTTCCCCCATTTGGTGAAAGAAATGGACTTACTAGTCCAGGAAGCACAGAGAACCCCAAACAAAAGGAATCCAAAGAGGACTATACCAAGACACATCATAATTAAAATGCCAAGAGCAAAAGACAAAGAGAGAATATTAAAAGCAGCAAGAGAAAAACAGTTAGTTACCTACAAGGGAACACTCATACAACTGTCAGTGTATTTCTCAGCAGAAACTATGCAGGCCAGATGGGAGTGGCAAGAAATATTCAAAGTGATAAATAGCAAGAACCTACAACCAAGATTACTATACCCAGCAAAGCTATCATTCAAAATCGAAGATCAGATAAAGTGCTTCACAGATAAGAAAAAGCTAAAGGAGTTCATCGGCACAAACCAATATTATATGAAATGCTGAAAGGTTATCTGTAAGAAGAGGAAGAAGAAGAAAAAGATAAAGATAAAAACTATGGACAAATACATATCTATCAACAAGTGAGTCTAAAAACCAAGTGAATAAAAAATCTGATGAACAGAATAAACTGGTGCATATAATAGAAAGAGAGTGGACTGACAATTCTCGGGGGGAAAGGGGTGTGGTGGTTGCAAGAAGAGACTGGACAAAAATCATACACCTATGGATGAGGACAGTGAAGGAGAGGTAAGGGCAGAGAATGAGGTGGGAACCAGGTGGAGGGGAGCTATGAGGGAGAAGGGGAGAGAGGAACAATTGTAAGAATCTGAACAATAAAGATTTATTTTTTAAAAAAAGAAGTAAGGACAGCCTGCCTGGTGTGGCTCAGTTGGTTGAGTGTCAATCTATGAACCAGAAGGTCACGATTTGTTTCTGGGTCACGGCACATGCCTTGGTGCGATCCCAATCCTTAGCATGGGGCATGCAGGAGGCAGCTGATGAGTAATTCTTTCTCTTCATTGATCTTCCTGTCTCTCCTCCCTTCCACTCTGAAATCAGTAAAAAAAAGTATTTAAAAAAATAAAAGTAAGGACACCTTTCTTAGGAGCTTCTGTCTCATTGAAAATTTGACAACGAGAATAGGAACACTTGTAAGTAAAGTGGAATGTGCCCCTAGATCTAGGAAGAGGGTCATCCTCCCCAGTCACATGGGGAATATGTAGGCACCCAAACTAATTTGAGGGCTCTGCCAGCAAGGAAGGAGGTACCAGATGGTGGTTGGGTAAACAGCCAACACTGACTGCTTTTTTCTTTTGAAAATTGTCTTTTTCTCAGCATCCAAAAGTGTTCTTTTCCTTATTTGTAACATGGGGTTTTTTTCTAAGACCCATGTTGTCTTGTTTCTGTCCACTTAACTCTAAAGGAAGATGAGATGCCACTCCAGGGCTGGCATTTACCATAAACCAAGCAGGCAGGTGCTCATTGTTGCCCTCTCTGTCTCACTGGTTGGAATCCTTTCCTTGTGGCTGAAGCAAGAGGCACAGGGATGTTCACAACCCCACCCCCCTATGGCCTGTCTGACACCATCCTTCCCTCCGATGTGTTGCTGTCGGGGGAGTGCATGCTCTGACCACAGAGAAGAGGATCAAGGATTGATTTATATATGGGAAGAAAGAGATGAATCCAGAAGCCACCTTCCCCATGAGTGCTCCCATCACAGATTCTTCCTGATACTGAATTGGCATTCGGAGACAAGGGCCTTTATGCATCATCTGTTGTCATTGCCATGTTGGAGACCCGCCCCCCCACCCCCACCCCCGGGAAAGGACTTGGAGATGCCAACCCCTTATATTTGGTTTTTAGGGCCTCTGATTCTGAGCCCCAAAAAGGACATAGGAAAAGAAAAAACACGTTTTATCTATCCTTCAGGCTGCTGTCACTTCAAATAACAAAGTAGATGAGTGTCAGTTGACAATTGTATTATGTACATTTCAACTTTATAAAGCGTGGCACACTGGGTGGCATTGTACTAACTCTCAGTTTTATAAGTTCTGCCCTTTGCATTTGGTTAGACTTAAGAAAGAGAAGTTCATTCATTCCATCTGCCATTACACTGAGTGAGAGCACAACACCTGTGGATATGAGAATAAAGAATGTAAAATACATCAGCAATAATTTTATATGGACTATATGTTGAAATATTAATTTTGCTGTGTTGGGTTAAATAATATGTATTCTTGCTCCTTTTTGTTTTATTTAATGTTGCTACGAGAAAATTTTCAGTTACACATGTGGCTTGCGATATATTTCCACCCTTCGTATAGCTCCAGAAGGCTTTCATCTCCCTGCCTCTTTCTTCCTCTAGATCTGTGTGGCCCGATACAGTAGCCTCATGTGGAAACTTACCTTTAAATTAATTGAAATGAAACAAAATTTTTAATTCCATCCCTCAGTCACATTAGCCATATTTCATATCTGGTGAGGGGCCCCCATATTGCACAGCTTGGACTGTTTTCAGCACCGTGGAAAGTTCCACTGGACAGAGGTGATGTAGGTCATAAGTAGATACGGCCAAACCCACAGAGATGGGGCATGAATGCCTCAAGCATGGAAGCGTTTCCATGGTGCCTAACTCTGCAGCCCATCATCCTCCCATCCGTCTTCTGGATGCGGTTCCCTTCCTGCCTTTGTTAGGCTTGTTTATACACACTTATCTCTCCTTTCTTCCTGCTGGGGCTTCAGTGCACTTATCTCCCTTTGAGCACACTCCCCTCCCCCCCGCCGGTCTCATCCCCCCCCCCCCCCATGAACATGGGATCTAACACCATGTTTTATACAATGTAGGTATTCAGTAAATATTTGTTAACCAGTTGGAGTGGCAGTTCCTAGCAAGCAATTGGTAATATGTGGCTGAAGCTAGAGGGAGATATATAGTGGCTGGTAGCAGAGGGGTAAAAAAATGAGAGAGAGAGAGAGGCAGTAGGTCAAAGCCAGACTCCTAAGGAAAAAGGAAGAGGATCTGGTAGAGAGACAGAAAGGAGTAAATGGAGACAGTGGTGACCTGGGACCTCAGACGTGTCACCAAAATCCTTTTGCCTGCCCCACCAGCCCCCTCAGGGGCAGCATCTAGACTTACTGCAAGGGAATTCACAGATTTAGGCAGCAGCTGCAGAAAAAGGGCAAAAGAAACCCAAAGTATTACTGTGTGATAAATAAACATGCAGGACCCATAAATGAAAGGTTGAAATGGTCTGAGAATTAAGGGTCTGATGAGGAGAAAAATAAAAAATGCCCTCTCCCTGGGCCAGCTGGTTTGAGTTACATTTTATGTGCGGCGTATGAGTTCCAGCACCCTTCTGAATTAGCAGCAGAATCGCACATTAGTTTTAGGGCTCCCTCTCGAATAGGAACATCATAACGCTTTTTAATTGGGGCTGATAAAAACGTGGCATTACTTGTAGGTTCCTGAGAGAAGTGAGTTGTGAAATTGGGTTTTCATTAAACCTAATGATGGAAAATTAAGTATAGTGCGTCGGGTGAAATGGGGTGTGATAAAGGCACCACGTCTGCATTATCGGAGGTTAATAAGGGAATAGGTGAGGTAGGATGCATTGGAAAAAGAGTCCAACTAGTTGAATTAATAAACCTTGAAAATCCCTTGGTTCCAAGTCTTCATAGCATCATTAGCTCCGGCATTGACATTATTACAAATGTTACAGCAACACAACTTGCTCAATTTCAAATGCATTTATTTCCCATTGTGGAGTTGGTTTTGCTGACACCAAGTTTACCGTCTGTCTAGCCATGTGTTTAGGGAAAATATTCATATTGGTAGCTCTTTAGTTTTGGAAACATTTGGCATCTCACAAAAATTGCCAGGTGGCCATTGCCAAGAAGCCTGTCTTTGCCAGGTAGCCGGTCTCCCAGGCAGCCAGTGCCTCAAGTCCTTGGGGAGACACTCACCGGGCTCCAGCTCCACCTTTCCTGGGGAGCAGGGCAGAATCTAGAGGAGCAAGCTCTGGCACTCCTTGCTTCTCCATCCCCAACTCCCTCCCCCTCCCAGTCCCTCATAGGAGTGGTGCTCCCAAGATGCCTCGTGTCCATGGCAGCTGACATGACAGCATGACCCCTACATGAAGTAGTGAGAGTCCTTAAAGAAGGATTATTCTTCAAACCCTTCAACAGCTTCCCTCTGGCTTGGAGATGCTTGCATATTCATGGCCTTTCTAGACAGGCCCTCACACCTTCTCTCACAGCTTGTCCCATCACATTTCCGCCCACCACATTCACTTCCTATCCACCTCCTTGCTCTTACCTAAAAGCAACTGGCTTCTCTGACTCCTGTTCTTGTCTCTTTTTCTACTAGACCATCAAGCCTTGAGGATGGAATCTGCATTGCTCTGTGCACGGCCAATCCGAGTCCCTAGCATAGAGTGGGTTCCCATTAAATCTTACTCCCCATCACAAGGGTGCGATGGATGGAGAAGGGAAGAAGCCCCCACGTTTGCCAAACACTGCGCTTAAGCAAGCCAGTGAGGATGAATTCCCTGTAATTTAAAATCCCAGGAGAAAACATAATCAGTATTTTTATGTGCTAACATCTCACCTAGACCCATCTTCCCTGTGCAGAAAGCTGTTCACTAGATCTTTGTGTTGGCAATTCTTTCCTTCCTGAGAACAGTGTTTCTCGGACTGTCACACAGAAGGAGAGCTGACCTTCACATGCAGAGTCATGTCTGATGGGTTATTGTGACATGAGGCACAACCAAGCTGAAGGAGACGTGGTTTTTGAAAGATGAGTCATAGAAAATCAGGAATATATGTTAAGCCTCCCAGGAAATGGGTATGGCATAGGCCTAGGGGGGGTTCTGCAGGGGTGCCTGGCTCAGCCTGAACACACCTAGCTGTGATACATCAAATCTGATTTCTTATCTCATACATGCCGCAGACAGAAGATCCAGGGCAAAACTGTCCATGTCGTTGGGAAAATATTGGGCAGATCAACCCCAGAGGTTCTGGGGAAGATAAACTAGCCCAGAAAGACCAACAAGGATTGCCAAGCAGTGAGGTGGTAGGACTAGAAGGTAGTTGTCCAAGGGGAACAGAGAATTTTAAATCCAACCTCAGCAGGCATCAGTTCCCAGGACCAAACTAACAGAGAACAGTTAAAGCAATACACTTAGTATAAGGATTGTTACAAGGGGGAAATACAGATCTTTTATCAAGGAGGGATGATATGAAGGATATAATGAGCTTAGGACCCAGGCCTGGGAGAAGTAAATGGCAGAACTAAAGGAGTAAGTTCAGGCCTACCTACCTGCAAGGTGGGTTCCTTGGCCCTCCTGGAGCAAGAGTGTTCAGTGGTGGAGCTGGGGCTCCAGTTCCTTCCTCCTAACAGAGACAAACTGGTGGAGACACTGGGTTCTGGGAACGCAGACAGTGGATCCAAAGCGCACACACCTACACGTGGTCCTGGTCTCCAGGACCTTGAGGCTTTGCAGGCAGGCACCCTACTTCCTAAACAGGAGGGCGCTCCCAGTATCTAGCCTGCCTGGCTTCTCAGTGGTTCTGATATTGGCCAGGATTGGCCAAGACCACCCTAATGAGCCTCAAGGAAGGCCTAAGATAGGGCGGTGATGGCAGCCAACCTGGACTTGGTCTTTACTCCATCAATATGCACTTTTGAGATGGAACGAACCAAGGGCTTTTGTGTTCACACGTTTGTTGATTTAATTTTTAAGTCTACCCCCACAGCCATGCCCAGGAAGCAATGTGTCCGTTTTCTTTCTCTGATTTATCAGCTGAATGCATCATGAGTTAGTTCCGTCTGGCCTCCTCAGGTCCCACCAGGGAAGGCACAGAAGACCGAGGGCAAAACTCCCGTAGGTGATGGTCTGTTCTGCCTCTTCTCTTTGAAGCAGATGGCAGCCGTGGAGAGCTGTCCCAGCCCACCCTCACCATCCAGACCCACCCCTACCGGGCCTGCGACCCCATGGAGATGAGCTATCCCCGGGACCAGTTCCAGCCGGCCATCCGGGTGGCTGATCTGCTGCAGCACATCACCCAGATGAAGAGAGGCCAGGGCTACGGGTTCAAGGAGGAATATGAGGTAAGGGACCGCCTATGCAGGCACTCCCAGATGGGTGCAGAAGCTTCTGGGGCAAACGCTTTGCTACTAAAGGTGTAATCTCTGGACCCACAGCATCAGCGTCACCTGGGAGCCAGTTGGAAATGCACTATCTCTGGCCTCACCCAGCCTTACTGAATCACCCGCATTTTAACAGAACCTAGGTGACTTGTATACCCTTTAAATTTCAGAAGCACCATCGAATACCCTTAAACCTCCTTTCCCCTTTTCCTTCTCTCCCCTCTCCTCTCTCCCCTCTCCCCTCTCCCCTCTCCCCTCTCCCTCTCTCCCCTCTCCCCTCTCCCCTCTCTCCCCTCTCCCCTCTCCCCTCTCCCCTCTCCCCTCTCTCCCCTCTCCTCTCTTCCCTCAGTTATCTCCAAAGTTTCTGCACTTTGGAGTCACAGCTTCGCTCAGTATGCAGCTCCCATGACCCCACCCCCCAGCCCACATGTTGAGGAAAGCCATCAGGTCTCCCTGCAGTGCATCTGGGAAGCTTGTTTGTTCCTGGGCACCTCTTGCCTCATTCCCATACTTCTGCTGTGTTCTCAGTGCCCCCAAGTCAATACCTCATCTCCAGTGCCTCTGTCTCCTCTCTGTACCTTCTCCTCACCTCTGCATGGGACACCCCTTTCCTTACTCCCAAAGCATCTCTAACCCTAGGTTTTATGAGTAGCGGTTGCCACTGAGGTTTGGGTGGTAAAGGGGCCAGGGGTTGTGGCTTGCAGCAAAGCACAGGAAGTGCCTGAATACAAGCGGTCCTACGGTTCTCATCTCCTCACAGGTCTCTACACTCACTGCCTTTCTCAAAAGTTCTTTTTAGTGTCCTCAAAACTCCCTTTTCTCGCTTCTCCCAGTAGCCAGGAAAAGGCTTCCACTTCCCTTCCTTTCTGAAGCAGAACAATTTCGCTTTCCTTATCTCCTTTTGTTTCAAAGTTTGCTTATTAGGTGATCCCTCTTACAAATAAAAAAAAAGTGAAATAAAATTGAAGGGAAACTCATTAAGATGCTTTCCTGAACTAAAGAGCAGCTTACTCCCCCAGAGGAGCTCCGCAACCATCCACCCCCAAGTGGGAATGCAATTGCAGCCAGTTTTGGAATTTCCTTTTTTCACTTTTCCTTTCCTCTCTCCCTTTCTTCCTTCCCAAAATATCTTGGGAGCACCTACTGTGTGCTAGGCTCTAATTTATATCAGCTAGTTTTTTGTGTCTCTTTTTCCACACGCAGTATGTGCCCCATTATACTCAGTTCAGTTTCATGTGTACGGTGAGAAGGCATGGACTCAGACTCCTCCCAGTTGGAATTCTGGATCACGCAGACTAAGTTTATCTCTCAGACTATATTCTGAGAAGGAGCAGACCAAGCAATGATTGCAGAAGCTCTGTGAGGTCATTAAACTGTGCTCTGAGGGGGGCCAGACAGCTGGGCTCCAATGCAACACACTGCTTGATCTTAGCATTTCATCTTGTCACCTGAGCATTAAAATTCCTTTGTTGATTGGGTGAGAAGTTTGGATAAGGTGACTTCTAAGGCCCTGTCTGGTCCTAAACCTTTATGAGAGTGTAAAATGTGGTGGCAAGGGTCATGTTGGACACATTTATGAGAACAGATGTGTTTGTGTCAATGCACGTGAGGGATTACCGACCCCATCAGGAGAACAGGCAGTTCATTGCAAATGTGGTCAGAGGAAAACAGCATCTTTCATATGCTGCCTGCAAATATTGGAGGATGTCAGGATAAGAGGTTAAAGGAGATTGTCTCATAACCTCCCATGCCTGGGCCTTACCTCGTAGCGGGTTGGCTAAATGGTCTTAAGCCCTTAAAGTATGAGGGCTGGGGTGTGTGTGTATCCGTATGTCTGTGTGCTTATCCACATCTACATTGATCTGTTGAGTGAATGTTCGGGAAAGGGTGTGTTGTTTGCAAAGGCATATTCAATATCATGGTAGTTTACTATGTCAATCATAATATTTACTTTGCTTTAAAGTTTTAAATAACACCAGGGGAGCAGTGTGACATCAAAAATGGTAACAAGTAGTTAAAGCCTGAGAAACACTGTTGTAAGAACTTGGAATCTAAAATTTGAAAAGAAAAATATTTGACTACTTTGGTGCATTGCCTTCCAGTTTTATCTCTCCTTTAAAAGTGTCCATCCCTGTGTGGTTGATTAAAAAAATTATTTACCTTTTTGCACTTTTTAAACATTTTTAAATAAACAACAGAAAATATTTCTCACAGTTCTAGAGGCAGGGAAGTCCAAGATCAAGATGTCAGCAGATTCAGTGTCTGGTGGAAGCCCACTTTCTAGTTCATAGATGCCCATCTTCTTACTGTGTCCTCACATGGCAGAGGGGTGAGGGGTCTCTGTGGATTGCTTTTATGAGGGCACCAATCCTATTCATGAGGGCTCCACCCTCATGATCTATGCACCTCCCAAAAGCCTCCCTTCCTAATACCATCACATTGTGGATTAGGTTTCAGCATCTAACATTGGGGGACACAACATAGACAAATATTCAGGTGACAGCACTCTCCCATAACCATAACACAATGAGGCAATTTAACACTGATGCAATGTCTGTTTGTTTGTGTATTTGTTTTTCCCAAACTTTCTGGCATGGAAGTAAACTGCCTTTATAATGAAAAAGAAAATAATACATGTCGTTCCATCATTTGGAAATATCACTAACTAGACTGGCCTTGACCTCAATTAGTTCCAAATTATATTAACCAGTTAGCTGGAATGCTTAGCTTCTAGTTAACAGCAGTTTCTGATTAACTGGAGGCTAATTGAAAAACAATGCTTAATGGGAGTCTTTCCACAGTGTGCCAGTTCCCTCTCCTAGACTGTCGCTGGATATGGCTTTGATTATCAGGCCCCTGTGATGCCTGGAGTCTGCATGCTGTGCAGAAGTCACAGCACTGCTTGAAGACTGTGTTCTATGAGACAACATGCCTGGGTGTTGATCCCACTTTCAAACAGCATGCCATGCGCTTTGTCTACTGCCTGTCACTCCCCTAGACTGCTCAGTGTGTTGTTGGTTATTCATACCAACGAGTGGGTTTGACAAGCTGGCATAGAAGGGACCTCTCAGCCATAAGGGAGCTTTGTCTTCTAAAATTCAGTTCAGTTGTACAATCACAAATTTATTCATTAAATTTTGACTGAGTGTTTACTATTCCTAAGGCCTGGTCCAGATAGTTTAGATATGACAGTGAACCAAACAGACAAAGATCCATACCCTCATGAAGCGTTTGTTCTATCGGGGGAAACAGGAAATAGCAGTGGACTTAAAACCAAGTTATTTTACAAACTTAATGGGATATGGTTATAAATAATGCCATGTGCCAGTGACAAATATTGTTTACTATGTTATAAACTACAGTAAATCTTAGTGACATAAAACAACTAATTTATTGTGCCCACTGATTCTGTGAGTCAGGATTTGGACAGGGCACAGTGGGGAAGAGTTGTGTCTGCTTCATGATGTCTGAAGCCTGAACTTGGAAGGCTCTAAGGCTGGGGTGCTGGAAGCATATGTAAGAGTCTTCACTTCATGTCTAGTGATTGATGCAAACTGCCAGATGAAATCTCAGCTGGGGTTGTCAGCTAGAACACCTACACATGGCCTCTTCAGGTGGACTGGGCTTCCTCATAGCATGGTTGCCTTAGGATAGTGAACTTCTTACATAGCAGCTCATAGATCCAAAGGTGAGCTTCATTCCTAACAAGGTAGACAGTAATCACCCTTTGTGACCTGGACTTGCACATCACAGCATCACTACTACCCATGCTATTGGTTATAAATAAGTAATAACTGATTATGTTCTAGGGAAGGGGAAGTTTTCTTCTCTCTCTCTCTCTCTCTCTCTCTCTCTCTCTCTCTCTCTTTCCATGGATGGATGGAGGCACCATTGCAACATTCTGAGAGAATATAGAAGTTAGAGGTATTGGGAAGTACAATCTTTGAATGATACAATATACCATAAGATGGGGGGAGGAAAGAGTAGAGCAGGGAAGGGAGATGGAATAGCCTGGGGACATAGATAAGGGAGAAGGGTATTCCTTAACCAGAAGATGATATTTGAGCAGAGACATGATGGAAGAGAGTTTCAGATCATGGGAGTAATATATTTAGCATGCACAAGGAGACCAAGGTTTTGATGAATAAGTGAACAAAGAGCAAAACTAATAGAAGATGCTATTAGTAGAGAAGACCTGGAGACAATGGAGCAATTGCGAGTTTAATTTTGAACTGAGTTTAAGATGTTTAGTAGATATCTTAGTAGACATGGAAAGTAGATAGTTGGCTATATGAGTCTAGAATTTGGAAAAGAAGCCTGAGCTGGGAGGAAAACATTGGGAGTTTTTGACATAGGTGACAGTAAAGCCACAAGACTTCAAAGTCAGCAAGTAAATGAACAGAGAAAAAGATAGGGACCAGGGACTGAACTTCGAGGAATTTCAACTTTAAGATGTCTGAGTTCAGTACTTTCCACAAACCAGACATTAAACTAGGTTGTGGGAACTGAGGAGATGACATAGAGCTCTTGCATTCTGAGGAATTTGGAGCCTGTTTTTACAGGCAGGCATATGAACTGATCATTTCACTATCTTGGCAAAATGTCACAATAGAGGTAAGCCCTTGGGGATGGGATACAGTAAGCTTAGCCTCAAGGTGAGTGGCCAGTGGCTTTATACGAAACATACAGCCTGAACAAAAGCTGGAGAAGTAGTAATAACCAAATAAAAGCAGGAAAGGACTAGGACAGACAAGCTGTGGAATGGAGCTATGCACAGTAGGTTGAGTTACCAGAACTGGGAGCAGTTTGGTACATATAAACCAGGGGAAGAAACATGGAGGCAGATGGGACTGAAATTGTCAGCAGGGGAGGAATGAGGTTGGAACAAGAGGATATTTGTCAGGCTAAGGAATTTGGATTTTATTCCAGGGGCCATCAGATAAATTGAAGGGAGTAGGATTTTTAAACTGGATTTGTGTTTTTTAGATGTAACTTAATCTGAGCAGATAGAGCAGAGATAGGTAGGTGGCTGGGACAGTGATTCGGGGGAAAAAAGTGGGATTGCCTGAAATAGGAGACTGGGCCTGGAGCCCACACAAACCCACACACATTCTCTCATGTAAAGCTGTAAAATCAGCTCATTCTCTTTGACCTGAAAACTTGAGTCTCTTGATATATATTTTTAAATTCAATGACTTGAAGTTATGTAGGAATCATCCTGAATTGACAGTCAAAATGCCTGGATTCAAATCCTGTCTCTTATTAAGTGTATGTGGGTGACCATGGGCAGGTTGCTCTGTCTCTCTGAGCCTCCATTTACATACTTATGCAATGAGGTTGAGGGGGTTGGTCAAAATAGTCCAAAGAGCACTTCAGTCCAGGATATTTTGAGAGTCTATGTAGGAACTAATGTGCAAGCCAGCTGGCTCTCCTCCTACTGATAGTCCTACTGGACCCCACTCTCTGGGGCTACTACCAAAGTTTTCTCTCCAGCCTAGGCTTTTTTCCCAAATTCTAAACTCATATATCCATCTATCTACTTTCCATATTCAAAAAGATGTCTCAAGTCCTAGCAACCATGATTGACCAAGGGCCTTGAGTTGCTAAGAACTCAAGGAGGCCTAAGGCAAATTAATTACACCTGCCATGCAGATTTGACTCTTAGAAGTATTCAGTCTTGGCTGCATGTTAGAATTATATGGGGAAGTTTTTACACCACCAAATATCCAGGCCATCTTTCTACCAATTAAATCAGATTCCCTGGGGTGGGATCCAGAGATCTGTATTTTCTATGTTAGCCAGATGACTATAATGTATTTTCAAAGTTGAGAGACACTAGTGTAGAAAGATCCACAGAGTCCCTAGTGTATGTCCTGCTTATACCCAAGACCCATCACCTCTCCAGTTATATTTGCTGCTGGTCACATCTGATGCCCATGGAGGGGTGGTGGGACCTGCTAATAGCACGTAGCCACAGGAAAGTCAAAAGGCTTCTGCAATTGACTGTGGATTGCAGAGTCTTGCCTCCTCTTCACCCTACTTCTCCTGCCTATATTCTCTCACCTTCCCCAAAACAAAACAAAGAAACATGCCAGCAAATGCCCAGAGAGCTTAGCTGGAGAGTGGGGCTGTCTGTGAGCTCTGTAACCACAGCCATCATCATGACCACAAGAGTAGAGGGTTTGGAGAAGATGGGGAACAACAGGAAGAGGTGACTGTGATGGAGAGAAGGAAGGGAAGCTCTTACTAATACCAGTCAAGTCCAGGCAGTCTGTCATCCTAATGAATGGAACAAGTCCAGTAGGGTGACCAGAAAGTATCTGCTTATTCCAGCTCCATTAAGACTATTTAAGCAGCCAGGAATAGCTGTGTGGAGTGAGATGCAGCTTACTCAAGAGCAAGTGTTTGTTTGTTTTCTAGCTCAGGGTGGTCACGCTGTGTGCCGACATGCCATGTGCATGGCTTTATAAAGAGAAGCCAGTGTTGCCATCTTTCTCTTTGTCTTCTGTGGATGATGGTGGGCAGGCAGCCTCCTGCTGGGGTGTAACCATTGTGATGGATGCTTCAGGTTGCCCCAGTTGCCCTCTTCTCTGATCAGAGCCAACTAAACAGAGGCAGAGTAGACCTTCTGCTTCTCCCACAGCTTTTTCTCTCCTCAGTTGGTAACAGAGTTCTTAGAGATTCTATTCCAGCTTCTCCATCTAGAGGAGAGTGATTCTGGGTAGAGGCAGGGGGGATCTGTAGCATATGCCCAAATCATGAAAGAGAAGACTGTGGTTGTTCTCCAGCTCTGGGAACTCATAATGACCCAAATAGGAAGTCTTGGACTCCACCTGCTCATTTCACTCCATTCCCAGTTGATTACAATAAGGGGGAAATGAGCCATTTCCAGGGAGGAGCCAAAAGACATCAGTAACTCATGAGGTTTTGGACCTGGAAACTTTTCCAACAGGAAAGAGCTCTATTAACTTACTCTTTTCCTTTGAATTTATTGTTATTTTTTCCACTTAACTCTATTTGTAATCCAGAAACAATATTTTCTGTGTTATATTAATATAAGAACCCTTCCCAACCAAATGAGCAGTTTTCAGGCAGTACCACAGGAAAAGCTCTTGGGTGAGAGTCCAGAGCTAGGTCTCAGTCTGCTTCTGCATGCTCGATGGTCTTGGACAAGACTCTTCCACCTCTGGGTTCCCATTTCATCTTCTGTGAAAGGTCTGACTACATAGCATGGACTTCTGAAGTGTGATAGTATAGGTGTCTACTTCATTTGGTCAGAAATACTTATTGAGTACCTAATTCATACCTTGCACTGTTTGGGGCATTTAAGGTAGTTAGAAAGCTAAGTAAAGAAAATGAATACCCTTACTTTAAAGGAAGATCATGGTTTTACCATGCTGTGTAATTACAAAACAGAATGCTAGTTAAAATGCTTTAAACATCTGTGAGTCCTGTATGTCAGAGTCAGCTAGAACATTAGTAAAGAACATTAAGATTTGAGCTCATTGACACAGAACAGGACCCAGACCTCTGCATTGTACCAAATTCCATGGAAAACATAGATCCCTACCAAACTCTGGGAACAATTGGCCTAAAATTTGTCATTTAAAATTGTGTAGCTTTTCATGGGGCCTTTTAAAGGAGGTCTTGTGACTCAACGTGCAGATGCACATTTCACCATCCTGTCCCATTAAAGCTCCTGTCGGTCTTGCTGGGGTCTGGTTTTCTACTTAGCTTCCCCAGCAGGACTCATAAATTACTTTCTACTAGTGACATGGTGCACAACAATGTTTGCTCTCCTGATGCCACTCTGCGTAGACATCATCAGTCATCCTTTCCTGTCTTCTCTGTCCACATTTATAATCCCCGAGGCATATGCTTTCCGCACAGAAGGAGGCATTTGTTGAAAGCTTGGCCTCTGCCAGGGCCACTACTAACTCATACAGCACCTTAGAGTGAAATAGCAAAAGGTACACCTGTCTCAGGATAATGGACTATCACCTTCCAGAATATGTTTATCATATAGACAGAAATCTCCATGTCTACCAGACCATGGTTCTCCATGAGACATGGTGCTCCATATACAACCTGCACAGCCATCCACCAGCTAGCCACAGATGCCAGGAAACATGGGCATTTACTAAACCCAGGGGCAATTGCGACCAGGTATTAGGCTTCCAAGAGCTTATAAAACTTTCTCACTCCCTGAATAATTTGTTCTACCTGTACCCAAAGTAAGCAACTTGTCCCAGTTTCCCCAGAATGGTACCAGTTTTATTTATTTTTAATTAAATCTGTTGGGTGACATTGGTTAATAAGATTATATAGGTTTCAAGTGTACAATTCTATGATACATCATCTGTATATTGCATTGTGTGCCCACCACCCAAAGTTAAATCTTTTATCACCATGTAATTGACCCCCTTGACTAGTCCCCCAGCCCCCTTCCTGCTGGTAACCAGCATACTGCTGTCTGTGCCTGTGAGTTTTTGTTTGTTTTTCCTTTTGTTCATTTGTTGCTTTCCCACGCATGAGTGAAATCATAGGATCCTACATTTTAGGAATCCTTGGGTCCAAGACAAAACAGTAGGGATGTTGCCAGGAGTCCCCATCTTTGGTCTTGTGACAGTAAACTGGCTGTTTCCAATCAAAGAGAAGCAGAGAGTGAATTTTAGGAGTGAGCCAGGGGGGCACAATAGCATATTCTTGGGAAAGGTGGGATGGGAGAGCCTCGAAACACCTATTATGGAACAAGCATTGTGCTGGGTGCCTAAAGGCATTCTCTCAATAATCACCAGTCATCACAGAGCTGTGAAGGCATATTGTTTTTCATTTACATAGTGTCTAATTTATTTGGGGGAGGGAAGTGTACAGATCTGTGCACATTCTCAAATTATAGTCATGCAAACACCAACAGGATCAGAATACATGAGAGTTCCATCAGCAAAAATGTCCTTGATGTCCCCCCTCCTGTTCACCCCTCTCCTCATGCTGTCCCTTCATAGCCAAATTCTTCCCTCAACTCTAAACTGAAAGGCATATCACTGACTTCATTGTCGGGAAAATTAACAGAGACTTGGAGTGGTGAGATGATTTGCAGAAATAATGTTCAAACACTATCTTTGGCAAAGCTCCGCCTTCTCCCTGCCTCTTATAGTTAGTGGGCAAGAGGTATTAAGAGGTATTTCTGGACAAGATAAATTAATGAAAAACCCAGGTAAAAATGGCACCTCCTTGGTGAAGACTGAAATATTCCCTACCCTGGAGAGTGCAGTTGTGGGCAGGGGCCCAGGAAAATCCTGGCGACCAGGACTGGTCATGGAGGAAGCAGGCCCTTGGCTGTGCCCTGAAGCATCAGCCAGGAACTGCCAGGTCAGCATCCCCCGGGGCCTGGTTTTGCTGTACCTCAAGGCACATCACTTCCAATTATCTCCAGGGATGCAGTCAAGCCAAAGGGAACGATGGGGGCGTCATAGCTGACAGAATCTGCTGAGGATAGCAGATGAACAGGTGAATTAAATGGACCAGGATGCTCTCAGTCTTGGTTTGGAGGTGAGCTGCTCTTAGAAGCTCTGTTCCCTCAAAACATCTCACTATTTGGGGAATAACTCCAAGAGGCTTAAGTACAAAGAAGAGCATCCAAAGAAGGATGGCAAGCTTCAGAAATGACCCTGTATCTCCACAGGGCCGAATCAACAGGTGGGAAAAGGAACCAGCCAAGGAAGCATCAGGGACAGTTCTCAGTTCTAACTGGAAATTAAAGTAGTAAGTGGGGAAACTGAGGCAGGTTGCACAGTCTTATGGGCTGACTCAGCACAATAGGACATAAGCCTGTGACTGTGGTTATGTTGTCTGAGGGGGTGCAGCCTGCCTACAGGGGGTGCAGCTCTGTTGCTAGGAGGGTAGGTGGATGAATGGGTGGGTGATGGATGGATGTGTGGATGTGTGGGTTGCAAACCATAGGAAGAGTTAGTCTGGGACAGAAACCAGATGACAATTGTATCCTAGAGTCTATGAAGCCTATCGCAAGGATGAAGGAAAGGTTCAAGAGCCAAGTGTTGCCCAGCTGGTGTTGCTCAGTAGTTGAGTATCAACCTATGAACCAGGAAGTCATGGTTCAATTTCCAGTCGGGGCACATGCAGGAGGTAGCTGATCAATGATTCTTTCTCATCATGATGTTTCTGTCTCTTTCCTTCCCACTTACTCTCTGAAATCAATTAAAAATTTTCTTTTTTAAAAAAAAAAGAGACAAATGCTCTTAGCCACTTGTCATGATGCTGGACTGGCTCAGCCTTCCCAGCTTAGAAAATGTTCAAAGCATTCCTATCAGCTTAGAATAAAACTCTCATTCTTACCTGTGGTCCACAAGATTTCAACTCCTCCCCATTCACATTATATCACTCTCTCAGTCTTCTTCTGGAGAGCCTCTTTTCAAGATCTAGGACACACCAAGCTCATCCCATCTCAGGGCCTCGGTACTCACTGTCCCTCAGCTTGGCACGTTCTTCCCCCAGCTTCTTCTGCTCAGCACTTAATTTTCAGCTCAAGTGTGTCAATGGTAGACCTGTGGGGAACACACTTGGAGTTGAACAAGCTGGTTAGGAATTAAGGGACAGCTCAGGAGGAGGATGTGCGAAGGGACTTATAGGATGTGGGTGGGCTGTGTTAGGTGACTGAGGGCTTTGTTCCAGATTGGACAGTGGTAGGGGGAGGAATGATTGGGTATCTTAGTAAATCTTAACTATAAGAAGGGAACATGAGATTCAAGCTAAAGATATAAATATCAAAGAAAAAGCAGTCACTCATATTTGCCAGGGTAGGAGATGTTTGGTCATTTATTTTTGGCTTGGGCAATGTTCATATTTTTGACTGTGCTTATAAATGACTATAGAGTGGCCAGGTTTTGGACTGCTCCATCCTAGTCTCAGAATAGCCATGTCTGATGCTGGCATCCTGTGAAATTGTCTGTGTGCAACCGGAGGGCACCAGGGTCTGGCTCTGAGTGCTGAGCCAGCCCGCAGGAGCCAGAGGCTGCTCTCCTCCTTCTCATATGTCTTCTCTCATAACAGCCTTGCCCTCTTGACCTCATCTAAAGTAGTCCATTGTCCCATATCATAGTCTATCCCAGCACCGTTAACTGTCTTCACAGCACTTACTAGAAACAATTACCTTGTGCGTTTGTTTATCATCTGCACCTTCCCACAACTAGAACATAGATTTTATGAGATCGCCTGCCATGTCCATTGATGTTATTTCTAGGACCCGGCACAGTGCCCAGCACCCGGATGGTCTCTGTGGAAGGAAGGGAGGGAGGGAGGAGAGCAGACCCATTCAGTACATATTACTCAGCAAGTCATTTCCTAACTGGACCTCACTTTATTGACCTATAAAATGAGGTAATAATTTTTTTCATTAGATCCTTGCAGATCTGACTTTCAAGAATTCTGTGAATAGCTGAACTCAGAACTTCAGGGATAAGAACATCCCTACATGCATCTTTTAGGGAGAGAGATAGAGAGAGGGAGGGAGAGAGAGAGAGAGAAAGAGAGAGAGAGATACCATCTTAGAGAAACAGCACTGTTGAAGAGTAGGAAACATTTTCACACTCAGACAAGGGTGTGAAAATAGAGCTCAGTACTCTAAGGAGAAGAGAATGGGAAAAGGAAAGCAGAGACTGATAATGGATGGAGATAATGAGATGGCAATTTTGGTTTCAAAAGAATGTGATTAGCGCCTAATGACTGCCACAATTCCCTGGTCAATCTACTGTAACCAGCCGCTGATGTAAAAATAATGCCCTCGCTGGCTTGCTTTGAAGATGGAGATGAATCTCTCTCATATTTTTACCCCTTGTATTTTTTTTCTTTCAAAGGATTATCCCCTATTAGATTTCAGCTCCCTAAAAAGAGAAATGGATGTGTGATCAAAGTATGCCAATTAGGGGATCCTTACAGCTCACTCCTGGGTGAGCGGCTCCCTTCGGCCTTGCCTCTTCTGCCTTTGTCACCATCCTCATGGCCCCCAAGCTTCAAATTGTTCTTCAGCTCCTGCCAAGGGGAGAAAGAGGCCCCCAGGGCTGTGGTAGGGTTCTGCATGGTTTCCCACAGAGAAGAGCCCTTTATCACAGGTGTTTTGTTTAGGCTGAGATTCTTCAAAAGAGATCTGCATGCTGGGTGCATCCTGAAAAGCATGGTCAGATGCTGAGAAGACATCCAACTGTGTGTCATTTAGGGACTCCAGGGGTGGACAGGGACATTTATGAAATCCCTGCAGGGTCACGGTACAGAGTGTACATGCTATTCGGGGAGCCCAGGGAGCAGGGCAAAGGTCAGAGTAAACAAAACACTGTCCAGTAGGTCCATCCAAAAGCGAGACAGGAAGCTTTTTTGGGGGTAGTGAGCTGCCCATGGCAAAGGGTATCCAAGTAGCAGATGTTATAGATCAGCTTATCAGCTGCCTAGAAGGCTATTGTGGATAGCAACACAACCAGATGATTTTCAGTCACTTTCCCTTCTGAGATTCCAGGATCTCTGCCTTCTGCATGCACAGAAGCCACCTTACCCACTCATTGTTCCATCTGTCTACCCATTCATTAATTTATTCAAAATGGGTGGTTCAAGCACATATGGAGTACAAAGCCAGTATTGGGTTCTGGAGTTACAGACGCTATTCTTTCCCTGGAGTAATCCATCACCAAGTTGGGAGACAATACATTCAAATTATTAGATGTGGAAGAGTCCCTCTAATAATAGAAAAAAGTGACTAAGTTGTTGGGGATGCAGGCAGGTGGTGGAAGGGTAAACGGGGAAGGTTTCACAAAGGAGAAGATTCTTGAACTTGGTTTTGAAAGATATTTAGAATTTTACCAAGTAGACTCAGGTGGAAGAGAATTTCAGGCAGAGGGAACAGCATGTGTAAAGTCAGTCTCAGAAGTTTGAAACACTTAAAATTGTTTACAGCATTGCATTTATTTCCTTATCATTGGAATCTATACTAATAAAAGGGTAATATGCAAATTGGTGAGGATGCCATCACAGTAACAAATGAACCGCAGGCTGTGTGGAGCAACCAGGCTGGCAGGAGGGTTAGTGAGGGATGCCCAAACAACTGAACAGCATGCTGCATGGAGAGACCAGGCCAGCAGTGGGGTTAGTGAGGGACGACCAAATGACTGAACAAGCAGGCTGGATGGGGCAACCATGCCAGCCGGGGGGCAGTGGGGGCGACCTGGCTGGCAGGGGGGCATGAGGGGCAACCAGACTGGTAGGGGGGATTAGGGGTGACCAGGCTGGCAGGGGGGCAGTTAGGGGAAATCAGGCAAGCAGGCAAGTGAGCAGTTAGGAGCCAGCAGTCCTGGATTGTAAGAGAGAACCTGGATTGGAGAGGGTGCAGGGTCGGGTGAGGGGACTCTCTCCCCCCCACCCCCCACATGAATTTTGCGCGCCGGGCTTCTAGTATTAATATAAGGGCAAGAACTCAGGCTGCAGAGGCAATGCAGGGTAAAGTCACTAAAGATCTTATGATAAAGACTTTGGAATTTATCCTGAAGACCATGGCATGGATAGTAACTGGGTCCTATTCACATTTTAGAAAGATCTCTCTGATTACAGTGGAGAGTGGATTGGAGGGGACAAATCCAAAGCAAGAGAAAGCAGTGAGGAGACCCATGGGAAAATATTTCTTCAGGTAAATTCACTTTTTGCAAGAATCATGGCTGCACATTAGACTCACCCAGGGAGCTTTAAACATAACCAATGCCCATGTCTCATCCCCTGAGTCTGATTTAATTGGTCTGAGCTAGGGCCATGGCTTTGGGAGTTTTAAAGCTCCCCCAGATTATGTTACTGTGTAGCTATAACAAAACCTTACATAGACTATAACCCGAACCCTAGCACATAGTAGGCACCCAACAGATATTTTCCCCAGAAAATTAGCATGAAAACATTCAGAGTGTCCCCTTCTTGTCTTCATGCCACTTTGGTGGGTATAATTGGATATACATTTGGCTTTTATCACAGAGGGTTTCAGATAGGAAATCACCACCAGAATATAAGCTGAAACATTGAGAAGTTCAGTGCTGCCACTGAGACCAGCATGCCACACCCTTGCAGAGAGCCAGGAACACTAAGTTGACCTGGCAAGTTGCCCGAAACAGCTGATGCCACCTGGCTATGGTGGGAGGATGAGACCATGTCCTGGAATCTGAGTTCTACAAGTTACACGCAAAAGCAAGAGCCATTTGCAGTCTAGAGATGGCCTGAGCTGATGGCAAGAGGAGTGCAGGATGGTGGTCGCCTATAGTGAGGAGCAAAAAGAGGATGAGGGAGAGGAAGAGGGCAGGGGAGGCAAGCCCTCCATAAGCATGTTACTGTCTCCATGGCACTTTTCTCACACTCAGATTTAAGGCAGAGATTGGTGCCCAGAGCCACACTGCTGTTTTGCTTCTCTCTCAGGATGTCTGTCAGACACACAACAAATTTGTGATCCCCTGCTAGCTGGGAAGGCACTCTATTACCCCAACCTAAAACCTTGGGGAAGCTAAATTGGGGAACATAACTTAGCTCAGGAAGCTCAGGCAGGGACCTCCCACCTCATCTCCATTCCATCTGGAATGGGCATCAATTCTACTTACCCAACTGCTACATAATTGAACATCATGGTCATCCTTCTAGAACAAAAGCCAGCAAATGACAGCCATAGGCTAAATCCAACACCTGTTTTTGTGAATATAGTGTTATTGGAATGAAGCCATGCCCATTTGTTTGCATTTTGTCTGCAAGTGCTTTCACTCTACAACAGGGGAGTTGAGCAGGAATAATTACAACAGAACCCAAACAGTGTACTATCTGGTCCATTATAGAAAAAATTTGCCAACTTTTGCCCTAAAAATGACCCATCCAAGTTGGCTTAACACATGGGAGACTAGAAGCAAGAAAGGGGGCATCATGCATGGGCTGGAATTTTTATAGTCCATGGTCCTGCCTATCTGTCAAACGTGGCCCACTGAATGGCTGGATTTCTGACCAAGCAGGATACAGATTCTTCCTTGCTCAGTATGGACCTAGCAGGGAATAGATGGGCAAAGGCAAGGCCGTGTATTGAGGTGCGTGAGTGCTCCTTTGTCCTGCATTGCTAACAAGGACCTGCGTAGACTGAAGATAATTGCAAATTCTGTCCCAGAAGTAGTGCAAGGCCCACAAGCAGGGGGTGGGAACACTAGTCCAAATGTTGCCCAACCTTCATGCTTCTGTAGCTTCTCTAAAGCTGTCCCTGTTCTCTGAAACACCTAGCTTCCTTCTCTTTGAGATAACTAACTATACCCTCCCTGTGTTTCCATAACACTTGGCTCATAACTCTGTTGAGTCATTCCATATGGTCGTTTACTTGTCTTTCTCCTCTTAATCTGATGACTCTCATCTCTTTCCTCCCCCAGTCTCTGACTCTGAACCTCTTTGTCCAAGTTCCTGCTCAACATCTTTACTTGGATGTCAAATAGGCATCTCAAACATGGCCGCTGCTGCTACTATTGTTCTTATTGTTCTGAACACATTAGGAAGCACATAGTACTCAGCAAGTGCTAGGCACTGTTCTAAGCCCTTTATGTACCCAAAACACACTTGATTCTTGCCTCCCAATCCTGTTTCTCCCTAGTTTTTCTTCTCCATCTCAGTGACTGTCATGGCTCTCCACTCAGTTCTCCGAGCCAGCGGTCTGGGCCTCAGCCTTCATCCCTCTCTCCTTCACAGTCCACGTCCACAGTGGATATGTTGGTGACCAGCGCATATCCCCTCCACACAGTGTTCCTGATGCCTGCCTCCTGGAAGCTCCAGTGGCTTTTTTCCTGAGGACTTCCTCAGCATAGAAGAATGTGCACACCCTGCCTATGGAGCAAGGCAGAGCATTAAGGGAGTTCCTAAGAGTCGTCCTCAACCAATGATAGATGGAAATTGGTGGATAAACCCCCAACTCCCTTCTCCCTTTGGTAGGAGAAGGAAATGGGCCCGTGGCATTAAGTCCCAGGCACACAGTGGTGAACTCTATGTTGACTTTCTTCCCTTGATTGTCTCACTTCCCCTACTCTTACACCCAGGTTTCTTAGAATTGCCTCCCAAATACAGTCTCATATTCAGGTCTTTGTTTCTTTCAAAAGCAGAGTCTGCTTCTGAACCAAAACCTACAAACTTCAACTGAAAATATTCCGTTCTCACTGTATCCACTGCCACCATCCTGGTACAAGGGCCCAAGGTACCATCATCTCTTACCTGGAGTATTGCAACAACTTCTTAATTGATCTCCCTGAGCGTGTATTTCACATGTGAGCCAGAATGTACTTTGTAAAACACAAATTTTATCCAGTAACTCCCCTGCTCAAATCCCTCCAATGGTTTCCCATTATACTTAGAGTAACACCCAACTGGTTACCAGTGACCACTGAGCCCCCTCTAATCCTAACTCTCCCAACCTCTCCGGGTACTCCTATTACTGCTCTCCCTGCCTCATCCTTGGTTGTGGTCCTTGATTATCCCCTTTGCATCTACTGTTCCCTCTGCCTGGAAAGTGCTTGCTACATTTCTTGGTCTGAGTGGATTTTCACATCATAGCTTAGATATTACCTTCTCAGAGAAGCCCTCCCAGGTGGTGTAATCTGAAATAATCCTCTATCACTATCCCTTCTCCAAGCTTCATTTTCTTCATAACAGTTTCCACCATCTAAAGTTATATGTTTTCTGGTTCATTTGCTGCATCTCCCAGTGAACTGGATATTCAAGGGGCACTTAGTTTATTTCTATTTCCCAAGTCTATAGAACAGTGCCAACCACATATCAGAGACACAACAAATATCTGTCAAATGAATGAATAAATGATTCCCTTACTGGACCAGTTTTGGGCCATGCCACACAGAAGACCTCAATAGCATTTGAGCCAATGGAGGAAATAAGGCCATGGAGAGGCCCAATCTATGTTCTTCCCAAGCCCCATCCACTACCACACAGCCCTTTATGCTGAGTGACCCATCACAGCAAGTGTTGTTTCCCCACTGGTTCATCTTCACCTGCATAGAGCTTCTATCTCTGGCCATCCTAACTACTCCCTCCTTTCTTTGTAGGCCTTACCAGAGGGCCAGACGGCTTCATGGGACACAGCCAAGGAGGATGAAAATCGCAACAAGAATCGATATGGAAACATCATATCCTGTAAGTGCCCTTCTGGGAGGCCCCAGGCTGTAGAGACACAGTGGAAACTAAGCCATTACTGTTATTTACTTAGAATTTGTTATCAAGTAATCCTTGATGTTTCCAGCTTTGGGTCAACATGCCAAGCTGGGAGCTGTATTTCAGCCTGCATGACAGAGCATGGCTGACCTCAGGCCCAGGAGGCAGGTGGGAAGCTGGGTCCAAGCAGAGTTGATCCAGGAAGCCTCCAGAGCTGCATCTGGTCTGGCATTACCCACTGCTCAAGAATTGTTCACGTTGGGGAGGAAGTTCAGGCATGGGAATCCTTCCTGTTTCCAGAAGTTCTTCTAATGTGAGGACCACCTTAGAAGTCACCCGGGGTATAAGCAAGGTCCAACCCAAGAGGGAGGGGCTGAGAACACCCAGGCAAGAGAATAGTGCTCTCTAAGAAGGCAGAGTTCCAAGCAAGCATTGATGCCTGGAAGGAGCCAGCAGCTCTGAGCATAGGGCATCATGACTTCTGCCAGACCCCACTGCCAGTGGGGCAGAGGCTCTAAGGTGAGTGCCTGCTGCTCAGGTGAGTGCCTGCTGTATTGGCACAGGCATTTGTTGGTACTGAGCCTGCAGGGCAAACATGTTTGGTGTGGAGCTCAGGAGGCATGGAAGAACATTGCTTTGCTTGGCAGTGAGCTCTAGGCAGCCCTGACGGGGTGGAGTCTCTGCAGCCAAACTTCCTGGCTTCTGTCCCAGCTCTGGGGCCCGGAACAAGTTTCCTGGCATCTCCAAGCTTCCCTTCTTCACCTTTAAAATGACGATAATAACAGAGATAGGGTCATTGAAAGAAGGTAGATAGAACCCTTGGCCTCAGTGCCTAACATCATCCTAGCATAGAGTTAACTTTCTCAGAGTCACTGATAAGCAGTGTGGATGGATAAGCAGTGTGGTGGACGTCTCATTAACCAGAATTCACTAAACACCCATGTGGGTCATGGAATAAGCCAGTTGGGGAGGGAGGCATGATCAGATGTCCATTTTGGAAAGATCTATCGGATAGATGATTGGGAGGGTAGATTAGATTGGGAGAGGCAGGAAACAGAGGGGCCAGTCAAGAGGCTACTGCACTGGTCCCTGCAAGGGATGGTGAGGCCTGAACAAAGTTAGTAACAATGCTTGTGTGTGACAGTACATGGTAGGGTTCCTAGAGAAGATGGAGAGAGAGAGACTGCCATATAACTGAAAATCAGGTCACACACAAGTATGGTCACTGTCAAATATTGGTGTGTACAGCCTTCCACACAACAGGTACAGAAAGGACAAAGTTACCTCGTGCAAAATGCTGAGTACATATTCTCATTAAAATAGAAGTCTTTAGCAGTTTTTGTCTGCCACAGTGTAGCCAACCTGGACCTTCGACATGTCACCAAGGGTGCATAGCATTCCTTGGTCCCAGATCTCAGAGTAACCCAGCACATCCAAAAAGAAAAAGGAAAAAAAAAAGGTCATGAATAACAGATTATTTCTAGCACAGCTCAGTATTTTGTTAACTGTCTAGACATTGCCTAAGAAAAAGCTTCGAGGGAGAAAGTGTAAGATACAGGCAGCTTGTCGAGGAAGAAGGAAGAAGTTTCAGCTTGGCTGCTTCCTGTGCTGATTTAGAAATGGGCTATGAATGGCAGAATAATCAAAAACATTTGTAATTTATCTGTTGGATGATAGTAATGCAGACAGCAAAATTTCTTGCAAGCAAAGCATTGGAAAGAGATATTCAAAAAATCAGAAAATGTGTGTTGAGATCTATAATGTGTGGGCATCCTGTGAGCCAGGCCCTGTGGGACCCTGGGCCTCTGTCCCCAGGGGGGCTCCCATTTGGGGCACCCGTGGCTGCTCACTCCAACCATCCTCCGCTCGAGGACCGAGCCCTAAAATACCTGGCCATATGTCTATTCCCCCTATTAGATTGTGAGTCCAGATATGGCCACTAAATTATAGGCAGTGAGACATTATGTGATCACTCTAAGCTTTAATCTTCTGTCTGTAAAATGGGTACAATGATGTTTTTCTCCCAGAGATGTTGTGCAGACAAGAAAAAATAGATGACTGTGCACAGACAAGAGACCATGCCTTCCTGAGAGACAGGGATACCCAGGCTGGGTCATGTATCAGGGCCAAAGGTTGTTCGGGCCAAGGATGAGGGACCACGCAAGGCTATGTATCTCTCCAGACCCCACCGCTCACCCTCTGCTCTCAGCACATTTGCCCATGCCATCACCAGCTCTCACCTGGACTCTGCCTGGCCTCCTTCCTGGTTGTTCCATGTCCATCTTTGTCCCCACCTTTCTGCCTGTCTGATCTATGACAGAAGCCAGAGGGACCTGAATTGGATCATGTCATCTTTCTACTGAAAACTTTGCCCTTTGCTAATGAGCACGCCTGGTTCATAGTCTCTTAGCCACCTCTTCATAATGGTCTCCTCTCCGGGTTACACTGGCCTTCCTTCAGCCCCTGGAGCTTTCCAAGATCATCTATTCCCCGGGGCATTTGCACATTTGTTCTATCAAAGTGTCTTTTCCTCCTCTCTTTGTTCTACTAATTCTACTTTTTCTTTAGATCTTAGCTCAGTCACCACTTCCTCAGGAAATCCTTCAGACCGTTTGAATATGCGCACAACCCCATCATTCACTCCTAGAGCATTTTTCCTTAACTCTCCTCCTCATTGTGATGTTGGAGGTGTTTGGATGACTCTCAGTTGACTCCTGACACCCTCACAAAAGTAGATGCTCTGTGACAGCAAGACCACAATTGTCTTGTGCTTCTGTGTCCCCAAAACTGCCATAGAGTTGGTGCTCAGTAAATAGGAATGAATGTTGGTGGATGACTCTCAGTTGACGCCTGACACCCTCACAAAAGTAGATGCTCTGTGACAGCAGGACCACAATTGTCTTGTGCTTCTGTGTCCCCAAAACTGCCATAGAGTTGGTGCTCAGTAAATAGGAATAAATGTTGGAAAACATGGATTCTCCACAAAACCCCACAGGCCTTGAACCGTGGGTCTCTCCCTCTGGCTTCCCAAATAAAATAAAGAACACCCAAAAAGAATGGATGGAGGAAGGCGGGATCAAGATGATTCTTGGAGTGACATCCTCTTAGTGAGGAAGAAGGTAGTGAACCTAAATGAACAGAACAGAGGCTGGATCCCAGGCAGCAGTGAGAACAACAAAGGAGTTAGATTTCAGCCACTGGGGTGCAGAAAGAAGGTGCTGAGTCCAACCCACAGCCCACGGCCTCACCACCTCATGTGCAGTGACGCCAGCTAGCAGTACCAGCATCCAGGGCCAGGATGAGGGTAAGGCAGGCGAGACACCTAGTCTGCAACATTAAAAAAGGTTCCTTTTTCTCAGCCATTGACCTTGCACCTGCACAACCCTGAGAGCAAGTGCCTCCCTTCAGTGTCCAAGGCACCTCTCTTGCTTACCCTCATACTTCCCTGTCTGCATCTCTTTGCCTGAGAACTTTCTCCAAAGCTGGGCAGGATGCTCCGTCCACACACAAGGCAGGTTCCCCCTGGACCATGAAATAGCTCAGCTCCTCTCCCTGGGTGTGTATTCACACCTTTTCCTGAATCCCTGGGGAGGTGGCTGCAGTTGCCCAGGGTAGGAATGGCCTTGAACACACACTCTCTCTGGGTGGCCTCCTCTGAAATGTCTCCCTGCCCCCTTTCCCCGCGTGACCCCTCTCCTCCTATGTCAACTCCTCGCACTGCAGTCCTCATCTTACCTCTACTTGTGGGGAAACCCAGATGGAGGCAGAGGGAATTCTTACACCTCATGACCCCACCTGGGTGAGTTTAAATAAACCTGAGTCTCCTTTCTAGTTTAAGGGTCCATGATTCGGCAACAAATCAGGGCTGAAGCAGGGATAGTGCCAAGGTAACCAGTGGATTCTAAAGCTGTGCAGGACATACAGAGAACCTAGGAAGAAAAGAGAAGTCCTGGAGTTGCAATGAGAAAGGTAAAGAGAAATGTTAAAGAGGAACAGGAAGTCTTCCTGCCTTCGGAGGTGCTTCCCTACCCCCTCCAGAAGGCAAAGTCTGCTGGGGCTTGATAATTAAAAATATTCTTGGCACAAGAGGAAAACCAGGTGTAATTAGCATCTTAAGGAACCCAAAGGGGCTGGAGTGGAGGACAAGGCCCAGGCCCGGGAGAAGGGAAAGATTAGTGGGAAAGAGAAGGAGGCAGGGCATTGCCTGCAAATGAAACAATGAAAGAGAAACCTTGGCCAAATAAGCCCTTTCTTCCACATGATTCTGTTTAGAATTTAGCAGTAGAGACCGTGAGCTTTCCAGGGACCGGGAATGAAAAGGAAGTGAAAGGGGAGAAAATGAATGGGGAAAACAGAACAGAGGGCTCTTTGCTTTCAAGTAGCTCTGGGCGGGGACTGTGAACAAGAATAAATTTCAAGAACACCAGAGCATTCCCCATGGGGCAGTTCTAGAAGAGGAAATTACACCCAGGAGAGGAAGTGATCTTTGGGGGGTTGCAGATTTTACAAAGTGAGGCTTCCCTTCTGGAATCAGGCAGGGTCCCACCAGGAAACAGATGGGATGCTCAAATAAGGGGGTTTGGGGAGATTTAATGATGTGAGTTTTTATAAAGGTGCTAGCTAGGTGCAGGGAGACACGGGAATAGTGAAACACCCTGAGGCTAATGCTATGCCACGGCCAGAGGACTCAGTAAGGAGAGGCGACCAAGACCCAGAGAAACATGGGGACCCACCAAGGGAGCAGAAGGAGAAGTGCGCTCATGGCCCACTTTTCTCTTTGTCCCACCTGCTGCCCGTGCTTTCCCTTGGCTAAACCCCACCAGGAGCCAGAGGACAAGGTATCAGCAGACCATGTCCAATGCCTCCCACAGTGTGGGTCCCAGAGCAGCAGCACCAGTGTCACCTGGGAGCTTGTTGGAAATGCTTGTTCCTGGGCCCCACCCAAACCTCCTGAATCAAATCCTGGGGGGAGGCCCAGCCAGTTGTGTTTCTCAAAGCTCTCCAGGTGACACGGATGCCCATTCATGTTTGAGAACCTCTGACCTTGTCCAAAGAGGTCAGCCTCCCGGACTAGAGAACCAGGTGCCAGTACGTTTTCTGGGCTTATTTCCTCCTAATTCAACACAAGCCCCTGGTCTCAGCTGGACTCAAGTATTGGACATGGGTCAGGCAGACCCGAAGCTGGCCTCAGTTCCGCCCTTCACCTCATTCATAACCTTCCACAAGGACACTTCCTCTCTCTGACATCAGTGTCTAGTCTCTCAGTGCAAAGGAGAATGAGCATTGAATCTGGTGCACAGACTGGAGTCCTCAATGACACGTAGTCTCAGACCTTTGAGTCCACAGGCAAGGAGTGATGGTCCAGAGGTCAGCAGGGTCACACAGGGCCTCTGTAGGGCAGCCACAACTAGGGCTCTGGCCTCGGGCTGCCTGGACACCTTGTGCTGCCTGCCCAGGGTCCCTCTGCATCGAGGCACATCATGATTTCAACCTTGTCAGGCTGAAACCGGTTTCAGTGGATAGAGCATGGGACTGTGGACTGAAAGGTCACAGGTTCGATTCTGGTCAAGGTCATATACCTTAGTTGTGGGCACATCCCCAGTAGGGGTTGTGCAGGAGAAGGCTGATCGATGTTTCTAACTTTCTATCCCTCTCCCTTCCTCTCTGTAAAAAATCAATAAAATATATATTTTTTAAAAGAAAATTTCCCTCGTTGGGTATGGGCTTGGCCTGCTTAGGTGAAAACAAGAAGTTCATAAGATGAGCCCTGTGTCGTCTAACAGTCTAGCTGCCCCAGAGGGCCCTGCAGGGGGAGCTGCCCAGCCTTGGCCACCACGGAATT
This sequence comes from Antrozous pallidus, assembly GCA_027563665.1. Classification (NCBI taxonomy): domain Eukaryota; kingdom Metazoa; phylum Chordata; class Mammalia; order Chiroptera; family Vespertilionidae; genus Antrozous; species Antrozous pallidus. Next base: position 75,830,175 of record CM050518.1, read on the forward strand.
GCTGGGACAGGAAGGTGCACTAAGGTTCCTGTTTCACTCTCCTCCCCACACCACCTCTCTCTTGATCATGGTAATTCAATCTAGACTGAGTGTGCAGACCTTTCGCTTCAGTGAGGTGCCCGGGCAGCCCCGGTGGAATCCCCTGCCCCCTCCCCATCCACTCGTGCAAGAGGACACATTAACATCTCCAGTTCTAGAAAATGATTTTTCAGCTCCACAGTTCATGGTAATGAGCCAAATCTCTCTTCTCTGACAAATTGCACCTTTTCTTTACCCTCCTCAGTGCCCAGAAGACAGGAAGAAAGAGCATCAGGTATCCCAAGGACAGTGTCTCCCAGCCCCACCCCTGGAAATGACCCTCTCTTTGAGTGGATGTGACTTGAGAAGAGTGACTCATTGGGTGACCTTTGCTGCGAGGGGGGAGGAGGGAGAAGGGAGAGAAGTGAGGAGTTGTGATTTGCTTTGAAAGGTAGAACTGTTCAAAGGAGGAAACTGAGTGCAGTCCTCGGGGGTGCCTGGGAACACAATGGCTGGGACAGAGTTGGGGTGAGAACTGGCCTGGAAGAGGTGTGGAGAAACGGGTCATGGGGTTCCAGGAGGGGTAGGGAACCTGCACTCTACAAGAAAGCTTTCACCCTTGTACCTTCTCCTGAGTTGTTAAACTTCCGGGAGCCTGAGGTTCTCATTCATAAAACAGGGTGATGATATCGACCTCATAGGGTTACAATGAGAAGCTAATGACGTAGCATCCATAGGCTTCTAGAGTAGTTCCCGGACATCTTCCTCCACACAGGTGAAGAAATTCCTGGGCCTCACACCTCGCACAGGTAAGTTTTGGTCTCATGGCCCAGTTCCAGTAAGAACTTTGGTCTTTCCCAAGACAAACTGAAGTGAATGGCCAGGGCCCCTCTGTGCTAAATAACTGGACATTGGTTTGAGCATTCAACCCTGAGTGGGACCAGAATCTCCTGCAGGACTCCTTAACATATAGATGGCTGGGCCCCACCTCGGAGTGCCTCATTAGGCCTGTCTGGGCTGTGGCTCAGGAATTTGTATTTCTAACACGTTTCCAGATATTGTTCATGCCACTGGTCATGGGACTATTGTGAAAACCACTGTTCGAGAATAATAGTAAAACTGAATGTATACATTTATGCTAGTGTCTTACTCCACCCCAGGTGTTTTTATATGTCCCCTCTTATACCTCTGCTAAGGTAGATGTGATTTTGATGTTATAATTGGGTAAACTGAGGCTCAGGGAAGGTGCATAACTGGCCCTGGGTGATACGGTTAGTGTGTGACAGACCTGGGGTCTACGTTCAGAGCCCACCCAGCCCCGTGCCTCTCTCCTACTGGACACAAGATTCGACTGCCAATTTTAGGACAGGACAGGCTGGCTCTGCAGGTGGTGTAAGAGGTTTACTGTGGGGAGAGGACGAATTCCAGCATATGATCCAGGACACTCTGCCAGCCTTGTGTCCAGGAGCGAGCCTGGGGCCCTTGAAATCAACAGAATGACTCCCAGCAAGGGGTTGGTCCCTCTCTCATTCTCAGCCTTTCAGACACAAACATGAATTCATTTCTTGGATGGATAATTGTTGAGCATCTGCTCTGTGGCCCAAGTGTAGTGAGTAGGGTGGTCCTTAAGTAGGGCCTGAGGAGAGCCATCCAGACATAGAATTGCTTGAGAGTGGGGAAGGAAAGCACAGGGAGCTCTCAGGGTCTGGGGAGGAGAGATCACAGAAGACTTCCTGCGGAAGGGACGCTGAGCTAAGAGCTGAGGAATGAGATGTCTCCAGCCTTATGGGGCTTCGGTGTTCCTTTACCTGTGCAAAGGCCCTGAGGTCTGCAGACATTATGTGTTTGAGCAGCTGAAAGAAGGCTAGAGTAGTGTGTGCGGGGCAGCGCATGAGGCTGCACTGGCAAGTGGGTCCCCTACCTTCAGATCAGACAAGGCACGTACATGTGGTAAGGCTTTCTTCTCTGTCCCTGGTGTCCTGGAGCCGGTTCATGCCAGCTTGCAAGAACAGATGGTTACATTTTCAGGAATTTTTGAGCTAGGCAAGGCCACGTTGGTAGCTGGAGATAGTCATGGTGGGAGTATTTGTAGCACAGAAATTGTAGACGTTGCAGCTCAGGGCCTTTTTCTCCTCAGGGAACTGTTGTTAAACATTTGCCAACAAACCATTGGTCTCTGTCCTGAAACTACCAGGCATGGATTGATTCCAGAGGGATGATGTTTCTGTGCCTCTGGATTTGTGTTTGGGGTGGGGTTGGGTGGGGGGGCTTTGGATCTCCAAGTCTTTGCAGTTGTGTCTCCCCTCTACCAGCTGCCAGCAATTGTCTCCTCCCCACCAGCCAGTTCCTGCCCATCCCCCTCCTCAACTGGGAGCCAGGTGGAGCCAGGCCCCACGCCTCCCCTCACCATGGAGGAGCTCGCTTCTCCTCTGTATGACTCTTCTCAGTCCTTGTCTGGAATATCAAACAAGGAGTACCAATTTAGCTGCTTTTCAAGCTTGCAAAGTGTAGATAGAGCATAATGAATGTCCTGGGCTGCTTGTAAATTACCTTGTGTAAACTGTTTCCCACCGCCCGCTGCCCCGTCTCTCTCCATGCGCGTGTGGATAAACACAATTTTTTATCCTTCTAATTATATAAAGTTGGATGAGGAAGGGGACACAGAATAATATTAGCATCTCCCAGAAGGAATAAATAAACCATGAGGACACTGTTCCTCCTTGCAATGCCTTTCTGCGAACCTGCAGCCGGGTTCTGCCCTTTGATGAGCACACGCAGCTCTTTGCCTCTGCACCAAGGTGAATAGAGATGTCGGACCAAGGGCAGATGGGAGCACTAGGTTGCTAAGTCTCTGCCATCAGCGCACAACCTGCCTCACATCCAGCCAACAATCACCATTTATTAAGCACCTGCTATATGCCCAGCACTGTCCTAACATTTCTTAGAGCACTTGTAGATTTACTGAAAAACTGAGCAGAATCCACAGGGAACCCCCATACACCCCCTCCCTCCCTCCCATATCAGTTTTCCTATTATAACATCTTGAATTGGTGAGATACATTTGTCCCATAGATGAACCAATATTGATCCATTGTTACTAATGAATGTCCATAGTTTGTAGAGCTCACTCTTTGCGTTGTACAGTTCTTTGTATGTACTGGTGTATGGTAACATTTATCCACCATTCCAGTATCATGCAGAATGGTTTCACTGCCCTAAAAATGCCTGTCCTCCACCTATTCCTCCTTCCCTCCAAGTCCCTGGCAACCGCTGACCTTCTCACTGTCTCCATAGTTGTGCCTTTCCCAGAATCCTATGGAGTTGGAATTACACACTGTGAAGCCTTTTCAAACCGGTGTCTTTCACTTGGCCGCATGCATTTAAGGTTCCTCCCTGTCTTTTCGTGGCTTGATGCCTCCTTTCTATATATCACTGAGTACTGTCCTATTGTACAGATATACTAAAGTTTATCCACTCACCTACTGGAGGACATCTTGGTTTTGGCAATTGCGAATCAAGCTGCTAGAAACATTCGTGTGCAGGTTTAGTGTGGACATAAGCTCTCCTTTGTGTAAAGACCAGAGAGAGCAATTGCTGGGTCATCTAAGAGCGTGTGTAGTTTGGGAGGAAACTGTCTTCCTAAGTAAGCATTGTGCATTCCCACCAGCAATGAATGGGAGTTCCTGTTGCTGTGTATCTTCTCCAGCATTTGGTGCTGTCAGTGTTCTGGATTGGGCCATTCTAATTGGTGTGTAAAGAAAGGTATCTCAAGGTTTAATTTGCAATCCCCTAATAAAATATGATGTTGAACATCTTCTCGCCTGCATATCTTTCTGCGTGAGGTCTCTGTTCAGGTCTTTTGCCCAGTTTTAACTGAGTTATGTTTTCTTATTGTTGAGTTTCAAGAGTATTTCTGTATATTGTGAAATACAGTAGATCAGATATGTCTTTTATAAATGCTTTCTCTCAGTCTGTGGCTCATCTTTTCATTCTCTTAATGTCCTTTCACTTTCCATGCCTGCATTTCCTCCTTCAATACTCCCAGCATTCTGTGAACTATAATATTGGCCCCATTTTGCTAAGGATCCCAAGGCTAAGGGAGATCAGTTGACATACTAACCAGTGGAGCTAAGATTTGAAACCTAGATCTGACCTCATACTCATACCTCACATTCCCACTTGCCACACATTAGATCATATAAGAATGAATCCTGTCATTTCATACTAAAACAGCATTTCAGTCTCAGACTGCAGAGTCTGTATGTGGATGCCCTGCTGACCCCAGGCAATGGTTACCTGCATCAAAGTATGGCGTGGCGAGCCCTCAGTAATCCAGCCTGACTACCTCCTCTGTCTCCTCTCCCACTGCTAATCCCTTCACAGTCTATGTTTGTAAGACAGGAACTCCTCAGCTCATGGTGTGCTTGTTCTTTCAGGAGCTCTGCCTTCCCCCTTGCAGATCCCTCTGATGGAAAGACCTTCCTCATTGTCCACTGGACAATCTTACCCACTTTTAATTCCTCATTCATATATCGCTCCACAAAGCCCTCTAGTCTCTACTTTTATTTTTTTCATTTTTTATATAAATCTTTATTGTTCAGATTATTACAGGTGTTCCTCTCCCCCCCCCCACAGCTCCCCTCCACCCAATCCCCCACCTCCCCCATGCCCTTAGCCACCCACCACTGTCTTCATCCATAGGTGTAAGATCCAATCTTTTCCATACCCCTCACACCCTCTTCCCCCTGGGAATTGTCAGTCCACTCCCTCTTCCCCCTGGGAATTGTCAGTCCATGTCCCTGATGAATTGAAGGTCAGATAAAGAGCTTCACAGATAAGAAAAAGCTAAAGGAGTTCACTACCACCAAACCAGGATTATATGAAATGCTGAAAGGTGTTCTTTAAGAAGAGGAAGAAGAAGAAAAAGGTAAAGATAAAAACTATGAACAACAAAGTGACAACAAATATATGCCTACCAACAAGCGAATCTAAAAATCAAGTGAATGGAAAATCTAATGAAGAGAATGAAGTGATGAGTATTCTCTACTTTTAGATCTTGAGGTTTTACAGTCTGTCTCCTTATGCTTGATAGTTCTTATGCTAGAGTATCACTTTCATAACACTTTCTTAATCCCCTCAACAAGCCTGCACATAGTAGGTTCTCAATGAATGAAGTTTGGCAAATACAAAGGCAACTTCCATCTTTAATAATATTGAATGAAATAAGTTTGTTTCCTTTTGTTTTTAATAAGTTTGGCTTTCAGATTTTAAGTTCCATTGTATACTAAAGAAAATTACCTTTCAACATTTTACATCAGCATCTCTGTTCCCAGTGCTATAGACCCCTGGAGCATAACTCAATAAGTAGAGGATATTTTTTGAATCAATAAGTCATTAGTGAGACCAATGAGTGAAAGCACAATATGCATTTTCACTTTTTTAAGGCTTACAGATTTTGTAGCCTCTGGTAACAAAGCTTAAGGGCCCGAGCTCAGAGTTAGGTGCTGGGCCCTATGTGATCCCTGCTGGGTGGGATGTCCCGCAGGAAGTTCCACTTTCTGGGCTAGAATACTGTAGGGGCTAGGGACCAAACACTTGCATGGACTCCAGGAGAGGGACCTGGGAGATGTGATAAGTCCAGGGACTACACATTGTGTGGACAGAACCAGGCTCCAAGGGCAGACAGGCCTGAGATAGAATCTCAGCCCTGCTACTTACAAGCTGTGTAACAAGGGAAACTTGCTTATTCTCTCTAAGCCTCAGTTTCTTCATCTGTGAAATGGAAAGAATAATCACACTACATCAGAATGGCATTATTATAATAATCTATTCAGTTGTTTGTATGAATAAATGATGGATTAAGGTCATGTATGTAAAGTCTCTGATACCTGTCATTAGCTCCATAAAGGTTAGCTTCAGACTTCTTCATACCCCACTCGCCCAGCCACCCAAAGGAGTGACTAAGACCTCCCACCTACTCCCTTAGGGGCTTCCACTGGAACTCTTCCCCAGGATGAGTAAAAAAGTAGCATCCAGCTCGGCCGGCGTGGCTCAGTGGTTGAGCATTGACCCATAAACCAGGAGGTCACAGGTCAGTTCCTGGTCAAGGGCACATGCGTGGGTTACGAATACAATCCCCAGTGTGTGGCATGCAGGAGGCAGCCAATCTACGATTCTCTTATCATTAATGTTCCATCTCTCTCACACTCTCCCTTCCTCTCTCTAAAATCAATAAAAATATATTATTTTTAAGTGGTGTCCATTATATCTCCGTGCCTGGCACATGGCAGATGCTGTATGAATAGTTTTTAATTAATGAATTAGTGAACTAATGGCAAGGGCATGGTATGCTGTCCAGTCCTGGGCCTGTGTGTTCATCTTGGGACCCATTCTTTGCCTGCTCCCGCTCACTTTTTGCTCACAGAGAGCTGACCCCTACAGGTTGCACTTCTCAGTCTCTGGGCAGCTGGCTTCTGTCTGGGTTTGGCCAATAGCAGGTACTGATGGGAGACTGGAAGGCAGGAGAAAGGAAGAGGTCAGGGTATTTCTCCCCATCTGTCCCAACCACAGGCTTCAACTTTTCTCCCACTTTCACCAAAGAAGCCACTGCAGTTGCAGCCCCCACAGGTGCCCCAGCCCAGTACCTCCACCTCCTGCCTCTTACTTCTGACTCACTTTACCCTCTTCTATTTAGCTTATAACTTGTCCATCAGCCAAGTAACCACTTTTCTGTCGTTAATTCCTTCTGCCACAGATACTTCCGCCTAGACCTGTGGTTGGTAAACTGCGGCTTGAGAGCCACATGTAGCTCTTTGGCCCCTTGAGTGTGGCTCTTCCACAAAATACCATGACCTGGGCCAGTCTATTTTGAAGAAGTGTTGTTATGAGAAGTTTTAAGTTTAAAACACTTGGCTCTCCAAAGAAATTTCAATCGTTGTACTGTTGATATTTGGCTCTGTTGACTAATGAGTTTGCCGACCACTGGCCTAGACCCCTCCTGGGAGGGCCAGAGTAGCTGGACCCAGAGTGACCCTGCTCTTCCAAGTTCTATCTTCCCCTGCCCATGGCCAGTCAATCCTTGTGAGCCTCAGTTTCCTCATTTGTTGCAAAGACTGACAGCACCCATCCTGCTTCTCTCCCGGCATGGCATCACTGTCACAGTCCAGTGAGGTCATCCATTCATACAGTCACCGAGCACCATGAGGACCTGCCGCCTGGGGCCCCTGGGGATGCTCAAAGCTCTGCTGCTCACTGACTTGGAACCGTAGCCCTGCCCTAGAGTCATGACCAGAGTCATTCAGTGACGTGCACAGTGACCTGGGCAGCTAGCTGAGCACCTCCTCCCAGCCAGACCCGGCCACTATGGTCTGATGGCGTGGGTCTGTGTCTGCGGTGGAGCTCACTTTATTTAATTGTAAAAGATTCGTCTGATTCTTCTGCTGTACTGTTTTTTTAATGGTTTTTATTTGGTGTTATTTGAAGCCAGTGTGCCATCGACCAAAGCCTGCAAATCTTGTTTATGCCTGGATTGTGTTTGGAACGGTATGCTCTGTGACACAGTTTTTAGTTATTGATGACCTCTTTTATAATGATTTAGTCAGCTCCGCTCGAATGATAGTATTGATAGCAGTATATGGCCGACAATCTATTTGCAGCAATACTCCAAGAGGCAAAAGAAAAGCAATTTGTGCCCAAGTGGAAAATAGGTAAATTTGCCGTTTTTAAACAAGCATGGAAATGAAGCGTATTAATCCCCATCCACACATCTCGCTTCCCGAGAGTTTTCATGTAGTCTCCCTTGCACTATTCTATAGAGAAGGCATTTCCATCCCCATTTTAAGGTAAAATCACTAAGACTTGCCTACGTGGTAATGACAAAGCCAGAATCAGAAGGGCAGGTGGAAAAAGAAAAGATACAGGTCCTCTTTAGGTCATAGTAAGCTCCCCTGGACTCAGCTTCCTCATCTATAAAAGGGGACAATAACTGAGGGTAGCTGGTGGGTTAAGTGAGAGGGTTTGTGCAAAAGTCTTACAATGCCAAGTGTTCAGTAATTAAATGTGGCTCTAACAGAGGTCAGGACTCACTCCTCACTTGATGGTGTCTTATCACCCATCCTCTTATTCTCTCTCCCTCTCCCTCTCCCTCTCCCTCTCCCTCTCCCTCTCCCTCTCCCTCTCCCTCTCCCTCTCCCTCTCCACCTGCAGATGACCATTCCCGAGTGAGGCTGCTGGTGCTGGATGGAGACCCACACTCCGACTACATCAACGCCAACTACATTGATGTGAGCACCTTTGTGGGCTGGACAGCCAGGAGCTGGGGTTGATTACCGAAGGCTCAAAATGTGTGGCTGTCCCCCGACTCTCCCCCAGATGTGGCCTTCCCAGAACAATAGAGAGCCACCTGGCTCCTCCATGCTTTGTGTAGTTAGCATGACTCAAGTTAACTCCCCACCTAAAGCTGCCTGCCTTCAGGCAGGCTGGAGTAGCCTCCTCTGCAAGGCCCCAGGACTCGTTTGTATATGTGTCTGTTTATCCATTCATTCATTCATTCATTTGAAGGTACAGCCATCTAGACAACAAGAATTTAGCCTACTGTGTGCCAGAAGCTATGGGAACCATAAAGCTTAAGATGCCATGGTCCTACCCTCCTTAACCTGAGCAGGAAGATAAGCTGTTCCCATCAATAATTTCAGAACAAACTAGAAGGTGGTTGGGTCTTAAGTTCAGATAAAATGCTATAGGGGTTCAGAGATGGGGGGAAATTGCTTCTTCCATCAGGAATGCAAAACGTGGTGTGAACCAAAGTGTCAGCCCAGGCAGAATTGGAAAGCAGAGGAGGAAGATGGTCTCAGGTTGGAGAGAACAGCCGAGCTGAGCGAGATGCAGCAGCTGGGAATGCAGATATGTACCTGCTCAGTTTGAGGGGAGCAGACTCTGGAATGGCAGGAGTGAGAAATATGGTTGGAACTAGGCCACGGCAGTCTAGGGCCAAACTTAGGGATCGTGCTTTATCCTGTGGGCAAGAAACCACGACGGAAAGTCTTTGATCCAGAAGGTGACTGGTCAGAGCTGAGCTAGGAGATGACTGGCCTATTTCCAGGGGTGAGAGAGATCAGAGGCTGGGTTCCAGACACCGAATAGGAAAGGGGTGCTTCTGTGTCCAGAGACTATTGAGGAAGGAACTAATACAATAGAGGCCAAGACAGGCGCCCAGGGAGTGGGAAAGGACGCAAAGCAGGGTATGACCTCGGGGCCAGGTGGACACCCAGGGTGACTGATTCCAGCCAGACTTCTCCGGACCTCAGTTGCGAGCCAAGGGCCTTGGTAAAGGGCTGAGAGAGCCACCAGAGTTCCTCAGACTCGCAAGTATTTTATAGATCAGCAAGAAAATGCATGGCGTGCTTTTAGCCCGGGTAACTTGTTAATTCCACAAACAATAGCCTCATGTTGATCATTTGCCTGTTGCCCTTAGATCTATTGCTTGTGCTTCCCTGCTCTGCTTTGTATTATTAGTATGAGTGTGTGTCTATATATGAACGTGTGTGTCTGTGTATTTGTGTGTGTGTGTGTGTGTGTGTGTGTGTGTGTGTGTGTGTGTGTGTGTGTGAGAGAGAGAGAGGGGAGGGGTGCAGGAAGAGAAGTGAGCTGACCACTGCATGGCAGGCACTAAAAGGAGATTGGAGGGTGAAGGGAAGGAGAATTGAGCCTATGTCTCCTCCTTTCTCACAGCCTTGGGTGACAGCTCCAGCAGTGGCTGTGTCCCACCATGGCCCCAGCTCCTGTCAAGCAGCCCTCCACAGGCCGAGCCTCTGCAGGTGCCTGAGCTTCGAAGGTGCCTGAGCCCTGGCAGCGTGTGTCTCCCGCTGTCTGCTGTTCTAGGGGTGGTCGCAGCCTCCCACTGTGCTGACACACACTGTGCTGACCTCTGGTTGCCCCACTGTTCTTTGTTTGGCTCCTCAGCTCCTTCATCACCTGTGTTATCAACTCCCTACACTGAATTCCCTCTGTGGGAGACACCTGGAGCATTTCCTACCTCCCTTCTCCCTCTGCCCCTTCCCTCCCCCCGCCCCACCTGAATCCTGGCTAACAGAGGGCCCACAGGTGGTCAGAAACTGGGGTTGGAGCTTTTGTCCCTATCAAGATAGACATGGTCTCGGCCACCTTGGCCCTTCCAGGAAAGCGCACAGGAAATGACCAGCTCTGAACAGCCGTCTCCAACCTGTGTGTGAGTGTGTCTGTGTGTATACTCTGCACCTCAGCCTTTCCCACGTGCATTAGGGTTTATTTCCCGAGCACTGAGTAGATCCTCCACAGGATGCTGGGAACACAGTTCTTAAAAGGGACTCAAGTCTGATGGGGAAGTCAGGTTAGAAAAGAGACCCTCACACAGCAGGGCCTATGGAGGCCCAAAGGAAAATCAGAGCCTCGAGGCAGAGGTGGGGGGCAGTGAGGCCTTCTCGGAAGAGGAGACCCAGTGCTGCCTTATCTGTGAGTCAGCCAGGCAAGAAGGGCTGACAGCAGCCAAAGGACTGTTCATCACCTCCTGTGTTTCCCCATGACCTGAACAAGCACCACGACCTCACAAAGTAATTTCCAGGCGAGTAAGCTGAGGCTTTCTGGGTCATGTAACTTCCTCAGGATCACACTGCTAGGAGGTGAGGGAGGAGGGAGCAGGAGTCTGAGTCAGGGGTGCCTCCCCCACCATGTCCTGCGGGCTTTAGTAATAACAGAAAAGAAATGATAAGAGCCAGAGGTGCTGATGAGTCACTCCTGAGCCCTGTGATGATGGGTGGTTTTAAGTGAGTTGGTTTATTGAGACCTTTCAATAAGCTCTCCAAGGTAGGCAGTCACCCCCATTCTCCAGATAGAAAAACGGAGGTTGCAAAGCTTGTCTAAGGCCATGTAGCTGGTCAGCAGCAGGACTAGGCAAGGAACCAGACCCAAATGGCTCCAAGTCCAGGGCTCTTCTGCTGCCACTCCTGCATGTGCTGAGCCAAACTGCATCCATTTCTTCCCTTTCCCCTTGGCCTTGTCTGCAATTGAGTGGATGTGTTAGCCTCGAGGGCATGGCCCATGTGGGATCTGCTGGCCTACGTCATGTGACTGGTAACCTCCAGCAGAAATCACTTTTCTAGATAGACACTCCATCCAAAGTTGGGTGGGCATCTGACTGTAGCCAGAGTTGAAGTGCGCTTTGGTGGTTTATAGGCAACAAATGAAATTGTTGTAAAGGGAAGTGAATCTCTGCAGTGTCAATACTAATAGCACCTCCAATTTCTCCCAGACCCTGTCATTGCAATGCATTCTGCAAGCCAGGAGGAAAAGCAGGGCTGAGGTTAAGAGCCTTGTTAAAGGTCACACAGCTAGAATCCAGTTCTCTGCCTACCTAGGACACGCCACTGCCCTCTCCCTCTATAAGGAGCATGGTGTGCAAAACGGCCAGGCAGCCTCTGCAAGATGCTATCTTAATATGTGATGCTCAACTCTGTGCGGGTCTCAGTGTTAAAGTCAAGGGCTCAGAGACCAAAGTCATGAATTCAGTCCTTATAGGGCCTAGCGAACCCCGACAGTTCTGCTTACTAGTGTTACATCTTGGGTAAATTATTTACTTGTTCTGATATCTGTAACATGGGATAATCATGTCCCTCCACAAGAACATGATAATTCATGTAAGGTGTCTGTGTGTCTGGAAACAGAGGCTCGCTCAAAGGGATTAACCCAGAAGAAGTTAATAAGAGTGGAACAGGATTGAGGTGGAACCACAGGGTGGGGTATACTGTCCCTAAGGACAGAGGGCAGATAAGTCCCATTCATGGTGAACCTGCTGTACACTCCAGCAAAGCTAAAACTCCTAGGGTTGCTATGGGTGTTCCTGCCAAGTCAATACTCTAGACCAGCGGTCGCCAACTGGTGGTCCGTGGAGCACTGGAAGTCCGAAGGGTTGGCGGTCGCTGCTCTAGATCACTCTCTTGTCCTCACCCCTCTGTCCTGGTCTCCACTCCAGCCGAATCCTCCCAGCTCTCGTAATGCTCACACAGGAACCACTTACCACATCTGGATATTGACAATCCATTAACCCGACTCCATATGGACAATGAGGAAATGGGCCGGCCCTGTCTGTGCCTCTGGAGGCCAGGGTTCTGCTGCAGCCGGAACCATCCCACTGGCCGCGATGTTTGCGCACCTGAGAATGTGTTGGCCACTTGAATCGGTTATAAATTACCTGCCTGGAAGTGAATATTGTATCTGGGTCCCCAGTAAGTAACAGATGTATGAGTGCAGAGTGAGATAAATGTGTTTTGGATGCAAACCTCTTTCCCATTTTTCACAGACAGATGCAGGCCGGCCCAGTGCTGGTTGACAGGCGGTCTGCGTGGCTTATAGGTGGGGCTTCAATGAACTCCAATTACTTTTAAGGTTAGGAAGTCTTCTGTCCAGCTCTCGGCAGGTCCCCGGAGGAGCCCCAGTTGAGCAATTCATTTCCTTTCATCAGCACTGCTGGAGTCTCGCTCATACTTAGAATGTTTTCTCTCTGGGGACTGCATGGGTTCTTGGAGGCCAGGCAGCATCCCTCTGCTCAGATGCAGCATGGGAAGGCACACAGCGCGCACTCACTGTGCATTTATCCAGGCTGATGGCCCAGGCAGACTCTCCCATGAGCAAGCCGGACACAGCCCTGTCCATTGGAGCTCTCTTTCACTGGAGAAGCTGACAATAAGCATGCCAATAAACACAGAGCATTGTGCCGTGTGGATGATACATGCTCTGAAAAGAAGGAAAATAGAGGAAGCAGAAAGGAGATGGGGTGGGCAGGGAATGCTTCTCTGGAGAGGTGACTGGCAGCCAGCAGAAGCCTGGGTGAGGGAGAAAGCATGTGCTCAGCTATTGGGACAGACATAGCAGGCACAGGGCATGGCTGCTGCTAGGGCCTCCTGATAGAAACATGCGTGTTTCTGAAGAAGAGCAAGACAGCCAGAAAGCCCGGGGCAGTGGCAGGAACCCCGAGAATGGCTGAGGAGGTGAAATGTGAATAACAGTGATGCTGAGATGCCCAAGCTCGGCTTACGAGGCCACCTCTGCCTCCTCGGCTGAGTCAGTTCCCATGGGAACTCTTCAAGCCCCACCTCCTCTCCTACCCCAGTTTGGTGCTGCCCATAAGCTGCTCAGAAGCAGAGCCCACCTCCATCTGCTTCACTTTTGTATTCCCAGTGCCTTGTCCATGGTAGTAGGTGCTTGTTAGCACGTGCTGGTTGAATATCGAATGACTGAGAGGACAAATGAATCAACAAACTAGGGAACCCATTTCACCTAACTCCACAATTGAAATGTGAATTTCTTGCTCAGAATTTTATCTCACTGACTTTAGGGTCTTCCAAGCCAGTTTCCTCCACAGGGTCTTTTGTCTTCTGACCGGTGCATTAAGAAGAGTGACCCAAGCTCACCTCAGAGACACATTCATGCCTGTATGCCACCAACCAGCCTTGGCTGAAAACTGCACCCGGCTCTGGGTGACCTGTCCCGTGGCCCAGAGGGGGGAAAGCGCAGAAAGCATAATGCAGTGCATGTTGGGAGTGTGGTAACTGGGCACATACACAGCCCTGCAGGGCCACTCAGGAAGCAGGAGGTCTCATTTGAAGTGCAGTGTGGGAAGCTGGGACACAGACATGTGGGGCTGTAGAAGGGGACAGAGAGGGACAAGAGGAAATGAGGCTGGGGATGAGGATGGAGACAGGTGACTAGTCCTGGGTGAAGGCATTTGGAGATTACCGTCCAGGCAGTGGGAGCCACAGCAACTTTTCTGTGGGAAGTAATGTAATCAGATTCGCACTGGGGATTCAAATCTGGCAGGAAGCAGGTGGGCTGTGGCACCAGACTGGAGGCAGGGAGGCCAGCAAGAGGCTGGTGCCATGGCCCAGGTCAGGGAGGCTGAGGACTATAAGAAGTAAAGGTAGAGGTGACAGAAGAAGGTAGACTGAGAAACCACGCCTTTCCACACTCTCAGGTACTATTTTCCATTCCCAAACCTACTCAAGAACACTCTTATAGTCTAGCTCTTCCTGTGAGCCTGGGAAACTCTGGCTACTTTGACTTGGAGGGACAGATAGCTCTTTGTACCTGCCACCTGCCTTCTTACCTCTCCTGTCCCAGAGAAGGGCCCAGCTCCTGCATTAATAGGCAGAGCAGAATAGAGAGGAGAGGGGGAGGGCTTACCAGCTCAGGGCTTCCCTAGGGGCCAACACTGACTTTTAGTTGTGATAGACACTCAGTGTTTGCACATAAACCATCACGTAACAACAGTAACGAAGACCTCTATGTTAAATCTTAGAATAGTGCCTGGCACAGAGGAAATGTTGTCTGTTAAGTCACTTCATTCTAACAGCAACACTGTAATGTAAATACTATTATCCCCATTGAACAGCAAAAAATCAGCTGAGGCCCAAGGAGGTTAAGTAACTTGCCCCAGACCACACAGTGTGTAAGGGACACAGCCAGGATTCAGACCCAGGCAGTTAGGTCCAGGGTCTGTGCACATAATTATAATGCTATGCTACCTCCCCATTGTCCTCTCAATAGCATGTTTATTGGGCACTGCTGAGTTCCACGCTGTACTGGGCTCTACGGGATTCCTTTTTTCACTTAGGAGGCAGCGTGTGTCCTCAAGAAGTTGACAGTCTCGCTAAGAAGATAGTCTCACTCAAACAAAGACTTAGAAAGGGGCTGTGATTACTGTAGGTCAGCCCCACAGTTCACAGTTCCTGTCATGACATTGGCCTTGGGTTGTACTGACAGTCAACCCAAGCATTGCCAGTGATTAGAAGGCCCTAAGTAAATAGGTATGAAGCAGATAGAAGACAGGTAGGGAAATGCGGAGGACTCAGGAACTGGTCTTTGACTCTAGAAAGCAGATCTAGAACCTCAAAGACGCCACATCTATTTCGCCATAAGCCATACAGGTGGCAAGTCTGGCTCAATCCTGAAGAAGGGGATCTTGAGGCAGCTCCTCCTCCTTAGCAGGACAGAAAGACTGACCACGAAAGCTTAAGATGGAAACAGATGTTCATCAAACGGTAGGACTCATTATCTCCTGAGATGTGAACTGTAAGAGAAAGTGGTTTTCAGGACTGTCAACATCCTCTCTACCAGCAGACTCCATAATTCACATCTGTGTTTTTTTTTTCATGTATTCATTCACTAACCCATTTATTCAGTCAATAAACACTATTTACATTCAGTGCTATGTACTAAATGTAGATCTGCCCCCTAAACTTGAACTTTTACCCAATATGATACACTTCTGTAATAGAAAGGAGATCCTCCATGTATGCTATGTCCAAGTAAAAGAGAGAGTCATCTTTAGCCTTTTCTCCAACCATTAGGATTATGGGGCAGCAGAGTCACCCCCACCAGAGCCCAGCAGGGCCTATGGGACCACTCTGTAACATACAGTGAAATCTAGAATCAGAAAGTGGCTTTGTCAGCTTCTAGGTCACTCCTGCACAGGGTCCTCCTAATGAACAGGACTTGGATTCCAAGCTCAGTCATGTTGCACAGGGAGGCA
Organism: Antrozous pallidus; assembly: GCA_027563665.1. Taxonomy (NCBI): domain Eukaryota; kingdom Metazoa; phylum Chordata; class Mammalia; order Chiroptera; family Vespertilionidae; genus Antrozous; species Antrozous pallidus. The sequence goes on from CM050518.1 coordinate 75,845,752, forward strand.
GTGTAGCATCCGTTTCTAATTGTCACCAATGGGAGGAGCCATGAATGCAATTATTTCCTTCTCTCAGGGGCCCTACAGGGCCTTGTGCCGGGTTCTACACATAATCATGGCTCAGGAAAACTTTTTAGTGGTTAATGTCCCACAGAAACCCCAAAATTTCTTTTCCATCTCTTTCTGGGTGCGTGGGGGTAAGTGATGCCCATGTAATGTTGCTCCCTGTCCTCTGGCTCCAAGGCAAGCCTGAATGGGCACCTCCCAGCTACAGTCATATAGTGATAGCGAACATTTGGTGATTTACTAAGCACTTTGTATGCATTATCTTATTTCATCTCTGCCACTTCTCGGGGAAATGGCTAATGCTGTTCCCATTTTGCCTATGAGGAAGCCGTGTCTTGGGAAGTATAATTATTGCTGTTTGCCAGCTTGGCAGGAGGCCCTTCACTGTGCTTTTCTCTGTTCCCAGGGCTACCATCGACCTCGGCACTACATTGCAACGCAAGGTAAGCGACCTCCTTTTCCTCTAAAGGGCTCTTGCCCTTCACTGAGGAGAGAAATGAGCTTCTGCCAGCGAAGCAGTTGCATAGGGTCAGGCTGGTGAGCCTCCAGAGGTCTTGAGGTCCTTACGTTTGATTGGGGAAGAAGGAGGTGACAAGTTAAGCTACTGTGAGAGGGACCTGAGTGAGAGAGGAAGGAGGTGTCACCAGGACATGGTCAGGAGGACAGACCTCAAGCATCAGGCTAACGGGGTGCCCCTGATATCCACCATTTAGAAACAGACTTGATGGTACCTTGTCTCCTTGGTGGGGGTGAGCCCAGAAGAAACAGCAGCCAACTGGCTAGAGAGCAACCTGGCAGTGTGATCAGAAGGCTGACAACCCATCGTACCTCTCAGATGTGTGGACAGTGATTTGTATATGAAGATACTCTTCACGGTGTTATCCAGAATAGGAAACAAGTGAAAAGTCTTAAGTGCCCAATGATTGGTGGATTGGTTAAGGTGTGATAGTTCCCTATTATGAAAAATTATGCAGCTATGAGAAATATTCTGCTTGGTAAGAATTATTAAGGGCTTGGGAAAATCCATACAATAGAAATTATAGATATAATGCTTATTACTATATGTACTTGTATATCTGTATATATATGTGTATGTGTGTGTGTATGTGTATATATATATATATATATATATATATATATATGGCCTATATAATAAAAACATAGTATTCAAATTGTCCCCTCGACTGGGGAGGTCATCCAGGAGTTCAACCAGGGAGAGAGGTGGGCTGGGGGGTGGGGAGAGGAAGGAAGTACCTGGCCAGTAGCCAGAGCTGCTAGGGACTCTATCAGTACTCAAATTTTGTGTACTGGGCCTGTAGTATCCTATATAATAAAAGCCTAATATGCAAATTGACCAAATGGCAGAACAACCAATCACTATGATGTGCACTGACCACCAGGAGACAGGCGCTCAATGCAGGAGCTCCCCCCAGGTGGTCAGAAGCCAGGCCTAAGCCATCAGTCAGATATCCCCTGAGGGGTCCCAGACTATGAGAGGATGCAGGCCAGGCTGAGGGACTCCCCCTGCCCCCCAGGTACACGAATCTCATGCACTGGGCCTCTAGTATATATATAAACATCACTCAAATTTTTATATATAAAACATATATTGCTCTTATAATTTTAAAAACAATGAAAGCCCAGAATGTTGAAGGAGGAGTTTCCAAGGAAATGCCTTTGGATTCTCCCTCCTGTCTCCTGCTCCTTGTCTACTTCCCCCTTCTGTCTGAGCTTCAGACCAATGCTCACAGTCGGTATCTTCTCTTTGCATTCTCGGCATCTGCTCCTCTCCCCCAGTGTCCTTCTGTCTCGAGGTCTGGAGCCCAATTTTTAGGAAAACTCCAATGAACTCTATTGTTAACCCATAGAATAGTCCAGATAAGGTGATGGGTCAGGGTCAAGGGCTGGTGAAAAGGGGCTGAGCAGGAGGATGAGCGAGGGAGGAGGAGAGAAGCTGGTAGTACTCCTGGGGGGAGCCACAGACCTTGCCTGCTTGGGATGTGGGTTTCTTATCCATGCTGTGACCTCCCACACCTCAGCCCACAGTCCCAGCTACTTGGGTGACCCAGCAAGGATTCTCTGGCCTTGCTGTCACTCACCCATGTGGAGTCAGGGCTGAGCAGCCAGAAGGGTCATCCTCCTGGCTGCTTCCTGACCCTTGTGACCTTTGACCCTGTTGTCACCTTCTCTGTTGGCAGGTCCGATGCAGGAGACTGTAAAGGACTTCTGGAGAATGATCTGGCAGGAGAACTCGGCCAGCATCGTCATGGTCACGAACCTCGTGGAAGTGGGCAGGGTAAGCCCCTCCTGCAGTGACCTGGCTAGAGGGTGCTGGCATCGCTAGAGGGTGTCTGGTCGCGTGTGGTGTGCCAAGTGCCTTCTGTGCCAAATCTCACCCTTCCAGCCTCCTAAGAGGGAGAAATGCTCACTTCTGTTTCACACCCTAAGAATGTCCTTTTCCTTCAGACCCCTCATTCCTCTCTCCATCTTCGCTTTCTGAGGACAACGTCATCTCATAGTTTGAGGCAATTTAAGGCATCAGACGTGAACGCTGCCATCTTCACATCGCAAAGCTTGTATCTACTTGTGTCTACAACCATCTCATTCTTCCCCTCTATTGTCAGGTTGAACCAGAAAAATGACTATTTTTGTTGACCCCAAATGGTAGAATATCAGCCGGTTCTTTGGCTCAGCCTAATATGAGGGAGGAAGTGACTCTTGCCCTTACAAGACAATCACAGGGCATTAAGTCACAGATTCTGCTCAAGAATTTTCTCATGGCCCCCCTAATTGGTAGGTGTTTGCATGCAAACCTCCTGAGTGCCTTCCCCCTTAAAACTGTGACACAGGGGAACAGAAATGATGCTCTTCTTCCTCCCTTTCTGCCAAACTCTAAAGACTGGCATGCAGGCTCTGTATCTGCACTCCGCTCTCTTCTGCCCACTCCAGCATAGCTCCTTCTCCATCCCACCCACAGCGACGCTGTCAATCACTGACATCCTTCATGGGGACAGAACCAGCAGCCACTTCTCTCTTCTCATTGTACTCAACCTCTCAGCAGCATTTGACCTTTTGCTTCCTGACCTCTCAACTTCCACCTTCTTTGGGGTTCAGGCCTTGATTTCTTGCTCTCTCTATTTCACCCTCCCCTGTGTGGTCCTCAGCTACTCCTAGGGCTTAGAAATGGGATACTGTGCCCCCTGGCTGCTGCCTCCTTGGTGAACTGTGGCGTGTGGGTGGGTGGGTTTTGGGGTTCCCAGGCAGGATGCACACACACTAGAGTCCAGAGGGCCTCCTTACTTGCAGGCTGAGTAAAGAGGGGGCAAGTAAGTTTTCATTACAATAGGGTCCTGGCCTCCAAGGTAGTGGGGAAGGGACATCTGGGCTATGAGTCATAACCCAGGAGAGGGCTGTGGGCATCTCATGTCCTACTAGGACTTCAGAGCCAGGAGAGACGGGTCCGTGAGACCATTCTTGTCTAGTCCATTCCCCAGTTTGTGACCTTTGACCCACACCTGAGCACACACCTGAGCATGTGTCTGCTCGTGTGGGTCTAAGGTCATTCCTACAGTCCATTCCCCAGTTTAGATGAGGATTGGGAGGGAGTAACTACCTTGACATCACCCCGCCAGGCCCAGGGGAGGGTCTATAGCTCGACTTTCACTCTGCATAGTGCACCCACCCAGGACTGCTCCCCAGGCACTGAGGCCCAGGATGTGCCTACTGTGGACAAATGCCATCCCAGCACCAAGAACCCAGAGGCAAATTCTAGCCTGTTCATAACACCTCCCACATCGAAGACAGGTTCCCGGGAGGGGTGACTCTTGAAGCTAATTTGGATTTGGGAAGGGGACAGTAGAGCCATCGCTAATGGAACTCCTGCCAGGAGCCAAGTGTGGTACCAGATCTTCTCCTGACAATGATTCAGGGGCCCTGGCTTTGCATCCTGGCTCCATTCCTTCCTAACTGTCGACCTGGGGCAATTTTCTTAGCCTCCCTGTGCTTCTGATTCCTCATCTGTAATGTGGGAATAATACTAGCTACATGGTTGTAGTGGTAAGTCATTACAGTAACACAGGTAGTGTTTGTAGAGGACAGTGTTAGACATCGTCAGCACTCAGCACGTATGGCTATCATCAATAACAGAAGCTGAGGCTCAGAGAGGTCTCAGCCCTTTCTGGAAGCTGCGCAGCTGCTGAGTGTTAGCATCATGCAATGCATCCATTTGCCTCCAAAGCCTGTTGCGCTCTACCAGCGTTTCCCTAAGTGGGTTCCATGGGATGCTAGTCTGCAGGATGCTTAGTGAGAAGAGGGTTCCATGGTTAAATACGTTTGGGAAATGCTCTGTGCTCTTTGCCCCCTTTTGGAGATCAAAAATAAGAAGAAAAGAAAAGAAACGTTAGCATTAGTACATTAAGCCAGCTGAGTAGTCCTGTAGCAAAACAGCCTGTTTAACTTTGTTTAATCCAGCATTTCCCAAACTCATTTGACCACAAAACCTTTTCTGTTTGTTTTTGTTTTCTTGTTTTTTTACCGAACACCTATTAGCACCCAGCGGAACACACTGTGGGAAATGGCACTCTAGGCCGTGCAGCGTCCCCCGGAATGGTAATGCTTTTGTTCTTTTAAGGGGAAAACCGTGATCTCTCGTTCCTCCTGTGGAGTGTGACTCAGTCACACGTGGGAATGGCTTGTTGGTAGCAGAGAGCAGGGGCAGCGTCTTCCCTTTGAGCCAAGCACTTTCCATCCTTCCCCAACAGAGCCTTGTCCTCGCGGCCCCTGGTTACCTGCTCTGAAGAGTAATGTTCCTCTCCAATCACTTCTCCTTTCCCTCTTCACTGCTTCCCTCCTTGTATTCTCATCTCTGCTCTGCCGGTATCAGCTGCCCCAGCCTGACAGACCATTCAGCCAGAGGTAGAAAACTGGCCACGTGACCTGGGACAAGCCACCAAAACCTCCAGACTTGAGTGTTAATTTCATCCGTAACACGGGGATAGCTCCATCTGCCTAGCTTGCCTAGATCTGTTTGATAATGGATTTGAAAATTATACGGAGCTCTGCCAAAGAAGGTACCACCATTATTCCTAATGGCTCCAATTCCTCTGGGAGTGAGCTTGGCCCCGGGCACGTTGCCGACCCCTGGCCAGCCAACCCTTCCGACTGAAATGTCACCAGAGTCGCCCTGGGTTTATTTGAATGGGAAAGCCAGGTGAGGCGGCTGCTCACACTCAGCTACCTGCTCACCTGTCCTCGTCTCTGTCCTTCCTCGTAGGTGAAGTGTGTGCGATACTGGCCGGATGACACAGAGGTCTACGGCGACATTAAAGTCACCCTGATTGAAACAGAGCCCCTGGCAGAATACGTCATACGCACCTTCACGGTCCAGAAGGTAAGCATCTCTGCGGCTGTGGGCAGCCTGTCCACTAGGTAAGCCAGCTAGTCTGTTCGCTCAGACCACAGTGACCGAGATCCACGCTGCACCCATCCCATGCTTGGTCCCAGGGACAGATCAGTGATGGAGTTAGATGTGGCTCCTGCTCCAAAGGATCCCATCTCCAGTGAGAGAGATGGACAACATTCAACAGACCAATAAAAGTAATAATGGTGCGCTGTGATCAGAAACATGCCATCAGTAGAAATGGGAGGGTGAGGTGGTCAGAGAGGGCTGCCTGGAGGAGGAGTCATTAGCTCATTTAGTTCTCCAACAACCCCTTGAGGCAGGTCTGATGATTACTCCCATTTTGTAGATGAAAAAATTAGGTGGAGTGTTTAAGTCAGTTGTGCAAAGTGGGGTTCACGCGTGAGCCCCTGACTGGAAGTTCATTGTCACTTCATGCCATTGCCACTTTCTAAAAGCAACAGCATTAAGGGTCCAGTGGCCACAGGCCTGGCGATGCAGAAGCACTGGGGACTTCAGTGCCTTGAGAGCCAGGATGTTGGGGTTTGACAGGTCCTCTGAGCACCAAAGCTGGCCCTTGCACAGTGCCAGTCCTGTGTGCACAGCTGAGTACTGGACATACAGGTTGCTCCCTGCAGCGCCCCCACTGGAAGGAGGACCACAGGTGCATTGATGCAGTCAGATTGGGTTCCTTAAAAGCAGAGCCTGGGACAAGGATTTGGATGCACATGGTTTATCAAGGGACCACTCTGGAGAGAAACTTGTAAGAGAGGAAAGGAAGCAGAGGAGAAGAGGGGAAGTCTAGCTTGATTTACAGGGGCCTGCGGAGCATAAACCATGCCATAGAGTTGACCCCTTGCCTCAGAGGATAGAATGAAGAACTCCAAGTATTCCTGAAGCTGTTTTCTCTTCTAATCCAGCTCTTCCAGAGGTGCTTTAACCCAGGCCTCTGTTCACTCCCCGGGCTCTGCAGCAGCCTCTGGCCTTGCTGTGTTGCAGTTTGAGTTCAAAGAAGTAGAGCCTGAGGGTGGGATTCGGGTTCCTTTGATGATGTGCTGAGAAGGGGAAGGGAGGGAGGCAGGACAGGGTGGACAGGGAAGGAATCAAAAAAGGTGTTGGTCTCAGTTGGAGCCCAGCTTCAGCCTGGTTCCCCCTGGAAGCACGGGGGCATGAACTGTACCACAGAGATGATCCCATCCTTTGGCAAGAGGCTTTTGGTACCCCATTAGGTTAACCCATCATCATGGTTTACCCAGGACACTCTTCAATTTAGCACTGGAAGTGCCATTTCCTGGGAAACCTCTCAGTCCTGGGCAGATGGGCAAAGTCAGTGGGTCACTCTAAGTTTCAGCCCCCAGCCAGGGGTTGAGAGCAATTCTCTGAATAAGTGGGTTACTCTGAGCCATCTGCAGCCCATACTCAGAGTAACTGGGGGGTGCCCTGGCCCAGGAAAGGGAATCTGGATGGGCATTCACAGTGCCCTCCACACAGCCCTCCAACACACCCAGACAAATCCAGCCTCCACGGAGTAGCTGGCATGATCCTCCCAAAATGCAAGTCTGATGCCTCTTCTGTGCCAACATCTGGGCAACCTCCCTGTGCTCCCCCGCGCCTCTGGGACAAAGTCTTATGTCCTGCCAGTGAAATTCTAAGCCTTCCAAGATCCAGCATCCACCCCACCTCCTACCTGCAACCCTGCTGTATGCCCTCGCCTGTCTTCGACTTTCTTCTGGAGTCGTTCTGGGCTGTTTGATTCTGTGCACGTACCGTGCAAAGTCCTGTCCCTGTGCTGTGCCTGCACCGCCTGTCTGCCTGGGAATCCCTCCATCTCTTCAACCGGGTCACACGCAGGCATCAGGGTGTCATAATGCTTAGGAGTTCAGACTGTGGAGCCAACAGCCAGCGTCCAGATTGCAACTACACAACTTACTAGTTGTGTGACCTTGGGCCTGTTTTTTAACCTTGTTTAAGAAACAATTTCTTCATCCATAAAAAGGAGATAACAGTATGAGGATTGGTATGACAATTCAAGGGAACTAATACATGGAAGTGTTCAGAGAGTGGCAGGCACCTCGTCTATAATTTAATAAACGTTAGCCATTATTTTCAGTATCAATATGTTTCAAGATACAGGTCATGCATCACCTCCTCCAGGAAGCCTTCTCTGATTTATCCTCTCCCCAGAAGGGATTAGCTAACACTCCTTCATGTACTTTGATAGAATTATCCACTTGGGAGTTTACTTCCCCTCCTAGGTCATGAGCTGTTCCAAGGACAGAGGCTTTTATTTCCACCTTCCTAGTGGCTGAGCATAGACAACCCTCAGAGAATATTCTTTAACTGGAAGAATGAACAATTGAGCGTGCTTCCTATTCAGTGCTGCCCAGATCTCTGCCGGAGACTGCTATGTGGACACAGTAGCAGGGGCACTGCACAAGCAAAGGCTCAGAGGTACGGCTGACCATAGAATAGTCATGGAACGTCACTCGGACTGGAGAGAGAAAGGGCCTCTGTGTGAGGGGTGGCGAGAGGGGAAGGGAAGCCAAGTGGGGCTCTAGGCCCAACCCCATCGGTCAGAGAAGCTCCACTTTTATTCCATGGCTTATCATTCCAAATAATAATCTAATTGATTACAAAGTCTGCTAATTTGTTTGAAAGCCATGGAAACTATTATAGACGGGACTGGAAACTGAAGGACCCCAGACCTAACCACTGAAAGGCCTCATATCCCACAGGAAATTATTTGAACTTGGTGTTTAAGGCCAACGTCTCTCTGAATCTGTTCTGCTGGATACAAGTTCCATGCAACACTTGTCAAAAGAAGGTCCTTGGGCAACTCTGGGGTGTCACAATGCCCCCACCCCTTGGGGATCCAGATGTATATTGGCACACTAAAGGCTCTGACAAGTCCTGCAGTAATACAGTCACTCTCATTTTACTTCCCAAGCTCCCAGGTGTGGCAGACCACAGAATCCCTCTGCAGTAGCACCTCTTAACCCCTTGAGGGCCTCGCCTCCCCAACAGCAGGAGACTGGTGGCTCCCCATGGCGCTGGCTAGGGCACATGGGGCCAGCAGCTGCAGGAACAGAGGCCCTTTCTCTTCTCAGAAAGGCTACCACGAGATCCGGGAGCTCCGCCTCTTCCACTTCACCAGCTGGCCCGACCACGGCGTCCCCTGCTATGCCACCGGCCTCCTGGGCTTCGTCCGCCAAGTCAAGTTCCTCAACCCCCCGGAAGCCGGGCCCATCGTGGTTCACTGCAGGTAAGTGAAGTCCCCCAGGCCCCCTGCCCTTGGAAGATCTGCTCTCGGGGAGGGAGACACCATCTTGTCCGTGGCCCCTGTCCACTGTGCCCGGTGCTTTCTGGTAAGGCCCAGATCGGGCGGTCTCACAGGAACAATAGGAGTGGAGGTCGCACTCATTGTTATCTGTTGTTCTGAAGTAGTAACGCCCCCTGGGGACAAGGGCTTGGCCCTGACAGCATCTTCTATATGTGCCCTTTACCCACATTATTTATTTTTTTAAATATATTTTATTGATTTTTTACAGAGAGGAAGGGAGAGGGATAGAAAGTCAGAAACATCGATGAGAGAGAAACATTGATCAGCTGCCTCCTGCACACCCTCTACTGGGTATATGCCCACAACCAGGGTACATGCCCTTGACTGGAATCGAACCTGGGACCTTTCAGTCCATAGGCCGACCCTCCATCCACTGAGCCAAACCGCCTAGGGCTGCCCACATTATTTAATTTACCTCTCACCCGATGCTGATAGGTGGGCACCATTATCATTCCCATTTTACAGATAAGAACACTGAGGTACCAAGCAGGTGGACGCTTGGCCTGGGTCACACGGGTGTACCGAGCTGGGCCATCTGGGCTGCTTTCCTCCAGATGCTCCCTCTCAGCTCTGTGAAATGGGAGCAGATGTCTCAGAGGAAGTGGCTTCTTTTCATTTCTATTATTTTAAAAATCAATTTCCAGCCTGCAGGGTCCCTGATAGAGAGAAAATGGACAGCGGCAGGTTTCACCTTATTGTGGAGAAGAGATATTTTCAGCTCTGACCTGGGAAGTCACATTGGGAACGACTAGCACATCTCTGAAGCCTCCTAAATGGAGATGGAGTGCTGTGTCAAGGACTTGAAGAATTGGAGGAGGGAGGACGTCCAGGCCTGAGGCTGGCTGGCCTGCGCCCTCCCCGCCTCCTTCCCGGGGCTCTCTTTTCCAGTGTGACCTGGGGCCAGCCCATCCTTCAGGCCCTGCAGGCAGGCTGTCTCGGCCCTGGCCTGGATCAGCCACGCCAGTCAGGGACTTGGGTCAAGTCAAGGAGAGATCCAAACACTAAGGATGTCTTAGAGCCACCCCTTCCTCGCATAGCATCATTTCCCCTCCCCACCACGCAGAGGTGAGAGTTAGAAATCCCATTTCACAGATGAGGCCATTGAGGATTAGGAGGTCATACGCATCACACACCCTGGGCTCTCTGAGAGCTTTCCAGATAGTCTCCGCTTACCATCTCTTTACAATCCAGGGATAACAGAATGCTAGCCCTCAAGTCCTATGCCCTCAAAGCATAGCCGGAAAGGACACGAGAGACCATGACAAACAGTTACCAGGCCCTCCTGGCACGGTCCTTGTCCCCACAGCCAGTCGCCTTAATGCCCCTGCCCAGAGTGGCCCTCGCTCCTGAGGCACTTCTGAAGATTGAATGGGTGGCCAACATATACGAGGTGCCAGAAAGGATTCCGGACATTCTCTGCCTCTTACTGCTGCCTCCACTCCAGCCTGCTCATCCTGCAGGACAGGAGCCATCTCTTCTTACTCATCCTCATGTCCCCAATCCCAAACCCAGCCTCTAATGCCTACCTAATAGGTGCTCAATAAATATTCGTGAATATAAGTAGCAACCATTTACTGAGAAATTGCTATGTAGCCAGGCACAGGGCAAAGCAATTTACATGTATTATGCTTTTTTTCAACATAATTTCCTGCAATTTACACATATTGTGCTATTAATGCTAGATGGTGGGTCTGTATTATTTTCAGCCTCATTTTAAAGATGAGGGTATTGACACTCAGAGCGGTTGAATCATCTACCCAGGGTCACGCAGCTAGTAAGTGGCAGAGGAAGAATTTGGTCCCCAGGGTTCTGACCCCCCAATAGCAGGAGCTTAATTGCCACATGATGCTGAAATCAACACAGCTCGGTTTCCACAAAACCCCTGCACGGAGGTGTGTTGTACATGGGAGAAAACTGAGCTCGTGGATGCCAGACAGCTTGTTCACTAGTGAGAGATCCAAGGTCCAGCATCGAGTCAGGTTAGTTCTTTCCCTTAAAACAGACCCAGGGTGAGACTTCAGAGAAGACATGGCTAGGGTGGCTCTCAGACCCCGAGGGCCAGCCCCCCACATCTGTCTGAGGGGTCTGGATAGGTAGGGGATGAAATGCTGTAGGGAAAATACAAATCAGACTTCATTCAAACCATGGCATTGTATCCTGAGTGGAGATTGCTCCCCACGGGTTACTTTCCGGATGGAGGATGGCTTCCCAGGACTTTGTTCTGCCATTATGGTCAGTGACGGTCCCACGCCCTGTCCTGCTTGGATTCATACTCAGCCAGCATCGCTCTCCTTACAGTCCATCGTTCTTCCTCTCTGTGTTCCTTTCATTTTCACATTATGAGTCAAAGACACTCGTCTCCATGAGGGAGGCCAGACAAAAATGCAGCCGAGGTGGCCTCCCTGGCAGTCTGGCCTTCACTTCCAAACTGTGTGCCTCTAAGGCAGATGTTCCTGTGGCCTCCACTCACCACTATGACTTTGGAACCCAGCACTGATCTGGGGAGGGCAGCCGTGTTCATGGGGTCTCCCTGACTGTGTGTGTGTGTGTGTGTGTGTGTGTGTGTGTGTGTGTGTGTGTGTGTGTAGCCATTTTGTGCTTGGTCTGAGATTCTCCTAAGGAAGCCACTGGCCACCAGAATCGAGTGTGGATCAGGAGACCTGATACCAGACCAGGCTCTCAGGGCCAGGCACTGCCTCATGATCCTGGGAAAGCAGGTGTAGGGGGAGCCAAACCCAGGGTTGGGACTCACTCTATGCCTTTGGGGCAGTGCAGAAGAGCTGATTTCTGCCCTCTCACTCACCTGCTCTCTCTGATTTCTCTCCTCTCCTTCCTGGCTCCTATCTATCAACCCATTTCTTGAAGAAGATACAAGAAAGGGTGATATGGAGGGAGGGAAGTGGGGGAACATGTTTCCTAGGCATCCCCAGTGTGCTAGGTACCTTTTAGATGTGCTATCTTTAGCCATCAGGTGAGGAAACTGTATGTATACATGAGTGTAAGTATGCATATGTGTGTTTAACCATGCGTATGTGTGTGTAAGTATGCATATGTGCAATGACTGTTATTAAGACAGATGTGGCCGAACGCAGACTGCAGCCAGACGCCTGGGTTAAGTCTCAGCTGCACCACCAGCCAGCGGTGTGACATCGCACAATGTGAGCGCCCTGTGCCTCAGGTTTCTCACCTGTGAAAGGAGATGAGAAACTTCCTAATAACCTCATACGAAAATTACTAAGTAACATTGGTGAAATACTTAGAACAATGCCTGGTACTTACAATAATGCCAAGTGAGTGCTAAATGCATACAACGAAAACAAGTCAATCTTGATAAAATAGCCTCAAAGGCAACTAGTCCTCTCCTGTTTTATAAAAGAGAAAACTGGGCTTTCAGTTTGACCAGCGTCTCCCAGTTCTGACCCCTGCAGCGCACGCCTCTGCAGGGTCCCTGGTGGCAGGACTGAGTGTGAGGAGCCTCCCAGGGCTGGTCCCGCTCCACGGCCCCCGACACAGACCCTGTCCTTTCTTCCAGCGCTGGAGCCGGGAGGACCGGCTGCTTCATCGCCATCGACACCATGCTCGACATGGCTGAGAACGAGGGGGTGGTGGACATCTTCAACTGTGTGCGGGAGCTCCGGGCCCAGAGGGTCAACCTTGTGCAGACTGAGGTGGGTCCTGGGGCCTGAGCCAGCCGGCCACCTGCAGGCCTGGCCCAGGAGAAGTGTGGGTGGTGGCGTCCTAGAGAAAGGGACCTGGGTGTGAGAGAAATGGCAGCGAGTGAGCAGGTGGCTTGCTGTGGTGAGACCATCACTGAAGCTAGGACTCCCCTGCCAACCCAGAGTCCCACAGTTCAGAGATTTTCAGCACTGAGGAGTGGTGGTGAGTGCCCCATCTCTGATCCCATCTGCACAGGGACTAAAGGAATAGTATTGCCGCCTTGGGCAAAAGAGAGAAGAGATAGGGAAGGATGGACATATATTGAATGCCTCCTCTGTGCCCAGCATTGCTTCAGTCACTGCTGGAATGGCTTACTAAGTGAACTTAGAACACACAGTCCCTGCCTCTGAGGTGAAATAGGCCTTCAGGTACCCCTCTGTCCAGTTATTGAGCCCAAGACCCAGGGAACTGGGAGGGGCTCATCATTGTGGAGCACCTACTAGGTGCCAAACATCATGCTGGTTCTTTGCATTCAGAAAATTGTTTCTGCTCCTCACAACAACATTATGGGGTAAATCCTATTTGCACCCCCACTTTACAGATGGAAAAACTGAGCAGCTGTGTCCCCAAAGCCTCCCGTAGCCAGATCATGGTAGGTCTCGGGTTGATGTGATATCTGGACATGCTCTTCCCCCTGAGGCACAATTCCTCACCAGGCAGCCTCTTCTGCCTTCCCTGCTCCTTGGAGCTTGGTTCGTTATTCCTGTAACTGACCTCTTCTGTCCCAGCGATGGCTGTGGGAGCCAGGACAGGCAGCATGGGGCACAGAGTTTCCAGAGTCAGCCCTGCCAAGGCAACTGCTGCAGCTTGAGACTTGGCCAGGTGCTGTTGGGTTGGCAGGGAGGCCCCGCTGACAGGCTTGTCCATGTTGGGTCTTGCTGCGGGCTCTGAGCCAGCCCCCTAGGGCAGTCCCAGGCTTCCAGATGAGGCTGCTAAGCCGAGAGGCCTCCTCTGGCCCCAGGTGCAGGCATGCAGAAGGCAGGCTTGCTGGCTCGCATTGGACACATTGTGGTCCTTGCTGTCTGGTGGGGGAGACGATATTCAAATACATCATCTTTATGCATCTAGATAAGCATCCTTTCCTATCTAATAAAATAATAATATGCAAATTGACCATACCTCTGATCAAGCCACACACACAGCCATGCCCACAAGCCAATCAGGAGTAAATTATGCAAATAAACTCCAACCAAGATGGCTGCTGCCACTGAGAGCAGGAGGGAGGCTTGGGTTTCCCTGGCAACAGAGGAAGCCAAGCTTTCTGCCTGCCATTGCAGGCCTAGGCCTCCACTCAATGCTACAAAGTTTCAATTATAGAAGATACATAATCCCAACAGAAATGGCGGCAGTCACAGAGCTGGAGAGAAAATAAGCTAGGGTTGCCCGGGTGAAGGAGGAAGCCAAATTTCTGCAGACCTAGCCTCGGCCTCCACTCTAGGCTACAAAGTTTCAAACAAAAATGGCTGTCACCACGGACAAGCTGAAGGATTGGTTCCACTCCAGGCTACAAAGTTTCAATTGTAGAACATAAATTAATCCCAGATCCCAGGGCCTCCACTTGGGTTGCTGGGGGCATGGCCAGCCTGCAAACCACCACAGGCTCCTTGCCCAGGCCGACCCACACCCCAAGGGAATCCCCACCCTGATCTGGGACACCTTTCCAGGCAAACCAGCCAGTCCTCACCCATGCACCAGGCCTCTATCCTATCTAATAAAAGAGTAATACACAGATTGACCATCACTCCAACACACAAGAGGACTGCCCCTATGTGGTCAAAGATCCTGCCCCCATGTGGATACAAGATGGCCACCACAAGATGACCAGCAGGGGATGACAGTAGGAGGTTCCAGGCCTGCAAGGAGGGCAGTTGTGGGCGGTCAGGCCAGCAGGGGAGGGCAGTTGGGAGTGATCAAGCCTGCAGGAAAGGGCAGTTAGGGGTGACCAGGCCGGCAGAGGAGGGAAGTTAGGGGCAAATAGGCTGGCAGGGAAGCAGTTAGACATCAATTAGGCTGGCAGAGGAGTGGTTAGCAGGTGGTCAGGCTGGCAGGCAGAAGCAGTTAGGGCCAATCAGGGAGCCAGGCAGGTGAGCAGTTTGGAGCTAGCAGTCCTGAATTGTGAGAAGGATGTCCAGCTGCCCATTTAGGCCCGATCCTCATGGGATCGGGCCTAAATGGGCAGTTAGACATTCCTTGAGGGGTTCTAGATTGGAGAGGGTGCAGGCTGGGCTGAGGGACACCCCCCACCGCATTCCCCCACACACACACCTGTGCATGAATTTCATGCACTGGGCCTCTAATTTTATATAAAGAGCTGGGGCAAATTCTGCAGAAAACAATCACTCAGCAAACCTTTGTTAAGGTTACAGCGCAAACTTCCTCCCAGTGAATTTAGAGAAGACTTTCCAGAGGAAGTGAGACATTGAGGCATAGAAAAGGGTGGAGCCCAGGAGAAGAGAACTGTGAGGTGCAGAGAGCTGAGATGGCACGGGGCGTCGCATGTTGTGGGAGCAGCCCTACAAGGGGTTGAGGGCAAGTGGATTATTTGGGAGGGATCCCTAGGCACACTGAGAGCCAGGGGAGGGGGAGGAGGCGGGGATGAGTGCAAGCTTCCTGACCCTGGTAAGGTGTGTGCCAACTTCTCTGACACCGTATACACCTGGAACTAGCCCTGGGTGGGGAGCACTTTCTTCCAAGTGACCTACCTAGGAAAGAGAGGATCTAGGTCTTCGTCCCCAACTCTCCACCTAGCATTGCTGGAGGCTCCTTCCTAAGGCATTAACTCTCCACCCTCTGGCTCACCCTGCATGCAGCTCAGGGGGTACCCTAGACTAGGAAAAGCCCTCGGCCTGAATGCTGGGCTTGCAGTCATCAGCCTTCAGCAGGTCACGGTGACAGCTGAGGGGACACGGGCAGAACACCAAGAGCACCTGCTGTAGCACGTCCACAGTTTCTGACTTTTACAAGGGACTGTGCTGTTCAGTCTTTTTAAAAATATATATATTTTTTTTCTTGATTTTTTACAGAGAGAAAGGGAGAAGGATAGAGTTCGAAACATTGATGAGAGAGAAACACCAATCAGCTGCCTCCTGTACACCCCCTACTGGGGATGTGCCCACAACCAAGGTACATGCCTTTGATCAGAAACGAACCTGGGACCTTTCAGTGTGCAGGCCGACGCTCTATCCATTGAGCCAAACCAGTTAGGGCTGTGCTGTTCAGTCTTACACGAGGGGCAAGAATCATCGCAGCTTGGGCAGCCACCAAAAACACGGGAACTTGGCCCTTCAGGTCCCATGATGGAAAGTAGCGATTCTGTGATGTCAGTCACACCTCCTCACAGCCACAGGGTTCAGTGTGGACCCCAAAGTCCACCTGCTCTGACCAGATCCCTGTTCCCCCTGCAGGAGCAATACGTGTTTGTGCATGACGCCATCCTGGAAGCGTGCCTCTGCGGCAACACCGCCATCCCCGTGTGCGAGTTCCGCTCCCTCTACTACAACATCAGCAGGCTGGACCCCCAGACCAACTCCAGCCAAATCAAAGACGAATTTCAGGTATGAGCATAGCTGGTCACTGGCCGGGCAGCTCAGCCCGGCGCTGGCCCTGTACTTGCAAGACTTACTCTGCAGAGCACAAGCCCTGAAATTCTCCAGATGTGCTAGAGTGTGCCCCGGGACCTCTCGCCCACCCTGAGCAGCTCATTCGGGCATCTCTCCCTTCTCCGCCTTCTCTCTGAAAGGCCTGCTGCTAAAACTCTTTCCCTCATTCGATGACACTATAAGGGCAGCGGTCAGCAAATCGCGGCTCACGAGCCACGTGTGGCTTTTTGGCCCCTTGAGTGTGGCTCTTGCACAAAATACCACATGCGGGCGTGCACATACAGTGCGATTGAAACTTCAGTTCTTGGAAGAAATTTCAATTGTTATACTGTTGATATTTGACTCTGTTGACTAATGAGTTTGCTGACCACTGCTTTAGGGGATATTTAACACGCCTTAGGGGTTCCCTATCTCCGCCCCCATCCTACGGGCTCCTGTAGTGCAGCACTGGCTGAGATGAGCAGCTGAGCTCAGGGGCTGGCAGGAGCTGGGAGCTGTGTCGGAGCCCCGGAGCCTTGGCAGTGTGGTGGTGGCACAGCCCCTGGAAGGGGCTCTCAGCTCGCAGGGCTGGAGAGGCCAGCAGATGACAGAATCACCACAGAAGAGGATCCGTCCTGGGAAAGGCACCTGAGGGCCCTGCTGGGAGGACGGAAAAGGGGGGAGGCTGACTTTGCACTTCGTTGCGCCTCGGTTCCGGGCGAGCATCTGAGCTGTGTCTGTCTATCCACCTTTGCGCCCACAGACCCTCAACATCGTGACACCGCATGTCCGGCCCGAGGACTGCAGCATCGGGCTCCTGCCTCGGAACCATGATAAGAACCGGAGCATGGACGTCCTACCTCTGGACCGCTGCCTGCCCTTTCTCATCTCGGTGGATGGAGAATCCAGCAACTACATCAACGCGGCGCTGATGGACGTAAGCTGAGCCTCCAGGGCATGCTCCTGCTGGCCTTCCTGGGGAAAGCCTCACCCAGGGGAGGTGGTGAGACCCCAGGGCCCTGGCCACCCTCCCTGGGCATTCTCTCCTTGCTTTGGATCTTGCTGGCCCCAACAACCTTTGCTCCCCCGAAGGCTCTTGTCCAAACACTTATATAAGCTGTGCTCTTGACTCTTCTGCTCCCATAAAGAGTCTGGAAAGAACTGACCAAAAACTTAAAGTGGCTCTCGAGACACAGCCTACCTAGTCCCCCTCTTGCTGACACTCCACCTTGAGTTCAGTTCAGGAAACATTTGACGTGCCAGGCCTTGTGGGTTCTGGGAGCACAAGGTGGTGAAGACCTAGGTTCTGCCCTCCCAGAGTGCCCAGGCAGGCTCCCAGACCACTCCTGTGCAGAGGCAAGAATTAGGATGGCACCTAGTAGGTATGCAGTCAGTATGATGGGAGGTAGCACAGGGAGCATGGAGGGGGGCATGACTAGTCTGTTAGGGGCCCTGTCTCCTGCTTTCTCAGCGTTGGGTGCCCAGGAAAGGTACCCTACCCCAACCTGGTTTGGGATTAGGGGTTCATGCCCCTAACTCACATGGTTCTCCCCAGGGCCCTCCAGTTACTTGCGGTTATTGTCCCTACACTCTGGGAGGGAGATGTTTGCAATAGGAAGGAACCAGAATCTTTCTGTCTCATCCTTGCACTTTTCAGCAAAGGCGGTTGCAGCCATGGAGGGAAAGAGACTTGCTGAAGGTCACCCAGAGAGCCAGTGCAAAGCCAGAGCCAGGACTCCTGGCTCACACTCTGGGTCCATTCATTGAGCCTCCCCACCATTTACTCAGTCCATCAAGACTCAGACATCTTGCCTCCCAACGCTCAGGATTGAGATCAGGATTGCCCTATGGAGGGTGCGCCCTTCCAGGCACCCTTCCCCCCATGTCTGAGGTCACGTCCATCCAGCCCAGGTGAACCTCCGATCTCACCCAGAACAGGCAGGAACAGGAGGTACTCTCTCCTGGGCCAAGACCAGTGACTTCACTGACCTCTGAGCCTCCTGAAACTTTCTCTCCAAGGGTCTTAGGTGCTGGAGGCAGGGTGACCAGACATCCATGTCTATCCCAGTTTGGTAAGGACTGGCCCTGGCCTCTGCCCAGAGAGAGCCCAAGTCCTCCACAGAAAGCCTGGGTCCAGAAGCAGGGAGAGTCTGGTCAGAGCAAAGACCTGGATGTGAAGGGAAGGCCTGTGGCTTTAGCTTAGAGCATTCCAAAGTCAAGGTGTGTGCATGTGTACATATGTACATGTGTGTATGTGTGGGGTGTGTGTGTGTGTGGTAAAATGTGGGGCTGGAGGTGCACTTATACTTCCAAGTTTCTCCTAGATTTGTCTTCCACTTGTCATGACTGCCTCTCCCTGCCTCCCTCATCGAAGCAAGGATCAAACATGCTCCTGGCCTCCACTTAATAGATTAGACGCTGCCTGGAGTCACATGCCTTTTGCCAAGCAAGCTCTGAGGCGGATGGTATTCTCTTTGTCCACAGGGCAGTCCTCCTGTGAGCCATCACTGGAGCCTTTGCCTTTCTTACAAAAAAAAAAAAAAAAAAAGCAAAAGAACAAGTCCTTATCTGTATTCCGGCTCAGTCTGTGCATTATCTGGTAACCATAGCAGCTTCACTCCCAGCAGAAAAATATGAAGTCCTCTGGGTTAATTTTTAATGTTTCCCTGGTAAAGGATGATGTTATCCATGAAATGGATTGCTGGCCGATCCCTGAAACCTGGCAGGAGTATGGATCTCGAACATATTTTCAGATAAGGCTTTGTTGAGCATGCTGGCCTAATAGAGCATTTATCACAGAGACTGGGATAGGGAAGAAGACGAACATTCACTGAGCGTTGGGCATGCATCGGGCCCTGGACTTACACTGTCTTGCTCCTCATTTGCCTATTATTATCCACCTTTTCCAGGTGAGCCCTGAGTGTCAGGGTATTTCCATGACTCTCTCCAGGTCAACTAGCTGAGAAACGATAGAGTCAGAGTCTGAACCAAGTTTTTTACTCTGAAAGCCTGGATTCTTTTCCATGCTGCCAATGGCCCAAAGACATGCTGTCTGCAGCTAGAGTTCAGCTTTGGGGAAAACTATTTTGCCCTCGCAGACCCTCCTCTGGCCATAAAAAAGACCCTTAGAAGACAGGACCCCTTAGTGCATTGGTGGCATCCACAATTGCATGCTGCTGCTTTTTGCCACAAGCACACTGAGAGATCACAGAATGGACAGGCGCTTTGGGAAATCTCCTTAGCAGTGTCTTCACCTGGTTGGGATAGGTGAGCTCCTCTCTGCTCCCCACCTTCCTGCTGACTCCTGACTCCATTGAAAACAACTGGGACTCCAACAAGAACCAGCTCCCAGGAGAACTCCTTGCAAACATGGATTATTTCTCAGTGTTCACAGACCACTAGTGAGGCAGAGAAGCTCCCAATCTTTCCAAGCACCTTCTTTCAGGGGACTGATAAATAGGTGCCCATCGAAACTTCAGGAGTAGTCCAGACTCAGAGGCCATTTTCTCTGCGCCTCAGTTTCTCCATCTGAATATGGGGCTGAATTTATTTGTTTGCTAGACCTGTATTGAGTGTCAGGGTGCCAACACAATGTCCCACAATGCCCATGCCAAGGTTGAAGAACCAAGTCAGGAGTGTGTCTGTCCTGACAGTGGGCTCTCAGCTTGGTTCTTGCTTGCTGGTCTTTCACAGGCAAATCTCACTCAATATGTAGGACATTATCCATTTGGAGTTATGATTTCCGTTTTCTAGATGAAGAACCCGATATTTGGAGAGATCTAGTAACTTGCCAGGGCTTAGCACCAAAAAGTCACTTTGCAAATGATGCCTGAATGAATGGATGGATGAATGCATGGATGGATGCATGGATGGATGCATGGATGGATGGATGCCTGGATGAGTAAATGCACAGATGAATAAATAGATGCATGATGAATGAAAGAGTGGATGAATGTATGGATGGATGCATGCATGAGTGGATGGATGCATAGATGGATGTATGCATGGATGACTGACTGAGTGGATGGATCACATAATGTACAAGTGGCAAGGCTGGGTTTGAACTCAGGTCTGCCTGATTCTAAACCATGGGCACCTTTCCCTGCCCCACTGAATATTCTAGTTCCCATCTCCCACTGGCCCAGCGTGGCCCTCCTTCCGGCCTTGGGCAGGATGAGCCTCCTGCAATAGAATCCACTTCAGAATGCTCTCTGCATGAGCTGAACCGACTCCTCCTGTAGCACTGTGGGCAAGGAACACAGATATCCCACTTCTCCCAAGTGGAACCTTGGCCAGCAGAGCAGCAAATCTGCATCCAGAACCTTTCATTTCAGAGTATAATGATGATTATTTGCTGAGCTCCAAGACACAAATAATTTATTTGGATAATCTCCATCCAAGTGACACTTTTCTAATGAAATGTCTTATTTTGGAGAATGAGTTCATTATGAGACAGTCCCCTTTGCTGCCAGGGCACCCAGAGATAACAGACTGGCCAGGTGCTTTGCATAACCTATTTGCAGGCTCGGGGCCTCTGGCACCATCTGCGTCTCATCAGCATTAGAACATCGCTGATGGACGTAATTTATGAAGCCTGTGTGATTCCTTTGCAGAGCCACAAGCAGCCCGCGGCCTTCGTGGTCACACAACACCCTCTACCCAACACTGTGGCGGACTTCTGGAGGCTGGTGTTCGACTATAACTGCTCCTCCGTGGTGATGCTGAATGAGATGGACACTGCCCAGGTAAGAGGAGGCCCAGCGCTAGGTGCTCAGATGCATCAGGGCAGCCATGTTGGAGAGTTGGAGAGCGAGTCCTGAGATCCAGCAGAGTGGGCCTCTGCCCAACTTGATGGGCGCTGGAGCTGTGAGCACCAAGCAAGCCCACTCGGCTTCTGCAGGGCACCTCCTGGCTGCCCCTGCACCGTAGGGCCCTCCATATCCCAGTGTTGACTCCCCGTTGTATGGGCTTTGTCTGGCCCCACATCACCCAGCCCGATTCTGTACTCCATTCCCCAGGCACTCGTTAGGGCCTTGCTGAGTCATGCAGAACTCAGAGGAGACTGCAGCCGCCAGCTCTGAGGGTCTCCAGCCCTGCAGAATATCCTGGCCACCACCCCACCTGCTCCTTCCATGACACAGCCTGTGGGATACAACCTGGGGCTTGCACTTTGGACCCTTTGCCCACTGACCACTAAACCAAGCCCAGGCTTTGTCACAGGTAGCCCTCATATCCAGCGGGCTGCAGGCCTCGCCCCTCTGGGTCCAAGGGCTCCAAGCATTATGTGCCTATAGCACCTCTCTGTGCTCATGAGACAGCTTCCGGAACCCACATCCCATGGCAGGGCAGCCACTCCTGGGTAGAGGAGGGGAGACTGGCCACCTCCTTTGGGTTTTCAAAAGCAGTCCTTTCACTTCCTGAAGGAAACTCGCAGAAACGCAGTGCACCTGTGTGGGAGCGCAGGCGTGCGTGGGAATGAAATAAAGCTGGTCCGAGCTGTGGTCTCGGCCTCCAGGAGCTCACAGTCTGGCTACAGAGACAGCTGAGCAAATTGTCCCACCACACGGGGCAGCGCTGTAATAGAGGTCATCGGCGAGTGCTGTGCGGGAGGGAGAACGGGGAGCAATTAATTCTGCCCACAGGGTGAGGGAAGGCTTCAAAAGGAAGGTGACTGTGGCCTTGAAGAAGGCAGCAGAGATGTGGTGTTTGGGGGATGAAGTCGCTGGGAAAGGACATTCCAGGCAGAAGGAACAGCCGGGGCAAAGGCAGGTTGGGGTGAATGTGGGCAGGCTTGTCCACAGAGCAACTCACAGCTCCTGTGCAGTGTGGCTGGAGGC